>JARKNS010000003.1:129537500-130837916 GCA_029990575.1 Petunia axillaris subsp. axillaris | reverse complement strand
AGCGGAATCCTCCTGCTCCGAGGGAGGAATCCTCCTACCCTCAATATGATCTCCTCCTGCTCCGAGGACGGAATCCTCCTGCCCTCAATATAATGTAATGGAGCGGAATCCTCCTACTCTGAGGGCGGAATCCTCCTACCCTCAATATAATGTAATGGAGCGGAATCCTTCTGCTCCGAATATGATATACAATGTAATGCATATGAATGACATATAATGCATATGAATGCAATGTGATGCAATAATAACCCTTCACCGGCGCCGGACTCCCATCGACAACCGGAAAGTAGATGCCAACTCACAGCCAGAGTACAATGCTCAGATCCTCAATGCAATACCAACAATAGGACATAACATATAGTATACAATGTAAATCCAAAGCTAAGGCGTAAGGAGTACGCCTATCGGCAGCTACACACGTAAGGAACACGTGGTAGAAAATCCACGAGGCCAGGTGCCTCTAAAGAAATGGATATAAATACTTACCTCTTCCAAAAGTTAGTACGGCTAATCAACAACCGCTTTATCCTTTGGTTTCCTTTCCAAACGATCCCACTCTATTCAGTAAGCAGAAAAATGTATCTATTTAGGCTAAAGGCTTCATTCCTCACATCTTAGGGCAATCCGGTTAGGAACCTGATATCCTATTCGCATACGTAATACGCAGGCCAGACCTATCTACAGGGTTTAAGGTCACATAACGAAACCCTAAACAAATTACATTTATATGTTGTCCATAACTCACTGAGTAGGAATATATAATCATTTCCATCATCGAGGTCCAATTGACCCTTTAAACTATCAATTTAAGTCATCAGGGCGATGTTTAATATCCCTATATTTATCTTAAAAATATATTCAAACACACGTAATAAGCTAAGAAAATGATTTAACATCATTACCTGGAGATTTGGGGTTGAAATTCTACTATTTTTCTACCTCTTTTTCCCTTTTTTCCTCTTTCTTTTCTAATCTTTCTTTCCTCTGTTTTGTTGTTGAATGTTTCTGCTTGTATATGCGATTAGCTGTGCTAAGGAATTAATCCCTTAGCTAACCGATAATGTGATATAATTTTTTTATTTTTTTAATAAATTCGCTACGACGATTAAAATTAAAATGGAATCCTAGAGAAGTCGAAATAATTCCAACTTTTGTATACAAGTTATACAAAATATATATAACATACTCACTAAAGCGGATCTCAAATCGGACTCCCGAAACTCAAGATGCTAATTTAAATGGAAAAGGTCAAATTATTTAACTTTCGGCATTTTAGCGGAAACTAGCCGAACAACATTGAAATTCACTTTCGACAAATCACAAAAGTCACAAATAATCATACGAACCTAACGGCGCTTTCAGATTTAGAATCGGAGCTCATTCGCCAAAACCGAGCTCGAAAATCTCTTTTTAATATTTATCGACAATAAAAACTGAAACTTTCTTTCGATGCTTACCAAACGAGGTCTGATTTAGCTCAAATTTTACAGGCAGGTCCTAATAGATATTACGAATATTTTAAAATTATCAGCACGCCAATCGGAGTCCTAACTTTCGAAACAACTAACTGAGGTCGTTTCATTCTCCTCCACTTAAACTCTCGTTCGTCCTCGAATGAGCCTAAGTCTAAAGAAAAATTCACACAGATAACAAAAGAACTTGCACGACCTTAATAAGCTACTCCACGGACATTATCTCATGATTGCAGAATCAGAATTATAACACGGACACCGAACTCTTGGAATAAAACATATCTTGATAACACCATTGCCCAGCTTATTCTGACTAAGCTGATCCTTCCTCGATCACGAGACGAGAGTTCTACATTTTTTAGGCAAAGATACATGAAACTTTGAATGGGTTAACATGATTCAGTCGATAATCACCTCTTCGATATACCTTTCGATATAGAACTGGTCGATGGAACTAAGAATTAGCTCACGCTTGATGCAATAGGGGGAGCTTTTGGAGTACCTTGTCACTACACACTATAGAAGATTTGATGCAAGCTATATTATTTTTACGAACGCACTATGCAACATCTCAGTTGATCTTAGTGTTGTTCCGCAAGCTCCTTGTGGGAATGTAGTTACTCATACCCTAATGTATGTCAAAGGTTCATCTGAACAGGGCCTATCGTATAAGGATAAGGATCATACAACTACTACTGGATAGTATGATGTAGACCAAGAATGATCTTCAGACTGAACATCTACTTCAGGGTATTGTCTTTGAATTGGAAATATTATGACTTGAAAAAGTAAAAATAAAGGAGACATGTAGTTGGACCATGAGCTGAGGTAGAATACCAGCAACAAAGTTGATTACATGAGCACTTACAACGCTAAAGTAACCTCTCAAGGAGTTGAGGTGTGAAAGAGATATGCCAATAATGGATGGACGATAAGCTGCACTAGACCTTTAACTCTAAATTTCTATGAAGTAAAACAGCGTCAGTATGAGGATCCAGTTATAGTTGAATACAGACAGATAGCCAGAAGAAAACCGGAGTCACCATACAGGGTTACTACTGACGGTGTTCTCATGTATAAAGATAGACTTTGTGTTCCTGATGTTGCAGATTTACGTGGATAGATTATGATAGAGACACATTATTTCAAATACATTGTTCATCCAGGTTTGACTAGGATGTACCATGATCTTAAGCAGATTTATTGGTGGGACGGAATGAAGTGTGACATAGCAGAATTTGTGGCTCAGTATTCTAATTGCCAACAAGTTAAAGTCGTGTCATCTTTCCAGACTTTATACTTACAGCGGATAGGTACGTATATATATGATCGGGTTTCCAGCTTATCTCTAGCATTAATAGATTATTAGTGGGTTTAGCAACGATCGACACTCATTGTAGGTTTCTGTCGTGGCCCTAGGTTGGGTCGGGACAAAAGTGGTATCAATGCCTTAGAGATTTAGTATTACCATTCAGTATTTGGAAGAAGACTCCTCCACTTAAAGCACAAACTCATGCAGCTATTTAAATAGGAATAAGCATCCTCGCACAGTCTGCTGGACTAAAGAAGATTTAGCTAAAAGCTGGACGTAGGCAGACCTAAGCTACCAACTACCCTTTCGAGTTGCCAAACAGCTGCACCTCTCGAGTTCACAACTTCATACCTCTGCCGTAAACATCATCGCCTGATGGATGGTACTTCTATTACCCTTAGAGGCCTTGAAAAGCAATAATATGCTTACCCAGCTACCTTGGCATGCACTCTGGCTCAACACAGGGAATATCACGAGTGGCTACTGACCGCCCAAGCTCACCAGTGCTGGACAAAGAAGAAATAGAAATGGACTGAGGATAGAAATAATTAGAGCTTCAGGAAGCTCATCTTCTTATTGTTCGGCTACCAGAGCTAGACTACTTCCGAGTCAGGCTAGTCAAAGAATCGTAATTGAATAAATAGACATTAAATGAGCTTTATGGAACAACATCTATGCCAATTTAATCTCCCAATAAGAAGGAAACTCTAACAATTTACCAGAAACCCTTTTATAACCCAGACAAGCTCATAGGATAACATGATAGCATTTTCAACCCAAGAAGAGATACGTAGATCGAATATTACTTACTAACCACTTTACACCGAAAGAAACAATGACACTTCCTGATGGTGACGAATAAGAATCCCATCATCCTACCAACACTGATTTCCGAGGAGAGAGGTAAAATGACTTGACATAATAACACAAGGTGGCATAACAGGATGCCAAGCAGGCAATAGCGACACTCACTGTCAGATCTCCCATATTTAGATCAGATAAACTAGTAGGGTCTCATAAATGCCAGGAATAAATCTTATCAGAAACTCACCGCTCTACCGCAACCGATTCTTAATAGAAACGACATCTAAGGAATCTGTTGAAACATGATAAGACACATCATTTCTAGATCGATCGAAGGAATCAAATCTTAGTCATATTTAAGAGAAGAATAAATACATGGGTGTACTACCTCAGATGCCTCAACATCCTGCCACACTGGTAGTTCTTAGAACTGCCTCTACAACTGAGCTGAGCCACTACCCTGACAATCACTTTCTGAAGAACCACTGCCACCACACTCTCAACCTCTACTGGATGGTGGCATTTCTTTTACTGATTGAGATGTAAATGAAATCCCCTGCGACTGCGCAGATGCCTGATAATGAGAGAAAAGACAACTGCCTACTTGCCGGACTAAGGAAGAACTCCACAAAAAATGACAAGCTCACGACAATGATAACACCTTTTCAGTGAAAATGGAAGCTGGACAGGTTGTTGATAGCTTTAAAGAGAGAAACTAGGTCTGATCTTGACGAACTACTGGGGGACTTTAAGAATCACGTGACACAAGCTGAGATAACCTAGAAGGTGACCTCCCAAAATAATCAAAACTCTTACCTCCAAATGAGGTACCACGTTTGCCCACTAGGGCCACGGGATTTCTTGCTCTCCAACTCTAACTCTTCCCGCTCTAACTTATGGTATGCCTAATACCTCTGACCAATATCAACAACAACATCAAATGAAGTCCCAACCTCAATTTTTCGAGCCATCTGGGATCTCAAGGAAGGAGAAAGGTCACCAATAAATCTTTGAATCTCTCGAAAGGCTCATGGACTAGTTCTAATGCATATTCAGCCATTCTATAGAATTCAATCTCATATTATGAAACACCAACAGGCTAACCGACTGGCTACCCTGTCTAATCCACTCAACCTGGCAACACTTTTCATCTCGCTCGCTACTCGAAAGGAACTTTTCCACGAACCTAGAAGAAAAATCGAACCAAGTTAGCTAATAAGAGAGCGGCCCCCAATTCAAGGTTGGACCCTAAAACTAGAAAGAAGAATAATCAACACCATATCGCTCGATATAATCAAGAGCCTGAAGGATACGGTGGCATTATTTTATTTTTAAAAAAATCACGAGGTTTATCTGATGCATTGCTTAAGAATATCGGAAGGTTCAACTGCGTTAAAAAATGCAACCTCTTTAGGACTCGGACCGAACTGATACCTCGGCTGGCTAACCAGTCAGAACAATTAGAGGTACAACACATACTACCTCCGGAATATAATTTACTGCAGCAATATTAAGAACCAGAAAAGGAGCTCCCTAAGATCGAACGCCTGCACATGCGGCAACCTGATAGGCTGCCCAGTGAATAATAGGTTTTTACGGTATCTGCGTCGCCAAAATTCTCGTAAAAGCATCGTAGAGAGCCAAGAGAACCACAAGGCCCTGCTCCCTTGCCCATCGCAAGCTCGTACATCTGTAACTAGATCGTCAGCATGATAAAAAGCTCTCGGGGCTTCGTCAGTGCTAGCCCCACGCTAGACTGCTTTGTCTTAAACTCATACCGTTTGCTGACTTGTCGCAAGAGGGTTCACAATTTCCACAAAGGAATTAACGAACTAACGAAAATACTTTTGCATCCTAGACCGACGCGAGATCAGAAAGAAGGAAGTGGAACTTCCTAAATGCCATCATAGCCTCTCGTAGATAAGTACGGACGTCTACGTACCCATCAGCGAGACTTTACTAGACACTGTCTTAGTCTGGATAGATTCTAAACTGGGCTCTGATACCAACTGACACGACCCGGAATCCGAATAGGCCGTGCAGGCACCCGACATTCTCCCCTAGACCCATCGGGCGAACCCTTACCAATTAAATTAGGAAAATAAATATAATAATTCATAAATAAGGACAAGACTTTAAAAAAAAACACAGACATACTGATACCTCTAAGCTGTAAAAAAGGAATTATAGCTGACTAACGATCATACTAGGTTTAGGGCTATCCAGACTAGACATCTAAGAGTACAAAAGAAAACAGATACAGGAAGGAGCAAATTGCAACCGAAATAATACACATAAAAATGGTGGCCATCATGAAAAAAAGCTGGCTCACCCTGACAGTTGAAGTCGTCTTCGCTCCTGAACAACGTGGCGAACTCAATCCTGGAGCGAATCTGCCGAAACGAAATAGATAGATAAGAAACAAACAACAAACAAGGGTGAGTCAAAAGTACTCAATAAGTTGGGCAGACTAGCCACCTCAAAGAATAGGATAGCTAGCTAGGGAGAAAAGAAACAGATAGACTAAATTTCTCTTATTTAAATTATAACAAGGCAGAGCCAGATAATAACCGAAAACACGTATGAAACCATAAATTCAACCAGGAATACGAGCCATAAACATATCAACAAATAAACAATGCACGTATAAGCAGAACAGTAGTTATGTACCGCAAGTCTACCCAATGGTATGAAATGAAATGAAATCAAATGAGATGAGATGAAATGAAATATAATGCAAAGGATCACATGTGCCAAATGAATGGAGCGGAATCCTCCTGCTCCGAGGGCGGAATCCTCCTACCCTCAATATGATGTAATGGAGCGGAATCCTCCTGCTCCGAGGGCGGAATCCTCCTACCCTTATTATGATGCAATGGAGCGGAATCCTCCTGCTCCGAGGGCGGAATCCTCCTACCCTCAATATGATTCAATGGAGCGGAATCCTCCTGCTGATTCCGCTCCGAGGGTGGAATCCTCCATCCCTCAATATAATGTAATGGAGCGGAATCCTCCTGCTCCGAGGGCGGAATCCTCCTACCCTCAATATGATGTAATGGAGCGGAATCCTCCTACCCTCAATATGATGCAATGGAGCGGAATCCTCCTGCTCCGAAGGCGGAATCCTCCTGCTCCGAGGGCGGAATCCTCCTACCCTCAATATAATGTAATGGAGCGGAATCCTCCTGCTCCGAATATGATATGCAATGTAATGCATATGAATGACATATAATGCATATGAATGCAATGTGATGCCAACTCACAGCCAGATACAATGCTCAGATCCTCAATGCAATACCAACAACAGGACATAACATATAGTATACAATGTAAATCCAAAGCTAAGGCGTAAGGAGTACGCCTATCGGCAGCTACACACGTAAGGAACACGTGGTAGAAAATCAATGAGGCCAGGTGCCTCCAAAGAAATGGATATAAACACTTACCTCTTCCAAAAGTTAGTACGACTAATCAACAACCGCTTTATCCTTTGGTTTCCTTGCCAAACGATCCCACTCTATTCAATAAGCAGAAAAATGTATCTATTTAGGCTAAATGCTTCATTCCTCACATCTTAGGGCAATCTGGTTAGGAACCTGATACCCTATTCGCATACGCAATATGCAGGCCAGACCTATGTACAGGGTTTAAGGTCACATAACCAAACCCTAAATAAATACATTTATATGTTACCCATAACTCACTGAGTACGAGTATATAATATTTCCATCATTGGGGTCCAATTGACCCTTTAAACTATCAATTTAAGTCATTAGGGCGATGTCTAATATCCCTATTTTTACCGTAAAAATATATTCAAACACACGTGATAAGCTAAGATAATGAGTTAACATCAGTATCTGGAGATTTGGGGTAGAAATTCCACTATTTTTCCACCTCTTTTTCCCTTTTTTGCTCTTTCTTTTCTAATCTTTCTTTCATCTGTTTTGTTGTTGAATGTTTCTGCTTGTATATGCGATTAGCTGATGCTAAGGGATTTAATTCCTTAGCTAACCGACAATGTGATATATATTCGCTACGACGATTAAAATTAAAATGGAACCCTAGAATAGTCGAAATAATTCCAACTTTTGCATACAAGTTATACAAAATATATGTAACATACTCGCTGATGCGGATCTCAAATTGGACTCCCGAAACTCAAGATGCGAATTTAAATGGAAAAGATCAAATTATTTAACTTTCAGCATTTTAGCGAAAACTAGCCGAACAACATCGAATTTCACTTTCGAAAAATCACAAAAGTCACAAATAATTATACGAACCTAACGGCGCTTTCAGATTTCGAATCGGAGCTCATTCGCCAAAACCGAGCTCGAAAATCTCTTTTTAATATTTATCGACAATAAAAACTGAAACCTTCTTCCGATGCTACCAAACGAGGTCTGATTTAGCTCAAATTTTACAGACTGGTCCTAATAGATATTACGAATATTTTAAAATTATCGGCACGCCAATCAGAGTCCTAACTTCCGAAACGACTAATCGAGGTCGTTTCAAATAGTTCCTGGTTGCCATTGAAGAACTCAAATGTGCCTAATTTTTATGCATCTATTAAGTCCAAAGTTAAGAGATGCACACATTTCTTAGGTTGGTAGAGTGTTCAAAAATCTCTTATGCTTCCATCTCAGCTAGATTTCGAAAAGCCTCTAAGACATCCATCATTTCCCATTTAACTTCAAAAGAAAGATAAAAACTTGCATTAGTTGAGAAGTAATGGGGCAAATGCACAACGCCAAAAGATCATGGGCTTCGTTTGAGTCAAGTAATATCTATTGCATAAGGTGAAACCTCTTCTCTGTTGATTCACCTGTGTCAAACATCCATTCTACGATTATGTGCAAAAAACTTCATTGCAAGTTAGGTTAGAAGGTTTAATGATCACCTCATCTATGTATTCGGCGCCTCCCCGGATTTATTGTAGATAGGTGCGCAATACAATAATGGCCCCGGGCAGAAACCAATAAAAATAAAGATCTGGGTGACTTTTCCATCTAGTGGCGTAGCCAGAATTTTTTTCAAGGGTGTTCAAGCTTCAAAAAAATCTTTAAAATGTATAAGATGGGATTTGATCCCAGGTTGTTTAGCTAGATTTGACCACCCTACACCACTAGACTAGCACTATTAGTTATGTCAAGGGTGTTCAAAATGTAATATTTAGTCATAAATAGTTAAATTTAATCCACGTACACGGTATAATTTTTCGGCGAAGGGTGGTCACCTGACCACCCTGGCCACCATGTGGCTCCGCCACTGTTTCCATCTATCTATGTTTCAGAAAAGCAGAGGACATATGTTAGTTTCAATTCTTTCTTGGATCATGAGAATGAAGAGAGGAAAATAGATACATACTGACGTTATAATCAGGAACAATGTTCTTAATGAGCTAAGCTTTTCTTGTCGCCAGATAGAGAGGCCACGCGTGGAAATGTAATCGCTTACGTATATCTTGCACATGTTTCGCCATTTTAATCAAGTAAGTTTTACAAACAACAGAGCAAACATTAGATTCGCATTCGATAAACTGTTGCATTCATTTGAATAAGTTTTAATTGTTAAATACTGAAGTTTCTTCAAGTCAATATTTTCTTTCAAGACGACTCACAAATCCACAATACATCTTTTCTTAAAACTCCACAATACATTAGAAACTCGTAAGGGGAAATGTCATATTATATATGCCTATCCCCAGATGTATTTCAGTAGTTCGTATTACTTCAATATTCTTTCTCACAAAGATTCAAATTTTAAAGAGCAACATATATACAGATTGTTTTCTAGGTGTATCTGGGAATACAAATTATTAATAGAACCTTCACTACTGCAAGTCTGTTGTAATTAAATTCTACGGGAAAAAGCACCTAAAATGAATTTCGTCTGAATTATGCATACCCAACGTATTTTAGAGACTAAGTCTCAACGATGCAGAGTGATAGTATCGCTCCGTACTGTAACTTTTCTAATCATATACGTATTTGCAATTAAGATAGACCTGTTATACAACATATAAATATGGTATATATTACTCGGACTCTTTACTTTTGGTGCGACACCCGTATCAACAGGGTGTGGGTGTGGGTGTGGGATCCGTACTCGATTTGGTCAACTGATTTTGGGTACTTTGACCAAAATCAACGGAGAAATTCTGGACAGATTTAATGATTTCTTAAGTCAAAACAAAAGTAAGAGGAAGTTGAAAGAAATAGAATACATTGTATATAGAAATTTCTGTCCTGATCAAATTTTTTCCTCAAGTTTTCCACATAATATCTCATAATTTAGGTTTTATAACTCTACTTTTAGATTATTAAATTTCTTTAGCCGAATCTCCGCCCTCGTATTCATAACTGGATCCGTATCCCGAAATCTTAAAATTAGATCATGAAGGATCCGACCTCTAGATCTGCACCCGCATCCCGCACCCGAGTCTGAGTAACTTAGAATATGGTATTTGAGTAATTGATATATGTACAACAACTCTAAATCAAAACTTCCATAACTCTAGGAGCTAAAGTGTACTTGTGAGAAAGATCATAAATGAAGATGCAGATCTCACCTCCTATTAGTATAAGTATAATTGCAATGCCAGAAAATATATTGTCATATCCTGAATAATATCTTGAGGAGTCGTATACTATATTTCCACCAAATATTGAGATGTTAATCAGAGCAACCTGCTCTTAACACAATTGAATGTAACAGATTAACTACGCAAAATTGGTTTAAGAAAACAAAAAGTCTCTCAAACATATAGTCCCGACTCATCATCTATTTGAAGATATAAAGAAGGACAAATATTGCAACATTCTAAAAATGAAGACTAAATGAACATATAGCGAGACAATAAAAACATGGATGAAGTACCTTTTCAAATTAGATCAGTGTAATCAAATTGAATTCAGGGACTATTTTAGGGAACAGATGCTTCCTTTGATTTTGGGCGGTATTTCAACCCATAAGTGAGTGTAGAAGCAGAACATGCTCCATTCTCTAAGTTGAACGTGATAGTAGAACATGCTTCATTCCCTAAGGTGAATGTAGTAGCAACATATTTTAAATAAATATCATGATCAAGCCATGATCGTGGATGTGGACGTGGCAAAAGGACGAAATAATAATCGTCATCATAGTAAAATAAATAAGAGAACAATAAGGGTTCTCAAATTAACCGTTTAAACGGTAAAGATTGTAATGCCATCAATGTGGTATGTGTATATATGATACGTCCAAATAATAATGGTCCATTCTTGAATTGAATAAAGATAATTTGATAAAACTTATTAATACATACGTCCTCGTGTGTGGTTGATAATGTACCATGGCTCACCTCCAAACGAGGTTCGAGGAATAAATCTATCATTTATTGTGGCATGAATGATTATTGTGCACGTACAGATCATACATAAAAGTTTATTCCTTGTTATAAGAGCAGGTGAAGCAAAAAATAAGTCTTGCTATAATGATTTGACCACAATCATAATCATATGATTTTCTCCTTGAATGGGATATATAATATATGTATGGTGTCATGAAATATATGGAAGTACAAAATTAATTGAGAGCTCTGGAAGAGCAATTTATTAATTACTCGGAGGAACAAGTTTGGCTATTATTAAAGTCTTATATTGTAATAAGTTTCAAAGAAACTTTATAAATTTCAAAGACTTTTGCCAAAACGACTAACATATTAAGACTATAAATGTGGAAAGATTTAAAATTTTTATATTACTACGATAATGTTTGGTGAGGAATATGTGCTTGAAAATCCCCCGACTCTTTCTCCAATTTTTACTACGAAAATAGAAGCATGGTGGAATCACATGCATGCCACAATAGACTAAAAGTTTATTAAGATCAAAGCTCATGCTACAGTAAACTAGAACTGTTGATTAGAACGAATAATTCTTCAGTTGGCATGACTGGTTTTGACCATCTGGGTTCAAATATATGATGCGAAAAATATATATTTGCGAATTCGCGTGGGTGCATATTGAAGAATCAGGATTTTTCAAGAAATCTCTTTGTGCTGCTTATTCTCATGATAAATTAATCATTAGACCAGCTAAAATTAGGATCAGGATCTCCACATTTTTGGAATATATAAAAGGTGAATGTGGGTCCATTCACCTGCCATGTTGACCATATATTAGTATATAATTTTAAATGGATGCACATATGAAGGTCACATGTGCATTTATATGAACCCACAATGGTACTTGTCTGGTCAAATATTTGCTCAAATTAACTTGATTAAGAGCACATTTCTAGAGTATGCAATCAAGACAACTATCTTGATAATATTAACAAGCTGGTTTAGCAGATTCATATATACTAAAAGCCTCCAATTAATGCTAAACTATCACTACAATAATTTTACCCTAAGGCCATACTAATTTTAGAGAACAAATAAAAAGAATTGCCAAAAATATTATTGAGCATACTTTTTAAGAGGTTGCTTTTACTGAGTACTTTTGGCTACGAAATTTAGGCCACTGAAAAAGCGTAACCTTAAATTATAAAAGCTACGCATTTAGAGTGCTGCAATATTATAAAACAATTGGCAACGCTTTTACACTTGTATTGCAACGCTTTTGAAGGGTGATATTTTTTAACCCTATAAGCAATTCCTTCTCAGCATAGTCCAAAGATTTCAATCAAAATTTTTCCCAAATAATTTCCCTCCATTGTTATCATTAATAATATATTTTCCCAATCTCACTGAAGATGAAAGAGATTAGTGCCCCCGAAAATACTCTTCCCCATTCTTACAAAAACATAAGCACGAAATTATAGCCTAAACACGACTTTGCAAGTCCTCATTCATATCCTAATTGATCGCTCTTTCTTATTTCAAAAATCTTCAATTTGATTCCTAGGTTTCGATGGAGATATGCAAGTCTCTGGCAAAAGCGATTATGTTAATTAAAAACCCTAAATTTTATGTAATTGTAGTGCAAAATTTTAGTAGAATGTTTCCGTGGAGTTTCGCGAGGTCCACATAGCCGTGTTTGTTATATATGATTTTCTAATGTATTGTATCGTATGATATTGTAATGCACGGTATTCTTTTTGTGTGTTTAATGTTGGAATGGATTGTATCATTTCTTGTCTTTTTCATAATACCATGCAATCACAATATGAAGAATGAACTTACAATGTTACCAATAAAAAACTAGGGTACAAAGTAGAGCTACTATTAAAAAGGTAAGGTAAATGGTAATATAAGATTAATAAAGAAAGAAAAGAGGAAAAAGATACGGTAACAACGCAATCACACTAGATAAGAGGTGGAAGAAGAAGAAGAAGGAGGAGGAGGAGGAGGAGGAGGAGGAGCATGGTCTGGGGTATAGCATTGGTGAGAGGAGGAAAGCATGAATCGTATGTTTCATGTTTTATTTATTTTATTGTAACTTTAAATCAGGTAAATGACCCACTGTCCATATGTTAAAAGTAGAATAGATTCTCACACAACTTTTGTTCATTGTGTGAGATATGGAGTGGAATTTTTCATCGTTGTGTACACAAAGAAAATAATTATTAAAATGATTAAATCTAATTTTGTTAAAATTACATAGAATCAATAGATGAATACCCATTCAGCAAACAATGTGAATTTCAAATGTACTAAGTTTTCTTGAACAATTGATCAAGCTAGTTTTTTCATATCCGAACGTATATGTAGCGCCAATGCTATTTTTGTAATGTATCATTAAGCATGGAGAAATGACACGACCCAGAATCCGGTTAGGCCGTGCGGGCACCCGACATCCTCCCTTAAAACCCTTACCAATTACATCAGAAAAATAAATATAACAATTCACCAATAAGGACAAGACTTTAAAAAAATCATAGACATACTGATACTACTGAGCTGTAAAAAAGAAGTTACAACTGACTACCCAACATACTAGGTTTAGGGCTATCCAGACTAGACATCTAAGAGTACAAAAGAAGACAAATACCTCCTGAAGGGAGCAAAATACAACTGAAATAACAACCAATAAACTGGTGGCCATCCGGAATAAAAGCTGGCTCACCCTGACAGCTGAAGTCGTCTTCGCTCCTTTACAACGTGGCGAACTCAATCCTGGAGCGAACCTGCCGAAACGAAATAGATAGACAAGAAACAAACAACAAACAAGGGTGAGTCAAAAAGACTCAATAAGTGGGGCAGACTAGCCACCTCAAAGAATAGGATGGCTAGCCAGGGAGAAAAGAAACAGATAAACTAAATTCCTCTTATTTACATTATGAAAAGGCGGAGCCAGATAATAACTAGAAATACGTATGGAATCACAAACTCATTAACAACCAGGAACGTAAGATAGCCAGAACATATAGGTATCTCGAACATATCAACAATCAGAAATACATCATACCGTCGCGGTGTTCAACCCGATCCATATAATTATACCATTGCGGCGTGCAACCCGATCCATATATTTATACCGTTGCGGCGTGCAACCCGATCCATATATTTATATTGTCCCGGCGTACAACCCGATCCATATATTTATACCGTTGCGGCATGCAACCCGATCCCCACAACTCAGAATACGAGCCAAAAATATATAGGCAAACTGAGATATGTCCACAACATGGTGTACATACCGCATACATAAAACACAACACAATACACACAATAGTCAATATGCGGTGCAATGAGATGGGATGAATGCGGTATGATGCGATGCAGTCACATATGCCTGATACCTATCTCTGGCGCGGGACTCTCATCATCTACCAGGAGATATATGCAATAATGACCCTTCACCGGCTCGGGACTCTCATCGATTACCAGGAAGTATATGTAATGATGACCCTTCACCGGTTCGGGACTCTCATCGCCAATCAGGAAGTATATGCAATAATGACCCTTCGCCGGTGCGGGACTCTCATTGCCAACCGGGAAATATATGCAATAATGACCCTTCGCCGGTGCGGGACTCTCATCGCCAACCGGGAAGTATATGCAATAATGACCCTTCGCCGGTGCGGGACTCTCATCGCCAACCGGGAAGTATATGCAATAATGACCCTCCGCCGGTGCGGGACTCTCATCACCAACCGGGAAGTATATGCAATAATGACCTTTCGCCGGTGCGGGACTCTCATCGCCAACCGGGAAGTATATGCAATAATGACCCTTTGCCGGTGCGGGACTCTCATCGCCAACCGGAAAGTATATGCAATGCTCAAAACAAGAGTGCAATGCTCATATGTTCAATGCAATACCAACAACTGGGCATAACATATAATATACAATGTAAATTCAAAGCTAAGGCGTAATGAGTACGCCTATCGGCAGCTACACATGTAAGAAAGCACGTGGTAGAAAATCCACGAGGCCAAGTGCCTCCAAAGAAATGGATATAAACACTTACCTCTTCCAAAAAGTTACCATTTCTAATCAACAACCACTTTATCCTTTGGTTTCATTGCCAAACGATCCCACTCTATTCAATAAGCATAAAAATATATCAAATTAGGCTAAAGGCTTCATTCCTCACATCTTAGGGCAATCCGGTTAGGAACCTGACACCCTATTCGCATACGCAATACGTAGGCCAGGCTTATGTACAGGGTTTATGGTCACATAGCCGAACCCCAAATAAATTATATTTATATATTGCCCATAACTCACTGAGTACGAATATATAATCAATTCTATTATCGGAGTCCATTTGACCCTTTAAACTATCAATTTACGTCATTAGGGCGATGTCTAATATCCCTATTTTTACCATAAAAATATATTCAAACACACGTAATAAACTCAAATAATGCATTAACATCCTTACCTGAATGTTTCGGGGTAAAAATTCTACTATTTTCCGGCTCTTTTCTCATTTTCTCGCATTATTTCTACTGCGTCATTTCATTTTCTCTGTATCGTTTCTGTTCTTAATGTTTCTGTTTTGATCCTAAGCTTTGAAAAGCTTTGGGATGTATACTGTACTCCACCGCCATTTCATTTCAATATTTCATCCTTTTCCCTTTTTTTTCTTTTTCTTTTAAAATTTGCTGTTACGGTAAAAATTAAAACAGTACCCTATGATATTCGAAATAATCTCAACTTTTGCATACAAGTTATACAAAATATATGTAACATACTCGCAAAGGCGGATCTCAAATTGGACTCCCAAAACTCAAGATGCGAATTTAAATAGAAAAAGTCAAATTATTTAACTTTCGGCATTTTAGCGGAAACTAGCCGAACAACATCGAAATTCACTTTTGAAAGTTCAAAAAAGTCACAAATAATCATACGAACCTAACGGCGCTTTCGAATTTCGAATCGGAGTTCGTTCGCCAAAACCGAGCTCAAAAATCTCTTTTTAATATTTATCGACAATAAAAACTGACACATTTTTCCGATGCCTACTACACGAGTTCTGATTTAGCTCAAATTTTACCAACAGGTCCTTATGGACCTTACGAATATTTTAAAATTATCAACACACCAATCAGAGTCCTAACTTCTGAAACGACTGACCGAGGTCGTTTCATTCTCCTCCACTTAAACTCTCGTTCGTCCTCGAACGAGCCTAAGTCTAAAGAAGAATTCGCACATATAACAAGAGATCTTGCACGACCTTCATGAACTACTCCACGGGCATTATTTTCTGATTGCAGGATCAGAATTATAACACGCATATCGAACTTTTGGAATATAATATATCTGGATAATATGATGACACTATTGCACAACTTGTTCTGACTAAGCTGATCCTTCCTCGATCACGAGAGGAGAATTCTTATATTTTCGAAACAAAGATACACGAAACTCTGAATGGATTAACATGATTCTGCCGACAAATCATCTCGTCGATATACTTTACGATATAGAACAAGTCGATGGAACTAAGAATTAGCTTACGCTTCAGCAACGCCTTAGAGATTTAATATTATGATTCGGTATCAATTGGAGGAAGACTCCTCCACTTAGAGCATTAACTCGTACCGCTAACTTGAATAGAAATAGTCATCCTCGCACAGTCTACCGGACTAAGGAAGACATAGCTAAAAATAGAATGCGGCTCAGACCTAAGCTACCAAATTACCCTCTCAAGTTGCCAAACGACTGCAACTCCCGAGTTCACAACTCTATATCTTTGTCATAAACACTACTGCCTGATGGATCAAATCAGAGGTCAAATGATGCCCCTCATTACCTTTAGTAGTCCTAAACACAACAATGCTCTTACCCAACTACCTTGACACACACTCTGGCTCCACACAGTGAACATCATAAGAGGCTACTGACCGCCTAAGCTCACCAGTGCCGAACAAAGAAGAGATGGTAATGGACTGAGGATAGAAATAATTAGAGCTTCAGGAAACTCATCTTTTTATTTGCTTGGCTCCCAGAGCTACACTATTTCCGAGTCAGGCTAACCAAAGAATCGCAATTGAAGAGATGGACATTAAATAAGCTTTATGGAATGACATCTATGCCAATTTAACCTCTCAATAAGAAGGAAACGCTGACAATTTACCAGAAAACCCTTTTATAACCCAGATAAGCTCATAGGATAATATGACTTTACTAGCGTTTTGAACCAAGAGAAGATACGTAGATCGAATATTACTTACTGGTCACTTTGCACAGGAAGAAATAATATCACTTTCTGATGGTGACGAATAAGAATCCCACCATCCTATCAACACTGAATTCCAAAGAGAGATAGACTGACTTGACATAATAAGAGAAAGTGGTACAACAGGATGCCAAGCAGACAATAACGACACTTTCTCTCAAATTTCACACATTTAAACCAGATCAACTAGTATGGTCATCATAAATGCCAGGAATAAATCATAAAGGGTAACTAACAAAGTCATTGCTGCAGCTATAAGAACCATCTTCCCCATGTTGTGTTTAATTCCCTAACAAAAGTTTACTGTATATTTGATATTTGAAAGAGGAAGGGAGAAAATGGTTTTAAAAGAAAATCTAACCTAGTGATTCTTCTCTTTGTTGGTAGCAAGTATTTATAGTAATGCTTGTGAGTTGATCGAAGACTTTTCTCTTGTCCCACTTTGAATGGCAGCATGGGGGATTTCACAATAATTCACATTTTATTTTCGTTTATTCGTTTTGGCTTTATCGTAGTTGAGTTATGAATCTCATCTCTTGGACTATTGTTGAATTCCAAATGCGCGATATCTATATGACGTCATAATTAATTACTGATATTTCCAGGACCAGTTCCTTAAAATGTGTTCCTTTACTATACGATATGCGGAATTAAAACTGTAAGTAATTGAACACCAGATATTAGCGTGGAAAAACCCCTTGACTCGGGATCAAAAAACCACGACCTACTTCTCAAGTAGGATTTCAACATCACTATGTAAAAAGACCCACTTGGTTACAAGACTCCTTCTTACTAACCTAGGATTAACTCTAATCCTTTAGTGATCTTTCTCACGATCAGTGAAGTTGTGCCAAGTCCACGACTTGAACCAGAAAGTTTACAACTCGATTATTGCTTACTACAGTTGAACTAAGACTTGAAATTTTACAAGATTCAATCTAAGGAACAGGTTCTAACTTAGTTCTACTGTAGCTAACTGATTACACAAATAAGCTAATGACTCTTTTAAGCTTTTGCTCGATGTTCTCTGTATTTGTGCATACTTCTATGGCTGATATGCTCCACGTTTTATAGCTCCAGCAGCCAAGAAGTCTTGATCAATTAGAACCCCAAAGCTCCCTTGAGTTTAAGTCCTAATTGAATTCTTCTCTTTAGAATCCGGATCTTCTATCCTTATCTTTGTATTTATGCAATCTTTTCATATCCGTTTAGACCTGCATAATTATCAAGATAAACATTAGTTTTAGGATAATTAATAATATCTCAACTTAAACGATTTTGCATGAATTATCTATTTAGCTGCAGTGATTCAAAGGAACAGGTCCTTTGAATCCGTTCCTCAGTCATCAGTCAAAACTCCAAGCTTATCCAAGCTAACATTTTACCCCTTTTTGATGATGACAAATTCATAAGCATAGCTTCATATCCTTAATGTCCTGAAGTACAACTTAAGCTCAAAAAACAGTCAGTAGAGACTTTATTCATCATTAAGGAACAGATTTTCAACTAGGTATAAGTTCACGCAAAATCAGACTTACTCTTCCCCCTTTTGGCATCATTGAAAAGGTTGCATAAAAAATATAACTCAGGGTTAGAATTAATCAGCACATGGCCATTGAGGCAACTCAAAATGCAAACATAAATCAGATTAAAGCAACTGCAAGACAATGATATTAGCCATCAAAGACAATTCATTTAATCAAAAGATGAAACCAGGGGATACAAGCAAGTACTACAGAATTATTCAAAGACTAAAGAAGGAAAAGACTAAGGCACTAAACTAGGCTAAATCCCACTAGACAAAAGATGGCTAAAGGCTAAGGTGGTCAGGATGTGGAAGGACCAGGTCCCTGAGACTTGTTAAGCAACTCAAACATCTGCTTGAGCATTCCCTCATTGGTCACTTTTGCCTTTGTGGCCTCTGCCTTCCAGTAATTCTTCTCCTCTTCCAACCTTGCTATTTCAGCAGCCTGAATAGCAACCTGTTGCCTAAGTGCCCTCACTTTGTTGTTCAATGGCTGCCTCCCAACACCAGCCTGTGGAGGATCAGCCTGAACTGGCAAATCGCAACTGATCAATGTGGCACAGCCAAATTTTTCCTTCTTTGTAGCCTTCACTACCCCTTCCAAGGGAATCCTCAATTTTGCAAACACATCAGTTAAGATGAACCCAAACAGCAAGGAGTGCTTTCTCTTCCCAGCTATCACCCTTTTTATCAGGTGGATCATAAAACTGGGCCAGTTGATCTGCTTTTCAATGTCCAACAGTTCCATAAGGACCAGGTCCATAAAATTGGCAATTCCTCTTTTTTCCTGCCTTGGAATCACAACCTTGTTCACAAATTCGAACAGTACTTTGTGCTGTGGGTATATCTCACTTTTCTGCACAGCCCTGGGTTTTTCTTCCCCTTCATTCTCAGCAAACTTCCTAGTGATCTCCAAATCAGTCGGCAAGTTTGTTAAGTCAGGCCAAACCTTCTTGACATAACTGTCATACCCAGTAAAAGGAATACCCAACAGCTCACCAAGTTCCCTGGTATCAAACATTATCACATTTTCATTAACAGAGGTAGTAATTCTGTCATCTTTGATGGAGCAGTTCTTGTAGAACCCTTGCACCATCCCCTTTGCACACCTGCCAGAGATCTGAAGGACCATGTCCCTCCAGCCCTTAGCATGCAGTTTTTGCAGCATCCATACCATCCCTTCTTCTTGCACATCAGACAATACTCTACCTTTCAACACCTTCCTGGTAAGCATGTCATCATGAACACAGTGTACAGTCTCATCTCCCTCAACTTCACTGTCACTTTCATCATCAGCAAAAGACTCATCTCTGTCACTAGCAGAACTTTCAGTCACAACAACTCTTTTAGAGGACCTGGTCCTCTTAGCAAATTTTTCTCCAGCCTTAACAGAACTTCTTGTTACCCGTCTTTGAACAACTTTTCTTTTCTTAGATTTAGGAGCAACCTCCTCAGCATCTGCCATCTCATCATCTTCACCAACATCATCAAATTCAATATCCTCCACTTCTTCCTCTTCAACAACCTATTTTCCCTTTTCTACTTCTTTCTAAAGCAGCAACTAATTGTTCATCAGTAGCTTTAGCAGCACTTCTTGTCCTCCTAACCCCAGAACCAGGGGTTGAGGCAGAAGGAACAGGTCCTTTTTCCTTGGAGGAACTTTCAACTTTCTTCTTAATTCCGGGCTTATAACTATCACCTATTTTCTTCAACTTAGCAGCCATTTCAGCAGTTACTTGGTCATCAATGGGTCCCTTTCTAGCTAATTTTCTTTTCTGACTCCTAATGTTGATCAAATCCACCAAGGGCCTATCACTATCACTTATAGCTTCATCAGCATCTATAACATCCTCCATGGGTGCTCTAAAAGCAGCCTCTGGAGACCCCGATGACCCATGCATGGGTGCTTCCAACCTCTTAACTGTTTCTTCTTCCCCCTCAAGAACAGCCTCAGACCCCTCTCCCTTTTCTTCCTCATCTATCACAACATTCAGAGGATAGGTAAAATTTACCTGATACTGATACAGAACCATAGCTCGTGACAAATCCTCAACTTGCTCAGCAATTGATTCAGCCATGGGAACTGGTCCTTCCCCCTGAATTTCAGGTTCAGGTATTTCTGGGATTATTTCAGGAATTTCAAGGTTTAGATCAGTGGTATCCATGGGTGAAGAAGGGTTGAGATTTTGTAGTTGATCAGAGGTGGGTGCAGTTGAAGAATTTTCAGGAGAAAGAGACATCTTAGCAATTCGAATTAAGAGATAATTGATTATTCTTTCTGAAATTTTGAGAATTCAGTTTGTGAGCAAAGTAAAAGAATAATGGGAGAGAAGGAGGGTATTTATAGGATGAATTAGATAGTAGAAATAGAGTAGGAATTGATCACACTTACCTCAGCACAACATGTAGCCGTTATGGACTCTTGGGAGTCTCCCGGAGAAATAGAGCCGTTGGGCTGTCAAGTTACCTTTTCAGAATAGGAACTGTTCCTCCGCTGGGACTCTTATGAAATTTGGATATGGTTAGGAAACTTAGTGGGATTTATCCTAATTACAAGTTACCTATAGCCTTTGCACTTATAAATTAACTGAATAATAACGAGTACATACCTGATTTTAACACGAAAATTCAGTGTCCTTCCAATTTGCAATATTTTTGATCATCTGAAATTCTAAGAGCATAAGGGTAACATCATTCAATTTTAGCAACTCTAAACAAGAAATATGGCATAAGAGTATACATTTAAGTATTAAGCTGGACTGAATCATTCATAATGACTTGAATAAAATTCATTTTAAGTGCAATCTTCTAGCCAATTATGAAGTAAAGCATTGATGATTTTATGTGAATTTAATCATCCCTAATTCCAACTTATTTCTTTCAAAATCATCTCTACCTAGAGCTTTTGTAAAAATGTCAGCAATTTGCTTTTCAGTGGGACAGAATGCTATGGTGATCAAACCTTTTTCATAATTATCTCTTAGGAAATGATTATATCAATGTGTTTAGTCCTCTTGTGATGCACTGGATTTTTTGACATGTTAATAGCACTAGTGTTATCACAATAGATAGGAACAGTTCCTACATCAACACCAAAATCCTGTAATTGTTGTTTGATCCATAACAACTGTGAACAACATGAAGCAGCTGCCACATATTCAGCCTCAGCAGTGGAAAGTGCCACTGAATTTTGTTTCTTAGTTCTCCAAGAAACCAAACACTCACCAAAAAAATGTGCCATACCTGAGGTACTTTTTCTATCAACAAGGAAACCTGCATAGTCGGCATCAGTATATCCAACAAGATTAAAACTACCACCTTTTGGATATCAAAGTCCCAAGGGACCTGTTCCTTTCAGATACCTCAATATTCTTTTAACAGCTTTCAAATGAGATTCCTTAGGATCTGATTGAAACCTAGCACACAAACCAACACTGAACACAATATCAGGTCTACTAGCAGTTAGATAAAGTAGAGAACCTATCATACCCCTATACATTTTTTGATAAACTGATATTCCATGTTCATCAAGATCCAATTTTGTAGCAGTGGCAATAGGTGTGTCAATTTCCTTAGCATTATCCATATCAAATCTTTTAAGTAATTCTTTAACATACTTTTGTTGATGGATCATAGTTTCATTTGAGGTTTGCTTAATTTGTAAACCCAAAAAGAAATTGAGTTCACCCATCATGCTCATCTCAAACTCACTCCCCATCAAGTTTGCAAATTCCTTACTTAAATTTTCACAAGTAGCACCAAAGATTATATCATCTACATAAATTTGAACAATTAAGAGATGCTTACCTTTTTCTTTTAAAAATAATGTACTATCAATTTTACCTCTCTTGTATCCATGCTGGAGTAGTAATTTTGATAGTCTTTCATACCATGCTCTTGGTGCCTGCTTGAGCCCATACAAGGTCTTGTCCAACTTGTACACATGTTCAGGGAACTGTTCACTTTCAAAACCTGGAGGTTGCTTGACATACACTTCTTCTTTCAAGTAACCATTCAGAAATGCACTCTTAACATCCATTTGATGTAGAGTAAATTCCATGTATGTAGCAAAGGCTATAAGAAGTCTTATTGCTTACAATCTTGCAACTGGAGCAAAAGTCTCATCATAGTCGATGCCCTCCTCTTGACTATATCCCTGAACAACTAGCCTGGCCTTATTTCTTATTACCATGCCATCCTCATCGAGTTTGTTTCTGAAAACCCATTTTGTTCCGATTATGGACCTGTTCCTTGACTTGGGTTCCAGATACCAAACTTGACTCCTTTGGAATTGATTCAATTCCTCCTGCATAGCATTAATCCAATCTGCATCCTTCAGTGCTTCTTTCACATTTTTGGGTTCAACAAGAGATAAGAAAGCACTAAAGGCACACAAATTGTGATTTTTGACTGCTGATCTAGTTTGAATCCCAGCAGTCTTATCTGAGATTATTTGATCTACAGGATGTGACCCTTGATATTTGTAAGGCTTGGGTGTCAATCCATTGTCAGAAATCCTCTGCTGAGGAACAGTTCCTGATAGAGTAGCACTACCAGTCTGTGAGGTGGAACGATCATTTGTTCCCCCTGTTTCAGTGCCACTTTTCTCAGTTCTGTCCTGAGGAAGAGTTCCTTGCAGTTCACTTCTCATATCCAGAGTCTGCATTTGTGGATCAAGTTCATAATCTTTCAGCATTCCAATTTCTTCATCCTCCTGTACCCTTAAGCAGCTCATGCTTCCATCAGATAGTGTCAACAAATCTACCTTATAGATGATTCCATGTCTATTTCCCTTTCCAATGCCATTGATTTCCCCTTTTCTTACCATTACCGAAGGAAACACTTCCTCCTTGGAAGGCTGAGAGTGAATGGAACAGTTCCTTGTGTCCTGTCATGTGCTTTGAGCAACCACTGTTCATGTACCGTTTTTGTGGCTCCTCACTTTCACTCCAGCCTGCAAAAAGAAAACTAGGGGTTAATTTTAGGAACCCAAACTAGTTTGGGTCCCTTTCCTTTAACAAAAGGGTGAATTAAATCTCTCCTAGCCCAGAATGGTAATGGTTTCTTTGTGTGAACAGTTTTCTTTCTCACATAATTTTGAACAGGTTTATAGGATCTGTTCCTCTATGCAGCCATTTTTAAAGATTTGCAATTTTCTTTTCGGTGACCAGTGTTCCCACAATGAGTGCATAGCCAGTTTTCAGGAAGTGATAAGTACTTACTCTTTGGATCCCATTTGGATGAAAACTGTGCTTTCATGAATCCAATACCCTTCCTGTTTTCCTGTAACCATTCTAGTGCTTCAGAAGACTTGTTCCATTTTACGGTTTTTCCTAGCTCCACTTTTGTTTTAACCACGTCTTCTTCCAAAGATCTTATCTTCTCATCTTTTTTGCACAATTCATCAATTGTGACTTTCAGTTTCTCTTCAGCAATGATCTGATGAGAATTAGAAATACCTTTACCCTTTTCAACTGTTTTAACATTTTCTAATTCCTGAACAGTTGATGCGAGTGTGAGGACCTGTTCCTCAAGCATGCTAATCTTTCCTTTCAGAAAGTCATTTTTAATTGCTGCCTCTTTGTATTCTGCTCCTAAACTATCAATTTCATCATGCAGTTGATGGTTTCCATCCCTTAGAGATTTATACTCATTTAGCACAGTATGAAATACTTTAACTAAACTCTCTCTAGGCATGCTTTTCACATCTTGTCTAAGTTTAGAAATAAATATCTCAACATCTTCTTCATTGTCTGAGTCTTCAAGAGCCATTAGAGCAAGATCCTCATCTAGATCATCATCAAATATTTCATCCTTACTATCTTGCCATCCTGCAACCATTGCTTTGAGAGTTCCATTCTTCTTTCGGAACTGTTCCTTAGCCTTTCTCTTTTCAACATACTTTTTCCTCCATTCTTCTTCCATGACTGGGCATTTGCTAATGTAGTGCTCCATGCTTCCACATTTGAAGCATTCTCCTCCCTGTTTCATGTTAGAAGATCTATTTTGTCTTCTAGATCCCTTCTTATTTAGGAATCTTTGGACATTTCTGGCTATAAGGACCAGTTCCTTCTCATCATCAACAAAATTGTTAGCAGCAGATAAAACTAAATTAGGTTCGGTTTTAACTGATTCTCCTATGTTCTTAACTTTCTTCCTCAGTTCATATGTTCTTAGATTATCTATAAGTTCATCTAAGGAAGGAGTACTAAGATTCTTGCTTTCAATGATAGCACATGCTTTAATTTTCCAAGAATCTGAAAGTACTCTAGTCAAGATCTTTTCAACTCTTTCTTCTACAGTTAAGATTCTTCCAAGAGAGATAAGTTCAGTTACAATAGCATTAAACCTAGTGTACATTTTAGAAATTGTTTCTCCTTCTCTCATTTTAAAATTTTCATATTCAGCAAAGAGAAGTGTACCTCTAGATCTTTTAACCTGATTGGTTCCTTCATGTTCAACCTGCAATGCATCCCAGATTTCCTTACCTGCAACATCATTGAACAATGGTGGCCTAACAGTGGACTGACCCTCGGAGTTTTCTTGTGGTGCACTCATTCTAATCCTAAGGTGTTAGCCTCTTCAAGGATAACCCGCTCTGACTAATTGATATTTCCCACGATACACCACTTTACTATTTTAAGGAGCAGTTCCTTAAAATGTGTTCCTTTACTATACGATATGCGGAATTAAAACTGTAAGTAATTGAACACCAGATATTAGCGTGGAAAAACCCCTTGACTCGGGATCAAAAAACCACGACCTACTTCTCAAGTAGGATTTCAACTTCACTATGTAAAAAGACCCACTTGGTTACAAGACTCCTTCTTACTAACCTAGGACTAACTCTAATCCTTTAGTGATCTTTCTCACGATCAGTGAAGTTGTGTCAAGTCCACGACTTGAACCAGAAAGTTTACAACTCGATTATTGCTTACTACAGCTGAACTAAGACTTGAACTTTTACAGGATTTAATCTAAGGAACAGGTTCTAACTTAGTTCTACTGGAGCTAACTGATTACACAAATAAGCTAATGACTCTTTTAAGCTTTTGCTCGATGCTCTCTGTATTTGTGCATACTTCTATGGCTGATATGCTCCATGTTTTATAGCTCCAGAAGCCAAGAAGTCTTGATCAATTAGAACTCCAAAGCTCCCTTAAGTTTAAGTCCTAATTGGATTCTTCTCTTTAGAATCCGGATCTTCTATCATTATCCTTATATTTATGCAATCTTTTCATATCCGTTTAGACCTGCATAATTATCAAGATAAATATTAGTTTGAGGATAATTAATAATATCTCAACTTAAACGATTTTGCATGAATTATCTATTTAGCTGCAGTGATTCAAAGGAACAGGTCCTTTGAATCCGTTCCTCAGTCATCAGTCAAAACTCCAAGCTTATCCAAGCTAACAATTACTTTTACAATTTCCACATTGGAAGAAAATAACTATATTGAATTTTCATTTATTATGAGAAATATTTATCTCTTGATTAACTTATGGTGCGACCCCTCTACTGCAACCAATTCTTAATAGAATCGACATCCAAGGAATCCATCGAAACATGATAAGGCACACCATTTCCAGATTGATCGAAAGAATCAAATCTTACTCACATTTAAGAGAAGAAGAAATCTCATGGTCTACTACATCGGATACCTCAGCATCCTGCGGACTGACAATTCATAGAACTGCCTCTGCAACTAAGCTGAGCCACTACCCTGATAATTATTTCCATAAGAACCACAACCACCACACTCTCGAACTCTATTGGATAGTGGCATTTCTCTGGTTGATTAAGATTTAAATGAGATTCCCTACGACTGTCCAGGTGCCTGATGATGAGAGAAGGATGACTGCTTACTTACCAGGGTAAGGAGAAACTCCTCAAAAGATAACCAGACTCACGACAATGATAACACCTTTTCTCTGCAAATGGAAGCTGGAAAGATTGTTGATAGCTTTAAAGAAAAGACTGAATCTGAACTTGACGAGCTACTGGCGCACTCTAAGAATCACATGACACAAGCTGAGATAACCTAGAAGGTGACCTCCCAAAATAATCGAACCTCTTACCTCCAAATGAGGTACCATTGTTACCCACTAGGGCCACGAGATCTCTTGCACTCCTGCTCTAACTATTCCCGCTCTAACTTATGGTATACCTCGTACCTTCGGGCAATATCAACAACAACATCAAATGAAATCCCGACCTCAATCTGTCGAGCCATCTGGGATCACGAGGAAGTAGAAATATCACCAATAAATCTTTGAACATTCTCGGAAGGTTCATGGACTACTTCTAATGCATATCCGGCCATTCTATAGAATTCAATCTCATATTCTGAAACACCAACAGGCTAACCGACAGGCTACCCTGTCCAAATCACTCAAACTGGCAACAGTTGTCATCTCGCTTGCTACTCGAAAGGAACTTTTCTACGAATCTAGAAGGAAAACTGAACCAAGTTAGCTAATAAGATAGCGGTCCACCAATTCAGGATTGGACCCCCTGAAACTGGAAAGCAGAATAATCAACACCATACCGCTCGATATGATAAAGAGTCTGAAGGATACGCTGACATCATTTATTTTAAAAAATCACGAGGTTTATCTGATGCATTGCTTAAGAATATCGGAAGGTTCAACCGCGTAAAATAATGCAACCTCTTCGGACACTCGGACCGAACTGATACATCGGCTGGCTAACCAGCCAGAACAACTAGAGGCACAACACATGCTGTCTCCGGAACATAATTTATTGCATCAATATTAAGAACCGAAATAGAAGCTCCATGAGATCGAGTATCTGCACATGCGGCAACCTGATAGGCTGCCCAGCGAATAACAGGTTCTCACGGTATATGCGTCGCCAAGATTCTCGTAAAAGCATCGTAGAGAGCCAAGGGAACCACAAGGCCCCGCTCTCTTGCCCATCGCCAGCTCGTACAGCTGGGACCTCCGTAACTAGATCGTCAGTACGATCAAAACTCTCGGGCTTCGTCAGTGCTAGCCCCAGGCTAGACTGCTTCGTCTAGAACTCATACTGTTTGCAGCTTCGTCGCACGAGGGTTCACAATTATCATGAAGAAATTAATGAATTAGCAAAAATACTTTTGAAACCTAGACCGACACACGTTCAGAAATGAAGGAAGGGAAACTTCCTAAATGCCATCATAGCCTCTCGTAGATAAGTACGGACGTCTACGTACCCATCAGTGAGACTCTACTAGACACTGTCTTAGTCTGGATAGACTCTAAACTGGGCTCTGATACCAACTGACACGACCTGGAATCCGGTTAGGCCTTGCGGGCACCCGACATCCTCCCTTAGACCCGTCGGGCGAACCCTTACCAATTACATCAGAAAAATAAATATAACAATTCACCAATAAGGACAAGACTTTAAAAAAAATCACAGACATACTGTTACCACAGAGCTGTAAAAAAAAAGTTACAACTGACTACCCAACATACTAGGTTTAGGGCTATCCAGACTAGACATCTAAGAGTACAAAAGAAGACAAATACCTCCTGAAGGGAGCAAAGCGCAACTGAAATAACAACCAATAAACTGGTGGCCATCCGGAATAAAAGCTGGCTCACCCTGACAGCTGAAGTCGTCTTCGCTCCTTTACAACGTGGCGAACTCAATCCTGGAGCGAACCTGCCGAAACGAAATAGATAGACAAGAAACAAACAACAAACAAGGGTGAGTCAAAAGGACTCAATAAGTGGGGCAGACTAGCCACCTCAAAGAATAGGATGGCTAGCCAGGGAGAAAAGAAACAGATAAACCAAATTTCTTTTATTTACATTATGAAAAGGCAGAGCCAGATAATAACTAAAAATACGTATGGAATCACAAACTCATTAACGACCAGGAACGTAAGATAGCCAGAACATATAGGTATCCCGAACATATCAACAATCAGAAATACATCATACCGTCGCGGTGTTCAACCCGATCCATATATTTATACCGTTGCGGTGTGCAACCCGATCCATATATTTATACCGTTGCTGCGTGCAACCCGATCCATATATTTATTTTGTCCCGGCGTACAACCCGATCCATATATTTATACCGTTGCCGCGTGCAACCTGATCCCCACAACTCAGAATACGAGCAAGAAATATATAGGCAAACTGAGATATGTCCACAACACGGTGTACATACCGCATACATAAAACACAACACAATACACACAATAGTCAGTATGCGGTGCAATGAGATGGGATGAATGAGGTATGATGCAATGCAGTCACATATGCTTGATACCTATCTCCGGCGCGGGACTCTCATCGTCTACCAGGAGATTTATGCAATAATGACCGTTCACCGGCTCGGGACTCTCATCAATTACCGGGAAGTATATGCAATAATGACCGTTCACCGGCTCGGGACTCTCATCGATTACCGGGAAGTATATGCAATAATGACCCTTCGCCGGTGCGGGACTCTCATCGCCAACCGAGAAGTATATGCAATAATGACCCTTCGCCGGTGCGGGACTCTCATCGCCAACCGGGAAGTATATGCAATAATGACCCTTTGCTGGTGTGGGACTCTCATCGCCAACCGGGAAGTATATGCAATAATGACCCTTCGCCGGTGCGGGACTCTCATCGCCGACCGTGAAGTATATGCAATGCTCAAAACCAGAGTGCAATGCTCATATGTTCAATGCAATACCAACAATAGGGCATAACATATAATATACAATGTAAATTCAAAGGTAAGGCGTAATGAGTACGCCTATCGGCAGCTACTCATGTAAGGAAGCACGTGATAGAAAATCCACGAGGCCAAGTGCCTCCAAAGAAATGGATATAAACACTTACCTCTTCCAAAAGTTGGCATTTCTAATCAACAACACTTTATCCTTTGGTTTCATTGCCAAACGATCCCACTCTATTCAATAAGCAGAAAAATATATCAAATTAGGCTAAAGGCTTCATTCCTCACATCTTAGGGCAATCCGGTTAGGAACCTGACACCCTATTCGCATACGCAATACGTAGGCCAGGCCTATGTACAGAGTTTATGGTCACATAACCAAACCCCAAATAAATTATATTTATATATTGCCCATAACTCACTGAGTACGAATATATAATCAATTCCATTATCGGCGTCCATTTGATCCTTTAAACTATCAATTTACGTCATTAGGGCGATGTCTAATATCACTATATTTACCATAAAAATATATTCAAACACACGGAATAAACTCAAATAATGCATTAACATCCTTACCTGAATGTTTCGGGGTAAAAATTCTACTATTTTCCGGCTCTTTTCTCATTTTCTGGCATTTTTTCTACTGCGTCATTTCATTTTCTCTGTATCGTTTCTGTTCTTAATATTTCTGTTTTGATCCTAAGCTTTGAAAAGCTTTGGGATGTATACTGTACTCCACCGCCATTTCATTTCAATATTTCGTCCTTTTCCCCTTTTTTTCTTTTTCTTTTAAAATTTGCTGTTACGGTAAAAATTAAAACGGTACCCTACGATATTCGAAATAATCCCAACTTTTGCATACAAGTTATACAAAATATATGTAACATATTCAAAAAGGGGGATCTCAAATTGGACTCCCGAAACTCAAGATGCGAATTTAAATAGAAAAAGTCAATTATTTAACTTTTGGCATTTTAGCGGAAACTAGCCGAACAACATCGAAATTCACTTTCGAAAGTTCAAAAAAGTCACAAATAATCATACGAACCTAACGGCGCTTTCGAATTTCGAATCGGAGTTCGTTCGCCAAAACCGAGCTCAAAAATCTCTTTTTAATATTTATCGACAATAAAAACTAACACCTTTTTTCGATGCCTACCAAACGAGTTCTGATTTAGCTCAAATTTTACCAACAGGTCCTACGAATATTTTAAAATTATCAACTCACCAATCGGAGTCCTAACTTCCGTAACGACTGACCGAAGTCGTTTCAAGAAAATACAAACTGTGGCTCAAATTACCCTATATGTGCAAATGTCACCATAGATCCCTTTATTCTAAGTTTTATAATGACAGATTATAGGTAAATGAGGGATTGCAAAATAGAAAATTAAATTGAAAGATTATTGTTCATATAGTTGAACTTAATTCCAATGAATCTTTCAGAAGTTTGAGTGGGTGTAGTTATGTTTTTAAAACTTTGCAAGTACCGAGTGTTTGTTGATCATTACTGTAGAAGTGGCTAACAATCAAACTTGGCAAGTTTATTGAGAAACCATGAAATAGTCAACTCTACACATATTAAGGGATTAATATCAAGGTTTAATTACATTTATATACAATCATGACTCTATGGTCTAAATTCATGTTTTTCTTGGCCATTTTCCCTCATTTTCAATTCACTTCTATCTAACATTTCTTTTGTCATTTTTTGGAACTTTTTAGCATCAATATAGGCTTTTGTATTATTGAAAAAACCGTTTTGGAGATATTAAAAGTGTCCATTCCTGATGATATTGCAGTAACTCTCATAATAAAATTTTGTAACTGCAATTATAACCTTATTTAATGTTATAAAGTTATGACAACCTTATTCCTCTTCAGGTTTTCCAATACACACTGCCTCCATTGGCTTTGGCTAAATCAAATGGTTTTAAAAACTATGCAAAGAGAGGTTTTGACATGATTCTCACGGATGAAAAATTATGGTCTGTGCCAGGATCATTTTGCACCTCACGTTGGAATTACCATGGGATGGCCACAGTCCAGAGAAACAAATGATGAGGAAATACTTATAAATGTGAACTCATATCGACAATGGAACATTATCTATAGCATATTCCATGCATTGTGAGTAGTATATTTTTTTTTCATAGAGTCCACCCAGGCCGGTGGCGGGGGTTAGTCGTCCAAGAACCCAACCTCTAGATTAATGTCTTAAATTGTCAGTATATGATTGTTCCCTTTCTTTTCGCTAACTTCCATCAACTTGCACATTACTTTTCTTCATTGTCTCTTAGGCTATTAGAAAATGGTATATACTTTGGAACCATAGACAAATTTATATATCATAATAGTACTGGTATTATACTATTGTGCGACATATTGTAAGTACTACGACTTGAAATATCTCTGCTTTTGGAATTAACCATAATCTTCATACTTTTCAAAAATCTGGATATTGCTATTTGAATTAAGTCTCAAAGACTGCAGGATATTGGTAAACCAAATCATGAACCGTGTGTAGCCAATAAGGCAGGTGAGCAAGCTGCACATCTCGATTGTTACAATTTGTTAGGTTGCCGGCTGCAAAGCACATCAAGATTCATTTCTCATATACTTCGATTAAATCATTATCTACTACAGTATAATAGAGGCAATTTTGGGCTGTATTAATGGCCTCACTTAAATTAGTACTATTGGTTTGATTAAGTTAGTTATCTACTAGGCTACTAATATAATACGTAGAGTTTGATGGAAATTGTATCTCTTCCATTCTCTCTCCATTTTTTTTTCGGGGCTTCAAAAACAATTCTACCGATGAAACGGTTTATATTACATATGGTAGATGTCCTACAATAATGCTGGCCAATGTTGTCCAAAATAAATGGAAGTATATATAGCATTATTGTTTATATATATTTTGTTTGCAGTACTGTAGTTAATCAAGCCCTTGAAGAATAGGGAACATGGCACAGGAAACCTCATAACACTAAGTTCTGGTTTTTATGGAATGCAAATACATGGATGAAATGGGGCAAAGGCTGAAGTAGTTCAACTTAAAAGTTTTTAAAGAGAACGGTACGAGAATAAGAAAGCAACCATTGATCAACTCTTATTTAAGTCCTTACGGGATTCATGATTGAGGTAGCCTAAGATAAGTTGAATATCACTTTCAAATTTCAGCTAATTAAAGAAAGAATATCGTTTTCAACTTATTAACATACTGTACGAATGCAAAGAAGATATGGATGAAACGGGGCAAAAGTTGAAGCAGTTCAACTTAAAAGTATCTAAAGAGAACGGTACGAGAATAAGAAAGCAACCACTGATCAACTCTTATTCAAGTCCCTGAGGGATTCATGATTGAGATACAAATTGTGAGAAGTTGAATATCACTTTCAAATTTTAGTTATATAAAGAAAGAATGTCGTTTTTAAATTATTAACATACCGAGCGTGGTCAAGTTTACTAGTTACATCAAAGTATTGGTTACTAAATTGAACAGAAATGTGCACGTTTATAATAAAACTGCGGAAGAATTAGTTTTAAAGTAGTCTGACTACAGAAAGAAAACAATCAAATCGATCAAATTCGATAATCTTTATTTACAACCAAAAAGGATTTTAATATTTCCTACCATGTCTATTCCTGGATAAATACAAGGATTTTAAGACGACATGAAATGTAAATTGCTATCCGAACAAAAGAAGTCTTTCTGACACCGTTGCTTCTCATGGCTCTATTTTCCTGCAACAGAACGTCAAGAACAAAATAGTCAACTAAAGGACATTTCCTCTGTTTCAGCTACAGGTTAGAATACTATACTTTTATTTTGCTGTATGCAACTGTACAGTGTCTGCTTTTGATGTGTTATGTTCTCTGCATAGTCAACACATGTCACCTTGACGCTCTGCCAATTACTCTTGACAAACAAGACTTCTATACATTTGAAGTAGGCAAGTACCAACTTGTAACATTGCCTTCATTTTCGCGGTATTGTAGTACGTTTATGATACTCCTTTCATTACATTCTATCGTTAGGCTCAACATCAGGTGTATCAAAGGAAAGCTACAGTACAGCTCCAACGACTCCTAGAAATAGAGCTTCGAATCATTTGCACTTTTTTACCGCAGATTTGAGATTTAGAACCCTAAGATCTGTTACTACGGTAGCTTGTTTACTTACTGGTATTAGGAAATCCTATTTGCCCTTTAAGCAACAAATACTCTAAATACATAGGTCATACCAGATCACGCAAGATGAATTTTCTTACCACTCTGGCTTCTGCTGTAGCAATGGTTCAGTCAAATTAGTTTCACACCAGCTACCTACTGAATTGCAAAATTTGCACCTAGGAAATACCAAAGAATCAAAACGTTTTAGAACATATATCAGGACATATAATAATATGTTGTCTTTACATCAGTGGGTGTAAATTAGGATAGAGAACTAGCAAAATCATGGTGTTTATACATTTAGAGTTCGAGGTCATTTGACTTGCTCCCTCAACATCAATGACACAACCCGAAATCCGGTTAGGCCGTGCGGGCACCCGACATCCTCCCCTAGACCCGTCGAGCGAACCCTTACCAATTAAATCAGAAAAATAAATATAACAATTCACAAATAAGGACAGGACTTTAAAAAAAAAAAAACACAGACATACTGATACTTCTAAGCTGTACAAAAGAAATTACAGCTGACTACCCAACATACTAGGTTTAGGGCTATCCAGACTAGACATCTAAGAGCACAAAAGAAGACAAATACCTCCTGAAGGGAGCAAAATGCTACTGAAATAATAACCAATAAACTGGTGGCCATCCGGAATAAAAACTGGCTCACCCTGATAGCTGAAGTCGTATTTGCTCCTTTACAATGTGGCGAACTCAATCCTGGAGCGAACCTACCGAAATGAAATGGATAGACGGGAAACAAACAACAAACAAGGGTGAGTCAAAAGGACTCAATAAGTGGGGCAGACTAGCCACCTCAAAGAATAGGATAGCTAGCCAGGGAGAAGAAATAGATAAATCAAATTCCTCTTATTTAAATTATAAAAAGGCAGAGCCAGATAACAACCGGAAACACGTATGAAACCATAAACTCAACTAGGGATACGAGCAAGAAACATATCAACAAATAAGCAATGCACATATAATCAGGACAATAGTTATGTACCACAAGTTTACACAATGGTATGAAATGAAATGAAATGAAATGAAATGAGATGAAATGAAATCTGATGCAAAGGGTCACATATGCCAAATGAATGGAGCGGAATCCTCCTGCTCCGAGAGCGGAATCCTCCTACCCTCAATATGATGCAATGGAGCGGAATCCTCCTGCTCCGAGGGCGGAATCCTCCTACCCTCAATATGATGCAATAGAGCGGAATCCTCCTGCTCCGAGGACGGAATCCTCCTACCCTCAATATGATGCAATGGAGCGGAATCCTCCTGCTCCGAGGGCAGAATCCTCCTACCCTCAATATGATGAAATGCATAACACGAAAACGTAATACGAATACGGTATGATCCAATAATAATCCTTCACCGACGCGGGACTCTCATCGACTGCTGGGAAGTATATATCAACTCACAGCCAGAGTACAATGCTTAGATCCTCAATGCAATACCAACAACAGGACATAACATATAATATACAATGTAAATTTAAAGCTAAGGCATAATGAGTACGCCTATCGGCAGATACACACGTAAGGAACACGTGGTATAAAATCCACGAGGCCAGATGCCTCCAAAGAAATGGATATAAACACTTACCTTTTCCAAAAGTTAGTATGGCTAATCAACAACAGCTTTATCCTTTGGTTTCCTTGCCAAATGATCCCACTCTATTCAATAAGCAGAAAAATATATCAATTTAGGCTAAAGGCTTCATTCCTCACATCTTAGGGCAATCTGGTTAGGAACCTGATACCCACGCGACCGGACTGCATCTCCCATGTCCAGCCTCTATGGGGGACTCCAAATCACACATAACATGATCACAATATAAGCATAAACATGTATGAGGCATAACACATATGGAAACAATAGATATGGACTCAAAGGAATGAGAAGAAAACTCTGGATAGAATTATAGACACAACCTAGAACTCAGAATTTGTCCAACTCTTTGAATTTCCATAAAATTTTCGGCAGAGTTTCCCCTGAAACTGGATGATCCGCAAAAACAGAACCAGCACTATACTACACACGGGAATGGATACCCGGATAAACTGATAACATAAACATGTTAAATGGATAACAAGATGAGACGACTGGATGACATAACAAATATGCTGATAGAATGTCTAGACAGCACCACTGTCCTGCCTTTCGACCTAAGTTTCAGAGTGTAGATCAAAGATATAGACTTCATGGTATTCATGAAAGTTGTAGATATATGTCTTAGGATTCTGGGGATTCTTAAAGCATCTTAATATCAATTTTGTACAAGGAGTTATGATCAATATACTAACAGCTGTTCAAAGATCAAAATGATTTTCCAGATTTTGAAACGTTTTGTCTTCCTGATTCGGACGTCTTTTACCTTGAATTTCAGTACTAAATTAAGTATATACAAGGTTTCCTTGATACCATACAAGTTTCTCACAAGAAACACTAAGTTTAGAACTAAGAAAAGCTTCAAAAGCTAAAAGATACATGCCTTGCCAAAAGAAAGGTTTAGTCTCACATACCTTTGATGCTTCTTGCTTCTAAACCTTGTTTCCCTTGAATTCCACACCTTCTAAAGCTTAAACAAGCTATAATACAGCATTTAGACACTTTACTTACTGATGAAGTAATTCTAAAACTCAAGCTATAGACGAAATTGAAGGTAGCATAACGTTACCTTAATCGCGTAGAGCGTTTTGACGCAATCTGTCTTCAATTTCGAGTTAAGATTGACGCCCATCCTTCAAAACCATAAAATTTGCTTACAACATGATGAGACCACTGTTTCTCCCTTTATAATTCTTGAAATGACGAGATGGAGGCAAATTTGTTCCTTTTATACTTGAAATATTTCAGTTTTAGTCCTCTTTTGCGTTTATGTCCCTTTTTCTGGCCTGAGTTCTGACACTCATATCTTTTTATCCAAATATTGTATGAATAAACCGTCAAAATTTTTATAAACTACATTCCAAGACCTTCAATTTGGTATATAATATGTCCCCAAAAGACCTCATATAACGCACGAGATTAACTGCTAAAAAACTCTGTTACAAGGCAATTCCTTAGTCGGTTTTTCCGCAACTTAAATCCGACTTTTCCCAAACTTTATATTCAATATATAAACATCTTCTATGGTAATTTATGTCTTTAAACTCACTTAAATCATTCTTAACATGTCATTAGAATGATATACGTCACTTTAGACATACGGGGTGTAACAATCAAACAACGAGAAACATACAACTATACTTTTACGATACTGATAATGAGTTAACTAACAGAATAACTTGTTCTGACAAAATTCATAAATCAATTTTCAAAAAATTGATGGACATACTGACAATTGATCCATATTCCATTGAAGTTCCCCAAATGTTGAACTTTTATATTGAACTTAGAAAATTTTTTTGGTGCATGAGATGCAACCCAAATTTTTTTTAACATTTATGTGGACCCACAGGACTATCTATGTTTTTACTTTGTTTATTAAATTTTTGAAGATGCCCACGTTCCTCAAACTCATTTTTTTCTTCTTTGTGTGATTAAAGTATTCCAATGCCAGCATATGAAGCCCACAAAAATACTTGTCAAAAAGTGAATGGAACCTACACCGGAATATATTCTACCTCCCTAAGCTCAACTTCGTCAAAGAGTTTAAGCATCAATCTACAAGAAATTGCTACTAAATGAGAAAATGCCAAAAAAAAAAAAAATACTTTTCAGCAATTCCGATTTTATTCATTATTTGTTTGCTGATTTAACTAAACTCTATTAAATTATAATAGAATGTTTTATCTTCTCCACAACTTTCAAAGATCTGAATTGAAAAGGAGTTTAGGCATTCAATATTAAGCTTTAATTGTTAATTGAGACATTCCTTATACCCCATCAAATATAACAAGAGCTTACACGACGGGATACAATTGAAAGTGGAATTCATTTCATGAAATGAAATATGAAATTCATTTGTTCCAGACTGATCAGCGAAAAATGAAAACAAATTGATGAAAGAAATTTTCCTTTTCTAACGACGGAGGCATATGGATACAAAGTTACAATTTACAAAAAAGAAAAAACTAACTTTTGTATGGACCCACAGGACTATCTATAATTTTACTTTGTTTATTAAATTTTGGAGATGCCCACATTCCACAAACTCGTTTTTTTCTTCTTTGTTTGATTAAAGTATTCTAATGCCAGCATATGAAGCCCACAAAAACACTTGTCAAAAAGTGAATGGAACCTTATACAAGTGTTGTTGGTTGCATCTCATGTACTAAAAAAAAATTTCAATTGCCAAGTATTAGATATATGTGTTCTGCCCAAGGCTACCTTGATATGGAAGCTGAAGAGTTCGAAAAAAAAAGAAAAAGGAAAAGAGCTAATAATATCTATGTACGTGAATATTACTGTTATAAACTTCAATGAGGAAGATGAACCAAATGATATGTTGCACTCGGAGGATTATTTCAAGCAGTACTCCGTAAATGAATATATAAAACTTGAAACACAAAGATTAAACTTTTTCGCACTTAACCCAGATTTGTTCAAAATTGACGTATTAGGAGGAATCATGAATGCTTTAAGATGGGGAGAAACAGATGCTTCCAGTATTGGCAGAAAAGCATTTCTTCCTGTTACCTTTATAGTAGGACCAAGAGATATGCGCAGCAGATACATGGATGCAATCTCTTTAGTACAACATTTTGGAAAACCTGATCAGTTCATAATAATGACTTGCAACCTATCTTGGCCAGAAATGGAAGAACACTTACTGCCAACTGGCGAAGGAGTATTTAAAGCAACGCTGGAAGAACTAAAAACCGCTATATTGAAAAGAAATATTTTTGAAAAAGTTGCAGCTTTTATGTAGATTATAGAATTCCAAAAACCTCGTAAGCTGCATGCTCATTCCTTATCATACTCACAAATGAATACAAGCTTCTAACCCCAGAATCTTATGATACGTTATTTATGCTGAGTTACCTGATTTTAATATACAAAAAAATATGTGGCATTCACTTATTGCCAAACACATGATGCACGGACTTTATGGTAATTTAAATCGTACGAATATATGTATGCAAAAAAAAAAAAAAAAAAAAAAAAAAAAAAAAAAAGATCACTTTAAATCCAAATATCCAAAAAGTTGTGATGAGCATACATCAAAAGGAAAAAAATCATATCCAATATAAAAAGTGGAACTCAGGAGACGTCGTAAAAGTTAGAGGTCACTATCTTGATAACTCGTGGGTTTCCCTTATAATCCACTCTTTCTTGGCAAATTTGATTGTCATATAAATGTTGAAGTTTGCTCGGATATTAGAAGAAAGATCTAAACATTTTTTGTATCCACTGAGAATTTGAACCTGAGACCTCATAATTCTTATTCCACTTCATTGACCACTAAACCACACCTTTAGGTGCTAAGCTATTATATACATTTATAAGTATATTTTCAAAGGACATGATACAATTGTGATCCAGACATTAAAATAGATGAAATAAAGGAATATCGAAGATGGGTATCACCACCAGATGCTACATGGCTTTCATTTGTTTTCCCTAGCAAAGAAATAACTCCAACGATAGTATATCATCTTCAGTTACATCCTAAAGGAAAACAATTTGTTTTTTTTAAGAGCGTAATGAGTATAGATAGGATTGTTAAAAAATGCAATATTAGAAGAACAATGTTAACAATTTTTTTTTTTTGGCTACGAATGAGACAAATAAAGCTGCTATAGAACTCAACTACTATATAACGATTTTCCAGAACATTTCGTTTGGTCAGTGCAAGATAAAATGTGGACTCATTGAGAAAAAGGTAACGTCACTGGGCGTGTTGTAATATATTAGGGGTTATTAGCGCAATTGTATAGGTAGGATTATTTGTGAAAGGTGTACATAATTAGGGTAAATTATAAAAATTAGTTGGGCTAAGCCCATTAGGAGTATACTGGGTGCCCAAGATAGGGTTTTTCTACTTTTCTTGTATAAATAGGGGACTCATTCATCAATAAGAGGCAAGAGTTTTCACTTAAGTTTTTGTTTGGTGTGTCCGTTTTTACATGGTATCAGAGCCGCTGTGAAACTCTTCATGTAAGTGAAAAATGATGGCAGCTCCGATCAACAGTGCTGGTGGAGGCGTTATTCGTGGAGTGGGGGTGATGTTGCTATCATACGGAAGACCATCTCTCTGTACGACATCACCTCAAACGATAACCTTGCTTTGATCATCACATAGGTCCAGTTGACCGGAGAAAAATATGAGAAATGGGCACGGTCCGTTAGAACGGCGTTGCGTGCTAGGAAAAAGTTTGGTTTCGTTGATGGGTCAATTCAGAAGCCAGGTGAGGATTCGGTCGATTATGAGGATTGGTGGACTATCAATTCTCTGTTGGTGTCATGGATTAGGAATTCCATTGAGTCTACCCTTAGGACCACCATATCACATATGGAGTTTGCTAGGGATTTGTGGGAGAGCATCCGAAAGCATTTCTCAGTGGGAAACGGACCTTGGATTCAGGAATTGAAGGCTGCTTTGGCCGAGTGTAAGCAAAAGGAATTAACCATTGCTGTGGGAAGAACTTGGAAACTATGAAAAGTTTCCAACGTGTTCGTGTGGAAATTGCTCGTGTAATCTCACGGTTGCACTAGAGAAGAAGAGAGACCATTTGTTTCTTATGGGGTTGGATAAAAGTCTCTATGGAACCGTCCGTTCCAATCTCTTGGCTTAGGATCCATTGCAATCGATGAATCAGGTTTACCAAAAGGTAATTCAAGAGGAACATGTCAAGGGGATGGAACAGACTCAGGAAGAATGTGGGAGGTGACAGCATTTGTCGCACAACGGTCGTCCCCACCAAAAAAGGTTATAAGGAGTGTCACTTGTGCGACCGAGGTGGACATCCTCTGGAACGCTGCTTTGAAGTTATTGGGTATCCGTAGGGTTGGGTTCATTATCTGAGACAAGTTTCTCCGAGTGATGGACATTGCAGAGGAAGAGCTGAAGGTAACCGAGGTGGTAGAGGCCGTGGAAATCAACAATATGGTTCAAATGCTGGCCGAAGACGTGGTGGAACTCGAGCAAATGCTGCTCAAGCTGAGTCCAAAAGTGGAGAGACCGGACACATGACTGTGCCCGGACAAACTAACTTGTCAGGAATAACAAGTTATCAGTTGCAGATGCTGTTCGAGCTGCTAAAAAAGGAGAAGACAAGCACAAGTGGACCATCGATTGGTAAGCAAATTCGACTTCCGTGGATTATTGACACGGGAGCATCGAATCATATGACCGGTCAATTGGGTGCTTTGTAGGATCTATGGATAATACCATAGTGTCCGATAGGTCTACCAAATGGAAGCAGTACAATGGCTACGAAAGAAAGATCCATCAGATTTAACGAAGACATGGTTCTTCAGAAAGTGTTCTATGTTCCCGAAATGACTTGAAATTTGATTTCGGAGTCTCAGTTGATTAATCAGTTTTACATTTCACTAATGATTTGTGTGTTATGCAGGACCGGGCTACGGGGAAGTTGATTGGAGGGGGTGAACAAAATAACGGACTCTACTACTTTCTGAAGGTACCCTTGGTAAAGGCAATGAAGACAGATGTGATGGACTTGTTGCATCAAAGGTTGGGGCATCCTTCGATGCAAGTAACCAAATCTATTTCAGTACTAGAAGATAGGAGTAGGAAAGATAGCTTAGAGGAAAAACCATGTGATGTATGTCTTCAGGCAAATCAAACTAAGAATGTATTTCCTTTAAGTGATAATAAAACTGCCGAACCTTTTGATTTAATTCATTGTGATTTGTGGGGACCTTATAGAACTGAATCCTCGTGTAGTGCATCATATTTTTTTTACTGTTGTTGACGATTGTTCACGAGATGTATGGGTGTTTTTGCTAATTGATAAGAAAGAAGTCGGACAGAAGTTGAAAAATTTCTTTGCAATGGTAGAAAGACAATTTAATAGACGGGTTAAGTGCGTCCGGAGTGATAATGGAACTAAGTTTGTAAGTTTGAAAGGATATTTTCTCGAATAAGGGATATTGTTCCAGACTTCTTGTGTAGGGACACCATAGCAAAAAGGCAGAGTCGTACGAAAACATCGACATATCTTGAACGTAGCACGGGCGCTATGTTTTCAAGCTAATTTGCCGATCGATTTTTGGGGAGAATGTGTGATGACGACATGCTACTTAGTTAACCGGACGCCCACTAAGTTGTTGAGTGGTAAGACACCTTACGATGTCTTGATGGGAGTGAAAAGTATATTATTTGGAGGCGAAGAAGTTTTTGATATCAAGAGATGTGGTGCTTTGCGAAACGGAATTTCCGTTTGCATCTACGGAAGATGAGAAAGAAAAATGGAGCCAAGAAACGGTTCTTGTGACCGTAGTATTGGAAGAAGAAGAGGAGAATGTGCGAGGAAGGGGGGGGGGTTTTGAGAATGACGCTCAAACGACTCGGGGGATTGAAAAAATGGATCATGGAGATCTAAACTCTGAAATTGTTCCCAGTATCGCTCCCGGACACATTGAAAATGATGTGTTGGTGGAAGAGTTAGGCTGTGGAAAATGGACTAAGAAGGAAAGTGCTTTTTTGAGAGACTTTGTTACTAATCCGGTCGAAAGGTTTAGTCACCGGGTATCGTCCAGCATCCGAAAGTCTGATTGTTCATCTATTTCTCAACAACCCTCTGGTAAGCCTTATTCTCTAGCACATTATGTCAATTGTGATAATTTTTCTTCGAAACATGTGAGTTTTCTTGCAGCTATAATGCAAGGACATGAGCCTACCTCCTATTCGGAGGTAATGAAAAATGAAAAGTGGAGAACGGCCATGGAGCAAGAGTTGAAGGCATTGGAAGCGAACAAGATTTGGGAGATTGTTCACTTGCCTCTAGGAAACAAGGCTCTCGGCTGCCAATGGGTATGTAAGATCAAGTATAACTCAGATGGAACTATTGAAAGGTACAAATTATGACTGGTAATTTTTTAGAATCATCAAATCGAAGGAGTCGATTACACGGAGACATTTGCCCCTGTTGCAAAGATGGTGACTGCCTGAGTTTTTCTAGCCGTGCCTGCAACTAAAAATTGGAAATTTCACCAGATGGATGTGCAGAATGCATTTTTGCATGGTGATCTTCGTGAAGAAGTATATATGAAATTGCCTCCGGGGCATTGCATGAACGGGAAAGGAACTGTATGTCACCTCCGAAAATCCTTGTATGGTTTAAAACAAGCTCACATGTGTTGGTTTGCAAAGTTGTCGGCTGCTCTTAAGAAATATGGGTTCCGAAAATCGTATTCGGATTACTCATTATTTACGATGAAGAAGGGCAATGTGCATTTGAATGTGCTTGCTTATGTAGATGATTTGATTATATCTGGTAATGATTCGAGAGAAATTCGAATTTTCAAGTTGTATCTCTCGAAATGTTTTCATATGAAGGATTTAGGCACTTTGAAATAGTTTTTGGGGGCTGAAGTGGCAAGGGCTCCGAAAGAGATCTTCTTGTGTCAGAGGAAGTATGCTTTGGATATCATATCGGAAGCAGTTTTGTTGGGAGCAAAAGCGGTTGGTACACTGATAGAGCAGAACCATCGTTTGGTGCTTGCGACTGGTCATTTTATCAAATATCCCGAATGCTTTCAGAGACTGGCTGGAAGATTGATTTACTTATGTTTTACAAATCTGGATTTGTCCTACAATGTGCATGTGTTGTCGCAGTTTATGCAGTGTCCCCGTGTTGAGCATATGGATGCGGCACTTAGGGTTGCTCGATATTTGAAAGGTTGTCGGGACAAGGCATCTTACTGAGTTCTGTGTGTGATCTATGATTGCACGGATGGTGTGACTCCGATTGGGCAGGTTGTCCATTGACACGTCGATCATTGATTGGGTGGTATATATCTTTAGGGGACTCATCGATATCGTGGCGAACGAAGAAGCAACAAATTGTGTCGAGATATTCAGTGGAGGCAGAGTATCGGTCGATAGCAATGACTGTGTGTGAATTGAAGTGGTTGAAAGGGATATTATGTAACCTAGGGATTTAACACAACTCTCCGATACATTTGAAGTGTGACAGCCAAGCATCTTTATACATCGCTCGAAATCCGGTTTTTCACGACGGCACTGAACACATCGAAGTCGACTGTCACTTTGTTCGGAATGAGATTATCGGAGGGACCATCCGTCCCAGCTATGTGCCTACGACCATACAACTGGCCGATATTTTTACGAAGGCACTGGAACGGGCACAGTTCGAGTATTTTCTTAACAAGTTGGGCATAAGAAATCCTCATGCTCCAACTTGAGGGGTAGGGGGTTATTAGAATATATTAGGAGTTATTAGCGCAATTGTATATGTAGGATAGGTTATTTGTGAAAGGTGTACATAATTAGGGTAAATTGTACGAATTAGTTGTGCTAAGCCCATTAGGAGTAAGCCCATTAGGAGTATACTTGGTGCCCAAGATAGGGTTTTTCTACTTTTCTTGTATAAATAAGGGGCTCATTCATCAATAAGAGGCCAGAGTTTTCACTTAAGTTTTTCTTTGGTATGTCCGTTTTTACATCATTGGGCGTGTTATAATATGTCATCCAACAGAAGGAGAAAGATACTTTTTAAGGTTACTACTTGATGAATGTAATAGGACCATAATCAAATGACGAGCTACGAACTGTACATGAAGTATGTTGCAATACATTTAGAGAAGCTGCTGAAAAAAGACGGCAACTTCAGTGTGGCAGCAACTTAACCGAATATATGTTAGAATCTGTGAGCTATCAAATGCCATGTTTTCTGAGGTCTGTTCGCCACTTTATTAGTATACTGTAATTATGCTAATCCAAGAAAAATGTGGGAGACTTTGGAGGGTTCTATGTCCTAGGACTTCAAAACATTTACCACACTGGAGAAAAAGATGTTCAACACAAGATTTTAAATGATATCAATGACATCTTACATTCAATAACAGAGAATATTATGTACTTTCGAATACGTGTTTGGACAAAGTATTTATGCGTAGTAAAATATTTACCTTTCTTGTTTGTTCAATTTTGGAGCCAAATAATGATGTAACTCAAGTATCACAGAAATACTCAAGGAGAAACTGGACCACGATGGACACGATTGGGAATCAGTTACGCTAGGAATAAAAACCTGTTGGGAAGAAGCCAAGCAATACACAATATTGCACGACAAGGTAAAAGCGGAAGAGTACCCAAGTCAAAAAACTTCCCACACTATTTGAACACGAGGAGCAAACCAATTCAAGCACAAATAGAATACACGGGGAGCCACCAATAAAAACAAATAGTAAGGCAAGCAAACAAAGTAATCAAGAATACGAGAGACCAAATTTATGTGGAAAACCCCTTCAATGTGAAGAGGCAAAAAACCACGGGACCAAAGTCCACCAAAGCTCCACTAATCAATAACAAGAGTACAAAGTGTTCTCCAAATTGGCCACCAAACAAGTGCCAAACAATACATATACCAAAAGCACCAAAACTAGAGAAGAAAGAAGTAAAATCACCCAACTATGCAGCTACTGTTCACGAGCTGAAATCTGATGCTACAGAGCTCCAAATCGACCCCTTCCAGTTCCCAATAAAAAATTAAGATGAGAGGAACATACTGTTTAAAAATCAGCTTAATCGGAGTAGAAACGAAGTGGAAATCGCCTTTCAAATTCAGCTGCAGTGTGCTGTTTTTGTGCAGAAAAATCTGCACTATACTCTCAATTTCTCTCTCTCTCTATGGTTGTTATCTCTCTCTTGTTCTTGCATAAAACCAGACCTTAAATGATCTTTTATATGTCTTGTTATTAGTGGGCTTAGGGCATGTAGTGGGCTGACTCAAAAGAGGTGTTTTTTAACACATAAGAAGGGAAAGCCCAATAACCCCAACAATTCTCCCCCTCCCGACTATGTGGAGGAGACCGCCATCCCGGCGATCAAACAACATTCTTCAAACTTCCCTCTTGGAAAAGGTTTAGTAAGCATGTCTGAACCATTATCATTGGTGTGGATCTTCTCAAGTGAAAGAAGTTTAGTATCCAACACATCCCGAATCTAATGGTACCTCACATCAATATGCTTCGACCTACCATGGATTGTAGAATCTTGCCAAGATAAATAGCACTCTGACTATCACAATAAAGCACATATTTCTTCTGAGCAAAGCCAATATCCTTCAAAAATTGCTTCATCCAAAGTAACTCCTTTACAGCCTTCAACAGCAGCAATAAGCTCAGCTTCTGTAGTAGATAGAGCAACACATTTCTGCAACCTAGATTGCCAATACACAGCTCCCCCTGCATAAGTAATCAAGTAGCCAGAAGTAGACTTACGAGTATCAACATCACCAGCCATGTCTGAATCAGTGTAACCACAAAGAATAGGTTTCCCTGTACCAAAACACAAACCCTGACTAGTAGTGCCACAAAGATATCTCATAATCCACTTCACTGCATTCCAATACTCTCTTCCTGGATTAGAAAGATAACGGCTAACAATACCAACAACATGAGCAATATCAGGTCTCGTGCAGATCATAGCATACATCAAACTGCCAACGGCTAAACCATATAGGAACTTTCTTCATATCTTCATTCTCAGCAACACTGGAAGGATACTGCTTTCTGCTCAACTTGAAGTGCATAGCTAAAGGTGTACTGACAGCCTTAGCCTTATCCATGCTGAATCTACAAAGTACTTTCTGAATGTACTTCTCATGTGATAACCACAAATTCTTGGCCTCTCTGTCACGGACAATCTAAATGCCAAGAATCTGCTGCGCTAGTCCTAAGTCTTTCATAGCAAAAGACTTGTTCAACTCTTGCTTCAACTTTTGAATCCTGCAAGCATTTTGACCAACAACAAGCATGTCATCAACATAAAGCAATAAATTTATTATCAGAGAATTTCTGCACAAAAACACAATGGTCTGAAGAAGTCTTCTTGAAACCCTATTACTGCATAAAAGACCCAAACTTCCTGTACCACTGCCTGGGAGCTTGCTTCAAGCCATACAAGCTCTTCTTCAATCTGCAAACATAATTCTCTTTACCTTTACTTCAAATCCTTCAGGTTGCTCCATATAAATTTCTTCATCCAAATCACCGTGGAGAAAAGTAGTTTTAACATCCATTTGCTCAACCTCTAAATCTAGACTTACAGCTAAGCCTAGAACAACACGAATGGAAGACATCTTCACAACAGGAGCTAAGATCTCACTAAAATCAAATCCCTTTTTCTGTTTAAAGCCCTTGACGACCAGTCTAGCCTTGTACTGTGGAACTGGGTTACCATCTTCATGTTTCACCCTAAAAACCCACCTATTTTTCAAAGTTTTTCTGTCTTTAGGAAGCTTAACCAAATCAAAGATATGATTATCATGCAAGGAATTCATCTCATCTTGCATAGCATCTAACCACTTTTCTTTTTCTTCACTTTCCATGGCCTCTTCAAAAAATTCAGGTTCTCCTCCGTCAGTCAAGAGTACCCACTCACCGGAAGGATACCGAGATGAAGGTACACTCACTCTAGAAGATCTTCTAAGTGAACTCTCTGGAGCATCAATAGTGATTGGTTGCTGGCCAACCACATTATCATCAACTGGAGTATCAACAATATCATCAACCTGCTGGTCATTCTGAACATGATCATCAACATGGTCATCAACCAGAATTTCAACATTTTCTTCAAGTGCAACAATCACAGGAACTGGATCAACATCAACTAAGCTCTCACTGCTCTGAGAATCAACTTTCTCAGCTTTGTCAAAGTCTTCAATTGTCTGGTCTTCAAAGAACACAACATCACGGCTTCTAACAAGTTTCTTCTCAACTGGATCATAGAAACGATAGCCAAATTCATCCTAACCATAACCAATGAAGATACACTACCTAGTTTTAACATCCTACTTTGACCTTTCATCTTTAGGAACATACACAAAAGCTCTAGAGCCAAAGACTCTCAAATGATCATAGGAAACATCCTTACCAAACTAAACTCTATCAGGGACATCACCATCCAAAGCAACAGTAGGAGATAAACTGATAACATAAGCCGCAATATTAAGTGCTTCTGCCCAGAAAGAATCTGGCAGCTTAGCCTCTGAAAGCAAACATCTAACCCTCTCAACAAGTGTTCTATTCATCCTCTATGTTAAACCATTTAACTGAGGAGTCTTGGGAGGAGTCTTCTGATGCCGAATACCCTGCGCTCTACAATAGTTATCACAAGGACCAATATATTCACATCCATTGTCTGTGCGGATGCATTTCAATGTCTTCCCTGTCTGTCTCTCAACCAAGGCTTGAAAATCCTTGAACACATCAAGTACATGTTCCTTGGTCTTCAAAGGAAACACCCAGAGCTTGCGAGAATGATCATCAATAAAAGTCACAAAATAAAGTGCAGCACCTTTAGATCTTTCTTTAAAAGGACCACACAAATCAGAATGTACCAACTCCAGCAAATCAGATTTTCTCGAAGGCGGATGACTCTGAAAAGAAACCCTTTTCTGTTTACCGGCTAAGCAATGAACACATTTCTTCAATTTTGCTTGTTTCACACCTGAAAGAAAACTCTTCTTAACCAAACAATCAATCCCCTTCTCACTCATATGACTCAGCCTTCTATGCCATAACTCTGATGAAGCATCACTCTCCACAAAATTTACCGAGTCACTAGAAATGGAGCCCTGCAGAGAATACAACTTACTAGACTTGTTACCTCGAGCCAAGATCAAAGAACCTTTAGTCAGCTTCCACTGGACATTACAAAATGTGCTACAATAGCCATCACCATCAAACTTTCCTGCGGAGATCAAATTCAGGCGAATATCTGGAACATGTTTGACATTTTTAAGAACTAACCTCGAACTATTGTTAGTTTCCAAGCAAATAGTACCAATGCCAATAACCTCAGTTTCACCATCATTGCCCATTTTCAATACCCCAAAATTACCAGAAGTATAAGAAGAAAAGAACTCTCTCTTCGGCGTGACGTGATAAGAGGTACCTGTATCCACCACCCAGCTAGTCTCCTAGCAAACAAAATTAATGACATCTTCATCATCACAAGAAAAAAGATGATCAGCTTTGACAACAGCAGCAACACGATTATCATCGTCGCCCTTTTTCTTTTGTTGTCTCAATTCTTTCTTATATTTGAAACAAAACTTCTTAATATGCCCTCGAATGCCACAATGATCACATGTAAGATTTTTATACCTAGACCTCGTCTTGCTTCTACTTTTATCTCTGTTGTTCTGACCTCTGTCTTCAGTAACCAAAACATCGAAGTGTGAAGATGAAGAAGATGAGCGTTGAGATTTTCTTCTCATTTGTTTATTTAAAACACCACTCTTAGCATATTCCATAGTTACAACACCACTGGGAGCAGAATTATTCAATGAAACCCGAAGAGTTTCCCATGAGTTTGGAAGAGTATCAAAAGCCAAAGTCCCTGAATTTCTTCATCAAATCTCATACCCATACCGGATAGCTAGTCAAGGACGCCCTGAAAATTATTAATATGATCAGAAATAGGACTGCCCTCTTTGTATCTGATATTCATCAATTGCTTCAGCAGGAACAACTTATTATTGACAGTTTTAGAAGCATAAAGTGTCTCGAGCTTCTCCCACAAACTTCTAGCATGTGTCTCATTCACAATATGATTACGAATATTGTCTTCAACCCATTGTCTAATATAACCACAAACCTGTAAGTGTTCAAATTCCCAATCTTCATCTGACATAGCCTCGGGCTTGTTAGAAGCAAAAAACATGTAAATGCATTTTCTTGACAAATAGAAGATCTTTCATCTTGCCTTTCCAAATATGGTAATTACTGACATTTAAACAAACCATCTTGCTCATATTTGCCTCCATCATTCAAATAGATATACACAATCAAATATAACCAGAAGCTCTGATACCAATATGTTGGGAAGAAACCAAGCAATACACAATATTGCACAATAAGGTAAAAGTTGAAGAGTACCCAAGTCAAAAAACTTTCCACACTATTTGAACACGAGGAGCAAGCCAATTCAAGCATAAATGGAATACACGGGCAGCCACCAACGACAACAAATAGCAAGACAAGCAAACAAAGTAATCAAGAATACGAGACACCAAATTTATGTGGAAAACCCCTTCAATGTGAAGAGGTAAAAAACTACGGGACCAAATTCCACCAAAGCTCCACTAATCAATAACAAGAGTAAAAAGTATTCTCCAAATTGGCATCCAAAGACGTGCCAAACAATGAGCAACAATACATATACCAAAAGCACAAAAACTAGAGAAGAAATGAGTAAAATCACCCGACTATGCAGCTACTATTCACGAGCTGAAATCTAATGCTACTGAGCTCCAAATCGATTCCTTCTAGTTTCCAATCAAAGGCTAAGATGAGAGGAACGTGCTGTCCAAAAATCAGTTTAATCGGCGTAGAAACGAAGCAGAAATCGCCTTTCAGAATCAGCTGCAACGTGCTGTTTTTGTGCAGAAAAATTTTGCACTATACTCTCACTTTCTCTAGCTCTATGGCTGCTGTCTCTCTCTCTTGTTCTTGCATAAAATCTAGACCTTCAATGATCTTTTATATGTCTTGTTATTAGTGGGCTTAGGGCATGTAGTGGACTGGCCCAAAAGAGGTGTTTTTTATCCACATAGGAAAGGAAAGCCCAATAACCCCAACAACAACTTCTATTGAGAGGAGTTTAAGGTAAAGTTGGGCTAATTATCAATCTAATAAGACTTCACACAGAATCTCCATTATATTAATATGATATATTATCAATCCTTTTAAATAGAAACGGTTCCAACGTGATGCTGATTGAAGGCGCTATAAAGGATAAATTTTTCTGCAGATGCGTAGTACTATGTAAGGCCATGTTATCTGAAGCAAGATCTTCTGAGAAGAAGCGCAAAAATATTCGGGCGTCTGTTTGGACGAATTGAAAGCGTCATTGAGAGACTTGAGGATTTTATCTGGCCTCTCACAACATATAGGATGCTCTAGAATTCATCAAGAACATGGAAGACAACTAGTTTACTCATTTTTATTTGTGAAACTATAATCTCTTTTTTAGCTATTCCTTGTGTGTTAAAAGTTTCTAATATAAACTAAAGAACTAGAACGACCAGCTCATTCACATGAGCTTTGAAGAAGAAACACGCCAAGGCGGACACGTAGTTTGTGGACTAAAAGTCTACGAGCATCTATTTAAGTGACGTGACCATTGCTAAATTATTTCCACATTTGAGTCTTGCGTTTTTGGCTTAAATCGAGATTTAAAATGATCAGCTGATGCTTCTTCTTGGTACAATTATAAATTGTTCTCTGTCTCGCTCTAACTTTGTTATCATTAATTCCTCGTCTTTGTGATATATCTTCTTAAGTTGATTTGTTGAGGAGCTCTTTTCATATTAATGAGTCTGCCTTAAAGTTTGTTCAAAGTTCAGTAATGGACTTAGAGTTGAAAGAATATGCTGAAATTTCATTATTACAACTAAGAAATCTATTTTTCATGTTGTCTGTTCCGAAAGACCTTCGTCATATATACATATCTTTGAAATAATTCATTAAATATTCAACATTACATATATAAAGTACCCTTTTTTAATTAAAAAAACTAGTTTCTGCGTATGTGTGTTGCACGTGTGCCCGTATCAATGAGAAATAAACTTTATAAAACTTACATAAATAATGTTAAAATAATAAAAATTACATAAATCATGTTAATATAAAATGTTTGAGTTATTTAAAATAAAAAAAAATGGAAGCTCAAAAATAATAAATATTAATCGTATTAAGCTAACGTAATAAATGAAAAAAATTAAGAGTCTTACAAAAATGGAATACATATATGGCCTTGTAACGAAGGGAATACAAAAAGATCTATTTACTACTAAAATATTATAAAAAAATTGATAAGGATCAAACGCGGAAAAGATAAAGTAAAGATAAAAGCGAGACGTGGTTCGAACGAATAACCCAAGTAGCACCGAAGAACTTGTTTTGATACACCTCGAGAGATTGTCAAGGAACACCTACACTAAGAAACTACCCTCGAGTCACACGAGGAACCTGCAAGTACAATGATCAGGGAGGGGTTGATGTTCATCTAGATCCGTTAGAAGAAGACAAGTCCCAAAAACAAGGTTTTCATTCATTCACTAAGAGCATTGCTCAAGTTTCATCATTCATCAAAATAAGCTACCTATGAAATAGACTAAGCTAGGATATTTATAGGGCTTTCCAAGCTTTAAGTAAAAGGTCTAAAATACCCAGACATTAGGCTTTAAGTAAATAGACCACACATGGCCAAAAGAGTCATTAACTACTTAAAAACTCGGGTGTCCAGCGTTTCGGGCAGAGCACCTACATTTTGATCAGTGGACTGGGTCAGGCGGACCACCTGATGCTTAGGCGGAGTGCCTGGCTCCTATGCATCTTGGGCGGAGCGCCTGCTTGGCCTAGGCGGGGCGCCTGGCCTGGGATCTTCTTGATGCGTCTTCAATTCACCTCCAACACTGTTGAATTCTAGTCCTTTGTACCCTTTAGGCTTGGTACACGTTGGAAGGTGTCTTGGCTCGATTTGTCCCGCATCATCCTCCCCTTCTTGAAGAGATTTCGACCTCGAAATCAATGCGTTCTCGTCCATGGCATCATCATCTCCTCGGGGTGCACAACATTTTCCTCCCTTGTACTTCTTGAAGTCACTTTGTCATAGGCTTCTTCCACGATCTCCCTTGCCTTAACATGGAGCTTAGGACCTACAAGCAACGACAAGCAATCACAAAATCTCCTACTTCAAAAGTAGGTTAGTGCAAGAAGTGTGGAAAACACACTCTTATGGTATAACCAAGCATTAATAATAAGCACAAATATCAAATCTCCAAGGAGATCATCAAGTACTTGGTTTAATGAAAACATGCACTCAGCACAATAATGAGCAAATACGTCATGGGGACATGAGAAATGCAAGATCAAACTATCAAAATTCCCTTGAACCTTAAGCTCACGATCAACACACCAATCCATCCTCAAAGTGTGATCAACATGTGGAGTGGAGTAAGTCAAATAACCCAACCTACAAGTAGTATCAAGTACTCCATTCCCCTTCTTTAGAGCATACTTACTCACTCCAAGGGATTCCTTTTCACCTCCAATTTCATCACCTAAGCAACCCTTCTCAAAGGATAAGCTCTCAAGGAAGGTATTGATAATGGACTCTTCTTCATCATAACCCCAACAAGCAATAGTAGGGGCACTCAAAGAGTCTTTTACCTCATCCAAGTTCTCACACAATGGGTTGCCTAAGGAGTCAAACCCTTCACACCATGGAGGTTCCATTTTACTTCCCACCCTAGTCCGATACAAGTCAATACCAAAAATGAGGATGTCTTCAAACAATAGATTAGTAAAAATATGTATCTCAATGTCATGATCAAGCATAGAGAAGATATCAAGGCTAGGTTCATTACTCTCACTTAAGGAGTCATCATAGACAACCTTGTCCAATTCATGCAAGTTGGACTTCTCAAGGTCACTACCATCCTCACCACAACACATAGACCCACCAAATAGAAGCATATCAACAAGGGTATGATCAACTATCTCATCTACCCCCTTTATCAAAGATTGGTGGTGTGTCATAGCAAAGGTCACAATCATTGTCAATTATCAAATCTACACAAGTGAGATATTCATTAAACAATGAGCTCACATCATGATGTGTCTTATCAAGGCTCTCAACTAATGATGCACAAGCACACACAAGTTGACCATTAGACTCTTCACTAGTGGCATATTCACTAGATACATCGCAAGCACCAACTAGTGATGAGTCATCACAAGACAAATAGCTAGTAGGCTCATGAAAAGATGAAGCAACACTTACATTTGAAGTACTTCCTTGGTCACTCGCAAGGCTTGAAGTGGCATGTGCAACTCCTTCTTCATGAAGCCTACATTAAAGATTTTCTCCCTCTTGTCTTTCCTTCCAAGCACATGGTTGAGGCTCCAATAGCTTGTCTTCAAATGTACCTACACAAGAACTAACACAAGAGAAGGTAGAAGATGAAGAATAGTTAGAACAATGGGTGCTCTCGCTTTCAATTTTTCTTTCCTCACCTCTCTTTTCTTTCATTTTTCCCCTCAAGGTCAAGTGCAGTTTGTGGTGATAATTCACTCACATCACTCCTCAAATCCTCTCTTTTTTCCTCTCTAGGATTGTCACCGGTCACTCCCTCACTTCTCTCTTTCTTTTGTCTCTCAAGTTCAAATACAATGTCATGAGACTCAAGATTATCATCATTTGGAGTAGAGTGACTCTCACTTTCATCATGCAATGGCATGACAATAAGATTGTTTGCTTCGGGTTCAAGTACAATGGGTAACTTTGCTTTAGCTGCTTCCCTCAACTCCTTCATATGCTTGTAGTCTTCCTTTACTTGCCTTGGAGTCAAAGGTTTAAGCACATACTTCCTCCCATCTTGCTTGACCGTGTAGGAGTTGGTCCTACCGTCATGTACCACACACCTATCATATAGCCATGGTCTCCCAAACAAAAGATGGAAAGCTTGCATTGGGACCACATCAAACATGATTTTATCTTTAAAGTTTCCAATGCTAAACTCTATCAACACTTGCTTCACCACCTTTAATTCACCACACTCACTAAGCCATTGTAAACGATATGGTTTTGGATGCTTTAGAGTGGGTAATTTCAATTGAGAAATCAAAGTTTGGCTCACTATGTTGGCACAACTTCCCGAGTCAACAACCATTGAACACACTTGCCCCATCACATGACATCTAGCATGAAAGAGGTTTTCTCTTTGATCATTTTCCACCTCCTCTTCCATGAATATGGTACTCAAACTCCTCCTAACCACTAAGAATAATTGAAGATCTTCTTCTTCTCCTATAGCCTCTTCACAAGCAACTACTTCACCCTCCTCATTTTCGGGTTCACTATCTTGCTCATACACCAAATTAACTACCACAACCATGGTCCTTTTTGTAGGACACTCTCTAGCAAAATACCCATATCCTTTGCATTTGTGGTATTGAATAGAAGAAGAAGTAGGATTGCTCAAGCGAGTTTTAGAATTACCTTCCACATGTAGTGTAGTCTTCTCATATGGCTTCTTCACTTCTCTACTAGCACTTGCACCATTTGTGTTTGGAGACTTCCACTCTTTTAGTTGGCTCATGGGAGTAGAAGTGTTACTCTTGTAACAGTTGGACTTTTCTTCCTTAAGCCATTGCTCGGCTTCAGTTGCGGCTTCAAAGATATCTTAAAGTAAAAGATAAGCATACAACCTCAATTTAAAAGCTATACCATAGTTCAAGCCATTCTTGAAACGGATCACGGCTTGTTCTTCATTTTCGGTATCTATATCTAAAGCCATCCAGATCTTTCAAAGTCATCATGGTACTCATTAATCGTTTTAACACCTTGCTTTAGATCATAAAGCCTCTTAAGTTGCTCTTGAAGATACCTAGGAGTCACATACTTGGTATTCATGAGACCTTTCAATTCATTCCAAGTCACATTCACATGTGCTCCCATCCTTCTTCTTGACCTCTTCATGGACTCCCACCAAGTAGAAGCATAGGCCTCAAAGGATGAAACAGCATAGGTTCCTTTCTTCTCCTCGGTCATTTCATTTGTGTCAAACACTCTCTCCATGAGTAGTACACATTCCATGATGCCTCCGGATCACAAGTTCCCTTAAAGATTGGAAGATTAAGCTTCACACTATTGAGATTATTGTTGTCACGACCTCCAAGGTAAGGCTCCGATTGGCCTCCATAGTGGTCATCATGTACACCATAATAATCCCTCCTAGCATTCCCTCCAACATATCCCATGGGTAGCCCTTGACCTCGGCCTCTGCCCCTATCCACACTACGACCTCAATTCATACCTCGCTTAGGTTGATAGTGATCATCATACCCATAGGCCTCATCACCATACTCGGCTTTCTCCCCTTCTTGAAACTCAACAATTTGCTCAAGAGGTGGAACATTTCGAACGGGTCTTGGAAGTGGAGCATTTCCTTAGGGATTGCCAAAGTTGTAGGGAATGCCCACTTGTTGGGGATTGCCCAACACTCGCTCTTGTGGAGCCACATCATTCTTTAGTTCATATTTCTTGGCTATCTCCACAAAGTGTCCGGGAGTCATAGGAGTGCTATGACTAGTGCCTTCTCCGGATTCAAGTGGGATGCTCGGGGTCCTCCTTTCAACGGTCTCAAGCCTCAAGGTTATGTCCTCCAACTTGGCCATGATGGCAGCCAAAATATTCTTAATGGAATCATCTCCTTCGATAGCCATTGTACCTACAAAATGAACAAACGTTAGTGAAATCACCTCACTCACACCCTCACTTGTGTTTCACTCGGTTCACTCGTTTAGTGGTGGTGGATATTTCACTCGAACTTGAATCTAAAAGCTTCACGTACATGAACAACAATCCTCAACTCAATCAAACTATCCGCAAGTCAAGTGTACTCCGGGATGAGTGGAGTTTATTTGACTCTATTGGACGATAAGCACTTTAAAGTGAGGACTTGAGTCAAAAGGACCTATGAATCTTCTTGGAGTTCTACTCTCTAATCTAGGCACGAATTACCTAAAATCTCAAAGGACTAGTGTCAATTAAGTAGGAAAGTTACTTAGATAAGCACTAGTTAGAAATTAATCAAACAAAGGAATAGGAAAACCTAGGAAAAACTACCCAATCCCACACCTTCAGTAACTAGGCGGAGCTCCTGGGGGTAGGCAGACCGCCTTGGGCGGAGCGCCCCTAGGCAGGCAGAGCGCCCCTAGGCAGGCAGAGCGCCTCCAAAGTTCACTAGTGGGGAAAGGCAGACGGAGTGCCTAGGTTCTGGGCGGAGCGCCTGGAACTCGGGTTTCAGCTTTTCCAACAAGGTTTTCTTCGATTTCAATCCAAATTTTGGATCGATTTCACCATGTTTTGCACAAACCCAAAGTTGTATTAGGTATTCTCTTCAAACCCCAATGATTATCACACCCAAACACCCAACAAACAAAGCAGGGTCATCAATCAAAGATTCAAAGTGGTTTTCCAAAAGGGTTTCAAATTGGGTTTTGATTCATCACTTTTGATGTTATACAGCTCCAAATCTCACAAAATTGGTATCAAATTATTTTTTTTTCAATCTAGATCAAACCCCGATATCAAATCCACAATCAAACAACTAATCAACTCAATAATCAACCAAAATCATCAAGAACAAGGGTTTAACAAAGGTTTAAGAAATTGGGGTTTTCAAATCTTTAAATTTCACAATACCAATCCAAACCACGAGATTTAGGTACCCAAACGACGGGTTTTCAACAAGGATCAATCTCCAATAACACCCATAACATAAATCAAACACATCAGAAAGTTATCTCAAATTTTTGGATTTTCAACTTTTCAACTTTTTTTGTTTTTTCTTCTTTCTAATAACTTTAAACACAAGAAACTAACAAGAAAAGATACTAGGCATGATGAACCAAGGGTTAGGGGTTTGTAGAAATAAAACCTGCCTTACTCTGATACCAAACTGATAAGGATCAAACGCGGAAAAGATAAAGTAAAGATAAAAGTGAAACGTGGCTCGAACGAATAACCCAAGTAGTACCGAAGAACTTGTTTCGATACACCTCGAGAGATTTTCAAGGACACCTACACTAAGCAACTACCCTCGAGTCACACGAGGAAATCGCAAGTAGAATGATCGGGGAAGGGTTGATATTCATCTAGATCCCCTAGAAGAAGACAAGTCCCAAAAACAAGGTTTTCATTCATTCACTAAGAGCATTGCTCAAGTTTCATCATTCATCAAAATAAGCTACTTATGAAATAGACTAAGCTAGGCTATTTATAGGGCTTTCCAAGCTTTAAGTAAAAGGTCTAAAATGCCGACACATTAGGCTTTAAGTAAATAGACCACACAGGGCCAAAAGAGTCATTAACTACTTAAAAACTCGGGTGTCCAGCTTTGCGGGCGGAGCGCCTATATTTTGATCAGTGGACTGGGTCAGGCAGACCGCCTGGTGCTTAGGCGGAGCGCCTAGCTCCTGTGCATCTTGGGCGGGGCGCCTGCTTGGCCTAGGCGGGGCACTTGGCCTGGGACCTTCTTGACGCATCTTCAATTCACCTCCAACACTCTTGACTTCTAGTCCTTTGTACCTTTTAGGCTTGGTACACGTTGGAAGGTGTCTTGGCTCGATTTGCCCCGCATCAAAAAGAGTCAAAAAAATGCAGTCACATAGCATACAATAATTCATTTTATCAGAATAATATTATGTGATGCTTAACGCTCCAACGATGCAATTCATTTCCTGAGATCGCAAACGATACAAACTTAATTATTTGTCATAATATATTGTGACTATTCTAAAGCGTTACATGTCATATGACCTTGGATTTTCTCTTTTTTTTTTTTTGTATCTTATACGTCACTCTTTTTTTCTTTTTCTTTTTTTTTTTTGTGAAAATTCGCTAAGTTTTTTCAACTCTAGATCTCATTTTTTCATATCTAGAGTAGTCATTTATTTATTCCGCATTTTGTTTGAAATTTTAGAGACTTCACAAGATGAAACTCAATGTGTGAACTTCGTTTTTATTGGATAATAACTTTTCAACTCTTTCTTTCAAGCTTTTTCAAATATAGATTTGTTACACAAGTCTATATATTCACGAGCGTCGGGGCCATTTGCAACACAATGGTACCAAGTTTCATTGAGAGCAAACATTACAAAACCTTCCAATATAGATTTAAAAGCATGAAAAACATCAATATATGTACATACAACTGATTTAATGGAAATGAAAACAAAAACAACTATGATATACTTATCTTTACTTTCTTCAACTCTACTCTCCCTTCATAAACTAAATCAACATCCTTGAGCATTATCCAACATAAGTTTTTTCCCTTGGATATACGAATACTACTTGGTAATCTAAGAAAGTTATTTTAGAGAAAAACTTGCACGTGCAATGAAGTAAATTTCTTTTTTAACTACTCAAGTAACATGTTTAATTATATTATATAAGACACAACAAAAGAGGAAAATACTGAAGACTCCAGGTGCAATAATATTTAAAATACATAAAGATATATGATAATAAAAAGGCCAAAAAAAAAAAAAAAAAGAACCTCGGTATGATCAATAACAATTCAAACTCTCAAAAATTGTTAAACACTTACTTCTTGGAGTATTGCGGTAATTGAGTTGATGATCAACCATTTGTTACCTAAAAATGGTTTCAACTTTGAATATATAGAAAAAATTGGTAAGACACAAGCACTAATACAACATAAACTTCCGGATTTTTTTCAATCAAATTGACTACTTCATTTATGGTACAAAATCTCTTCTTCCAAGGAGAGATGTTTATAATCAACTTATGCATACCCAATCAACCGGGTAATTTTATCTTTCATTAATACAGGTATTTAACTATCTCCAAACAAATAAAAAAAGGTAGGTATTCATTAATCTTCTTATTAGATAAAGTATATGATAAGAATTCACCAAATATGAAATTCAAAGGCAAAATACATATTTTACCATCTAAACTTGTCCCGAAAATATAATAACACACCCAAACTTTGTGGGCGGCCTATCACTCCTCTTAATATGTTCGAAGTGGTATTCATACAAACACTAATGTCCAACTGTCCGGCATATGATGGAATGTGTCTCACACGCGCCTGGGTCTTGTGACACGTATAAAATCTGATAAAATATAAAAGCAACAAACAAACAAATTACAAATTAACCCTTCAGCTACCCGACCCGTCGTTTCAATGAAAAGAGTAACATTTCAGCCCACCCTTCCATTTACCCCATTTACCCCATTTACCCCGACATCAAATTAACCCTAATCATCATCATTCACAAAATTGACCCTAATCATCACAATCACAAAGTATGTTCATCACCCACAAATTAACAGTCACTGCAAAAGGTTAATTTTATCAGTCATTCAGTCGACTTGTTTCATTCAAAAATTAAAGGTTAGTGTTTTCGTGTAACTAATTTTAATGCTTTTTGTTATTGTGACGTTACGAATATATCATGGTGGTAATTTTATGTCTGATTGTCTTACATATGAGGGTGAGGAATCAGGGAGTACTATGATATCGATGTAGATACATTCTCCTATTTTGAGATGAAAGGCTATGTAAAGGATTTAGGGTATGATCATATCAATTATTCAGTTTTAATTAGACTGCCTAACTCTTCTAATTTGATTGAAATCAAAAGTGATAAGGATATTATGGGAATATGCCCTTTGATAAAAAAAAATAAAGACACGGTTGAATTGTTTGTGTCGCATATTGTTGTGGATCCACCCGTGGCCCCACTTGAATTAGAATATACTAGTGTAGTGGGTGGGGATATAGGGTTTGGTCAAAATATTGGGGGTAGTGAAAGTGTTGTTTTTGAAGAGGCTGAACCTAACAACTCCACAGAACCTGTTGTAAACTTCATACAAACTGCTGAAAACTTCACACAAAGTCCTGAAATTGTTGATGAGACACAAACAAACTCCACACAAAAACCTACTGAAAACTTCATACAAACTGCTGAAACTGCTGCTGAGACACACACAAACTCCACACAAAAACCTGCTGAAAACTTCACACAAACTGCTGAAAATCCTCTTGAGACACGCACAAACTCCACACTACCTGCTAAAACTGGTGAATCTGCTGTAACTGTACCTGAGCAGACAACATTAGTTGAATCAGAAGTGCTGGGATCTGAGTTTAGCACTGTAGATAGTTCTGAACCAGACCATGCTGAACTGTTTGAAGAAGTAGATGCTGGCTATGGAAGTGATGTCCATGAAGAGTACATGACATTCAGGGAAGAGAGGAGGGTAGTGCAGAGAAAGAAAAAAAAGCTAACACTGAAAGTGATATCCAGGAACGGAACATGGGGAGGGGAAAAGGGCAAGGAAGGAAGAAAATGAAGAAGCAGACCATAGAGAGGGAGAAGAGGGCAGGGAAAGAAGATGAATGAGAGTGAAGATGCAGACAATGGAGAGAGGGGGAGAGGGAAAAAAGAAGGAAGAGGAGTGAGAGACCTGAGCTACCTGCTCATGTAAGGACTGGGAAAAAAAGGTCCTGATGAGGGGTACCCTGAGACCACAGCAACGAAGAACACTTTGGAGGTTAGATTGGGTGGTGATGAGACTTACTATCTGTCAGATGAACCAGCCCACTTTGAGACTGATCCAGATGCAGCTGATTATGCAGATGATGAAGGTGAAGTGCCTCAAAAAGTGAGGGCAAAAAGGCCCAAGCATAGAGTAATTTTTTATCCAAGTGCTAAGAAGGTTTTTTGGCAAACTGGTTTGGAATTTGAAAGTGTGATACAATTCAGGGAAGCTGTCACCAGGTATGCCTTACAAGAGCATGTTAACATTGACAAATACATAAATAAAAAGAAAAGGGTTAGGGTTAAATGCCAAAATAGTTGTCTATGGTTGCTGTATGCAAGTTATGATTCTAGGACACATGATTTTGTAGTTAAAAACTACAATTCTGTCCATAATTGTGACACAACAAACCACAACACACTCTGTAATTCTAACTTTCTAGCAAAACACTATAGAGATAGAATAGCTGAACAGCCTAACATCAGGATATTTGAGTCTCCGAGAGCTATTAGAAAAGAATTTGATTTGAATGTGGGTAGGAGTGTGGCTAGAAGAGCTAGGAATAAGGTCTTGAAAGAAATTATAGGTGACCATATTCTTGAGTTTAGTAGGATTTTGGACTATAGAGATGAGCTACTAAGGTCAAATCTTGGTAGCACATGTGTAGTTAAATTGAGTGATGAAATATTTGAGGGTGGAAAAAAATGTTTCATGGGTTTTACATATGTCTTGATGCCTTGAAAAAGGCTTACAAGTCTGGTTGTAGGCCTTGCATTGGCCTAGATAGGTGTTTCTTAAAGGGTGTTTGTAAAGGTCAATTGGTTACTGCTGTATGTAAAGATGGGAACAACCAAATGCTACCACTAGCATGGGTTGTGGTTGAGTATGAAAACCAGCATACCTGGAAGTGGTTTATCAGGATTTTGAAGCATAACCTTGACCTTGGAGATGGGACCAATGTGACATTGCTCACAGACATGCAAAAGGTTAAGCAAACTGTCATAACTTTCCTTTTCATTTATATATACATTTTCAGCTGTTCTAATCAGTTCTTTCTTTTTTTTTATTTTTATTTTTTTGCAAGGGCTCAAAGTAGCTATTGATGAGTTGTTACCAATTTCTGAGCACAAGATGTGTGCTAGACATATCCTTGCCAATTGGAGTAAGGAATAGAGGGGTCTTGAAAGGAGAAACTGTTTTTGGAGATGTGCTAGGAGAACATTTAAGGCAGAACTTAGAGAGAACATTAAGTACATGAAAAAACTAGGACCAACAACAATGGTTGATCAATTGTTGTACTATAATGCTGAGAACTGGAGCAAGGTGTATTTTGACTTTAACAGCCAGTGTGATAGTGTTGACAACAACATGGCTGAAAGCTTCAACTCATGAATACTAGAGGCTAGGCATAAGACTATCACAAGTATTCTTGAGGAGATAAGGGTCAAGATGATGAACAGGATTGGGAAAATGAGAGAATTCTGTGAGAAGTGGGATGAAAACATATCTCCAATGGCTAGCAAGGTGTATGGAGACAATTTGAAAAGGTCAATGAAATGTGATCTGGTTTTTAATGGTGAGCATGGGTTTGAAGTTGAAGAGGGTGACTATGGACATACAGTGGATCTTAGGAACCTTACATGTTCCTACAGGTCTTGGAGGCTAAAAGGGATACCATGTGCACATGTCATAGCAGCAATGCACAATAGAAGAATGGATCCAGCTGTATACATTTCTCATTATTACTCACAAGAGACATACATGAAGGTGTACTCTCACTTTATCCAGCCTGTTTTGAATATGAAAATGTGGCCAGAAGCTCAGAATCCAATAGTGATTCCACCCGAGATTAAAAAAAGCCAGGAAGGCCTAAGAAGGTGAGGAGAAAAGAGATAACAGAAAAGAAGACTGGGAAGATGTCTAAGGCTGGAGTTGAGATGACTTGCAGCAACTGCCATGGGAAAGGCCATAATAAGAGGGGCTGCCCCAAGGGGCCTTCAGCTAGTGCATCTCAAAGACCCCCTGCAGCTCGTGCATCTCAAAGACCCACTGCTAATAGTTCTTCTCAAAGACCCCCTGCAGCTAGTTCTTCTCAAAGACCCCCATCTGTTATATCAAGTGTTGGCTCATCTCCAGCTCAATCCACCCAACCAACCAGTACAAAGATATGTATTTGGTTTAAATCAAGTAACATGTCTTGTGATAGCTTTGCTAATTACTCCAATGTTCATTGTAGGATTCTGGAAATAGAAGGGGTAAGGGAAAGGGTAATACAAACTTTAAAAGGCAAAGAATGGTAGGGATGGGAGTGCTTCACACTCAAAGTGGTCATTCTATTGTGAATGTAAGTTTTTTCATTATGCTTAATGGTTGTCTTTTCTGTTTGTAACTAGTTTGCCTTATACTTGTTCTCACTTATGCAGTCTGGTATTTCTGTTAGAAGGACAGTCATTTTGTCTTCAAATGTGACTGGAGACATTGACCATAAACTTGAAACTGGTGTGAAATGGAAAGGAAAATATGTTGTGCTTGCTGGTGGCCTTCAAGAAATGAAGTGGATGAAACAGAAAGAGGTCAAGGCAGCTGCAGCAAAAGAGGGTCCAAATGAGTCAATCAAGCTCTGTTAATCAACCTGGAACTTAGTAATATGTGGGCACTATCAAGTCCTTTTGTTGGGTGTATTTTTTGTTTAGCATCTAAAATATTTCTGGAATGCTTCAACAGCTGTGACTGCATACTTATGTCTGCTTTTGTTTTCTGGACAAATACAGCAGCAATGACTGCCTTTTAGTGTTTTAGAATGGGTGAATGTGTCTTTCTTAATGACATTATCTCTGGTTAATTGAAGCAGCAATGACTGGTTATTTCTGGACAAATACAGCGGCAATGACTGCCTTTGTGTACATTATCAAGCAGCAATGACTGCCTTATGTCTACTTAATTGAAGCAACAATGACTGCCTTTTTTGCCTTGTTTATGCCTGCTTTTGTGACTTCTGTGTTTGCCTTGCCATAACAACAATAGAATGTGATAAACATAGATGTCATATATGAAACTGAAACACATTCATTACATTAATTCAAAGCAGAAATACCCTACAACTTAACCACAATTTAATATCAACTTAACTACAACATAAGGCTTCTACAACTTAACTACAACTTAACTACAATTTGGACATAACATACGATGACAAGACATACATGCTGATACAAATGAGCAAAAGCAACAACACTTTCTCTCTAATCTTGGACCAAAGGAGCTTGGACTTCAACTTCTTCTCCTTTTGCTTCATCTTCTCAATCTCATATTTCATGTCATGATTAGGTATTAAGGGATAACCTTCCAATTCCCTATCTAACCCACGAATTCTTGCAACAAGTTTAGGAATAATCATCTTTGATCGTGGATCAATTTCGTCATCTGCCCACTTCCAAAAATTGCAATATCTTGGTCCCTATAAATTAAAGCAATGGTGAGTATAAAGTATCATCATTTAAAGGAAGAAAACATATGCAAAAACAAATCAACTACCTTATAATAAGGGCAAACCCAGTATCTTCTACCAGGATTCCTTTCAGTCTAAGAAGTATACAATGGCAACAAATGGCCATGTTTGCACCTAACTTCTTGGTTCACAACATGGTCAGCTTCTTCTCTACACAATGTTTAAACTACTTGACGACATTAGCCTTTTTTGGGGGTTAATTTGATGAAAGGCTTCGGATTTGATTTGGCTAGGTTTATTGTTGAAGAAGAAAGAAAATTGGGGAAGAAAGAAAGGAAAGGGGTCGGGTTAAAATGATAAAAGGGGAGGGGGAAAACGGATATTACCATTATACGTTTATTTAATTTTTTTTAATCTTTTAAGTTGCAAAAATAGGTTTCACGCGCCTGAAAGTTGATGTTTTAAACGCGCAGGACAGTTGGACGTTAGTGTTTGTATGAATACCACTTCGAACATATTAAGGGGGGTGATAGGTCGCCTGCAAAATTTGGGTGTGTTATTGTATTTCGGGACAAGTTTAGGTGGTAAAGTATGTATTTTGCCAAATTCAAACTTTGATTATGAGATTGTTCTGTTATACTATGCGACTTATGATCAAACCAAAACCAACCTCCAATAGAACTCTTCTTAATAGTAATAACATAAAAAGAAAGAGAAATTACCACCAAATTTTGACATTTTAGTTATATTTATTGAAAGTAAACAACAAAAAAGATGTCGAGTGAGAACTCATGGCGCACAACAAGCTTGTTCGCTGGTATAACAACCCTCCTTGCATTCTATCCCATAAGATAATCATGCATGACAACTATTGAATATTTAAGATTTTGTTGTCATCCACTGAGTAAATTTTAAGTCTCAGGTTCATAAAATAACATTTATTTGAGGAGACAATAGGTTTACTACAATAATTTTTTACACTCAAGAAATAGTTAGCAATTTTGCTGGTATTAGAAAATATTTAAGAAACATCAAGAGAAGATGTCATCTTTTCTCGTTTCCTAATAGAATAAACAAAAAAATAGAGGAAGATAACTTGAAATACTTGACATGATGCACTGTGCCAAAACTTATAATCAATTTTGAAAATTACCTGAATTTATATATAATTAATGGACTGGAATTTTTGTAGACAATATTTTCCCAAGGTCTGTGGCTATTTGATTGCGTCAAAATATAAACATCATATTATTATAAAAGTGAAAACATCCTAATATAAAGTTATATTACTGAAATACCCCTATATAATATTAAAACTCCCTTTTGCCCTTAACTAAATACCAAATGCCTCATATTACTCCTTCACAAACCTACGATAGTTCCACTGATAAGAATAATTCATATTGTAATAAATGTAATAACTATCTAACTATTCTAAAGAACCTATCTCAAAAGAAAAATGTAAAAGACCATTTCTGCCACGACCGGAATTTCGGCTAGGCCGTGCGGGCACCCGGCATCCTCCCCTAGACCCATCGGGCGAACCCATACCAATTAAATTAGGAAAATAAATATAACAATTCATAAATAAGGACAAGACTTAAAACAAAAATACAGACATACTGATATCTCTAAACTGTACAAACGAAATTACAGGTGACTACCTATCATACTAGGTTTAGGGCTATCCAGACTAGACATCTAAGAGTACAAAAAAAGACAGATACCTCCTGAAGGGAGCAAAATGCAACTGAAATAATAAATATAAAACTGGTGGCCATCCGGAATAAAAGCTGGCTCACCCTGACAGTTGAAATCGTCTTCGCTCCCTCACAACGTAGCGAACTCAATCCTGGAGCGAACCTGCCAAAACGAAATAGATGGACGAAAACAAACAACAAATAAGGGTGAGTCAAAAGGACTCAATAAGTGGGGCATACTAGCCACCTCAAAGAATAGGATAGCTAGCCAAGGAGAAAAGAAACAGATAAACCAAATTCCTCTTATTTAAATTATGAAAAGGTGGAGCCAGATAATAACTAGAAACACGTATGGAATCACAAACTCATCAACAACCAGAAACATAAGATAGCCAGAACATATAGGTATCCCGAACACATCAACAATCAGAAATGCATCCTGTTGCGGCGTGCAACCCGATCCATATATTCATCATGTTGCGGCGTGCAACCCGATCCATATATTTATACCGTTGTGGCGTGCAACCCGATCCCCACAACCCAGAATACGAGCCAGAAATATATAGAAAAATAAGCAATGCACGTATAAGCAGAACAATATTTATGTACCACAAGTCTACACAATGGTATGAAATGAAATGAAATGAAATGAAATATGATGCAAAGGGTCACATGTGCCCGTAATCCCATCCCGAAGCGGAATACTCCTGCATTCGAGGGAAATCCAATGTGATAACCAACTGGACCGGAATACTCCTGCTCCTGGGGCGGAATACTCCTGCACCTGATATAATATAACTAGAGGCGGAATACTCCTGCACTCTCCTGGGGTAGAACACTCCTGCACCTGATATAACGTAAAGCTGAGGCGGAATACTCCTGCACTTAATATCTGACATAAGAGCCAAATACTCCTGCTCTTGGGGCGGAATCCCCCTACCCTCAATTGATACAATGGAGCGGAATCCTCCTGCTCCTGGGGCGGGATACTCCTGCACCCAATATGATATGCAATGTAATGCATATGAATTCAATGTGATGCAATAATAAGCCTTCACCGGTGCGGGACTCTCATCGACAGCCAGGAAGTAGATGTCAACTCACAGCCAGAGTACAATGCTCAAATCCTCAATGAAATACCAACAACAGGACATAACATATAATATACAGTTTAAATCCAAAGCTAAGGCATAATGAGTACGCTTATCGGCAGCTACACACGTAAGGAATACGTGGTAGAAAATTCATGAGGGCAGGTGCCTCCAAAGAAATGGATATAAACACTTAACTTGTTACAAAGTTAGCACAGCCACTCAATAACCCCTTTATCCTTTGGTTTCATTGCCAAATGATCCCACTCTATTCAATAAGCAGAAAAATATATCAAATTAGGCTAAAGGCTTCATTCCTCACATCTTAGGGCAATCCGGTTAGGAACTTGATACCCTATTCGCATACGCAATACGCAGGCCAGGCCTATGTACAGGGTTTAAGGTCACATAACCAAACTCTAAATAAATTACATTTATATGTTGCTCATAATTCACTCAGTACGAATATATAATCAGTTTCATTATCAGGGTCCAATTGACCCTTTAAACTATCATTTGAACTTATTAAAACGACGTCTAATATTTCAAGTTTTACCATTAAAATATATTTAAATACACCTAATAAAGTCAAATAATATATTAGGATCATTACCTGAATGAAAACACTACTTTTCTCCTGCCCATTTTCTTATTTTCTGGCATTTTTTTCTTCGTCAATTCCTCTGGTCCCGTTTACGTTTTTCTGTTCTAATGTTTCTGTTAGCTTTCTCGTTACTGTATCAATTAAGCTTTTGAAAGCTTAATAAGTCCACCGCCTAACTCTTTTACCTTTCATTCCATTTTTTGTCTTTTTCTCTCTTTTTTTTTTGTTTTCTTTTAATTTATTTTCTTTTCTTAACGAAAATTAAAACGATACCCTACGATATTCAAAATAATTCCAACTTTTGCATACAAGTTATACAAAATATATGTAACATACTCACGAAGGCGGATCTCAAATCGGACTGCCGAAACTTAATATGCAAATTAAATGGAAAAAGATCAAATTATTTAACTTTCGGCATTTTAGCGGAAACTAGCCGAACAACATCGAAATTTTCTTTTCCTATTTTTCTTGTAGCCTTATTTGCTTTGTTCATCGGAAACTGGGTATAAATTCTAAACCTTCGCTTTTACTTCAGTACAAATTTTACTTATGCTCATGTTGTCGTCGACCTTGCCAGCTAAAGTTGCATATAGGTTAATCAAACCATTTATTTTCTATTAGTCTCTTAAGTGTCGTCAATTAGGTGAGCAAACAGGTTTATTATATTGGATTATACACTCAAGATAAACAGGTTTATTATATTTGATTATACGCTTAGGACCTGATTTATCTACAAGTCCTTGTCCTATAATTTATGTGTATATAGTGCTTAAACCTGCTTCGTAGAGAACATATATCCCAATGGTGAGTGAATTAGACGAGCACAAACAATGCATACCTATTAGCGAGTTGAAGCCGTACTGAATGGCTTATCAAGGTATTAGTGCTTCACCGAGGCCCTATAACAGACTATAAAACCTCAAATGGTGAGGGTGTTATCAGATTGGTGATATTCGTCGATGAAGAGGTAATGTTGTTTCGTTTTTTTATAACCAACCACCGTGCCAACCTCTGTAACCGTGTTGCATATTTGTCTTATGAAAGGGGACGAAAATACAAGGTACTCTCTTCAACGAACAAATCCAAACTTGGGAATACTACTTTGAACCACTTCAGTCATACTACATCGAAGATGGGAAGATATTGACCCCAAAAGCTAATTACTTAACTGTGAATACTGAAGTTGAAATTTCATTCCGCCAGCACACCAAGGTTGTAAAATGTGACAGCGAATTCATGACTGAAAACTTCGCCAATAGTTTCATATCTTTTGTTGAGGCTGCCAATGGGTGCTTTGTTTTGTAATAAGCAACGACTATTTATACGTAGTTTCAGCTATATTTATTAGTAGTTTCCTTCTACACTAATTAGTTAATTTGAACAGATGTCCTAGGCATTTTATTAGAAGTGAAAGCGCTACTTGGAGAAGGCCGCAGGACACGGCGTGAAGTAATAATCACATATAACAGGTCGCACATTTCATCTCGGCACTCAGATATCTGTTATTACAGAATACGACTATCTGTCTTCAATATGCTCGCTTAGCTTATCATGATTAATAGCTTCAGTTTATTCTAACTACATCATCCTCTTATATTTTTTAGATTGTACATATGACTGAAAAACAATGACATTGTGGGGAGACCTGGCTGAAATTGAGGGCACAAAATTAGCTAGCTTTCAACATGCAACCATGTTGTTGCCTTTTGTGATATTAAGCTTCCATTTACCAAGGTCTGTAAGATTCCATTACCTGCTCGACAACATGAACGTTACAGTTTTAACTGTTCTCCGTGCTGTGTAGGTGAATTTGGACTTTCAACAACCCCTGTTAGCAATGTGCTCTTGGATCCAAAATTTGAAATAGCAGAAGATCTGCAGAAGTGGTACGTTGATTAATACACCTGCTTCCGTTTTACGTACAATTATAAGTAACTACTGCCTACTCCTTACCATCGCCTGCATCTCTAGGTGTTTTCGTCAAATTAGAATAGCACTGTATAGAAGTAGGTTTATGAAATTTAAGATGTGCATCTGCCAGCTGCATCTGTAGATGGTTGATTTTAATAGCGGAAAAACTCCTCTTAAAATATTGCCTGAGCTGTAGAGCATTTACCTCAGTTTGCAGAATTATCACTGCATATGATTATAAATGTCCCCCCTGTCTGGGGAATGTGCTTGCCAGGTTTTTCATTTCAAAATATTTCTCCTGCTTTGCTACATTAATGCCAAAAGCATCAGAAAGAAGCTGAGTAAAAAAGTGTGAAAATTTTTATAATGGGATTTGACGGGTAAAGGATATAGAGTGATATCATAAAATGGATTGTGGTTTCGAGTCTTCCAAAACAGCTTTTCCCTACGTCTGTTTGCTAACAGACATTAAAGGTAGACTTTTTCAGTTCCTGCAATACTTAAAAGTGTAAAGTTAGTAATACATCACCTACCAATATACCCCTCCTCTGTATTAAAGTGTCCCACTCTCCTAACTTCTTAGAATCCTCTGCCTATGTCAAAAATCTGAAGTTATTGCGTAATATGTTCCAAGTTTCTGAATTGTAGGAAACGTATAATAATATCAGGTGCTCAAAGAGACTCAACTATTACAATATTTATATTTATGAACAAAACTGTTCTTGGAATACTGCTTGCTTGAAGGGCTTATAAAAGCTTTGGTAAATCTGAATATCCTTTTCCACAACACAGTAGCATGAACATGGCAAATACATGGATTACATATTCTTCTCTTTGAGGGCTCTACTTCTTCTTCGAAGCTGCTTTCCTTTTGGCAGTAGTCTTCTTTCCTGACTTTTTAAACCCAGCTCCACTCTCCTGCAAATGGGAAAAAAAATATGTTACATATTCATGAGATGACTGTATAAATTTAGGAGCCACAGATGTTAACCATAAGTCGTGACTCCTGGTTTAGTAGATGCTATCTTTGTTCTGATCAGTGTAAGTTTTTGGCAGTTTGATAAAGTACGTACACCTCATAGTTCAACTGCTATGTATTCATGAGCTTTTCTTGCTCTGCTACTTTATCTTCTCTCCTCATGTTTAAGAATGAGCTGACTGAGATCTTCTATCCAATGTATCTCCAGATATTCTTATCAGGTAAAAAAGTATCCAACATCGAGATCATTAGGACCAGTTCACGTAATGTCACTATTCGATTTACTGCTTCTTAGCTATATTGTTATCCATGCAAATATGGTAATATTTACCATAAGTTGTTGTCTGCCTGTCTCTCAGATGAGCCAGCGATAGTGCTCTCTTTAAATCATTTGAAGTTAAAATACGTGGAGTTTCATGATGTACTCTTCCTTATGTACACTCTACAACTGTTAGCTTCAAGTCCTTTACACCATAGCTTTAAACTTGGCTGATAGAATACGCAATTACTAATGTTAATTTCAATCTGTCTTGATCTTTATTTTCAAGTCGACTGTAAAGTTTAGCTTTTGTTGCGTTCGATCTATCTGTTTCTGATTTTTATGTCTCTTTCTGCAAAATTTAACTCCCTTCATATCTGGATTTTGGTGAGTTCAATCTCTCTGTGTTGGTATTTAAGCTAATTATTGCTAAAAGCTTCATTTGAGTTCAATCTGTTATGTTTCCTCAAACTCTTTATATTAGCTTTTACTACGTGCAATCTTTCTGTTTTGTAAGGTAGAAAACAAAGTTTCCCTGTAAATTAGTGCATCTAGATAGTAGTTTTACCTTCAGGATGCTTAAAAGTATTACCCACAGATCTAAGACTATTCTTTCCAAGACTGCATATAATCAAACTGTACTTTTCCCTCAGAGCACCACCGTGAATTGAGGCGAGCCACTAATCCAAGTTTTTCCTTTTTGATACATCACAGTTACTGCAACCTACAACCTCTTATTAAATCAGAAACAACACCCTTGACTCTCTTCATGGACCTGCAGCTCATCATATAATCCTTCACCTATGACAATTGGATAACAAACCTTCCTGAAGCGACATTTTCCCTTCCAAACATCTTCTACTTCTTCCTAGACACACACAGCTCACTCTTAACTACATAGACCTCTCACAGAAACAGCCTGAATCTATCATACTCACATACACACACATCTGCACATATACGCACACATTTCACAAACACACACACTCATACCTCCAGGATCTTTACATTTGCTTTAACAGGATTTGACAGGTAATTTAACTATAACCTGTCCAGTAAATCAGTTTTTTTATTAGTTTTGCCCGTGAAGAAGCTGTCCACATTACTCAATTATATACATTCTTCTCTAGCAAAACGACAAACCCATTTCCTGTTTTATTGCTAACAGTTTTTTTTTTTTTACTCAGGCATACTGCCATGAAAGCTTGCGAGATAGATATAGGCTTCATGCCAAGCAGAATAATGCAACAAATAAAGAAGGTCGCACTCAGTGATATAATAAAAGGGACATTTGCCAATATGAAGGTATTTCTCACCCAACGAAAAGCAAAACCAACACCAGTACATGCTGACTTTTATTCAACTGTAACTTCCCTAAAACACCTGAATTTGGTATCCATAGGATCAGTACTGTAAATTTGAAGTGAACTTAATAGACATTATCAACCTGGATGATTTGTGGTATGCTGCCTGCAAAAAATGCTACAAGAAAGTAACTGTGAAAAAGAGGCGGGTTGCGACTACTGCATAAAAAAAAAGGATATTGATTATGAGAACAGATCAGCTATATTATATTTTTAAATATGAGAAGCCTATCAGAATAGTTAGCTAAGTAATTGATTATTATTTGCACTGTTCATCTATCAGATATAGGCTGAAGATTGCTATATCTGCTAAGGAAGTCGAAAACATTGTTCTGACACTGTTTAGGGGTACATCATACTTTGTTGGCTGCGACGTAACGGAATATATTCACTCAACATAAGTTTATCAAACTTTCCACTAAAACTTTCCTGGCTTGTGAGTACAATAAATTTACACTGATTAAACTTGCTTATTAAATTTACAGAAAGAAGACTCACCGTACTACCGCAAGATGGAGCAGAGCAAGGGGAAATCATTCAGTTTTCTCATAAAGAATCCATTGAATACTCCTGTAGGAGATAAGAACAAGGATCTGATAGTTGAGGAAATGCACGAAGCTGAGAAACTTGGTTTTGAAGAACTGGATGCTGAACCTTCATCAACAAAGCAACTACCCAAGAGAGCTATTATCAGTGAAGATACCAAAGAAGAGGAGTATTCAGCACTTGATAAGAAGCTTAAAGTAGAAATTAAATAGTCTGTTGCTTCCAATAAAAATGTTCTGAACCTAAAATATTTAGAAGCGGACTGAACTAGAAAGTAACAGTCCTTACTTTACCTAAGAGCAACTTTAGCTGGCACGGCAGCTACATTGTCATTTGCATTTCCATACTATTAAATATCAGTTTTCTAAACTGTGATTGTTGTATATTCTTTTACAGTGCACCTACAATTATTTCTGAAAATAGTTGGCTTCCTTCAGTCCAAAACACGAATGCATCCTACTGTATAAGTAATAAATAATTTCTGTCGCTAACACATGAGCAAATACAACTATGTGCCAACATATTGCTGTAAGATGAACTAATTCGTCACAGAAATATTGCAATATTATTTATTAATATTTCACTATCTGATACAGGCCGTAACACAAGATAAAAAATGGCAAAACAAGGTGCGTAATCCTGATATAAATAGATATTACAACGTCTTCCAAACCTCATCTAACTAACGTTACCGCCTTAGACCAAAGGAGAATTGAAAATCCTCAGTGAAGACCTAAATCTATAGACAAAAATGATAATAATATGACACCTTCTGGATATTTATAATCTCCTTTATGATGTAGAAAATACACAAGCACGACGAGCGTTGAGAAGGTTAAACAGATACTTAGCATGCAGCCAAGCAGTGACAAATATACAAAATGAGCAAACACCTGCAACTAAGAGGCCTCGAATAAACTGGCTGACTTGGGCTTTATCGGAAGAGGTTCAACTGCCAGGTAAAAATGTTTCGCCCATCTTCTACAACGACTACAGCTGACAGAAGTAGAACCTAAAATAGATAAGTTCAATTATTTCATTCAAGCAACTGAACAAGCTGATATGAAGATTCAGAACAGAGCTCTAAGACTGAATGCTAAAAGAGAAAAAAGGACAAAGCAACAATTTCAGAGAAGAACTTTAAGAAAAGCTGAAAATGAAACTCAATATAGGCTGATAAAGACCTGGACTGACTGGGACAAAGGGAAACAAGAAAAAGACTTCAAAGAAATCATCGATATCCCTGATTCTACTCTACTCCTACTCGCTGAACTACAGAAACTCCACCGCCAATTCCAGAGCTCCAGAACAATAGCAACAACCTAGACCAACAAACTAAGGCCCCTGCAACACATAAAACTCCCTAATCAACTCACACTGCCTATAATTACTTAAACCTCTGAACTACCCCTAGCATCTAACAAACTACTTGCTATTCCCTGAACAATCCAAAGACCAAATCAAAGCCCCTGCACGTAACCAAACTGGACCTACGCTTACACTTCCTGAAAACCTGCAAACAACCTAACAGACCCCAGGCAAACTCTTGATAAACCTGCAGCACCAGGACCCAAATCACACACTCTTAAACCTGAAACTACAGCCAGGACCTTCCCTACATCCTAAGACCATTGAAGAAGCTTCCAAAACACCCCTGCATCACCCTCAAAGAAACCTCACAGACCTGACATGCAACTTCATACACTATGATACCTGAACTCACCAGGGCAAGCCCTACAAAATGCCTAAATAATCTTACATTGCTGCTTTCAACAGCCAACACTAGGCTGCCACAACAACTCCTACTAACTTCTTCAGCTCCCTGAAAAATTCTCTATATAGTTTGAACCTACAACAACCACACTATAACACTTGAAATCCCTGGACAAACGATGTAGCTCCAGAACATCATAGCGCACACACAAAAGCTTTCAGATCCACCCCAAACTACAGCTATTCTGAACTCTCCACAAACCAACTCAAACAACCTAAAGCTAATATATCAGACTCCTACTAACTAAACATACAGAGAAATCTCAACTTTTTTAAGTGCAATACTTGCAGCGACACATTCCTAAGTTATCTACAAACCATCAGATTTACTTGGAACCAGACAAGACCAGACACCCAACTCTATGTATCTACTGCCTGAATCTACTACCTATAAAGACTCTTCTATATAGATTTTAGGTCTGGAACTTACCTCCTAAAAAGGTTTTTGATTATTTAAAATACTCATAATATTCATGTATGTTAATCTTCAGGTGGCAGCACATACACCCTCGCACAATCGCCCCTACATAGGCTGAACGAGGTCCCGCAATGTATCTACTGTAGTGCCAAAAGGTTCGAAGATGAACCTCAAAAATTTTGTTGTGAAAGCGGCTGTATCAAATTGGCTAGCACTCCAGCTCCAATTGAATTATATGAATTTTTCACAGCTCAAACGGAAGACGCTAAAGAATTTCGCAAATATGTTCGGGCTTACAATAGTATCTTTGCCTTTACATCATTTGGCGTTAAGCTTGATAAGGAACTGACTTCTTCAAGGAAAGGGGTGTATACGTTCAGGGCACAAGGTCAAATTTATCATGATCTACCATCTCTTACGCCGCAGGATAATAAACCATGTTACTTTCAGTTGTTCTTTTCTGACACCGAAAATGAGTTGTCCAACAGGTTATCAATACTCGACGATAGAGTCCTGTCAGCTGACCTTGTGGCGAAGATAAAGCAGATTATGTCCGAAAATCCATATGCCCAATTTTTTTGCCAGTTGAAAGGTCATACCAATTTTGAAAATTTGCAGATACGGATTGCTACAAATGCAAAGCTTGATCAACGAGTGTATAATAGACCCTCGTCTGAAAAAGTTGCAGCTATTTGGATAGATGGGAATAATCCAAATGTTCCGTTTGAGCGATAGATTGTTGTGCATGAACACTCAGGAAACAGGCATAGAGTAAAGCACTACTTTGGTTGTTATGACCCACTGCAATATCCACTACTTTTTCCAAACGGCGAAGCTGGTTGGCATCAAGGAATAAAGAAAGAAAAAATACACAACAAAGGATCCAGACTGCCGAAAGTAATATTCCTAATTTCGCATTAGCAGATGCTGTATTTGCCAATGAGGACCAAGGTAACTATATACAATACTTCAATACTCCACACATCTATTTATCTATTCATAATAGATTGACTGTTTTGAAATAAAACTACCATACCTTTTGCATAAGACAGTGGAAGTCTAATTTTATTGTAAAACACTATCAAATAGTTGTTCTTCTTGGCTGCCTACCTGCAAACACCTGATGAATCCTGTTTTAACACATAAACTGATTCCTACAGCTAAGGTCCTGAAGCTACACTGATATTAAGAGTAAGAAAAAGAAGCTTCAACCTTTTGCCCAGTAACTCTCACATGTTACCCCACAATCTGCTTCGTCGTATCCCAGTGATACCATTTCTTCTTAATTCATGCGACTAAACTATGCTTTATCCCACGAGAATTGGATGTTTGACTTAGCCCAACCGTCAACTCATTTAAAGAGACGACAACTCATTCGCTGGACCAATGTCGCAAAGCCTAACAATATATAACTATTATGTGGGTTCATGTGCTTTTTCTGCTAAATATATGCATATCCACCTAGCGATTTATTTTCAATCCCTTAAGTTGGGTTAGTAAAGATGTAACTTCTCTACTTCTTTTTGTCCTCACATTCTGTGCAAAGGGATGTGGGTTGGCATGCTTGAATAGTCAGATAGAACTACTTATCCAAAATCTAAAAAGAAAAGGACAGATTAGGTAGGTAGTACTTAATATGCAGTATGGTTGTCTTTCTTGATTCAAGAGCATACTCTATGCTAGAGAATCAGAGATGGTATAATGCTGCAACCTGTGCATAGCTGCTTTAGCTCTACTGTCTACACCATAATGAGAAGTCGTCTAGCTATATATTGTATCCACTGTAAGCACTTAGGAGTACTTTTTGGAAATGAAAAATTCTTTAGTGAAAGTCTGGTGTTCTTGACTTTATCATTAGAGAATAATTTTTTCGCTAGACCTTTCATAAGAGTCTTCAGATTTACGGTACTGCTGCATGTCTGCTATTCTAATTTTTTAAATAACAATATTACTGTGCTTTCATAAACATGTATTTGTAAACTTCAACAGATGTGCAGCGCAAAACAAAAGCCGCAGTATCTTGCAAGGAATATTACTGTTATAAATTGCAAGTCCGGGAGGAAGAAAGGTCCGTATTGCTGCTGTGTGGAAGGTTACTACAGCAATTTGTCGTGGACATGTACATCAAACTAGAAACAACAAGGACTGAATTTTATTGAAATGAACAATCAAATTTAAGAAGAGAGGTTTTACAAGGCATAGTTGACAGCATCATGGCCGGTGAATACAGAGGAGCTAAAATTGGCCAAAGAGTTTTCCTGCTCGCATCATTCATCGGTGGACCGAGAGATATGCATAGACGATACATGGACGCAATGACTTTAGTCCAGCATTATAGGAAACCTGACCTATTCATAACAATTACATGTAATCCTGACTGGCCAGAAATCAAGGAAGCGTTATCTGCGGGTCAAACAGCTTAAGATAGACCTGATTTGGTAACAAGAGTTTTTAGAGCAAAATTACAGGACCTGAAGGACCAAATCTTCAACAAGAAAATATTTGAGATTGTTGCAGCTCATGTCTTCTTCGTGGAGTTCCAGAAAAGAGGTCTTCCACACATACACCTCTTGCTCATCCTTAGGGAAAGCCACAAGATCAAAATAGCCGATCAGTATGACAAGTTCGTTTCTGCAGAGTTACCAAACAAAGCTGATTATCCATTGTTATATGATATAGCACGGTCCTTGTGGTGCAAAACACCCATCAAATACATATATGAAGGATGGTCAATGCAAGTATCACTATCCCTAACCATTCAGCAATAAGTCTACTCAAGCAAAGGACAGCTATCCTATTTATAAAAGAAGGAATGACGACCGGTTTGAGAAAGTCCGAGGAGTTAACATGAATAAGCAGTGGGTTATCCCATATAACCCATACTTTCTAACCAAATACAATTGTCATATCAATGTAGAGGTTTGTTCAGGAGTTAAGGCTATAAAGTACCTTTACAAGTACGTCTACAAAGGCCATGATAGATGTGCCTTGTATATTGAATCAGAAGATGGGGAAAAATTCATTCATGAGATACAAAATTTCCAAGATGCACGTTGGTTTCGGCTCCTAAGGCACTATGGAGAATTTATCAGTTCAACTTAAGTGAGATCCAGCCTGCTGTTATGAGTCTACAATTACATCTACCAAACAAACAAACAGGTATAAAATTACATAGGCTCCATATCTACAGCTCCTCAGTACCAACAATTTGACTAACTAACCATGTGTCACCAATAGTGTGCTATTGGAGCAAGCGTAATTTGCAAAATGCCATTGCAGGAGAAAATGTTGGGCGCATAATGCTTACCGAATATTTCCGCATGTGCTTCACCTATGCCGAGGCACGGAAGTACCTCTACAAGGAGTTTCCAGAGTACTATGTTTGGAAACCACAATCCAAGATCTGGACACCACGGAAAAAAAAACTGTACTTGGTCGAATTGCAACAGGTATGCGTTGGACTAAAATCTGAAATCATTGACGCAAGTGCTCATATTAATGACGCCTTTACTTTTTATAGAATATAGTCTTTTATGATTTGCCAAAACATTATGACTAAAGTTAAAATTAATCGAGTTTACTGACATGTATGCTTTTGCAGCAAATCAAAGAGAAGGAGAAAGATACTATGAGCGACTCTTACTAAATCATGTCAGAGGACCTACGTCTTTCCAAGACTTGCTCACTGTAAATGGAAGGCAGTGCGAAACATTCAAAGAAGCAGCCAAAGAACGAGGCCTACTAGAATCAGATAACAGCATTTTAGAATGCTTGAGTGAAGCTGTCCTTTTCAAAATGTCGTCTACCCTACGAAGCTTATTCACCACAATATTGGTTCACTGTAATCCCACAGATGTAAGATAACTCTGGGAAACATACTACAAAGATCTCTCTGAAGACTACACAAGAATCCATGATTCCTCATCTAATGTTTCGTTACAATGTACGTTGAACAATATCAACTATTATTTGCAGAGCATGGGCAAGAGCATTGACAAATACGACCTCCCTAAAATTCAACTACAGGCTGAACATGGTCGTCAATCAGAATGCAGAGAAATAACTGAAGAAATGGTTGTTCAGGTAACCGCAGAAGACTTTAACACACAGTCTAAGCTCAACACGGAACAGGAACACGCATTCAAAATAATTTTGGAACGTGTCAACTCTACTAGGCCTGGATTATTCTTTGTCGACAGACCCGGTGGAACTGGTAAAACATTCTTATATAGAGCGTTGCTGGCAAACATCCATTCCAGGGGTATGATTGCATTAGCAACTGCAACCAATGGTGTAGCTGCTTCTATCTTGCCCGGAGGTCATACAGCTCACTCTAGATTTGATATCCCTCTTTAAACAGACAAAACAACCATAACAAAAATGTCAAAACTAAGTGGCGCAGCTAAATTAATTAGAAAAGCTCATTTAATCATATGGGATGAAGCACATATGGCAAAGCGACAGACCATTGAAACTGTCGACAGAAGCTTTAGGGATATAATGGACAACGACAGTCCATTTGGTGGAAAAGTTATTATTTTTTGAGGAGATTTCCGTCAAGTCTTACCAGTAGTTCCCAAAGCTAGAAGAGCAGAAATAGTAAATGCGTGTTTAGTCAAATCATTTCTTTGGCCTTTGATGGAAAAAATTCAATTCCGAACAAACATGCGAGCAACAACAGATCCAACATTCAGTGACTTCTTGCTACGCGTCGGAAATGGAGATTAATCGACAATTGAAGATAGTTTGATCCATCTTCCAAATGAAGTGGCTGTGAAATACGACGGTGAAGGTACTGCCACTGATTCCTTGGTAAGAGAAATATTTCCATCGCTACAGGAAAATGCGAGTTATGCAAAATATGTTACAGAGCGTGCTATTTTGGCTAGCCGAAAAGAACATGTTGATTACTTGAATGAAATATTGGTAGTAAAGTTTCCAGGAGAAAGCAAAACATTCATCAATTTTGACTCGACTGAAGATGACACAAACAACTACTACCAGGAAGAATATCTCAATACTTTGACACCTAACGGACTCCCACCCCACAGGTTCGTGAGGATACACATAAACCTGAAACAACTTTTGATTTAGAGGCTTATAATAAATAAATTAATCTGCACAAATATGTTTTTCAATTGCAGGTTAGTTCTGAAAGAGAATTCACCTATTATGCTTCTCAGGAATCTAGATGCATCAAATGGCTTATGCAATGGGACAAGATTAATATGCCGAGGCTTTGACAAGAACGTCATCCATGCAGAAATTATGATTGGCCATTGTGCAGGTAAGAATGTTTTCCTCCCAAGAATTCAACTATCCCCGCCGGATAATGAGGGATATCCTTTCAAATTCATTCGGAAGCAATTTTCAGTGCGCTTATGCTTTGCGATGACAATAAACAAAGCACAAGGCCAAACAATTTCGAATGCCGAATTGTATTTACCCCAGCATGTATTCTCTCATGGACAACTATATGTCGCTCTCTAACGAGGCACGTCTATGTCCACCACAAGAGTCTTGGCCACGATGGAATAGCCCAAGCGTCGAAAGGGAATTTATACAAAAAAACATTATCTATAAAGAAGTACTAGGTGAGATACAGTAATACTGATTTACTCTTTTTATCCTACTGTTGAGAGTGTCCTAATTTTCCATTCTTATTCGAACATTCACAACGATTACTAATACTCTAATTTAATTTGGCTTACCATTCACCAATGCATTTAGATTGACAATCATTTGTTTTGACTTTATATGAAGGTGAATGACAGTTCTTTCTCGGCTGATCAATGTGCCAGTAAGACATAGGTATTTCGTGATCTCAAATCGTTGTATACTATTAATTGACAATATTTTATTTTTACTATGAAATCAAATTCAATTACATGAGTGTCGTATTATGTTATAATTATTTACATTAAGTGGAGAATTTCTTACATAATCTTCAATTATATTAATTAGAAATCGAACAGTTCAAGGGTATCACTGCTCAATCTCAAAAAGTTCACGGGAAAATTTGCTCTTTTTCTCTTGGTCTGGAACAACCATTAGTGGAGAGGGTATATCTAAGCTATATGACTAGCGTGGAGAGTATACTTGAGCTGCTTGACTAATAGCGAGTGTATATTTAAGCCAAAAATAAAACGAATAGCGAAATTACTCTATTTTAGATAGTCTAAAGGTGCTTTTGACCATTTTCCGTAAACATATTAGAGAAAAAATGCTTCTAACTTCTGAGCTAGCTTCTTGATTTGTTGGCTTCAGATTCAACTTTCAGCGGCTACATTGGAGTTTTTGATAACTTCTAAGGGGTACTATCTATGTAAAACAAAGACTGTTGACCATTCCTAATATTTTTAACTCCATTAACATCCTCTTGCATTACTAATATGTACTTAATGAAAAGGAAACTATTTTAAGAAAGTACTACCGATAATTTAATACATATATTATCCCAGTGTTTGGTACTATCAAGATAAAACAAGCAGCTCTGTTCGTCTACACAATTAATTGAACTAAATTCTCTCTAAAAATTACAAGTCTGAAGAAATGACTAAGAGTGTTTAAGTTGTTTCTTCATACATGGAATAGTTTCCTCTACTGTTACAACTCGCCTTAACAACTAATGCTGAAGGAATTTTTTCAGTCAACGGCAGGTGCCATATTTATCATTTATTATTGTTTAACCACAGTTTAATTGTTGTATTATAATACAATATTGGTATTTTATTGGAACAACCAGAATTTAACATTGCTATTGAAGTTATCTGGATAGTTTTATCCACCCTACTCCTGAGCGCGATAAATCTTACAACTTGATTTGAGTTCTGTTTCTTGGAGAAGTTCAGCTGGAAGAGCCTATTTACAGTATTAGTTAGCGCTTTATCATAGTAAAAATCACCTTCAAGTTTTTAATTCTTATTAGCACTGAGCAAAATTCCCTTAGATGCATAGGAAGTGGTAGATTGGAGTTGCGACAACATCAATACAGGAGTACACAAAAAAAATTAAATACATGTATGAGCATCCAGATGAAATATACATGCACTTCATGGTTATTCAATTAGACAATCTTTTATACTCCGTCAGCAGTTTCTATTCCGCAACATATTACAATTATTCCTCCATGGTCCAACTGCTTTCAAATCATTCCCAACAATCTTAGGGCTACAATTGGATTCCACGCGCAACGCTCGTTCCCGGTACTAGTAATAAGTAAATAGTTGAAGCTCTCCAATTACCTGATATTATTATACTGCTCTTGGAATACATACAGTTGAATAATTACCAATGAAGTTCAACTAATTAATAAAGTTAAAAACATGTGAAAAGACAATAACAATATAATATATAGAATATATTTACTGATAAACACTATTGTTGAGTGACTTTTTATATGTTCATTTGGTAAATTCATTACCATTTTCATTAAAAATATCTTTTGCTCACTGTTTGGCGTTTTCATTTATTTCTTCCATTTATGTGCTAAAAACCCCAAAAGACACACCTTAAATAATCTTAGTTTATCATACTAACTGAATTCTAATAAGCATTATAATTTTATACGTATCGGTTATATTCTCAAAACTGGTGTGCCTCTTCATATTCATTTTTTTAAGGCACTATATAATCTCATAAGAAAGTTGTCAGGTTGTATTAATATTTTAGTCACAACGAAACACTTTGAGAAGGTTATATATATTACTCCTTTTTTGCTCACAATTCTTGAGTTTTTGTGTTTCTAATAAGGATAAGTTTTGTTCCTTTCTTCTGATGGCTGGTCAAAATTTCTGGGTGAGGCCATCGCAACGTGACTAATGGGTATTCACTTGATAATGAGGTAAAGCTTTCTACTACTCTGTAAAATTGATGTCCAAAGATTAAAATGTTTTAATTATTGCACTTGTAGAAGGATGACTGTGAATCAGAATTTTTAGTACTGGTGATTGAGCTTCAGATCAGTGTAATTATACTTCTCTAATTATATGATGAACTTTCTCATTTTAAAAATCAACGCTAGAATATTGACTGGACTCTTTTGAGATGCTTGATTGAATTTCACAAACTTTGGTTAGAGTAGGGTACTAAAAATATTTATGTTGTGAATGATATTGTATCGTCATGGCTTGGTGTTCCATATGTCTCCTCATAATAGTGAAATATGCACTACTAAAAAAACCGGGATCTCCGACCACCATCAGGCGACCGAAAATCGGTCTCCACAGTTGTGCGACCGATTTTCAGTCGCACATACAACGAAAAAAAGTGGCGACCGACAATCGGTCGCATAGCGGTCTTTGGAAAATTTGAATTTTTTTAGTCAAAGCTATGCGACCGACGATCGGTCGCATGTCGGTCGCCTAACTGTGACTAAAAACGGGGCAGAACCCCTTTCTCCCCCATTTCAACATACCCAAAACCCACCCAATTCCTAAAAACCGAACGCCCTCTCCCACCCCATAACCAACTATCCACCATTACATACCCCATATAACTTTAAATTACTACTCTATAACCTCCAACATAACATCTAACACAATCTACACCTACTAATTCAAGGTAAATTTCATTTTTTAGTAATTTTTGTTATTTTTTAAAAAACTCAAATAATGACTTTTTAATTCACTTTTTTTGTAGTTATTGGGTGGATAGCACATTGGTAACTCATAGTTATATGCGATTGGATCCCATACAAAGTTGAGGTAATTTTTTTTTTTGGTTTAATAATCCGAATTTATATATATATTTTTAAATAATTCGCCCTATATGTTGTTTACATGTTAGTTGTTAGTTATAATTGGTTTATTCTATATAATGTGATGTCGAGTAAGTTGTTTTGGGTTGATGAACTTTAAATATAGGGTTGTGATGTTTGGGATTAATTATGGTAATTGTTGTGATCTTGCGAATTTATATATAATGTAGAGTTGTTTGCAATGTGTTGATGCCTTGTCATGGTTGTGGTGTTTGGGATAGTTGCTATGCATTTAAAGTTAGGGTGTTGGTATTGTTGTTTGCACTCTTCATGTTTGGAACATTTTATGCCTAAATGGGATAAATTGTATGCGTTTTGTATTGCATTGCTAATAGTAATTAATATGGAATTCAAACGGACCACCGGATATCAAAAAAAGGCTAGGATTATTAAAAATCGATCCTATTAGATTGTTCTCAATTTTTCATTTTTTGCGTAGATATGGACTTTAATGCACGTCGTTTGTGGATGGACAATCGACTTTTCTCCGGTCAGCGGGGGATAAGGCCAGAATTTGAAGAGGGTCTTAAGGAATTTGTTGCTTTAGCAAAAACAACCGAACCTTTTATAAGGCGTGGTACAATTAAGTGCCCCTGCATAAAGTGCAAATGCTGCAACCTCCAAGATATATCGACCGTACAACTGCATCTGTTAGATAGGGGGTTTATGCCAGATTACTATATTTGGCGTTATCATGGAGAGCCGTGGGATTTGCAGGGGCACATTCAAATGCTTCAAAATATTCATGGCACTAGTAGTTCTCCGGTTTTGGAACCAGACCGTAATGATTATAGAATGGATGATATGGTTCGTGATGCTTTTGGTATGTACCCGGATAATGATCCCATGCAGCCGGGTACATCACAGCCTAATACTGAGCACATTCCCAATGCCGAGGCAAGTGAATTCTATAAAATGTTGGAGGAAGCAAGTCGTCCATTCCATGAGGGCTCGGTACATTCCAAGTTGTCTGTTGCTGTCAGATTGCAGAGTATCAAATCAGATTATAGTATTTCTCAAGCTGCCATGGATTCCATCATAGGACTTATGAATGAACTAAAGCCGACTAACATGGACTTACCAACTTCTTATTACTTCACTAAGAAATTGGTTTCCTCATTAGGCCTTACTTCTCATAAGATTCATTGTTGTGTTAATGGTTGCATGTTATATTACAAGGATGATGCAGAGCTCGTGCAATGTAGATTTTGTGAGGAGCCTCGATACAAGCCCGAGAAAAATAAAAAATAAAAAGAAGTCGAAACCTGTTAAGTGGATGCATTACTTGCCGCTTATACCCAGGTTAAAGAGGTTGTATGCTTCGATGAGTTCTGCTCCTCACATGAGGTGGCATCATGAGCGGACCAGGCAGGCGGGTATTCTATCACACCCCTCAGATGGTGAGGCATGGAAACACTTTGATCAAGTGTATCCGGCATTTGCTAGTGAGCCGAGGAATGTAAGGTTGGGGATGTGTTCCGATGGCTTCACCCCTTTTGATGTCTCGTCTACGCCATATTCTTGTTGGCCCGTATTTGTCACACCATACAACCTGCCTCCCGGAATGTGCATGACCAGTCCATATCTTTTTTTGAATTGTATAATACCTGGTCCACATAACCCGAAAACTCGTATTGATGTTTATTTGTAGCCTTTGATTGATGAATTGCAGACACTTTGGCATGAAGGAGTGGAAACCTATGATGTATCAATGAAACAGAATTTCCAAATGCATGCTTCTTTGATGTGGACTATAAATGACTTTCCAGCTTATGGGATGCTGTCTGGCTGGTCCACTGCAGGGAAGCTAGCGTGCCCATACTGTATGGAAGATACAAAGGCCTTCACATTGAAAAATGGAGGTAAAGTGACATGGTTTGACTGTTGCCGTAGATTCTTGCCAATGGACCACCCTTTTAGGAATAATACAAATGCATTCAGGAAGAATCATGTTGATTTTGAGGAGCCTCCTCGCAGGTTAACAGGGATAGAGATATGGAACAGGGTTAAGGACCTTCCTAAGGTAACTGAAAACTTGCAAACTAAAACACCTGGTTTTGGGGTCGAACATAATTGGACCAAGCAGAGCATTTTCTGGGAGTTGCCTTATTGGAAGGATAACCTTCTGCGCCATAATCTCGATCCAATGCATATTGAGAAGAACTTCTTCGAGGCAGTCCTTAATACTGTGATGGATGTCAAGGGTAAGACAAAGGACAACTGGAAGGCACGGTTTGACATACAGGAACTTTGCAGGCGACCCGAGCTACATGCGGTCCGGGATGGCAACAACATTTTACTTCCAAAGGCTTGCTATACATTCGACGAAGATGAGAGAAGAATGATTTGCGAGTGGGTGAGTAACTTGAGGATGCCTGATGGATATGCATCTAACTTAGAAAGGTGTGTTGATATGACCGGCAGAAAACTCCATCACATGAAGAGCCACGACTGTCACATTTTCATGGAAAACTTGATCTCAATTGCATTCAATGGGTTGCCAGATAAAGTTTTGAAACCAATAACTGAGACAAGCCTATTTTTTAAAGAGCTTTGCAGCAAGACTTTGAATGAAGAGAGTTTGAACTTGTTGGAACAGAACTTTCCTGTTGTGTTGTCTAAGCTGTCAAAGATCTTTCCACCCGGCTTCTTTAATGTGATGGAGCATCTACCGGTTCACCTCGCTGAAGAGGCTCGGCTAGGAGGCCCGGTTCACTACAGATGGATGTACCCTTTCGAGAGGTAAGCTTCCATATGTTATTCAATTACTTTATATTTTACGCAACATAATTCTACTAACAGATTACTTTTTGTAGAATTATTGGTAAGTGTAAGCGGGATGTGAAAACAGAGGCCAAATCGAGGGGTCGATATGCGAGGCATATTTGTCCAGAGATGTTCCATGTATGCGCATACTACTTCGACAAGGATGTTCCATGTATGCGCACAAGGCCGGATCGGCATGATGTGGGAGATAATAATGATCCCAATTACCCAGCATTCTCTATATTCAATCAACCAGGGAGGGGAAGTACATTATCATCCAGAAAATACCAGTTCACTGAAATAGACAGGAAAGCAGCTACAACACATGTGTTGTTGAACTGTCCCGAAGTCACGCCTTATTACAAGTATGATTTATTTTAATGGTACCCACTAAATTGTGACTAACATAAGTATTCGTTCTAATGTAAATTTCTTCGTTGCATAAAGCAGTCACTTTGTTGCTGAATTTGGTCCAAATGCAGTCAGTGATCATTTTACAAATTGGTTTACCTCATTTGTAAGTGTTATGGAAACTCATATATTTTTCCATTGATTTAAAAACCTTACTACCGTCATCGAATTCTGACTAATTTACACTAATCCATTTAATTTTAATATAGGTAAACAATCCGGTGAATGGCATCAATTTTGATTTTTTGCGACATATATGTCATGGCCCATATTACGAGTATAAAAAGATGAATACATACTTCGTAAATGGGTACAAGTTTCATACACACAGCTGGTCCGAGGGTAAAAAAACCTACAACAGCGGTGTGTCCGTGAGTGCTGGAACTGGTGACCAGGGGGGCGACTCTGAGTTCTACGGAGTGATCGAGGAGATTCTAGAGGTTGAGTATAGAGTTGGATGGCCTCATAAAAGATTGGTTCTCTTCAAGTGCAAGTGGTTTGATCCAGGTAGCAGGGGTACGCGGGTGGATTCGAGTTCAAAGCTAGTTGAGGTTAATCACAGAAGGTCATATGGAAACTATGATCCTTTCATCATTGCACAGAATGTAAAACAAGTGTGGTTTGTTCCTTACCCTCGGACGAAGAACACATCAAAAGCAAAGGCCAAATCCAAGTGGTGGGCGGTTCTTAAGGGAAAACCGGTGGGATTAATTGAAGTACCTGATAGGTTAGATGTTGCATACCAGAATGAGGTCTCAATTGTTCCCTTGATTGCGGATATTGAACTTGCAGACAATTTGCGACATATTGATGGGACGTATGACCCGGTGGCTGCATCTGAATTTAGTCGTGCAAAAAACCTGGCTAGTTTTGGAGAAGGAACTTCAAGGGCATACGAGGATGATGAAAACATAGATAGTAACGAGCCATCCGAGGATGAACTTGCTAGTGACTATGAATCGGATGATGAAGTTGATTGAACCTATTTGTACTTTGTAGTTTAGTATTAATTACCTACTGTAATGTACATATGAACATAATATGATTTATGTATTCTCATTTTCTGATTGTGATGTGCTTACTTAGTTGATAAATTTATTTATTCTCAGCACTTTAGATTGATGTATTCTCATTATGTATTCTCATTATATAGTTGATAAATCAATTTGAATGTTTCAACAGGGATGGACAAGTTATGCGCTAAAGTTTTTAAAAGAAGGCCGGGCAAGAGACCTGTGGGCGAGAGTTCAGCTTCTGCGGGTGATGACTCTCAGACCTCACAGGTCCCGCATTCGCTGCCTACTGATGCCCCATCTAGTTATGATCCAGCTTTTTTCAGGCCCCCTGGCCCATATCAGGTACCACTTATTACCCCGTCTCAGTTGCCTCCTATATGGCAGTGGACATTCCCTAGCCTTGATTGTACTGAGACACAGGTCCCTCCCACACAAGGCGATCCCTCCCAGGGTGATGACAATCCTACTCAGCCCCCTGAATTCCCCTTAGATAGTTGTGACGGCCCACCGGATCAGCAGGAGGTCATGGTGTATGATCCGCATTCGCCTTATTACATTGGTGAGCCTGGCGCTAATTTAGAAGGCAGGATGATTATTTATCCCGAGGCGGATAAAGGGTAAGCTACCTAATTTATTAAGTTCTTATCTATTAAATAATTGCTAGTATTAGGAATAATTGTTATAACTCTTGTTAATTTTTTTGTAGCTTTTGCCCAAGCGATGAGTCCACTAAGGTACTGACTGCGTGCATGAGAGCGCACTGGAACCAGCCTTGGCGAAACTGGAGCAATGTGCCCCAGCAAGTAAAGAAGAAGATATTGGTAGATTTTGAGGTGATACATATGCATTTGGTTTAAAACTAATTGCAGTATTTAAACCATGAATATGTCTAAAGAAAATATTTTGATATACTTTCAGGGGCAATGTATCTGGCATCAGGGTCTGGATTATAACATTCGTAACATCTTCCCCAAGAAATGTGCTGCGTTATTCAAGGGGACTTATTACAATGCGCGGCGTAAAGGTACAAGGCCCCGCTTCCTCGATGCTGCTCAGTGGGCGGAGCTGGATGAATATTGGCAGTCGCCCGAGTTCGAGGCGAAGAGCGAACAAGGCAAGGCTGCGCGAGCATCGGAAAAGGATGGATCGCTCCATACCGGTGGCTCAATTAGCGCGGCTACACAAAAGATGCGCTTGGTACAGTTATTTAATTGATTGATTATTTACTTGAACAGTTGATTTTTTGTCTAACATATTATGATTTTTAATTTGTAGGAAAAGAAAGAAAAGCGCACTATTCCCGTGCTCGAGCTGCACAAGATCAGGCATACAAAGGGTGCCAAGAAGGGCGGTGGAGAGTGGGTCGAGCCCCGCGCAAAAGAAGTTTGGGTAAGTTTGTAAAATTCGATCTTTAGTCGCTCCAATCCTTCAACGTTTAGTCTTTCTATTAACATCATTAATATATTTATGTTATTCAGGAAAAGGCTACAAAGGCTGTGGAAGAGTGGACATCGACTCAAGCATCGGACGCCGGAAGCAGCACCGCGGCTCCCTTGACGTTCGAGAAAGAAAAGGAAATATGGGTCGAAACTGTTGGAGGGGTTAAGAAGGGGTCTGCTTATGGTCTTGGATCGCCATTTGCTTCGGATAAGCATAATGCTCGCTTTTTGGGCACTTCAGTTACTTCTTCTCCGTCGAGCTCTGTTGATCCTGCTGAAATGGCTCAAATGAGAGAGCAGATCGCACAGCTGTCGAGAGTAAATCAAGAAACGCAAGACTTTATCAAAAAGCTCCTTGCCAAAAAAGAGAAGAAGAAAGCGAGAAGAAAGCATAAGAGCAAGCATCGATGCAACTCCTCTTACTCTTCCGAGTCCGGGTCTAGCTCTGCCTCGACCGAGTAGTCTTCTGTGATTGTGGATAACTGCCTGTGAAGCTTTATGTTAACAATTTCAAGTAACTAATGTTGTTGGATGTTTTTGAAATGTTAGGTTTTATTGCGTTTGTGTTTGAATTAGTGTTTTTATTGTTTTCGAATGCATTTTTCTGTTAAAAACAGGTTTTTGCTACTGGTTTTTGCTACTGGTTAACATCTGGTTTTTGCTGTTGCTACTGCCTGAAAACAGGTTTTTTATTGCAGGTTTTTCCAGTTTGGCGACCGACTTTCAGTCGCCAAATCAGTGGCAAATATTGACCAAGTAGTCGGTCGCCTAAATGGTCACAGTTAATTCCAACAAATTGACCAAATAGGCGACCGATTGTCGGTCGCATTTGCTATGTGACCGACTATCGGTCGCCTACTTGGTCAATTTTTCTATCCTACTATGCGACTGAACGTCGGTCGCATGGTGGTCGAAGTGTCGACCAATTTTCGGTCGCAGGGCTTTTTGTTACCATTAATTCTCCGACCACCCATATCGGTCGACTGGGCGACCATTATGCGACCGATCGGGCGGTCGGAGATCCCGGTTTTTTTAGTAGTGATGGAACCTCCCAAAAGTGATAAGTATTAAAGATGATTGATCGATTAAAGAAATAGATAAGTATGTCGACTTATTAGTACTTTGATTTTTTTATACTAGGTTACTAATTTGATTTTACGCCTTTTCTTCAATTATGTGATTTATGAAAGTCTTAGATTGGGAGATAAATAACATGTTACACTTTTTTAAGATAATCGTTTCAATACTTTTTGGTTATTTTCAACATTCATTTCCTTTTGTTGTGTTCTTTATGGGGTTCCGTACATAGATAAATGTCATGTTAATTTTAAAGAATTTAATCTTATAAAGTTCACGTATAAAGTGTGTGTCCAAAACTAATCTATACTAAAGATGAGTAAAGTCTCTTATGATTTTCAATAAGTTGTAGGTCTTCAAATTAATCTATTACAATACGAACAACAATAAATACATGGATGGAATCCTGTTTCTATAAGAAACTCCAACCATAAAGTAATACCTAAGTCTTAGCAGCCATCACAAATTATAATCTATTTTTAGTCTTTGAGATAATTCTAGAGGAGGTTAGAGAGATTATTATATACTCTAACATGTACTGGACAAAGTTCAACTCTCATCTATATGACAAAATCCTGCTATTTCAGTTTGTACGAAAATATAAAAAAGCAATCAAACTATATACAAAAAATTATAGCTCCACAATGATGTAATGTTTGTTCTAAACCAAATTTAAATAAAGCATAAAACACATATAAAAATAAACATATATGGATTGCACAAACCAAATTAAACCTCAAAAATTTATCAAAATTACATGTAATAACTAAATTATTTCCGACATCCTAGAAAAATGACATAGTGTAGCTCTCCATAGAGATCATTTTAAATATAAAGGATATTATTTATGTCAAAATTCAAATACCAATTAATTAATATGTAAAATGAGATAACGTAACACGATGACACAAATTGAAAGTAAAATCAAAATAGCATCGACAATATTAATTTACTAACCTCTTTCGTCTTGGCCAAGTCTCAAGACAAATTTACTATTACACTGCATTGAAAATATATAAAAGAAAATAGATCTTTTATATAGGACATGCATACCTCAACGAATATTTCGTTAGCTCAACTAGGATTCTTATACAATGGTAGAAGATTTATAAATTTATCTTATATATTTGGATGTGATTAAGTCTACATTGATGGGTATATGAGCTTCATCGGTCCACACATAACACCTCGTGAGATGATGGCGCCAATCAGCAATGTAAGATCAATCATAAAAGGGCAATGTAAACCAAGCATTTCAAAAAATAAAATCTGCAATTAAATATGATATGTTCAAGACACAAATATCCACGGACTACAAGTTAGATTAGTTACTATACCCTCTAATCATCCTTGCGTAACTTGTAGATTCCTGCATTTACATAAAATATTTTTCATCGCAATCAATTCACAAGAGCATCGATAGTGAAAGAAGTTAAAATATACAAGAGGTAAAGTCAATTATAGCTTGTATGAGTAATCAAATTGGTTAGAATAAAAGAAAGAATATTACCTGATTGAAAATTGGGCCGAAGGCGAAACACTTGTATTGAAAAATATCTATGCATGAAGATTCTTAAAAGGTCACTACGACCATGAAGGAGATGAAGGAATCTAGATAATAGTAATCACAAAGTTCATATATGCTCGTGATTTTGAACACATCTCAAATCAATTATATAAGAGTTTAGATCAAATTCTTAATCTAATTATATTTCAAGAATGTCAAGAAAAGTTGTAAAAATGGTTGAATGGAAAAAATTAAGTTCTAGAATTAGATATCCTATAATTCTCTCTACATGCTCATGCTCTGCACTTTTTCAAATCATAAAAGCGCAAGGAGCAATAATTTATGAGTGATTTATAGCAAAAATAGTGTAATTTAATAAATCGATAGCCAAAAGGACAATCAAAACAGTGTAAATAAACAAATAAATAATGTCAAAGTCACTTTAGTAGAAGTCAGGCATTGAATTGTTACAACTTTGAACTAATATACATCTTTTGAATCGAAACAAATGGTCTAATTGATACAACCTTGAACTAATATACATCTCTTGAATTGAAACAAATTAGATTTAGTTAGATCAATATTTATGCTTCTTCCTGATTTAAAGAAAAACAAAACTCACTTCCTCTTCTTTGTTGACAAATACTCTTTCTCTCTTAGGATTCTGCATATAAAAATTACACAAAACAAACAGTCAAGTTTATGTTCACATGCATAACACCTTCACAAGTATGAAAAATAGAACAAATTAACCAAACTCAACTTTCAACATAAAAGGAAGCAATATCAAAAATTAAAGTCAAACCTAAACAAAACAGTATATGAAAAAAAGAAAAATAGAAAAAAAAAAGAAAAAAAAGAAAAAGCTAATTGAAGGTGTATAAAAACGAGAAAAAGATAAAATAAAACCTAAGCAACTCGGACTGTTTGACTGGGGTTCTATGATGAAGACAGCATATAGTAGGAAATAAATTGGATTTTGACGGGGACTCTTAGGAGGCAGCATATGGCAGGAAACTAATTGGCTGTTGACGGAAGTTTCTCTAAAACCGAACACACCAAGAAACCGAACACATGAGGAATGAGAATTTGATGAAAGCTCTTGCCTTTATTGATGAGGGAGTCCCCCTATTTATACAAGAGAAACGTAGAGAAAACCTAAACCTAAACCTAACTTAGGAAGCAAGTAAAAATAACGGGCTTGGCCCAATAAACAATTTACATAACTAAATTATTTACATATCTAATCTATTTACAGTATAACCTTCATTACCCCCCCCCCCCCCCCTCAAGTTGGAGCGTGAGGGTTCCTTATGCCCAACTTGTTAAGGAAGTATTCGAACTGGGCGTGTCCCAGCACCTTCGTAAAAATATCAGCAAGTTGCGTGGTCGTAGGCACATAGCTGGGACGAATGATTCCTCCGATGATTTCATTCCGAACAAAGTGACAGTCGACTTCGATGTGTTTAGTGCGTTCATGAAAGAGAGGATTCCGAGCAATATGTAACGCAGCTTGACTGTCACACTTCAAATTCATCGGAGAGTAGTGATCGATTCCAAGGTTCCATAAAATCTCTTTCAACCACTTCAATTCACACACAGTCATCGCCATCGATCTATATTCTGCCTCGGCGGAGGACCTCGACACTATCTGTTGCTTCTTCGTTCTCCAAGATATCGGTGAGTCCCCTAACGACACATACCAACCTGTTAACGATCGACGTGTCAACGGACAACCTGCCCAATCAGAGTCACACCACCCGTGCAGTCTCAGATCACACTGAGAATTAAATACGATGCCTTGTCCCGGACAGCCCTTCAAATATCTAACAACCCTAAGTGCCGCTTCCATATGCTCAATACGGGGACTCTGCATGAATTGCGACAACACATGCACACTATAGGACAAATCTGGTCGTGTAAAACACAAGTGCATCAATCTTCCAACCAGTCGCCGATAGCGTTCAGGATCTTTGATAAAACGACCAGTCGCAAGTGCCAAGCGATGGTTTTGTTCTATCGGTGTACCAACCAGTTTTGCCCCCAACAAGCCTGCTTCCGATATGATATCCAATGCATACTTCCTCTGACACAAAAAAATTCCTTTCGGAGCCCTTGCCACTTCAACTCCCAAGAAGTATTTCAAGGCACCTAAATCCTTCATATGGAAATATTTCGAGAGATATAACTTAAAAATTTGAATTGCCTTCAAATCATTACCAGATATAATTAGATCATCCACATAAACAAGCACATTTAAATGCATATTTCCCTGCTTTATCGTAAATAATGAGTAATCCGAATATGATTGTCGAAACCCATATTGCTTAGCAGCAGACAACTTCGCAAACCAATATCGGGGAGCTTGCTTCAATCCATACAATGATTTTCGAAGGAGACACACAGTTCCTCTCCCAGTCATGCGATGTCCCGGAGGCAGTTTCATATATACTTCTTCGTGAAGATCACCATGCAGAAAGGCATTGTGCACATCCATCTGATGCAATTCCCAATTTTTGGCAGCTGCTATGGCCAGAAAAACTCGGACAGTCACCATCTTTGCGACAGGTGCAAATGTCTCCGTGTAATCAACTCCTTCGATTTGATGATTCCCAAAAATCACCAGTCTTGCTTTGTACCTTTCAATAGTTCCATCCGAGTTGTACTTTATCTTATATACTCATCGGCATCCGAGGGCCTTCTTCCCCGTAGGTAAGCGAACTAGCTCCCAAGTTTTGTTCGCCTCCAATGCCTTCAATTCTTCCCCCATGGTTGTTCTCCATTTTTCATTTTTCACCGCCTCCGAATAGGAGGTAGGCTCATGTCCTTGCATTATAGCTGTAAGAAAACTCACATGTTTCGAAGAGAAATTATTACAATTGACATAGTGTGCTAGAGGATAGGGCTTACCAGAGGGTTGTTGAGGAGCGAATGAACAATCAGACTTTCGAACACAGGACGATACCCGGTGACTCATCTTCTGGACCGTATTAGTAACAAAGTCTCTCAGCAAGATATTTTCTTTCTTAGTTCGTTTTCCATGACCCATCTTTTCGGGTTCAACTTCGGGAACAACTTCAGGTTCAGCTTCTGGAGTCATCACTTCGGGTTCAATTTCCGGAGTCATGACTTCGGGTTCAACACCACCCCTTCGTCGCGCACTCTCTTCTTCCTCCTCCAATGCTACGGTGACAGGAACCGTATCTTGTCTCCGTTTTTCGTCCTCAGTCTCTTCGGACGCGAACAGAAATTCTTTTTCGTAAAATACCACATCCCTTGAGAACACAAACTCCTTTGCCTCCAAGTCATACACTTTCCACGCTTTTTTCCCATTTGGATAACCCAAAAACTCGCATCGACGACTCCTACTTTCAAACTTATCACTTGTTCGTCCTTGATTGCGAGCATAACATAAGCAACCGAACACCCTCAAATGATCATAATTCGGTGTCACACCCATCAAGATATCGTAAGGTGTCTTCCCATTCAACAACTTAGTGGGTGTCCGGTTAATCAAATAACATGCCGTCATCACACATTCTCCCCAGAAGTCAATTGATAAATTGGCTTGAAAACGTAGCGCCCGTGCCACGTTTAAGATATGCCTATGTTTTCGTTCAACTCTACCATTTTGCTGGGGTGTCCCTACACAAGACGTTTGGAACAAGATCCCTTGTTCGAGAAAATACCCTCTCAGACTTACAAATTCGGTACCATTATCACTTCGAACGCACTTAACCCGTTTATTGAATTGTCTTTCTACCATTGCAAAGAAACCTTTCAATTTTTGTCCGACTTCTCTCTGATCAACTAACAAGAACACCCATACTCCTCGTGAACAATCATCAACAACAGTCAAAAAATATGATGCACCACACGAAGACTCAGTTCTATAAGGACCCCACAAGTCACAATGAACTAAATCAAAAGGTTCAGCAGCTTTATTATTACTCGAAGGAAATACATTTTTAGTTTGCTTTGCCCTAAGACATACATCACATGCTTTTTCTTCTAAGCTACCTTTCACACTATCTTCTAAAACTGAAAGAGATTTTGTTACTTGCATCGAAAGATGTCCCAACCTTTGATGCCACAAATCTACCACATCGACCTTCACAGCTTTCACCACGGGTATCGTCCGAAAGTGGTAGAGTCCGTTCTTTTGTTCACCCGCTCCAATCAACTTCCCCGTAGCCCGGTCCTGCATAACACACAAATCATTAGTGAAATTTACATTACAACCAACTTGATTAATTAATTGAGATACAGAAATCAAATTGCAAGTCATTTCGAGCACATATAACACTCCGTGAAGAACCATGTCTTCGTTAAATCTGATGGATCCTTCCCGAGTCGCCATCGTACTACTTCCGTTCGGTAAACCTACCGGACACTTTGGTATTGTTCGTAAATTCTCCAAAGCACTTATCTGACCGGTCATGTGATTTGACGCCCCCGTGTCAATAATCCATGAAAGATGAGTTTTCTTACCGATCGATGGTTCACTTGTGCTTGCCTTCTCCTTTTTTCAGCAAATCGAACAGCATCTGCAACTGATCACCTGTTATTCCGGACAAGTTAGTTTGTCCGGGCACACTCATGTGTCCGTTCTCTCAATTTCTCGAGCTCAGTTTGGGCAGCATTTGCTCGATTATTGTCACGTCCTCGACCAGCATTCGAACCAAACTGTTGACGTCCACGTCCTCTTCCACCTCTGTTACCTTCAGCTCTTCCTCTGCCACGTCCTCTATTCAAAGGACCTTGCTTCGGATAATGCGCCCACCCCTCCGGATAACCAATAACTTCATAGCAACGTTCCGGAGGATGTCCTCCTCGATCACACAAGTGACTCCTTATAGCCTGTCTTCGATGGCTGTGATCGTTGTGCAGCAAACGCTGTCACCTCCCCTCGTTCTTCCTGAGTTCGTGCCATCCCTTTGACCCGTTCATCTTGGATCACCTTTTGGTAGACTTTATTCATCGATGGCAACGGATCCTGAGCCAAGAGATTGGAACGGACTGTTCCATAAAGACTTTCATCCAGACCCATAAGAAATAAGTGAACCCTATCATCTTCCCTTTTCTTCTCCAGTGCAACCGTTAGATTGCAAGTGCAGTTTCCACACGAACAAGTTGGAAACTTATCACAATTTCCTAGTTCTTCCCACAACATAGCCAGTTTTCCATAGTAAACAGCAATAGTTAATCCCTTTTGCTTACAACCAGCCAAGGCCGCTTTCAATTCCTGAATCCGAGGTCCGTTTCCCACGGAGAAACGTTCTCGAATACTCTCCCACAGATCTTTCGCCACTTCCATGTGTGATATAGTAGTCCGAAGAGTAGGCTCGATCGAATACCTAATCCACGACACCATAAGAGAATTGATAGTCCACCAGTCCTCATAATCGATCGGCTTTTCATCGGGCACCTTGATCGATCCGTCAACAAAACCAAACTTCTTCCTTGCACGCAGCGCCGTTCTAACCGACCGCGCCCATTCTTCATAGTTTTCACTGGTCAACTGGACCTGTGTGATAATCAAACCAGGATTATCATTCGAGGTGATATCGTATGGAGAGATTGTCTTCCGTACGACTGCAGCATCACCTTTTGGAGCCTCCATTATTTTCTATTTGAAGAGTTTTTACGGTAGCTCTGATACCATGTAAAACCGAACACACCAAGAAACCGAACACGTGAGGAATGAGAATTTGGTGAAAACTCTTGCCTTCATTGATGAGGGGAGTCTCCTATTTATACAAGAGAAACGTAGAGAAAACCCAAACCTAAACCTAAACCTAACTTAGGGACCAAGTAAACATAACGGGCTTGGCCCAATATACAATTTATATAACTAACCTATTTACATATCTAATCTCTTTACAGTATAACCTTCATTAGTTTCTTTTTTATTTAAGGTAAACTTACGTATAAAATCGAAGAAGGAAAATAATTAGATCAAAATTACTCTTTTATCCAACTTAAAAGTATTTACGGAGGGTAAAAAAGTCTAGTGATATTTCACTAGGGTCTTCGCGCGTTTAGAATAGTACACTAAGCCTTCGCGCATTTAGAATAGTATAGTATAGATAGATATAGATATAGATATAGATATAGATATAGATATAGATATAGATATAGATATAGATATAGATAGATCGATAGATAGATAGATAGATAAAAGAATAGCATTCGAGACAGACTGCATGCAACTCAGCTAATCCAATGTTACATGCTATCTCCGACCAGTAAGGTACTAGGTAATAGGTAACTCTTGCATACATAGACAAATGGAAAGAATTCATCTAGAATCGCGGACCTAAGGCTATCATTACATCTCAAAAGTTAAAAATTAATTGAAGGGGTTTTAATTTTACCTTATATAAGAGCAGGGGCGGATCCAGAATTTGAAGGTTGCGGGTGCTACATTTTGTATCTACTCTTAATTAGCCACAAAGACTAAACAACAAAGGCGGATTGGGTCGGGTCGGGTCGGTAATTTTTTTTATTACGACTAGATTTATTAATTGTTTTTCAAATAGACGAGTAAGTTAGTTTTATTTTAGTTATTCTCTTTCACACTCATTTTAAATTTACATTATGGAAGACCATTGCAATATTTGTTTCACTTAAAAATAACTTATAAAAATTTACTTAAAAGTAGCTTAATTACTTACTAGTATATATTTTTTATTTGACTAGATCAATTTCCTTCAACAAACGCTCAACTTAAATGTCATGTTTTTATGAAAAATAATTTTGCATAATAAAATATTCATATTTTTAAATATATATATGAAAATTAATTGAAAAGATCTATAAATCAAGTCACTAAATTTTTAAAAATTAGTAGAAGATATTACTTAAATTATTTTTCAATATAATGTGGTATCGTAAGAAAAAAAACTATATATTTTTTAAAATCCTTCAATTTTTTAATCCAAAAATAAGCTCCTTATGAAAAAAAAGATATAATAGTAAAACAAAGAAAAAAAGAAAAAACAATAATAAAAAGAAGAAAGAAGGAAAAGAAGAGAGAATGAGAGATTATTATTACTAAATACTAAAAATAAAAAGGTCTTTCTCAAGCAAAACTAGAAAACAAAAGAGGTAAAAAAGGTGGTGATGGAAGGAGGAATCGAACCAGTGACCATCAGGTCAATGCAGACAACCTTAACCACCGGCACTATGGTGCCTTTGTTTACTGCAGGTGCCAGATTGGATGTTTGTAGCGGTTGTCCTTTTCTCCAGTAAATTACACAAAATTCCGCAGAAGCCTCGGCACCCAGTGCTTACCATCTAAATCCGCTCTTGTTAATAAGAGAGACCAATATGAGCGGCAGACTGAAATGCAACACGTCGAGGCGGCGGAGGGATAAAGCGAGAAACAGCGACACCTTCACTGCCACAGGAAACAGGACCGGCATTACCAACTTCTCTAAATGAATCTTTATCATAGCTGTGAATTGAAGATTCAACTGATCTGAGTAGTATTGTGATAGTGAAGACTAGGTGTAATAGTGTAGTAAATAACAAGTAACCGAAATAGTGGTGGCCATTTGAGAGAGAATAGATCGGCGAGTTTGGTGGAAGTTAGTTGGAAAAAACTTACTCACAGCGGATGTATACATCAATCCTATACAAGCATAATATATATTGACATACATGCTTCTATCTCTTAACCATAGTTAATTAACACATTTTCTCATCTTATTAAATCACTTACTCATAATTAATTAATATAGTTTACTGCAAGTTTTTATCAGGTTAGAGAGTGAAAATGAGTATATCGGAATCTTTAAATTGGTTATAGGCGAAGATGATCTGGCTACAATTTGCAAACCATGACACTGAGTGTTTATTGGTTGTTGGTAGTTTTGTTTTAAAGCAATGTACTCGTATTTATTTGCGACACATAGGAGTAAAAGTTTCGTGCACAGGCTACTTTTATGAGTGGTCTTTGATTTGAGGCCATTTTTTATTAGTTTTGTTTGAGAGGTCACTTTTTGGAATTTTAATTCTTGTAGGCTGAACTTCACACCACAAGGATTGAAGTTCAACTTCAGCCCACAAGGGTTGAAGTTTATGCAACTATGCTTAAAGTTCAGTCCTTACGGGCGGAAGTTGAACTTCATATCTTAGACATGAAGTTTAGCCGACAAGGTTTGAACTTCAGCCCACAAAAATTAAAGTTCCAAAAAGTGGTCTCTCATGCAAAACCAATTAAAAAAGTGGTCTCAAACTAAAGACCACTGGCAAAAATGACTATTCATGCACTTTGCCACATAGGAGTACCATTTTAAAATTATTTTACAATTATGACTACATGATATTCTTTTTCGTAGACGAGGGTGTCCGGGAAATAACTTCTCCACACATTTTATCTGCCCTAACTCTAGTTATAGAAAATTATCGAGTGTGTTGTTGTAGTTGTTGTTGTTGTTATGATTACATGATACTCCCTGCATTTTGTTATTTTTACACATTAAGAAATTAACTTTTTATCATTAATTAAGGAGGTCATTTACTATTAACTTTAATCTATTTCTAATTTACTCATAGATATTGTAAAGACTTTTTAAAAATGTGTTTAGATGATTTATTAACAAGAATAAATTTAGAAAGATTTATTTAATAACTTTTTGAAATGTGAATAAATCAATTATTCTGGACCAAAAAAACTTAAAAAATCAATTATAATGGACCATAGGGATTACGTAACTTCTAAATGAAATACAAGAACTATGCATCAGTTGCAAGTTTGTTGGATCAGTTGTATGTATCATCAATTTCATAAATACTCCTTTTTGAGTTAATAATATTTCAATACTCTATACTTGAGAATTATTTAATACCAGCGTTCCTAATATATTTTAGTAGTTACATCTTCAATAAAATACTAAGTAAACCCCAACCATTGAAATGGTGTATTTAGAATTTCATTTTTCGAACCCACAGTTTGGATCGCTTCATTATGCCGTCTATAATATTTATACCTAAAATCGGTCGTCTAAGTTAAACAAATAATTTAGAATGAGGTCACTGTCGCACCCCTTTTTCGAGCTCGGATCGAGTTCAAAGGTCGGGATTGACTAGGTGACTCGTTTGGAATGAGTTTTGGAGTCGCCACCTAATAAATTCGTCTAAGGCATATTAGATCACCTAACATGTCTAAGGGTTTAAATTAAATTCCGAGAAGTTTACTTATAGAGATTCTAAGTTAAGAAGCCCTTGTGACTCAGGAAGAAGGTATTAGGCATTTCCCGAGTCACACAAAAGTGGTTCCCAACCGGATTTAAAGTTTGGGATTATAGACTAAACATGTAAGCAAGTTTACCAAAGAGATTTAAAGTGGTTCTCAAGGCCAAACATAAACACAAATCATAATAGAGGTTAAGGGTGTAAATTGAACATAAAATATCTAAACCAACAAAAATAGGACCAGAAGACTAAGGCAGATGCTAAAGGGGACATTCTGTCCGAATCAACTTAAAGCCTAACTTACTGTGACGGGGCTCTTAACTGTTTTGGGCTTTTACGCAAAAGTCCAATTACCCACCTATTTTGCAGATTTAACCTCAATTTTCAATTTATTTTTTTTAAAAAGGCTGGAATATCAACTGAATCACGAACTAAGATCATTTCCAAAATATAGAAATATTTTTTAAAAAAATCCCCTAAATCACACTAAATTCTTTAAATGTAAAAACAAGAGGAATTATAGTGTTTAAAGAGGTATAAACTATTTTTATTGATATTTTGATATAAATTATCTAAACACCATTGTCCTTAATGGATTTTGATGTGAGATCTTGTTTTTAAGGAAAATACATATATAGCATAGCTTTTGTATATTAAAAAAATAGGTTTCATAAAGATATATAAATATGTAAACTAATACAACTATACGTAAAAAAAAAAAAAAAAGGAATTAGCAAGGAAATGGTAATAGTATTGTTACTATTATAGCTATGGAAGATAATATTAGTTATGTACTATGTCAAATAATTCATACCATGTTAATGTGGGATTTTTGGGTGAGAAGGACCCCCAAGTCTTTTATTAGTTATAAGGGACTCAAGTCTTAAAAAATAGGCGAGAGGGACATTTTTAAAATTAGTGCTAATGACTAACATTTTAAAAGCCCCCCAAGGTTTTTTATTTACACAAAGCCCCCAACTCTCATCACCCACCCCATCAACGCCTTAGCCCCCATCCGGCCCCCACCCCCACCCCGCCCATCCACCATTCCACCACTCACCGCCACCTTCTACCACCCTCCACTCCCACCACCACCTTCTATTACCTCCCACCAACAACCATCACCTTCTACCACCCTCCACCTACCACCCTCCACCTACCACCCTACACCACTCTAATAAAAAAGATGTGTACACATCAGTCGAGATGTGTACACATATTACTATATGTGTACACATCTCGACTGATGTGTGCACATGCAAATATGTGTACACATTTATGATAAAAGTGTTACACATCTCGTCGTATATGTACACATATAATAATATGTGTACACATATTATTATATGTGTACACATCTGACGAGATGTGTACACACTTTTTTCAGCCGTGAAAACATCTTCAAAAGTGTATAAACATATTGAAAATATGTTTACACATCTAAAAAGATGTATAAAATGACTAGAATTAAAAAAGTAAAAAATGATAAAATGGGGATGAAGAAGAAACAAAATGGATACGAAAAAAAAAAAAAGATAAATAATATAGATGGTGATAAAATGAAATTTGAAAAAAAATTTAGAAGAAAGAATGAAAAGGAAGAAGAGAAAAGAGGAAGAAAGAGAGAAGAGAGAAGGAGAAATAAAATTTGAAATGATTTGAATAAGGAAAGAGAGTGTAAAAGTGGGTGGGAAGGGGGGAAATGAAAAATCTGAATTTTTTTGAAAAGTTGGGTGTTTTCGTAAATATTAAAATTTTTAATTATACCCACAAGTTTTTAAACAATACACTTCAACCCTTACTTAAACTCATTACCCTTTGACTTGGTCTTGTCCCCTATTCTTCTATAAAGACTTATGGGGACCTTTCCCCTCTTTTCTCTCATGTTACTCACCTATATGCATTTCTTAACCCCTTTTTTATTCGGAATTCTGAAAGTATGTATATACACATAAATAAGTTTTGTAGGGCTTGACCTCAAGAGTCCTTACTTCCCTCCAAATTATAGTTAACATGGAGAGAAAATTAAAATCATTTTTTGGTGAGACTTTGTAAAAAAAAAAAAAATAGGCATGCAATTGAAAAACTTGGTAAAATAGGCGTATGGTCTGGCCGAATAATGTTTTTGCAGAAACTGTCCCAGTATGAGACATAGTTCTAAAAAAAGGGCTATCTTAAATAAAATTTCAAAATATGCCCCCTCATTTGCACTAAACAACCCATGCTCTAATAGAATTCCAAATTTTAGACTATTTTCGGCTTCAACCTTTTGCACCAAATTCAGTTTACGTGACAAAAATAACCACATAATAGAAGAGAAAGGAAAAAAGGCCCTATTTAACCTTAATCATATTGCCTTCTTAACAATCTTATAATGCATATATCCATTTGACGTTCACAGAACGCCTTTTGGTTTTTGATACAAAGTCATGAATCTAACTAACACAATCTTTAATAGGCATAGTCTACTATTACATTCAAAAGAAAATACGAGAGGCATGAATAGTTGGACCTTTGTCCCTTTAACTTCGTCTGCCAATTGTCTATGGCTTTCACAGAACCATAGTACAAGGTATAACCTCTATGGATCGTCTTATCATGCCCAGGACCTATAAAAAAGGAGATTTGGTATAGCCATAATAGCTATCCATAACATGCTGCAGAAAGGATTAGTAGGGAGCCAGACTTGGCTGAAAGAAATACATGTAGTCTCAAGTAGCAAAACAGTAAGTCCAGTCACTTATCAAAGCAAGAGTAACATTCTTTTAGTCCTAGACTTTATACTTTGGTAATGAACAGTGATGAGCAAGCAGATTAAGAGAAACAATGAGAGCTAAAGCTTTCTACTTTTTTCCTTTACGAACCAGTGATTAAGAAAACACAGTAAAGAGTTTTTGAGAGGAGAGTTGCTATTGCTTTTCAGAATTTTTAGCGTGAGAAAAATAAGAGAAGGGGCTTCCTTTTTATAGTATAATGGTAGGGGTCTGAATCATAATTTCTAGGTGTGAAAAGGAGTAAAAGAAATAAAAATCAGTATTTGTTTAAAGAAGGAATGAAAGGATTGTTATAAACTATGGAGTCAATCACCAATCAAATTCTTCCATAAATAATATAATTAAATTGATTTTCAAAAATATGTTTTCCTTCTAAACTAAAACTCCAGAATTCCCAAAGCACTAATAACACGCTGATTGTTATAAATTCATTTATTTGTGTGGATGACCACCACTCACCATTATTTAATTGTAACATATGGTTTACTACCCCACTTTCTCCTACTTAATTCCTCCCCACTAAGTGACCACTAATTTCTTATTAAGTCACTACTTAATTCTTGTAACATTTGGGTTGATTTGTAACCTATGTATTTGTATCCTATAAATAGAGCTCTCCTACTTAATTCCTCCCCACTAAGTGACCACTAATTCCTTATTAAATCACTACTTAATTCTTGTAACATTTGGGTTGATTTGTAACCTATGTATTTGTATCCTATAAATAGAGCACATTTGGCTCTATGTAAGACACACTTGAAGCACTTTGAGAATAATACAAGTTTTTCCTTCTCCTCTCATATATTTTGTCTTGTTCTTGCACTACTTTGCTATTAGTTTTACAACGCTGATTTTGTTTTCCTATAATCTACTAATTCAAATAATTTCAAAATTCACAACTAAGAGCATATTTTCCTTTTAAGTGAGGCATAATGTTATCAAAACTAATTATGACCTTGACTTATACCAAACTATCAAATCAATCACAGCAAGAAGTTTGGGATGACGGATATTCCCTATAATTAAGCAATCAGTCAACTTGATTCAAACATACATACAGGTCATTAGTTATGTACCAGTCATCCTTTTGAAGAATTCTACACCATATCGTGTCAACTTCCATAACCTTGTAAGCTCAAAATTTAACCGTACTAAAGCAGTGTCGTGCGAACCGAGACTAAGCAGACGAAACAACATGCAAACGAATTCAAACAATCGCGATTATATGAAGCCAGAATCAAAGTTTCTTAGCCAAACAGTCCAGTGCTTCAAAGATTCGATTTCGAGCAATTTAATTTATCTTAGCAGTCCATTAAATAAATGAGCATGGTTTAATATACTCAATTCGGCTTGAACAGTCTAAACGGGTCGGTGTTAATTCGATGTAGATAACCAAATATGGCGAAGAAACAAATTAGGGATGTAAAATTTGGGTCCGAAACAAGTAGGGAATTTTGACACGATTTTAACAAAACCAACAATATGTCTTGTTCATGAGAATTCAAGAGATTAAAACAGGAAAAACAATAAAATCAAAGAAAGAGGTTACCCGTTCTCACTGTCACGTCGGGTCATGTTTGACCCATTTTACTTTCATTTCCGCCTGTTAGGAATCCTTAAAATTTGTGCTTGAATCTTCCTTGTTTTTTCCGTGTATATATGAACGAAATGATTTGGTTGTAAATTTTGCCAATTTCTTCCATTTACGGGTGGAGATGATAGAGACAGAATGATCTCCTCGTTTTTTGTAGGAACGAATAGGAGGGAGGGGGAGAAGGGATGGTTTAACGGCGTGATTGGCCGAGGAAAGTGGTGCAGCGACGGGTCTAGGGTGTATTTGGATGGAAAATGGTGCGAAAGGGGAGAGAGGAGAGAAGGGGTGGCGGTGTAATTTTCAATCAGATTGGGGACTTGGACGACTAGGATACAACCTCGTGCGGCGTGAGGGGTGAGAGGTATATGCAGCACGTGTGAGTGTAGTGGAAAAAGTATTTTATGTAATTTCTACATGTATAAGTGTGTATAAGTGTATATAGAGAGTATAAAATATGTATAAAAGAATAAAATTACCTTAATGTCAATAAAAATGCAAAAAAATAATTTATAAAATGTAGGGAATACCATTAGTGACATAGAAAAATAAAAAATAATATTTTAAATAAGTATGGATGGAATTAGATAATATAGATAATTGTGAAATGAGTACTAAGTATTCTAATTATGTAAATAGTCACAGATTGTGCAAGCGCTTAAAAAAAAGATCCAGGTGTCGTAGTTATGCAATATAATTGTATTGAATGGATACTCGTATGGATAGGAGAATGTAAACCTAATTAGGCGGTGGGATGTATGCCCTGTGTCCTATGGTCGTGCCGCCTCAACAGTCGTTGGCCCAAGGAGCGGACGTGTATCCTCTGTGCCCGGTGACTTGCAAGCTAAGCCTAGTCTCGCCAGCTGGACCCGTATCTCCATAATAGTAGGTGGCGTATTTTTGCCCACACAGTCAGTCCTCCCACTTGCTGAGTATTGACGCAAGCAGTCAAGAAATGAAAGGGGCGTACAAGATAGTTGTGAAAAGATATCTCACTAAATCCTTTAGACTCGCAGTGTCTTTAACCAAGAATGATGCATATTTCTTCGAGAATTTTGCGTGTTTTCATTTGATTGGTTGATATCGATTTATGCACCTTTTCAGGGACTGCTATTCACTGCTCCGAATCGTTTCATATCTCCAGCAGTAATGACGCTTGACAGTTTCGTTCTCCATCCCTATCTCTTTTTTGCCTATGAACAGAGACTTTGTGACATTGGAGAAATCATAAACTTTTTCTGAAAATACTCCATCTCTTCAATAGTTTCCCATGATAGCGAGAAACTCTTATTTTTTCAAAAATGTTTGCCTTTGATCCTGGTTTGATATTCTCAAAAACTCTTCTTTGTTCCGAATGGATGATGCATGAGGGAAAGTAGAAGGAAACTCATCTGCAATTATCTTCTTTTCTCTCTTCATCCATAAAGGAATGAATGAAGTCTCCTAAGTCATGAAGTTTGATCGGGATTCTAATGACGATATCCTTCAGAATGTCTTCATTGTGGTAGACACACTGGTTTCAGTATGCTTGCCTTCATACGTGGTCATTGCTGTGATATTCTTCTTGTCATGTGGCGCACTGCAGCAGAGGAATGTCACCCCAGTTGGGCTCTCTCTTCGTGCTCATCTTTTAGTTGCATGGGGACATGTCCCGGAAACAACTTCATTTGAACTATGAGTGTGTCCCTGGGATATCCTCTCCTTCTTCGGGCGGTTGATGTTCAACAAATTTCTCCAAAACTGTAGCATTCAGGGTGGCCGTATAGCTCTGCCATATTCTGCGGTTTGGAGGTTGCAGCTGCTTCCAATCGTTCGAGGGAAGAGGGATTATAAGACGTTTCCAAGGTCACCAGGGGTTCCTTATTGGAGTCTTTCCAAGTGAATCTAAGTGAAGCCTTATAATCCCGTTCCGCTGCTTCCGCCTTTCTACTGAGGGTCTCCTCATTTGGGCTGATTTTCCTCCCCCCATGACGCACCGTTTCAAAGATGTTACTGCTTGGGGGTACCAAGTTGGAAATTTCACCTTCGAATCCCGAGAGAAACTTTAATGCTAGAGCTATAATCTTGATGAAGAGTCTCAGACCGTACAAATTCGGAGGAACTTGCAGTTCTAGTCTTCCATTTCTGATTTTTTCTACAATTGTTATGAACAAATGTTGTATTCATGAAGAACTAATTGTATATTGTGAGCCTACGAGCTGTTTGTTATTAATGAAACGGCTGTTCATCAATAATTATATTTTTACTTATGTAATTACATATGATGTAATGTGCAGTCAAGTAATATGTTTTGTGTGCCTTTATGGGCTAGTGTCTTCAAGAGACGGGTTTGAGCACTGAAGGGCGCTGCATTTGCGTCAATAGGTGACGACTAAAGTTGTGCCCACAATGGGACGACTTTAGCCCGTGTGGCAACAAACACTTTGCGTCCGGCTTCGAATGTCTCTGCTTAGTTACTCAAGTATTTAAGACTTTCTGGCACTATGCGGACAGACGTCCCCGTCGGCATGTAGGTGCAGTTTTGAATTAACGAGTTCAACGTACAAATAATGCCTGGTGGCTGAGTTATACGTGATCTATCTCTAAGCGAGTAGTGTACCCTACTTTCTGTAGCAAAAAGTGAGTTTATTACTTCAACTTAGGTCTGGCCGGGGCTATGAATAGTTTGATCATAGATGGATCTGAATAAATAAGTAAAACTGACTAAGTGATATAGTAGTTTTATTGATGATTAGGGCGCGGTGCCAGGTTAACATAAAGAACGGGGCTAAAGCCCGTTGTAGATAATGACAATAAATTTAAAGAAACAAGAAAAGAGAAAATACATGTCTCGAGTATATGGGCTTAGTTAGCATTTCAAGAGTAGTACTTCTTTAGCCATGTAATGTTTCAATTATTTGGAATGGTCGTTCCTTCCATATTCTCGAGAATGTGCATACCTTTTCCAACTATGCCTCGAACTCTGTAGGGTCCTTCCTACTTCAGCGTGAGCTTACCTACATCGGCTTGCTTGGTGTTTTGAGTTACTTTGCAAAAGACTAGATCACCCACGTTGAACGAACGTAAGTTAGCCCCCGTATTGTAATATTGTTCTACCCGTTGCTTCTGGGCCGCAATGGTGTATAGCTGCTATTTTCCGATGCTCGTCTAGGGTATCGAGGGAAGCTTTCAGAGGTTCATTATTGGATCCTTTCACAGCAAATGACCGGCGCAAGCTAAACTCTCTAATCTCTAAGAGAATCATTACCTCTGTTCCATATGTTAATGAAAATAGAGTTTCACCGGTGCTGGCTTTGGAGATAGTGCGATAGGCCCATAAGACTCCTGGTAATTTCTCCGGCCACTTCCTTTTGGCTTACTTGAGTCGTTTCTTCAGATTTTTAAACAATCGTCTTATTTGAAGATTCAGCTTGACCGTAGGCCGAAGGGTGGTAGGGAATTGAAGTCATCCTCTTTATCTCCCACTCTTTCATGAAAGCAGTGATATTATTGCCTATGAACTGAGGTCCATTGTCACAAGTAATTTCTGCTGGAATGCCGAAACAACACATAATGTTCTTCCGTATAAACTCTATCACCTCATACTCCCGAATCCGAGCGTAGACTGCTGCTTCGACCTATTTGGTGAAGTAGTCTGTCATGATGAGCAAGAATTTGACACCACCTGGTGCTTTAGGCATAGGCCCTACGATATCCATTCCCCATTTCATGAAAGGCCATGGGCTATCACTGAGTGTAACAACTCCACTGGCTGATGAAGTACATGGGAAAATCTCTGACAACTGGTGCATACTCCGGCGAACTTGCTCGCATCATCCTTTATTCAGGGCCAGAAATAGTCCGCCCTGATTAAGTTGCGAGCTAGAGAACACCTGCCGGAATGGTTTCCACATTGCCCCTCCTGGATCTATCGGAGCGCATAATCCGTTGAGTAATCAATAGCCGGCCGCTTGGGCTCTCAACCTTCTTCTCTCCTTCCTGTCTGTTGGAAGTATTCCCTTGTCCAAGTACTCAATGATCAGGTACCGCCAATTCCACCTCGATTATATGGAATTGACCTCATGGCACTTGGTGTCAGCGTATGTTAACTCAATAGTGGAAATCGGGTTGTCTGCATTCATATTTGTAGTGGCCGCTAGGCTGGCTTGGGCATCAGCCTCCACATTTTCTTATCTTGGTATCTGATTGATCTTCCATTTTTGAAAAATTTCAAGCACTTTTCTACAGGCCAACTATTCCTGCATGCGGGCGTCTTTGGCAGTGTAAGATCCGGTTACCTGAATGACGACAAGTTGAGAGTCGCAACTGACACTGACCTCCCTGGCCCCTAATATGTAAGCTAATTTTAGAGCTTGAATTACTACTTCATATTCTGCCTCGTTGTTCGTCATCTAGGAGCAGCTGATGGCCTTCCTGAATACGTTCTTTGTTGGGGATTTGAACACTAAACCAAGCCCGACCCCTTTTACGTTCGATGTGGATCACCCATTTTCCAGGGGTAACTCCCTCCCTCCATCATTTTACATTCTGTCTCAGCTCCCGACATTAAGTCGGTACTGAAGTCGGTGACAAAGTCCGCAAGCACCTGTGACTTGATGGCCTTATGTGGCTGATAAATAATGTCATACTCTCCAAGCTCGACGACCCACTTTTCCAGCCTGCCCGATAACTTGGGTTTGTGCAAAATAGTCCGTAAGTGAAAAGAGGAAACCACAATAATGGTGTGACTTTGAAAATATGGCCTTAGCTTCCTCGCTACCATAACTAAGGCAAGTGCAAGTTTCTCTAGGTGTTGGTACTTAGTTTCTGCGTCCAAAAGAGACTTGCTGACGTAATACACTGGTGATTGCACCCCATTCTCTTCTCGTGCCAGGACAACATTGATGGCAACTACAGATACTGCGAGGTACAATAACAATGATTCTTCCTCACGTGGCTTGGTTAGCAACGGGGATCTGCCACATATTGCTTTAATTCTTGAAGCACCTTGCTGCACTGCTTTGTCCACTCGAAGCTTTTATTCTTCTTCAAGACATTGAAAAACTGGTGACACTTCTCTAACGACCGCGAGATGAACCGGCTGAGCGCCACAATTCGGCCGTTAAGTCTTTTAATTTTGACTTCACCTTTCAGAACCTCCGGTATGGCCTCGATGGCTTCCATCTTCACGATATTCGCCTCTATACCTCTGTCGGAGACGATGAATCCAAGGAACATTCTGGAGAATACTCCGAAGGCGCACTTCTCTTGGTTGAGCTTTATTCCAAATTGGTCCAAGATGTCGAGTGCTATCTCCAGGTGACCTATTGCTTGTAAATTGGATTGGATATGGGTTAAATGATTTTGGGTAAAGGATTCACTTCCATTAAATTTGAAACTTGGCTTCTCATTTTGCACAATTGAAGTCCGTTTGCATACCATGCTCGTTTATATGAAATTCAGGTGAATTATGACACATTTATAAAACTTGGTTCAATTTAAAAACTTTTAGGTATTTGGAACAGAATACAAGTTTAAAAAAGGTATAGAACACGTTGATGTTTGATGCCATTAGTCACAATCGCGAGTTGACAGACATGAACTCTAATGATCGAATGGTTGACCAGCTTAAGCGAACATGACAGTGTAGACCTAGAAACGGGGCTTCTAACATTGATTGTTAAGTCGAAAGACTTTATTTTGAGTTCCCCGAAGGCCTGAATGGAATTGATTGTCTCTGCCGACGAAGTAACATGGAGCTCATTCCAAATGCTTCTATATCTGGAAGTTCTTGCGAAGAGAATAAGATGTTGCTCCTCTACCCTCTTTCTTTTCCCACTTTGCTAATCTTCCCCTCTAACAGGTCAGGTGAAGACGCGCGCGAGAGGAAAATTCAATCGTGACCATGACGTTATTGATCGCGATTGCGAGGTTCTCGACTGGGCCTTGTCTTCGAAGCGTCGCTTTATCAGTGATCCCTAGGTCTGAGAGTATTTAGTGAACACTATTGGGACGAATTGAAGATTCTCCATTTCTGGATCTTGAGAGCTCATGGGTAGCCTTTTAAGTACGTGGTGAATTTCGAAATGTGTTTTTAGGTGATGATTTTTCACTATTTATGAATTGACACAATTAATTTGAAGTGATTTTATCAATTAAATGTTGAATTGAAACTTGAATTTAAGATTTTAGACCTAAACTTTAAAATGTGTAAAATATGAAATTGAAGTGGTAAATACACCTTGACCGAGAATTCGATCATAGATTTGGATTCACAATCAAATAAATAACTGGAATAAGAAACTTACTTCAAAATTCGAAATGTTGACTCGAGGATTGATTTCAAACCAGGTCTTAATCGACGAGGGGCCATGCTGTTGTGTTAATCTTAGACAATTTGTTGATGGCCCATTGAAATGACTTAGCTACTAACAACGTCTTTTGTGAGGGCTCATTCAACTCACTCATTTCCAAAAACTAAAAACTGTGCAAACAACTTTAATCAATTTTAAGATTAAAATGAAATATGTTGAAAGGTTGGAGTTTTTTCACAAATTACAAACAAACATGCAGGTTTTTAGTTGTTTTAACAAATTTATCTCAAGAATATTCCCAAAAAAAAAACTAAGTTTCTTTTTTTTAGTTATAAGAAAATATGTTATATATTTGATACTCCTTCCGTCCTATTATAAGTGTCTATTTTCCTCTTTTCATGTCCATTTATAATTTACCTAAGTAGCGTTGCTTATTAATCTCAATAACCCAATTTAACCTCATAAATTATTTCTTACCTCTCTTAATTGTAAGAGTGTTTTTTTTCCCTTAATTGTAAGAGTAAAATAAGAAAAATATAATTAAGTTTTATTGATTTATGGAGTGACACTTAGTTTGAATAAATAAAAAAGAAAATAGACACTTATTAAGGGACGTAGAGAAGGTCATAACTTTTTGAACCAGGCATCGCAGTGAATCAAAAGCCCATCGTGTGATATAAATTGACTAGACACGAAGTTTAATTGAGATGAACACTTTTAAAATTTCTGCGTTAAAATAAAATAAAAAATTTATATGATCGTAAATCATTTTATAAAATAAATTATTTCAAATATAAAATATTATATACTTTTTGAAAGTGACTAAAAATAAAAGTGTTTCACACGAGTATCTCTTAAGAGTTAATACCATTCACAATCTATTTTCTCTTTCCATTTGTTTTTGGGAGGTTTACGAAAATACCCATCAAAATCAAAATATTTACCTACCTCTACCCATAAATTTCATATTTACAAGCCCTACCCATAAACTATTTACATGCCCTACCCGTCTAGACTTGTATAACTATTATTTATGCAGTATACCTTAAAGATATACACCCATATCTAGACTTGTATAACTATTATTTATGCAGTATACCTTAAAGATATACACTCATATCTAGACTTGTATACTATTATTTATGCAGTATACCTTAAAAGTATATACCCATAATGTATAACAAATGTATACAATAATAAATGGATAGGTTGTGTAAATACTTTTAATTTCATGGCTAATGTAATTTTTAATGGGTAGAGCTTGTAAATATTTTTTATTTTATGGGTATATTGTGCAAAAAACTATTTTTTTGGGATAATTACACTAAAAGACAAGCAAAAGACGAAAATAACCTAAAATGATCCATATTTCTGAATCTTATCCGCCCTGCCACCCTTTTCGCGAGATAGCAGTCTGCCGCAACTTTAAATAAGTTTATACAAATTTATACACGTGTATAAAATTGTATAAGTGTGTATATGCGAGTGAATAAATCTATATATTAAGGATATTTATATGAATTTTTACTTTTTTGTGTATATTTTTGTATTTCTCTCATTGCTACACATTTATCTATGTATATTCATGTATAATTTATTTTTTAGGGGGAGATTTGTGTGTATAAACTTGTCCAAAGCAATGATTTAGAAGAAATAAACAACATAAATTCAGTAAAATACAAAAAAGCAACAACACTACTGGCGGGAGAGGGTGCCTGCTAGCGGCTTAGTGGCTGGAGAGGGGGAGATTTGGTAACTAGGGTATTTTTTTTATAAAGGAGTGCTAAAATTTGTAATTTTAGGGATGAGTGCTATGCATGAAAAAAAATATGGCATCCTGTTTGTAATTTTGGGTACTGAGCTGCCTATTTTTGAAAATTTTCCTTATTTTTTTTTTGAATAATAAGGGGTCGTTGGGTTTGGCATAAAGCACATGTAATACCCGCATAGAAAACAGTACAAGTTAGAAGCATGTTTGGTTGGTCATTGACAAGGTTTAGTCCCTACATTAAAATCCACACCGATTAATACGAAGTTTGGTAGCTTGTTTTTGTCTTTCTCATTATTAATACCTGCATAAGTTATGCGAGATTTTATGTATTATTTTATGCAGGATTAAACATGGTATTAGTAATGCAAGTATTATAAATACAGATATTAAAATATAAATGACAAAAAATGGCATTCATAATAATAAAAATATTTTTTAATATATTTAAGAAGTAACTAAATATTTTTAAGTTTAACATTGTATAATAATTTATAGAAATAATCCCTATATTATAATATATTAATAGCTAATATCCGCATTATTAATTATATTCTTGCACTGTTAATACCTGCATTATTTATACACACATTGCTAATATCTACATTACTACTGCAGCTGTGTAAAATAGATTTGAACCGATTGAACCTAACTGTTTGAACCAAATGTCACGATGATCAATAGATTTTACTCTATTCTAAATGTTTCTTTCAACAAAGAAACATACACCAAGTCTCGTTTGTTTATAGTTTTTTGGATATTTTTTGGAAGTTTTTGGGAGAAAAACTGTTTGTTTATGTTATTTCATCAAAACTTCTCTCAAAAAGTCCCAAAAACTCAAAAAGTGCTCAAAAGCTGTTTTTGGGCAGTTTTTGAGAAATTTGAAAAACTACTCACAAAACTTCAATTATTTTTTCAAGTAAATTCTATGTCCAAACACAACTTCAAGTTCCAAAAATTATTTTTCAACTCAACTCCATAAACTCAAATACCAAGTTTCAACCAAATCTATGTCCAAACGCTAGCTAAAGAAATAAAATCAGTTGCCCCATTATTAGCTAAACGCATAACAAGAAAAGGAAAAGAAAAGATGAAGACACACCAATTAGCCAAAGAAGAAATCCATCACAGCTCCCGCATATAAATAGATCTCTACTCGACGCCGCAACACAGGAACCCTAATTGCAGCTTTATCTTAGATCTGTTATTCAAATGGCTGGTGCTGGTGCTACGGCTTTAATTGGAATTGGTCGTCGTGTCTATGCGGGTACGGGTGCAGGGCGCACCCAACAGTTGAGGTAATAACAATCATATTTTCTTAATCGAATGATTAAATGAATGACAGGTCTAATTTTGTTTGTTAAAAATGTGTAGGGGTTACTGCCAGAAAACTCTGGCCCCCGAGAAACCTACCACCATTCTGAGCTTACGTGCACAAGCAGGTACTAAATTTTATCACCGCACTTGTTTAATGTTATGATTGTGTAACACTTTGTTTGGATCATTGTTACCCATTGTATTGTATTGTATTGTTATTATAATTACAACGTTTGTTTTGGTTGTTACTTTAATTTCGTTGTATTGTATTGTTAAGTTCCGTTGTTACCTAACAATGAAAAGACCCACTTTTTGTTACAACCGATTTGGTGGTTTTGCATTGTTACGCTTTTACACTTTCCCATCATGTCCTTAATTATAATTTATAATCCTATTTTACCATCTACCCTATTTTCTTATTCAAATACACCCAAGTAGTTATTTTGACCCCATCTCCCCTCTTCTCAAAATACAGTACGTTCCCTGCCTCTCTTATTAACTTATTTTTTTTTATTATTTTCATTATAATTTGCATGAATATATTTACAAGGTATAGTTGGTGATAAACTAGTAATATAAACTGTCTCAAATTATATTAAAGAAAATTTGTTACGTAATCTAATATTTAGAACAACTAAGGGTATATTAGTAAATTTATTAGTTACAGTACAATACAATACAATCAAAACAAAACAACAAACAATAACAATGCTACTAAACAACGGGAAACAATACAATCAATTCAAACGTTGTTTTTATAATACAGTACGATACAATACAATACAATACAATACAATACATTATGAAACAATAGGTAACAATGATCCAAACAGAGTGTAAGGGTTCATCTATTTTTGGTCTTTGCAGTTCATTGTTTCTTTATCGGCTTCTCTGGTGCTTTCCTTGTCTATGCCATTTGGTGCGTACCTCAAACTTAAATAAAAATGTGATATTTACTGCCTTTTTATCTTGTTTTAATATAAACATAGACATAGATTGCTACTAGCTTGAGCATACACCAGTTGGTTGTTGCTGACCCATAACCTTCATAGACGAAACATGGAGCAAAAACCCAACATAGTTAATGAGAAATTGCCCTAGTGAAACATACTAGTAAACTACCGTAGTGAAACTAAAGTTGTAAGTATTTGAAAGAGAAAAGGGCGCCACCCTTGTACTTCTGAATGATAGCAACAGAACTGGGACATAGGGAATTTGTGAGGAACACATGTGATCTACCACTTTCATGAAAGATGAAATAACGACATTATTCATGTAGGAAGTAGGAACTGTTGTGAAGATTACTAACCTAGTACAGAATTAAGGGTAAGTTCTTCTCCATGCTTCCCTAGGCTTGCGGAAGAGTCCCTAAACACACATCCTATTTCTTTGTAGCCGTATACCTGTGGCGAAAACTCCGCGGCTTCACCTGGTTCCCAATGGTTTTTTGATCTAATGTGGCCCTTACTTTTTAACTCAATTGTAAATATCAGTATTTTGAGGGGTGTTCAAGGTTGTGAAAGTCAATTTGCGCTGTACATACTAGTTCTAGAAAGTTGAAAAATGTTGAATTATAGGATAACCTACTGAGGGAGAAGGATGTATCAGCTTAATGCCTTGTACATAGTTTATGACCTCCAGGCAAAATTATAAAGGTTATTGAGCTGAGGGAGAAGGATGTATCAGCTTAATGGCTTGTACATAGTTTATGGCCTCCTTTTTCTTGAATATTGAGCTTATTTTCCTTTGGTTTTGTATGTTTTGCTTGAAATTATAGCGATTATTGGTGTTATAAAGGTTAGATCTTTGATGGTTTTTTTTTTGGATGGCCTCTGTTGTGGTTTGTTATTGATATATATGTGGTACTACTCTTGCTCAATTCTTGTGTTTAATCATGACATGTTAAGATGTACTTAGTGGCGGAGCCAGGCATCTATATATACAAGAGGATTAAAAAAATAATAGAACGTCATTTGAACAGTTTATATCATGAGGATTCAACTGTTTATATATAACAAAAAGATGTTTTTACTCTATTTACACTATAGTATTTTAACGAAGGGAGTTCAATTGCATCCCTTTGCTCCACTACTGGTTGTACTGCAAATGATCTTTGTTGTGTCAAAGTCTTCACTTTTTACCTGTTTCCCAATGGTTTTTTGATCTAGTGTGGCCCTTACTTTTTAACTCAATTGTAAATATCAGTATTTTGAGGGGTGTGCTAGGTTGTGAAAGTCATTTTGCGGTATACTTACTGTTGTTGAATTATAGGATAACCATACTGAGGGAGAAGGATGTATCAAGGATATATCAGCTTAATGCCTTGTACATAGTTTATGACCTCCAAGCAAAATTGTGGGAGGAGGATCAATCTTGTTTGCTTTTACTCTGTATATGCGTAAGTCCGGATGAAGCAGGATTGTTGTAGCATTGCCGTTGTGTAAAAATAGTCAAACCTCTAAAAGCTTGCTTATAGAGATTTCATACAACTGACCCCCAACCAATTTAAGATTTTTGACGCAGTTGATTGATTGTGTTGTTTTCTAAGTTTAAACAGTAAAAACCTTATAGATATCCAGCGACAACATATTTATGTACTTTTTTTTTGTTTAGACTCTTCCTCCATCTTATACTAGTACCTCATCTCCTCTCAACCCCACCCCAAAGTCCTGTTCCCTTTTTTCTCAACTTGCTCTTATTGTTCATTCTCAACTTGCTCCTAATGTTCTTGTTTCATTCTCTCTCTCTCTCTCTCTTTATTTTTTTGTCGAGTTTCAGTAGATTCGTTGTATGATTCTTTTGGCTGGATACATTAAAAACTTTATCAGCTTTTTTTTTTTTTTTTTTTTTTTTGTGTTAGATAAAGTAAATATTTCATTGATTTATTTTGGCAGGTTTAGGATTACCGCAGACAGGCTGTGGATTCAAGTGCTTGACAAGAAATATTGAAAGGTGGACCTCAAATGCAAATTTCCAGAAAAGTAGATACTATATGCTTCTATTGAGTTGGTAGTCCAATGATGTTTAGGTGTTTAATCTTGTTTTAAACCAACTTGTATATGGTAGTTTTGCGTTATTGTTAAACATTTGGTGGTATTTTATGCGAATATTGGATGGACTGTGTATGTGTGTTGCTGCAAAACGGCAAGGGATAAATGAGATGTACCAGGACCCAACAAAAAACTTGTTTGCCATATTTTGTTTTCAAGCTCTCTAAATAAAGCAAGTGAATGATTCGAAATTAGAGTCATTTCACGCAATAACATAACAGTAATATCCGACAAAATCAGCCACCATAAAGAAAAGAAGCACTTCCACTTGTAATAAGCTGCCTTTACTTGTACTGCTGTGATTGCCATTGTACTTTCACTAGGAAGATGCAAGCACTGGAAAATGCATTCCCAGTGAGCAAATATTTTTATTCAAATGACACACAAGCAAGATAGTTTTTTTCGTCCGTCGTTAAATGGAAGGTGCTGCAGAAAATTTACAGTGGAGGGAGAACTCAAAATCTATGATGACTTCTTTGTCATTGCAATAGCCATGTTACACAAAAAAGAAAAAAAAAAAGAATAACAAAATACAATAGAAATACTTTGTCCCTATATCTAGTTACAAATTCATATTTATTCTAAAAACTTCTAGTACACATTCCGTTCGTGTCATGGCGGTTAGTTGGACTATATGATTTCCCTTGTTCATATAGTTTCTTTGACATTATCTTCTTTATCATGGGTAAGTTCTTATTATTGCAAGCATGTTTTTAGATTATCTATCTTTGAGCCGAGGGTCTATCGAAAACAGTCTCTCCAGTCTCCACCTTAGTGAGGGTAATGTCTGTGTACATCCTATCCTACCCAGACCCCACGTGTGGGACTTCACTGGGTATGTTGTTTGTTTGTTTGTTTGTTTGTATAAATGGTGTAAACTGATAGCGATATTGATACATTGGTTGGTCATGTGGCATGGAATGATGGGTCGGAAATGAGAAATTAAATCATATGCTTGAGTAGGCTGCGTACATCACACCCCTTGGTATAATGACCCTTCTCCGGACCATGCATGAATGTAAGATGCTTTGTGCACCTGGCTGCCCTTTTCTATGCTTCGGTTTGATTTTCTAAGTGCATCAGAAGAAAGGCCAATGAAATGAAATACTATAGCTTAGTTTCTACATAAGCTTGGGAGATAGTAATATATATTTTTCTATTTTGGTACACTATCTATCAAGGATGAAACTGTCCTTTTGTGTTTGTGAAATTATGGTTATTTTGAACTATTTATTGCTAATTATGAGTGCAAAAGTATCTGAAGATGTCTGCTAGTGAGCAGATAGGAAAAAATCCACAAACAATAGGAAAAATCATTGCAGTGACTCCAAGCTATTCAACAATAAATTTGTATTTCTAATTTTCTCCACTTTAATATCAAGCTTGGTTCACCAACAGGATTCGAACTAGTGACATAAGTCTATCACACATCAGGTGCTATACTACCTTCGCCGTGGAACCACAATCTTGAGGCATAGTCAGTAACAAACTCAAGCACTTAATCCATCGTGACAAGATCAAATTACTCTTGTAATGTAAAATCTAGCCGGGTCGCTCATGTTAGACCAAAATACAGAGGGAAAGAAGGGAAAACCCATATATGAAAGGGGAAGAGATTTGCAGTTGGAAATACAAAAGAAAAATTTATTCTGCCACATTAGATGGAGGGATAAAAAATTATAGATGAATCATTGATGTATTGCAGCATTTAAAACCACAAAGTTAAGATAATACAATTAAGATCTGCTTTGTGTGGGAAAGGTGCAAAACAAACACAGAAAGGCCTCCCTTTTTAGTTTTTCCTAAAATATCGAGTAAATTTTGTGTCAGAATATATATACTCCTGCAAAAAAAAAAAAAAAAAAGAGGAAAGAAATGGGGCTCTGAGCAATCCGATCACTCGTTAGACCCTAGCCTTTTAAGTCACTTCTGATGTTAATCTGATGATTGCATTTCATAATAATCTTGCATATAAGATATTTGAAAGAGCTATTAAAGAATAACCAACCCACTAGGCCTGGTGTCTGGAATTAATGCCCGAAAATAAGTACCTGTTGGCTCAACCGGATTTCCACAGAAACAATCAAGTCTCCTTCAGCTGCTTCCGGTGCAACTTCTACTTGTGCCTAAGAAAATCAAGATTGTTCAGCACAGTGAGCCAAAAGTTAATTGGCAGGTTATTCTCAGAAAGTTGTGATAAGAATCGCATTCACCAAACTATAGTAAACAATGCATTCAAATTAAAACCACTACCATCGTGAAAGAATCTGAATCATAACCGTACCTTCTCAAAACCCATTGCAACAAGTTTTTGAATCTTTACATCTGAAGGAATGAAGCCCTATATTCAAAGAAATATTTATTATCATAAAAGAATGCAAGGATAAACAGTTAGCAAATCCAGATTATATACCTTTTTTCCTAGCAGTTTGGTTGCTGCCGCGATAGTATCTACTGCTGATTGTCCGAGTTGTGATAGAGAATGAGAGAATCTAAACAAAACTATATGTTAAGAGAAAATCACAGGCACCGCCTCTTAGGATCTAACAATAAAAGTTGAGCCATCAAGCTCGATCCGCAATAAGAAAACCAGCCAAATATCAAAATTGGAGGCTCTACTTTGATCTAGATAGAAAAGAGAAAAAAAATAGTATTTTTTGAGCATATATTTTGGAAAGCCAGCTTTTCCTAGCTGTAGAAATATAACTAAAACTTGGTTACTGAATCGTTTAGTTTAAACACTTTGTTTCCATCAAATCATTCAATCGGATAGCAGTAATGCAGGCAGCAAAACGTGAAAATATTATTAAAACCAGATCTTACTCACTAAGCCAACCAATGATGAAGATAAATTCAAGATCAATATAATTACTTTTTTTATGAAGTTATCGTTAAAAGACATCAAGAAGATGCAGAAGTTACAAAGAACAATGTTAGTAAGTTGTAAGTAATCATAGTGTTGTCAAAATCAATATGATTACTAATTATATATAATGAAGGTTATTATAATTATTATTGTAAATAAAGTTTATTTTATGTAAATTATATAGTCTAGACCAAATGTATAGGGCTAAGTGCACAAAAGGCCAGTTTTACCACTGGTCTTAGGGCAAAGGCTACTAAAACCAAAATATTTACTTTGTGGCCACTTACATTACACCCACCATAAATGAAAAAAGAAAAAAGACTAAATTACCCCTCAGTTTATATATAAACAACCAGTTCGTTACTTATTTCTCTGTTCGTTACTTTGTGGCTGCTGCTGCTGAATTCTCTTCATTCAACTTTCTTCACCAATCTCACTTTTCAATTTTCTTCACAAGTTTCGCTTAAAAATTGTAAGTATTCTATGTTTCAATTTTACGTTATGCTGCTTTAAGACTGAATTTGAACTAAGTTCAATCCATGTGGACTGAATTTCAGAGAAATTCGTTTAAAATTTAGTAGTTTTAATACTTCGATGTGCCGTTGATGACTGAACTTCAGTATCGCCATTGTTGTGTTAAGTATCAGCACACTAGCATTGAAGTTTGAACTAAAATTCAATTCATTATGACTGAACTTCAGTGTTAAGTATTCTACGTTTCAATTTTACGTTATGCTGCATTAAGACTGAATTTGAACTAAGTTCAATCCATGTGAACTGAATTTAAGAGAAATTAGTTTAAAATTTAGTAGTTTTAATACCTCGATGTGACGTTGATGATTGAACTTCACTATCGCCATTGCTGTGTTAAGTATCAGCACACCAGCACTGAATTTTGAACTAAAATTCAGTTCATTATGACTGAATTTCAGTGCTTAAGGGCTGAAAGTTCATTTATAAACTGAAAAAAGCAACCTCAGGACTTGGCGATTACTTATCGCTATTGTCGTGTTAAGTATCAGCACACTAGCACTAAAGTTTGAACTAAAATTCAGTTCATTAGGACTGAACTTCAGTTCTTAAGGATAGAACTTAGTTCACTCCTTATGGACTGAACTTCAATCCACATGAACTGAACTTCAATCCACATGGGGTATAGCTTTCAATGGTCTTATGGATAGAACTTACTCCAATCCTTATGCATAGAACTTAAGTCCATATGGACTGAACTTCAAATCCATAGGGGGAGAGCTTTCAAACAGCCTTATGGATAGAAGTTCAACGCCATATAGATAGAACTTAATTCAATCCTTATGGATAGAACTTAAGTCCATTAAGACTGAACTTCAGTGCTTAAGGTCTGAAAGTTCATTTTATAAACTGAAAGAAGCAACCTCAAGACTTTGTGATTACTTATCGCCATTATCATTAAGACTGAACTTCATACTAACACAATTCTTTCTCTGGTTTACTTATTCAATGCAGAATGGCTACAGTTTGTTTAGTTATTTCTTTCAATGGGAATTGGACAAAAGATTACAAGTACTTGGATCATGAAATAAAACTTCTACTTGTTAATGAAATGATCGAATTTAGAACTTTCATGCACAAGATTTATGAAGCAACACATTTCAGTGGCGCTGTGAGTATATGGTTTGATATTAGAATGGATTCGAGCAAAAGAATGCTTGTAACTACAGAAGAAGAACTCAGGACATGCATGTGTTGACACCCAATTTTGTCCCGAAAATTCGAATTAATGTCTAATTATTTTAAATAAGGCTAATTTTAAAAATCAAAAGCAAATTGAGTAATTTTAAAGAAAAGGGAATAATTTCGCAATGCATAACCCCAAATTTCAACTCAGCCGTGCAATCCCTTTATTAGTTAATTTAACCCATAGAGAAAGGCTAAAATTGCCTTCCCTACACTCCACTGGCCTATCTTTGCAAACAAATATATACATAACTACACGCTCATTTCTTTCCCCTTTCAGAAAAGCCCATCGGCTCAATCCCTTCCCATTCTCCCCTTACCCGAACCCAATTCCCCCAACCCGTTTCCCCTTCGCGACCCACAGCAAAGCCCGATCCAAAACTCTTTCTTCTCCGTACGGTTGTGCTGGACAAGTGAAACTTTCCCAGCTGTGTTTTGGAGTTTTCTCACTTGTTTCTCTAGCAACGGCCACAAGATCTGATCCACTCATTTTGAATCGAAATAATCCAAGTCGTTGATCCTTTTCTTTGGAGATAAGGATGAAAGGGGCACAATTTGACCCTCTCACCCTTATCTCATAAGGGAATGGATAAAAAACGAGAAGGGTAATTTAGATTTTTGCAAGCCAAGGTAAACCCTAAAGTTTTTCCCTATATATTAAGCATTTTTGGTAGGGTTTAGGGGGTTCTGATTTTGATATCCAAAAACGGCAACATTTTTTACCAGAATATACTCTCTGTTCGTCTTAGGCAAAATACATATAGTTTCATTTTTTGTTCAGAAATTAAGACAAGGTTAAAGTTCGATTGGTCGTATCGCTTCTTCACGTTTGAGTCGCTTAATCGAGTCGCACTTTTTCTTCAGACCCTCGGTTTTTGTTCACTGCTCGCAAAAAGGTTCGATCTAATCCTTGTTCTTCTATGATTTATTTTCAGTGATTATTTTTACTATTTCTGATTTGTATGCAAAAACTGTTAATGAGAAGTATATTATGTGAATGACATTCAAAACTAGTGACTATTAGTCTAATAAACTGTTTTGAGGCCGCTTTCATTTGCCTAAAGTTTTGGACTTCATGTATGTGTGTGCAATTGCTTAGAAAATAAACTTGTCATTGTTGACTGGAAATGGGTAAAACTGAGCTTATATTTAATTTAAATGTTAAGTCCTGTTAAAGCAAATGTAAAAGATCATTTCTTTTATGAAAGCTTGAATCTTTGAAATTGGTTTCTGGATTTTAGATTAGTTCAAACAGAGAAGATGCTCTGGTTTGCTTCTGTTGGTTCTGCTATGTGCAGTGGTGCAGAAGTTTGTTTGTGAATGTAAGGGAGTAGTTCAGGCAGTGAAGGGGAGCCTAGGTCTTGTTTGTGAGGTTGAATAGGGCGCTGTTCTGTTCTGGTTTGGTGTGGGAGTTCAAGGGATCAGTTCAGGTGCATGTATTTTGTGTGTGTGTGTGGTTTCTGGTGTAGTTGTGGGTTGGGGTTTGAGAGTTGCTGGTGATCTGTGAGTGTAAGGAGGATAGGAAAAAATGTGTTTTGGTCTACAGGTCAGGATGTGAGTCTAGTTTCTTTTGTTTGTTCAAGTTCTTGTTCTTTGTTTTTTTTGTGAGAATGAGGGAGCCTGATGGAGCTGGTAGCTAGTGAGAGGAGTTGAAAAGAGTGGTTGCAGAAACTAGTTCAGGTGCTGATTGAGTCTAGGTGCTGATAAGTTCAGGTGCTAATGGTTTAGAGGGGCTGCAGGTTTGCTTTAGGTAGGCTGTTTGGATGGTCAGGTAGTCGCAGCTGTTCCTAGAGGTGGCTGGTAGTTCTAGGGTGGTTTCAGGTCTGGTTGGATGCAGATAGTTGTTTGGAAGGAGATCAAGTTATCATGATGTTGTTGTTTCAGGTAGTTAAGGAGTCTAGGTTGTCAAGTGTCCTGTGAGTGAGAGGTAGGCTGGTAGCTAGTTGTTTCCTACTTGTTTAGTAGTAGAGGCAGGGAGAGTAGCTTCAGGAGGAAGGATGATATTTGCAGGCTGTTGTTGGTTATCCAGGTATTATGTGCGTCTATGAAGACTTGGAGTAGGTGCAGTAGTGTAAGAGAAGAGCTGAGGGTGCCTGCTCTTGTTCCAGGCTGCTCACAAGGTGAGGTGTGTATGTGTGATAGAGCTTTTGTCGATTTTGGGTTTTGTAGGACTCAGGTTTGTGTAGGCATGTGCAGGCCTAATTTGGGTAGCCATTCAAGCAATAGGGCGATGTTGGTCCAGGGAAGAATTAAGTGCAGTTAGTTTAGTTTGAAGGAAATAGGTCTTTTGCTTAAGTGCAGGCTCAGGGAATTTAGGGATATTGCAGATTAGTGCAGGGGTGTGCTCTGTGGTCTGTTCTGGTATTAGTGAGCTCAGGGTATGTGTGCTAGCAGGGTCAGTTTCTGTGAGTGCGTGTATGAAGGGGCCTGTAGGTTGTTCCAAGGATTTAAAGGGAGTAGGTGTAGGGCATTTGAAGTTTGATATAGGAGCTGCCTTTAGTCTAGAGTTTTGTTTAGATGTTTGCAGGTATTAGAGAGAGTCAGTTTGTTTGCAGATTGCTAGAGCTAAGCTAGAGGGTGTTTGTAAAGGGTTCAGGGTGGCTCTAGTTTAGGTATTGGGGTGGTTTGCTATGTTGTTGTCTGGTCCTGGTTCCCTGTTTGTTCAGGAGTCTTTTTGGCAGTTAAAAGAGTCAGGGAGTGAAGCATTTGTGGTCTTGCTCTTCCAGGTTGTTGGCAGGCAGAGTGTTCTAGTGGCGCAGGAGTGTGTGTGCAGGTTGATGAAGTCATAGGTTTGTCATGTTGTTCTGCATTGGATTCTGCTAGCCTATAGTCAGTTTCAGAGGTCTTTTTTTATGATGTTTTGGTTTCTCCCTCACGAGGTCTGAAATGGTTAAAGTCAAGTCTATATAGTTCTGTTCCTGTCCTGGGATTTTTAACTTAATGCTGGCTAGTTTAGGAGCTAGAAATACTGAGTCTTTTAACAATTTGTAAATGCTACTTCGTTGAAGCTAAGTTCAAAATCCGCGAATACTTAGTTAAGTTACAAGTTCATGATAATATTAGTGAACCCTGGACAGAAATTGCAATTTCGTTTCATATATTACCTGTTTCCTTAGTCCCTAAAATGGAATAGGATACATCTTAGATGCCACTTTTTCTTTGTTGTCATGGTTTTTGTTCAATCTGTTTTGGTCTTACTGTGTTTTGCCTTAATAGAAGCTGAGCATCAAAATTAAAGTTAAGCAAAGAGCATGAGAGTTGTTACCTGATCATTTTCGTTTGTGTTCATTTGTAATCTGCTTATCATCACTTGCATATGCTAATTCCTTATCTCTTCTATTTTTCTTTGCATGAACTCTTGGGATCGGTTGAAATAAAACTCACAAACTGGGATGGCGTGCATTCGGGAGTTATTTGATCCGCTCCGCATTTTCGGGACTTGATATCCCCGAAAATGTAAAAGAAAAAATGAAAATTACAAAGTCCAAGGCTCAATTATTGAGTTTGCGCTTCCGGGTTCTATATTCTAAACTCCATCCTTCCCCGCTCCCTTAGAAAATGCATGTTGTATAGGATTTCCCCATAGACCGGATTAGTAGTCCGGTAGGATAGAAATGATATTTGAATTGTGAATAACTATTGTAAATCACTCAAATTATTTTTATATGAATGTATTGTATTATTTCTTTGCGAATCGCCGATTAATTTATGGATGTTTAGAATCATTTGTCAATTAATGAGTGCAAAATTAAATTCGACTAAAATCGTACACTCGTCTTAATTCGCATTTGAATTGCTTCTTTATTAATTACATCAAATATTCAATTATTTATTTATCTAATCTAATTTATTTATTTAGTTAATCAATTAAATTTTGATCCTTTATTTATTTATTTACTTAATCTAATTTATTTAATTTTAATTAATAATTTATTTAATCAATTAAATATTTATTTATTTATTTATTTATTTATTTATTTATTTATTTAATCAATTATTATTCATTTACTCCTTTATTTAATTAAAATTGATAAGTATTCATTTATTTAATTAAGTTATTTATTTGATTATTTATTTATCTATTTATTCAATCAATTAATGAATCCCTTTATTATCATCCAATTATTTATCTAATGTGTTTATTTAATCATCTAACGCCATTTAACCTTTATTTATTTTATTAATTAATTGATTATTATTTCATTATCCATTTAATTAATCTTAAATTGGGTCATTTATTTATCTAAGTATCGGCATAATTCAAATCTTATCTTATTTATATTATTCTTATTATCCTAGTTAAAATTAATTCTATTATCCTCAACAAATTCGTTAAAACCGCCGGATTAACCGCATTTAGCGGATTTTCGAAAGTGCTCCCGTTAAGGACCTTCTTTCGAATTTAATAGAACCACTTACCTAAGGATCTCTGATTTTAATTTAATTTCCTTAAAATAAAGAATAAATTGCACTCTTTAGTTAACTTAGGTTCCTAATAATCCTTAAATTAGGTGGCGACTCCAAAGAAACCCTTTGGAGTCCCATTTTGTTGAAATCAAATCCCGGTGCATACTTGTGTGCATTTTAGGGAAGGTTCAACAGCGTCGCGACTTCACTGGGGATACGCAAATGGTTCTAACCAAAAGATTTTCACGAATTTGCTTTATTTATATATGTGTTGATTGTATGTATGCGTAGCTTAACTCATTATTGTTGGCATGCCTAAACTAGTATATGTAGAATTTATTGTTGTGAATGAATGTATTGAAGCATGTTTTATTTGTGCATAGTCTGCATTCCGTTCATATTTCCTCCCTCATGGAGCCTGTCAATTCTCTTTCATCTCCTCGATTTCATCACGGGGGGCCCGCATGACGGGCAATAATACAGAAAGGGCATTGTCCTTCCTAGGTCTCTGAATTTCTTTCGTGTCACCAAAGTTAGTTGGGGAATGGTTTGCCTGGTTTTGTCATGGCCGGTTTTACTGGTTTATGGGGCCAGGTTTATCCCGCATAGGTCTGAATCAGCCTCAACCGTTAGCCTACTCTTTTCCATTACTATAGACTTTCCAGACATTGCTGCTGGGGCACAAATACTTCATATGAAAAAGTCACAGTATTTGTGCTGGGGCTATAGTGCTTTGTTATAGAAAGTCCCATAATTTAGAACTGGAGCACAAGTACTTGTTAAACAAAGGGTCCCAGTATATTATTATCTGGGACATTAGCATATCATAAAAACACAGTATTAGTGCATAATATGTTGGTTGAATCTACCAACAAGTTTTTTTCTTCTTACCATTAAGTGTGGAATAAATTTTTCCATCACGAAGCTGAACATCTGTTTGATTCAAAGATACAACATCATCTTTAGATGGACACTTGTCCAATAAATCAGATGAAGGATTCTGTTTATCTGCATATACAACAAAAAAAATCATTACATTAAACAAAAAATTCCCTTTTACTTAGATTACGACTATATAGAATACTCTATTTGATTACCATGACTTTGTTGATGATGGTCTGAATTTGATGGCGCCTTATCTAAACCTTCTGTACCTTTTGCTTCATCAATGGGATCACAAGTATCAGCTTTGTAATCCACTAAAACATCCACAATCATTTGATTGCTTTTCTCTATTAAAGCATCTGAAATACCATGATCACTTTGTACACTACCAACAAGCTCTGGCCGATTATATGTTTCTTTGAAAAAACTATCGCGACCATCTGAATAATTCAAATTATCAACAAAATGACTCTTCTCATTTCTACGCCTGGTGTCTGATTTACTTACAGAAACACCACAGTTTTCTCCAAGATCACTTGTCTTTGATTTTGCAACAAGAAGCAGTAATGAATCAAACTTTGCATTCAACTTATCTGTAATCCTCTTCTCCATGTCAGCAAGATCTTCATTCACACTATTTTCTGAGGAATTGATCATATATTGAATCTTGGTCTCAGTAGGTAAGTTTACTTTGAGATTAGCTGTCAATCTCTGATAAAAGAAAAAACATTAAAACCACAAAAGAAAAAAAATTAAAAGACAAAACCCACGAAGAATTTCACCTTTACAACTTCATTCATGTCAATAGATTCTGCTGTTGAACTAGTCTTTGAAGATGACTTTGAAGTTGAAGCATGTTTAGATTTATGCCTTATTGGTCTCACTGAGGCATCTTCCCAAAACTATTAAAAATTACATTTCAAAACCAACAAAAAAGTAAAAAAAGAAATAACAAACAAAAGCAAGTACTCGTAAAACTCACCTGTTCATTATGAAAGTAGTCATCACACAAGACATTGTATTGAGGGGTAAAAGTACATGTGTAATGAAGCATCACAGGTTTGATCCTAGGGCGAACAGTAAAATACTGCCTGAACACAGGGAACACCTCTGCCACCCAGCAACAGAATAGGAAGGGCATACCAGGAAACAAATAAGTAGAAGAATTTGGCTTTATGATTGATTGCAAATGGTGTACCATTTGACGATATATCTCAGTACCCAACTGATAACAGCTATGCACCTCTTCATTATCAATAATAATCATATGTTGATCATCCACTACTCTAGGTAATGGCCGGCCCAATAAAACAGAATTAAGCAAATATACCTCAGCTAGTTTAACAGCATCATCTTGCTCTAATGGAACATCTAATCGTGCAGCTGACACTCTATTCACATTACCCTTGCTCTTGGGAGTCACTCTCATATAACTGGAATGATGTTCAATCAAATCAAGCAAGTCATATAACTTTAAAGTCCAGTTGTTGTCCTTTTTATTAACATCGTCTTCAGGATTCCTGAAATACTTCTCCTTTAATCTACTCTTTGAAAGCTTAAAAATACTTATATCTACAATACTGGAAATATTAAGACCACTAAATACATGAAAATCATCAGCTGTGAAATCTACTATATCACCAAAAACTTTGAAGCTAAGCTTAGTGTTGTCTAAAGAAACTATTTGAGACTGCAGAAAACAATTTATAATCCTCCCAGAATATTTAGCATCTTCCAAAAGCATAAACTTGCCGAATGGCCCTTTCTTCAGTTTCTCCAGGTAATCCGCAGACAATAACCCTTCAAGTAATCCATGATACTCTGTGTCACCTTTCCACTAGCAATCACGATTTTTCCACTGCGCAAATGGAAGCAATATACCATCGTCGTTTGGCAGATTATCCATACCCTCATCAGTTGGTATAATCTCCATAGCGTAACATTAGAACATGTATTAAAATAAAACAAAGAAAAATTAACACCTATATGCTTGCACCTAAAAAACCCGCAGACAATGGTGCTGGGAGCACAAGTAGTTCATGTGCAAAGTCACAATATTTTTTGTGCTGGAGGTACAAGTAGTTCATGTGCAAGGTCACTGTGTTTGTGCTGCTGGGGGAGAGCTTGGTGGCCCACCCCCTCCTCCCCAGACATTGGTGCTGGGATCACAAGTAGTTCATATGCATGGTCACAGTATTTTGTGATGGGGCCTATGATGCTTTGTTATACAAAGTCCCATGTTTTAGAACTGGGACACAAGCACTTGTTAAACAAAGGGGTCACAGTATTTTGTGTTGGGGCCTATGATGCTTTGTTATACAAAGTCCCATGTTTTAGGACTGGGACACAAGCACTTGTTAAACAAAGGGGTCACAGTGTTTGTGTTGGGGGAGAGCTTGGTGGCCCACCCCCTCCCCCAGACATTGGTGCTGGGAGCACAAGTAGTTCATGTGCATGGTCACAGTATTTTGTGCTGGGGTCTATGGTGCATGTTATACAAAGTCCCATGTTTTAGAACTGGGACACAAGCACTTGTTAAACAAAGGGGTCCAGTATTTTATCATGGGGCAACAGTCTATCCCCTACAGAGTCACGGTATATAGTTCTGGGACAAAGGGTTTCACAAAAAAAACCGTTGCCCCCTTTAAAAATAACCTACCATTTACAATGGACAAGTACCTATTAAAAACACACAGTCCCAGTTTTTTATCATGGGGCAGCAGTCTATCCCCAACAAAAGGTCACAGTATATAGTTCTGGGGCAATGGGTTTCACAGAAAAAAGCGTTCCCCTTAAAAAAACTCCACTATTTTAAAGGGAATCAAAAGCTTATACTGTACTCCAATGGAAAATCTAAATATTTTTTGAAACAAAATCAAAATCTAATAACCCATATACACGTACAAAAATGAAAAAAAAAACAATATGAAGTAAACACAGTTACCTTAATATACGAAACAGCAAAATAAAATTTTTACCCAAAACACAAAGCTTCAAAATCTCAAAAATAAGAAATTGGTGCATTTCGAAAGAGAGTTCGTATATTTTGATAGAATTCAAAAGTCACAGTATCAAAGAGAGAAACAAAAACCCCGAATAAGTTAAAAATAAGGAAGGGTAAAACCGAAATTTCCAAAATGTGTAAAACGATATCGTGATACTATTATTTTTTAAAAACGCATCTAGTGACTAATTCTCAGCGAATTTGTGAACAGAGGCTACGCATCACAAAGCGGGTGCCAAAGTGGCTTCCCCGCCAAATTTTTACCTTTATAAAGGTACCGTTTACAAGCTTTCAAGTTTCCCACCCTCCTCGTGAAAACGGCCAGGTTTGCACTGCTTCGAGTTTGCATCGATTTTATTTTTCAGAAAGCTCTCACTGTTGATGTGTTTTCAAATAATTATTAAGTATTCAAATATGTTTTAATATATACCCATATAATGGGGAGGATTATTGGATTTGGAAAGGTGAAGTCTTGGTTATTTTTACTCTGTTAACTGTCACTCTTGCCATGTGTTATGCCTGATGAACAGGTTATGTTATGGCTATGTTGTTGTTTGCCTTACACATAACTCATTCCTAACAGAACACAAAAGAAAGAAGATAAAGAAATTTTGTATTACATGGTCGTAACGTTTCTTATAATTTCTTTCATTTTTTTGTTTTGTTTTTTCCTTAACTGCACAGACCATATGGCAGCAGAAGATCTACAACTTGTTGACGAGGTTTTGTAATCATCTCTACTGTTGTTCTAGATTAATTGTTATTGTTATTGTTCACTAATAGATAAATTTTTAGTTGATGGTAGTACTGATCAACATGAATATTACTAATTGTGCTATAAATAATGATATAGGAGTTTAATTTGAAAGACAAAAACGTACTTCTCCTCTATGTTCGACAACAAATAATGGGTAAGTACGTAGTATAATAAAGAAAAAAAGGATGACAATATGATTGTAATTTTATAATGGGGGCTTGTAACGCAATTATTTCTTCTTTTGCTTTTGTTTTTTTAAGGTATTTGTTATGCATACAACGTTGGTGAAGCAGTTTCAGCTCTATTTGCTTATGTTTATGGTGATAAACCAGTTGAGTTATCCACACAACAGATCACAGATCATGTACCTATTATGTTTGATTATCAACTCAAAAGTATTAAAAAAGACGACCGTGGTTGTTACGGTAGCTATTCCAGAGATGTCTTGGTATATGCAAATTATGTGGGCTTGTTAGAAGACAAGAATTACGTCAAACGACAAAACAGAAGAGAAGAAGATGTACAACCCATACCAGATGATGTATACTTTTCATAACCTTTCCACTATGTTTGCACGACCATTACAATACATATATTTCCTTTATAGCAATATAACTTTACTTCTCTTGCTTTTTTCGTATGGGTGAAATGGGTTAGAAACCGAAGTTTTACATTGGAAACTTTCGTTCTGTATATGAGGAGGGAACGCGTCAAAGATTTTGCTATGAGGAAGCAGTGACTGAAGAACAAATCAATGAAATCTTGAAAGAACGGCCAACGGTTGGTTCTATCAAAACAAATAAAAGTTTTCACAACTTCGAGGGGAGGTAATTGTATATATATACTTCTGAGTTCTTCAGTTTTTTGGTTAGCAATTCAATATAATGTCATGAAAAGAATCTAGTTTTTTTATGGTATATGTATATATACTTAATGGAAGGATTTCCAATAGATAGTGACGGTTTTAACCTTCTCATTTAAACTTCTATTTCGGTAAAGTCATGGATTTTTTTTTATTAGTTGGTACTTATTGTTGTGTTTTCGTACAAAAAAATTCAAATAACTTTGATCACAATCAAATCTCCAGAAAGTTTTGAATATGTAGTAAGGCATGTTCTAGTTAGACGATTATAATAATTTTTACATAATTGTGTTATATTAGCTTAAGTTTATGTGAAGTGTTTTCTTTTCACAGGGAATACATATGGGTCCTAACGCAGGTGAAGCAGCGGATGATGGATACCATGTAGTATTGATTGTGGGATATGGAGTTAAAGATGGAATTAAATATTTTTTAATTAAAAATAGTCATGGTACTAAATGGGGGGATAAAGGGTTTGGCAAGGTCAGAAGAGATTTGCTTTTCGAATTAGCATATCCTCTTAAAGCCGTCAAGTCAAATGTGGAGCCACTGAAACTAATTATTCATGCTAGAATCAAGAGCCGATGTAAAAGAAAAAGAAACTGGAGTAGGTCAAAGACTTACCGATCTAAAGCTTCACGTCAAACGCAATCCTCTTTTGCCGCTCTAAGGAAAAGGTACAAAAAGCTTGTACAGAGTGAGATTGTACTTTATCTCTTATGTTAATTTTTTCTAAAGGATTTAATTCATTTCATGACGTATTGGTGGCTAAAAGTGGTCACATGTTTACAAGCAAATGCTTTTTAAAGTTTTACAGTTATAATTTGACTTATCATTGACCTTGAATTAATTGAACTGACTAGTGTCAACCAGAAACATTTAGTGAATTTTATTGCACTGTGGTTCATGTATATTTGCGCATTTTATTGTTTATTTGAGAATGGATTGTGGAGTGTACTAAGTTGAAGACACCCCTGATTTATCTTGGCAAAGGTTGGTGGTGCTTTAAGACCACGTAAAGTCGATTAGCTTTGAAATTTAGTGGTTTTAGTGTATGCAAATAGGATGCTGAAAGGTTAAGACAACAGACAAGTCCATTCACCTTGTTTTGATGTACTTAAATGGTTGAAAATTTTGAGAAGAAAAGGATGAGAACATACCCTCAAACTCAAAGTAGTAATATATTCTCTATGAGATTCTTTATGAGTCTTTGTAACTTGCGGTAGTTATTACTAAACCTGCGGAGATGAATTGACTTAAATGAATTTTGACTTGTGTTTCGTGTAAGATTTTTCCTTCATTTATGTGCTTGAACTAGATCAGCATCACAAACTACTTAATTATTTTCTTTATATTTTAATGCGCACTCTTTGTTTCTGATCAGGTCCTGTACCAAGGAACCACCTTCTGTGATGAAAAGAAAGTACCCAGAAGCAAGAAAGATCCTAAAGTCCGAAGAATCTGTCCGAAACGAGAAAAATTCAAATGCTGATGTGGATGACACCCTGGACCATCGAGCTAAGTTGGATAGGAGTAAAAGGGTTAGAATGCCAAATAGTAGGCCTAATGGCAATTGGGTTAGAATGCCAAACACTAATAGGTTGGCTAGGCTGGGTTGTTAGCGACTCCGTATTTCTCTCATCCCCTCCTTATGAGTTATAACTCTGTTTCATTGCATTTTCTTTTGGTTAATTGCTTGGCAACAAAACAAAAGAGCTGATAGATGTGGTTTGATTCTCCTGGAAGTGCAGTTTTTTATATGAGAATAGACTGTTGGGGTGTAATCTGCGGATAAGTTTGTTTGATATATATATAAAATGCATGCAAATGGTCAACCTTTAATTTGAAGATTATATGTTAAAGAATACATTGTGAAGTTCCACAAAGAAGAAAGATGACATTGTCTTTAAATTCGCTTGCTACAACTAGTTTATTTCACTTTTCCGAAATCCGTTAGGTTACAAGAAGTAAACGTTAATTTGCAATGTTGGTCGTTGGAAGTGTTTTAGTTTTTCTTTTTTAATAGAATTTGGGGTGTTGTATTAATCAAAAGAGCATATGGGGGACTACGCGTTACCTCAAGGTACAACACAGAAATGAATGACTACTCCGTTCCTCAAAAAAATAAGGAACATGTGAACTCTAACAAGAAACAGATCTCACTCCTTCAAACCTTCTCTTAGCTTACAAAGAAATTAGTCTTATCATATCTAGTTCTAATACAAGGAAGTTGGCACTTATCCAGTTGGAAAGGACCCTTAGAATGATTAGGGAGTCCCTGGAAAGTGTTAAAGAAGGAGTTACAACCAGAACTTGCTGCCAGCTTAGCCAGGTAATCTGCAACTTTATTTGCTTCCCCGAAGCAATGAATAATGTGAACATTGGCTAGGTTCATGTTCTGGACATAGAATTAGTTACTCCGTTCAGCTTATAGTCGTTAGTAGCCCTCTCTTGAAGCATTTTAGTAACAATTAGCGAGTCAAGTTCAAGCTCCAAGTTGCTGTAACCTTTCTGAATAGAGACCAAAGCTGGCTGCCAAAGCCTCACACATATTGTTACTAAGGCATTTAACCGCGAGAGAAAATGGCATAACGAAATCTCCTTTGTTGTCTCTGATTACGTAAGCCACCAATACCAGCATTACTATTCTCAAAAAAATAGCTTCCATCAGTGTTTATTTTAACCCAAATAGGCACGGGTTTGTGCCAAAGTACCTGAGTGTGAATAGGTACATGCCTCATCCTTTCAACATCACATATTTGGCTCCAAGAGGTATTCCAGATGTATTTAGGAAAGGCCAACTTCATAGCTGCATAAATAGTCCATTCAATTTATTGCTTTATCTTGTAAATCCTAAAATTCTTTTGGATATTTGCAAGCACAGCAAGCTTTCAATCAAATAATCATATATAATCAGAGGTTCATTTTACAAATATATTGTACAAATTCTATCAAGTCTAACTATATAAAGAATGAGAATAAGTTCAAAAGGTAGAACCCCAGAGCGGCATATTCATTCAATCAAAGGTACCTCGCAAAACTAACAAAACGAAACTGGATTAGTACAATAATAAAGCGTAATAACTAATAAAAATAAAATACAAATAATAAATTAATAAAGTAATAATAATAATAATAATATATAATAGCAGTAATAAAAATAATAATAATAGTAAAAGGGGGTTTGTTTTTGCAAAATTTAGGCTCAGATTTGTATAGCGCGTCATGTAGAAGCTCGGGGTGTTGGTACGGTTGCAAACACGGAGCCTGGGCCGGTTGCCATGCCAAGTACCAAACCCACCACTCTATTCGACTTGCTTTGCATTAATGCATACATTCATCATTGCCTATTTGCTTTAGGGACACGGGGACGAGACTGTTCGAGTGTAGTATCATGTTCAAATCAATCCCGAGGCCTCAATACGTGTATATGTATTTTTTCATTGGCCGTTAGCGTAGTATTTTTTTCAAATCAGTTCAATATTCCATAATGGATAAAATTTATCCAAAATGGACCCCTGCACTCAGAAAATCCAGTCAATGCATAAGCCAATCCAATCGACAGTGTGCTTTAGATCAACAGTGTCCCAAAAATAGCAAGGACATATAATTTCAAATGGAGCAACAGTCAATATCCTGGATATAATAGAACAACCAAGACAACAGCAAAACTCCAATCAAGGATAGGCCATTTTAGCATAGTACTGTTCAAATCTTAGCAAAGCCAGGAAAATGATCCAAAGAAATAACCGGTCAAAGCAAGGATAAACATATCAATAATAATCCAGCAATTCAAAAAAATGTAGATGAGTCAAACAGTTGCATAAACAAGTCCAAATCGCAATAGCGTAGCAAATTAAATCCAAAATCAGTGGGTTAATTTTCCATAACAGAGAACCAATTTAATCCGAATCCACCTCCTAATGAATCAAATCCCATCATCGGCCAAATAGCCAACTATACCAGAACAACAAGGTCAATATACCAGACTGCTTTTCCGGTGAAAACAACAACCAAACAACAAGCAGGACAACAATGACGGAGAAACATAGCAAATAGAACAGGAGAAGAAAGGGGTGACCACCAGCGGTTTCACGAACAGAAACGCGGCGTCGCCACCACGGCGGTGGTGATTGTCTCAGTGGAATTTTGTTAGTAGTATCACCACCTAACCCGTTTACTCAAATCTCCCCTTTTCGATATCCCTTTCCCTTCAATATCCAACAAACGAGTTGAAACAACCGAAACCGGTGGCCGGCGTGGTAGGGTTTTCTGGCGATATGGTGATACAGAACAGGGAGGAGGAGTGACTGCTAGGCAGCGTCGCTTCCATTTCTCTGATCTCTTCTTCTTAAAACATCAGTCAAGAACTAAACGTCCAAAAACCCTCTTTCCCGATCTCCCCTTTTTCGATTCGTTTTGAACGTGTGTGTATGCTTCTAGATCTGTTTAAATGCAGTGGGATATGTGTGTGATGGTGTGGTAGTGTGTGTGTATGGGTCTGTTTGTGTGTGAGAGAGGGAGAGTTTTTATTAATGGGGAAGATCTGATTTTTTAAGTAATGGAGTGTAAGGAAGATGAATAGTGAATGGGGGTTAGGGTTTAAGGGTATATATATGGGTGAAGGGCAGGATTTTAGAATTGGGCTAGGAAAATAGAAAATACCTACTGTATAAATAAACTAAGACTTAAAATGAAGAACGATTGCGGCCTTTTTTCGTTAAAATTACGAACTTAATTTATTCTAAAAATTAGCCTTATTTTAAACATAATTAGACGCTAATTGAAAATTCCGGGACAAAATTGGGCGTCAACACATACCTTCTGGTGTAAAAACAAGACCAGCTATGCAAAGCTCACTGAAAGTCTTAACTTCAAGTCGAACCTCAGCACTGTGACTTCGTTGATTGACAACGTCTTCATTATCAGCTTTAACATTTGTTGCTTCTGTAAATGGAACAAGATACACTATTCATTGACCAACCAACAGGGTATTTTATGCTGGAGTGTGGACCATGCAAGATATTTTCACGTACCAGGAATCAAAAACATTTGGTTATCAGCAAGCTTAATTGGTTGAGAACCTTCTTGAGAACTTTCTTAAGAGACTTTAAAATAAGATAATTTGTTACACATTTTCAACAACAAAAATAGGAACACTAATTATTATATAAAAATTACTTTTATGTACCTACTGGTGTCCAAATACCAGATTCAACAAGATGCTTTGATTCATTAATTTGTTCTTCAACCACAGCACTTTGCCCAGATTCACCATTATTACCTTCTGTAAAAATAAATAAGCACAATAGATTACATTTCTCTATAGAAAACAGAAGTGCCAAAACACATATATTTAAAATAGATTTCCATTACTATAGACTTCTCAGACATTGCTGCTGGGGCACAAATACTTCATATGAAAAAGTCACAGTATTTGTGCTGGGGCTATAGTGCTTTGTTATAGAAAGTCCCATAATTTAGAACTGGAGCACAAGTACTTGTTAAACAAAGGGTCCCAGTATATTATTATCTGGGACATTAGCATATCATAAAAACACAGTATTAGTGCATAATATGTTGGTTGAATCTACCAACAAGTTTTTTTCTTCTTACCATTAAGTGTGGAATAAATTTTTCCATCACGAAGCTGAACATCTGTTTGATTCAAAGATACATCATCATCTTTAGATGGACACTTGTCCAATAAATCAGATGAAGGATTCTGTTTATCTGCATATACAACCAAAAAAATCATTACATTAAACAAAAAAATCCCTTTTACTTAGATTACGACTATATAGAATACTCTATTTGATTACCATAACTTTATTGATGATGGTCTGAATTCGATGGCGCCTTTTCTAAACCATCTGTACCTTTTGCTTCATCAATGGGATCACAGGTATCAGCTTTGTAATCCACTAAAACATCCACAATCATTTGATTGCTTTTCTCTATTAAAGCATCTGAAATACCATGATCACTTTGTACACTACCAACAAGCTCTGGCCGATTATATGTTTCTTTGAAAAAACTATCGCGACCATCTGAATAATTCAAATTATCAACAAAATGACTCTTCTCATTTCTACTCCTGGTGTCTGATTTACTTACAGAAACACCACAGTTTTCTCAAAGATCACTTGTCTTTGATTTTGCAACAAGAAGCAGTAATGAATCAAACTTTGCATTCAACTTATCTGTAATCCTCTTCTCCATGTCAGCAAGATCTTCATTCACACTATTTTCTGGAATTGATCATATATTGAATCTTAGTCTCAGTAGGTAAGTTTACTTTGAGATTAGCTGTCAATCTCTGATAAAAGAAAAATATTAAAACCACATAAGAAAAAAAATTAAAAGACAAAACCCACGAAGAATTTCACCTTTACAACTTCATTCATGTCAATAGATTCTGCTGTTGAACTAGTCTTTGAAGATGACTTTGAGGGTGACTTTGAAGTTGAAGCATGTTTAGATTTATGCCTTATTGGTCTCACTGAGGCATCTTCCCAAAACTATTAAAAAGTACATTTCAAAACCAACAAAAAAGTAAAAAAAGAAATAACAAACAAAAGCAAGTACTCGTAAAACTCACCTGTTCATTATGAAAGTAGTCATCACACAAGACATTGTATTGAGGGGTAAAAGTACATGTGTAACGAAGCATCACAGGTTTGATCCTAGGGCGAACAGTAAAATACTGCCTGAACACAGGGAACACCTCTGCCACCCAGCAACAGAATAGGAAGGGCATACCAGGAAACAAATAAGTAGAAGAATTTGGCTTTATGATTGATTGCAAATGGTGTACCATTTGACGATATATCTCAGTACCCCACTTATAACAGCTATGCACCTCTTCATTATCAATAATAATCATATGTTGATCATCCACTACTCTAGGTAATGGCCGGCCCAATAAAACAGAATTAAGCAAATATACCTCAGCTAGTTTAACAGCATCATCTTGCTCTAATGGAACATCTAATCGTGCAGCTGACACTCTATTCACATTGCTCTTTGGAGTCACTCTCATATAACTGGAATGATGTTCAATCAAATCAAGCAAGTCATATAACTTTAAAGTCCAGTTGTTGTCCTTTTTATTAACATCGTCTTCGGGATTCCTGAAATACTTCTCCTTTAATCTACTCTTTGAGAGCTTAAAAATACTTATATCTACAATACTGGAAATATTAAGACCACTAAATACATGAAAATCATCAGCTGTGAAATCTACTATATCACCAAAAACTTTGAAGCTAAGCTTAGTGTTGTCTGAAGAAACTATTTGAGACTGCAGAAAACAATTTATAATCCTCCCAGAATATTTAGCATCTTCCAAAAGCTTAAACTTGCTGAATGGCCCTTCCTTCAGTTTCTCCATGTAATCCGCAGACAATAACCCTTCAAGTAATCCACGATACTCTGTGTCACCTTTCCACTGGCAATCACGATTTTTTCACTGCGCAAATGGAAGCAATATACCATCGTCGTTTGGCAGATTATCCATACCCTCATCAGTTGGTATAATCTCCATTGCTGTAACATTAGCACATGTATTAAAATAAAACAAAGAAAAATTAACACCTATATGCTTGCACCTAAAAAACCCGCAGACATTGGTGCTGGGAGTACAAGTAGTTCATGTGCAAGGTCACTGTGTTTGTACTGCTGGGGGAGAGCTTGGTGGCCCACCCCCTCCTCCCCAGACATTGGTGCTGGGATCACAAGTAGTTCATATGCATGGTCACAGTATTTTGTGTTGGGGCCTATGATGCTTTGTTATACAAAGTCCCATGTTTTAGAACTGGGACACAAGCACTTGTTAAACAAAGGGGTCACAGTATTTTGTGCTGGGGCCTATGATGCTTTGTTATACAAAGTCCCATGTTTTAGGACTGGGACACAAGCACTTGTTAAACAAAGGGGTCACAGTGTTTGTGCTGGGGGAGAGCTTGGTGGCCCACCCCCTCCCCCAGACATTGGTGCTGGGAGCACAAGTAGTTCATGTGCATGGTCACAGTATTTTGTGCTGGGGCTTATGGTGCATGTTATACAAAGTCCCATGTTTTAGAACTGGGACACAAGCACTTGTTAAACAAAGGGGTCCAGTATTTTATCATGGGGCAACAGTCTATCCCCTACAGAGTCACGGTATATAGTTCTGGGGCAAAGGTTTTCACAAAAAAAACCGTTGCCCCCTTTAAAAATAACCTACCATTTACAATGGACAAGTACCTGTTAAAAACATACAGTCCCAGTATCATTGGGCAGCAGTCTATCCCCAACAAAAGGTCACAGTATATAGTTCTGGGGCAATGGGTTTCACAGAAAAAAAGCGTTCCCCTTAAAAAAACTCCACCATTTTAAAGGGAATCAAAAGCTTTAACTGTACTCCAATGGAAAATCTAAATATTTTTTGAAACAAAATCAAAATCTAATAACCCATATACACGTACAAAAATGAAAAAAAAAACAATACGAAGTAAACACAGTTACCTTAATGTACGAAACAGCAAAATAAAGTTTTTACCCAAAACACAAAGCTTCAAAATCTCAAAAATAAGAAATTGGTGCATTTCGAAAGAGAGTTCATATATTTTGATAGAATTCAAAAGTCACAGTATCAAAGAGAGAAACAAAAACCCCAAATAAGTTAAAAATAAGGAAGGGTAAAACCGAAATTTCCAAAATGTGTAAAACGACGTCGTGATACTATTATTTTTAAAAAACGCATCTAGTGATTAATTCTCAGCAAATTTGTGAACAGAGGCTACGCATCACAAAGCGGGTGCCAAAGTGGCTTCCCCGCCAAATTTTTACCTTTATAAAGGTACCGTTTACAAGCTTTCAAGTTTCCCCACCCTCCTCGTGAAAACGGCCAGGTTTGCACTGCTTCGAGTTTGCATCGATTTTATTTTTCAGAAAGCTCTCACTGTTGATGTGTTTTCAAATAATTATTAAGTATTCAAATATGTTTTAATATATACCCATATAATGGGGAGGATTATTGGGTTTGGAAAGGTGAAGTCTTGGTTATTTTTACTCTGTTAACTGTCACTCTTGCCATGTGTTATGCCTGATGAACAGGTTATGTTATGGCTATGTTGTTGTTTGCCTTACACATAACTCATTCCTAACAGAACATAAAAGAAAGAAGATAAAGAAATTTTGTATTACATGGTCGTAACGTTTCTTATAATTTCTTTCATTTTTTTGTTTTGTTTTTTCCTTAACTGCACAGACCATATGGCAGCAGAAGATCTACAACTTGTTGACGAGGTTTTGTAATCATCTCTACTGTTGTTCTAGATTAATTGTTATTGTTATTGTTCACTAATAGATAAATTTTTAGTTGATGGTAGTACTGATCAACATGAATATTACTAATTGTGCTATAAATAATTATATAGGAGTTTAATTTGAAAGACAAAAACGTACTTCTCCCCTATGTTCGACAACAAATAATGGGTAAGTACGTAGTATAATAAAGAAAAAAAGGATAACAATATGATTGTAATTTTATAATGGGGGCTTGTAACGCAATTATTTCTTCTTTTGCTTTTGTTTTTTTAAGGTAATTGTTATGCATACAACGTTGGTGAAGCAATTTCAGCTCTATTTGCTTATGTTTATGGTGATAAACCAGTTGAGTTATCCACACAACAGATCACAGATCATGTACCTATTATGTTTGATTATCAACTCAAAAGTATTAAAAAAGACGACCGTGGTTGTTACGGTAGCTATTCCAGAGATGTCTTGGTATATGCAAATTATGTGGGCTTGTTAGAAGACAAGAATTACGTCAAACGACAAAACAGAAGAGAAGAAGATGTACAACCCATACCAGATGATGTATACTTTTCATAACCTTTCCACTATGTTTGCACGACCATTACAATACATATATTTCCTTTATAGCAATATAACTTTACTTCTCTTGCTTTTTTCGTATGGGTGAAATGGGTTAGAAACCGAAGTTTTACATTGGAAACTTTCGTTCTGTATATGAGGAGGGAACGCGTCAAAGATTTTGCTATGAGGAAGCAGTGACTGAAGAACAAATCAATGAAATCTTGAAAGAACGGCCAACGGTTGGTTCTATCAAAACAAATAAAAGTTTTCACAACTTCGAGGGGAGGTAATTGTATATATATACTTCTGAGTTCTTCAGTTTTTTGGTTAGCAATTCAATATAATGTCATGAAAAGAATCTAGTTTTTTTATGGTATATGTATATATACTTAATGGAAGGATTTCCAATAGATAGTGACGGTTTTAACCTTCTCATTTAAACTTCTATTTCGGTAAAGTCATGGATTTTTTTTTATTAGTTGGTACTTATTGTTGTGTTTTCGTACAAAAAAATTCAAATAACTTTGATCACAATCAAATCTCCAGAAAGTTTTGAATATGTAGTAAGGCATGTTCTAGTTAGACGATTATAATAATTTTTACATAATTGTGTTATATTAGCTTAAGTTTATGTGAAGTGTTTTCTTTTCACAGGGAATACATATGGGTCCTAACGCAGGTGAAGCAGCGGATGATGGATACCATGTAGTATTGATTGTGGGATATGGAGTTAAAGATGGAATTAAATATTTTTTAATTAAAAATAGTCATGGTACTAAATGGGGGGATAAAGGGTTTGGCAAGGTCAGAAGAGATTTGCTTTTCGAATTAGCATATCCTCTTAAAGCCGTCAAGTCAAATGTGGAGCCACTGAAACTAATTATTCATGCTAGAATCAAGAGCCGATGTAAAAGAAAAAGAAACTGGAGTAGGTCAAAGACTTACCGATCTAAAGCTTCACGTCAAACGCAATCCTCTTTTGCCGCTCTAAGGAAAAGGTACAAAAAGCTTGTACAGAGTGAGATTGTACTTTATCTCTTATGTTAATTTTTTCTAAAGGATTTAATTCATTTCATGACGTATTGGTGGCTAAAAGTGGTCACATGTTTACAAGCAAATGCTTTTTAAAGTTTTACAGTTATAATTTGACTTATCATTGACCTTGAATTAATTGAACTGACTAGTGTCAACCAGAAACATTTAGTGAATTTTATTGCACTGTGGTTCATGTATATTTGCGCATTTTATTGTTTATTTGAGAATGGATTGTGGAGTGTACTAAGTTGAAGACACCCCTGATTTATCTTGGCAAAGGTTGGTGGTGCTTTAAGACCACGTAAAGTCGATTAGCTTTGAAATTTAGTGGTTTTAGTGTATGCAAATAGGATGCTGAAAGGTTAAGACAACAGACAAGTCCATTCACCTTGTTTTGATGTACTTAAATGGTTGAAAATTTTGAGAAGAAAAGGATGAGAACATACCCTCAAACTCAAAGTAGTAATATATTCTCTATGAGATTCTTTATGAGTCTTTGTAACTTGCGGTAGTTATTACTAAACCTGCGGAGATGAATTGACTTAAATGAATTTTGACTTGTGTTTCGTGTAAGATTTTTCCTTCATTTATGTGCTTGAACTAGATCAGCATCACAAACTACTTAATTATTTTCTTTATATTTTAATGCGCACTCTTTGTTTCTGATCAGGTCCTGTACCAAGGAACCACCTTCTGTGATGAAAAGAAAGTACCCAGAAGCAAGAAAGATCCTAAAGTCCGAAGAATCTGTCCGAAACGAGAAAAATTCAAATGCTGATGTGGATGACACCCTGGACCATCGAGCTAAGTTGGATAGGAGTAAAAGGGTTAGAATGCCAAATAGTAGGCCTAATGGCAATTGGGTTAGAATGCCAAACACTAATAGGTTGGCTAGGCTGGGTTGTTAGCGACTCCGTATTTCTCTCATCCCCTCCTTATGAGTTATAACTCTGTTTCATTGCATTTTCTTTTGGTTAATTGCTTGGCAACAAAACAAAAGAGCTGATAGATGTGGTTTGATTCTCCTGGAAGTGCAGTTTTTTATATGAGAATAGACTGTTGGGGTGTAATCTGCGGATAAGTTTGTTTGATATATATATAAAATGCATGCAAATGGTCAACCTTTAATTTGAAGATTATATGTTAAAGAATACATTGTGAAGTTCCACAAAGAAGAAAGATGACATTGTCTTTAAATTCGCTTGCTACAACTAGTTTATTTCACTTTTCCGAAATCCGTTAGGTTACAAGAAGTAAACGTTAATTTGCAATGTTGGTCGTTGGAAGTGTTTTAGTTTTTCTTTTTTAATAGAATTTGGGGTGTTGTATTAATCAAAAGAGCATATGGGGGACTACGCGTTACCTCAAGGTACAACACAGAAATGAATGACTACTCCGTTCCTCAAAAAAATAAGGAACATGTGAACTCTAACAAGAAACAGATCTCACTCCTTCAAACCTTCTCTTAGCTTACAAAGAAATTAGTCTTATCATATCTAGTTCTAATACAAGGAAGTTGGCACTTATCCAATTGGAAAGGACCCTTAGAATGATTAGGGAGTCCCTGGAAAGTGCTAAAGAAGGAGTTACAACCAGAACTTGCTGCCAGCTTAGCCAGGTAATCTGCAATTTTATTTGCTTCCCCGAAGCAATGAATAATGTGAACATTGGCTAGGTTCATGTTCTGGACATAGAATTAGTTACTCCGTTCAGCTTATAGTTGTTAGTAGCCCTCTCTGGAAGCATTTTAGTAACAATTAGCGAGTCAAGTTCAAGCTCCAAGTTGATGTAACCTTTCTGAATAGAGACCAAAGCTGGCTGCCAAAGCCTCACACATATTGTTACTAAGGCATTTAACCGCGAGAGAAAATGGCATAACGAAATCTCCTTTGTTGTCTCTGATTACGTAAGCCACCAATACCAGCATTAATATTCTCCAAAAAATAGCTTCCACCAGTGTTTATTTTAACCCAAATAGGCACGGGTTTGTGCCAAAGTACCTGAGTGTGAATAGGTACATGCCTCATCCTTTCAACATCACATATTTGGCTCCAAGAGGTATTCCAGATGTATTTAGGAAAGGCCAACTTCATAGCTGCATAAATAGTCCATTCAATTTGTTGCTTCATCTTGTAAATCCTAAAATTCTTTTGGATATTTGCAAGCACAGCAAGCTTTCAAGATTTCCCAACATATTACAATAGGTGTAATTTGCAAAAGGGTCTTGTGCGCACTATTTTTGGACTTTTGATTCCACCAACTCTGTAACACTCCTCTAATATATGTATATCTTGATGCGGAATACCCAACGGACCTCCAAAGTTGTGACACCCCAATTAAGAAGTGTGCTTGTGCGCACTATTTTTGGACTTTTGATTCCACCAACTCTGTAACACTCCTCTAATATGTCTATCTTGATGCCGAATACCTAACGGACCTCCAAAGTTGTGACACCCCAGTTAAAAAGTGTCTCACATTGGCATAACTGGATATTTGCAAGCACAACAAGCTTTCAAGATTTCCAAGCATATTATAATAGGTGTAATTTGCAGAAGAGTCTTGTGCGCACTATTTTTAGACTTTTGATTCCACCAACTCTGAGAGTCTCACATCGGCATAACAAAAGTTGTGACACCCCAGTTAAGAAGTGTCTCACATTGGCATAAATGGATATTTGCAAGCACAACAAGCTTTCTGGATATTTGCAAGCACAACAAGCTTTCAAGATTTCCAAGCATATTACAATAGGTGTAATTTGCAGAAGAGTCGTGTGCGCACTATTTTTAGACTTTTGATTCCACCAACTCTGAGAGTCCCACATCGGCATAACAATGTGAAAGATGCTGGGTATTTAAGTAAGAAAGTCTTATACTCTAGTGACGCATTTTAAAGTCGTGTGGGGCCTAGGCCCAAAGCGGAAGCGGTATTTAAGTAAGAATGCACTATACTCTAGTGACGCATTTTAAAGTCGTGCAGGGCCTAGGCCCAAAGTGGAAGCAGGCTAGGCTGTTACAGATGGTATCAGAGCCACTCCGTGTCAGCCTTATCGATGCGGGATAGAGTTCAGAGCTGAGTCTAGGATAATCCCGGGTACGCAGGGCAAACCTCAGCGAGGACTCTGAATGCATAAGAGGGGGTGTATGTGACACGTGATGGTATTTAAGTACACATGTCTTAGATCCTAGCGACGCGTTTTAAAGCCGTGCGGACCTAGGCCCAAAGCGGACAATATCACAAGCAGGCTTGGGTTGTTACAGATGGTATCAGAACCATTCTGTGTCAGCCTTGTCGATGCGTGCAAACAATATCACTAGCAGGCTTGGGCTGTTACAGATGGTATCAGAGTCACTCCGTGTCAGCCTTCTCGATACGGGACAGAGTTCAGGACTGAGTCTAGGTAAATCCCGGGTACGCTGGGCAACCATAAGAGGGGGTCTATGTGACACCCCAGTTAAGAAGTATCCCATATCGGCGTCACTAGAGTATAAGGCATGATTACTTAAATACCCAGCATCTCTCACGTGTTATGCCGATGTGGGACATTTCTTAACTGGGATGTCACAAAAGTACTTCCAAATATCTTTAGCTATTTGGCTTTCAACAAATACATGTTGAATAGATTCACACTAAGGAATAGTACAACATTTACATCTAGAAGCTAGCTGATTGCCAAACTTTCTACTAATAACATCATCCATGGGCAGCTTGCCAAGACAATTCTCTATACGCGAAATGAAATTTTAAAAGGGATATTGGATTTTCATACCTTATTGTTAAAACTTTCTCTGACATGTGATGCTTTTAACGAGAGCCAAGCTGTTTTGTTACCAAAGATCCCATCCTCGCTGAGAGTCCATAATGCATAATCAGAAAGAAAATTATTTCCAATTTCAACTTAACTGATATGTTGCAATATGTCAGAGCTTAAGACTTGACTTAGCTTTGTGAAGTCCTAGGTTCCATTACATATGAATTCTTTGACCTTCGTCCTCCCAGATTTATTTCTTGAATGACAAAGATTAGCCATGTCCCCTTTACCTGTCCAGTTGTCCCACCAAAAGCTGCATTCCCCATCATTAATCTTTTACATAATATTGGATTTAGTTTTGTTCTTTATTTGCATTATTTGCCTCCATATGAGAGAAATACCATAAGCTTCTTTTTTTGCCACAGGGTGACATCTGCTGCACTATTTTGCTCTTAAGAATTGTGCCCAAAGGGAAGAAACAGTCCTACATCTCCACCACCTCTTCATTGCTAAGGTGTTACTAATTTCATTCATGCTTCTAACCCCGATACCACCTTCTTCGTTTAGATGACACAATTTTTACCAAGAACTATAGTGGAAATTATTTTGTCTCCAGAAGAACCCCAAAAGAAATTTGCAGAATGTTTTTCCAGGAGTGTGAGTCCCTTTAGGAGGACTCATGGCAGAGAGAATATAAATGGGCATGGACTGAAAATACATGCTTAATGAGTACCAGTCTTCCCCCCACTGATAACGTCTTACCTTGCCATCCACTTAGTCTATTTACTAGCATGCCATTAAAATATGGAGTTAATTCCTAAAATAGTCACTGAACTATTGCTAAGTATCTAAAAAAGTCACTTTCTTTTGGTTTGGGACAAAAATATCACTCAACTTATCCAAAACACCTTAAAAAGTCATCCTTCAAAATTGTGGGTTAAATGTCACCGGAAAATGCTGACATGAAATTTTATTTTAGTTTTATTTTTTTCTTTTTTCAACATATTTTAGTTTTTTTAATTAAAAGTTAAATCAATAAATATTTTATTTGTTTTCTTAAAATACCAAATTATTTATTTATGACATGCCCATACTATTTGACCCAAAACGGGTCTTCTTAAGACTATTTGAACGAATTTTATTGATGTATGCTATTTTTGTTCTCAAGTCATGATATAGGTAAAATACAAAATAAATTCTAAATCCTCCCAAGAGACAACTCTCTTTTACCTACCATTCCATAAAAGATTAATATTAAAACTTTTTAACAAACAAAAGCTTGTCTAAATGTCCCACAAAATTTTGGGAGCGCCATTGTCAACAAAAAAGAGTAACATACTATACTAAAATAAATTTTTTACATAATTCCAATAAGAGTAACATACTGTGCCTTTTTTCTGCATTTCTTGAGAAGACCTGTTTTCAAGTAGCATGTGGGTATTTCATAAATAAATAATTTGATATTTTTTTTATAAAAAATTAAAATATTTATTGGATTCACTTTTAATAAAAATAACTAAAATAAAATAGTCTTGAGAAGACCCATTTTGGGTCAAGTAGTATGTGAGTATTTGATAAATAAATAATTTAGCATTTTAAGAAAAAAAATTAAAATATTTATTGGGATTAACTTTTAATAAAAAGAACTAATATATGCTGAAAAAAGAAAAAAATAAAATAAAATTTCATGTCAGCATTTTCTGGTTACTTTTAACCCACAATTTAGGAGAATAATATTGAAGGTATTTTGGATAAATTGAGTGATATTTTTGTCCCAAACCAAAGGAAAGTGACTTTTTTAGATACTTATCAATAATTCAGTGACCATTTTAGGAATTAACTCTCAAAATATGCAATAGTTATTGATATAAGAAATGGAAAACTTTTATCCATAAAACCAGTTCTTCGCATTCTGTTAATCCTGCTAGGCGAAACCTTTGGATCACTGATGAAAAAACTCTTTTCGCTGTTGACTTTTTGTCTAGATGCTCTCTCATACCTAGTGATATGCATATCACATATGCTTGAGATTCAGGTTTAAGAGGCAAAGTGCTGTTGCGATATTTTCAAGTTTAAGAGGCAAATTGTCGGTGGCCTTTTTTTATTGTTCAATAATGGTGGTGTTATGAACGAAAATAGCCAAGACGATATATTTGGAAATCCAGAGGACTATATGTGGGAACAAGGCTAAAGTGTGTGCACCCTACATGATAGGAGCCAATATTTTAGGGTATAAATAAGGGGTTTGTTTTAGTGCAGAGTTAGGAAATTAGTTAAGTAAAAGTCTGAGTCTTCTCACCTCCAATTTCTATGTTTCTCCACCTCATTTTCTCTGAGTCTTCTCGTCCCCCTTCCCTATCATTGTCCTAATTTCCTATTGTTGTTATTGTAATTCCTAGTTCAATAATTCAGTCTTTGCAATTGTAATCGATGCCTTATTAGTTAATATAATCAAGTTTGTTTCCTTACTATTGAATTGAGTTGTGAGTAGTAGAGGTTACAACATTGGGGCTTTCATCATTTCGACTCCTATGGCAACAGTGATCCTAGATCGATTCAGTGGTGGCGACCCTGAGAGTTGGATTTGTAAGGCCGAGCAGTACTATCAGTTCCTTGGATTTTCTTAGGAGAACTGGTTGTCTCTTACTTCCATTTACCTTGAAGGTGATGCGCTTAATTGGTTCAGTTGGCTATTTCGCAACAAACAATTCTTCGTCTGGAAGCATTTTACGGAGAAACTGAAGCTGCATTTTCGGACACAGTCCTTCATAGACCATCACAAACCAACGTCTATGGTATTGGGACGCTTCCATGGCAAAAACCTTGAGGATTGGATCCTCCAAGCGATTTTACGGAATAGGTAACGCTTACAAATTGTCACTAGGATTGATCTATCTAGATGGCAAAGCCTTGCATTGGTATCAATGGCTTTTTCAGAACAAGCAATTGGATGATTGGGAACACTTGACAGAGAAGGTGAGGCTTCTATTCAAGAAACGAAATATGGCTGAAGGCTACAAAAGTATGCCATTGCCGAAGACAAGGCGTTTTAGAAAAGTCCCAAAGAAGATTCAAATTAAAACGTCTGCATCGTTGATGGTTCCTATAACTCCTTGGAAGTTGCAGCTTCCATCGCCCAAGAGACCGAAGCTCAAGTGTGTGATGATACACCACTTAAATGCGCCTATAGCAAGGAACTGCATCAACTCTATAATAAACAAGGCCTTCGCTAACATGTCACGGCGAGGTTGCTGCTCCCAAGTGTTTGCTAATAAATCGGTTCGAGTAACTGTTAACGACATTTGTCCTCATAGAAATATTTATGCCTATGTTTCACACTCATGGGTTGATACTGGGCAAAAAGAAATAGCACTTATGCCTTGGAATTGTAGAGTGCGTATAGACACATAGTTTGGTGGGATGGATCCGACTATCTCTGTTATGGCAACTTCTAGCTTTGCCAAGGCTTCTAGTAAAGAATATTGTATGTTTGTATCCTTCCTCCTGAAAAACTAAATGAACATTCTCGGATGACCTTTCTTTTTTATCATGGAGCTCCTATATCCACTGTAACCATTAGGAGTTCGATTCAGAGCTTATTCCCTATTGCCGAATCATATACTAGCTCCCCAGACATTCGACAACATACCAACTGTGAAATTTCAGTAGGAACCAAAACAATTTGTAGTTGTGCGGACAAGTGGTTCAACAAGGGGCAGGACTTTAAGGATGCTTTAGAGAATTTAGTAGGCAATGATGCCGAGAGGGGATTTCTGGGCATGCTTCTAACTCAATTTCAGAGTCAGGGACTGGAAGTGAAGGCTGAAATGGAAGGTAAAATGCCTCCTTACTTGTTCATTCATGGCTTATGATGTGTGGGCAAAATAACACACCTTACCTTCTATTTGCTTGAGCTTTTATTGTGTATTATTGATTAACCACGCGCACTTATCATTTTTTAGTTGCATATTACATGATATTGACGTTGTGGTGATGAGTAGATGGAAAACAAGTCAAAACAAGCTGAATTGCAAAGTAACTTATCCTGGATTGAAATCTGCTTAACGCGATCACGCAGGGTTACACACAATTGCGTAGAGAAGACTTGAGAAGCTAGCGCAAAAGTGCCCAAGAGACGCGATCGCGTAGAACATAAAAGAGATTCAGCGCGAAAGCGCCATTTATCACACGATCGCGCAAGAGCGCGTTTGGACTGCTTTGGACAGTTATAGAATTTCACACCAGCTGAATTGGGAACATATAAATAGCCCTTTGCACGACCTAGGGCATATCTTTTGGTCATTTTTTCAATCTTAGAGCGAGGATATATCAACAAGAACACCAAGAGGGTGAAGATTTGGAGCAACCCATTGAGAAATTCTCAACCCTTAGTACTATTTTCTTTACTTTCATGTTTTGTATTGAATATATTTGGTGTTGTTGATGTTATTGAACACTTGATTTTGTGAATATATTTCATGACTATTTGTATTTATTTATTGGTATGATTTTGGACATGAATATATGAATGATTCATGACTAGGAATTTTATATTTATGAGTTTTGATTATCTAGCTTGTATTGTTGTGATTGCTTGCCTTTTGTGGTCATGACACTTAAGTTACATGTCAACTTTGCTAATTAAAGACTCGGGAGAGATTAGTTAGCGTAGAATAGTGAAGCTAGCGAGGATTTGGGTTGATAGGCTATTTCATAGACTAACTCATCTAAAAGAAGTTACGCTCGGAAGAGGTCTTCTTTCCTCGGGTGATGGGTAGTACTTTATAAGCTCAACTATGCATTTGACGAGCGCCTTTGAGGCAAATCCCTTCTACGCCAGAAGGATTTTAGGGATTACATTAGAACGACTCGGCCATAATATATAAACCCCGTGCTATAATTGCATCCTATGCTCAAAACTTGTCTTCCTTGGTTGTGAGAAGGCCATTGATCACCTTACTTGCTTTCCTAGTGTAGTTTGTATTTGTTAATATCATTCCATCACCTTGTTATCCTAGTTTGGCTTAGTCAAATATGTTTAGTTCCTCCACTACTTTGATTACATCACTTTGTTCCTTGTGGATTCGACCCTGACTCCTAGTTGGTAAATTATATTGTGATGACCGTTCATATCTCAAGCTGAGATATGTGTTGAGCACTGTCAAAATTGGCGCTGTTGTCGGAGAACAATTGGCGTATTAGAGTAGTTTGAGGAGTTGAGCTAGTTGGCTTAGTTCTAAACTTTGTGAACCTTTGTTGTATGAATTGTGAATAGTAGTAATGTTCTTTGTAAATTATAAATATTTGTTTGTGTGCAGTGTTTACTTGCATTAGTTAGTTAGTTTAGATTAGTGGTAATTATCTTGAAATGGTATCATGGAACCAAAATTGGTCAAATATTGAAAATTCATACATGAGTGATCCTTGTCCTTATTGTGGTGGACCTCACTATTGGCAAGATTGTGAAATTGTTTCCGGGAGCGAGTTGTGTGCACCTTCTCAACCCTTTGAATGGGATATTTGTCATGAGCATGGGGGTCAAAATGGCCATTGAGGTGGATGTCCTAATATTCGTTATTCTTCTCCTAATGATTTTTGTAATGGTGCTAATGATTTTTATGAGTTTGATAGGTCCAATGCAAATAAGAACATAGAACTTGAACCCAAATGGCAAGGCATCCAAGAAAAGTTTCAAGAAAAATAGACTTATCTACTTCACAAGAAGAACGCACTCATAATAAGAGATGTGAATACTTGATGGAGCGGATACTTGAACAACATCATGAGAATGCCGACACTCTCAAAGAGATGAAAGAAATGAAAGTGGAAGTTCACCAAAACGACTTAGCCCTACAACTCTTGAAGGAGAAAATGAAGCAATTAATTGAAGTCTTTACTGCTCAAGAGGCTAAGGATGGGTATAGTTTTCAAGAAGAACCCTCCATAGAAGATGTGCTTGAATGACAAGAAAGAATTGTCAAAGAAGAGCACATTTGGGATGAAGAAGAAATTGTGAGCCGAGCTTGGCTCCGAGATCAAGATCGAAAAATGAAAGTCCATGAAGCATGCCTTCAAGACTTAAATGTAGATGGTTGGGATCTCAAACAAGAAAGACAAGAACTATGAGAAAGAGTGAACCAATTTGATCTTGAAGCTCGTGTCTTGAAAATTCAAGTGCATGAAATGGTTGAAGCTTCCGAGGCTCAGCATGAAGAAATCGTGAATGATATGCTAGAAATGAGCGAATTTGTGGAAGAGAGCACAAGCCAAATCATGGGAACTCATGGAAATGATCACATATTCAAGATATTTGGTAATGATTCCATGAGCAAGAAATTTGTGTTGGAGTCTAGAGCGGAAATGAAGAACTCTTGTGATGAATACTCTAATACCATTAAAGAGGAGAATGTCAAGCTTGGTGCCCAATCGATGTTGAAAAAGGTTAGACCTCATTCATTTCACTTCTCAAATCTTTGTGTTGATGATGCAATAGAAGTAGAAGAACAAGTACCTTTGGATGATTTTGGTATTGATGAGCAAAATGGGTACATTGTTGAATTTGCCACGCCAAGGAGACAAAACGACATCCCTCACTTGAAGGCGAAAAAGTGCAAGATGAAGAATCCGGCTTTACAATCTTGGAAGTATGTACTCCTGCCTAAAGAGCACAACAAAGAACATGAAGCCATGTTAAGGAAAAAAATCACCTTCACCAAGTGAAGAGAATAAGGCATAAATATAGAGAAAATAGACTGCCTGAGGGTGTAGGGCGGACCGCCCAATGAGATGAGGCGGACCGCCCGCTGAAATTTTACCATCTGCATCCCAGTAGGCGGAGCGCCTAATGTTTGGGGCGGACCGCCTTGCTGAAATTCTGCTCACTGAAAGTTGGTCTAAAAAAACATTCAGCGCTATCGCGTCAGAAGCAGCGCGATCGCGCTTTACTGCGAGATAAACTTGCGCGATTGCGTAAGTTCACTCAGCAGCAAAGCGCGATCGCTCATCCTAACATGTGATCACGCTGAGTAACGGTTCAGATATTAAATGGGCAGTTTTAAAAGGCCAAACGACCCACTTCTTCAAAACACTCATTCTCTCAAACTCCCTTCCCCCATCTTTGCATCACAACTGCTCCACTCCACCCTCTATTCCACTCTCAAGCATTCCATCTCAATCATCAAGGTATGTTTCTCAATTTCCACTTCAATTTTGTTTGGTAAAAGTATGTGTAAGTACTTTTTCTCTCTTGATTCCAATATTGGTTGTGTGAATAAGAAAACAAGGGGCTTTTAATAGAAAATAGGGGGAAGTCTGATGTACCCTTATAGTCAATTCGTGTGTGAAGAAAATGGGTTAGCTTACTAGTTTGTTAATGTCCAATTGAACAAAATCCTAGTGTTGGATCCGAGAACTGGAATCTAAAATTTGGGTGTTTCTTGTTAAAATTGTGGGTGTGCACTATGATAGATGTATGGAACATGTGAGATTCTAGATTTTGCAGCCGAGGTCAGTCTCATCCTGTTGGAGAAGACGACCTCGTGCTCGTGCGAAGACCTGCGAGAACACGAAGATTCGTCAAGCTCTCTCCTATGCGATCGCGTCAGACGTGTCGCGATCGCGCAGGAGGTTCTTAGATAGGTCAGCGCGGTCGCGCCTGTTCTTGCGCGATCGCACAGAGATCCAATTTCTCACAGAAACAGTAAGCTTGCACAGCCCACTGCTGAAAAATTTTTGGCTTCAACCTTTGGCTCATGAGCTTTATTAATGCATGTATTAAGTACCCAAATCGTGTTTTGACAATGGTGATCTTTGTAGTTACTTTTTCTCTTACAATGGCCAAAGGAAACAACCAACACAGCTTAACGAAAGGGAGAAATGAAGAATATGACACTGTTCTTATCCACATCATGCCATGAAAAATTCCAAAGGGATCTTGAAAAGAGCTTCATTAAGGAAAGAGGGATCCATATGGACAAAGTGGACGAGAAACTCCTCAACTTCTTCCAAAGGCTTGAAAATAGTGGATGGAGTTGTTTTGCCAAAACACCTAAGGGAATTTTATGCTAATGCCACTCAAACAGATTTTAGTGGTGAGTTGGTGACTACTGTGAGGGGCAAGTTAGTGCGTTTGATGCAACTACAATCAATGCGGTGTATGAGCTAGATAATGTTGACAATGCTTTATACAAGGCTCGTGCTTCAGAAGGAGGTGTGCAATGGATGGCTGATATGCTTCAAGGGGGTAAACCCTCAAGTTGGTCCACATTCACACAAAAGATTGTAACCACTGACTTCACAGCTGAGGCCCTCATCTGGTTATCTATTGTGTGCACTAGGTGATGCCTTCGAGTAATGAGAGTGATCTCACTCCTGAAAAAGCTCGACTGATCGCAGCACTGATTGACGGTTTCAAAGTCAATGTTGGGGAAATAATTGTTGGGGAGATTGAAGAGGTGGTGCAAGAGAGAACAAAGAGCTTATTCTTCCCAAGCTTGATTCACCAGCTACGCATAAATGTCGGAGTGGAGATACGCAGCAGTGATAAATGTGTAAGTCCTGAAAATCCTATCTATCCACTATTGAAGAAAGGACCAGGAGGGGTAACGCAAAGCAAGAAAATAAAAGTTGAGGTGCCCTCCCAGATTGATGTTGATGACCCAACATGTGGGCAGTTCTTAGCACCCGCTACTACTACTGCACCAGAGAGTTCATACACTCCAGTTCCACCACTTTTATCAGGAGCGTCTAACATGAGGTACATTTCATCTCAGATTTCTTCTGTAGACGCTGGTAGCAGGGCTTCCTTCAAGCTCACATGGAGAGGGTTCTTCCTCGAGGCCTTCGAGCACTTTATCATTGGAGGCAGTAGCAACTGAGCAGGAGCAGATTAAGATCAGGCTGGACAAAATAGAGAGAAGCAGAAAAAGTTTGGCAAAAGAACAAGCAACTTCCTGAACAAGATGATGAGTAAGCTGAACTCGCTTTGTCTCTCTACTAGCTCAGATGAGGAGTCCGATGATGAGCTTTGCTACCCCAACACTGACAGTGAGGATTGATCTTCTAGTTAGAGATTTCCTTACACACTTTGTATTACATTGTTAGTTGCGCTGAGGACAGTGCATAGTTTAAGTTTGCGGGTGTATTTGTGTTTTGGGTGTAGTATTGATGTTGCTCATGTTCTTGAGGTTTATGACATGTCTACCTTCTCTTTTCCTTGTTTTTGTACAAATTGTGAAAACTTTGTGGATGATCATTTTCTTTGATAGTAGTATAAGTAGTTATTATAATATTGTGTTAATTGTTTGTTCATATTTAGTAGTTAGTTAGAACTACACATTAAAAAAAAGTACTCCCAAACTACGTCTGGGATGTTGCTTCCTTTTATCTGATTCACCTTTGTGTGATACGTAAGTATCCCACTTGGGTGCAAAAGCCTCATTTGGGTCCGAACAACCATTTTCGTTGTAAATACCATGTTGTATAAAATTTTTGACATAACTTCCTTGGTTTTTCTTTGCCATGGTTCTTTTCTTAGGAAGCAATTCTTGTGAACCGAGCATTCTTATGATTTAATTAGTAGTAATAGTAGTATAGTAGTAGTTGTGGATATTTGCCCTTGGCCAATTTTTTGCATGTTTGGTTCCAAGAATATACTCGTCTTCCTTGCTTTACTTGTGCCATATGTGGTGAGGTTTTGGTGTGTTTATGTATGTGCTTCTTGATCTAGAACTTTCCCTAAGTGTGCTTTGAGGCGAAATCCTAGGTGATGCTTGACTTGAAAAATGACTTTAGGCTTTCTTTGGCCCGCTAGTAATCTAAAAAGCCTACCCTTGCATTATAACCTTAGTCAACCCCTTTGAGCTTAATATCCTTTCTTTTGGCAACCACATTATTAACCCGGACAAATTCTAAGTGCTTAAAGCACTAGCCCTCTTTTTGGTCCTACCTCTTTGAGTGCATTAAAAGACGTGCAACTTAGACAAAAATCTAAGTTTGGGGGTGGCACGAGTTATGGTGAAAGTGTGGAAGTCAATGAAAATCAAAATAAAGAAAAGAGCAACAAAAGTAAGTTGAAAGAAAAATCTCTAAAAAAAAGAAAGAGAAAAAGGAAAAGAAACAAAAGAAACAAAAAGAAGCAAGTGGAAAAAGAAATAAAAAGAAGAAAAATAGAATTGATGAATAAAGAGGAGAAAGACTAGTGTATAATCCTCTAGCAAGGTGTAAGTGCAAGAAAAAATGATGTGTGCCTTAAATTTTTGTACGGTGTAGTGCTCAAGGAGGTGTGTAGTCACTATTTGCCCAAATTTTACCCCACCTTTGACCAAAGCCTACATTACAACCCTAACAAAATTTTAATTGATTTCGGGTCAAGCATTCCTACATTAGTAGAGAGGTGCACAAAGGGCAAGCTTATGGATCTTTAGTGTACATGATGAACTTCTTTTGAGAGAGTGAGTGAATTCTTTCTATCATTAATCTCATTCGTGTTGTCATTGCATTTTGTGGTTGGGATATTCTCTTTGAGTGGGTGAGGGCACTTGTGAAGTTGAGTTGAAGATTTGTGCGTTCACTTTCCAATGAGGTGAGCAAGCAAAGAGGTGAACTCTTGTGACGGAGAGGCAAACTTTGAAAGTCTTGTGTCATGGCATGTTTGCCTTCTTTTGTTGTTGATCATTGCAAGTGGTGTTCACATGACTTTGCTTAATTGTTGGCACCAACCAATGTCATTAGTTATTGAACTTTAAACGGGTTTTGGCTTGTTGTGGCCTTAATGAAAAATGCATGAATAGATGAATTGCAGCTTGGTTTCTATTGAAGTGTGCTTTGCTTGAGGACAAGCAATAGTTTAAGTTTGGGGGTATGATGTGTAGGCAAAATGCCACATATTACCTTCTATTTACTTGAGCTTTTGTTGTGTATTATTGATTAAATACGCGCGCTTATCATATTTTAGTTGCATATTGCAGGATATTGGAGCTGCTGTGATGAATAGATGGAAACAAGTCAAAACAAGCCAAACTGAGAACTTTCTGTTTCTGGACTAGACAACTACTCAACAGGGTCGCGTAGAATCACACGCGATCGTGCAGAAGGAAAATACAATCCAGCACGAAGGCGCCAGGAAGACACGATCGCGAAGCTTCTAAATCCTATGCAATGCGATAGCGCTAAATTTCACGCGATCGCGAAGCCATGAAAATAGTTTAGCACGATAGCGCCCCGTGTTGCGCGATCGCGCAAGAGCGCGTCTGGACTGCACTGGAAAATTTTGGAATTTCATACCAGCTGAATTGGAAACATATAAATAGCCCTTTGCACGACCTAGGGCACATCTTTTGGCCATTTTTTCAATCTTGGAGCAAGGATCTATCAATAAGAACACCAAGAGGGTGAAGATTTGGAGCAACCCATTGAGAAATTCTCAACCCTTGGTACTCATTTCTTTACTTTTATGTTCTGTATTGAATATATTTGGTGTTGTTGATGTTATTGAACACTTGATTTTGTGAATATATTTCATGACTATTTGTATTTATAATTTGTATGATTTTGGACATGAATATATGAATGATTCATGACTAGGAATTTTATATTTATGAGTTTTGATTATCTAGCTTCTATTGTTGTGGTTGCTTGACTTTTGTGCTCATGACACTTAAGTTACATGTATACTTTGCTAATTAAACACTCAGGAGAGATTAATTAGCGTAGTATAGTAAAGCTAGTGAGGATTTGGATTGATAGACTATTTCATAGACTAACCCATCTAAAAGAAGTTACGCTCGGAAGAGGTTTTCTTTCCTCGGGTATTGGATAGTGCTTTATAAGCTCAACCATGGCTTTGACGAGCGTCGTTGAGGCAAATCTCTTCTAGGCCGGAAGGATTCTAGGGATTACATTAGAACGACTCGGCCATAATATATCAACCTCGTGCTATAATTGTATCCTAGGCTCAAAACTTGTCTTCCTTGGTTGTGAGAAGGCCATTGATCACCTTTACTTACTTTCCTTGTGTATTTTGTAGTTGTTAATATCATTCCATCACCTTGTTATCCTAGTTTGGCTTAGTCAAATAGTTTAGTTCCTCTACTACTTTGATCGTATCACTTTGTTCCTTGTGGATTCGACCCCGACTCCTAGTTGGGTAAATTGTATTGCGATGACCGTTCATGCCTCAAGCCGAGGTATGTGTTGAGCGTTGTCAGCTTACATTTACATATTAATGATGTGATTACTTTGGATACTGAGTGGACGTCTAAAGTTGCATTAAGGCAACAGAAAGTGGTGGGCAATAATCTAAAGATTCTTGAAGAATACATTCTTAGAGTTACTAAAGTGCATGCATTGTCAAAGGTGGTTAAGTCCATTACTCATGATGATTCTCCTTTACCATTCAAAGTCAGCAAGTTAGCACTGGTCTTCCATGATTCTTTTAATGTTGACAAGTCCACAATTATCATGATACTATGTGCCAACCTAGATGAGGAGAGGAATAAAGAGAATTACTCTGTTACTACAATTCAAGAAGCTAAAAGATTCGATTCTTTTCATTGTGTTAGCGTGAATACTGATCTTATTTTCTCTGACTGTACTGTGAATTCCGTCTACATGAGATTAATTTGGGATCCTGGAGTTGGTTGGGCAATCTATTTGTTTGATCCTTACAACGGATCTGCGTACACTCCTTTAGATGAGGTCATTAAGTTAAAAGAGGGCTAAAATTGACGTTGTCTGCACTCTGCCAGTGACATATCAAGGAACTCTTGATTTGATTTTAAGGGCGCTTTATTTAGCTGCATCAACGGTTAAATCATATCTGACCCATATGTTGGCTTTACATTTAATTGAGCATCACCTTGAATTTGGCACAAGAATTAATTCAGAGAGTTACGCTTTACATTTGGCTGCTTCAATTTTTAAGGTATTTTGGAAAGTCTTATAGCCATAAGGTGATGGGTCTCAAGCAGGTTGTATGTAACACATTTTGGTGTTCAAGTATTTATACAATTGCAAATCCTCAGGAAGATTGCATTGGGCGCTTAGTCGAGATTTCACTGGGAACTTTTCTAACTCTTGTTGGTATATTTCAATCTCATGTCGTGGTTTGTGTAAGAGGAAACTTTAGCACCTTTACCAATGCCACGGCCTCTGTGAACGCCTTGTTTAATGTTGCCACTGTCAAGTAGCTGTTGCTTTGGTTGCTCTGTTGAAAATTCATGAGAGCGTAATGGCTTTAAGGCATGAGACAGTATTTGCTCACAAAAGGTTGGAGTTGAGGAACAAAGGTGGGGAAATGTTTTTGTTCTGGCAGGGAGCTGCATGCTATGATTAGATGAGGATATTTTACATTATGCAATGTCTTGCTTCGCAGTCAACTCTGCCTTACACAACTTAGCCACACGGACAAAGCAGTATTATGCTACTTCGTATCAACTGTTGCTCCCAACACACACGCAAGTATACGTGGTCGACAAGTAATAAGTGATAAGTAGAGTATCGTTCCCATGAGGACTATTCAGACTGGACTCCTAACAAATAATTTCTTAACAACTATTCAGGGATCTTTTCCAATAGTGAGATTTTTACTAACTAAATGCAATAATTTAAAAGCAAGCAACTGAAGTAAAGTAATAGAGCAAATTCTAGGTTGTTATCAATAATGGAGAAACGGTCCAGGGTCAGAGCTACGAACAATCCAGTTGAGTTTTCTAGTTGATTCTACTTCTTGATATCTTAGATTGCTAACTAACAGGTTAAATGTACCCGTGAAAACTTTTCGATTCTTCACGGTCTATGCAGGCTACTCCAATCCCTATATGTCTATGGGTTAAATCACGTGCACGCATTAACGAATTCTGTGATTAGTTAAGGTAGGCGAGCAAGTATATGTCTATCCTACTCACAAACTGGTCCCCCGACGCCTAGGTTCACAATCAAGCCCTATTCTTTCTTATTTGCGTTCACAAGTTCCCTCTGTCGAGTTCAACTTGTAAACCGTAGATAGTGTTCAATTATCAGGCCTCAATAACCAAACAATTAGGCTCAAGAAAGAATAAAAAATCTGTAATGGTAAATCAATAGGTAGAAATCAACTTTCAAACATCAACCTTCATGTATTTACTCTAACCCTAGAACGAACAAACTATAGAATTAAAGAGAAGAATAAGAGAAACAGAGAAAGAACTTGTTTAGAAGACATCTAGGGCTCCTCCCCTCTCCTCCAAAACTTGCTTTAAAGTCTAAACTCCCTTCAAAAACTAAGTAAAGGAGTATTTATAATGTTTACAAAAGCCTAGCAATTAGTTACGCCTAAACCTAGACGAAATAGGACTTCCAAAAATGCTCCAGGGGCGCTATAGCTGGCGCCCCGCACCTCAAAACGCGCGCAACAAGTCAGAGTCCGTCGAATCTCGCACGCAACGGCCACGCCCCGCGCTCCAAAATGCGCCAGAAAGCTGAACAATATACCAGGCGCGGCGCGCCACCCATGGCGCCAGGTCAATTTCCTGCTTTCGTCGTTCGCAGCTTGCTTCGCGTCGTGCCTTCGTGTGTTCGATCCAATCCTCAATCCAATTCTAGCCTTTTCTTGCTCGATCATGCTCTTTAAAGCTCCAATTGCACTTCATAACAACCTACAATCATACGACATCAAATCAGTGCAAAATCACATTCATCAACTAGAAAACGTACAAATAAACTATCCAAAAGTGAGGAAATATTAAGGAAATATAGGCATAAAATGCCAAACATCACCACCCCACACTTGAACCTTTGCTCGCCCTCGAGCAATCACAAATAACTTCCCAACCTAGGTAGAACAGGTCTGCCTCTGACTATGGTTAATACCGACCATTGAACAAATGCATACATGGATACTATGGGTCCAACAAACATGCCACAATTTATCAAACATCAAAACATGAGAACAACCACCCCAAGACAACTCAAATGCACAAACTCGACTCATTGCAACCATGCTCCCACAAAATCACACTTATCTACTCAACCAAGAAGCCACGACTTCGCCTACCTCATGCAAACTATGTGCCCTCACCAAACAATGAAGCAAGAGAGTGTCCCCCAAATATCACACACAACAATGAATATCAAGAATAGAACGGGGACAATAGCATAGAAAGAATTCACTCACTCTCATGAAAAGCTCACATGTCACACATGATGTACCATAGGCTTGCCCGTAGTATAGGACTCCACTAATGTAGGCTCACTCCAATCGGGATTAGCTAGGACTTTAAAATATTGTAATGTAGGCTAAGGGGCTGGTAGGATACATATGGATAATAGTGACTACCTCCCTAAGCACTTTAATACATCACAATAAAATTTAAGCACATATCTCATCAAAGCCATCCAATTCACCATCCAACAAATTTCACACACACCTTTTTCAACAAGTAGCAATTTTTCTTTGAAGCACAACACTAGCAAGGATGGATATTCATTTCTTTTCTTTTTTTTAATCATTTTTTTTTATTTTTTTTTCTATTCAATTCTTTCCAAACCTTGCCAATGCTCCTTCAACTACTTCACAATTTATCAATTATTTTCCTAATTGGTTCCACTCAAAAACCTCCCAATACTTCAACCACAAACTCCACAATAATATAAAATCATCAATTAAAGTACTTAAGAAGTAAAGGATCAAAATAAAACAATTTAGAACAAGTGGGTAGGCTTGCAGTGTTCAAATAAGGGTAGGCAAATCAAGGTAAAAGGAAAATCAAGAAAGCATGTATCATCTCCCGACTAGAGCAAACCTAGGATTTCGCTTTGCACACACACGGGGCAAGTTCTAGACACCAATATGCAACATGGAGTGCAAGAAGAATATACCTCACAATACACATTGCACACGATCTACACAAAATGATTCCATCACAACTCTCAATCAAACAAATAGGGTGCAACTTGTGGGAATTTAAGCACTAATGCACAAAGGTTCACAACAAAGTCAAGTGAGTGGGCTCAAGCATCTCAAGGGGGTCATTCCATTTTTTCTAGGCATGCATCACAATTTAAAACCAAAAGACACCACAAATAGCACATGCTCAAGTCCAAGTACATCGTTATCAAACAAATCAAAGGCACCTAGCATTGTACCTATTTCTTTCGTCTAGGGCCACCTATAACTAACTACTCTAATCCTAAAAAGAAAGAAAATAAAAACTACCCGGTTCAAAGGCCTCCCCGTGGAAAAGAACCGAAGCCATAAGAAAAACCACGGGGTGGATGACTGTACCACTACTAAAACTAAAAAGAAAATCTTTTTGGAATTTTTCATTGGTTTTCTAATTTTTTCATTTTTTTTATATACTAAAGCAAGAAACAAATAAAAATAAAGTCAAGTGACAAAATTAAAAATTTTTAAAATTAAATTCCTAAGGATACAATCATCCATAACCTCAAAAAGAACGGAAGCTTCCCCACACTTAAAATCAAGCAGTGTCCTCAGTGCGACAAAAAGAAAGTGCAAGAGTTAAAGGAACTTCCCTGAAGGCTAAACGACCTAGCCTTTGGCGTGAGCAGTGGCACCATCTCCATTACGAACCCACCAAGCGTCTGTAGAGCAAGGGGTACTCAGACTTTCCCCAACAGGTCATCAATATTAGGCAGGGGTCAGGACACCCCACACTTAAACTCGACATTACATGAACCTGCAATCCAAAGAATCACCCAAAGTAATATACAACTATAATAATAATAATAATAAAAATAAATAAAAGTAAAGCAAGCAAATTGGGTTGCCTCACAAGAAGCGCTTGATTTAACGTCGCGGCACGACGAAGACAACTTCATCACTTTTATCTCCACCTTGAACTAATGAATTGAATCCCCAACTTTGCTTCAAGCTTATGACTATGGTATTGGGGCGGTGGCAAAAATAAAAACGAACCAATTAAACAATGTCGCATTTTACACTTTTTGGCTCTTAAATGAGGAATGTCGTTTTGTCTTCTCGGTATAGTGACGAGCTCTGGGCGTATAGAAAATTACTGCTCGTACTCTGTCAAATTATAGTATAGTTTAAGATATCGTCCACAGAGATTGGAGAATCTATCCTACAAATTTCTATTATCGATCCTACTATTTAAGAGAGTCAATTTCGGGTGAAAAGAGTTGGATTTATAATCTACTTGACAACAAGAAAATTTATTTTTGATTTCTTAAAATAAAAGAGTTGGGATTTCATGAATTCACTTGGTATAAAATTATAATGAAAGTCTGGTATTTCATTTTCTATTCCACATATCAATCGCTCAATTATGCCTCTTTCGATTAGCATAACAAAAGCAATTAATACTACTATAAGTTTCTCAATTAATTATACCTCTTTCGATTAGCATAATAAATTGATTAACTTATAGTATTGGAGTAAAAAAAATACTTTTCTTGAATGAGTATATTGTATAAACAAAAACCTCTTTCGATTAGCTTTTGTTAAATTCCAAAACTTGGCTAAATGATTTTCTTCTCTCGAATGAAAAACTCAAATATCAAGATAAAGAATTTTGAGTGATTAAATATAACTATTTCAAATTATCACGAGAATATATTTAGTTATCACTATTTCAAATTTAATATTTGCTTCTTTCGATAACAAAAATTAGTAAGAAATATTATAACATAAATATATAGACTTGATAAAGTTGAATAACATAATATTTAATACTCTGATGTAAGAATTTGACAAAGTAGGATTCTCACTCAAGAATAATAAAAATACCGAATATTTTATTATAATAAAATACCAAGCTTCAACACTGATCCCAACTTAAAAGAAATTACTCCATGGAGAAATACTAAATACTACAAAAGTTGAAATACTTAGGTATTTTAGAAAGGGCAAATAAAACTTTAAAACTTTAAAAGCTTAAGCCAATATATTTGGCTTTTACAAAGACAAAGGATGATTTTTACAATGAAACTTAGGTAGCTATTTATAGAAAATGCTTTGCCGATGTCTCGGTGAAATCTGGCGATGGCTCGGTGAAACTTTTGCCGATGTCTCGGTGAACTCTACCGATGGCTCGGTGGAACTTTTGCCGATGTCTCGGTGACCTTTGTCGATGGATCGGTGGAACTTGTCGATGCCTCGGTGAACTCTACCGATGGCTCGGTGGAACTTTTGCCGATGTCTCGGTGACCTTTGTCGATGGATCGGTGGAACTTTTCCTGATGTCTCGGTGAAACTTGCCGAAGGCTCGGTGAAATTTATCTTTTTGTCTTATTTTTCTTTTCATTTTCTTCCATTTCCATTTTCTCGTTAACCTGCAATATTAACTAAATATATGCACACAAATAAAATATAATCACATATATTTTAACATATTTACTTAATTAATATTATATAAATTACAACTATCAAATTCCCCCATACTTGAATTTTTGCTCGTCCTCGAGGAAAATAGAATAGTAGTTACTTTTCATTATCATTGCTTCTCTGTAAAATAAAAAATCTGGGCAAATAAAATTTTTCACTACGTCAAACAATTTACTTTTCCATGTTTATCAAATCTTACCTTGCTTTTGACTTTGTATTTGCTTAACAAAAACCAATATCTATCACTTTATGTCTCAATAAAAATTGATCATTTTATGATCTTATAAACAAAATGTAACCATTTTTCGTTCATAGACTTGCTCCTTATGTCATTCTCAATAACTCAACACAAAACTCATAACATATTTATGGCATTTATTTGGCTGGTGGATTGGTTTGGATTTTTTATAATATGGAGAGAAATATTATAAGGTGACTTTACATAGCTTTGCTATTCTTGAGCAATAGAATTTACAACTCTTTTATTTCATTTAAGGTGGCCTGCGTGGGTCACTTCTTTTTTTTTTTTTTTCATTTTTCTGCTCCAACTTCTTTTTTCTTTTTCTTTTTTTTTAATAAAAAGTCACCTTATATCACAATATTCTCAGAACCACAATGCTATATCTTGACTCTTTTTTTTTTCATTTTCTGAAAGGATATATATATGATAGGTAAAAGGAAGCATGCCTTTCAGGATTTAGTGTTTGTCTGTACTTTTATTTTAGAAAGACATTTAGGAGCAAGTTCTACTAAAAGATATAGGTTTCACCTGTTTTAGACCATAAAATTTCTCAAGTTGAATGATTCTTTAAGCTTGAGATATTCGCTTTTGCCTTCACAAAATGAAAATCATCAGCTTAGAAGTTAGATGATAAAAATCAAAGAAATAAATGTTTGTAACGAGTGAAAAAACTTTAACTTGTAGATTTATTATATACAAAGTGCAACAACCAAAAGAGTAACTATGTATGATTGGCTAAATCAGAAGACTGCCAAAGTAATCAATATGCATGAACTCAAAGGGCATATGTCTCCTGAAACTCGAAGACCCAATTAAATATCACATGGAAAAATTTCATATCAACATCAAAAATTTAAAGGCAAGCAGTGAATGTCTTGTTATATTTACTCTAAGGAGGAAAGCACATGACACAAGAAGAAATAAAAAAGTTCACTTCACTTGACATAGGAAATAATTATATTTTTATGATGCAAAACATCAATCCTTGAAGAGACAGAAAAAGATTAAAAAAAAACTTTTAGGTTGTAGTATATATATAAAAGCACATATATAATTATATTATATCAAGTATGTAAATAAGATATATATCCAAAAACTAAACTCATTTTTTTTTAAATAAAAATATTATACCATCAAAACAACATCAAAGACATAAAACTGTTAGTGAGCCAAACATTAGTAGAAATAATCCAAAATACTAAAACACAAGAGATTTAGATAAGATAAGAAAATACTAATATTGCATCTAATAATTTACAATACTTGGGGTAGTTTCACATTTTAGGCATCTATGTGGGCCCGCAAAAAAAACTTTAATATTTAATATTGAAGGGTACTGTCTATTACCTATTTACTAAACAGTAGCCATCAATATTTCCAACATAGATTTTTCTTCTATCTCCCCCAACCTGAATATTGTCATTCTCCAGGATGACCAAAGTCTCTTAAAGACTTTGCAAAATGACTTCTTACAGCTTCTAAGTTCTTCTCCTTCAACACTTCAACTTTTATTTACAAACTAAAAGCAACAACCAAAAGCATCAAACATAAACCACAACTCCAGCATAGTCCTATCTTTTCTTATAATATATTTTTCTCACATGTAAAAGGATTACACTTAAAATATATTAGTAAAAAAAAATCTACTTAATCATAAATTTAGCTATAAACTAGAAATATGAAAATATTTTTGGCTTTCAAAAATACAGTCACAGAAGAAAGCTTGAAAGAAACTGTGACCACACATATTCTATGTGCAATAGGCTGGAAAATTTTTAGACCTTACCAGTCATAGGTCCTAGTTTAATATAAACTAGAAAATTACCTGTGCCTATATTAGATTAACATAAGCAAATAGTTAATCAACCAGTTACTCAGGCATACCGATCACCATGGAATTGCTCCTGTGTAGGTGACACTGTTTTTGTAGAGGCCGTCATTTACAGTTCCGGTTGTACACTAACCTGGATATTAACCAGATCAATTGATTAAGTATTTGATCAAACAAATATATATTGGACTTATAAGGCTCCAATGCTTCACCCTCAATGGCTACGGGTTTGAAAAGTAGTTCTGAGTTTAACGTCGTCAGCTCGACTTATTTTGGTTCATGCTACATCACCGAATTTCAATAGCAAAAGCTTGTTTTTCATACTGTCCTCCAAAATATAACTTCAACCTGTGCCCGTTCACTTTGAATTTCTCACCTCCATTGAGTCTTTGAATCTCAATTGCTCCATATGGGGTAATATCAGTTACTACAAATGGACCAGTCCAGCGGGATTTAAACTTTCCAGGAAATAGTCTTAATCGACTATTATACAGAAGCACTTGATCCCCAGTCTGAAACTCTTTGTGGCGAATCAATTTGTCATGCCACTTTTTCACCTTTTCTTTATACAACAAAGCATTTTCATAAGAATTCAACCTGAATTCATCTAACTCGTCAATTTGGAACAATCTATTTTTACCAGCACTGATTTCTTCCATATTTAATCTTTTTACTGCCCAGAAGGCTTTGTGCTCAATTTCAACAGGTAAGTGACAAGCTTTCCCAAAAACAAGCCTATATGGTGAAGTCCCAATGGGTGTTTTAAATGCAGTTCTATAGGCCCACAATGCATCATCTAATTTCAAAGCCCAATCCTTACGTGAAGTACTAACAGTTTTTTCCAAAATTCTTTTTAGTTCTCTGTTAGAAACCTCAACCTGACCACTTGTCTGTGCGTGATAAGGTGTGCCAGTTTTGTGTGTGACCCCATACCGAGACAATAAAGTGGAAAATTGCTTATTCATAAAATGTGTGCCTTGGTCACTGATTATCACTCTAGGAGTTCCAAACCTGGTAAAAATATTTTTCTTAAGGAATTTGCACACAACCTTAGCATCATTTGTTGTTGTTGCAATTGCTTCTACCCATTTTGAAACGTAATCTACTGCTACCAAAATGTATTGACAGGATAATGAGGAAGGAAATGGACCCATAAAATCTATACCCCAAACATCAAATATTTCACATATGAGTATAGAGTTTAAAGGCATTTCATCACTTTTTGAAATGTTACCTGCCCTCTGACATTTGTCACATGTCAAAACATATGACCTTGCATCTTTAAACAAGGTAGGCCAGTAGAATCCTGCTTCCAAAATTTTAGAAGCTGTTCTGTTGGAACTGTGGTGTCCTCCAACTGCTCCGTCATGACAATGACTCAGGATATCCTTCATTTCTGTTTCTGGCACACATCTTCGCACTACATTATCTGCACAAAATTTAAACAGGTAAGGATTTTCCCAAAAATAATGTCTAGCATCAGTCCTGAGCTTCCTTCTTTGTTGCGGAGAAAATTCCTTTGGTATCCAATGTCCAACCAAATAATTTGCAATGTCAGCAAACCAAGGTGCCTGTTTAGTGATCACAGAGATAGAGAAAATATGTTCATCTGGAAATTCTTCTCTGATTTCTACAAACTCCACAGGTGGTATCTCCAATCTAGACAAATGATCTGCTACTTGATTTTCAATTCCCTTTTTATCTTTTATTTCAAGGTCAAATTCTTGCAACAAAAGTATCCATCTTAACAATCTAGGTCTAGCATCTTTTTTTGTCAAAAGATATTTTAATGCTGCATGATCTGTAAAAATAATGACCTTGGTTCCAATTAGATAGGAACGAAATTTATCAAAAGCAAATACTACTGCTAGTAGCTCTTTTTCTGTGGTAGCATAATTCAATTGAGCTTCATTTAAAGTTCTACTAGCGTAGTAAATTGGACGAAAAATTTTGTCCTTTTGTTGTCCTAACACAGCTCCAACAGCAGTGTCACTTGCATCACACATAATTTCAAATGGTTGATACCAATCTGGAGAAACAACAACCAGCGCATTGGTCAGTTTTTCTTTTAACAACTCAAAAGCTTTCTTGCAATTTTCAGAAAATTCAAAAGGCACATCTTTCATTAAAAGATTTGTGAGGGGTTTTGAAATTCTTGAGAAATCTTTTATGAATCTTCTATAAAAACCAGCATGTCCCAAAAAACTTCTAATGCCTTTCACAGTTGTTGGAGGGGGCAATCCTGCAATTCATTCAATTTTTGCTCTATCTACTTCAATTCCTTTAGAAGTGATTTTATGCCCCAAAACAATTCCCTCCGTAACCATAAAATGACATTTTTCCCAGTTTAAAATCAAATTTGTCTCTTCACACCTTTCGAGTACAAGAGTCAAATTATGCAGACAATTTTCAAAAGTTTTTCCGAACAAAGTAAAATCATCCATAAAAATTTCCAAAAACTTTTCTGTCATATCTGAAAAAATGGCGGACATGCACCGTTGAAAAGTGGCGGGTGCATTGCATAATCCAAAAGGCATTCTTCTGTAAGCATATGTATCATGAGGACAGGTAAATGTTGTTTTTTCTTGATCCTCTGGGGATATTGGAATTTGGTTATACCCTGAGTAACCATCAAGAAAATAATAAAAAGCATGACCTGCTACTCTTTCCAACATTTGATCGATAAAGGGTAAAGGAAAATGATCTTTTCTGGTAGCATTATTTAATCGTCTGTAATCAATACAGACTCTCCACCCTGTGACAGTCCGGGTAGGTATGAGCTCATTATTTTCATTTTTCACGACAGTCATACCTCCCTTTTTGGGTACTACCTGTACTGGACTTACCCAAGAGCTGTCAGAAATTGGGTAAATGATACCAGCTGCCAATAATTTTACCACTTCTTTTTTCACAACTTCCTGCATTGCTGGATTTAGCCTTCTTTGTGGCTGGACAATTGGCTTGTAGCTTTCCTCCATCAGTATCCTGTGTGTGCATATAGCTGGGCTGATTCCCTTGATATCTGATATTTTCCATCCCAAAGCTTTCTTATGCTCCCTCAGCACTTTGATCAATTGCAATTCTTGTTCATTGGTTAACAAAGATGAAATAATTACTGGAAAAGATTCTTTCTCAAGATAAACATATTTTAAATTAGAGGGAAGAGTTTTGAGTTCAATTTTTTATTGGATTGTTTCTTCCGGCTCATCTTCTCCCTCGTTTTCTAAAGTTTCAGCTTCTTCTCTAATGGAAATATCCTCATCAGTAGTTGTGCCTGATTTTACCAAACACCTCTCCAATGAGTCTGAAAGTAATTGGTCATCCTTGTACTCATCTGTAAGATCATTAAGGAGGTCAATAGTAAAACAATGAGATGATGAGTCATCATCAGGATATCTCATCATTTTCTGCATATCAAAGATTACTTTCTCCTCATCTACTCTCAAAATCAATTGCCCTTGATGTACATCTATTATCGCTCTTCCTGTAGCTAGAAAAGGTCTTCCCAAAATGAGAGGCACATCAGTATTTTCTTCCATTTCAAGGACAATAAAGTCTACTGGAAACACAAACTTATCAACTCTCACAAGAATATTTTCAATTATTCCTTTTTCCTTTTTTGTACTTTGATCAGCTAGTTGCAAAGAAACAATTGTATTTTTAATATCCCCAAGTTTCAATTTTTGAAAAATAGAAAACGGCATCAAATTGATGGATGCCCCTGAATCACACAAAGCCTTTTCAAAATGAGTTCCTCCCACGGTACAAGGAATGGTAAAACTGCCAGGATCTCCAAGTTTTTGTGGAAGCTTATTTTGTAAAATAGCACTACATTTTTCCGTAAGCTTAACCACTGAAATTCCTTCAAGTTTTCTTTTGCTGGACAAAATTTCTTTTAAAAACATGGCATATGATGGCATTTGAGTTAAAGCATCCGTGAAAGGAATATTAATATACAATTGTTTCAAAATTTCCAAAAATTTTGAAAACTGCTGATCAAGTTTTTCCCTTTTTAATTTTTGTGGAAAAGGAATTGGCTCACTAACAGTATTTTCTTTATTTTCATGAGCAATCTTTTCCTTTATTTCAAATGCAGGTTTTTCCTTACCATTATCAACAATTTCACTTTCTGTTTGATCTTCCTGTAACTTACCCTCCCTATTTGGGTATGGATTATCAAGATTCTTACCTGATCGCAAAGCAATGGCTTTGACATGTTCTTTTGGATTTTTCTCAGTATTACTGGGCAATGGTCCTTGAATCTTTCCTGAAACAAGAGTAGCCAATTGACTTACTTGAGTTTCCAGGTTTTTGAGGGCTGCATTTTGACTTTCCATTTTTTCATCAGTTGTTTTGATGTATTTGTACATCAAATCCTCCAAAGTTGGTGCCTGCTGTTGTGGTCTGGGTTGATATGGCCTAAAATTTTGTTGTATCCTATTTTGTCCTTGGAATCCCGGTGGTCCTTGTGGTGACTGTTTCTGAAAATGTTGAGCATTTTCTGCTCCATTAGGATTACTCCACTGAAAGCCAGGATGCTTTTGGGCCAAGGAATTACCAAATGGATACGCTCTGTATCCAATTTGGTTTACCTGTTCATCAACTTGATTACCAGCTTGACACTCATGGTTCTGATGATCTCCTGCACATATATCACAATTGTCAGATGAAGTAGGTTGGGGAGAACTTATCTGAAAAGTATCAAACTTTTGAGTCAGAGAAGCAATTTGTTTTGACAAGGTAGCCAGAACATCAGATTGATTTATGGCTGCAGCTTTCTTAAGTATCACTCTTTCAGATGGCCATTGTACTGCATTCTCAGAAATCTCATTCAACAACTGTAGAGCTTCTGCAGTGGTTTTTCCCATTATGGCACCTCCAGCTGCAGCATCTATAACATTTCTCGCCGATGGTTTTAGACCATGGTAAAAAATATACAGTTGCATGTGCTCAGGGATGCCATGATGTGGACATTTTCTTAACATAGCTTTCAGTCTTTCCCAGGCTTGGTATACTGACTCTGAGTCAGTTTGCACAAAATTGGTTATGTCTTGCCTCATTTTAGTGGCTTTGGCTGGGGAAAAATATTTGCTGAGAAATTTTTGGGTCATCTGATCCCAAGAGGTAATAGATCCTCTAGGTAAACTACGCAACCATAATTTTGCTTCTCCTTTTAAAGAAAATGGAAACAGTCGTAACTTAATTGCATCTGGTGAGACGCCATTATACTTTGTTGTTTCAACCAATTCTAGAAAATCAATTAAATGACTATGAGGATCCTCACTGGCTTCTCCATTAAATACACAATTTTGTTGTATGGCTTGAATTAAGCCAGTTCGGATTTCAAAGTTATTAGCGGCCACTGGTGGCCTTCTAACACTTGACTCACAATCAAAAGGATCTGGTCTAGAGTAATCCCTTAGGATCATGTTAGCTGGCCTGGGGACCACTTCATCAAATTGGTCCTCAGCAATTGGTGGGTCTGGTGGTGGTGGTGGATTATTTTCATGTTCCATATTTGTAGATGATGAAGAGAAAGAGATGGAGTTTTGACCCTTTTTACTTTTTCGCAATAATCTTTCAACTTCAGGATTGTATTCAACAAGCTCCCTTGAAGAGGAGCGGGTCATATACTAGCTGAAATCTCTACAAAAAAGTAACAAGACAAAATTAAAAAAAAATAGTTTCCTAAATTAGTAAGAAGATAATTAATCTGAAGTAGACAACTGCCAATCCCCGGCAACGGCGCCAAAAATTTGACGAGCTCTGGGCGTATAGAAAATTACTGCTCGTACTCTGTCAAATTATAGTATAGTTTAAGATATCGTCCACAGAGATTGGAGAATCTATCTTACAAATTTCTATTATCGATCCTACTATTTAAGAGAGTCAATTTCGGGTGAAAAGAGTTGGATTTATAATCTACTTGACAACAAGAAAATTTATTTTTGATTTCTTAAAATAAAAGAGTTGGGATTTCATGAATTCACTTGGTATAAAATTATAATGAAAGTCTGGTATTTCATTTTCTATTCCACATATCAATCGCTCAATTATGCCTCTTTCGATTAGCATAACAAAAGCAATTAATACTACTATAAGTTTCTCAATTAATTATACCTCTTTCGATTAGCATAATAAATTGATTAACTTATAGTATTGGAGTAAAAAAAAATACTTTTCTTGAATGAGTATATTGTATAAACAAAAACCTCTTTCGATTAGCTTTTGTTAAATTCCAAAACTTGGCTAAATGATTTTCTTCTCTCGAATGAAAAACTCAAATATCAAGATAAAGAATTTTGAGTGATTAAATATAACTATTTCAAATTATCACGAGAATATATTTAGTTATCACTATTTCAAATTTAATATTTGCTTCTTTCGATAACAAAAATTAGTAAGAAATATTATAACATAAATATATAGACTTGATAAAGTTGAATAACATAATATTTAATACTCTGATGTAAGAATTTGACAAAGTAGGATTCTCACTCAAGAATAATAAAAATATCGAATATTTTACTATAATAAAATACCAAGCTTCAACACTGATCCCAACTTAAAAGAAATTACTCCATGGAGAAAATACTAAATACTACAAAAGTTGAAATACTTAGGTATTTTAGAAAGGGCAAATAAAACTTTAAAACTTTAAAAGCTTAAGCCAATATATTTGGCTTTTACAAAGACAAAGGATGATTTTTACAATGAAACTTAGGTAGCTATTTATAGAAAATGCTTTGCCGATGTCTCGGTGAAATCTGGCGATGGCTCGGTGAAACTTTTGCCGATGTCTCGGTGAACTCTACCGATGGCTCGGTGGAACTTTTGCCGATGTCTCGGTGACCTTTGTCGATGGATCGGTGGAAGTCGATGCCTCGGTGAACTCTACCGATGGCTCGGTGGAACTTTTGCCGATGTCTCGGTGACCTTTGTCGATGGATCGGTGGAACTTTTCCTGATGTCTCGGTGAAACTTGCCGAAGGCTCGGTGAAATTTATCTTTTTGTCTTATTTTTCTTTTCATTTTCTTCCATTTCCATTTTCTCGTTAACCTGCAATATTAACTAAATATATGCACACAAATAAAATATAATCACATATATTTTAACATATTTACTTAATTAATATTATATAAATTACAACTATCATATAGCAAATTTCAAAATATAGGCACCTTGTTCCTCCTCCTTTGGTTTCTTCATAGGCTCGGGTGGCTCAATTTTCATGTCACCATCCAAACACAATGTTGAAAAATGATTGGAATGAGGTCCAATGCGCTTCAATTCTAAAATTGCATTACTTTTGACACCCTCACTTGCACAAACACTAGAGTCCTCAAATACGATGTTTTCTTTTTCCTCACTTGACTCTAATGTAATTTTGTCAACTTCAGCATTCTCAACTAATATTAGGTCGAATGGTAGGAATTCCACTTTTTGCTCCTCAAATTGGTTCCTAAGCTCTTCTATCTCAAATCTACTATTCACGACAACTGATAATTGGGCATTAAACACCTCAACCATATCACTCAAATTCTCCTCCAAGTCGTGAATAGTCAAGCCAAATGCGTCGATCTCTTGCCTGAGCACAACCCTTTCTTCCATAAATTGCCTCGTCATATTTGTAAGTTCACTTGTACAATCCCCACATGCTTCTAAAAGGTTGGCTTGCTCCGTTAGAAAATTTTGGCTCACAACCTGCACTTCTTCATTCCTGTCAGACTCACAAACATTGTTAAACACATCACGCACATTGATAGAGGAAGGAGTATGACACTTGGGACAAGAATTCCACAGACCACCACACAATTTGCAATAATTCCAATCAAAGATTGTAGAAAATTCACATAACCAGTCCCGCAGGGTTGAAAGACTTGGACAATTTTCCCACAAATGAGTTCCTCAACAAAGTAGACAAAGATCATCAAAATTTGAGCAACCATCATTCGACCAATTTTCATTAAAAGATGTCATGTTAACAAGTAACACAAAAATAAACTAGACAAAAAATTAAACCTGAATAGAAAATAATAAATCGTTCAAGAAAAAAACAGTCAATTATTTAGTCCCCGACAACGGCGCCAAAAACATGTTGCTCCCAACGCACACGCAAGTATACATGGTCGACAAGTAATAAAGTGATAAGTAAAGTATCGTTCCCACGAGGACTATTCAGAGTGGACTCCTAAAAAATAATTTCTTAATAACTATTCAGGGATCTTTTCCAATAGTGAGATTTTTACTAACTAAATGCAATAATTTAAAAGCAAGCAACTGAAGTCAAGTAATAGAGCAAATTCTAGGTTGTTATCAATAATGGAGAAACGGTCCAGGGTCAGAGCTACGAACAATCCAGTTGAGTTTTCCAGTTGATTATACTTCTTGATTTCCTAGATTGCTAACTAACAGGTTAAATGTACCCGTGAAAACTTTTTGATTCTTCACGGTCTATGCAGGCTACTCCAATCCCTATATGTCTATGGGTTGAATCACGTGCACGCATTAACGAATTCTGTGATTAGTTAAGCTAGGCGAGCAAGTATATGTCTATCCTACTCACAAACTGGTCCCCCGATGCCTAGGTTCACAATCAAGCCCTATTCTTTCTTATTTGCGTTCACAAGTTCCCTCTGTCGAGTTCAATTTGTAAACCGTAGATAGTGTTCAATTATCAGGCCTCAATAACCAAATAACTAGGCTCAAGAAAGAATAAACAATCTGTAATGGTAAATCAATAGGTAGAAATCAACTTTCAAACATCAACCTTCATGTATTTACTCTAACCCTAGAACGAACAAACTATAGAATTAAAGAGAAGAATAAGAGAAAGAGAGAAAGAACTTGTTTAGAAGACATCTAGGGCTCCTCCCCTCTCCTCCAAAACTTGCTCCAAAGTCTGAACTCCATTCCAAAACTAAGTAAAGGAGTATTTATAATGTTTACAAAAGCCTAGCAATTAGTTACGCCTAAGCCTAGACGAAATAGGACTTCCAAAAACGCTCCAGGGGCGCTATAGCTGGCGCCCCGCGCCTCAAAACGCGCGCAACAAGTCAAAGTCCGTCAAATCTCGCATGCAACGGCCACGCCCCGTGCTCCAAAACGCGCCATAAAGCTGAGTGCTATACCAGGCGCGGTGCGCCACCCATGGCGCCAGGTCAATTTCTTGTTTTCGTCGTTCGCAGCTTGCTTCGCGTCGTGTCTTCGTGTGCTCAATCCAATTCTAGCCTTTTCTTGCTCGATCATGCTCTTTAAAGCTCCAATTGCACTTCATAACAACCTACAATCATACGACATCAAATCAGTGCAAAATCACATTCATCAACTAGAAAACGTGCGAATAAAGTATCCAAAAGTGAGGAAATATTAAGAAAATATAGGCATAAAATACCAAACATCATCAACGCTCTTTCATCGCTGATATTGATAAATTCGCGCCTTGAGAACAAAGTTCTCTTTGAGGAAGGAGGAATGTTATGAACGAAAATAGCCAAGACGATATACTTGGAAATCTAGAGGACTATATGTGGGACCCTGGCTATAGTGTATGCACCCTGCGTGATAGGAGCCAATATTTCAGGGTATAAATAAGGGGTCTGTTTCATTGTAGAGTTAGGCAAATAGTTAAGTAAAAGTATGAGTCTTCTCACCTTCAATTCTTCTACGTTTCTCACCTCCTTTTCTCTGAGTCGTCTCGTGCCCCTTCATTTTATACTGTATTAACAACATAACATCGTGAAAAATCTAGCTTTTCATGGTATGTATAGATATACTTATTTATTGATAGTTAATGCAAGGTTTTCAATTTCATTACATAAATTCTTTTGCTTTTCATCCTTTTCTCTTTTGAAATCTTTCCATTGGAAAAGTCGGGATTTTTTTCTTTTCCAAATCATAAAGTGTGTTCTCATTGTTGTGATGTCCTATAAAACAAAATTCAAATGACGGCGATTAAAATTAAAATCTCTGAAAATTTTAGAATCTGTAATAAGACATGTTCTAGTTAGACAATTATAACTACTACATATCTTGTTATATTAGCTTAAGTTTATGTGAAGTGTTTCCTTTGCGGGAATATATATAAGTCCTAATGCAGGTGAAGAAATGAAAGCTGCATTATCTCGTTCGGTATTAATAGTTGGATATGGAGTAAAAAATGGAATAAAGTATTTTCTAATTAAAAACAGTTATGGTACTAAATGGAGTGATCAAGGGTTTGGCAAGGTCAGAAGAGATTTGCTTTTCAATTTAGCATATCCTCTTAAACCCATTAAGTCTACTATAATCAAGAGCATAGTAGAAGCGCTGTGTAGTATAATCAAAAGGAATGGGGATAGACCGGCGACTTGCCAATCTAAAGCTTCACGTCAAATGCAATCATCTTCTCATGCTCTAAGGTGTATAAAAAAGCTTATGTACTAATTAATGTGACACAGGGTGAGATTGTACTTTATCTGTTATGTTAATTTTTATAAAGCGTTTGACTCATTTCATGAGCATTTCGGTGGCAAAAATGATCACATATTTTCTGGCAAATGCTTTTTAAAATTTTTACACTAGTTAACCTATCATTGACTTTGGATTAATTCAATAGAGTGAGGTCAACCGGAAACTTTAGTGATTTCATTGAACTGTGGTGCCCTTTTGTTCATCCATTTTATTGTTCATTTGACATTGGATGGTGGAGTGTGGTAAAATGAAAACACATGGGATTCATGTGCAAACCTGCATAGAAGAATTGATGTAAATGTGTTTCGTATCAGATTTTTCCTTCATTCATGTGCTTGAACTTAATCAGCATCACACAGAATGGGAGGGAAAAGATAAACTTACTGGAATCTCTGCATCTTTTGACATGTGAGAAACAAAACTATTGTTTTCTTAAGTTAATAGAAAGTTTAAAAAATGGAACTTTCTTACAGTGACGAGGACTTTGATATCCCAAGCCATCCACAAACTCCCAACCTGTTGTCTTCATACTTTAATACACATGAGTGCTCCCTGTTTCTGATCAGGCCTTGTACCACGGCAACACCTTCTACGATGAAAAGAAAACATCCAACTGAGGACGATAATGATGATACAGAAGCAAGAAAGATCCTAAAGTCCGTTGAAAAATCTGTCATGAACGAGAAAAATTCAAATGCTGAGGTGGATGACACGCTGGACCATCGAGCTGAGTTGGATAGGAGTAAAAGGGTTAGAATGCCAAGGTTTAGTGACTACATTTGGAACTATAAATACTACTAGGCTGGTTGTTAGTGACTCTACATTTCTCTCATCCCCTCCTTATAACTCTGTTTCGGTGCGCTTATTTTTGCTTGCTTGGCAACAAACCAAAAAGCTGATAGATGTGGTAAGATTCTCCTGAAAGTGCACTTATTATTTTAAATGAAAATAGAAACACAGCCGGGAGTAATCTATGGTTAAGTTTGTCTCATATTGAATGCATATGTTAAATCTTTATTAGAAGTTTGTGTTAAGAAAACTTTGTGAAGTTCTACAAAGACGAAAACAAAATGATATTGCTTTATAAGTCGCTTGCTACAACTACTTTATTTCACTTTTTTCCAATAATCCGTTAGGTTCAAGAAGTATAATTTGAATTGCAATGTTGGAAGTGTCCCAGTCATACTGCATGCTTGTTTAACACCTCAAGGTTTAAGAAGCAAATTGCTGCTGTGATATCTTCCAAGTTTAGAGGCAAATTATCACCAGTGGCCTTTCGGTAGTTCAAAGATGGTGGTGTTGGTCTAGAACGGTGATAGTGGAGTTGGGCTGTGATTTCTATGGTTGTTGGGTGGTGGACCTTTTGTGGTTATAAAAAAAACAGTGGTTGGAGCAGTCATTAAGCTGGTGGAGAAGGTGAACACAAAAGTAGTTGTGGATGTAATGGCTATTGGCTACCGTCTATGTGGTGGTGTAGGTGGCAAAGGCGGAAAGAAGATGACATTAACAGATAAGTTAAATCGTCACACTCTCACTATGTGATTCTACCAGCATCGTGTGTCAAATATATACAGTTTTAACAAACATGATCTGTTCAGTTAGCCAGCCTCAAAAATAAAGTCCAAATGGAAAGTTTTGAAAAATTTAGGATTAGTCTATATTTTGCCATTTAAAGTCTGCATACACCTCATTCTTCCTAAACCCGGGTCTGGATATGTTGTCTTCAAATAGGTAAAACTTTAGGAAAGTTAAAATTCTCCTATTCGAGTAGCAAATTTCTAACATTGATGATGAATTAATCAAAAATCTACAAGTAAACGCAAAGTTATGGCATCCTCATTACAAACGTAGCTCTATGCATACTCATTACAAACGTAGCTCTATGCATCAACCATCAATAGTAAAACCTAACCGCATGACCAGTCAGATGATAATAGTTATCAAGCTTCTTTTAAGTTTCATCAACATTGGTTTAAGGCTGAAGGTTTAGCTTTCAAATTGTACAGTTAGATCGACTAGCACTGGACAATGGCAAAAGTAGTTTACATTTCAAGCCAAACCAAATGATTCAGTTCAGATACAAGTGTAGATGGAAAAAAGTGAACGGCTTCATCAAAACATTCATCTCATGTTGCTCAAAAAAAGAAGAGAATTAACTACGCTAGCAACTAATAATGATGTCAAAAACATTGCTGGGAGGGGAAAGATTCTACTAATCAATCAATATAGAGAGTCCTCTCTCAAAATTGTCCCTACGTTCCAACAGCTCCAGGTGCTGGCACCAAAACTAGTAGTACAGCTTGATAATCAAATTTATAAGTACTCTGAAGCAATTTTGCATCGGCGTCCAGGAAGAAAAGGACGAGCAGGGCAGCTGCTGGTGCTCTTAACAAATATAAATTAGAGGTGTTTATTGTATATAGGTAATAAAGGGAGGCAAGACGGGGGAAGAGGAGATCCAGATGGTAAGCAATAATGCAAGAGAAGCGGGTGTAAATTACTTGTATCATGAGAAACCAGACTACAAGAAACTCTGCATATCAAGCTCCACAAAGGAGCAAGGATCTGGAATGTCGAACTCTTTGAGGACCTGAAACCAAATCAAAAATAGAACTCATGAATCAAAATGATAATTTTCAGTTGCAAACAGCCAGACGTACCAGAAGGTCTTAATATAGCACACAACCAGGAACTTTTGCTGCGTACTCTTTGCTTCATAACAATCACTTTCAAATGTTCAAAAGATGAGCACCACAATGACGTGGTACCACAATAATTCGGGACATTTAGTAGTGTCTTAATCTGCTAGTTAAGCATTGACAGGCAGTGGATCAAATTGCAAAAAGGTGAGAAATATCCAAAATCAAGCAGTTCAGCTCACAGGCAAGGTTCTATTTTTCGGGTTACCAGGGACACAGCCCCGATCCTTGTCTAGGGTACAAGATATACTCTCTAAAAGAGGGAATATCAGGGGAATTGAAGGTTGATATGACATCCTAAGAAGTTTTCCCTGACTTTAGTGGTCAGCTCAACTCTCGAAACTGCAATGATAGAGGTGATTACTCTAATGATCTGTAATAACTAGGTAAGGTATGAAATTTCAGGAGTGAGAGGACTGTAATGCACACAAATGACTATGAATTTACTAGACCGATTCCCTCTACGCCAAGAAGACGGTAAAATATTTTGTAGGAATTCATCACACTCGAGATGTTTTAGAAATGATAATGCAAATAATTAGACATGTGCTTATTGCTTAATTAATTGAATTGTGCTTAGAGACAACAACTATGCTTCTATCCCACTCAAATTGGTTTTGCTTATATGAATCCTCCACTGACCATGTTGCTCGAAATTAAGTTCAACTTAGACCCACAAAATTAATACATCAAATTAAAATACCTTAGGGTGCACAATGCCCAATGTTCCGATTTGCTTTCCTTTGTAAATAATACTAGCTTGTCTTCCCTGAAGGAATGCAGGTTCCTAATGACACATTAAGAGGGAAAATAAGCACAGTACAGAAGTACTCATAATGAAAGAGTGAGTATAGGAAAAATGCAAACAGCAACCTCTGAGCTTTCTATGTAGTAGCCTGTAGTATTCCCAGGTGATACAAAAGGAGTTCCAGTTGCTTCCATGATTTTGTCAACTAGACCATGTATTAGCTGCAAAAAAAGGCCACAACAGTCAAACCATTGAGTGCCTAACAGCTACTGCAGAAATTATCACAGCACAACTGATGTCAAACATAGATTACAAAATTACTTCTGTCACCTAATGTTTCTTTTAATTGGATGTTTTCTCTTTCTTTCTTGATCCGTAAAAAATGAAAGTGGATGTGTCACTTGAGTTCCCTCTTTAGCACAAGATTTAAGAACAAAATGTTTAAACCAATTATCGTATTGAATTCGGTATAAGCATTTTAACAATCGTTCCAAACCCGTAAATAACTCAACTGAAACATCCAATTAGAAATAACATCAGAAGGATAAAGTTTTGCCCTTTAGAGGACGGTCAACCTATTTAGATCACAAAGGGAAGTAGGTCAATCTTTGGAAAACAGGGAACAAGCGGAAATGGGTGAGAGGAAAACCAAAAGAGAATTTGCAAGAACTGGATGGCAAAGGTGAACCAATAACTAGATCCAGCTCTCAACTATAAAATAACATCCATGACCGACGCAATCGTACTATGTTCAAATGCCCAACTGCCTTTCCTTTTTAAACTTTCACTGACAACCAAATCAGCCCAGGAAAGGACCTGAAACTGAGCTTCCTTTAAACGTAAAATATCCATCCAAATTACAGTTCATGTCAACCACTGGAACTTGTAATGTGCAGCAGATGCAACAGAAAGCATATACGCATTTGAAATTGCACGTTCACATCAAAGGCAACACCCAAGGAGATTCTACACTGCAGAACAAATAAAGTACCACTGTATGAGTTATACATGAGAAAAATCTGTACCTCAAATCCTGAGTTTGCGCCACAATACAGAGCAGCAAGGTGGCGGCGGTTTAGAGCGCCAACATCCTTTGTGCCATCTAACAGGACTATATCACCAACTTCAAAGATCTGAACCAAAATGAATTAAAAACATTATACATAACATGCAGAAGTCACTCATAAAAGGATTAAGGAAGTAGATAAAGGGTCAAGGCAGTTAACTACACGTAAATTGTGGCAAGTATTGAAATATGCATATGACAGCAACAAGATGTTCAAAAATATCTCAATATAACAAAGTGTTTATAGCAACTTCCTAGATTTGGATAACTCCTAAGGTTAGCCAGAAAATATTCAAATCTATTAGTCGACTTGGTGAGAAATGCTATTTACTTAAAACTCTCACAAATTGAAATCCTGAGCTTATTTACAGACGTTGAAGCAATAACAACCAGTGACAGAGTAAAATGGCAGTTGGATACCGTGCAGAAGGTAGTTATCCTCATTTACCTTTATAGGCTTTGGATGATCCTTATTATGCCCAACAGTTCTCAATATTCCAGGCATGAGACTAGTTCGAACAACCTGCAAAGTAAGAGCTGTCTCAATAACCAGCATTTGGTACAAAATTATGAGCAGAAATATGCAGACAGAAGAACACAGCAACTTTGTACAAAAATATAAGGTGTGCAGTTTGCATTTAAATTAATCTAAATAAAGGACACCAAAATAATTATACAAAGCACCAACGTAATCATCATCCCTTGAGGAGCAACAAACAGACAACTATGTCAGCATAGCGCATATAGACTCTGAGTTTTCTGTAGGTAATCGGAAAAAAAATTAGAAGAGCTCTTTCGAGTAGGTGATACAACAAAAAGGACATCATCTACATCTACCTTAACTACCTCAGCGGAATACTTTCTCCCTTTATTAGGGAGGAGACATGTTTTAAGTTTGAATCTAAGATATTTTCCCAAAAGAAGAAAACAGCATAGATGAAAGTTCAAGTACTAACTTCTTATTTTGGGCTTCAATCTGCAAACGATCATGACATACAACAAATTACCTAAATGAAGAAAAGAGAAAACATGAATGAGAAAACAAATTTAAAATACTAACTTTCTATTTTGGGTTCAATCTCCAAATGAAAACCTAATCACGATTCTTTCTTTTACATGGCATTGCATACATGATTGGGCATATATGCATGTGCATTGTGTTTCATGTGGCAATAGATGATAAAAAGGTCCTAGCAGGGGTCGAAGCCGTTTGAGGTGACATCATTATGTGGGTCAGTAGTATGTTTGATAGACTGACATTCTTGGTGTTCATTAAGCTGTAACCAGAACATCTCGGATCTGGCAAATCAGGATTAACCTAGAAAAGCTTCATGGGCCATTTTATCAAGTAAGAAGAGTATGGTCGCGGGGGGGTGCTTATCCAGCATATCAGCCTAATTAAAAAAATTTGTCTATGGGAGGCAGACAAATGATAGACGGAATTCTAATAGAAAATAGACGCATATTTCACAAGAACAACAACAGAGATACTGAGAGTGGTCCTACTGCTACTTATGGCAGTGAAGTGTTGCACGATAATCTGGCAAAGATCTACACCCCCCCCCCCCCCCAAACAAACCTTGACTTGAGGTAAAGTCATAATCTGAATCTGGATGGAATTTAACAGTAGAAAATATAAGAAAAAACTAGTTTCATAGAAAAGACAGTATTTTTCAGCATGTGCCAGGCTTAGGCTGCTCTTATAAAAAGAGAAGTTAGCAGCAACTTCACTCATTTCTTGTCTCTGTTTCCTGTAACGAAGAGTGCAGAAAAGAGAATTCAATATTACCAAACATAACTCTTTTGAAAGGCAACAACATTAGGTGTAATGTCATTTGATTTTTGAAGAGTGCATAAATATGGAAAACATAATGAAGACCAAAATATGGAGTCTGCTGTCTGCTTTGTTGCCTCGAAGAGGCAACATTACTCATTTTTTTACATGTGACGCAAAACCACTCATATTCTGATGCTATTTCCTATTTTTTCTAGTCTAAATTCAGTTTCAAAAGCCTCGCTCTGCTTGTCCCTTATTCACTTTAAAGCCTTCCATGGAAGGCAATTTGGAATATAAAGAGTACAGACCACTCTAATCTCTTTGCTTTTTTTAAAACCTTTTCTGCATGGGAAGCTACATGTGAGGCCGTACTCATGCAAGAACATCTCCAAGAAAGGGGAAGAATGTAGTGCAACACATACCGAGAGAATGTACCAGGAAACTATCAAAATTGAGAGGTGATGTGCGAGCTCTGGAACGTGATCCTTCTCATTTTTGGGAAAGTACAGTGACAAAAAACAGCCAAATGCCTTTGCTAGTTGGGGAGGATGCCCAGTTCCAAAGGAAGTTGGGACACTCCAATCGAAAACCCATATATGCATTATGTAATACATATGGAGAGGAATAGGATATAAGAGGGAATGGCACATCTGGTGCATAGTTTGAAGTAAAATTGTCCTACAACTTTGTATCTTTTCCGTGTCAACAACATACATAGTGCGATCCCACATGTGGGGTCAGGGGATAGTGGGGTGTCGCAGACCCTACCCCTACCTTGTGTAAGGTAGAGAGGTTGTTTCAGATAAGACCCTCAGCTCAAGAAAATATTTAAAAAACAAAAACCATAAAAAATGAACGCATAGAAGATAAGAAAGTACTGACAACAAATAGTAAAGATAACAAAAGGAAAAGAAACAACAATTGTAATACAAAGGAGAATAAGGTAATACTAGAATAATAACAATATACTAATTGATAAGTAGCAGAGGAAGCAAATATAGTGCCCTAAAAACCCCTAGCACTAGAAGACTCTAATCCTAAGAACTGAGACAATATTCCTAAAACCTTGTTCTCCAACAGAAAAGGGAGAAATCGACCACCTTTTGTGTGTCAGTTCATAAATAGCATATGATTTTTCTGGATTTTCTACACCTGTAAACTTTGTGTAAAGCTTTATTCGAGTCTTTTGTGTGTGGCGTGGAGGGTAATCTTAGCCCAGCAGGACACCATAAAAAATTGAATAATTGATATACTTAAACTGGCATCTTAATCAGCATCCCTCCAATACGTCTTCTATTTATCTAACTGCAGTTTTGAACATACACCTGACTCGAAGTTAAATGCTCTTTTTCCATCAAGTGAGAACAATATTCAAAGTGAAATGCCAAATCCAATTCTTCCTAATTAACTGACTAATCCATGCCATAAGGGGTTTCTGGCAGGGGGACCATAAACTCTTTTTGGGATAGAAGAGGACCCACCTCGAATTCCGACGTACGAGAATCTGCAATTATTACAGCAGGCTCATCCTCTTCACGATTCAACATGGATGAAATTTCTTTCTTGGAACACAAAATCCATGTTAACACCTCCGTATAACCAGCCATTGCAATCTAAAATGGATACATACATGTTAAGTTCTGTTGGAAGGTGAGATATCAACAGTAATCTTGGAAGCAAGAATGCAATCGGAGTAGACACACACACGAGAAAACTTCACGAGGCAGAAAAGAACAAGAATGAGTTATAAAAACTATGTGACCAGCAGCAAAGATTGAAGTGCTGAGCTGCGTTCAAGGAGAAATTCATATAGCTCAATAAGATAACACCTAATGACCCTTAATTCTCAACGACATCATTCCATAATGAAACCTTAATAAAAGAACTTCAATTAAGTCCAAAATATGTAAAGAATAAATTGAGGGAAGTATAGCGAGGCAAGGGGTAAACAAATAAAACCCAGCAAGAACATCAAAACATTGGAACTGAAATTGAAAACTTGGACTCCCTTCCCTACCTCCTTTCACGGATAGAACTGAATAAAAAGCTAGAGTTTATTTAATGAACCCTGAAGGTCCCCAAAATATATTATCACTTCTGAGTATGAGGCAATATCAAATTATGCTTTTAAAGAAAGATGACATGTAACAGAGACTCTAGAGAAACACAATAGAAAATGATGTTGCCTTCTGTAAAGAAATAAATGTCCATGACAGCTTGAACCCATGTGTATAATATGAATTATCACAAAAGGAAAAGTGTATAATCATATTACCTCCATTCGAATTAGATCACTAAATTGACTGAGAGGCAAAGGCTTCAAAGATGCAGGTTTCCTCTTCGGGATCTCATTGTAGCCATAAGAAATTGCAACATCCTATAAACAAAACGAAGGGAAAAAAGGTGAAACCACAAGAACAAAGACAATAACGCTACGGTGCAATAGCAACTATAAGCAGTAAATGCATCAAAGAACATACCTCCGCAACATCACATGGATGAAGAACATCACTTCTTGTGGGAGGAACAGATACAACAAACTTGACATCATTGTCTTCTGAGACAGATTTCTCCGCACGCAATTGCATTTTATGCAACAAACTAGCCACCTGGAATATAGTTTAGTTGTTCAGAGTCTTAAGAAAATTTCCCATCTTCTTTTCCACTGAAACAATCTAATAGCAGAAAAGGCAATACATGTCCAAGTTGCAATAATGCTCTCGCATAGAAGCCAAAAGGACAAACAACTACCCCAAAAAATTCTGAAGAGTATTTAAACAATGTAATAAAAATTCTGAAATAGCCTTTTCATTCGGGATATATAGTGGGGGAACCCAGTAGACATGTCATAAAAGTCAATAAACATTCCATGACTACATAGCAGAAAAGGCTAATGTTTGATACTACTATCTGAAACATATTTAAGACAAGAGAAAAGCAATTCAAGAAACAACCAATTTTAAATGAGCGGCTTGGCGACTTGGGTACTCAAATTTTTTTTTCATTTCTTCTTTTTTTTAAAACAATCTTGCATCTTCTCAGGTTGATTCATTTTTCTCCCGATTAAAGCATAACTCGGAAAAAAAAGGATAATTTCCAAATTGGTTCTGGTATCCTCTTCAGATACATAAAACTTTTGGACTGCTCCCATTTGATCCCATCACTCATTAATCTAATATACCAACCATGGATAAACTCATTATTCTCCAACCTTATCCCCCTTAAACCAAAAAGCTTCAGCCAACATTTGGATTAATTAAATTCAAACTTTAGGGCATAAGCTCATAAATAGAAGAATCTAGTGATGACACATACATTGACTATTAAAAAAAATAATTCCATCTGCTCCAGTCATATGACTCAATTTTAGAAAGAGACTCATATTGTAGAAATCTCAACTCCATTAAGAATGACAAAGAATATGCTCAAATGTTAGCAACAAGAACTGCAACTCGTGTCAGCTTATACAGTTATGCATCATTATCATCTACACCTCAAGTCTTCATTAGGAAAAAAAAAACATCTAAACCTCAACTCCAAACTAGGCGGGCCAGCTATATGAATCCCTTATATCCATCCAACACTAAACAATTTGCCTGTGAAAGCAAATTAGGTATTCTCGGAAACTATATAATCTCTAAATCTCACACTTATCCCAAACAAAAAAAATTGTGAATGAATAAATTAAATTTTGCATACAAATGGGCATCATGTTATTCACTTCACGCAGCCCCTTCCAAATAAGCCAAGCTACACAATGTTCTCAGAAAGCACATTTGGTGGCAGCAGATAAAGAGAGGTCCTTGTACAGTGAGTAGTATATTTGTTTCCATCAATCTGATGGAAGGGAGTAGGCACTCCATGCTTCAAGACAAACGTGGAAGCAATCAAAAGACCAATTCTCACTGCATATGGTGCATTTAAGGGATGTCCTATTTTCTTATAAGACGTACTTTATATAATAAACTAAGCATAACTCCCAGATAACTTTTCAAGCACAAAGACATCTACCACTCGCATTTGATGTCTATACAACAATGTGAAGTTGGTATAGCTGCCATAGTATGCTGATTTTTTTCGACTAAATGCTGAAGGTCATATTGGGAATTGCATAACATTTGTGACCAATATCATAAGTAACGTGAAGATAATCAGATAAATCACATAAACTTCTTTATGTAAAGAAGAAATAAGAAGAAAATTAACGGAAAGAACCTATAATACCTCATCCTCTGGCAATTGAACTCCAATGATGCCAGTTATGTAGGACAGCGGCACATTCATTTTGTAAATTGAGAGGTCAGGAGAAACAAAAGATTTTCCATCAGGATATGTTACTTTAACTGGTTCAACTTCAAACTTCCGTTCACAGTACACTGAAAACATAGTTACCTACATGTAATATATAATCATGCACAGTCGCAGCAAACTGAAGGATGGGGGGAAAAAAAGAGCCACTAAGCTTCTAGCTCCTACCATCGTGTTCAAAACAACATTGGCTTTGGTCAAATCTGTGGCTGTACATTCTATAAACACGTTCTTTGTTTTCAATGAAATTGCCGAATGTGCACCATTTATAATGGGGGGCATGGACAAAATAGTCCTGCAAAACACACAAAGAGAAAGAGCGAGAGAGACATTAACAAATTGCAGAAAGATAGTAGATCCTCAGCATGCATACTTTTAGGTATTGAGCACTTTGCTTAACAGCTAAGCATCTGAGTTTCCTTTTTTCTTAAACAAGTAAGCATATCGTTTTATTAGACTCCAAACAGCTATTAATAGCTATCACAGTAAAATTAATCTGCCTAGCAGATATCCCATTAAAATAAAATTAATATGCCTGCATACAGATTCCACACACTTGATAATAACATGTGCCATGAATTTTATCCAACAGTACGTCAAAAGCTATATAGCTATGTACAGAAGCTATATAGCTATTGTAGTAAAAGAAGTTTCAAGACTGACAAAGAAGTTAATTATTACTTTCAAACCATGAACTCTTCTGATACATTGTACGCATAGATGTCAACGGCCATGCAGAGAAGTAAATAAATGTAGTAAGATAATTCTAGACCAGAAGGCTCATTTGTAATCTGGATACCTTTTACAATCATATATAACAGGGTACACTGGTGAATTCTCGATTATGTGCAGAAATTTCTTCAACTTCAAATCCGACTGTAAATTCAGGGCAGCTATGCATCAGAGTTGTTGTTTAAAGGGAAAATTTAACTTCAGTAAATCTTAGTGATAACAAGAAACAATGATGGTCAGACTACAACTCACTTTGTAAAATTCCATCAGTTCATCAGCTCGGAAGTTTTTTGTCTGAATAAAGACTCAAGTTCAGTATCAGCATTAACACCACCAAAAACTAATACAACTCCCAAAATTCCCTTTTTTTTTTTTGGGGGAAAGGTTAAGACAACTCCCAAAATAAAACCACTTACCTGCTTTAATGGCACAAAATTAATTTCTGAAGGCGGCAAAGCCTGAAATCAGAAAGAAAAAGGTGTCAGAATCCACCATCAGAAACTACTTAGGGAATAGAATGCAGTAAACAAAAAATCAGATTTATAAGGAAAAGTCAGGCTGTCACTCTAATTTTAGAGATAGTAATACAGGAAACTTTGAAGCAAGTCACCAATTTGCACATACCTCATATGTGAAAGGTCCTTCAATTGTATCTAGGTCATGGGTACCAATTGCCACCAAGGTTCTCCGCCTAGGAAAATAAAAAAGAAGAATAAACAAGTAGCTCGTAAGCAAGAGATAACACATGCAGGATTTATCCGGATAATAAAGATGCGATTCCCCACAATATCTTCTGGGAAAGATTCAACGTAGTCTTGTATGGATACTGCTCAGGAAAAAAGTCCTAAATTAACAAAAAGTGACAACACTTCTTTGTATATTAAAATAAAGGAGAATATCCTTGTGAGGATTTCATGACATTCATCTTAGGATCCACATCTTTGTGGCATCATCTTGTGGATGTGGTGGGTTGCGGTAGGCTAGAAGCCAGCATAAAACTAGTGAATAATGAACATCCACATGTTTATGCTTATCCCAAAAAATTGACCTACTTACTCATTGACGTGAAATAAATTGCATTTCTTATACCTCGTAAGCTCTAAAAGACCTTGAAAAGATAACTTCTTTATTTTTCATGAAAAATAGTAACGCACTTGATTAAGTAACCCTCTCATCAAATTATAATTTATCTATAAATTCTAGTTTTATTTACTGAACAAGCTAAGGTTTTTATATAATTTCATTACAAGTGACATTCCCTTCAATGGAAGAAAAAGAAAAAGAACTGAAGGGGGCCACAACCCATTTAATCATCATAATCACATGGTAAGGTCAGTAAGATTAAAAAAGTTAATCTACTCACCGATTCCACATGAGAGCTAAACCATGTAAGTACATATTTTCACAGAATATTTACAGCCAAGAAACAAAAAGAAATATGTGTATATATATATATATATATATATATATATATATATATATATATAACAATTGATTCCAACTGCTGCTTCGTGATATCATTTAGGAAAATTTAACATCAAGTAGGACTAACTGAAACCAAATAAACTAAAAAACACACTAAGGAATTTCAAATTGCCCTTTATAGTCTTGTAATAATACCTGCAAATGTTCTGATGCAACCTATCTTGTAGATCAATGAAGCTATTGTACCTCGCTTCATCAAATGTTACACCTCTTAAGACAGCACATACAACATATGGGCGAATCTTGGATGTCTAGACAGGAAAAGACAATCACTGAAAATCTTTATAACAAATTCACTTTCTTTACCACATGGTTGCAAAATACTTAACAAAAACATAAATTTATCATGTCGTACCTCTGTTTTGACATGCATTTCAAGCATAGATTCTTTAGCAATATTTGCCACCTTATATGTAGGGATTGGGTCAAGCCCATTAAAAACTCGGAGAGCTTGAGCTAGCCCTTCAAGACAAAGCAAATCATATCTGCAATACCAATTTGAATGAAGACATATTACCAGCTAATATTAACAGCACCATAGATATTCTCCAGATAACAAACAATTTAACATTTCTAAACAACCACTTGTGCTAGTTAAACCTAGTTCAAAAATTTAAAGCATAACCAAATCTCAAGAACTTTCTACCAATTAAGGAAATTCAATCTGCAATCTAATTATCACACAAAGACGAGCACCTGTTTGCGGGGACTTCAATTTTATAGATGGTCTCTCCATCATCTTCCACTTCCTCTTGCTCCAAATGCTTCTCTTTTCTGATCATTGCTTTTTCGGTTGTCTACATGTTTCAGACACGCATAAACTCAATACGAAACCAACTACTGCTTGAATGAAATAAACTTGCTGAAAACAGAAAAGCACATACATCCATACGAATTACCCCGTTCGTCCAAACAGGTACTGTCCAGAGCATATAGACCAAAGCATCAAATTCGCTAAACTCATAATTCATTGGTAATAAAATATACATATTTGATTACAGAAAAATGTATTAAGCACTCATTATTTTTGTGTCATTTAAAATACTCTAAAAGATCAGTCAAAAGAGTAAGCAACTTACTGCCCAAGAATTAATATATATCAAATTTTTTAAAACCGGAAATCCCCAAGGGCCAGTGGCCTACAATATGGAACTTGGTGGGAAACTGGCCCACTCATCTACCCTTCTCAACTAAATATCAGGCCTTTTGCCTGTGTCATGGTTCACACATGTGACGTGCTCTTAAACCCACACATGACAAGCAGAACTCTTACCAGTACACCAAAGCTACAAGAGAAACCAGCTGACCATCCAAATAATAATATATTTATCAGTTTTTTTAATATAACCGAGAACTCCCAAAGTCCAGTGGATACAATTTGAAAAACTCGGGGGACAGTGAATCCTCAGGGGACATGCGCCTAAACCCACACATCACATGCTGAACTCTTACGACTAAACCAAAGCCTTAAGGGCAAGAAAAAACAACTTACTTTTCAAATAGTAATACGTTTATCGAAGTTAACAGTGAAAAATATCAAAAAAAAAAAAAAAAAAAAAAAAAGTACATTTATGATAATTTAGTCAGATTTTTAAATGAAAAATACAAATTCAGCAGGCTTACCACATCGTCGAGTTCAATACCAAACTTAAAGCACAATTCATCGAATTCTTCATCAGCTGAAAAAACACAAAATCAGAGTAATTTTTGTTAAAATCGAACGGTGAAACAGTAGTTAAATTCAGAAATTAAGTTAAATAGTGTGTGAAAAACTTACTGTAAGTACGGCCTAACGCTTCGAACAAACGGTCTCTTCCAACGCTAACGGTTGGCATTGTGGCGGAACCCTAATCTGGAAAGTGATGGCGGCGGCGTATGTCGGAGTCGACCAGTGAGATTGTAATTGTTAATGAGGAGTGACAATAAGATGTTAGCTAGTGAAGATTTACAGAAATAGGACACTTCAGCGGCACTGTTACATTTCTGACCCCTCCTAAATGTATGTTTTAACTTTTGGCCCACATTGCCAAATCTCGGAGCACTCTCATGTCGAATCGCCAAGTCTGATAGCCAGGAATTTAGTTCAATATATTACTAGCGGGTCCCCAAGGATTGTCATGAGAGGCTAAATATAGGTAGATAAATTTCTATTGGGGTTAAAGGTTTAACATTAGCGCACACCAGGACTGTCGGGTGAAATTAATGTCTAGTATCATTAAACCTTCGTTACATAACGATGATATTAGGTTTTGGTAGTCGGGTCGTGATAAATCACATGCATATCCCGAGTGATCAATGCCATATTGGTCGGGCACTTTGGTAGTCCATTTATTCAGACCTTGTTCTAGACTTCACGGATTATGGATGTTGCTTGAGTTTAGAGTAGCTGGACATATCACCCGGTCGACTTGTGTAGTTCCGATATGTGATTTATATGGAATGTTTCAGAGTGACTTAGTGGTACAGTTCAAGACAGGGTACTCGGCATGGATCCTACTTCCTGAGTGCACCTATTGAAGGTTGTTCTTTTGGATGGTGCCAATACCACATCGTGCCTTCTCCTTGTGGGTCTAGCTTTTGTTTTGGAGAGAGAAAATTAATTAATTATAAGCTCTAGAGATCTTAATTATAAAATATAACGGCACTCTTAAAAATTTCAAAACATACAGACATTTTAAACTTTTATTACAAACCATACCATTTTAGCTACCCTTCTCCCAACCCTAATCTCTTTCTCTCTCTTTCTCTTCCCCTCTTTTGTCCAAACTCCGACCACGTATATCAGCGTTGACTACCCCAAAACCTGTTTTTCCCAAACCGTAACGATCCCTTCACTCCATATCCAATCTTCGTTTCTCCATAAAAAGCCCCTAACCGTCGTAGATCTATACTTGAAAGACGTCGGAACTCTAACTCTGTCGACTTCTCTGACCGACCACTACATTTCTTCTTCATCTTACCTCCTTTTCTTATTGTTAAGCTTAGTTTACCCAAAACCCCCCATTCCAACCCCCCCTCCGTCACTTTTTCTTTTTTGCTTGTTGGTTTGGCTGTGGTGGTCGTGGTTGTGGTGTGGTAGTTTGTATATTTGTGTATATGTGTATCTGTTGTGTATATCTTTGTATTTGTATCACTTTTCTAGATGGTTAAGTCGGTCGAAAACCCATCGAAAAAATCGTTACTCCGATGTTATTCAGTCTGAAAATGATCTATCAAAGAATTCATGGTCGAAAAGTTTTTCCAACGGACATCCGTTGGACATTCCGACGTTATTTTGATGAACCCTATCAGAGAGGTTGATCCACACTCAATCCTAAACCATTAATGGTGAGGAGCAGTTGCCAAAGAATAACAACCAATATGAATCGAGGTCGATTTCCCAAGGGAACTAGCTTGTCAAGTAAGAGAGTTGCAAATAAAAATTCAAATGAAGCTTAGTATTGAGTCCTAGAAATGGGGTTGTTTGATATACTTCTATGTTAAACTATAATGCATACCAATTAAAGGAAGTAATTGATTTTATATTACGAAGCTAGGGGTGTAAACAACTAATAGTAATATCCAATCAACGGGTGTATTCACATCACCTTCCCAACACAAGTATAATTATGGTCGAGTCATTCTAATGTAATCTGTAGAATCCTCCCGGCCTAAGAGAGATTTCACTCATCCCGCTCGCCAAAGCTTTGAGTCCTTCCTTGTTGCGGTGTTTAGCTTCCGGTAATCCATACACACTCTCCACACTTCCGGTAAAACACTACTCAAGGACCCGAGGAAAGGAGACCTCCTCCGAGTGTAACTCCTTTTAGATGGGTTAGTCTATGAAATAGCATATCAACCCAAATCCTCGCCAACTTCACTATTCTATGCTAATTAATCTCTCCCGAGTCTTTAATTAGCAAAGTAGACAAGAAACCCCAATATCAAGGATATTGAAATTTTGATGTTATTGTAATGGGGAGTTGGATAATTGCTACTTATGTTATGGGTAGTGAAATTGAACAACGCCCATTGATTTTCTATCATTTATAGCATATTCACACCCTTAGTTATGAGTTTAGCCACTCATACCAGGGGTTTGAATCAAAGGAATAAATATGTAATGAAATGATGAAATGATTTGAAACATAGATTTTGAATTAATATATGAATTAATATTCAGAGATACAATTTAAGAAGCTTACAAAGAGATGAAAAGACTTCTTCTTGGCTCTTAAAATCGCCTCTAGAGAGAGCATTTGTAATATGGAATGTGTTGTGTTAAAACTCTAGTTTATGCTCTTTTTACAAGGCAAAAGTTGCAGTCACAGAGGTTGAGGCGGTCCGCCTCTTTCTTGGCTTCAAAATCCCAAACTCTCTGAAGTTTTCTGGGCGGTCCGCCTAGTGGCTAGAGCGGCCGCCCATCATGGTATTTTCTTGCATGCAGAGGCCTTGCCACAGGGGCGGACGCCTCTTGCTCTTTCACATTTTTCGACTCTCAGTTTCGTCCTTAGGTGGTCCGCCTAGTCTTGAGGCGGGGCGCCTCTCCTGCAACATCCTGAACTTCACACTTTGGCTCCAATTCTCGCTCTTTAGCCAATGCTCGTGTAACTTCATTACAACCTAAAACTAAGCAATTTATGAAATTACTAACATCAAATGTTGCCTTTAAATTCAAAAACAAAAAGCGTAAAGTAGTCTTTAAGTTGATAAAACACCAACTTATCAACTCCCTCAAACTTAAGTCTTTGCTTGTCCTCAAGCAACTCAAAATCAAGAATACCAAAGCAATTCTTCTTTTAAGCGCAATGTCAAGTCATGTTCCACATTTACCATTACAAAAATTATTTTGCATTAATGAATCAGTTAGTACCAACTAGTTACACTTTTTTATATGAACATTTGACAAGCAACTATGTATTCTAATCGAACCATGGCAAAAAGAAACACATGAGCCTCTAGAGTTGCCTCAAGGTCATCAGCTCGCTTCACTTGCTCATGTACCTCACTATGTACTCAACTTCCATACTCAAAAGTCACTTGCTATCCTCACAAAAAAGAATGGAGTCCTTCACTCACAAAATACTTTTTAGAACAAAAATTGGACTCCAATAATTCAAACTCTCACACTCGCAAGGAAATGCTCATGCATATTTCCCAAAAATCCGAAGGCTTGCCCTTCTTGTACTTCTCCACTAATGTAGGGATACTTGACTAGAGATCAATTAGGACTTGATAAGGTTGTAATGTAGGCTTTTGGTTCAGGGTGTGGTATATTTGGCTCATTAATGACTTACACCTCCTTACACTACATCATCTTGATCTTTTAAGTGCAGCTTTCCTTTTCTTTTCATTTCGGCTCATTGTACCTTTTCTTGAAGATGGTACTAGTCGTCCCTTCTTTTATTCATCACTTTTCTTTTTCTTTTTCTTTTTCTTTTTCTCCTTTGCTTTTCTCTTTTTATTTTCTTCTTTGATTTTCTTTTCTTTTCTCTTTCTTTTGTTTTCTTTACTTCAAGTGACATTCAAAAATGGTTTCCAAATTTTCTGCAATCTCCCCCAAACTTAGTTGTTAGCCTAAGTTGCACATTTTTCAATGCAAATAAGGAGGTTAGGGCCAAAAGAGGGTTGGTGTTTTAGCACATAAGAATTGGTCCAGCTTTCAATATGTGGTTGGCAAATGAACGGTTAAAAGCTCAAAGGGGTTGACTAGGATAAATATACAAGGGTACGCCATTTAGAATTTTAGCGGTCCAACGAAAGCCTAAAAGCATGTCTCAAGTCAAGTTTCACCTAGGATTTCATCTCAAAGTACACTAAGAGCAAGTTTCAAACTTTCAAGTCACACACACAAGCTTATTATTCAAAAACTCACCACACATGCAAGTAATCTTCCAAGCATAAAATCTAAACACATACTAAGGACACTCACTCACGAAGCACACAATGGTCTAAGATTAGACCATGCCAACAACTCAATTAAGCCAGCAAAAGACCCTCACGGTCTACAACTTACGCCATGTCAATCAAAATACACATCTACTTGTCAAAAATGCCATAAAAACAATGTAACATAAGGTAGTACCACATAATTCATCAATACATTTCCAAAAATTTTCATGTGCATACTTGGTTCAAAAAGAACCTCCGGAAAGAACCAATCAAAGAAAACCAGAAGATTATTTAAAAAACTAAAAAGTTGGAACATAACATAAACAACTAACTATACTAGGCGAGTGTAAATACATCAAAATGGTTCGAATTTGTACATGGATATCATTAAGCACAAGTACAACTCTATCCAAAATATATATACAAATTCAAACCCCTCCGCAACTAAAAACTCTATCATCATCCCCGCATGCTAAGTAAATCAAAGTAAAGTGCAAGGGGGTAGAAAGGAGACTCCCAGGTGCTCTCAAGCAAGCTCCTTGCCTTTGCCTTCTATATGCGCAAGTGGAGGCTCGACATCTGTCTTCTTCCTCTCAGTCTGTGCTCGATAAATCTCCTCAAGAGACAAGTGAGTGGCAAGCTGTAACTGGACATCCTCTGGCATAGTAGTGGGATCATCAACAAGACTCAAGGAAACATCATCAACATCAAAGTCTATGGCCTGTGTATCCACCACATCCTATCTCGAGTCCTCGACCTCCTTTTCCTAGGCTTTTTCTTGGAGAGTTTACTAGGAGCCTTAGAACTGGAGGGTCCATGCACAGTAGAAGAAGCCGATAATAAAGCTGAAGATAACGGAACAATAGGAGGAACCAGCGGTGTAGCTGCAGGTGGCAGTGATGGGCCAAGAGGTGCAACAAGGACCTTTTGCTTAGTCCAGAGTGGAGCTTTCTTCTGTGTCTCAAGCAAACCTGGAGGTACCTTGAAGCCGGTACTGAGTTTGTGATCCATGGTGACATAGTATGCAATCAACTCTCGAAGGACTTTACTCATGTCCTCAATATCTGTCTTGGTTCCCTCAACTAGTGTGCCACTCAATGACCTTGGTGTGCTCCCCAAGGGCTTTTGTGATATTCTTAGGACGACAGTGCGTGCACTCATGGCCTGGACCATCTCGGCAAATTGCTCTATAGAGACAGCCGGTGGTGGACGGGGAGGTGGTGGCTGACTTGTGGGAAGTTGGAAATGAAATTCCTGATCTCATCCAACTTAGCACTAAAATCATACACTTCCCGAGTCAGACTCTCAGGGATAATGCCATCATCAATACCAGTAGGCTCAGACTCAGGCTGAGAAAGCCCAGACTCGGGCTGGGGAGGTACTGCCTCAGAAATAGAAGGTACATCAGATGAAGAAGGGAGAATACATGAGGAGGTTGGTGGTGGAAGGGTGTCCTTGACGGCATAGAAGCTGAACTTGGATTCCACCTCAGATAGGAAATCATGTGTGTAAGCTTCACAACCTTTCTTTGTCAAGTACTCGGTCAACATGTGCGAGTATGGAAGGTTGTCTTTTTCAGAATGTGCCACTTCCACCATTTTCTTAACCATCTCCACCCCCAAATCAACCTTAATGTTGTCATCAAATATCCTATCATCACGACTCTTTCCAATGTGATTTTGTTGTCTTGCTTTGTTGGCCGGATCTTGAGACGGTGATGTAGTGCCACCTCTTAGCCTCAAAATTGAGGTCGGCCCGCATAATTTGCGCTCCATTCCGCTTCCAATGTGGATTTATCTCTCTACCGATGATTGGCACCAACCATGCCCTTTGCTCAGCCTCAGACATATTCAATTTTATCGTGTGTCGTGTCAGGGAGAAGTTTTCATATGGAAAATCTTTGTATTGCTCCAGCGGACACATCAATATATTTCCCTCAACAATAAACAATTAAATTACCTTCTCTATTTGCGGTCAAGTTGGCATAGAATTCAGCAACCATGTCTTCATTTACTAGTGGCAATGATCTCCTCAGCAACTTATTCTACCCCATCTTTTGGAATCTCTCGTAGATCTCTGAATTTCTCTTTTCAGTATCCTTCATCCCAATGACTCGCTTCGGTGTAACATGCCTAGTGCGGAACTTTTTGTAGAAAATCTAGCAAGCAGTTTTTAATTTGAACAAGCTCCTCCAATCATCCAGCAAGTCATCATCATCTGAGGACTCATCCTCTTGAGCCTGGGGTTGCTCCCCCTTATTTGCATCATCAACCCCCTTTCCTCTTGAGTTGGCTCAGCTTCCCTCGGTTCCTGTTGTTGAGCTTGTGAGGATGAGGCTTCCTGTTTCTTCTTATTTCTTGTTTCTGCCCTCGTTTGCCTTGTCAAGTTGGCCAAGGGTTCATCATCTTGTGGATCATCATCGGAAGGGAGTGGTGTTGTTTTCGGTTGTTTCCTCTTATTGCATTTGCTTTGTCATTGTGCCTGCTATCACGTAAAACAATGGTTAGTTATGGGTGACAAGTTAAGAAACGAAGCCAAAGCAAAATGGGATTTAACAGGTAAGTATAGGGATAGGTGGTCCGCCTCTTTGCAGAAGTGGCCACCCTCAATGTGCCATGCTTGCAGCTTCTCCTATTGGCGGTCCGCCTTGGAAACTTCAGAGAGGTGGTTTCTAAGGAGGCACTCCACCTTGAGGCTAGGTTGTCTGCCTCACCATTTCACGCTATTGCAAGTGTTTTTAAGGCATTAACATATCATTTCCAACTCTAATTACTACAACCTTTCTTTCACTCAATACATGCTCAAAATATTTTGAAATTCAAAAATCAAGCATGATTAAGGTTCATAAGTTACAATCAAGTGAAGATATGTAATTCGAAACCTTCCCCAATTAGTGGTTTATCATGCTTGAACATACATAGCACCAAAATGACATCCCCATCAATTATTTTTTTTACTGAATCAAGCACCCGAGCATAGAGGGTTCAAGTCATGGGTTCAACTAAGTAATATAACAAATTTCTACAACTCTCCCCCAACTAATGGGTTTTCATGTTTTGAACACATTTAGCAATCCAAACAATCAAAAATAAGTAGCAAGTGGCTCAAAACTTCAAGAAATTAATACCCTTTTTTCAAGCATTGAAAATTCCCGAACACTCACAAACAATTAACCCATTATCAAGGCTCCAAAATATGCTCAAACAATTAAAACAAGTGCACAAAGTTATGAGTTCAATTCCATTTTCAAGTTTAAACATGAATTTGCACTTTCTTGAATTTCAACTTCCCCTAACTAGTAGGTTTTTGTGGTTTGAGCATATTAACACTAATTACTCTCTTTCACAACTTCTATAACTCAAAGTAATCAACAAGAGAGGCACAAAGCTATGAATTCATCTTTCCATTCAAATCTCAATTTCTAAAGTTAGGGAATTTAGCCCTAAAATTCCCCCAACTAAACTTGAATCATGAGTTAACTATTAAAAGTACAAGAAGGATACAAGCAACTAAATTATCATGAAACTAAATTATTTCTACTCCTAAACATGTTGTAACTAAGATTCTAAGCAAAATTAAAGAAAAGTAAAAGTTTGTGCAAATACCAGGATTCAAAGTGAGGCTTGAAGCTTGAAAGTGGTTTGTGTGATTTATGTGTGTTGTTAGTGATGGGGAGAAGTATTTTTTGTGATGGTTAGATGATTTTCAGGTTTTGGGTGAAGTGGGATTGTGAATTTTTGTGAAAAAAATGAGAGAGGGAAGGGTTTTGTTCCCTTTACCCACAGTCGGGTCTGGTTGACCCGCGCGTGGGCGGTTCGCCTACCTTGAGAAAGCGGTCACCTCTCTCTCTTTTTTTTTTACTGCACATTGCACACTACACTACACTTACCTGGGAGGGGGGGAGGCGGTCGCCTACAAGGTAGGGCGGTCCGCCCCTCCCATACTTAGCCAAATTCTTTCAATTTTCTAAATGTCAAGCCCCGGGACTTTTGAGGGTGGTCCGCCTTGCCACATGGGCGGTCTGATGCAAACCGGATTTACGCTCATGACATTGGCGGATTTAGACTTAACATCTAAAGCTTGGAGTGTTTCAAAAGAACTTGGAAGCCAAGAATCAAGGCAAAATATGACCAAAGTGAACAAGTGAAGTAGATGGGACAAATACTGAAAACTGCAGGGCCTGTTTACAAGCTCACTGCATCAGTCACAGGATCAGTTCATCGTAATCGCGAGTGCACAGATGCGATCGCGCAAGGCTGTGAAACTATTCAGCGCGATCGCAAAGCTGCAGACGCGATCGCGCAAGCTGAAAAAGGATGACAAAAAAGATGTTCTTCACGATCTCGTGACCATAGCCACGATCGCGAAGCTTTGGCTGCTCGATGGGCGCGAATGCGTGGACTTGGGTGCGACAGCGCAGTGACAACAGTCAGGAATCTATTTTTAGTTTGATGACTTTGTGGCAGTCTACTATCAGGTCAATTAAGGCAATGTTATGCCATTATTAGTAGATACTATATAAGCTTCCTTATCTCATTATTCTAGGGTAGTTTTTGAATGATAATTATTAAGAGTAAACATTGGCTAAGCATGTTGCTTGAGCACTTTTCTTCCTTGATTTGCAGTTGGATTAGATCCAATTGAGGATCAAATAGTGTAGGTTCATTTGATTGTTGTTTTAAGGGGTGATTAGGCCTCACCTCCTAATTTGTTTCCTTAATTCCAAATCAATTCCAAATGGGTCTTACTTTTATCATTTTATTTTCTTGTTATTTTCCTATTTCTAGTTAAGATCATATCACGGCCCCCCTCAGAAATTTCCAGATTTTTCTTCAACATGTTTGCTTCTTTCCTTGTCTCTTGTTTCAATCACGTCACGATACATGCACATTGAACAACTAATTATACTAAAAACTTGGGTTGCCTCCCAAGAAGCGCCTAATTTAATGTCGCAGAATGACGATGTTGATCCTTCTAATCAAGGTTCATCAAGAAAGATGCACGCCACTTCTCCAACTTCAGTGTCACATCCCAAATAGTGCTTCACACGATGCTCATTCACCCGAAAGCTTCTTCCACCTTCTCTAGACTACAAATCCACCGAACCATAAAGAGTAACATCAACCACCTTGAATGGACCCGTCCATTTGGACCTAAGCTTTCCAGGGAATAATTTCAACCGAGTGTCAAACAATAACACCAAGTCTCCAACCTTGAATGTCCGGTTACAAATTCTTGAATCACGAAGCACCTTCATTTTCTCTTTGTATATCATGACATTTTCATAGGCCAAGAACCGGAATTCATCAAGTTCATGCAAGTTTGAGATTCTTGCATTTGCGGCATCACTCCACTCCATGTTCAATTTCTCCAACACCCACAAAGCCTTGTACTCTAGTTCAACCGGCAAATACCAAGCTTTGCCGAACACCAACTTAAGTACAGACATCCTAATCAGAGTTTTGTAAGCGGTCCAATACGCCCACAAGGCTTCATCAAGTTTTCTAGTCCAATCCGTTCTATGTGCATTAACCGTCTTGGCCAAAATGTTCTTGATCTCCCGATTGGAGACTTCAACTTGCCCACTTATTTGAGGGTGGTAAGGAGTTACAACTTTGTGTCTCACTCCATATTTTTGGAGGATATTTGCAAAGGCTCGGTTACAAAAGTGGCTCCCACTATCACTAATAATGGCATGAGGAGTCCCAAATCTCAAAAAAAATGTTCTTCATCAAGAATGCAAGTACCCTCTTGGCTTCATTATTGGGGAGCGCAACCGCTTCCACCCATTTCGACACGTAGTCTACCGCTACCAAGATATACTTGTTGCCATAAGAACTCACAATGGGCCACATAAAGTCTATCCCCAAAACATCAAATAACTCCACTTCAACAATTAGATTCATTGGAATTTCGTGCTTTCTTGAAATTCACCTATCTGTTGGCATTGGTCACAATTTTTCACCCAAGCATGGGAATCCTTGTGCAAAGTTGGCCAAAAGAAGCCACATTGTAACACCTGGGCCGCTGTCCTCACTCCACCATGATGTCCTCCATAAGGAGAAGAGTGGCACCCTGCCATTATAGCTTCTTGCTCGGACTCGGCAACACTTCCCGAATGATTCCATCCACGCCCTAAAGAGATAGGGTTCATCCCAATAATAAAATCTTGCATCCTTCACTAGCTTCTTCTTTTGGTAGAATGTGAAGTCTTCGAGATAGACCCCACTCATTATAAAATTGGCTAGATCATTGTACTAAGGTATGGGTTCCCAAGACATGGCCAAGATCCTTTCATCCGGAAATGCATCATTTACCTCAATTTCTTTTTTTAATCTACCCTTCTCCTCTAAGCGGACAAGTGATCTGCCACTTGGTTTTCGGCCCCTTTTCGGTCAAGAACTTCAATATCAAATTCTTGGAAGAGCAACATCCATCAGATAAGCCTTGCCTTTGAGTCTTTCTTTGCCATCAAGTACTGGATAACGGAATGATTGGTATGAACAATTGTCTTCGATCCCACCAAATATGACCGAAACTTCTCAAAAGCAAACACAATTGCTAAAAGCTCTTTCTCCATCACCGTGTAGTTCAATTGAGCTCTGTTCATTGTCTTGCTTGTATAATAAATGGGATGGAACATCTTGTCCACCCGGTGGCCTAGCACGACTCCCAAGGCCATATCACTAGCGTCACACATAAGCTCGAATGGAAGCTCCCAATTAGGGCTCACAATGATTGGCGAGGTTGTTAGCCTCTTCTTCAATCCTTCAAAGGCTTCTAGACAAGCCTTGTCAAACACAAACTTGGCATTCTCCAAGAGCTTGCACATTGGATTTACAATCATGGAGAAGTCATTTATAAAGTGGCGATAGAATCCCGCACGCCCTAAGAAACTTCAAACTCCCTTCACGGTCATTGGAGGTGGAAGTTTTGAAATCACCTCAATTTTTGTTTGGTCCATGACAAACGCTCAACACACACCTCGGCTTGAGGTATGAATGGTCATCGCAATACAATTTACCCAACTAAGAATCGGGGTCGAATCCACAAGGAACAAAGTGATGCGATCAAAGTAGTGGAGAAACTAAACCTATTTGACTAAGCCAAATTAGGATAACAAGGTGGTTGGATGATATTAACAACTACAAACTACACTAGAAAGAAGTAAAGGTGATCAATGGCCTTCTCACAACCAAGGAAGACAAGTTTTGAGCCTAGGATGCAATTATAGCACGGGGTTTATATATTATGGCCGAGTCGTTCTGATGTAATCCCTAGAATCCTTCCGGCCTAGAAGGGATTTGCCTCAACGGCGCTCGTCAAAGCCATGGTTGAGCTTGTAAAGCACTACCCATTACCCGAGGAGAGAAGACCTCTTCCGAGCGTAACTTCTTTTAGATGAATTAGTCTATGAAATAGCTTGTCAACTCAATTCCTCGCTAGCTTCACTATTCTACGCTAACTAATCTCTCCCGAGTCTTTAATTAGCAAAGTAGACGTGTAACTTAAGTGTCATGAGCATTAAAGTTAAGCAACCAAAACAATAGAAGCTAGATAATCAAAACCCACAAATATAAATTTCTAGTCATGAATCATTCATATAAATTCATGTCCATTAATAACATCAACTAACCAAATATTGCATACAAATCAAAGAAATATAGAAAGGGATAAAGAATTTCTCATTTAAAGCGCACCCAATCTTCTATCTCCAAGGATTGTTGATGATTCTTGCTCCCAAGTTGGAAAAGTAGCCAAAGATATGTAAACTGTGTTAAAACTATCTATTTGTAGTCCCCAAAGTAATTACCATATTTTTCCCAAAATTATCCCTAGGTTAAAACAAAGAAATGGCTGATTTTTTGTCATATAGCCACCCGGGTACTGAAATTGACCCGCTAGCCACATTTTCACTGCTCAACTTAGTCACTGTTTCACGCATAGCCACTTCTCATCTGTATTGTTAACAGACTAGCCAACTTTCTTCTTTTCTTCAACTTGACTTGTTTCTTCCATAACTCTTCTCCAACATATTCAACCTACAAAATACAACAAAACCATGATAAATGCATTTATTTCATCAATTTAACACAACAATAGCTCAAGTACAAGTATGTAATGTGTGGTATTTTAGCCACACATCACACCTCCAAACTTAAACTATTGCTTGTCCTCAAGTAAAGTACACACAACTAAATTCCAAATTGCATTTCAATCTATTCATGCACTTTTTACTTGGAATATTGGGTACGGGGAAACTGTCTCGAGAGCCCCACAATTGAGCCTTTTTCAGCCACTAGAAGTCAAAAACACTTTTAAGTTCAACAACAAATGGCATCGGTTGGTACCAACAATTAAGCCAAGCCATGTGAGCATAACTTTCATATATACAAAACACCAAAGAAGGCATACATGCCATGATACAAGATTTTCAAAGTTTGCCTCTTCGTCACAAGAGTTCACCTCTTTGCTTGCTCACCTCAATTGGGAAGTGAAACACAAATCTTCAACTCAACTTTACAAGTGCCCTCACCACTCAAGAGAATATCCCAACCACAAAAATGCAATGACAACAAAATGGGATTAATGATAGGAAGAATTCACTCACTCTCTCAAAAGAAGTTCATCATGCACGCTAAAGATCCATAAGCTTTCCGTTTGTGTACCTCTCCACTAATGTATGAATGCTTGACCCGAAATCAATTAGGACTTTGTTAGGGTTGTAATGTAGGCTTTTGGTTAAAGGTGGGGTAATATTTGGGCAAATAGTGACTACACCTCCTTGAGCACTGCACCATACAAAAATTTAAGGCACACTTCATTTTTCATGCACTTACACCTTGCTAAATCGAGGATTATACACTAGTCTTTCCCCTATTTATTCATCAATTCTCTTTTTCTTCTTTTTCTTTCTTTTCTTTCACTTACTTCTTTTTATTTCTTTTCTCTTTCCTTTTTTTTTTATTCAACTCACTTTTGTTGCTCTCTCTTTTCTTTTATTTTCTTTTGATTTTCATTAACTTCCACACTTTCACCATAACTCGTGTCACCCCCAAACTTAGGCTTTTGCCTAAGTTGCACGTCTTTCAATGCACTCAAGGAGGTAGGGCCAAAAGAAGGGTAAGTGCTTTAAGCACTTAGAATTGGTCCGGGTTAATAATGTAGTTGCCAAAATAAAGGATATTAAGCTCAAAGGGGTTGACTAAGGTTATAATGCAAGGGTAGGCTTTTTAGGTTATTAGCGGGCCAAAGAAAGCGTAAAATCATTTTTCAAGTCAAGCACCACCTAGGATTTCGCCTCGAAGCACACTTAGGGAAAGTTCTAGATCAAGAAGCACACACATGAACACACCAAAACCTCACCATATATGGCACAAGTAAAGCAAGGAAAACAAGTATATTCAAGTCTCAATCAAGGCAATTAAGCATCCAAAGTTTGCTCATAGTCTAATGAGAGCTAATTAGTGACATAAGAGTCAAAAGTTGAACTTAAAGATCATAGCATAATTCACCAACTAAATTTTTCTATCCATTTTTCAAAACAAGCTCACATGACAAGGAATAAATAATGATGGAACCAAACATGCCAAAAATTGGCTAAGGAGTAAAAATCCACAACTAGTCATTATTATTTACAACTAACTACTAAACTAGTCCTAAAGATGCCCGGTTCAAAACAATTACTTCCTTGGAAAAGAACCATGACAAAGAAAAACCAAGGAGTTATTTCAAAAAAATTTATACAAAAATGGTATTTACAATAAAAATGATTGTTCGGACCCAAATGAGGCTTTCGCACCCAAGTGGGATGCCTACGTACAACACAAAGGTGAATCAGATAAAAAGAAGCAACATCCCAAGTGTAGTTCATGAGAGTACTTTTTGTTTTTGAAAGTTTTTCTCTTTTTTTTTTTCATTTTTTTTATAGTAGAATACTATCTAAGAACACGAAATAAACTAATAAACAAGAATGAAAGGTTACTATCAATAACATACTAATATAAGATGAAAAAGCTCAAGAAATATCAATTCTACCAAATATATCAAGTTAAACTACATCATATCGTCCCAAACAATTAAACTCCTCCCCCCAACTTAAAATGTTGTCTTGCCCTCAAGGCAACTAAACAATAAAAGCAAAGTAAGAGGGACTTCTCTGAAAAATGATGTCTCATTGAGATATTGCCTTGTTTCTGCCATAAAAGTATTTCAGACTTTTGCTTAGCTGTGAGTTGCTTCCTGCTTTAGTAGTTGTGAACTATCTCCTCTTTGTAGGACTGATTTTCTTGTTTCAGCTGGAGCAGCGATCGATGCCCTGCACTTCTTTCTTAGCGGCTGCTCCTCTTTCTCTTCATGCTTAGATTCACCTTGTCTAAATGCTGCTTCTTTTTACTCTTAGCAGCTACTTCAATAACAGCATGCTTTCTCTGTTCCTTGACTGTCTCGGATGTTAATCCAATTTCTTTGTTCTTGGACACTTCACGGTCCAAAATCTCTCTTTCCTTCCATTGATCCATCCCCATGTCAACTCTCATGTTCTTTCTTTTCCAACTTTTAACACTGTAGTGCTCTTCATATTAATGTACCTGCAAATGTAAACAGTTAGTACATGCATCTGAAGCTTAGATAGAAGTTAAGGGAGAAGCAAATGGCGTAGGGGATACTCAGACTCCCCCCCTTTGTAGCTATCAATGAGTTTAACAATAGAACTACCAAAATTAAGACAGAAGCAGAGAATTAACAACCAATTGTTCGCCCATGAAGGCACTATAGCACTGTACAGTCTCAACACCGTCAAAATTCAGCAACACTCGCGCAATTTAGCCTCTAATTCAGAACATGCCCAGGTATTTTAGTTCCACAAAATTCTTAACCATAAAAAAAAGGAGCATACAGTGACCCAGGTATATCATATTCACCCAAAGAAGTCTCCCTACACTTGGTTCTCAGATGCATTCTAGTGTTTGCACAACACTCCAATTTTAGACAAGCAGCCATTCTAATAGTGCAACAGGGAGCTTGTGCTCTTCCCCAACCTTGCTTTGTTTCAGTAGACAACAAGAAGACTATTCCCCACATACAAGATTCATTAAGAAATAAATGGCACCGGCTCAAAGAACCAAATTCTTACAGATATACCAGTAGCAATTATCTTTATTTAAGCCCCATAATCATATTATAACCTTTGCAAGCTCTTAGAAACACATTCAAGAACAAGACAACTAGCACACATTACTAGCAATTCAATTTTTATACCAAAATGAAGTCCCAACACCAACAGAATGTCGCCAGCCAAATTTGGACTATTGCCATTAGTTTTTCAGATTACCTGAGAGGCCACCTTGCAGTTTAATTTTTATGTAGCCCCTTTTTTGGCAAGTAGGTATTCAACTATCTCATTAATCCACACTCTCCAACACATAATGAAACAATTAAACCAGGGGAATACAATATCTAAGAATATGCACAGAAGGAGTAACTCAACGCTTCTACAGACTTCACTAGCTAGAACACTTGGTCACAAAAACAGCATGACAATGCAGCTACTTTAAGCAATTTTAGTTGAACCTCTATACCATTTATGCACACACTGATTAATCAAAGAACTCACCAAGTACTCAAGACCAAAGTTTATGCAGCAACCAAGAAAAGAAAAGAACCATTTGTTGGCAACAATTAAGAGGACCAGAACAGAGCTCAATAATGAAAGTTCTCACTCGGTCATTCTATCAAGCATTCGAAGTGAAAAGCTGCACTGCTCAAGATATAGATTGGGGTACATTAGACTTCCCCCATTTTTTTCAAGAACAATACAATACAAGGCCAACAATTCAACCAAGTTCATCAAACAATTCACCAAAATTTAACTCACAGATTTCAGAACACAGAGAAAAGGTTCATTTCAGATTAACAAAGCACAATTACAGAGGTGCAGGCATTAGAGAAGCCTCAACCCTGTTTTGCTGTAGCTTGTTTCAACCATTAAGCTCACATACTTAGTTCCCTACACTCAGTAAACAATTAGCACACTTTACCAGCATGGATGCGTAGGAGTGTGCGCATAAACAAATCATTCTCATCCAACCTAGCAAACAATATTCCCGCTGCTAATTCAAGTCTGCCTCCATTTCGACATATAATCAAGATCCCCTCACTAAGAACAATTTTTCATTCGGAAATAGCACTAAAAATTGAAACTAGAGAACCTTAAATACACTGGTAAATTAAAGAACACATGAAACGCTCAAGATTGAAGTGTAAGCAGCAAGCAAGCAAAATGCATCAGCAATTCAACACAGTTGGTGATTGATTCTAAGTACAACACAGAGGCTAGACTTGGTGGAAAACTCAGAAACAGAAAGGCACACTTCTAACTATATTCCCTAGTAAAAAATTTCATTGTGACATTGTGTCGAACACATCACGAGCAGCATAAACTCCATTCAATTTTAAACCACATGGGTACAATCAGACTTCCCCATTTTAATCAACAAAACAGTATACAACAACCAGATTCTCAACCCAAACCTCAACAATTCATCAACTCAGAATTAATAGAGGAGAAGCGACGGGCTTCAGGGGATGGGATTTTGTGACAGGGGCAGAAATATCAAGCGATGAGGAGAGACAGGAGAAAGAAATTTACCTGAACGACGACGCGATTGGTGGCGTACAGGTGGTGTGATGATACAGCAGCGGCAATTGATGGTGAAAATTGTCAGGAGTTTGGGAATTGGGTGAGCAGAATTGAGGAGAGGAGAAAATTCATACCTGAGTTGTGGTCGCTGGTGGTGATCGCGAAAGTAATGATCGACGGTGGGTCGATCAGAGGTGGAAATTGGTAGTGATCGGAGTTGGTGGTGGGGTGAGGGGTATCGGGACAGTGAGGAATTGGGAATTGGGGATGGGAGAAATTGATAGGAACAGAGGAGAGAGAAGACAAATTAGAGATGAGAGCTTACCTGATCGCTGTTGTGGGGTGGACAGTGGTCGGAGCTGATGGTGAGAGGATGGAGAAGATAAAGAGTTGCGACAGGGGATTAAAAAGAAACTGAGAGAAGAGAGGAGAGGGAATAACATGGTCACCGGAGGCACTGGTGGTTGATCGGAGGTGCGAGTGCAGTGGAGCTGGTGGCGTGGGGTGGATGAAGAGTCGGTGGTGATCGGATGCTGACGTTTTAGGCTTTTGAGGGACATTTGGACAAAGTGTGTAAAGGTATCTGTTTATGTTTTACTAACTAAGAACAGCCAAGGCGGGCCGCCCTTTGTGTGAGGCGGGCCGCCCATTTCAAAGTACCGAGAGCAGTTAAATCCTGAAGCATTTTTATACAGAGTTGTGCTTGTCCAACTTCCAACTTCCCAAATTAATCCAATGACTTCCAAAAATCCTGAAACTTAGAAGAATGATAAAAAATAATAAACAAAGCTAATCTACAAGTAGAGAATACAAAATTTTAAATGGCTCGGGTTGTTTCCCGAGAAGCGCCGCTTTTAACGTCATGGCACGACGAGTACCAATACCACACTTTTCTCTCCATTTTGTAAATGTGAATTGTCTCCCCAATTTTGAATCAAGTTTTTCATTTTGCTTTTGGGGTGGTGGTACGAATCACCAAGATTCAAACGCACGATGCTTCATTTTGCACTTTTTAGCCTTCAAGTGAGGGATGTCATTTTGTCTCCTTGGTGTGGAAAATTCAACGATGTAGCCATTTTGCTCATCCATGCCAACATCATACAAAGGTGCTTGTTCTTCCATTTCCATTGCCTCATCCACACATAGAGTTGAAAAATGAAGTGAATAAGGTCCCAATTGTTTTAACACCAATGGAGCACCAAGCATGACATACTCCTCTTCAAATATGCTAGAGTCTTCATCACAAGAGTTCTTCATTTCCGCTCTAGACTCCAACACAAATTTCTTGTTCATGGCATCATTACCAAATATCTTGAAGATATGATCATTTCCATGAGTTTCCATGATTTGACTTGTGCTCTCTTCCACAAATTCGCTCATTTCTAGCATATCATTCACGATTTCTTCATGTTGAGCCTTGGAAGCTTCAACCATTTCATGCACTAGAATTTTCAAGACACGAGCTTCAAGATCAAATTGGTTCACTCTTTGTCCTAGTTCTTCTTTTTCATACTCGAGATCCCAACCATCTACATTTAAGTCATGAAGGCATGCTTCATGGACTTTCATTTTTCGAGCTTGATCTCGGAGCCAAGCTCGGCTCACAATTTCTTCTTCGTCCCAATTGTGCTTTTCTTCAATAATTCTTTCTTGATATTCAAGCACATCTTCCATGGAGGATTCTCCTTGGAACTCAACCTCATCTTCCATATAAAGCCTTTGTTGAAATTTGGTAACACCCTTAGCTTGTTGATCATTGAAAGTGTCGACCAATTGGCTCAATTGAGTCTCCAAGTTGTGAATTGCTAAGCCATTTTGATGGACCGTTTCTTTCATCTCATTGAAGGCTTCGACATTTTCACAATGGTGTTCAAGTATCCGCTCCATCAAATATTCCAATCTTTAATTTTCATTGCATTCATCTTGTGAAGTCGATAGGTCCATCTCTTCTTGAAACTTCTCTTGGATACCTTGCCACTCGGGTTCAAGCTCTATATTCATGTTGGCATTAGACCTATCAAACTCATAAGAATCATTAGCATCATTATAAAAATCATTGGAAGAAGAACAAAGAATATTAGAACAACCGTCCTAATAGCCATTTTGACCCCCACACTCATGACATATGTCCCACTCAAAGGGTTGAGAAGGTGCATACAACTCGCCCCCGGAAACAATTTGACAATCTTGCCAATAGTGAAGTCCCCCACAATAAGGACAAAGATCACTCATGTATGGATTTTCAATATTTGACCAATTTTGGTTCCATGATGCCATTTCAAGATAATTAGCACTAAGCTAAACTAACTAACTAAAGCAACTAAACACTACACACAAACAAATATTTACAATTTACAAAGAACATTACTACTATTCACAATTTTAACAAGAACGATTCACAAAGTTTGGAACTAAGCCAATTAGCTCAACTCCTCAAACTACTCTAATACGCCAATTGTTCCCCGGCAACGGCGCCAATTTTGACAAACGTTCAACACACACCTCGGCTTGAGGTATGAACGGTCATCACAATACAATTTACCCAACTAAGAGTCGGGGTCGAATCCACAAGGAACAAAGTGATGCGATCAAAGTAGTGGAGGAACTAAACCTATTTGACTAAGCCAAATTAGGATAACAAGGTGGTTGAATGATATTAACAACTACAAACTACACTAGAAAGCAAGTAAAGGTGATCAATGACCTTCTCATAACCAAGGAAGACAAGTTTTGAGCCTAGGATGCAATTATAGCACAGGGTTTATATATTATGGCCGGGTCGTTCTGATGTAATCCCTAGAATCCTTCCGGCATAGAAGGGATTTGCCTCAACGACGCTCATCAAAGCCATGGTTGAGCTTGTAAAGCACTACCCATTACCCGAGGAGAGAAGACCTCTTCCGAGCGTAACTTCTTTTAGATGAGTTAGTCTATGAAATAGCCTATCAACTCAAATCCTCGGTAGCTTCACTATTCTACGCTAACTAATCTCTCCCGAGTCTTTAATTAGCAAAGTAGACGTGTAACTTAAGTGTCATGAGCATTAAAGTTAAGCAACCAAAACAATAGAAGCTAGATAATCAAAAGTCACAAATATAAATTCCTAGTCACGAATCATTCATATAAAATCATATCCATTAATAACATCAACTAACCAAATGTAGCATACAAATCAAAGAAATAAAGAAAGGGATAAAGAATTTCTCATTTAAAGTGCACACAATCTTCTATCTCCAAGGATTGTTGATGATTCTTGCTCCCAAGTTGGAAAAGTAGCCAAAGTTATGTAAACTATGGTAAAACTATCTATTTGTAGTCCCCAAAGTAATTACCATATTTTTTCCAAAATTATCCCTAGGTTAAAACAATGAAATGGCTGATTTTTCGTCATATAGCCACCCTGGTACTGAAATTGATCCGCTAGCCACATTTTCACTGCTCAACTTAGTCACTGTTTCACGCATAGCCACTTCTCTGCTGTGTTATTGACAGACTAGCCAGCTTTCTTCTTTTCTTCAACTTGACTTCTTTTTGACTTGTTCTTCCATAACTCTTCTCCAACATATTCAACCTACAAAATACAATAAAACCATGATAAATGCATTTATTTCATCAATTTAACACAACAATAGCTCAAGTACAACTATGTAATATGTGGTATTTTAGCCACACATCAGTCCACCTCAATACCTTTCTTGAAAACTTTGTGCCGCAACTCTATGCCTTCTTGCACTAGGAAATGACACTTTTCCTAATTGAGGACAAGTCTTGTTTCTTTCCATCTTTCTAGCACCTTCTCCAAATTTGACAAGAAATCATCTAATGAATCTCCAACTACCGAGAATCATCCATGAATACTTCAAAAAAGTTTTCCACCATATAGTGAAAAAGGGCTAGCATACATCTTTGAAATGTGGCGGGAGCATGGCAAAGACCAAATGGCATCTTGCGGAATGCAAAAGTGCCATAGGGACAAGTGAAAGTAGTCTTGTCTTTGTCATTGGCTTCGATGGACATTTGTTTGTAACCAGAGTATCAATCCAAGAAGCAATAGTAGGCATGACCCGTCAATCAATCAAGCATTTGGTCAATCAATGGCAAAGGAAAATGGTCCTTCCTTGTTGCGGTGTTTAGCTTCCAGTAATACATACACACTCTCCACACTTCCGGTAAAAGACTACTCAAGGACCCGAGGAAAGGAGACCTCCTCCGAGTGTAACTCCTTTTAGATGAGTTAGTCTATGAAATAATATATCAACCCAAATCTTCGCCAGCTTCACTATTCTATGCTGACTAATCTCTCCCGAGTCTTTAATTAGCAAAGTAGACAAGAACCTCCAATATCAAGGATATTGAAATTTTGATGTTACTGTAACGGGGAGTTCGATAATTGCTACTTATGTTATGGGTAGTGAAACTGAACAACACCCATTGATTTTCTATTACTTATAGCATATTCATACCTCTAGTTATGAGTTTAGCCACTCATACCAGGGGTTTGAATCAAAGCAATAAATATGTAATGAATGATGAAATAATTTCAAACATAGATCTTGAATTGATATATGAATTAAGATTCAAAGATACAAGTGAAGAAGCTTACAAAGAGATGAAAAGACTTCTACTTGGCTCTTAAAATCGCCTCTAGAGAGAGTATTTGCAATATGGAATGTATTGTGTTAGAACCCTTGATTTTGCTCTTTATACAAGGCAAAAATTGTAGTCACAGAGGTCGAGGCGGTCCACCCAAATAGGGAGGCGGTCTGCCTCCTTCTTCGCTTCAGAATCCCAAACTCTCTGAAGTTTTCTGGGCGGTTCGCCTAGTGGCTAGAGCGGCCGCCCATCATGGTATTTTCTTGCATGCGCTCCGCCTTGCCATAGGGGCGGGCGCCTCTTGCTCTTTCACATTTTTCGACTCTCTGTTTCTTCCTTAGATGGTCCGCCTAGTCTTGAGGCGGGACGCCTCTCCTGTAACTTCCGGAACTTCACACTTTGGCTCCAATTCTCGCTCTTTAGCTTCAATCTTTAGCCAATGCTCATGTAATTTCATTACAACATGAAACTAAGCAATTTATGGCATTAATAACATCAGATGTTGCCTTTGAATTCAAAACGAAAGCTTAAAGTAGTGTTTAAGTTGGTAAAGATATTTCCTAGTGGGCCAAATTTTTCTTCACATTCCGATGGAAGAAAAAACGAGTGGAATTATTACCATAAAATGAAGCAAAATTTGTTTACAAAGATTTGAAGAATCCAATCACACCATATGAGAAGTTTCTAAATATTCATGGTTGCATTCAATTGATGAGAATGCTATTGAAGAAAGTGAAGTTAAGAAATGAGCTGCTGAAACTTTTAATTCGGATAAATTATCTTTCAAAAGTTGTTAATTCCCAAGTTACAATAGAACTTGAAGGTTCATATAATCGGACTGTGCGATAATCCAGTTCGTGATAAATTTCCACGACTCATTTGCTTGAATTTTTGCATGAAAAGGTATTGTGTGATTTTTAAATTAAGACTTAATTAAATATATTATCGTATAGCTATTATGGATTGTGATCTTTTAATGTTTTGGTCTTAACAATCTTTAACAACTCACTGATAGATTTTGTCATGTAGAAACTTGACAAAGCTACAACATTCCAAAATTTGTTTGTTACTTTAATGGGTGGTCTGCATTTTGAAAAAGTCAATAATAAACTTAAAAATAAGAACCTAGACAATATCGTATCTACATGAACATTTAAAAGATACTACACTTTTAACATAAGTATAAAAAAGGTACTATAGAAAAAATATTAAACATATTTATAACAGTTACTTTTGATAATTACCTATAAATATCCAAAATCTTGCAGCTTATGAAGAAACGAGCCCCCTTCATTACTAGTACTTTGTATTTACTCTTGTTTTTTTTGTTGGTTAGTTCAATAGACGAGGCTTCTTCTTTTTTTTTTTTTTTTTTTTTGTGAAGTCTAGTGCAAAGGTTTTGGCTTGAGAAAAGAATACATTTGACTTTACATATTATAGCATTCTTTTTAGATTCACATGTCGCTATATTCTATAAGTAGCAATTAAATTCAAAATTTTATACAGAAAAAATAAAGAGAAAAAATATATGGTTTGACTACATGATACAAATATATTTTCTAGATTCAAGCAAATATAAATGTGGAAAATTTTCAAAAATAGGCAATCCACTACCCAAAATTACAAATAGGAGGCCATATATTTTTTTCATGCATAGAACTCATCCCTAAAATTATAAATTTTAGCATTCCTTCATAAAAAACACCCTAGCTACCAAATTTTTCCCTCCCCAGCCACTAAGCCTCCGGCAGACATCTTCCCCGCCAGTGGTGTCGTTATTTTTTTATATTTTACTGAATTTATATTGTTTATTGCGTCTAAATCATTGCTTTGAACAAGTTTATACGCACAAATCTCCCCCCAATTATACATGAATATACATAGATAAATGCGTAGCAATAAGAAAAATACAAAAATATACACAAAAAAAGTAAAAATTCATATAAACATTCTTAATATACAGATTTATTCACTCACATATACACACTTATACAAATTTATATAATTTTATACACGTGTATAAATTTGTATAAAATTGTATAAACCTGTATAAACTTGCGGCAGACTGCTATCTCGGAAAAAAGGCGATAGGTCGGGTAAAATTCGAAAATATGGATCATATTTGGTAATTTTCACCTTTTGCTTGTCTTTTAGTGTAATTATGCCTATAAATTTCACTCTCTTCTTGGTCATAGCCATTAGTATAAGTTAAGAATCTAACCATAGGAGTTCTAAGATATTCTTAATTGTTTTACAACACGTTGTATTTACAGGTTGTTTGTATCATCACACATGGTATGATTATGATAATTAAGCCTTAAATAAAAGTTATTCAACAACTATAGGAGTTGTTTCCTTAAGTTTGAATGTTTTTTTTTTTAAATAAAAAATTAGTTATATCGCTCCAAAACGTAAGATGATAACTTATATTTTATTAAAACAACATGATATTTTTTTATCACCATCCGTGCAAGCACATGTACAAATACTAGTACAATATTAAAAACTGGCAGCGTGTATGTACAAGTTGTACATACTTAATTGACACTGGCAGCGTGTATGTACAAGTTGTACATACTTAATAGATACGAGTAACTATATATCAAATGCAATCAATTCATAAACACATCCAGAAGATGAGTGTTGCAGAGATGAGGATGCTTAGATGGATGTGCGGACATACGAGGTTACATAAGATTAGGAATGAGGTCATTCATGACAAGGTGGGAGTGGCATCAGTTGTGGACAAGATGCGTGAAGCGAGACTGCGATGGTACGACTATGTTAAGAGAATGAGCACAGAAGCTCCAGTGAAGAGGTGCGAGAGGTTGACAGTGCTAGGTCTGCGGAGAGGTAGAGGTAGACCGAAGAAGAATTGGGTTGAGGTAATTCGACATGACCTGGCTCACCTCCAAATCACCGAGGACATGACCCTTGATAGGAAAGTGTGGAGGGCGAGGATTAGGGTAGAAGGTTAGTGAAGGATTACATAATCCGTTGAACACAAAGTTCGTCCAGGGTCTAACTGTATTTGTTTCACTAGTCTACAATACAATCACATATAAAATACACGAACTGTAAAGGTTGATTCACAGTCTAAGGTCGTACCTGTTACAGAATTGATCCAATTCGTGAAGATTGCTTATCTTCTCCATTGGGAATCCTCCCTAAAAGCTCTTCACTAGAAGATGAGAGTGAAAAAAAAGTATTCTATGCTCTTTTGGATAATAGTAAGGAAACTTATTTCCATGAGAAGAAAGAAGAGCTTTCTCTGGTTGTTCTGACAAAAGAAGAAAGCAACGTTACCTCCTTTAGGAAAAGATACGCTTCTTTTTAACTCAACCAAGTGACACAACTATTCAGGACTCATCCTAATAGTTGTGTCTTTTCCTTCTTTCTTATTTTAGTTATATAATTAGTAAATATATAATAAATTATATATTCTAATTATTATAACATGGATCCGGGTTGAACCCATATGGGTGATCCAAATCCTATTTCCAACATCTCCCACTCACACATAGTGGGTCAACTCTCATTCCCATTCTGTAACATCCATACATAACGACTAGACCGTGTGACTAGTGCATACTTCGAGAGCCTAGTTGCTATACATCTGTTAGGAATATATAGCATCTCGATTAACGGAACCTTGGAGTAGATTGTAGTATGCAATACCCTGGATCATTTACCACATTTATATCTCTCATAATCTCTTTTGTAATAATTTGAATTCATCATTATGTTCTTGTCTCATAGACAAACATAAAGGGGCCCAATGAACACAACTAATGTGATAATACTCGATACTGATCTTCCTAATCTCAAGAATCTCTTAATCTAAAATTTGATTTGCTTTTCTAGAAATGTCCCGCCAGACCGAATCATTTATGATCTCTAGGCAACACCCTAAGATAGCAATCACCAAACTGAATCTCGAGAAACTGGTCAAAGTCATGAGGGTACAAAGAAAGAAAATTACTTATAATTTTCAGGGCTTCACACGATAAGCAAGTAGAGATTACAGTTGTATCGCCCATAGGTCACTCTATGCATACGTGGTATGAATCACGTATCACAGTATTGACTCCTTTCCCATGGAGCGTATGTCTTTCACAAATTAAATACCGTGCAGATGATAGTTCAGACAACATATGTCTAACTTTGAGTTTCCACATCTACTCATACATTTTATCCTTCAGAACTCACATCCGGCCTTAAGAAGAACTCACATTTAATCAAATATGATTAACCAAAATAAATAAGCGACATTCTTATTATAAACTTTAATTTCAAGCTCTCTACTATTTTCACCTCAGATAATAACAAGTTTATAATTGTCTCATCCCTATTAGTCACCTAGACAATAGAGGCGATTGCCCATGTGAATAGGCTAATCTTTTTGTCTGTCCGACATACTTCACGTTTATGTACTAAACATAAAATCATTCTATGTATATGAACCAACAACAAGCAATTTAGGCTTCAACTACATTAACTCGAACAATGCAGTTTTAAGTGAACATGCTTGGAAAAAGTTTAAGATATAAATACATCGACATTTACGCAAACCCAATGACCTCACATATCATTCATAAGCACCAAATGCTATGGGTCTTACTATTAGATCTACTATCATATAATGCGTAGAGATGTATTTCATGTACATTTTTATATTTAAAAAACACAACTATGTCTCTAATGAAATTATACTTTATATCAATATGGTTTGTTTTCAATGATACTTGGGACTTTTGTGTAAGCTATTGAGACTTGACTATCACACTTGATTGTCAGTGTCACTAATTCAATAGCACGCTATCCAACACACACAAATTTATCATAAAGACATTTAAGCCAAACAACTCTGCAAAGTTGCTGAAAGCGCTACAAATTCAGCTTACTTTATAAATAAGGCTGATGATTGTTTCTTGCAATACAAACAATATACACATCGCTATTGTTTAGCAAAGAAGGACATACTCAAATTTAGATTTTCTAACATCTAAATCTCCTTCTCAATCATCGTAAGTATAGCCTTTGAGTTGTAGTCATCTCCTTTACTTTACAAGCATAATCACAAGTGCTTTTAAGATACCTCACTATCCTTTAACTGCTTTTCAATATTCCTTTTCATATCATATTCTTGTGGATTCACGAGGATACATCCTCGCACTAGAGACTTCACCTATAGAAATAGGAGTATTAATGGGTTTGCACTATTGCATATTAAATTGTTCAAGAAAAATTCTTAATATAAGATTTTTTTTTTTTTGAAAAAGACAACAATCTCTTCGAACGATCTCTTGAAATCTGAACTTTAAGGATTCACCCATATTTTTTTGATACTACATTAAGTCTTTTGCGTATTTTAAGAACCCTTTTGTTCTCAACGACGCTATGACCCATTAGTAGATCAACAATCTAACTACATTTCATGTTCCATTGTTCTAGATAATTATCCTTAGCAGGGTATTTAAGAGTCTCATTTTATCTTTCGTTGCTCTTATTCATCTTGTGGAGTAACTATATATGCTTCCCCTTCGATCTCAAATCGATGATGGAGAATATGTAGACGACTCATTCGTCGAGGTTGAGATTGATAAAATTGATTATCAATTGATAGTTAGTCCCACTGGGATCAACAATATTGAATGAATTCTTTTAGTCATCTTGTTGTTACATGGAACAAATCCATTATCACAAAGGTAACTTTTTCTCAAATCCATTTGACTGTCATTAGCGGAAGCAATTTGGTCCACAGTTTCATGAAGAGACAAGTCTTAACCTATCTCACCCTACTTAGGAATAACATTCGCTAACAATGTAACATCGTGATCCAATTTCAGTTACTATGCCACTGTTATGTTGTTCACTTTTGAACATATAAATCTTGGACTAAAATAGTATCACAGATTGATACATGCCCTTCCCCTTGGAACCAATTTTCCATGTGAGAAAAAATAACTTAATGTACAGTGGCAGCAAAACCCAATAGTAGAAAACAATTGGATTTTCATCTAACCATAACTTATATGGAATATAAGTAACTAACTTAGAATAATTTCATAATTTGGATCAAAGATGTCATAATGTATTAGCTACAATGGAATGTAAAGCCACTTTCAGGAGACGTCACATACATATCTAGAGTCTCAAGAGTCTCTTGCTTTTTTAGGACATACTGGATTTTATTGCCACCGTTTACACTTTTGTTAAACTCGGGACAATAATCTCATAGCAGTTGACATATTGATATAAACAAGTATAAACTTATGGAGACAACTATGTACTGTCTTAGAGCCTAAAATTCATATACATACTATTCTTTAAAATAATTTAACTATGTTAAAATTTATTTCATATTAGATTCGGAATCGAAAGTTCACTATGTTCCCAATTATCATCCAAATTCTAATATTTTATAAATCTAACATAATCAACTATTAAAGAAATACTCGTCTTAGATTCCTAATATTCAAGACCAAATATAGCATAAATTCTATAACCGATATAGAAATACACAATAAAAAGATAGCATAAAACGTTAAAAAAAAAGGTCATAAAAGAGCACATACTTTTGTAAATAAATGTCACATAGACCTTATACTAATTAAAGATACTACGATTTCTCCATAACACATACGGAAAAATAAGAATTCAACACAATTATATACACGCACGTGTATATGAACTATGGCGACAATAATCACACAGGCTATTAAGCCAATATAGTGACAATTCTGAATCTTTAATGTTTCTGTCATTATTTTCAAGGGAAACAAAAGAGTGAAATATAACTTTTGACTTTGAAAGTATCAAACGGAGTAAGTTCCACACTCCATAAAAAATAAAATTCAAGAAAAGTTATACCCATCCAAAGTCAATGTAACTTTACGTGATCAAAAAAGAATATTTCATCTTTTTGAACTAGTTTCGACAACACTTTGCACAAGCATCAGAATGTTGTTTCAAGACAACTTACAATTATGGGGAGAAGCTTGTCTCTTCCATTTCCACACTTTGTGAAGACTCTTTTTTTTTTTTTAATTATTAAGAAATTCTAAAAAAAAACTTCCTTAGAATGAGATATTTTCTTTTTTAACTTGACTATTTTCTTTTTTAACTTGACTGTCACGACAGTCACACAACCAAGCCATGAAGATAGAGGCAAGGATTTGTGAAATTGATAAAAAAAAAATCAACAATGCTTCTTTCTAAGCCCACATGGCTAAATCTCTATGAGTATGTATGGGTGTTGCACAATTTCCACACTTGGCTACACCTTCTACTTATTAGGACATTTTTTTACAAAAAGATCGATAGTTCCAAGTACCATAACAACACCATTGATCTCATCAAATAGAAATAGCGAGTTAAGAAGGTCACACAAACCTCTTCAGATACTGTAAGGCAATTCCATAGTATACCATCTTACACAATACCTCTTAAGGGATAACACCTACTGATGTGTATCTACCCTATAATCTCAACAAAGAGCAATCAATGGAAAAGAATAACATCAGTGAAACAACATAGGTTTCATCATTCCACAAACACATTGTGATTGTTACTTTCATCTTTTGCCACCAAAGCAGCCCTATAAAATTTTGTTTTCGAACACTTTCCATCCCTTTGTGTTTTGCCACTCCGAACATGCGATATATTTCTTAGTCATATCAAGAATGACTAAATCAAACAACATATTGTTTGCAAAAAATGTTAGGTCATGATAGGGCTATTTCCCAATTTTCTTCCTGGCGGGCAAATTGCCAGAAGACATATATCATTAAAAACGCATAAATATTTTTCAGAGAAAAATAACAGCCTCCTTTGATGTAGTGTAGGAATTCACAATGATTGGCTAAACAATATTGACATGCTCACAGCCATGTCGTTTCATGGAGGCAGAGAAGCAAAAAAAAAATGCTTTGCCTTGGAACCAAAATTCCTTGCCCACAACACTTGCCATCACTTAGGGAACAAGAAACTTTAAAGTATGACACTATTAGAGTATTAACAAATATCCCTCCCTAAAAAGAAAACATTTAGAGGCAATGGCGCTACAGTATTCTTGAAGTTCGAAACTTCAAGAAATATCAGCCAAGGAAGCCTACAGTTGTTACGATGACATTTTTATGGCGAAGTTATCAGAATCTATAAAGGCCATTACGTCACATTAAAAAAAACTGATGAAAGTTACAACGACAATAACTGATATCATCAGGAAATCAAATACAACTCAAAAGAAATTCACAGGTTCTTTTAAGTTTTATAGGGACTAGGAAACAAATAATTCGGGCTCTGATACCAATGAAGGATTACATAATCTGTTGAACACAAAGTTCGCGCAGGGTTTAACCGTATTTGTTTCACAGTCTAAGGTCGTACCTGTTACAGAATTGATCCAATTCGTGAAGATTGCTTATCTTCTCCATTGGAAATCCTCCCTAAAAGCTTTTCACTAGAAGAGGAGAGTGAAAAAAAGTATTCTATGCTCTTTTGGATAATAGTAAGGAAACTTATTTCCATGAGAAGAAAGAAGAGCTTTCTCTGGTTGTTCTGACAAAAGAAGAAAGCAACGTTACCTCCTTTAGGAAAAGATACGCTTCTTTTTAACTCAACCAAGTGACACAACTATTCAGGACTCATCCTAATAGTTGTGTCTTTTCCTTCTTTCTCCATAATAATGTTTGTATATATCATATCTCTGCTCATATATTTTATTTTTAAAGATCAAGTTTAAAACCCCACTCAAATTTCTCAATATGGAGTGTGTGTTTTTTCTTCCTTCCTCCACCAAATATTGTTTTCCAAAGAAAAGTTTTCGAATATTTGAGAAAGATAAACCCACCTATTTTTATCTTTATAGATCTAATATTTTTATTTTTTTGTTTTTAATGGTGTTTTTAGATAGTTGTAATATATACCCACATCCATTTGTAATTATAAAATAGTTTGTTGTTTCAAGATGAGATGGGAAGGGTTATATGTTTTGTTTGTAAAAATGATTTCTTAGTTGTATTTTTTTCCTCTTGTTGTTGTCGTAGGTTTTCACTGCATCAACATCACCGGTGCTTATATTCCTGGCTTGTTGTTTCTGTGGATTATTATGAATAGTCCATAATGGCACAATTGAATGATTAAAAGAAGCACCGGAATGGACAAAGATTTGAAATTCTTTTGCACAAATCAACAAACATCTAACAAGTAATAAGTAATAACAAAGAAAACCATACAATACTACTAAAAGCATAAATAGCTACCTCACTCCTATCATATTCCTTGTAATACCGGTTCCAGAACTCTAAGGTTACCATACTGAAGCTCAAAATCAAAATCTGCATCGCATGATGAGTCATATATTATAGTGTTGTTGTCGCTTTCCTTGAAATCATTTGAATCTACTTCACGATTTCTTCTTCATTTATAATCTCCTCTTGCTCTACCATCCGTTGTTTCCTCCCACGATAACCTTTAAGAAGCACCAACCTTTTCAAAGATAAATCACTTGGGCTTGAATGAGCTACTATTTTTTGCTCTGATTATGGGACAGAATTGGCCTCTTTTGGGCCCCTCTCTTTGGACTCATTCATAACTTGATTTTGGACACTTTTTTAGACCTTTTTAAGGACTTGTATTGGGCCCAATATTTTTCCTTTTTTATGTCAACTTGCGCAACAAATAGTTGTATGACTTGATTCATTTATCTTCTTTGGACTTGATCTATTCTTCCAAAACAAGACATCTTTAAATTTGTATTTGAAGTCCAATAAGTTTAACTTGAAGCTGCTTGGTCTGAGATCTTTTCATTGGCCTTCTTTGAGCTTTCATAGCTTCATCCTTTTTCATTAATGGAGTTGAGCTTCTATGGATGCTATCAAGTTCATTTTACATGTTCTCTATAGAACTAGAAGATTATTGTGTTTGTTGTCAAGCTTTAGATTGGGAAGTCTTCTGCCAAGCACTAGAAGATTATTATGTTGGATTGATGCTCTTGATGCTAAAGTTGAAGCAACTTTACTAGAGTAACTTTTCTAGATCTAATAGGATTTGCTAACCTTACAAGAAAATCACTGTTAATCTAGGCAAAACTCTTCTTAATCCGACTCGATCTCATAAGAATCTTTAATCTGAAAAATAATTAATGTCGTCATAAATTAAGTGTCCCACTATTAAGACCAAATGCAGTACACCTCTATCTACCTTACCTGTTCATTCCCCTGATGTATTCCCTGCAATGGAATGACTTCATATAAACCTTAAGCTAATGACAAGATTATTATAATAACTACAAATGAGGAACTACCTCTCCCTTGAAGTTGACAAAACTATTATATATTGCTATTGCACTGACGATTGACTGTACCAGTAAGATTTTGTTGATTTCTTCTTCGATCCTATTTTCCTCATAGTCCTTGCAAAATTATTCAAGCAATCTCTTATCAAATGAGACAATAGAAGCCACTAATGTAGACCTTCGGTTTCTAACATACAAAAAAAGTAAGATAATTAATGTTACAAAATATTATAATGGTAAGACAACAGACGAATATCTCAAGACTACTTGCTAATCGTTTGGGGTAGTCCTCATCCCTTAACAAACCTAGGAGTAGCTCAATAAGATTAGAGACTTAAAGACATAACTTAACAAGATTGATATATTTTTTTAGGCAAAACACATCGACAGCCCCTTAAAGTTGTCCATATTTTTCACTTTGACACTCTAATTTAAGTCTGTTCAATTTGAACACTCCAACGATATCTTAATATTTTATTTAGACACAACTTGATGATGTGGCTTAGTGCGTGTATTACACCACTTTTTAGAGTGTGGGTGAATAATTTCTTTTGTTATAATTTGTTTTCTCTTTTTTTTTCCTCCTATTATTTCCATGTCATCGCCCAACTCATCACCTTCTCTTCTATCTTCCCCACCAATCCTCCTCAACCCACCATCAAAGAAGCTTCAACTTAAATAGTTGATACTCAACCAAAACCCACCAAACTCCATGGTAAAGTTCATAATAATGTTAAGAACAAACTCCAATACTCATGTACCCAAAACATCAACAAATTAAAGGTTTTAAATTTAAATGATAACTTTAATCGGGCCAAAATTCATCATCATTAGGTGGAGTTTGAGATATAAAACTATAAATTAATCATTCTAAACTAACTTCTTATATATTTTTAATGAATAAATAAATATGCTTGATCAAACAACCGATTGTATGGTAAAGACAGTAATAATGTGGTAAATCTTCTTGCCAAAGCTTTTGAGTTTTTCCTTCTTATTTTAAAAAATAAAAAAATAATTTTTTCTACAGTAGAAAATTGTCTAATATTTTAGAACTTTAAATTAAACTCATATTTATCAATAATTTTTTGACAACTATATTAATGTAGTGCATTGAAATAAATAGGTAATGTATTGTTCACTTAAAAAACTCTTAACAATATAAATAAATATAATTAATAGTAAAATTATGGTGGGCATTTGACTCCTGAGGGGCCAAAACGAAAGCTCTAGAGCTCTTGAGCCACCCATGAACAAACTCATCGTGACTGCTTATGTAAACACATTCCTATGATTGCTATAGTAAACTGTTCGAGCATCTTTGTTCTTCCATTTGGTTTCAAAATTAAATATATTAGGCACGTCGTCCACAATTTGTTGGGTTGAGAGCTCAATTTGTGGTCTGCCGTGGATACTAGCAAAAAGAGCTAAAATTGCCTTCCCACAACTATAAGCATAACAAGTATCTTTTAAAGGTGAAAACAAAAATAAAATCGTGCTAGAAGAACGCGAGATAAGATTAATCAATACAAAATATAATAAAAATTTATGCTTTAAAGCAAACCAAAGCATAATCCTCCATCATACATTACAAAAATAGAGAGAGTAAACACCCAGAAAAAGAGAGCACATTTTTTCGATAATATAGCAGAATTTTACTATTTTTTTTTGTGGAACCTTTCTTTCTTAGCTGAAAAAATCTTTCTTAGTGGAGTAACAATGTTTTCAAATAAAAAGTGATAACTGGTATAAAAAGTTGTAGTACATAATTTGCACTTTTGTTTTCACTTTCAGCCCTTTACCTTTTAGTTGTTAATACTTTGTCCCTTAATTTTATTATTTGGATAAAATTTAGTCTTGGTTGTTTCCAAAATGATTGTTGTTAATTAAAAAAAAGTTAGCTGAATATTAAACTAAAGTCTATGATATTTCATAATATTATGACTAAAGCGATGAAACTATGTTGGGCTAATGGATAAAGATATAAACAAGCCGAATTTGCCAAAGTTTAAGATTTTTAAACAGTTAATGAACATACAATTCTAATTTGATAATGAGTTAACTAACATTTCTAACCTCATTTCAGCTCATTGATAACAAGAAAAATACTTTTATTATCATCTTCCATATATAAATGCGCTCATGAGAGAGAGAGAATAGTTTTATTATAAAGAGTATAAATGTCAATATATTATCTCTTATGCTTTCTCATCCTAATATTAAATAACTTATATATGTCTCAACTTAAGGGGAAAGGTACAAATGCCTCATGAGAGAAAAGAATAATTTTACGACTATTTTATGATTATGTTTTAAATTGGGCCCTAATTTATCATAAGGAGCATAAACGTCGAGATAAGATCTCTTATGCTTTCCCAGCTTAATATTTAACAACTTATGCCTCAACTTAAGCGAAAAGGTACAAATGTCATTGAACTTTGCTAAAAAGTATATGTTGTCCTCTAGTAAAAGTTGCGGTTAGATATAGTTTTGTCATTTCAAAATTTTAGAGCCGTTAATATAAGACGTGGCCTAAACCGTGATTTAATAGGATTAAGATCGATCTCTTTTAGCCCAATTCATGCAAAGCCAACAAATAGTTTGCACCGTATTAAATAAGAACTAGCTAGCGTTTGAAAACATTAAGAAGACTATTTACATTTAAGAAATATAGAAAAATCCAGTATCTTTTACTGTGTCTTTTGAATTAAAATTTTCAAAGTCCAAGTAAAATTTATTAGGACTTGCTAAATATGAAGTCCCAGTAAATATTATTAGCACTTTGAAAATTTTAGTTAAAAAATATCAATAAGTACTATTGGGACTTCAAATATGAAGCTCCACTAAAATTTGTTAGGGTTTAGTTTAAATTATTAGAGTTTTTCTTGTGGCTACTCTTAAAAAATGCGTGCTTTTAAAATCTGACTATTTTTCTAAAAATTTGTAATTGTTGACTGATTATCTTTAAGTAGTGTAAAAACTGATTAATCATCAAAATTACCCTAACCAAGGCCGGGCTGGGCCCGTCGATGGGTCTAATTAAATAAAATAATTTTAATATTAAAAAAGAGATCAATCCTAAATACTAAAAGATAGGCTTCATTTAGAATATTTTTGTACAATTCTTAAGTACAAAATTATATTATTGGTATCTTTTTATGTATTATTTTTAATGTAATTTAGAATGCTGAGTTCATGGAGAACACCAATTTACCAAATGTGTGTAGTTGCTTATCAAAATTTTTGATTGTTTTTTTTTTTTATCATCTTATGTTAACAACACTAAAGATATCTGGAATTGTTTCAGGAATTTTGAATTTTCGGTTCCCTTTTAACTAATGGCAATTGAAATGATTTACTTTTTGAAATCAAAGTCTGTACTATATTTTTGCTTGTTCATATTCTCTCCTATGCTAACACTGCTCAGTTGAAAATCATGGTAATATCTGGTGTACTTTTACTATAAAAGGTTATCAAAAATTCAAAAATAAAATTCACATTACTGAAATAATTAAAAAATAATAATGGTGGACTAGCTCGACCCGACTTGGCAGACGACCAAGATAGGACTAGGCTAATGATTTAAGGGATAATTACACTAAAAGTCAAGCAAAAGACGAAAATTATAAAAAATGGCCCATATTTCCGAATCTTACCCGACTTGTCACCCTTTTCCCAAGATAGCAGTCTGCCGCAAGTTTATACAAATTTATACTAATTATTTCACGTGTATAAAATTGTATAAATTTGTATAAGTGTGTATATACGAGTGAATAAATTTGTATATTAAGGATGTTTATATGAATTTTTACTTTTTTTGTGTGTATATTTTTGTATTTCTCTCATTGCCACGCATTTATCTATGTATATTCATGTATAATTTATTTTTGGGGGAGGGGGATTTGTATATATAAACTTGTCCAAAACAATGATTTAGACGCAATAAATAACATAAATTCAGTAAAATATAAAAAAGTAACGACACTACTGGTAGGGGAAAGTGTCTGCCGGCGGCTTAGTGGCTGAGGAGGGGGAGATTTGGTAGCTAGGGTATTTTTTATAAAGGAGTGCTAAAATTTATAATTTTAGGGATATGTGCTAAGCATGAAAAAAATATGGCATTCTGTTTGTAATTTTGGGTAGTGAGCTGCCTATTTTTGAAAATTTCCCATGATTTAAAGGCTGAATTGCAAAAATATGACACGAGAAGCAATGGTTTGCCAAAATGCCCTCAATAATAGTGGTTTAGCAACACTGCCCTTCATTAGTTTAATGAAACTTATTCCGGACGAAAATACCCCTCACAACTAATAAAAAGACCCACACTATCCTCCCCTTCCTTTTTTCCATTCAAACAATCTCTAAACCCTAAAAACCTACATCTTTTACAGATTCCTCCATTGAAACGAAGATTCAAGGTTAGATTCCTTCAAATTCCTACTCTCTTACATTTATTTGGATAACCTTGTAGAAAATCTATGAAAATAGGTATGTTACACAGACTTCTTGGCAATGGGCACCTTGCACAGACTTCTTGGCAATTGCGAAAACTTTAAGCCATGTTACAATGGGCAGCTTGTCTCTGCAAGTCTTGGCTATGCAAAGAGTTTAAGCTCTGGTGCAATGACACCTTACACAGACTTCCCTAGCAATTGCCAAGATTTCAAGCTTTATTGTAGTGGCCAACTTGCAAAAGAAAGTCTATGCAAATCTTGGCTATTGCCAAGAGTTTAAGCTCTGGTGCAATGGGCACCTTACAAAGACTTCTTGGCAATTGGCAAGACTTCAAGCCCGGTTGTAGTGGCCAATTTGCAGAGAAAGTCTCTGCAAGTCTTGGCTATTGCCAAGAGTTCAAGCTCTGGTGCAATGGGCACCTTGTACAGACTTCTTGGCAATTGCCAAGACTTCAAGTCCTGTTGTAGTGGGTAATTCACAGAGAAAGTCTCTTCAAGTCTTGGCTATTGCCAATAGTTCAAGCTCTGGTGCAATGGGCACCTTGCACGACTTCTTGGCAATTGCCAAGACTTCAAGCCTTGTTGCATTGGGTAATTTGCGAGAAAGTCTCCGCAAGTCTTGGTTATTACCAAGAGTTCAAGCTCTGGTACAATGGGCGTCTTAACTAGGAAATCAAAGTGGAATCCAACACAAGAAAAATAAAAATAAGATTTAATGAAAGTTACGAACATCGTCATGAAGAGTTAACTTATCACGGGACAAATCAAGAAACCAACTTCTTTTATCAATGGTAATACCACCCAAGTGATGTTACCAAATTCTCTGCAACTTTTGGCAATAGGCAATACTTTAAGGTCGGGTGGAAGGAGGCAACTTGTAGGGGAAGTCTCTGAAAGTATTAGCAGTTGCCAATACTTTACGATCTGGTGCAATAGGCAACCTGCATACAAAGTCTCTGCAAGTATTGACAATAGCCAAGACTTTAAAGCTCTATGCAATAGGCAACATGCAGAGAAAGTCTCTTCAAGTCTTGGCAATAGCCAAGACTTTAATCTCTGTGCAATAGAGGCTACTTGCAGAGAAAGTCTCTGTTAATGGCATAGCCAAGACTTTAAGCTCTATGCAATGAGCAACAACAATATCTAATTGCTATTGCCAATAAGAACCTTAAAATCATCTTAATCAAGCATAAGAAGTTAAAAAAATTCACAGAAACGTCGAATTTAATTCAACGATCATCAATCAAAATGGAAAAAACTTACAGATAAGTGTATGGATAATAATTACCAAAAAAAAAAAAATACAGAAAAAAATAAATACAAATAAAGGATTAGGCAAAATAAAAACTACACTTTATAACACAAATTAAAAAAAATAATAAAATAAATAAAAATTTTACAGATTTCCTAAATCTCTCTAGGACACAAATAAAAAAGAAGGAAATGAATGAGGAAGGAGAGAAGGAAAGGAAGGAGAGAAGGAAAGGAAGAAGGAAAGAGAGAATGAGACTGTTCCATGTGAATTGGGTTTAAGCAGGGCAAAATAGTCCTTTTCGCATAGTGAGGGATGATGTGGAGGGCATTTACTTAAATATTTGAAAGTGAGGGAAAATTGGTAAGACCAGTCTTTATGGAGGCCACTACGTTAAATTTTTTGTGATTTAAAGCTCCATGGAAAATTATGCTTCAAAAGCAAACCAAAGCATAACACTATCATACATTACAAAAACTGGGAGAGAGCAAACACCCACGAGAAGAAAGTAAAGTTCTCGATAATGTAGCAGAATTCTACCTTTTTTGTGAAACCTTTATTTTTTAACTGAAAAACCTTTCTTAGGTGAGTAACAATATTTTAGAGAAGGTCGCGACAAGTATACAAAGCTGTAGCACAGAATTTGTATTGTTATTGCACTTTAAGCCCTCTAAGCTTTAGTTGTTAATACTATGTCCCTTAATTTTATTACTTGGATAAAATTTAGTGTTGGTTGTTTCCAAGAGGATTTTGTATAAATGAAATTTATTTAGTTGAATATTAAAATAAAGTCTAAATATTTCATTATATTACGACAATTAAGTTGACGCTGATGGATAAATTTATGATTGAGCCGAATTTGCCAAAGTCTAAGATATTTAGACGTATACGATTACACAAATCTAGTTTTATAATGAGCTAACTAACAACTTCTAACCTCATTTCAAACTCAAATAATGTATGAACTAATGTTTTAGAATTAAAGTAAAAATCACTGAGAATCTTTTTCCTATTGATAAAAATAAAAATACTTTAATTACTTCTTTAATAAATACGCTCATGAGAGAAAAAATAGTTTTATGACTAGCTGATACGACAAATAAAGCTTAATGACCAAGTCTAAAACTGGCCGTTAATTGATTATGAGCATAAACGTCAACATATAGTCTCTAATACTTTCTCAACCTAATATTAAACAACTTATGTCTCAACTTAAGGACAAAGGTACAAATGCCATTGAACTTTGCTTAAAAAAATACAATTTGTCCTCCACTAATAGTTGCGTTAGATTTAACCTTGTGATTACAAAATTTTAGAGCCATCAATATGGGCTTAACCCGCACGACTGGCATGGTCTAGCCCGTGATTTATAGGGTTGGGTTAGGGTTTCTTTTAACCCACGAAAGATCGAGGCATTTTATCACGGCCACGCAAGTCCATTGAACTATATTTTTTCTTATCTACATTCTCTCCTATACTAGCATTGTCAGCTGAAAATCATGGTAATATTTAATGCACTTTTAGTGTAAAGGTTATTAAAATTTTAAAAATAAAACTCATATTATAAATAAATAATAAAAAATAATAATAGTGGGGCTATTGGGCCGACCCGGCAATTCAAAAAGCCCACGTACACTAGGTGGGGCCAACCCATATTGACAGGAATACAAAATTTTGCTAGATTAACCCTCGTAGACTAACGGTAAGTTAGACCTTCTGACACATGCACATCGTTTACTAGGGAAAGATCTCATTTTTCCCTTAAACTATAGAAAATTTTTACTTTTGAACCATGCGAAATTGTCCAAATCTCATTCTTCTTTGCTACCATCCCTCTCCCTTCTAAATTGATGAACTCCATAACAATTGATTTTCTCCACTCTCAAACACACAAGCTGAAGATCAATGTTACTCCACCACTACTTCAACCCCACCACATTTATATAGCGAGCAAACAAAAATCCATTACATATAAAGGTGTAATTGATCTTTGTTTAAGTTCCAACTAGTTGATTTGAGGCTTAGGGGTGGTTAATTTGAGTCTAAGAGATAAGGACTTACTTTCGAAGGTTATGAGTATTATATAAGGCAGTGTTTATGTTGTAGAGAAATGGCCCATTGATATGATCCTAAACAATAAGAATAGGAAATCAAGCGACAATCGATAAAATAAACGACACAAAGTAAAAGGGATAGAAGGAATATGGAAATATATAGAAGAAAGAAAGGAATCAATCCCAAAATTGTAAGTAAATTAGAACACTACAATAAATTGTAATACCCTAATCTAGACGAATATAATCAAAGACCAATATCCGAGGGGGATGAGACTTGAACTCAAGCAATGGATCTCTCACACAAGACAATCCAAGAGAGATCCAAGAAGAGAAAAAGGGTAACAACCCACACACACTCTCACAAGAGTATTCTCTATCATCCAATAAACTCTAGCTAAATGACTACACCCTAGGATTAGACTATTTATACTAGCTAGTTAAATACAATGATAATTGGACTAAAATAACCCCTAATGTTAATTCTGAAAATCTGCCAGGAGAGGTCCTTCTTCGCTATCGTGCATGTAGCCTCGCTATCGCGATGTGTATTTAGATATCTCATCATGATCGCACTAAGTCTCTCGCGATCGCGGACTTTGACTATTTTTTTCTTCGCGATCGAGCCACTTTCTTCGCTATCACGATGTGCAAATTTTCAGAATCCTGCAGTCTTGCATTTTTGCTCATTTGGCCATCCTTTTGACTTGAGCCTTGCTTTCCATGTTCTCTTAAAGTACTCCAAGCTCTTGATGTCTAACAGGAACCCTCCGCTGCTTCGAGCGCCAATCCAATTCGCATCATTCCCTCCTTCTTTAGAGGAATTCGTCCTCGAATTTGTACCTTGCAAAACCATGACGCGAATAAGTACCAACTCAATAACTTTTCAAGCACTACACAACAAATAGAGTGGAAAAATACTCATATACTCATGCTTAAAGTGCACACTCTTATGGTATAGCCAACCATCAGAGTCATCCATAAAGAACATTATACCAATTCCAACATCAAAAGCTAGGCTAAGAAAGTAACAATTAGCAAATTCATTCACAAAAGAGTTTTCACTTTCAAGCTCATTATCCTCATGCAAAGCCTCCATTGACAATTTATCACTCTTACCATTAGAAGCTCTAGCAAAATCTACTCTAAATGTATGCTCAAATCTATGCATTGGTCATCATGTTGAGAATAAATGAATCGAATATCAAACGAGTCCTGATTGACCCCGGTAACTCGGTCAACATAATTAGCTACGGGGCCATTAAAAAGATGTGGCTAAAGGGAGAAATTATCCCAAAGGAAACAGTGTTGACTGGCTTCAAAAACTCCACAGAGAAGACATTGGGTAAAATCACACTCAAGACATTTGCTGAAGGAGTTAGCAAGGAAACACAGTTTCAAGTCTTGCCCGAGGACATGTCGTACAATGTGATCCTCGGCAGACCATGGATCCACTCCATGGAAGCTGTTCCATCCACTCTTCATCAAGTGATCAAGTTCCCTACCCCATGGGGAGTTCGATCAATAAAAGGAGAGCAATGAGTAGCAAGAGAATGCTATTCGGTTGCATTGAAGAGTGGAGTCGTCCCGATCGGACCAAAATAATAACAACCAATACAACCGGGGTCAGATGAGGAAGATCCTCGAAGAGAAGTGGAGAAGATCCCGGTTTGCATTCAAGAACCTCGGAAGCAGAAAGTCGAGGACTCCACAATAGAAGAGCTGAAATCTTTCATGTTATCGAAAGGATTTCCTCGGAGTTGGACCCGGAGTCGAAAAAAGCCATCATCGAAGTCTTAAAGTCCAACATCGATTGCTTTGCTTGGTCCCATTCGAACATAGTTGGTATTGATCCGGAGATCATGACCCACAAATTGAATGTGGATCCCCAATTTATCCCGGTGAAGCGGAAGAAAATACCTCACGTCGGGGTCAAAAGGAAAGCAATCGAAGATGAAACCATGAAGCTGTAAGGGAATGGCTTCATAAGAGAGGTGAAATACCCTGAATGGCTGGCTAATGTGGTCGTTGTACCCAAGAAGAATGGCAAGTAGAGAATGTGTGTAGATTACACTGATCTAAACAAGGCTTGCCCCAAAGACTCCTATCCATTGCACCAAATTGACAGGTTAATAGACTCCACGGCTGGACACAAACTATTAACCTTCTTAGATGCTTATTCGGGGTACAACCAAATCCTCATGGACCCGAAGGATGAATAAAAGACCTCGTTTATCACTGACCGAGGTACCTTCTGCTACAAGGTGATGCCCTTCGGTTTGAAGACTGCTGGGGCGACATACAAAAAACTAGTATGTCGCATGTTCAAAGAATGCATTGGAAAATCTATGGAGGTCTACATAGATGATATGCTGATCAAGTCTATTCGAATGGAGGATCATTTAAACCATTTGAGAGAAGCTTTCGCTGTTCTGAGGCAATTTGACATGAAATTGAATCCTGAGAAGTGTGCCTTCGGTATAGGGTCGGGCAAATTTTTGGGATTCATAGTCTCTGAACGAGGGATCGAAGCTAATCCAAATAAGATCAAAGCCATCGAAGAAATCCCCGAGGAGTTGACCGAGGCGAAGGAAGTTCAATGCTTGACTGGCCGAGTCGCTGCCTTGAGTTGATTTATCTCAAGGTCTTCGGAGCGATGCCAAAAATTCTTCTCGGTCTTAAGGAAGAATAATCACTTCGAGTGGACACCGGAGTATAAAGAAGCGCTAAAGGAGCTAAAACGTTATCTGGCTTACGCGCCGTTGCTCGCCGAGCCAAAAAGATGGTGAAACTTTGCTAGTTTATCTGGCTGTGTCCGAGGTGTCAGTCAGCGCCGTGTTGGTTCGAGAAGAAGATGGCAAGCAACAACCCATCTATTATGTGAGCAAAACACAACTCGATGCTGAAACCAGGTATCCTCATTTGGAGAAACTAGCACTTGCTTTAATTGTTACTGCTCGGAAGCTACGACCCTATTTTCAATGTCATCCAATAGCAGTAGTTTCCACCTTCCCCTTGAGAAGTATATTGCATAAGCCTGAGTTGTCGGGGAGGTTATCCAAATGGGCGGTAGAATTAAGTGAGTATGACATCACCTATCAATCCCGAACGGCCATAAAATCCCAAGTCTTAGCCGACTTCGTAGCTGATTTTGGTGTTGGGATCCTACTCGAAGCCAAAAAGTAAAATTCACTGTCGAAGGGGTCTGCTTCGGGACTATGGGTACTTTACACCGATGGAGCTATTAATTCCAAGGGTTCGGGATTATGCATAGTGTTTAAAGCGCCCACCCGGGAGAAAATCAGGCGCTCAGTTCGGTTTAAAAAGGTGACCAACAGCGAAGCCGAGTATGAAGCAGCCTTAGCAGGCTTGGAGTTAGCCAAATAAATGGGGGTAGAGAGAATTGAGTTAATGTGTGATTCACAACTGGTAGTAAACCAAGTGCTCGGTGAGCACAGAGAATCTTAGCTCAATTCCAAGAGTGGCAGATCAAACAAGTGCCTCGAGAGGAGAATACCAAAGCCGACGCCTTGGAAAATTTAGGTTCGGCGGTTGACAAAGTGCACTCGGGGACTGATTAAGTGGTTCGGTTGCTTTTCGCGCAAATGAGAGAGATGAAATTGGAAGTCAACTCGGTGGACCACAAATGGGATTGGCGAAGCAAGTTTATCTCTTACTTCGACTCAGGGACTCTCCCCCAAGATAAGAAAGAGGCCAAAAAGTTGAGGACCCAAGCAGCCTCGTGCTCAATGATCGAGGGAAATTTATATAGAAGGTTGTATTGCGGCCCGATGGCCAAGTGTTTGGGTCCAGATGAAGCTAGATACGTGATGGCTGAAATACACGAAGGCGAGTGTGGCAATCACTCGGAAAGTCCTTGGTGCGCAAGTTACTTAGAGCTGGGTACTATTGGCCCACTATCAGTACAGATGCAAAGGCCTTCATGAAAACATGTGATAAGTGTCAACGCCACGCCCGAATGATTCATCAACAAGCTGAACCATTGCATTCGGGCGTGTCACCATGGCCCTTCATGAAATGGAGGATGGATATAGTTGGCCCTTTTCCGAAGGGAAAAAATGGTGTTCGGTTGATTCTGGTCCTAACCGATTACTTCACAAAGTGGGTGGAAGCAGGAGCTCTCACCGAGGTTAAACAAAAGGGAGTAATTGATTCTATTAGGAAGAACATCATCTACAGGTTCGGTGTCCCGAGGGAGATCACATGCGACAACGGTAAGCAGTTCATGGGAGCAGCCATCACTAATTTCTTCAAACAGTGGGGAATCAAGAGGATAGCCTCGACCCCCAACCATCCAAGTGCCAATGGTCATGCCGAATCTTTAAACAGAGTAATAATTGAAAATCTCAAGAAGAGGCTCGGTGAGAAAAAAGGCCCTTGGCCCGAAAAGTTGCCAGGTGTGTTGTGGGCTATGCGAACAACAGAGAAGAACAACACCGGTGAAACCTCATTTCCCCATGCCTATGGCGTGGATTCACTTATCCCCGTGGAGGTGGGCGAACCAAGTGTTCGTTATGCTCATACCACCGACGACGCCAACCAGCAAGCCATGCGCATAGAGTTGGACTTACTCGAGGAGAAAAGAAAGTTAGCTTTGGTTCGGTTAGCAGTACAAAAGAGGCAGATCGAGGAATATCTTAACAGAAAGGCCAAGCTTAGAGATTTTAAAGTTGGTGATTATGTGCTGAAGGCTAGGAACCAATCAACAAAATAAAAGAATAGGGGAAAAATCATCGCAAACTGGGAAGGACCTTACAGAGTCAAGGCGATCGTTGGAAAGGGGTCTTATCAAATCGAAGATCTACAAGGCAAGCCCGAACCCTTGAATTGAAACATTTCCAATTTGAAGCGGTACTACTTTTAATCGAGGTAAACATTCCTTGATCATTTAAAATTTACCCACAGCCTCGAGCCGAAAATGCTCCTAGGGCTTCAGTCGAAATGTAGTAACTTGCTCCTCATTTCATTTTGCTTGACCTTTTCAGGAAGCGGATAAATCGATTTTCAGTGCTCGGATCTTCATAAAGATTCACACCCGAACACTGGGGGGAGTAAGAGGTGGGTTGCAACCGAGGTCGACACTGAGCATCCCAACCGATGTCTATCTATTCGACAACCGGGGACTGACACCCAGGAAATAAATTAGTACATTGTAATTACGTCCGATAGTGGCATGTTGTCAATTTGTCTTTACGCCTAAGGTCTACTTTGACTTGGCCTTATGTAAAAAGTCGATTGTGGCTAGTTGATATTATCAATGAAATAAACTTGATTCCATATCTCTTTGTTTCTCTGATCTTGCACACCAACGTTGCACTTATAAATGCATTGACTCGAGAACAAGACGTCGTTCTAAGTTTGCATCGGTAGTTACTTTAAGTGTTCGGTTCATACAAAAACTAACATTTAAAATAAGAAATACAAAATCATTTTATTCAAAGGCCCGAAGGCTGCAAATTATTTACATCAAAAGGACCCGAAGGTCCAAAGTATGTACATCAAAAAAGCCCGAAGGCTTACACAAAAATAAAGACAAGAAGTGAAAATAGGAATCTAGGCCTCAGGATCATCATCTCCCTCCTCGGAAGCCCCCTCGACATCCTCATCACCTTCATCTTCTTCTTCATCCTCACTCGAAGCTTCACTTGAGGGAAGGTCATCTATAATAGCCTGAGCTTGGGCCGCCTTTACTTCATCTTTGGCGATCTCTTCTTCCAAGTTAAGCTCACCGGCACGACATTGCTTGAGCAGCTTCAGCCGAGACTTGATAACAGCCCAGTGCTTATCTAACTCCACTTTTTGGCCTTGATCTTGGCCCTAGCTGTGTGGTCAGTGATCTCCTCCCGAAGCGATCTAAGCTCGGCCTCACGAGTTGGAAGCTTGGAGTTTTCACCTTCCAACCTTTGAATGTGAAGGACATGGTCTCTTAGCTGCTCATGGTGCTTCTTGGCCATTTCTTCAAATTTGCCCCTAGCTTGGCCTAGCTCTGCATTGAGCCTTGCGACTTCGGCTTCTAGCTTCGTGCGCTCAACTCTGAAACCATCACCGAGAGCTTGAATCTTCTCTTCGGAGGCAGCCTCAGCTTCGCGCAAGTCGGATTAGGACTTGGACAATTTAGCTTTCAACTCAGCTATTTGTGCATTAAAGCCGTCCCTTTGCTTGTCCCAAGAACGAGCTACGCGCTGGACCTCTTCGTTCCTAGAAGTTTCAAGCTCGATGGCTCGCAATGACAAAACGAAGCCCTGAGCAGAAATCGCCAAAGAAACATTGTAAGCAAACGACCGAGGACAGAGGTAAAATTAAAAATGACAAGAATTACCCTGAGCGCATTTGCGGCGAGGGTGCTGACTAGCTGAGCTGGAGGAAAATGCTGCACGACATTGTCCTCTATTGGATCGAGAAAAGGCATAAGGCTCAAAATTTCGCTTCAGGAGCTCGCCAACAGGTTTGAAGAGGTCGGCACTTCAAGATTTCGTAAAGACCCCACCGAGGACGAAAGCCTCGCGCGCTCAGATTGCGGCCTAACTGCGCCGACATCAGCCCCCTTTTCAATGGCAGCAGCCCCAGGTTCCCCAAATTTGGCCTTGCCTTTGGCCTTAGCAACTGCCGCTTCGGATTCGTGTTCTTGATCTTCAAGATCCACAACCTCGATTTCTCTTTGAGCCTCCAAGACCTCGGCATCCTCATCGCTGGGATCATCAATCAGCCGTCGGTGTATTTCCGCCACCGCTTCGGGGCCGAGGAGAAGTTGCCACCTCGGTGCGAGGATTTATAGAATGGGAGGGTTTCTTGGAAATCGCCCTCTTCCTCTTCACACCTACAAAGAACAACGTGGAAGAATCTTAAGCGAAAGAGCGAAGAGAAGTAAAAACCACTGTGTTAGCCGAAGGCAATGTTTACATTTTGAGGATACCTGACCCGAGGACCCCTTTGAAACCTTCAAAGGCTTTGAAGTCTTAAGTTCTTTCAGGTCACCAGCCAGACCTGCTACCGAAGCCAGATCATCATCCGACTCGGTATCTTTCTCATCCTTTTTCTTTCCTTTCCCTTTCTTTTTCTTATTTTTCTTTGTATTGATGGCATGATTTGGAAAACCTGGAACCGAGGGAAAAAGGATTAATAACCAAATCAAGAGCTTCGAACAACACACCAAGTAAAAAATCATATAAGCTTACCGTGCTTCTTACACTGCCAGCCGAATTCAGCAGCCATTTCCATCCATGACCGAATGGGGTGTTTACGAGCATCGGTCACAACTTTGACCCATTCGGTCAAACCCTCAGGGGGGACGATAGTAACCTTGTTAACTGAAGAACAAAAAATGGGTTAAGATTAGCAAACAAGAATGGCTACCGAAGAAGAAATTGGGAATGAAGGAGTACTTACGTGTACTATTCCACCGCTCTGGGAAATCAGGTTCGGTAGATAAAACGCTAGTCTCCAAAAGAATGTAGCGATCACACCATCCTTGGTCTCCGTGATCCTCGCTTTTGTGGAGAAGCACATACTTGCCTCGGTTGTTTAAAGCCACAACCTCGACCTTTTGAAAGTAAGGGCAATAAAGAGAAATGAGATGCTGCAAAGTAAAATCCACCTTGGCCTCCTTACTCAACCAAGACAAGCACTGAACGACCCTCTAAACACCGGGGCCCAGTTGAGCCAAGCACAAGTTATATGCTCGGCAGAAGTTATCGATAACCTTTTGAATGGGGAGAGTGAACCCAATGGTGAACGGATAAGTGTACGCAAAAGACAGCCCCTCCACGTGATGGCAAACCCTACTAGTTGGATCGGGGATGATCACATTCACCTCGGGCTCAAAGCCACAATCCTTTCGAACTCTGTCTATGTGAGCTTGAGTAATTCGGGTCGGCGTTGTATTTACTGGTACATTTCTTTTTAACTCTTCCTGGTCAGCAGATTGCTTTTGTAGTTTAAGATCTTTACCGTTGTCAAAGTGTGAAGGAATAATTTGATGGGGTCGAGCTCCTACTCGAGGGGAATCTTGGGAAGTTTCTTTTCAGGACCCGACGGTCCAGCCTCAGCATTGTTGAACCCCCAAAAAATTAACCCCGAAGGACTAAAATTTAGGAATATCAACTGAATGGACTAACTCTTTTGGAGTTTTTGGAGTCGCCACCCAATTTAAGGAAAAACAGGGAACCAGATAAACAAGTGCGTGCAAAACTCCATTTTTATAAAACATCGGTCTTTCTTTCAGAGATTCTAAAGGTAAGAGGTTTTGTTAATTTCGAAAGAAGGTTTTTAAGGCACTTTCGAAATTCCGTTAACAACGGTTAATCCGACAGGTTTCCAAAATATTTGCAAGTGCTATTTATGCGCTTTTCTAAAAATAATTAATTGAACCTTTAATTAATTCAACTAATTAAATTTAGTAACTTTTCAAAATATTTAAAAATTTATTCAAAAGGCTTTACTTGGCTTTTTTTTTAAAAATAAAATAAAATAAAATAAAATAAAATAGAATATATAAAAGTAAAATAAATTAAAAGCGCATTTTCCTTTGAAAAAGAACGATTTGATCGTCCTAATTTCTTTGCCAACTCGTATGTGATAGCGCATAAATGACACTTGCTTAATTTCAACTTTAAAATCCGAGTATCTCACCATAAGATGAAACTTAGATTTCAAGTCGCTTTTTGCAAAGTCGTTTCGGGACATTTAGAAGTTAACTTAAACTTCTTTATAGATTTTGACTTTTTAAAGAAACTACTTCGTATCAATAAGATAGAAGTCTTTTCTTATAGTCATTTATTAATCGTGGTTTTGAAAATTTATACAATTTTGCACACATTTGCTTAAACGGCCCGATTTGCAATAAATTAAATAACAACTCCAAAAATAAAGGAAATGAACATAAAAGTAAAATAGTCATGCAAATAATCCAATATTACTCATAAATAAATTATTAATAAATTATTCTACAACATTTACGTAAATATCCTAAAGGGAAAAAGAGGATAAGAGTTAAAAGATAGAACCCGGAAAGCAAACTCGCGAAACAAGCCTTGAAAACGTCTTTAGTAGAAGACTTGAACACAAAAGGACTTTGCTAGACTTGAACAAGAAACGCAGCAGCAAGCAATCTTGAACTCGTAATGTTGACTAATGCAGTTTTAACCCATTACTTGTTGAGCCTCAAAGCGTATCAAGATTCAACAAGAACTCGACTGAGCAATTCATGCGAGAAAAAAGAATAAGAAAAGGGAATTAGCAAGAGAGTATGATGCAGACTTTAAGAAAAATTAAGCAGACAAGTAGCAAATATTTAACAACCACAAGAACCAATGATATGAGCCATCCCCTTTCTAAAAAAATAAGAAGATCAAATCAAATTAAATTTATCGAATATGCTATAAGGACCAATTTATTTAAACAAACTGCATACTGCGCCTAACATATAAGCCCTTCTTGTTTGGGAACTAGTAAAGAAGATATCATACTGTCAATATTTTCTAAATCCTAAGCTAGCATTTAGAATAGCTTTTGAGACATCAATGGCATAAGATTCAATGCAACCAACTTTGGTATATATAACTATATAAGCAGATTATCAAGACCTCTACCAAATCTTATAAGAGAATTTCTAGCTATGACCCACTTCCAAGAGATAGCACCAGCAAGCAAAGGTTACGAAATCCATGACAACAGATTAAAAACCACATGAATATATTCATCCTTGAAACCATATAATTATTTAATGGAAGTAAGCAAAACAGGAGATGAGAAATAGATTATAACTCTTTCAAGTTTCAAAAGAATTCAGATTTTAGAACCACACCATGAAGAAGCAAAACTCACTCTTTGAGCTTAAATTAAGAAAACGAACAGAAAGGTTCCATGCCCTTTCATCTCTTTACAGTCATTTAACATACAAGCAACAATACACGATAAATTTAACATATACAACTCTTACTCAGACAAAGCTCAAACCTAAGAAACTGCAGCTTTCAAAGATCGAATCTTTAACACGATTGAAACTTAAAAGATCAAACCTTTTAGACACATTTAAATGTCTTTAACTAACGGAAAAGTTTAAAAGATTACATCTTTAACCTTAAACTCTCTCACTGCTTTTCTTTTGTTAAGAGCGAATACTAAAACAAGAAAAGGTCAAAACTTCCACCTTAAGCAAACACGCTAATCAGAACCAGTTTCCACACGTACATACACCACACCTAGCTTCAAACAAGGAAAGAAAAAAGAAGAAGAAGAAGAAGAAAACAAGAAAATGAGTTGAGGTTATATTTAAAGTCCATCTCTAGTACTGCAACCTTACAAAGAATGCAACTTCAAGCAAAGCAATTTTCAGCCGTAATCTAACTAAATCTAGATAACAAGACTATTCTAACAATACCACAGGGAGCCAACAGAGAATAGTTAAATTTAACTAATCTATTAAAAGGATAAATGACAGGCCTAAAAAAAAGAAACTATCTCTATTTTCTTAAAAATAAAGTCAGTTCTTCTTTTGAAAAACAAAACCAAAGTTTATCAACTAAACTAGGCAGATGATTTCACTTAAGCTTTCATTAGATCAGCTTCCACATTTTCAAAAATAAAAAAAAAATTTAAAAGAGAGGAGTATTATACTATTTAACAAATGGAAAACTAAAAGGAAATAGATAAAAGAGGAGTATTATACTATTTAACCAAGGGCAAACTAAAAGGAAAATAGATTCATGAGATTCTATATTTTCATCTCATCTTAAAGCTTCAATAAAAGAAAGAGAGACCATTTTTACATAAAGAATAATTGTCAGCAGCCTTCACTTGAACTAAACAAGTGCAGACACGCCAAGTCAATGTATGAAATAGAGTCAATAATTTTAGAAATAATCTCATGTTTCTAAGCATTACAGAAGCAACAAGATTGTTCTTTTACACACTTCCCAACTTTAAACAATATTTATGACATTAAAGTAAGCATTGCGAGATAGCACACACACATAAGACGGATAAAGATTCTAATTTTAAACCTTAGCTCTAACTATATTTTACACTAAATAGCGTTGACTGGACCACATTGCTTTCCAGTTTACTACGACGTGGAAAAAGCAACTAACTAACAGGAAAATCACTTGGTGTAAACTGAGAATAATAATTGTAACCTTCAGCTTTATGCAAACAAAACAAGTTCATTATAGTGATAAGGTTACTCCACATCAAACGCGCACAAGAAACGGAACCAAACTGGACAAGCCATAATCAGAAACAACCTCAACTAAACACCCCTGCACCCTCTTACGCCTGCAGGCTAAATCTAAGCTCCCTGACCTTCTCTACTCTTTCCTGCCCCCCTAAACCATTAAAGAAACAAAACCATAACTCAACCCACAAGCCTCTAATCCACCAATGACATCCTCCATACCTACCAGCATCTAACCTCCTTTAGAACTCCTAGGAACAGATAGGAAACAAACTGGAAGCAAACAGGGTAAGAACAGCTACAACAGACTTCAATCAATTAACATAACATATTACATATTTTGAACAAAAAAGGAAAACTGGATAGAACATAGCGTACTAGACTCACAGAAGAGAGAACGAAGGAAAAACTGCATAATGAACAGAGGAAAAGGATGAAAAGAGATCTATGTAGAAACCAGATAATCTAGGCATCAAATTAAAGAAACTGGACCAAGAACAACCCCTTTTCATTTCACATTTACAAGCTAGGACTGAAATAGAACAAAATAGAAAGCCTTATCCCTTTTTGACAACCTGACACTTCCCTTAAAACGCCCCCATATATTTTCCTTACTGCCCTGAACTAGATTGTCATGCTTCATCCTTTCTTTATCATTCAATGCTAACCAAGCAAAGACTTCTATACACCCCTGCTTCTCTTACTTCTACTAAAAATACTTTAAACAACCTGCAGCCAAACCAATTCTGCTTATTCAAACACCCGGGCACAAACTAAAATAAAGAAGCTCACCCTGAATCCTTTAAGCCTCTTCTAACAGCCTATAAATCATTTGCACCCTCTCAAACACCCTTTCTCTTCTACTTCACTGCCTAAAGCAACCACCAGAACTTCCTCACCTCACCTAAACAACTTGAAGCAAACTCACTTCTCTGGACAACCTTGAAAACTACCTGCTCACTCCTGGAAGTCTGCAGCAACAACAGGCCCTCTCACTGACTGAAAATCATCTACACACCTACATCCTTCATAACCAAGAACTTCTACAAGGACCAGGGAACAGATCCAACATATACACAACCAAACAAACTCCCTGACAAACTGCTAGCCACCAAGACATCTCTGCACATCAAAGACAACACCCACACACCAGATATTCATACTGATCCACAAGGCTCCAAATACATAGAAATCAGTTTTTAGGCTTCAGGGTTACAACTTTATTAATCTAAATCTCAGATATTACTTAAGCGATTAACAAGTTTACTATTAAACGGATTTCAATCAATATCATGATTAAACAATTCAGAACAGAACAACCAGAAGGACTATATATTCACATTATTTCCAGCTATTCATCATAAAGCAGATTCTATAACTTATCAAACATGGAGAGAAACTGAAATGTAAAGAAGAGAGGTTCGTTACCTGTTGCGACGCAGCGAGCTGGGGCGAGGGATCAAACAGAAAAGAAGCTCAGATACAAGCGATGACTCGAACAAGGTCAGAACTTGAACGGCGACGCGACGATACAACTCGAATCCCCAGAAACAGTGATGCCAAGAAAACAAACTAAAAATATATGTTCTGCCTCTCTATGTAAACTCTAACTGCTCTGTTCTCAATTTTTTCCCCCATTCACGGCTGCTTATCTCGACCTCCCTGTTTTTCCCTTCAACTTCCAATTTTATATGGAAGATATTAGGGTTCTCGAATTAAAGGGAAATACCAGAAGAACCCCTCAACGGCTCCTAACAGATAAGGCTCGTACGGAGATGGTGATGAAAAGCTCGGATTCGATCTTCGTACAGTGATTAGCTGGAAATTTTAGTCAGAATTCGGGTCTTTGGACGGGCTGCGGAATTGGGTAAGCTCATTAGGGAAATGGGCTTCTCAAAAATGGAGGAAAGCTGCGCGTGTGTGTATGTATGTATATATGAGCTTTGCATAAGTAGTCAAGACTTTAGCTTTAGGACGAATTTAACCTGTTTTTTTTTAAAGATAAATTAAAAAAAAGAGGGTTTGCATAGGGTAGGCTGAATTGGAGGGACTCGCACATTTAACCTCCATCTTGGATTACTTAGGAGTGGAGCAATTGCACGGGTAGGCAAAATTAAGGCTATGAGTTATGAATTTAACCTATTTTCTTCCAAAACCAATTAATGATTTTAAATTAAAAATAATTTGATTTCAATTACAATTTCCGGGATAAAATTGGGTGTCAACAGCTGCCCCTCTTTACCCGGAAAAGGATGAAAGAGTTTTCAGGGTAAAGAAGTTGACATAAAGCCAATTTTGTCACGATAAAGCCAAAGACTTTTGATTCCATGGACCAAAAGCCAAGGCTCATAGGCATGGCCGAACTCCGGTTTCTGAGTTGCCTACATATCTCGGGCTGAAATAGAATTAGGCCGTATGTAGTTCGACGACACTTAGATACGAAGACTCGCACGATTGACAGAAAAGACGCACGAATAGAAAAGAAACCAAACTGACACCCTAATCCGAAATGAAAGATTAGGATAGACTTGCTTGTTCGAGTGCGATTCTTTAGATCCTCGTTGACGAGTCTAGCTCATATCAACGATTGCCCTAGTTCACTGCTAAGAAAGAGTTCCACGTTATGCTCCAAATGCTGCTGTGGTGCTGCTGCGGTGCTGCTAATATCCTGTAATAAACTCGACAAACGGTAAGCGTGTAACTGCAAATAAGGCTTAATAAATGGAGTAAGAAATAGATAATGAATAAAATTTGTAGATGCTGGTTTTAATGTCAATGACAAGCTCGTCTCCAATCAACTAGAAGAAATCCGGCTTTGTGAGGCAAGATGACTTCAGGGCCGTTGGTAGACTGAAAATAAAACAAAAAGCTTCAATTAATAGGAACGTAAAGTGAACTTTAAACTCTAAATAATGAGGATAAAAATGCCGCCTTTTCGGCAATAACCATGATAAAGCCTACGGCTTCAAATCATGAAGAGACAATTTGAAAATAATATTGGATTGCATTCCAACCAAAAGTAGGAATATGTCTGAAGTATTCACATTATCCTGCATGTCTTAACAAAACTTATTAGCAACATAAGGTCATTAAAGTAGGTATAAACAAATGTAAACGCCTCAGGAGGCTTACAAAAATATAATTAAGAGAGTGACAAATATTAAAGCGCCTATCGAGGCGAAAAAATTACGCCATAGAGGCATTCAAATGATTAACACCTTTGAGGTGATACAAATACGCTTATCAAAAGCGTGAACAGATAAAGACGCTTATCGAAAGCGTAAACACATAAAGACGCTTACCGGAAGCGTGAAATATAAAGACGCTTATCGAAAGCGTAAACACATAAAGACGCTTACCGGAAGCGTAAACACATAAAGACGCTTATCGAAAGCGTAAGCACATAAAGACGCTTACCAAAAGCGTGAAATATAAAGACGCTTATCGAAAGCGTAAACACATAAAGACGCTTACCGGAAGCGTGGAATAAAGACGCTTACCGGAAGCGTAAACATATAAAAACGCTTACCGGAAGCGTGAAATATAAAGACGCTTATCGAAAGCATAAACACATAAAGACGCTTACCGGAAGCGTGAAATAAAGACGCTTATCGAAAGCGTAAACACATAAAGACGCTTAGTGGAAGCGTGAAATATAAAGACGCTTATCGAAAGCGTAAACACATAAAGACGCTTACTGGAAGCGTGAAATAAAGACGCTTATCGAAAGCGTAAACACATAAAGACACTTACCGGAAGCGTAAAATAAAGACGCTTATCGAAAGCGTAAACACATAAAGACGCTTACCGGAAGCGTGAAATACAATGACGCTTACCGGAAGCGTGAAATACAATGACGCTTATCGAAAGCGTGAACACATGAATACGTTATACTCTTTGAACTCTTCCGCGGAGGAATGGTCTTGACTATAAAATAAAGTGAGCCCCCAGGATTGGCAATATCTGCAAAAATAAAGTTTTCATTAAATTCATATAGACAGGAAAATGCCAAAGATAAAGGAGATATAAAGCGAGAGTTTAAGCCGTCCGGCTTATATTTGGCGAAGTCATAAAGAGTTGAGTGTTATCCTCGAGAAAAATTGAGTTAATGCTTAATTCCTGCAAAGCATAAAGTAAAGTTGTCAATAAAGCAATGAATTTTGATTAGGCAAGGGTAGAAATAGAGAAAGATAAACTCATTTTGCGTATGCGATGAATCAGATAACGCTTCCAATCTTGGTCGGTTATCTTGGCAACATTGTTCAATGTGTATGACAGATACTCTATGAGGAATTGATAGTTGCTAGTTTCCTCATCTTGTTGTTTTGAAAATTCCTGCACTCAAAGAAAAATCATTAGTTTTGGGAGGGAGGGGGGAGCGTTTGATTCATGCTGACTCGAGCCTTCATCTTGCAACTGCTTCCTTCTTCTCACTTTGTCTAGATCTGTGATCCGTCCCTTGAGACTCGGCCAATGAACTAATAGCACAATAAGTTTCAAATAGTTGAAACAAATACTTGCATAGTTGAACAGGATTTTCATGTTAATCTAAAACCCTTGTTGTATTTCAGATGGTGACATATATTGAAACAAATTGAACATCCTTTATCTTGCAACTTTGCACCATTCCCAAACACTTTCAGAATTTTGCCCATTCATCTTCTATCGGGAAATACCACCTTTTGCAAAAAATTGCCCCAGTTATGATCTTTTACATCTTCAACTCGCTTTGCAAGATTTGCCCAAGTTGCTATCCTTCAAATCTTCAACTTGCCTTGCAAAATTTGCCCCAGTTGCTTACTTTAGGGGAAACTGAAAATTTTAATATTATAGAGTCGAGCCCGTTGAGAGCGCCTACGTATCCCTCCTTGGGAATCAGACCGAGCGTAGTTCTGCTTACATAAAGATTTGGGAAATATGGCAATCTAAGTACGAAGCCGAATCCGAATAGGAATGCCTACACATCTGCCCAGATGCATAGTTCGGAATTACATCATCAAAGATAAACAAGCCTTAAAGCATTACAAAACCTGATCGAATCCGATGTGGATTGCTTACTTATCCTGTTGCCATTCCAGGAATCAGACCAAAAGTAGTTCAAAATTACATAAAAGAGGAAATAGGGAATTCCTATGCTAGTGTAACCGAGCTCTATGTGAGTTGCTTACGTATCCCGCCTCGGGAATCAGGTTACACGTAGTTCACATTACAATCAAAATTACATGGAAATGAGAAAAAATATTTTCTTGAGGCAAAATGATAAAGTTTTAACCAGCATGATTCAGGGCCTCAATCTGAATAGAAATTTTCCAAAGTGCTTTTAGTTCACAGCCAAGTCTCCTGCGTTGCTTCACTTAGCTGGATTGTGTTGTCTTCAATAAAATCTTGGATTTTATGTTTAAGAAGGACACATTCCTCAGTGACGTGCTTGGCAAATTCTGCATGGTAAGCACAATACTTGGTCCCAACAACACATTCTGGGGGAGGGTCAAACGTACCATCTCCTGCTAAAGGGTTTAGCACTCCCAAATCCTTTAATCTTTCATACAATTGAGCTTGCGGTTCACCTAAAGAAGTGAACTTTCGGCGCTGTCTCTTTTCATATTTGGGACGAGACCCTGCTGGCATAGACTGACGAGCTACCGGTAACTGGTGTTGTTGAGGGTAATTGTATGCTTGCGGTTGTGAATAAGGTTGATAAGCGGGTATTCTAGATTGATGGTAATTGGGTCGGGCATTATAGACTGGACATGGCGCGGGTGGATTTTGATGTTGACTTGGATAAGTTGGATATAGTGTGCTTCTGTAAATAGATTGGTTTGATGAGTTTCTGAAGGTTGGCTTCTTGTTTGGCCTTTGGTCGATATCAGCCATATCAATTCCAAATTCATCTTCCCTCTTTCTCTTCTCAAAATTGCCCATACCAGTCTGGATGGCTTGCGTAGTTGCCTTCATTGCAGCAAAACTTACAATTCGCCCTGTCTTAACCCCTTCTTCAACCATCTCTCCCATCACAAGAAGTTCAGAATAAGGTTTACCCATCATAGGGAGCAAGTGCATGTAATAAGAATCATCTTGAGCTCGGATGAAGTACTTTACCATGTTTTCCTCCGTCATTGGAGGTTGCACCCTTGCAGCCTGTTCACGCCATCTCAATGCGTATTCCCTAAAGGTTTCTATTGGTTTCTTCTTCAGATTGGACAAGGTTATAAGGTCAGGAGCCATCTTGACATTGTACTCAAACTGCTTTGTAAAATCATTGACTATGTCATCAAACTCACGCCACTTGCTTATATCCTGTCTTGCAAACCATTCAGCAGCAATACCTTCCAGACTATGACTGAAGAAGGCCATAAGAAGTTCCTCTTTACCTCCCGCAACCCTCATTTGGTTGAGATATTTGGTCAAATGAACAAATGGGTCACTATGACCATCATACATATCAAATTTTGGCACCTTAAACCCGGGAGGAAGAGTAACGTCAGGGTATAGATAAAGATTGCGGTAGGAGATGCTTTGACGTCCTCTAAACACTTGCAAATCCTTGATGGATTGCTGCATGATTTTCATCGTTTGGATTATCTCCTCTTGCTCAACTGTCTTTCCCTGCTTTTCTACAGTTACGGGCACTTCAATGGGTGCTTTGGATTGTGGAGGACGAGGAGTATCTTTGGCAGGTAAGTATTGATAGTAAGGCAAGTTGTTGTGGTTAATGAATGCATTTGGGATGTTGTTAACTGGTGCAAGCATACGAATGACACTGGAACTTAAAGGCGTGTTGGGATTGGCAGTTTCAACATTGGGGTTCAGAGTTGACAGCACGGTTGGCGCGCTTTGGTGGCTCGACCCTTTCATTTTGTCTAGTTCAGCTTGCATACACTCAAACTGCTTAGCCATTCTAGCAATTTGTTCATCAGGAACAACAACTGATTGGTCATTAGAAGATGCAGGGATACCAGTCTGATTATCAGTCATTGCTTACTTCACTTTAGATTAGACACTTAACCAACTCGGGAGTCAACACGAATCAAACTCTCTCTGTTTCGGGGAATAATCAAACAAGAGAAAAATTCAAAAGGTAAACTATGTTAGTTTGCGTGTCATTAACAACATTGCATACAATCACGTAGCGCGCGTCACGTAGCGCTTTGCATTTTAAGCAAGTTTGACATGTGGAAATCACAATTAGTTGAGCGTAAATGAAAATGCGGGCGCGTCCTACCCTATAAGGTGCCTCTTTGTGCTAGAGGTAAGCCTAATCGCGCAAACAAGTGGTAACGAAAAATATTTCATGCCAGTTTTGAGCAATTCAGATTTAGAGTAAACAATAAATAATAATAATTGATAACAATCATCTCTCCGCCTTGACACAACAATTCCGCTATTCCAACTAACTTCCAAAAGTTGGCGTCAACTCAAAATTCTAACACAGCTCAAGCCCTTCACAACATTTGCACAGAATTCTAAACTCAAATGCCTAAAACCTGAAACAATCCCCATACACCTTTTGTAAACATCCACACTCCTCCAAGCACAACTCCCAATTATTTACAACATCCAGGGGTGAGATTTCCAACTGCCTTCACAATACCAGACTGCAAATCATAAAAGGTTCCAATTGACCTTTTACAAATAAAACCTCACTGGTCCCTGGCTTTGGACAAGCCTCTCAGCTTCCTAGGTTTTGCAAGGCTCACAGATCTTGTTCATAGGGCTCCTCACTGGTCCTCGGCTTTGATCAAGCCTCTCAGTTTCCTAGGTAGCCAAGACAGCACTGGTCTTAAGGAGGACCCCATTGGTCGTTTATAGACATAGGGGCTTCACTCTCCTAGTATGCGACAAGCATACTTCAATTATCATGAATGCAGCTGGACAGTCAATATAGGCCTGCACACACGCAAAGCCATTTACGAGAGGGACCCCACTGATCCTTTCAAAGACACCAGGGGCTTCGCCTCTTAGATCTCACTACACCAGGCCATCTCCAAAACATAAATCAACCAAATCTGCCGAACTTTCCCCCGGACTGCAATTTTGTCTATGATCTCAATTCTGCTAAATTCTTCCATTTTCTAACCTAAAAGACAACATAGGAGATAAAATTCCAAATCTGATTTTGCTCAAAACATGGTTAGGACTGAGGATTCGTCATCACACAGCACATAATATGCATTGTCGTTGGGTTTCAAGAACCTGCTGACGTAAGGGTGGTTTCCTAACTATGGAGGCGGTACCAAGGACCGGGTCCAGACTAAGGTGTAAATGCATGCATGCTCCTAAAAGCTCCATCTAAGAGTGGGCTAACGGTTGAGGCTGACTCGACCAATGCGGGATAGACCTGGCCTCACAACGCAGTAGAACTGGCCATGACAAAACCAGGTAATCTCAATATCCCGAACTAACTTTTGGTGGCACGAAAGAAGTTTCAAAGAGTGAGGTAAGGGCAATGCCCTTCCTGCATAACTACCCGTCAAGCGGGTACCCCGTGATGAAATCGAGGAGGTGAAAGAGAATTGACAGGCTCCATGAGGGAGGAAATATGAACGGAATGCATACTATGCACAAATAAATACAATACATGCTTTATAAGGCAAACCAAACAAACAGATATAATAAAGCAAATAAATAAGGCATGCTAGTTGCAAACAATTGGAAACCTTTATGGTCAAAACCTTTATTGCTCCCCAGCAGAGTCGCCATGCTGTTGAACCCCCAAAAAATTAACCCCGAAGGACTAAAATTTAGGAATATCAACTGAATGGACTAACTCTTTTGGAGTTTTTGGAGTCAACACCCAATTTAAGGAAAAACAGGGAACCAGATAAACAAGTGCGTGCAAAACTCCATTTTTATAAAACAGCGGTCTTTCTTTCAGAGATTCTAAAGGTAAGAGGTTCTGTTAATTTCGAAAGAAGGTTTTTAAGGCACTTTCGAAATTCCGTTAACAACGGTTAATCCGACAGGTTTCCAAAATATTTGCAAGTGCTATTTATGCGCTTTTCTAAAAATAATTAATTGAACCTTTAATTAATTCAACTAATTAAATTTAGTAACTTTTCAAAATATTTAAAAATTTATTCAAAAGGCTTTACTTGGCTTTTTTTTTTTTAAAATAAAATAAAATAAAATAGAATATATAAAAGTAAAATAAATTAAAAGCGCATTTTCCTTTGAAAAAGAACGATTTGATCGTCCTAATTTCTTTGCCAACTCGTATGTGATAGCGCATAAATGGCACTTGCTTAATTTCAACTTTAAAATCCGAGTATCTCACCATAAGATGGAACTTAGATTTCAAGTCGCTTTTTGCAAAGTCGTTTCGGGACATTTAGAAGTTAACTTAAACTTCTTTATAGATTTTGACTTTTTAAAGAAACTACTTCGTATCAATAAGATAGAAGTCTTTTCTTATAGTCATTTACTAAGTAAAAATTTCGCCCAGCAGCCACTTTTAACACTGGTATTTAGTTTGAGGCCACTATTTTCTTTGGTCTTACACTAGAGGCCACTTTTGGGCCTTTACTAAATAAATGTTGACTTAAGTTCTGATAGTTGACTGAACTTCAGTCCATACGGCCCCTGGACTGAAGTTCCATCTCTTAAGGACTGAACTTTCAGTCCATATGGCCATGGACTGAACTTCAGTCCATGGTATGGCCATGGACTGAACTTCAGGGACTGAAGTTCCATCTTAAGGACTGGACTGAACTTCCGTCCATATGGCCGTGGATTGAAGTTCAATTTTTAAGGACTGAACTTCAATCCGGCCTCTGGACTGAAGTTCAATCTCTTTAAGCAAAAGTGGCCACAAACTAAATATTTTGGTATTAGTGGCCTGTGCCCTAAGACCAGTGGCAAAAGTGGCCTTTCGTGCACTTAGCCCATTTATTAATCGTGGTTTTGAAAATTTATACAATTTTGCACACATTTGCTTAAACGGCCTGATTTGCAATAAATTAAATAACAACTCCAAAAATAAAGGAAATGAACATAAAAGTAAAATAGTCATGCAAATAATCCAATATTACTCATAAATAAATTATTAATAAATTATTCTACAACATTTACGTAAATATCCTAAAGGGAAAAAGAGGATAAGAGTTAAAAGATAGAACCCGGAAAGCAAACTCGCGAAACAAGCCTTGAATATGTCTTTAGTAGAAGACTTGAACACAAAAGGACTTTGCTAGACTTGAACAAGAAACGCAGCAGCAAGCAATCTTGAACTCGTAATGTTGACTAATGCAGTTTTAACCCATTACTTGTTGAGCCTCAAAGCGTATCAAGATTCAACAAGAACTCGACAGAGCAATTCATGCGAGAAAAAAGAATAAGAAAAGGGAATTAGCAAGAGAGTATGATGCAGACTTTAAGAAAAACTATTAAGCAGACAAGTAGCAAATATTTAACAACCACAAGAACCAATGATATGAGTCATCCCCTTTCTAAAAAAACAAGAAGATCAAATCAAATTAAATTTATCGAATATGCTATAAGGACCAATTTATTTAAACAAACTGCATACTGCGCCTAACATATAAGCCCTTCTTGTTTGGGAACTAGTAAAGAAGATATCATACTGTCAATATTTTCTAAATCCTAAGCTAGCATTTAGAATAGCTTTTGAGACATCAATGGCATAAGATTCAATGCAACCAACTTTAGTATATATAACTATATAAGCAGATTATCAAGACCTCTACCAAATCTTATAAGAGAATTTCTAGCTATGACCCACTTCCAAGAGATAGCACCAGCAAGCAAAGGTTACGAAATCCATGACAACAGATTAAAAACCACATGAATATATTCATCCTTGAAACCATATAATTATTTAATGGAAGTAAGCAAAACAGGAGATGAGAAATAGATTATAACTCTTTCAAGTTTCAAAAGAATTCAGATTTTAGAACCACACCATGAAGAAGCAAAACTCACTCTTTGAGCTTAAATTAAGAAAACGAACAGAAAGGTTCCATGCCCTTTCATCTCTTTACAGTCATTTAACATACAAGCAACAATACACGATAAATTTAACATATACAACTCTTACTCAGACAAAGCTCAAACCTAAGAAACTGCAGCTTTCAAAGATCGAATCTTTAACACGATTGAAACTTAAAAGATCAAACCTTTTAGACACATTTAAATGTCTTTAACTAACGGAAAAGTTTAAAAGATTACATCTTTAACCTTAAACTCTCTCACTGCTTTTCTTTTGTTAAGAGCGAATACTAAAACAAGAAAAGGTCAAAACTTCCACCTTAAGCAAACACGCTAATCAGAACCAGTTTCCACACGTACATACACCACACCTAGCTTCAAACAAGGAAAGAAAAAAGAAGAAGAAGAAGAAGAAAACAAGAAAATGAGTTGAGGTTATATTTAAAGTCCATCTCTAGTACTGCAACCTTACAAAGAATGCAACTTCAAGCAAAGCAATTTTCAGCCGTAATCTAACTAAATCTAGATAACAAGACTATTCTAACAATACCACAGGGAGCCAACAGAGAATAGTTAAATTTAACTAATCTATTAAAAGGATAAATGACAGGCCTAAAAAAAAGAAACTATCTCTATTTTCTTAAAAATAAAGTCAGTTCTTCTTTTGAAAAACAAAACCAAAGTTTATCAACTAAACTAGGCAGATGATTTCACTTAAGCTTTCATTAGATCAGCTTCCACATTTTCAAAAATAAAAAAAAAAAAAATTAAAAGAGAGGAGTATTATACTATTTAACAAATGGAAAACTAAAAGGAAATAGATAAAAGAGGAGTATTATACTATTTAACCAAGGGCAAACTAAAAGAAAAATAGATTCATGAGATCCTATATTTTCATCTCATCTTAAAGCTTCAATAAAAGAAAGAGAGACTATTTTTACATAAAGAATAATTGTCAGCAGCCTTCACTTGAACTAAACAAGTGCAGACACGCCAAGTCAATGTATGAAATAGAGTCAATAATTTTAGAAATAATCTCATGTTTCTAAGCATTACAGAAGCAACAAGATTGTTCTTTTACACACTTCCCAACTTTAAACAATATTTATGACATTAAAGTAAGCATTGCGAGATAGCACACACACATAAGACGGATAAAGATTCTAATTTTAAACCTTAGCTCTAACTATATTTTACACTAAATAGCGTTGACTGGACCACATTGCTTTCCAGTTTACTACGACGTGGAAAAAGCAACTAACTAACAGGAAAATCACTTGGTGTAAACTGAGAATAATAATTGTAACCTTCAGATTTATGCGAACAAAACAAGTTCATTATAGTGATAAGGTTACTCCACATCAAACGCGCACAAGAAACGGAACCAAACTGGACAAGCCATAATCAGAAACAACCTCAACTAAGCACCCCTGCACCCTCTTACGCCTGCAGGCTAAATCTAAGCTTCCTGACCCTCTCTACTCTTTCCTGCCCCCCTAAACCATTAAAGAAACAGAACCATAACTCAACCCACAAGCCTCTAATCCACCACTGACATCCTCCATACCTACCAGCATCTAACCTCCTTTAGAACTCCTAGGAACAGATAGGAAACAAACTGGAAGCAAACAGGGTAAGAACAGCTACAACAGACTTCAATCAATTAACAGAACATATTACATATTTTGAACAAAAAAGGAAAACTGGATAGAACATAGCGTACTAGACTCACAGAAGAGAGAACGAAGGAAAAACTGCATAATGAACAGAGGAAAAGGATGAAAAGAGATCTATGTAGAAACCAGATAATCTAGGCATCAAATTAAAGAAACTGGACCAAGAACAACCCCTTTTCATTTCACATTTACAAGCTAGGACTGAAATAGAACAAAATAGAAAGCCTTATCCCTTTTTGACAACCTGACACTTCCCTTAAAACACCCCCATATATTTTCCTTACTGCCCTGAACTAGATTGTCATGCTTCATCCTGTCAATCGTGCGAGTCTTCGTATCTAAGTGTCGTCGAACTACATATGGCCTAATTCTCTTTCAGCCCGAGATATGTAGGCAACTCAGAAACCGGAGTTCGGCCATGCCTATGAGCCACTACATATGGCCTAATTCTCTATGCTGACACCTTCGCTTACTTAGCTCTATTGCGCCCGGCTCTCGCCTTGTGCCTCCTAGAGCATCTGGTGCTTGAGGTTACTTCTCCACCGCCCTCCGCCTCTATAACCTGCAGCGCCGGCACAGTGGCGATAACGTCGCCACTAGCTATAGCGGCGGCGAAGCGTGAAATTCTCGCCCTCTCACCTGAGTCACTTGAATCTTGTCTGGAGTGTGTTGCAGACATGGTTATGGCTTAAAATGCTAATGATTTCTTGAAAGTAGAAGATGGTCAAGATGAAGACGAGTGGTTTTCTCTCTTTAATCGATACTTCTCACAGTTGTTGTAAGTGATGAAAAAAACTTCCAAGGGAAGTATATATACAAGTTGTTAGGGGGAAAGTTGAAAAAGAAATCATCATTGTAATGTCGGAAAGCGCGAGAAAAATGGCGCAACCATTCGGTGCTCCATGAGCGGTCTCCGCGTGTCGTTGAACAATAATATGAAAGGACGTGGACCGTTGATAAAAATTTGAAATGCTTGGATAGGGTTGAGCCACGTCATTTTCCCGCAGAATTTCATTCCACCCCTCAGTAACTTCGGTAACTAACCGAGGAGTGGGGGGACTATCTGTATTGGGTAAAAATTAGCCTGCCTACGTGGCACCTCGGTGACGTGACAAAATAATGACCGAGTAAGAGTTAGCAAGCTGCAAGCCGAGGAGAGTCGCAAACGGCCCGGAGTCAGGGACCGAAGCTCATGACCGAGGATAGAAAGTAAGGTGTTTGCCTTGGTGAAATGTCACCTCGGTCGATTGTTCGATCATGCGCCCGAAGTCAACAGCCTATGCCTCGGTGAATGAGATCATGTGCAGTCAACTGATCGCCTCCAATTTCGGCCCACTAACCCCACTACCAGATATGGTGATAGTGGCTTTAGGCATGGTCAGTCGTGGAAAATGTGGGCAAGGTCCCTTGTATCTATAAATAGCTCCTCATTTTACATTGTACGCATTCAGAAATACATACTGAAACTCTGGCAAAATTTGTACTCATAGTTATATATTGAAATCACTTTATTCTCTTGCATTTACGCTTGCTATCTACGTTGTTTCGACTTTGATTCTGAGAATTGCTTGTATTCGCTACCCAAATTCGATTTGTGATCCTAAACCAGTTTTAGGCGCATATATGGTATATGCTCACAACCACTATCATCAATGCAAAATAAAGAATCATTAATTCCACAAAAGATAAAGCAATTAACCATACTCAAGTCTCTATCAAACTCACCTAATGAATTACAAGAGTTATGATTAGCTTTGTTACCTTATTGCACATCTAAAGATTCTTCTTTACCTTGACTTTTCAAAAATAAGCTCACTTGTTCAATTGGAGACTTCACCTTGGTTTCCTCTTTTTCTTCAAGGCATCGAACCTCTTTTAAAGAAGGATTCCCCAATGTAACATCTCCAAAGGTACCTTCAAAATGCACAAGACAACTAGAGAAAGAAGAAATGCTAGAATTGTTAGAATAAGGAAAATCCTCACCCTCACTCTTTTGTTTTCCCTATTTCTTTTCTCTCATTTCATTTTCAAGCTCTTCTCTCTTTTCTTGTGACAACTCACTCACTTCAAGCTCTCCTTTTTCCTCTCTTGAATTGTCACTTGTCACTCCCTTACTCCTCTCAATCTTTTCTCTCTCAATTTGGATTAGGACATATGCCAAGAATCCCTTTGGAAGGAGTAGGGGTACTCTTGACCTCAACTTTCAATTTTTCTCCTTGAAAACCTTTATCCAACCTTTGCCTCACCCCTTTTGCCTTTGTCTTTCTTGCTATTTCTAGCATTCTCAAATAAAATTCTTTTGGATGAGTGGCGTTAAGAATAAACTTTTGGTCCCGTAAAGTGAGAGCATGCTTTCCCAACTTCTCACTGTACTTGGCATTTTTAGCAAGCTTCCATGGTTTTCCCAACAACAAGTGACAACCTTTTATAGACATCACATCACATAGTACTTTATCATGATAATTGCCAATTTTGAACTTTACACACACTTGTTGTGTAATGACCACAAACCCATCTCTATTCAACCAAGGCCACCTATAGGGCATGGGATGACTAGAAGTTTCCAACTTTAATTGCTCAACCAAAGAAACACTTGCAACATTAGTACGACTCTTATAATCAATGATCATAGCACAAGCGCGCTCTCCAATCTTACAAATTGTGTGGAAGAAGTTCTTTCTTTCTTCCAAAAGTTACTCCACACAAACTTCATCACACTCATGATTGTCTACAATATGATTCCGTTTAAACATAGTTCTTAAAGCATTGTTAGTCTAAGACAAATCACTTGTAGTACATGTAGCACCTTTTCTCACTCTAGGCCTCAAGTTGCCTTTCACATAAGAATTAGAGACATTAAACCTTTTAGCACAATTAGAAGATGCAAACTCTCTTTTTCTCATGGAGTAATTACCACTTCTTCTCAAACCAATAGAAAGACCACCACTACTCTCTTGTTTATTTTTAGGAACACAAAAAGGGGATGCAAATGGACAATCTCTATAATAAGCTTCATCATCAATTCTCTCTATGTCACTATCTGCATTTTCAAGTTCATGACAAGAAGAGTAAGTAGGAACATTGTACCTTGAAGCGTCACTATCATCATTTCCAAGACTAAAAGCATAGGAGTTTTCATCGTCACATTCATCCTCATAAGCCTCATAGTCTCTACGAGCTTCATGATCACCAGTCACGCTTCATCTCCATAAGAGCCATAGTTCTCCAAATCATCATAGTAACTCCCAACATCATCATAGGAACCATAGTCTCCACAATCATCGTAACAATCCCCATCGTCTCCATAGGAGTCATAACCTCCACAATCATCTCTCGAGGACATATTTGCAACAATGAAAAGAAAAGGACCTCACAAATTCACTCCCTCACGTGTATCACTCGATATATGTTCACTCAATTTTCTTTCGACTTGTGTATACACTCAAGGTCAGTGGCTTTTGTAACCATACTCTAATATTCTCACCACTCAAGCCTTTTTCCACTCAAGGGTCCCCTTAATCTCTTCAAGGTTCTACAACCTCAAATTCTCAAGGTAAGTATCCACGTATCGGTTCGGAGTGGAGTTTATAAGACACGAAAGAACTGGACAAAGACACACAAACGGATTAGGAACAAATAAAATATGAAACGAAACTAAAAAGAGAAAAGCACGAAATGAATTTGTATTTGGATGAAATTTTTTTTATGATCTAGAAACTTACTATTATTGATGATATGAAAGGGGTTTGGGTGATCTGAAACTGTTTAGAGGCTGTTCTGAGCAATATGTAAAGTGACTGATTTTTTTTGTTCAGCACTATCGCGTGATGTCGGGTGCTATCACGAAAAGTAAGTCAATAACCCTGCACTGTCGGCGCACGATCATGAAGAACAAATTTCAACAAGCCTGCGCTATTGCAGAGCGATCGTGAAGAACAATAATTACACAAGCCTGCGCGATCGCGAAGAACAAAATCTGGGTCTGATGCAGAACTTGAAGCCCAAATTTCTAGAAATTTTATTCACTCGAATCTTCACAAATCAACTTGTTTTTGCTTCAAATTTGAGATATGAGCTCCTTATAAGTCCGTGAACAAACCTCAATGATCAATTCTTAAAAAACAACACCCAAAATGCAAAAGTCCTAAATCAATTGTTGAAGAACTTGAAGAATCCTATTTTTTGATTCTTCAAATTGATGCCCCAAACGTTGTTTGTCGTTCAATTCCTTTCAATCACAGCTTCTACCATCAATAATCAACAACTTCCAATAAGAATTTCATCCAAAGAAACCCTAAATTTATGACTCAATTTTTTAAATTTTTTACTTTTTTAATTTTTTTGTAATTTTTAGATTTTGATAATCAATTCCAAGATAGTGTTTGTGGAAACAAACACTGATCCACAAACACTAATCCGAGATTTGATACCAAATGATATGATTCTAAACACTAAGAATAGAAAATCAAGCGACAATCGATAAATCGATAAAATAAACGGCACAAAGTAAAAGGGATAGAAGGAATAGGGAAATAGATAGAAGAAAGAAAGGACTCAATCCCAAAATAGTAAGTAAATTAGAACACTACAATAAATTGTAATACCTTAATCTAGACGAATACAATCAAAGACCAATTTCCGAGAGAGAAGAGACTTGAACTCAAGCAATGGATCTCTCACACAAGAGAATCCAAGAGAGATCCCAGAAGAGAAAAAGGGTTACAATACATACACACTCTCACAAGAGTATTCTCTATCATCCAATAAACTCTAGCTAAATAACTAAACCCTAGGATTAGGCTATTTATAGTAGCTAGTTAAATACAATGATAAATGGATTAAAATAGCCCCTAATGTTAATTCTAAAAATTTGCCAGGAGAGGTCCTTCTTTGCTATCGCGCATGTAGTATATCGCGATGTGTATTCAGATATCTCATCGCGATTGCGGACTTTAACTATTTTCTTCTTCGCGATCGTGCCACTTTCTTCGCTATCGCGATGTGCAAATTTCCAGAATTCTGCAGTCTTGCATTTTTGCTCATTTGGCCATCCTTTTGGCTTGAGCGTTGCTTTCCATACCCTCTTAAAGCACTCCAAGCTCTTGATGTCTAACATGAACTATCCACTGCTTCGAGCGTCAATCCGGTTCGCATCATCCATTTTTCAAAAATTGAGGGGCAAATCATCTGGACTAGTCTCACAATTTTAAGGGAAAAGTTGAGTCTTTTCCCTTGTAAAAACGTTGCCCACGTGTAGAAGAGTTTTGTCATTAATCAATAAGGATAACTTTAGCCCATTTTTATAATTTCAAGGTGAATGACCTAAAATATTTAGGATGACGCCCTCCGAAAAGCGCTGTTTTTTCTGGACCTTGCGTGAACGCGAAATGATCCATAGACTCCAATTTTTTAAACAGTACCATTTTTCAAAGCTCAAAGGCAAATAAGGACCTTTACCTTTCTCTTAACGAGCTACGCATTAAGATGGACTATAAATTTGGTATAGAGTTGAAAATTTTTGCGAACGTACCTATATATAATCTACCAGTAACATGTATAGGTGTAAAAAGAAATTATTAGTGATACACGACAACTAATGATTTCATTTATACACAACAATCTTTTCAAGTTTAACCTACTTATTTAGATAATTAAATTGATAAACACGACAGACAAGAAAAAACTTTTTTATAGAATGTAAAACTAAATATGAATGCCATATGGTCAATTTACAAAATTGTCCATATAACACCTTCTCAAGATTTTTCTTACCGTGTATTTCGACTTCTTTTCAAGACAAACCAAATCAAATCGAATGCACATTTAATTCAATTTCTCAGTTTAAAATTTAGGTGTTTCTTGAACACTTTTACACTCACGTCAAATTAAGGATATTAGGCTGAGCTCCGCTAAATATCAGTACTAGATAAACATGTTGGAGGTAAGGGCTCTAAGCTGTGTTTGTGAACTGTTCACCTCGATGATATAAGCAACGTGGTTATAGGAGGAGGATTTAAAGACATTTTGCTTATATTATACCAACTCTTATCCTCAAGGATTTAAGCTGCTGGTACAGTTACATGTGCATACAGTTACATGTACTACTTCTACTAAGTAACATGATACAATTCAATTATTATTAGTGGAGAATTCAGAAATTGGGAATGTAATGTTTAGCACCAACACTTTAAAATTTATTCATGATCACAATTCCCGTGAAATTGTCTCGAAAAGCCAGTTGTGTGCATTTTTGCTGGGCATCCCTTTACCCCTAATATTGTTCAAACACTTCTAATTATAATATCTGAGGAGTGACTAACATGCGTTCCACGTAAGAAAAATCTTAAAATTCTTATTTTCTGCAAAAGTTCCATATCCACAACCATTGAGCATAATAATAATATTCATGGTGTGGTAAGTTGCTAAAATAAAATCAACATTTACAGTTCAATTCTCAGTTCAAAGGCAAAACACACCTGCTAACGAGTACATTGAACACAACTCGAGATTTCGATAGTTAATGACTGAACGAAAAACAAATTAGCTAACTCTAGCCCTTATGAAGGGGAAATAGGCTCATCAACGCTAAAAGCACTGACTGCTACTAGTTCATTTTCGTAATTATAACTTTGAATTTGTAAAACAAGAAAGTGAAAAAATGAGTTTACTAATTGTCTGAGTAAACAACTGTTGCTCCCAAACGCACACGCAAGTATACGCGGTCGCCAAGTAATAAAGTGACAAAGTCGAGTATCGTTCCCACGAGGACTATGCAGACTAGTGCTTAATAAATAATTCCTGAACAAACTATCCAGGGGTCTTTTTCCAATGGTTGTAAGAGTTTTTATACTAAAACGCAGTAAGTAAAGTGCTAAAGATGTAAACGAGCAATGGGGTAAAACTTTGGTTGTTAACAATATCAAGAGAGCGATCCAGGGTCAGAGTTACGAACAATCCAGTTGATGTATCCAATTGATTCCACTTTTTAAATCCCGAGTTACTAACTAACAGAGTAAATGTAACTGTGAAAACCTTTCAGTTCTTCGCAGTCTATGCAAGCTACTTCAATCCCTATATGTCTATGGGTTAAATCACATGCACGCATTAAGATTCATGTAATGAGTTAAACTAGGCAAGCAAGTATATGTCTATCCTACTCGCGAATTGGTTCCCCGATGCCCGGGTTCACAAACTAGTTCTATTCTTTCTTATTACGTAATTTGATTCTCTCTTTCGAGTTCAACCCAAAAACCATAGATGATGTATAATTATCGAGCTCTAACAATTATACAAATTAAATCAAGAAAGAATAAGTAACCCGTTATGGAATTCAATCAATGGGAATCAATCTTCAACAATCAACTTTCATGTAAACTCTAACCCCAGAACGTTAGGAAATTAGCCACACATATTCATAATCACAAGGCAAAGATTTGGTGCATAATGAAATACTTGATGTAATAGATGAAAGATTGGGAATAACCCTTGTTCAATGAAGTGTGTAGCTCTCAATATTGCTCCAAAGTCAAGAACCCCTTTCAAAAACTAAGTAATAAACTATTTATAGTGTTTCTAAACCCTTGGTAATAAGTTAGACCCGATGCTAGAAGGAATAGGACGTAAAAACGCGCACAAGGGACGCTATAACGGGCGCCCCGCGCCTCGGAAAGCGTGACAACAACCAGAGGACGCCACCAGCTGCACGCCTTGGCCATGCGTCGCATGCCAAACCGCGCCAGCCACTGCTCGCGGTAGGCAGCGCGCCGCGTGGCCTATGGCGCCAAGCCAAAAATTGCTCTTCTTCGCTCCAAAACTCGGCTCGTGTCGTGCCTTTGTGTGCTCAATCCAATCTTCAACCATCCTTCAACCAATTCATGCTCAATCAAGCTCCGAAACGCTCCAAATGCATCGCGTAACAACCTACACACGAACAACACAACATCAGCGTAAAACCACATTCATAAGCTACCAAACGAGTGCAAAACAAGCTCAAATGTGCGGAAATATTAAGGAAAAGTAGGCATAAAATGCCGAACATCACCACCCCACACTTGAACCTTTGCTCGCCCTCGAGCAAGTCACATCTCACTTCCCATCCTAGGTAAAACAGGTCTGCCTATGACTATGGTTGATACTGACCATTGAACCAATACACACATGACTACTATGGATCCATAACATGCCAATAATTTTCCAAAACCAAAAATATGAGAACAACCACCCCAAAATAGCTCAAATGCATAAAACTCAACTTAATGCAACCATGCCCCCACAAAATCACACCTATCTACTCAATCAAAAGCCATCAACTTCACCTACTTCATGCAAACCACGTACCCTCACCAATATCAAAGAGAGTGCCCCCCCCCCCCAAAAAAAAGATCACACACAACAACAATTATCATGAATAGAACGGGGGCAATAACAAATGAATTCACTCACTCTCATGAAAGGCTCACATGTCACACACAACGTACCATATGCTTGCCCGTAGTGTAGGACTCCACTAATGTAGGCTCACTCCAATCGGGATTAACTAGGACTTTAGAAAGGTCGTAATGTAGGCTAAGGGGCGGGTATGATAAATATGGTAATAGTGACTACCTCCCTAAGCACTTTAATACATCACACTTAATATCAACCACAATTCTCATCAAACCACCCAATCACAAGTATCACACATACACCTTTCCAACAAGTAGCATTTTTATTTTCAAGCACACACTAGCAAGGAATGGACATCTTTCTCTTTTTTTTTTCTTCACAATTTTTTCAACTTTGCTATTTTTTCTTTTCTTATCATTTCATTTTTTTTTTCAATTTCATTAACTTCCATCCTTGCCAATGTTTTCCACTACTTCACAATTTTCACAAGTATTCCCCTTTATTAGTTCCACTCAAGAACCTCCCAACATCCAACCACAACTCCAATCATCTACACAATATCAATAAAGTGCTTAAGGAGTAAGGGCCAAAAGAGTCAATTAAGAAAAAATGGGTAGGCTCGGGGTGTGGGTGCCATCAAAAAGGGTCAAAGAAATCACACAAATAATTTTTCAAGGTATATATGTAAGGGTAGGCTAACAAAAGAAGGCCTTGTATCATTTCCCGACTAGAGCAAACCTAGGATTTCGCTTTGCACACACACGGGGCAAGTTCTAGACATTAGTATGCAACATGGAGCAAATAAGAACATGCCTCACACACACATTGCACATGGTTCACACAAAGAGGTTCCATTAACAACTCTCAACTAAGCTTCTAGAATGCAACTTGTGGAAATTTAAGCACTCATGCACAAAGGATAGCAATCAAGTCAAGCAAGCGGACTCAAGCATCTCAAGGGGGTCGTTCCAATTTTTCCTAGGCATGCATCAAAATTAAAACTCAAGGACACCACCAATAGCACATGCAATCAAGCCCAAATTCATCGGTATCAAACAAATCAAAGGCACCTAGCATTCTACCATTTTTCCTACATCTAGGGTCATCTACAACTAACTATCCTAATCCTAAAAATAAAAACTACTCGGTTCAAAGGCCTCCCCGTGGAAAAGAACCGAGGCCATAAGAAAAACCACGGGGTTGATGACATGTACCACTAATAAAACTAAAAGGAAAATCTTTTTGAAATTTTTCATTGGTTTTCTAATTTTTTTTCTTTCATATATTAAAGCAAGAAATAAATCAAAACAAAGTCAAGTGACAAAAGAAAAAGTCCTAAGGTACATGCATCCTAACCTCAAAAATAGATAAAGGGCAGTACCCCACCCCACACTTAAACTAAGCAATGTCCCAGTGCGACAAAGAAGTAAGTGCAAAAGTAAAAGTACAAGAAAACTGCCCTGAAATCTAGATGGTGCGCAGGAGTGGACCTAGGTCTCCTCCTCATCATCGCCACCGCCCTCATGATCAGTCCCATACTCACTGTCCGGGTCATCGGCCACAATATCTGAATCCGTGTTCTCATCCTCCTGCGGATCCACCGTTTTAGCTTGAACCTCGCCCAGCAGACCCTTCGAGGTCTCCGTCAGCGGGACCTTGCGGTCAATAGCAGTCAAATCAACGCCCGACTGACGGGCCATAGCCTCCATCATCAAGTACTGACGCGCGGCCAAGTTGGCACTTGTCTCCCGCCACTCGTCCGCCGTCAGCTTCACCGGTGCCGTGGTGATCACCCCCTTGACCGAAGCAATGTTAAAAGGCTTCCCTATATCAGGGACAATGCGATCCCCAACCTCATCTACGGGGACGCCCGCCTTCTCTAAGTAACGGGTCAAGAGGTTCCCAAAATACAACCTACTACATGAATTTTCTTTTCTTTGCTCTTTCATCACTCGCAGCATGTAGTATCCTATGTTCACCGGCCGCCCAGTCATGAAAAAGTACACCATGCACGCCCGAGTCTTAGTGACCTCGGAGTAATGAGAACAAGGTAGTATCCGTGCATTTATGAACCTCATCCATACACGCGCCGGCTTGAGAAACTGGGAGAAATGCATAAACTTGTGTCTCCCAGCCGCTCCTCGCCCCCACTTATGCGTGAAGCCCTCACCACATAGGGTCTCCCGCAAGGCCGTGTAATCCGGTTTCTTGATGTACTCTCTCAACGCATCATAATCGGGGTCAGCTACCCCCAAGAAGGCATTCAATGCCGATGGATCCAACTTCACCTTCACACCCCGAACCGTCACCACATCATCATCTCTCCACGCTTCATCGGGCTCCCAGTTAGCATACAATTCTTGGACCATGTCCAAGTTGGCGTGCCCCGGACTCTCAAACACTGAGTCCCACTTTAGGGCAATGATCTTCTCGGCCACACTTCTAAACTTTTGTAGCACCGGCCGTTTATCAATGGCTTGCTCGGGTATGTACCCCGCAAGCCGCACATTTTTGTACCATGTTTGGCAATCTCCCTTCTTTACAAAAGGAAGGCCATACTGGGTCTTGCCTCCGGGACGTGGTATCGGCACCGCGTCCTTTGGAATCTTGGCCTTTGCCTTTGCTTTTGCCTTGGGCTTGGCCGGTGCCTTACCCTTTTGCTTTGTGGATGAAGGCCCGGCTTGAGGTTCTCTCCTCGGGCCCGCGGTGGATGAAGAACTCGCCTTTTGAGATGTGGCTACCATGGTACCTACACAAACACAAACATCAATGTGAGATGTATAGCTAAGCACCAAAAACAATTCAAGCTCAAGGGTACCACCCCACACTTATCACACACTCTATGTGTCAATCACTCGTTTCAATGGCACGAGCAACCCCACACTTGAACAAAACTAGCCTTGGCAAAATATGCCACGTTTTGAATTTTTAAAATCAAGCTAGTGTGGGTGCCTCATGATCAATTCTAGTGTGTATGCAACACCTAATGTTCATAGTGAGCCTAAGGAATGCATTGCTACTCAAGAATTCACAATGTCATTGATATTTCATCTTTGAGGCTTTTTCACAAACACCTAGTGTGCACAACTTTGAACTAGCAATTTCAATGAATTTTGTAATGTGCCAACCCTCCCAAATTGTTGGGAGATTTCTTTTTACAAGTCACAAGTTCTATACTAAGCATCATAGACAATTAAGCACATCAAGATTGAATTTTTATGCGTAAGCTTGTAACTAGCTAAGAGAATCACCCATGAGCAATAATGAATACAACTTACATGTTATTGAGAAGGTAGAGTAGTAATGTACTTACTTGATGGTGTTAGAGGTGATTGCACAAGATTTGGGATGAGTTCAATTGTTAGAGATGAATTAGGATATGATTAGAGAGAATTTGGAGTGAAAATAATGAAGAACTAGTGTAAGAAATCGGGTTATAGGGCATGGGGGATTAAAGAATTTCGGGTCAAACCCGTTGACCCGTTTGTTTTAAAATTTTCTTGCCTTGCGCGTTTAGGTCCGTGCCGCATGCCCATCGCGGGCAAGAATTTTGAGGTTCTTCCAAGCATGGCGCGGTGGGAGGCGCGGGGCGCTCCCAACCGCGCCTAGCCTCTTTGCTTAGCATTTTTTTCTCGCGCTTTGGGAGGCGCGGGGCGCTCCCGAACGCGCCCGAGCACGTTTTTTCGCACCGATTTTTAATTCTAAGTAGAAACCCAAGCGTGGGACATGTCTCGAGACGTCCCATACCCCTCAATGCATTCATTTCACCTTATTTAGCTCTCCCGATTCCTGCAAAAACGACACACAAAAACAACAAAAACGTGACACTATAAAACAAAAGAAAACTAAACTATTACAAGTACAAACTCGGGTTGCCTCCCGAGAAGCGCCTTATTTAACGTCGTGGCACGACGGGTATAAATCAAGGGTCTCTCAACGTAATTGAAGTGCGATGATTCACCGCACCTCCCCAATAATGTTTCACCCGTTGACCATTAACCAGAAATGTGCTCTCAGAACCCGGGGCTCTCAATGCAACCGCACCCTGTGCGGTAACGCGAACAACTTCAAAAGGCCCCGACCATCTCGACTTCAACTTGCCCGGAAACAATTTCAACCTCGAGTTGAACAACAATACACGCTGCCCGGGCTCAAAAGAGCGATGCTCAATGTGCTTATCATGCCACTTCTTTGTCCGTTCCTTATATAATTTCGCATTTTCATACGCATGGAAACGGAACTCTTCAAGTTCATGCAGTTGGAGCATCCTCCTCTCACCCGCTAAAGCCATATCAAAGTTGAGCTTTTGAATAGCCCAATACGCCTTATGCTCTAATTCAACCGGCAAGTGACAGGCCTTACCATAAACAAGCCTATATGGAGAGGTTCCAATAGGCGTTTTGAATGCAGTTCGATAGGCCCAGAGAGCATCATCTAACTTCATAGCCCAATCCTTCCTCGAGGCATTCACAGTCTTCTCAAGGATTTGCTTGATCTCTCTGTTAGACACTTCTACTTGGCCACTAGTTTGGGGATGATAAGCAGTAGCCACCTTGTGGCGAACCCCATACTTAGCCAATAACTTATTGAACAACCGGTTACAAAAATGCGTACCTTCATCACTAATGATAGCTCGCGGTGTCCCAAAACGAGTGAAAATATTCTTCTTCACGAACTTCACCACCACACTCGCGTCATTCGTTGGAAGTGCAATAGCCTCCACCTATTTCGACACATAATCAACTGCTACAAGGATGTATTTATTGCCCATAGAAGGTGGGAATGGACCCATGAAATCAATACCCCAACAATCAAACAGCTCAATCTCCAAGATATTGTTCAAAGGCATCTCGTGACGCCTAGTGATGGTACCAGTTCTTTGGCAACGATCACATTGCTTCACTAATGCATGAGCATCCTTAAATAAAGTAGGCCAAAAGAAACCAGATTGGAGTACCTTTGCATCTGTTCGATCTCCACCAAGGTGGCCACCATAAGGAGAGGAATGGCAGCTCTGTAGAACCGGCTCTACTTCTTCCCTTGGAATACATCTCCTAGCTAGTTGATCAACTCCTATCTTGTACAGATAGGGCTCATCCCACACATAAAATCTGCTCTCATGACGGAGTTTACGCTTTTGCTCAGCAGATGCCCCAGGGGGGTACACATTACTCACAAGTAAATTCACCATGTCAGCATACCACGACACCTTAGCTGCATCAAGAGCAAAAAGTTGCTTATCAGAAAACACCTCTTTAATCTCGGGCCCTTCATCTACATGATCTCTATTCTCCAGCCTTGACAAATGATCAGCAACTTGATTTTCAGTACCCTTGCGATCTCGAATTTCAACATCAAACTCTTGCAATAAGAGAACCCATCTAATGAGTCTAGGCTTGGAGTCCTTCTTTTCAAACAAATACCGGATTGCGGCATGATCAGTGTAGACAACAACTCGAGTGCCAACCAAATAAGATCTGAATTTGTCAAAAGCATAAACCACGGCTAGCAACTCCTTCTCAGTGGTAGTATAATTAGACTGGGCTGCATCAAGCGTCTTGCTTGCATAATAGATGGAGTGAAAGATTCTTCCAATTCTTTGGCCTAGAACAGCCCCAATAGCATTATCACTCGCATCACACATCAACTCAAATGGCAAAGACCAGTCAGGAGCAATGATGATTGGTGCGGTCACCAACCTTTTCTTCAACTCTTCAAACGCCTTGATACAAGCATCATCAAACACATATTTCACATCCTTCTCCAACAATTTGCACAAGGGAGTGGAAATTTTGGAGAAGTCCTTTATGAAACGTCTATAGAACCCTGCATGTCCCAAGAAACTACGCACCCCCTTAACAGAGATAGGTGGTGGTAATTTCTCAATAGCCTCAATCTTTGCTTTATCAACCTCAATTCCTTGCTTTGACACCTTGTGCCCAAGTACTGTGCCTTCTTGAACCATAAAGTGACATTTTTCCCAATTCAGTACCAGATTTGTTTCTTCACAACGGCTCAGCACAACATCAAGATTTTTCAAACATTCATCAAAAGAATCACCAACCACTGAAAAATCATCCATAAATACCTCCACAAAATTTTCCACCATATCAGTGAAAATAGCCATCATGCATCGCTGAAAAGTCCCTGGGGCGTTACACAACCCAAATGGCATCCTCCTAAATGCATAGGTGCCATATGGACAAGTGAAAGTGGTCTTCTCTTGGTCTTCAGGGGCTATCACAATTTGATTGTAGCCCGAATACCCATCCAAGAAACAGTAATACTCATGGCCTGCAAGTCTATCCAACATCTGATCAATAAAAGGGAGTGGGAAGTGATCTTTCCTGGTGGCCTTGTTGAGCTTCCTATAATCAATGAAAATTCGCCACCCTGTAACAGTTCTTGTAGGAATCAACTCATTGTTCTCATTCTTCACCACTGTCATGCCCCCCTTCTTAGGAACATATTGCACTGGACTCACCCACTTGCTGTTAGAGATAGGAAAAATAATACCAGCATCTAGCCACTTGATAACTTCTTTCTTCACCACCTCCTTCATGATTGGATTTAGCCTCCTCTGCTGCTCTATGGATGGCTTATGATCTTCCTCCAAAAGAATTTTATGCATGCAGAAAGAAGGACTAATCCCTCTAATATCAGCAATAGTCCAGCCAATAGCTCTCTTGCGCTCTCGCAATACAAGCAGCACCTTCTCAACCTGCACATCAGACAACAAAGAAGAAAGGATCACGGGCAAAGTATTACCTTCACCCAAATAAGCATAACGTTAATGTGCGGGTAAAGGTTTGAGCTCAAGATTAGGAGCTCTCTCAATAGACGGTTTAGCAGGAGCTAAGGTCAACGGTCTATCAAGCTCCTCAAATTTCTTCCACCCTGGGATGAATCTACCCTGCATATTAAGAACCTCCACATATTCTTCAGTATCTTCATCCTTCAGGATATCATCATCATCACATAAGAGTGCCCTTTCTAAAGAATCAACACTAGAAGCCAAGAAGGACCTCTCATCAGCAGTCAATTCATCATCTATCACTTTTACCATGGACAACTCTTCATAGTGTGAAGGAAGCTGGGTAGCTCTGAACACATTAAACACAACTTCTTCCCCATTTACCTTCATAATCATCTTACCAGCCCTGACTCGAATAACAGCATCAGCAGTAGCCAAAAATCCTCTTCCCAAGATGAGAGGAACCTCAGGATCAGCTTCATAATCAAGAATAATAAAACCAACGGGTAATATGAACTGACCCACTTGTACAAGCACATCCTCAATAATCCCCTCGGGGCATGTCAAAGATCTATCAGCAAGCTGCAGGGTCACAGTAGTGGGTCGTGGCTCACCCAGGCCTAGCTTCCTAAAAACTGAAGAAGGCATCAAATTCACACTAGCACCCAAATCACATAAAGCACGACCAACCTCATGTTCCCCAATTTTCAAAGGGATGGTAAAACTGCCCGGGTCCTTCAATTTCTGCGGAAGTTTGCTTCTAACTCTGGAACTGCACTCCTCAGTAAGTGCAACTGTCTCAAACTCAGTCAATCTTCTCTTGTTAGCAACAATATCCTTGATGTATTTAGCATATTTGGGAACATCCCGCAAAAGCTCCACCAAAGGAATATTTACCTGAATTTGACTCAATATCTCCAAAAATTTCTTGCATGCTGCATCAACTTTCTGCTTCTGAAGTCTCTGCGGGAAAGGTGGTGGTGGTCTCACAATAGCAGACTCGGGCTGCTTTTCAGTTACTTTTTCTGCTTCTTTTTCCACTTCCCTATCAACATTTGGCTCTAACTCACCAACAGGCTTCTTTGGCTTTGGGGGAACTTCTTCCAGTGCTCTTCCATTCCTCAAAGTCACTGCTTGCACAAATTCTCTAGGATTCTTCTCTGTATCACTCGGTAAAGCACCCCGAGGTCTATTATTTTGTGCTCCAGCAAGCTGCCCCAATTGTCTTTCAAGATCTTTCTGCGCATTGCTCAAATCTTTAATTGTTTGTGCCTGAGATGCTGACTCATCAATGAGCTTTTGCTGCCCTGCAAGAATTTTCTTGAGCATATCCTCCATAGTATTAGACTGCTGTGGTTGCGCCTGTGACTGCGATCCCTGCTGTGGTGCATTGTTTTGAGTAAATTGGGCTCTCTCATTACCCTGAAACTGCTCACGGGTATCCCTCCAAGAAAAAATTGGGTGATTACGCCAACCCGTGTTATAATTATTACCATACTGATTTCGGTTTTGGCCCTGTGATCTGTTCTGATTACCCACATAATATACTGACTCTGGGTTAGAGGGACAAACCTCAGTGCTATGATCCTCACCACATACTTCACAAAAGGTCTGAACTTGCTGCACTGGAGCTAGTTGTGGCTTTGCTTGGAGAGCCAGCTTGCTGATTTGATTAGAAATAGAATCCATCTTCGCTCGCAGCTCTGTAATTCCATCTAGTTGAAGTACCCCAGCAGCTTTCTGCGTAATAGCTCTGCTAGCCCCCTCACTATGTATATTAGCTCTGCCATCACCCTGCCAATCAGGATTGCTCTGTGAAAACTTATCAAGTAAGTCATAGATCTGTTCAAAATTTAAGGCCAGCACTTGGCCTCCAGCAGCAGCATCAACCACAATCTTAGTATGTTGGTTCAACCCCTCAACAAAAGTGTGTGCAATAACCTCATTAGTTTGATTGTGGTGAGGACAATCTCTCAATAACGCTTTAAATCTCTCCCAGGCTGCATATAATGATTCGCCTTCAAACTGCCTGAAGGACAAAATTGCACTCCTCAACCTGGCCGTCTTAGCAGACGGATAAAACTTAGCCAAGAATTTCTTAGCTAAATCCTCCCAAGTAGTGATAGACCCAGGCTTTTCAGCCTTTAACCACTTCCTTGCTGTCCCAATAAATGAAAATGGGAACAAAGTCATTCGCACAAAATCAGTAGGCACACCTGCCGGTGTATAAGTATCACTGATCTCCAGAAAGTTCTGCAAGTGTTGCTGCGGATCTTCATGCAGGAATCCACCATATTGCCCCGTCACATGCAGCAACTGAATCATGCCGGGCTTGATCTCAAAATTTCCAGTAATAGCAGGCTTCACAATACTTGACTCTACTCCTTTCAGACTAGGAAGAGCCACATCTCGCACTGCTACTGCTTGTTCTTCAGCCATTTCAACAGGAAGAGAGGCAAGTACGATTGCTAATGCTTCTCGATCTCTCGCTTCCTTCTTTGTCTTCCTCAAGGTTCTTTCAGGCTCGGGATCAAAAGGTGCGAGTGATTCGTCCTTTTTGTTCCTTTGCATTCAAAACCTATTGCCTGAAACAGCACAAGAAACTCAACAAAAAATTAAACCTGAATAGCAATTAAGTAATTGTTCAAAAGTAATTAGTCCGTAATTAGTCCCCGGCAATGGCGCCAAAAACTTGTTGCTCCCAAACGCACACGCAAGTATACGCGGTCGCCAAGTAATAAAGTGACAAAGTCGAGTATCGTTCCCACGAGGACTATGCAGACTAGTGCTTAATAAATAATTCCTGAACAAACTATCCAGGGGTCTTTTTCCAATGGTTGTAACAGTTTTTATACTAAAATGCAGTAAGTAAAGTGCTAAAGATGTAAACGAGCAATGGGGCAAAACTTTGGTTGTTAACAATATCAAGAGAGCGATCCAGGGTCAGAGTTACGAACAATCCAGTTGATGTATCCAATTGATTCTACTTTTTAAATCCCGAGTTACTAACTAACAGAGTAAATGTAACTGTGAAAACCGTTCAGTTCTTCGCAGTCTATGCAAGCTACTTCAATCCCTATATGTCTATGGGTTAAATCACATGCACGCATTAAGATTCATGTAATGAGTTAAACTAGGCAAGCAAGTATATGTCTATCCTACTCGCGAATTGGTTCCCCGATGCCCGGGTTCACAAACTAGTTCTATTCTTTCTTATTACGTAATTAGGTTCTCTCTTTCGAGTTCAACCCAAAAACCATAGATGATGTATAATTATCGAGCTCTAACAATTATACAAGTTAAATCAAGAAAGAATAAGTAACCCGTTATGGGATTCAATCAATGGGAATCAATCTTCAACAATCAACTTTCATGTAAACTCTAACCCCAGAACGTTAGGAAATCAGCCACACATATTCATAATCACAAGGCAAAGATTTGGTGTAATAATGAAATACTTGATGTAATAGATGAAAGATTGGGAATAACCCTTGTTCAATGAAGTGTGTAGCTCTCAATATTGCTCCAAAGTCAAGAACCCCTTTCAAAAACTAAGTAATAAATTATTTATAATGTTTCTAAACCCTTGGTAATAAGTTAGACCCGATGCTAGAAGGAATAGGACGTAAAAACGCGCACAAGGGGCGCTATAACGGGCGCCCCGCGCCTCGGAAAGCGTGACAACAACCAGAAGACGCCACCAGCTGCACGCCTTGGCCATGCGTCGCATGCCAAACCGCGCCAGCCACTGCGCGCGGTAGGCAGCGCGCCGCGTGGCCTATGGCGCCAAGCCAAAAATTGCTCTTCTTCGCTCCAAAACTCGGCTCGTGTCGTGCCTTTGTGTGCTCAATCCAATCTTCAACCATCCTTCAACCAATTCATGCTCAATCAAGCTCCGAAACGCTCCAAATGCATCGCGTAACAACCTACAAACGAACAACACAACATCAGCGTAAAACCACATTCACAAGCTACCAAACGAGTGCAAAACAAGCTCAAATGTGCGGAAATAGTAAGGAAAAGTAGGCATAAAATGCCGAACATCAACAACTATCCATTTATGTTTGGACAAGAGTCAGAATACATGTTATGTTATACTGAATCTACAACTAAGTAATGGTAAATATGTGCTGAAAGTAACCTCAATTCACACACTGAAGTATTTGTGTATGTATGTGCAGAAATTCATACTAAATCAATATTTGATTGTGTTCTGGTTTACAGTAATACGGTATACTGAAATCTATGATGCTTGTATCAGGTGATCGGCTTACTTCAAACTCAGTGTGATTGAGTTGGTCGGCTTGCCTCTGACCTTCAATATTTCTAAAAGAGCCTCAAGAAAGCATACCCAGGTCAAAACATGCATGATAGTGTAGATAAGAAAATGGAGGCTTTTATAAACTCTTTTGCTTAAAACTAATTATTTTAGTATAAATTGCAGTTAACGAATTTTCTTAAGATCATTGATTGTGCAAAAAAATTACTGTAGCAATTTCATCCAATACAAAGAAGGAAAGGTGAAAAATTATAACTGCGTGACGCATCTGAATCTTTAAACTTCATGGATTGACGTGCTTCTATCGCGGTTAAACCATCCAGCATCTACAGCTCACTAATCCGACAAATTTGGTCCGACAAATGGGGCGTCCTTGGCTCACTGAGTGTGTACTCGTTTGACAAGTCGTGGTGAGATGAATTAACAAAAAAAGGAAAAATGAAGAGACAAGTAAAGAAGAAGAAAGGTTAGTTTCAAGTTATTTTAATGTCTGTGTGATTATGGAATCTCAAATATTGCAGAACCTGCCTAAGTGCCTCCTACTGGCGTAGTCTCTGTACGATTTGATCTGTGAACAAATTAACTTCTCGGTCTTCGGTCCAGGTCCTCGCTATCTCACACTTTAGTCATTGGATCAAGATACATTCACAGAATGATACTTCTCGGACATAGTTTCTCAATTTCAAAATTACCAAAATGGAAAAACCTGCTATAATGTTCATATTTCAGGTGCCATATAGTTCAAGTGGAACCTAATGCAAAAAATAGTTTAAAACTACAATGGCGAAAAGAGAAGGTTGAAGCTTGAAAACCAGTTAGAACAAAAATTAACTACGATACTCTATAGCAATATAGACCTAAGGTGAAACAATCCACTAGCTCCAAAAAAGTTTGATCACAACTCTAGTTAAGTGTCATTTCAGCACAGATTTAACACCACAACATATTTCCTGTTCTTGCTAGAAACAGTAGAAAATAAGTAAACATTCTTAAAAATAGTTACAAACGGAGAAGGTTGGAACGTGCCCAAAAGATGAAAGTTCTCAAACATCAGCTATTAGATTCGTTGCACAGCTTATGCATCAACACTAGAATGAGATCCCTCATCAACACTAGAATGAGGAGATCCTTCATTAACACTAGAATGGGGGGATTCCCCATCAACAGTAGATGAGGAGAACCATCATCACCTGCAAAAAAGATATACTCGTAATTAAGATAACAAAAGAAAGGTAAAGCAAAGTTGTCTCAAAACAAATTAAATGCATTTTTTCTCATTCACTTGCCTATATAGAAAATTGGTAAGCTGGGGTGACATGAGTATATATGTATATATTAAAAGAAAAGGACAAGAAGTAGAAACATATATCTGACCAATTGCCTCAAGAGGATACAACCTCGTACTGGAAAAGTTTACAGGGAGGACTTATATAGAATGAGTCCACTAACATTCTGAGGAGGACTCATATATATTGGTCAATGGTTCGAAAGGGAAATTGTCTTCGTTTATGGCCAGATGCATTTGCTAGATGTATGGCACAGGAAATTAACTCTGAAAGATGAGTTTTCTCATTTATGCGCGGTCAGCAAACATAGGGAGTTAAAAAAGGAAGTTGATCTCCTCAGAGGAGACAGTTGACAAACCATCTTAAAGCTAATACTGCAGTTTTCTTGGACAAACCACATCACCATTTAGTCTTAACATTTATCATTGTAAGAACTGAGAAGTATGTTTTTTCTGTTTTGTCCTCGTTTGGAGAGTAACTCTTGGTGGAAAGATGCATGATGCTGGTTGGAAACAAATATAAGTCACACTACATCAGCAGCATTAGGTGTGGTTTATCAGCGGGTGCTACTAGATGGGGTAGGTCGTTCACACAACAGCACCAACAAAAACCAATGAGTCTGCCTCTCTACCCTTCTCCACTTAAAACCTGATTTTCCCAATGACTGCGCCTAACCCACACACTACTAGACCAAAGGTCGGTTCAGGCCCTTCTCCACTTAAAACCTGATTTTCCCAATGACTGCGCCTAACCCACCCACTACTAGACCAAAGGTCGGTTCAGGGACGCAACGACAGAGCTTTTACATCATTAGCAACATAAATTGGTATACGTCTGTAACTTATAGGCTTACTTTATCACAATCTGGCTCCCCCCACCCAAGAGAAAACCCACAAAGGAACGAGGTTTACGTAAGAGGGCAGAACATTAATACAAGAAATTGTTCAAATTTTCAGCCATCTCAAAAAAGTGGAGCGAGCATGGAACACATAGCCTATACCCTTGATTTACTAACAATAAGCATGATAAACAATATAGAAGTAGCGTACAAAGTTTACACTGATTACTTAAACGATTTGTTTAATCCTGCAAAATTCGACGTCAGTGTCTCCAGCAGCAACTCCGTCCCACACCAATGCTTGAAAGGTGTTTAGTCCATGAGTAGTATGGGTGGCTTGAAAGGTGAAGTAATAGAAGATGCCAGCAGAAAATGATGCGGTTACCCACAGAATGTCGACGAACTCATATTTTGTAGCATTCTTGGAATTGAAAGTATCAAGTGCCAAGTTGCAGAGGTCAATGAATTCCTGTTTTGACTCAGGATCGTTGAGGTGATCAATCATAGGCACAATTACTTGATTACAAGTACCACCAGCATACACAGTGATATCGAAACCCTCGCTTTCCTTCAACTCTTTCTTATACTGTTCCATGACCTTGGGGTCCACCCTGGTACCATCCAGACGTTCACAATCAGAATGATCGGAATAGTCGTACACGTTGTTGTTGCCCTCATCATCATCGGAATACACTCCATCTTCTTCTTCCTTGTATTCATCTTCAAATTGTCGTTTCGTTCCACGAGGAGCAAATTCGCAAGACATCTCCATCAAAGTGATATTTTTGAAACCCTAATATTCCCCCAATTTATACTGGTGCTTCTTTCTTTCTTTTTCTATACATCTCTCGTCCACGCAACCTTACAAATATATAATATAGGGGGAGGGACTTTTCCTACTTTGTTTAGGACTAGTAACGTTTTGCCTGGCCTTCCTTATTTTCTACACTCAAATTATTCCTTTTTTAACTTTATTACTACTGTAATAATAATACAAGTACGTAATATATATATATATATATATATATATATATATATATTAAAAGGAGTGTTGTAGCCAACCATGTTTAGCCAAGTGGCAATAAGTTAAAAAAGACACATGGCAATTTTAAGACAAAAATTAATTATTAGTTACTACATTTAAAATATGGTTACTTTTAGTTTAAATATTAACAAGTGGCATATCCCTAACTATTCATCTAAAATTTGAATTAAAATCTGTAAAATATTTTACGAAATTAACTGCTCTAAAGTTTTCTCCACTAATTTGTAGGAAGTTACTTCTCTTTATTGCTGAAAATCTATTATCTATTATCTATTATCTATCTATATCTATCTATATCTATATATTATTAAAATCAAGGTAGTAGTTAGAAGTTAAGGTGGTAGTTAGATAAGTTCTTAGACAAAATCAGTTGTTAGTCTTTCAAAATTTAAAATATTTTGTGCCAATACTCAATATTGTGTCGTTCAAATAGGAGATATGGGAGTTTCCAAGTGGTTAGGAGTGGTTTTATATTATCTTATTAAATAAAATTCATCCGAATTATCATATTGGTAACTACCTGATTGTAGTGAATTCCAACAAAATCTGAATATTTTAGTCATAGAAAAAAAAACAACTTAAATCGTGTTGTTTCAATTATTTAGTAATAGAAAGATAAAGATCATCTCTTTTTAATTAACTCAAGCCACCTCTGCTGCCGGCCATTGAGATCCTTTTGAGATAAGAGATACTGCAACTTCTTGTGATCGGTATACACCTCACAAGACTTGCCATAAAGATAGTGCCTCCAAATCTTCAGAGTAAAGATCACAACTGCCAACTCTAGATCATGAGGCGGATAATTCTTCTCTTTCGGCTTCACCTACCTGGAAGCATAAGCAATTACCTTCCCGTGCTGCATAAGAGCATATCCAAGACCCATACGGGACACATCATAATTGACTACAAATCCACCAGTGCCAGAAGGAATGTATAGCACTAGAGCTGAAGTTAATAAAGCCTTGAGCTTCTGAAAGCTCGCCCCACACTCATCAGACCATTGGAACTGAACCGCCTTCTGGGTCAGGCGAGCTTCAATAGTGGAGAACTTCTCCGAAAACATCCGATAATAACTTGCCAATCCAAAAAAGCTGTAAATCTTAGTCGTAGTGGTGGGATGAGGCCACTTCTGTGCTGCTTCAATCTTCTTCAGATCAACCTTGATACCCTCACTGATACCACGTAACCAAAAAATGCCAACGAATCAAGCCAAAACTCACATTTCAAGAACTTGGCGTACAACTTCAAATCATGGAGGATCTGAAGACTAACGCTCAATTAATAGTCATGCTCCTCGCGGTTACGAGAATAGACAAGAATGTCATCAATGAAGACAATGACAAAGGAATCGAGGAACGACTTAAAAACCCAGTTCATGAGATCCATAAAGGCTGCAGGGGCATTAGTAAGCCCAAAAGACATAACTAGAAACTCGTAATGGCTATAACGAATCCTAAAAGTAGTCTTCAGGATATCTGACTCCTAAATCTTCAGCTGATGATAACCAGATCGCAAACAGATCTAAGAAAAGAGTTTGGCACCCAACAACTGATCAAAAAAATCATCAATACGAGGCAAGGGGTACTTGTTCTTGACGGTGACATTATTTAGCTGACGATAATCAATACACATCCGCATAGTCCCATCTTTCAAGTAGAGCCTGTAACTGCACCCTTAGACCCTTCATATCTGACGGAGCCATGCGATAAGGAGGGATGGAAATAGGCTGAGAACAAAAAGGGACACCGTGAGGCTGCCGCTCATAAGTGCCGGAAGGCAAGACAAAGGACAACTACTACCCTATTGATGATGATAAGGGAAATCCTTCTTATGATGCCCTGAACCATGAGATCTCTTACTTTCCCCCTCTAATTCTTCCAACTTCAATTTAATTATAGCTCATTTCTCCGAGAAATATCAACGACGACATCAAATGAAGTCATCACCTTAATTTCACGAGCCATATTGGACCGCAAATAGGTAGAAAGACCATTAATAAAACGTCTGACCCTCTCTGAGGGCTCTTGTACGAGATATGGAGCATACGCAAACATCTCAGAAAACAAAAGCTCAGACTCCGAGACTGACTGGGTACCCTGTCCAATCTTCTCAAACTAACTCATCTTCTCATACTTCTGACTGCAAGGAAGAAACTTCTCTATGAATTGGTGGGAGAAATCACTCCAGGTCAGCTTAGGCAAGCTCTACCTAGCTAATCGAAGTGCGGTCCACTAAGCTAAAGCTGGACCCTATAACTGGAAAGTAGTATACTCAACTCCATACTGCTCAACATAACCAAGGGCCTCTAGTAATCACCGGCATCGATCAAGAAACTTACGAGGTTTATCTAATGCATGACAGGAGAACTTTAAAGGATTTAGTCAGGTAAAACAAGGTAGCCTCACAAGATTATCAGCCTGATCTGCTACCTAGGCTGGATGACCAGCCTGAACAACTAAAGAAACAACAACTACTACCTCTGGCTCATCTGCCTCTCGCTGAGCAGTCACACGTGTTCTCACTATTCAGTGCAAATGAATTAGCAAAGATATTTAACCTCAGACAAAGAGACCCCGGCACGATGAGAATAGAAAGAAAGGAAATACTAAATGCCACCATAGCCTTTCGTAGATAGGTACGGACGTCTCCGCCTGATCAACGAGACTCTTTTCGACACTGGCATGATCTGGAAAGATTCTACTCTGATACCAACTGACACGACCCGAATTCTCGACTAGGTTGTGCGGGCACCTGACCATCTCCCCTAGACATGTCGGGCGAACCTTATTGACTGAATCGATATAAATAGCGTCGAATTACCTTGAAAATAAAATGAACCTAACCTTAACAACACAAGATAACTTCCAAGGATATACATACATACAAGCTCTCTGACATAGAGCTAACTACCCAACATACACTGGTTTAGAGGTTTCCAGATCAGACATCTAAGAAGTGCAAAAGATATACACATCTTCAGAAGGGAGCAAAAATAAGATAAACAAAAATATCTACAGCTGGTGGCCTTAATGAACAAGATGGCTCACCATAAATAGCTGGGAACGTACAGCTCCTCAATCACGACGCGGCTGGCTAGTTCCTGAAGCAAATTATTCCGATCGAAAAGAAAACACAAGAACAAATAGGGAGTTAGTCACTCAATAAGTGAGGACAAACTAGCGACCTCGAAAAATAGTTACGCTAGCCAGGGAAACAGAAGCCATAACAGTCAACCAGATAAGTCATTCACAGATAATCAATGGAACAAATCCATATAGCTCACAAAACACATATAAAGATATGAAATGAATGAATCATGATGCAATGGGGTCACATATGCCCGAACTCTGTATCCGGCGCGACACCCTCATCGTCTACCAAAAGTTATATGCAATAATAACTCTTCACCGGCGCAGGACCCTCATAGACTACCGGGAAGTATATGCAATAATAAGCCTTCACCGGCGCGGGACCCCATCGACGCCTTCTCCAGCGCGGGACCCCCATCGACTACCGGGAAGTATATGCTATAATAACCCTTCACCGGTGCGGGACTTTCATCGACTACCGAGAAGTATATGTCAAGCTCACAACCAGAGTACAATGCTTTTATGCTCAATGCAATACCAACAACAAGGCATAACATATGATATACAGTGTACATCCAAAACTAAGGTGCAATAAGTACGCCTATCGGCAGCTACATATGTAAGGAACACGTGGTAGAATATCCCCAAGGCCAAAGGCCACTAAAGAAATGAATATAATCGCTTACCTTATTCCAAAATTAGCACTGCTTACTCAACAACTGCTTTTCCCTTTGGATTCACTGCCAAACGATCCCGCTCTATTCAATAAGTAGAAAAATATATCAAATAAGGCTAAAGGCTTCATTCCTAATGTCTTAGAACAATCCGGTCAGGAACCCGACACTTGATTCGCATACGAGGTACACTGTCCTGGCCTACATATATGGTTCAAAATCACATAACCAAACTCTAAATTAATTATATTTATGAATTGCACATAACTCCCTGAGTTTAAATATATAATCAATTCCATAATCGGGGTCCACTTAACCCGTTAACCTGTCAATTCAACTTATTAGTTTGATGTCTGATATCCCAATTTTTACTGTTAAAATATATTCAAACACACATAATAATATGAACTAAGAATTAACATCATTACCTGGATCTTTCGGGGTGAAAATTCAATATTTTTCCTTCTCTTTTTCCTTTCCATTCTCTCTTTTGTGATTTTTTTTCCTTCACCACGTCTCTACTTCGTTTCCTTGCTCTATTTGTTTCTATGCTTGAAATATTAGCCACCACCTCTCAAGTCCATCATTTACTTTATTTTTATTTTATCCTTTTTTCCTTTAAATAATATCCTAATATTATCTTAAGATATAAATCTTATTTGTGATAAAATATTAAATTCAGCTACTGCTTTTATCTTTTTAAATATTTATAATAAAAATTACTCGCGAAGACTTATCTCGAATCGGATTCTGAAGCTCAAGATACGAATTAAACGGAAAAGATCAAACTCTTTAACTTTCGGAACTTTAGCAGAAACTATCCGAACAACCTCGGGATTCACTTCCGAAAGTTCACATAGGTCACAAATGACCATACAAACCTAACGATGCTTTCAGATTTTGAATCGGAGCTCATTCGCTAAAATCGAGCTCGAAAACCTCTGTAATATTTACCGACAACGGAAACTGAAACCTTCTACCGATACCTTCCAAACGAAGTCTGATCCAGCTTAAATTTTACAGAACAAGTCCTAATGGACCTTACAAAACTTTTAAAACTGTCGGCAGGCCAATCTGAGTCTTAACTCCCGAAACAACTACCGAAGGTTGTTTTATTCTCCTCCACTTAGACTCTCGTTTGTCCTCGAACGAGCCAAAATCTAGAGTCGATTGAGCTCAATTGATAAGAACATTTGAACAAACTTTTCTAGCATATCAACAAATACCATTACACATTATGAAAGCAGAATCATAAATGAACGAAAAAGATCAAGATCGAACCTGAATCATCAAAGAGGTGAGGATACCTCTCACGCATGCTAGACTCAAGCTCTCAAGTATCCTCCTCGCAATAACAATTATTCCATCGCACTCAAACCATTGGAATCTACTTCGAACGAAGCATCTGGACATCACAGGCAACTATAGCAACTGGGAATTCTTTGTAAGCTTGATTCACATCTAGCTGAGCAGGATTTAACTCGATCACTTCGGAAGGATCACAGATACATTTATGAAGCATCGATACATGAAACACCGGATGAACTGGCATAGAAGCTTACAAATCGAGCCGATAAGCCACCTTACCAATACGCTTCTCGATACAGAAAGGGCCAATGAACCTGGGACTGAGCTTCCCTTTTCTCCCAAATCTCTTTACACCTCGCATTGGCGATACTTTCAGAAATACCATGTCCCCGGCCTCGAACTCTAACTCTCTCCTCCTGTACGAGTATGAAATCTGCCTGCTCTGAGTGGTCCGTAGTTGATCCTGAATAACACAAACAATATCAAGAGTCTGACGAAGCATATCTGAACTCATCACCTCAATATCTCGAGACTCGAACTAACCGATATGAGAACGACATCTACGCCCATACAAGCATTTATAGATCGTGGGCCTGATTACATAAGAAAGTGACACTAAGTAAACAATAACTAGGAGACTATTATCCTTAAGCCAGCTGGGTGTTCTTTCATCATCGTCTTCATATCTTCTAAGCTTTTATCTACAAATTTTAACTCCATCTTTCACAAGACTCTCATATTTATAATGGCAAACGAAGTAATTTTTCTACCTGAGGGTTTCAGGACTCGGGATTACATTCCCTAAAGTCTGGATCACAAACACGATGGCGAATTGCTAGTGAAAACGACCAAGCCGGAAAAGGACAATAACAATACGTCTATTGAGTCGTACCCTTCTTCTATTTAGGTTGGAGACCTTCATTGCATCAGACTTGATTGCGGTTGGAATCCGGACATGGAATTTTTTTTATTCCAACTGCAACAGAGAGAATATTCACCCATTGTGTTGGTTAATTTTTTCGTCCACACATATCCTTTCACCTTTTGTTTTGAGCGCCACGTCCATTCGATTTTTGAAGATACATGTCGTCAATACAATATGTACTTAGGCAAAGTTGGGCCTTTCCTTTGGCGTATGATCGTCGTCATTAATCATTTGGCCACCCACGTCGGCGTAAATTTTACTTTCTGGCACTTACATGCCTTCTATTCTCCCCATTTGCTTAAATCGGGCATCTTGAATTACAATAGACGAGGGACGAAGAGTATAGTCTCCAACGGTGAGGACTACAATGACCGCGGCTAGTGTTTTCGGTTTGTGGTCGTACGCACCTCAGATCTCATCTCATCGGTTCCCTTCCCAGAGGTTTTCAACAAAAACTATAAGCTTTCACACGCCGCCTTAATTTCGTGCTTCATTTTTCTGCAATCTTGTATGTTGATTTCTTACCTCTATTTCTTTTCAGTAAACCTCGTGAATGACTTTCCTGTTCCTCGTGAGGCCCTGGTTGAGTGAGTCACCATAATTTTAACGAAGAACCTTCCAAGCTCCTGAACTTCCAATTTTATTACATGTCTCACATACCATATCATACTTGTGTGAAAAATTTAGTTACTTGTCAAATGGAATCATGGGTCCCATTAAATTACTTTAAGACAAGAACTAAAAATGACATTTTTTTGTCCATGTTTTTTTCTAGAGAATCTTAATTGCAAGACCAAAATGTTAATAACAATAAAGAAGAAATTCAAGGAAATTATCATGCATCATCACAAGATTTCGGGATTGCACAACAGCAATAACTCGTTAGCTAAAATTTACGTGCAGCCATTTGGAGCTCCATCATAGAACGCATTTGTGCTTTAATTTTTTATATTCTTGGTGTTAACTATCACAAATATACTAACGAATTCTATCGTCATTTTTTTATTGAAAATTTTGAAAATATACTAATGAATTCTTTCAACACAAATAAATAAAGTTATCTAACTTATTATAAACAATAATTCAAGAATACAAAAATAAAAAGAAAGTTTTGATTGCAGCATTATGATATAAATATAATGGTTTGCTACATTGAGACGTCTACAAGAATAAGTTAAACTTTTACCAAAAAATGCTTACAACGTAAGGATAATACAATAAGATAAATAATATAAAACATCAATATATATTCACACACACTCATTAAATTATTCATACTAGTAATTAGTAATACTGTTTAAGCTTCACCTAACACTATAAATCAATCGATCAATAGAGCCATTAACTCTATTATTGAAAAAGAAAATGAAAGAAGAGTATATGTTTGTTGCTTCTCTTCAAATAGAACAAAAAAAAAAAAAGGGTTTTTACACATATATACAGATCTACACCCCTATATTAAAGAAAATAACAATATTATATAAATTACACAATATAACAATATTTTTTTTAGCACCTTTCTTTTTTCATTGCTACTCCACACAGACCCACCAAAAAAAATTATCAGCAGATACAAACCACCGCCACTCTTCCTTTTACTTATCTTTTAATTTGCCTCTTTATACATTTTCCCATCACACGCATTTTCATTTCTCTCTCCCTTTCTAAAAAACTGTAACTACTACTAGTTAAGGTTCTGGGTTTCATCTCTAAAAAGAAAATTGGAAAACAGTCATTGATCTACAGTTTTGTTGCAAGAGGAACTGAAATCCTCGCTAAATACACTGAGTTTACTAGTAATTCACAAGTATAGCCTCACAATGTCTCCAGAAACTTTCTGATTCAAATAACAAGTTTACTTATAACTTTGATGGCCAAACTTTCTAACTATCTCATCGAAGACGGCTACAACTTCCTCTATTTCACTTGCTTGATCTTATTATCTATGAATCTATGAGTTTTTTGCTGCGTCGTTTATTTTATTTAGTGTGTTCGATTTCAAAATAGTACAATTTAGATCTCGGTACAATACCTGCTAGTTGTTAATTAAATTTTATTGTAATTATTTTTATATTGTTTAATTTTTTTATTTAGATCTTTGATTTTTGTTTCTTTTGTCCCTTTCTTCGTATCTTTATGTTGTTCAGTTTTGGAATACTGCAGTCTAGATCTTAGTAGAATACTGATACATTATAATTAATTTAACTGTTAATTAGTTTAGTTAATGAAAGAATTTTTGCTTTGGATCTCTTTCATTTCATTGCCTATTTTGTACTATCAATTCGATTCACTTTGATCTTCGTTTAGTTATTGACCTCGCTCGATTTCTGAAAAAGCACTGAAACGGTCCGAAACAACGTTGAAACGATGTTAAAATGGTGAAGAAACAGTTAGATACAGTGCTGAACACAAGCTGAAAAGGTACATAAACAGTTAGTATAGTGCTGAACACAAGCTGAAATTGTGAAGAAACAATTAGATACAGTGCTGAACACAAGCTGAAACGGTGCCGAAACGGTCTGAAACAACTGTTGAAACAGTCTGATACGGTCTGAAACAGCGTTGAAACAGTATGATACGGTGCTGAAACAATTTGAAACAATGCTGAAATAGCATAGATACAGTGAGATACAGTTTGATACGGAGCAAAAATAGTGCAGATACAGTGAGATACAACGTTGAAATAGTCTAAAATAGCTAGTAAAAAGTCTGAAACAAAATGTAAAAAAATAATGTGAAACAATGCAAAAGAAGGTGAAATAGTATAGAAACAGTGAGAAACAACGAACAAATGAGATGAAAAAAATGCTAAAACAGTCAAGAAACAGCTAGATACAGTCCAGAAATAGTTAGATACGGTGCAAAACTACCTGAAATAATGCTAAACAATCTGAAATAATGCTGAAATATCGTAGATACAGCTTGATACCGAGCAAAAATAGTACAGATACGGTGAGATACAACGCTGAAACAGTCTGAAACCGCTAGTGAAAAAGTCAGAAATAAAATGTAAAAAATAATGTGAAACAATGCAAAAAAAGATGAAATAGTTTAGGAACAGTGAGAAACAACGCACAAACGGGATGATCAAATGCTAAAATAGTCTTGAAACACCTAGATACAGTCTAAAAATAGTTAGATACGGTGCAGAACAATGCAGATACAGTAAGATACAGAAAGATACAACGAGATACGAGGTGGTTGGTAGTTGAGAAACATCGAGATACAACGAGATACAGTAAGGATGGGATTAGGAAAAGTGGAATTGGAGGAAATGGGAGGAGTAAAAGTGAAATTGGGGGAAATGGTGGGAGAAGGGAAATGTGGGAAAATGGGAGGAGCAAAAGTGATATTGGGAAAAATAGGAGGAAGAATGTAATGGTTTGGTATGTTATAGGAAAATATTGCTATATTTTTGCTATGTTTGTAATGTACTTCTCATTTCCTCTATAATGCGTAATTTTACTAAAATATTGCTATGTTTTGTAAATAACTTTTAAAACTTGTACTTTTATTTAAAAAAATCCAAAAAAAAAAAAAAAAAAGATTTGGCCTGCGAATGTATTGCCGAGGTACTGTCTTCGTGCAATAAAAAATCAAATGATGATGCATGATAATTTCCTAGTATATTTTCTTTAATGTTATTACCATTTTGGTCTTTCAATTAAGATTCTTTAGAAAAAATAAAAATGGACTAAAAAGTTTCCATTTTTATTTCTTGTCCAAAAGTAATCTAATGGGATCCATGAGTCCACTTGTCCAATAACTAAGTGTCTCACACAAGTATGACATGGCGTATGAGACATATAATAAAATTTCTCTTATTCATATACTTTCTATGACATAGATGTCTTAATATAATTGAATTCTTAAGAATAAAAAAAAAATGCATTACTTATATATTAAATCAGCGTTGAAACCGAATATATGATAGTTATCTATAACATAAGTGTCCTAAAAAGTTTGAATGCTTAATATAGCGATAATATGCATCAATAATATGTACTAATACTTATGATTTCCAGAAGATAGAGAGAGAATGATTGAAATTATGGTATGTTTTAAATAGATAGCAAACCATATCTATTTTCTAAAAATTTGGCACATTTTACTCTTCTTGGTGTCATCAAAATTATGGCTAAAAAATGTGCAGTACATTAAGCTAATGTTTAGACATTGTAATTAAAATATAATGTATTTATTTTTTGTGCATTACTATTATAAGTGTTTATGCCATGTAATGTTTCCTTAATTTTAAATATCGGTTCAAGTAAATATATCCAGTCTAATATTTTAGCTTATTCTTCTGAAATTCAAGTTCTTTGAATCTATACCACAATTTTCTTACTTTAAATCTAGACAAAATGCCAAATAAGATTCATACTTTTTATTTGAAATTTCGAAAAAAGTATTTCCAAATCCTTTAAGATATTTCCCATTTTTTGATATCCCTTCCCAAATGTATACAGAACCCAAGGAATCTTCCCATCAGACCCCTCTCCCATATCAAGCTAGGCTTAAGATATTTCCCATTTTTTGATATCCCTTCCCAAATGTATACAGAACCCAAGGAATCTTCCCATCAGACCCCTCTCCCATATCAAGCTAGACTCTCCCCCAACTTCTCCAAATCAAGAAAGAATCTCTCCCAAATCACTCTATAGTCTCTCTGATTACTCAATCTAATCTCCCAACGGCTAGTGATCCAGGGTAATCTATAAAACTCAAGCTCTCATCATTCTCTATACACCATCTCCATCAGAGAAAAAAACCCACCACCTAAAAGCAGATCACAAAAATAAACACATACACATAAGGGGTCTAAGACCTCATTTGTTTGCACTTAATGGAGATCTGAATCTGAACGGTTTAGACCTTGGAGCATTAATAGATCTGTATCATTCACATCTTAAATAAAGTCTTAATATCATTAAGCTATATATTATGACAACTAGCTACTGCACTACCACAGTCGATAACCACCACCACCACCACCACGATTGCCAACCACCACCCACCACCCACCACCCACCACCCACCACCCACCACCATCAGTCCACCACCACCATTGTCACCACCACAACTAGCCACTACTAACCACCAACTACAACCACTAACCACTAACCACCACCAACCACTAACTATCACTGTCACACTAACCAACTCCACCATCATAACCACCATTATCTCTATCAACCACCGCCACAACTTCTTAACCGCCACGACCTTCTACCAACGACAATAGCCAACCACCACTACTACCACCGACCATCTCCATCATCACAAAAACCACCACCACCATTACCATTGTCATTAGAACCAATGGCCAGAACCACCACCACTGCCAATAACTAATACCAACCATCTCGACAAACATAATTGCCTTCACTACCAAGCACCATTGACCACTAACATGGTCCCACCAGCGTCAACATTGCTAGTCACTACCACCAGCCAACTCTACCATTAAACCATCACCATCACCATCACACAACAACCACCCACATTACAACCACCAACAGTCACTACTACCAGAGACCACAGTTGTACCACCACCAACCACCAACTTACAATCTAATAACTTATTGATATAATATTTAAAATATCTTATAATATATATAATCTTTAATAAAGATAGATTATATAATCTTTAATAAATATAGATTATCAACGTTTAGATGTTTGAAAAATAAACGGTCTTAATTATTCAGTGTTAAGTTCTTAATACCACATCTTAATATCAAGATGTGTATTCAGATTCAGACTTCTTAATCTTAATAAAAATAAATGGCCACTAAATGAATAAGGGAGAAACGGGGAACCACATCAAGATAGAGGGATAAGGAAAACACCGACAGAGACCATCACTGAAAAACTATTCGCTGGTCGCCCCTGTATTTTTGTTCCTTGATCCCATATTGAAACAGAAAAAGAAATAGAAAGAAGAAAGGGGGGCGGGGTTTACAGCGACACCGCGGGGAATCGATTGGCAATCGCTCCTCCGCCTCCTAACTGTTTGTTTGTTTCATTTACTTGTCATCACTGTATCTTCCCCTGAAAACACGTATCCCGGCATAACTATCACTGTTCTTATGTCCCCGGGGATCCCTTCCCTCCACTGTGTTGTTTTTTTTTTTTTTTGCTCCCATTGGTTTTGCTTTGATCGATGACGTTTTCGCTGTTCGTTTGGTCCTGTGGCTTGCCCATCGTCACTATTACCCTCTCTGCTATTACTTGTCTATGTTCTGATTGTGTTATGTTTTTCTTGTCCGTTCTTTTGTAAGTGATGTGGATAAAATGTTGCTGACTTATTTCTTTTTCTTTGTGAGAAGGTTATAGCCCTTCCTTTGGCATTATTCTGCTCCACGCTTGCTGGATGTTGTTGCGAGTGGCGTATGTAGAGTAGGGAGAGCGGGTTCGGCAGAACCCAGTAGGTTTTGCTAGGAAGATGTATTTGTATTATAAAAATCATTAAATATGACAAAAATCAAGTCAACAACCCAGTAAATTTTACTTGAGATCCTTAAATTTAGAACCCATAAGGTTCAAATTCTAGATCCGTCTCTGGTTGCTGCTTTAATCTGCTAGCTTATGGATATGTTAATCTGAAGGCTCAGTTTATTTCTATGACATTTATCTATAGGATGATTTTAGACCGATATTACAGAGCTTGAGCAGATACTGCGTTGTTACTGGCCAATGAAAATAAATGTTTTGAGGTCTACCAACTGATTTGAACATGATACTACACGGCCAATGACAATGTGGAGGCGAATACAAGTCCCATACCGTTACATATACATTGTCCCTTTATGTGTCCCCAAAACAAAGACAAAGGCGATGACGACATTTAAATGCTTTGTTGCAAAACAAGCTGGGATAGAGCAGTGTGATCAGTATCTGACATGACAACCGGCTGGCCAGCGTGTTTGCATTCGTACCGACATCCCTAATCTCTCTCATGATACAATATGAGCCTTAACCTTTTAAAATCATTATTGCTTTTTACCTTCATGTTCTCTTCATTATTATTACTATTATCTCATTTACTTTTTTACTTATTTTAATTTTATTATTTTCATACTCATCCAATTTTTTTCTGAGGTACTTCTTGGCGAGAATTATTAAAGATGACACTTTTGGAGGAGGATGAATATTTTAAAATTATTATTGTTTATTATTCTATCTTCTTATAAATTTTTATCTAGAACGTTGCACTAACTTATTTGTTTTATTTGCGAGGTATGGACGAAGTTTGATAAGGAAGACATCATTAGAGAAGAAATTGATAGAGAAGATCAAATATTTATTCAATTTTATATGCAAATATTTGTATCTAAATTGTATGTTATAGTAAAACTTGTTTGCTTGTTTTACTTTAATTTATTTTCGAATCTCAATTTCTAGTCCGACCGGGAACTACATTTAGTTAAAAATGGAAGGTGCCTTACACATTTTTTTCCTGGATTAATTCGAACCTCTTACCCGTAATCTCTAATTCAAAAACCATGTTTTGGATCAAACATTAAAATTGGCTAGAAATAAAGTAGGTGCCCTAAGTTTTACCAGTAAGTCCCAATAAGTTGAATCATGTTTCAAACTCTAGCGGTTTGAGAAAAAAAGGGTGCCGACACCGCCCCTCCTGATTCCACAAATTCTCTTTCGTCTGCTCCAGCTACTCACATGTGAAAACATTTTATTGAAGTGAGCTTCGAGACTGAGGGAGAGGAGATTGGAGTAGAGGAAGAAGTCAAGATTAGCCGTAGTCATTTTTCTACTTTTCATTATCTTTACTTTCCTTTCAGTTCGCTCATCAACCCTTTTTTGGTAGACCTGGATCCTGCCCTTTTGACCCAAGTCCCCGAATCGGCAAATGTTCCATTCTGATATTGTCCTGGGAAGGAGGTGGTCAAATCAAGCTCCGCTACCACTGCTTGAGGCTGCCAGGGTTGAAGCTGAAGAGATTAGAATAGAAGAAGCACCAATTGGCGAGGCTCGAGAGATCATTATTCCCATTCGGGGGGGGGGGGGGGGGTTAACTTGTTCAAGGACCCCAGCATCATCTTCAATCATACTGTGGGTCTGATTGGGCCATCTGAGCAGCGATTCTATGCCAACTGGAATCTCCAAGACCTCCTAGTTAGCGATGCCGATAACTCCATCAAGGTATGATCATTATCTCTCTCGTTCCTCATTTCTATTTCGTTATTTTGCTTGACTTACCTGACTACCTTTTTGGTATTTCCTAGGGGCTCATCGTTTTCCAAGAAATCATCTGGCATGGAGGGGCTGACGAACACCTCAGTGATGAGAATAATACCTTCCGGGGTCAGGTTGAAAGCTTGCAGCCCATGGATGCTGAAGTACGGAGTGCTTCTCACTTTAACCAAATCCGTGCATATAGGCAGGATGCAGCAATAGAGGCGATGGTCCTTGAGCGCAGGGAGGAATTTGAAGGGTTGAAGATGTTTCTCTAGCAGGCGGAGACCCTTGCATCTTGTTCATGGACCCGGTTCACTCTCCTAAAAGCTTTTCAGTTTCGTTTAAAGCAGCAAGTGTCCGCGGTCGAGAAGAAAGCTCAAGCTACCAACTGGAGATCTGAAGAAGTCAAAAACTTTGTCGCGTATCTTCAGGTTGAAAATGACAGGTTACGAAGCAAAGTCAAGTCCTTTGAGAAGGTTCGTGACAAGCTTTGCAATGAGTCCCACTCGTGGTCCTTGAAGCATGATGCTCTGGTTGCGAAGCAACATGTTGTACTAGACGACTCTAAATGTTGGGATTTCTACCCTCCAAAGGGTTTGTGATACTCCTGATCTAAACCTGGCTACTAAGATTGATAAAATGTTGAACCTGGTGGCAGCTACTGATGCCAGTTGGACTCTGATACTGAGAATGCCTTGTAGTGAACACATATGTGAGTCGTTGTAGACTCGTTTGCCACTGGCTAAATACACATCTGATACCAAATGTTTAATACACCCGTAAGGCATGCGAATAGTGCTCATCTGTAGCGAGTATAACTTATGTTCGTTGTAGACATTTTAGATTTCGATGCTAGAACGTCTGTATGTCTGAAGTGTCTTTTACGCCTATGCATGCATGTTGTTTTATCTGATGAAGGGATAATCACACTTTCTAGAAAGCGGATTTTGGTTTTGCACCAACTGATGGTTACTTAGTTGTTTCAGTAATGGACGTCTTTTGCTTTATTCTAGTAGTTAGAATGTTAGTGTTTTTTGGGCCTTAACAGGCGTACGTGTTTGTTGGAGACTTAGTTCTGCTTTCATGGAGAAACTTTAAGTTTGGTGCCAGTAGATGGTGGCTTGCGCGCATCTATAATAGACATGTTAGAGTAGTGCATGGCCCGTGCCCACAAGAGGACATCTTTAGTCCATTGAGGATAACAAGACATTTTTGTATCCATCGAGGATGGTTGTGCTTATCTACTCGAGTGCTTAAGTCTTTCAAGGCACTTTGCGAGTGAGCATCCCTACCCTACTTAGGTGCAGATGTTGAATTGATGATTTCAACGTACGTAACTGCCTGGTGGCTTAACTAGAATTGATCTAGTCTGAGTGAGTGTGTAACTGCAGCTCAAAATATGATCAAGGGCTAAGAGTAGGTGGATCTAGATGATCAAAAATAAAACTGACTAAAGTCGAAATAATAGTTTTATTAAATAATGGATGCAGGGTCCGAATATGAGATAGAGAGCTGAGCCCATAACAACTTACTATGGGTGTAGGACCTGTAACAAAAGAAAAATAATAAAATTAGTGAAAAGCATCTAAACTGAATAAATTAAATAAATTGAGAAGTGTTGTATTCCAAGATGCCTCATTCTCTCTCCCCCAACCTTCAATCATCCATGTAAGTGTAGAGCCCGACTTGGGTGATTGATGTTTCCGGGTCTTCTTCTATCTCGTGGGGACTCGGCCCTTCCTGCTGGCTGAGTTTAGCTGCTCCAAAGATGGCTGTTGTGTAGCATTTCTTTGCAGTCTACTGTCCCCCACTGATCTTCTTTATGCCCCACTTAGTTGGGTATTTTAGCTTCTCGTGCAAGGTGGACAACACCGGTTTCATCTGGTGTATCAACGGTCGTCCTACAATAGCATTATAGGGAATGTCTCCTTTCATTACCTGCAAGGATGTTGTGTTGACAGCTCTGGGTAGGTAGACTGTAAGCGTCACCTCCCTAATAGATTTTTTGCATGAACTATTTGAACCTGCTAGAGTGTAAGAACTCGGGACTATTTGGTCTGCAACCCTCATGGCCAGTATTAGCCTATTAATTCGGTTGTTCAGAATTAGCACGGTTGAGATGAGAATTGCAGGATGTTCCTTGGCTTAACCTAAGTGATGGCATCGTGCACCGACTAAGTATGTATGGGCGTTACTTAGGCTTAATAGCAGTATGCGTGGGATACGTTGCTAATTCATGTGCGGGCATGAAGAACTGATGGCTAGGACAAGGCAAGGCAGGGCAAAGCAAGGCAAGTCAATGGAACGTGGAAAACAGCTAAGGCATGGGCGTCGGCTAGCACGACTGTGGTGCAGTCAGCTAGGATTGTGCGTGCAGGCAGCTAAGAAACGACATTGGCGCAATGCAATGTCGTGAGGCATCAAGACTTAGCATTTGGCTAAGGATTTGGGCGCAACTGGCATGGGTGGCAATTACAAGCAGTTTTCTAGTTTCAATGTAATAGGGACGTTATGCCTATGTGTAATTTGTCTTGTAATTAATTATGGGGATAATTATTATTGCCGTATGCATCTTGGGATGTAAACGGCCATAGTGATGACGCAAAAATGTTGTTCCATGTGCCCTAGGCTAAGGCTGTATATTTAAGTGGCCAAAGTGTAGGCAAAACACAAGAGTGTGTCTTGTAAAATTGCCTAAGTGTTCAGAACGGTTGAGTGTTTTTGTATATGTGAATAATACAAAGTTGGGCGCTAGTTTTGCCCATAAATCCCTGTGTGTTTACGATATTTGCTTGTCCCTAAATCAAACTAAGTATTAGACCCAAACTGAAACAAAACAAACGAGAGTAGGTTGTTGTCGTGCGGAGTTAAGTGCAAAAAAGTTAACCTCTTAACAACTAGTATCAGAGCGTGGTTGCTCGAATATATGGCTTGTAATATGAGTGCAAAACTGCGGGAAAGAGTATCTCGTCTTGAGGCACAGGTTGGGAAGAGATCATTGGACGGCATAAATATCAGGGCGAGTGCACAACATAGCGTACATCAAGCTCCCGATAGCACTTGAGTATGGAACTCGAGACATTTCTTCCTTTTCTCTTTGACTCTGTGGACACATTTCAAGGCATGAAGCTTCACCTTTCGCTACAGGAGTATCCTTGGGTTTGCAATCACTCATTCGAAAGCGTTCCAGAATTTTTTATATATATATTTCTTGAGACAGACTCAATAACTTCTTGAAACGGTTTATTTGGATCTTAACTCCAAGAATATAGGCTGCTTCTCCCATATTTTTCATGTCAAATGACCTTGAAAGCCATGACTTGATAATCTTTAGGTACTCCAAATTATTTCTAGCCATCAATATATCATCCACGTAAAGAGAAAGAATTACAAACATATCATTGGACCTTTTAACATAAATGCAATGATCTTCATCAAACATAGTAAAATCATATGAGATCATTTCTTTATGAAATCTCAAGTATCATTGCCTTGAAGACTGCTTTTGACCATAAATAGTTCTTTTCAATTTACAGACCTTATTTTCTTGGCCCTTAATGATAAAACCTATAGGTTGTTCCATGTAAATCTCCTCGTTCAGTTCTCTATTGAGAAAAGCTGTCTTTATGTCCATTTGGTGTAATTCTAGATCCAAACGCAGAACAATAGCTAAAAGTAAGCGAATTGAAGTAAACTTTACAACTGGTGAAAAAGTATCCTCATAATCAATTCCTGCTTGCTGAGTAAACCCTTTTTCTACCAGTTGTGCCTTGTATCTTTCGATTGATCCATCCGCTTTACATTTAATTTTCAGAACCCATTCGTTTTTAATTGCTTTACGCTTAGGCGGAAGATCAACTATGTCGCAAACTTTGTTGATTCTCAAGGACTCTAACTCTTCTTTCATTGCTTTCATCCACTCATCCTTTTCAGGGCTCGATAAAGCCTCATCGATGGAATTTGGCTCATTCACTTCCGATGCCGATACCAGGAAAACGTAATCCTCAGTATCATAAGAACGTTTAGGTACACCTTTCCTGGTACTCTTTCTTAGTTGAGATTCAGATTCACAAGAAGGATCTTGCATTAGAAAGCTCCCACTTGGATCAGCACCATACTCATGGTCAATTAAATCATCAAATATGTCAGAAGACACTTGCTGACCATCTGAGTTCAACATTTCATAAAGAAGCTCTCCATCATTTACTTCACCCTTCTTAGGAAAATCATTTTCCAAAAATGTGACATCTTGTGATTCAATTTCAATAGCTTCCATCCTCCAATTCACCAATGAACACGTACCTTTTGGAGTGTTCTGAGTATCTTATAAAGATACATTTCTTGCCTTTTGGACCCAGTTTACCAAATTTATTAAAAGAATCTCTTATAAATGCAGCACAACTCCAAGGTCGTAAATGATATAAGTTTGGTTTCTGGCCGGTCCATAGCTCATAAGGAGTGGAAGGATCTGACTTAGAAGATACTCTATTCAATATATAGGCTGCAATTAATAACGCATCTCCCCAAAAGGAGATAGGTAAATTAGCTTGCGCCAGCATTGACCTTGTCATGTCCAATAGAGTTCTATTTATCCTTTCTGCTACACTATTTTGCTGAGGTGTATAAGCAATAGTTAATTGTCTGGTGATTCCTTTTTCACTACACAATTTATTAAATTGTCTTGATAGATATTCATGCCCTTTATTAGTTCTTAGAGTTTAATTGATTCTCAACTTTATTCAATCATCATTAGAAGCACTCAAGTGCTTTGGATTTATGAGAAATCAAATAAACATAACCAAAACGTGTGAAATCATCAACAAACGTAATGAAATACAAGGCACCAGATCTTGCCTTCACGTTTATTGGACAACAGATATCTGAATGAATTAATTGCAATGGGAAGTCAGTTCTCTTAGCCTTCCTAAAAGGTTTACGTGTAATCTTTCCGGCAAGACATTGTTCACAAGTTGGCATTTCAATTTTCGAGAACAAACTCAAGTGTCCTTTCTTAGCCAATCTATTCATTCGATCTTGCCCAATGTGACCTAATCTAGCATGCGATGCAATAATATCAACATCTCTATTATTAGAAGTACATGCCATAACACACGATCCACATAATAGTTATAAGTAGAAGGATTACAACTTAACACAAAGAAACCACCATAAAGATGTCCAGAACCATAAAAGACATTGTCTAGAGTAACTCTCACAATATTGCGGCTAAAATTCAAACAGAAACCTAAATTAAGAAGAACATACACAAATATTAAATTCTATTGAATTTTTGGAGCATATAGGACCAGGGACGGATATACCCTATGAGGACCGGGTGCCACGGCACTCGCTAGCTTCGGCAAAAAATGTTGTAGTTATATGCATATATCTGCAAAAAGTGTATACATAATAAAAGTGGCACCCACAATAACAAGTGAGCATCAAGTGCTATGGTCTAGTGTCCACCTTTCAACCTTAGGTTTCTAAGATCGAATCCCTGCTAAAACAAATTTTTCTTTGGTTTTTGCTGCCCGTTTTTGTTTGTCTTATCCTCCTGGCTCCCGCTCCTTTTTCGTTTTTTCCCCTATTGCTTCCTTTTGTCCTTTTTCTCCCTTGCCTTAGTATTCTTTTTATATAGGCATGAGCCTATGTTTTTTTTCTTTTCCCTATTGCTAAATCTCTTCTTCTTTCTACTATTATACCCATTTCATAAAAAATAATTTTTGTAATAATACTAATTGAGTTTAGTTATATAATCTCATGTTTTGACAATGCATACAAGTTAAAGAATAATTCAAGCAATATTTTCTATTGGATTTTAAAAAATTATGTGGCATGATTACTAGACCTTTTGAGTTGAATATCATTGATTGAAAATTTAAAATTTTTGTTGTGCAAAGAATTGACACTAAACTTGACAAATAAGATGAAATTATTAATTTGAGATTATTGAAAGTAAGTTAATCTAGCCAGACAATGAATATATAACAATTACATTACTTTAAATGAAAATTTCTAATTGGATGCACTCTTTTATAATTTTTCTCTTTTTTTCCTTTTTATTTAGCAAAAAATTTCCATAATATAGATTTAAAAGGTGAAAAAGAACCGTACGAATTTTTTATCTATTACGTTAAAAGATTTAATCAACCTAGTCGAATTAACAAATAACTTAGCAAAGCGATTGTCCTTCCCATTCGGTCTTTGTGGCTACAGACAGAAATATAAAGTGACATCTGCTACCTTAAAATCATGGATCCGCCTCTATTAATAGGAAGTCATGCTACATCAAAGTATGACCACCACGCAAGTCAATCCTGCAAGTGCCAAGACCTTTGACTTCAACCTTCGCTTTATTTCCTACATATATCCACCTTGATCAAGATGGAACTCGACGGTACGTACTCCACAAACACTTCTCGATCACAGGTCACATGGTCGGTGGCCCTGAGTCTACAATCCACACAGGATAAGATTCAGTTAATAAAACTGTGCTAGAAATAAATTGTTGACACTCAATTTTGTCCCGAAACGTTATAATTAATATCTAATTGTTTTATAAAAAGGTCAATTTTAAATTGAAATGAAATAATTAAAATTTGAAAAAAGAAGAAGGATTAAAATTGCAATCCCAAATTGAAATGAAATAATTAAAATTTGAAAAAAAAGAAGAAGGGTTAAAATTGCAATCCCTAGCTTTAAATTCATCACATCCGTGCAATACCCCTTTTAATTAATTATCCTAACTAGGTGGCTAAATTTGCTCTCAGCCTGAAATTACAACTTATCTTTACAAAATAATTATATAAACTCCTCCCCATTTTCAGAAAACCCGATTAAAAAGGCCCTTTACCCGTTTTTCACAAAACCCCTAACCCGCGCCTAATTTTCCCAAAAAAATCAAAAGGAATCCGTCCAAAATCTGGTACTCTCATGGTCCCCCGACTCTCCACATCATCTCATCGTACAGACTTATTAAAATTTTACCGTTTGAGGGGTCATTTTGGTATTTTCTCTGACCCTCGAACCCTAATCGTGGAGATATAAAAGGGGAGTTGGAATAAGGGGCTGGGAAAAAACAGTAGGGGGTTTAAGTTCAGAGAGAGGCAGCCGTTAATGGGGGTTGATAGAGCAGCGGCAGAACAGAGAGGAAAATAACATAATACATAAGCTTCTTTAGTTTAAAGTTTAAGTTCATAGCACTCCTGTTCCTTGTGTTCTGGAATTTGTTTGCGTTGTCGTTTTATCGTTCGAGTCGTCAACTTAGCTCGAGTCGCTTTTCTTCGAATCCGCGCCCCAGCTCGCTGCTCGCAAAAAGGTAATAACCTCACCTCGACCTTGTTTAGTTTCTATATACGTTTAGTTTATGCGTCGTTATTGAATCGGAGTTGATATACATTCTGGTGCTGTTATGTTTGAAGCTGTAGGAGTATTTTTCTCTATCCTTGCCTTAAAGCATTTAAACTTCCTGTTCTTAATCCAGTCTTAGTTGAATATTGGGACGAATGATCTAAAAATGTCATCTTCATGATTTCCTGTTTGGAAAGCATGTTAGGAGCTCCATTTAGGTAAAAATTGAATCTTTAAATTGGTATAGTAACAGGTTAGTGAAAATCAGATCTCCAAGTTATTCATGATAATTTTTATGCAAAGAAAAGATAGTTCATCTCTGTTCTTTATGGTAGGGGTTTTGGTTTGAAGTACTTCTTTGAAAATGGTCAGTTTGAATTCATTTCTTAAAGGTTATGCATCATTGATTTGTTTCTTTTCTGGTGTATATGGGGCTAAGAGGGAGTATAGAGGTGTTGGTGTCTTATTTTCTTCCTGGTATTTGGAGTTGATGTTAGGGAATATGTGAGTTGTGTGTGCAGGTGGTTAGTGTAGGTTCTGATAGTTTTTGTAGGTGTCTGGAGGATGATCTAGTGGTTATAGATCTAGTTTGGGCTGCAGGGGTGGAAGGGGCTTGTTATAGTTGTTCTGGAGGTCTGTGAGTGTATGCAGGTGTGTTTCTGGATAAAAGAGGTGTTGTTCTAGTAATTATAGAGGTGCAGGTTTGTTGTCCCTGAGCTGCAACTGTTTGCAGGTGCAGAGAGTAAGTTCTTAGTCTGTTTGAGGGAGTTTAGAGGGCATGTGTGTGTGCGCTATGGTGTAGCAGGGGTTCAGGAGGGAGTATGTAACTGTGCAGCAAGTAATATCAAGGTGCAGGGGTGAAAAAGGGCTGCTTTGGCTTTGTGAGTTTAGAGGTTGTTGGTTTGTAGCCTGTAGCAGTAGCAGGAGTTCTGGGAAGTCCTCAGATGTGTATGTGAGTTATATGCAGTAGTAAAGAGGTTGCAGTTTCAGGTAATTGAGAGGGGCTATGTCCAGGGAGTCTGTTATGTTTGCTTTAGTTCTGGATGGTCTGGGGTATCGGGGCAGCTTGTTAGAAGCTGTCTTTGGTTGTTTTGGGATGGGAATTGTTTCAGGTGCTTAGGGTCTGTTAATTTGGTAGTTTAGCTTCTTAGTATTGAGTAATTGAGCTGATCACATAGCATAATTGCGTAGTAATTTAATTGGTTGTATTTGGTCCGAGACTATTAATAATCTGCGTGCATACTTTAAATAATATGTAAATTTATTTACGATGTCAAAAGTTTACTTGAAGGGCAAAAGGAACAATTTTTTTTTGAAACTTTTCTTTGCTATGTGTCAAAGTCATCTTGTCTGCTTCTCTCTAGTTTAAATTCTCGAAATTTTAGTTATTAGTTTTTCATGTGAATATCTGGCGTCAAGATTTTTAAACCTGAAAATTGGATAGGTCTTAAGTTATATGCATAAGTTCTTCAGGAAACATACTTGGAATTTAACCATTCTTTATTCAGATAACCTGAACATTAACAACCTGGATTTTGGCATGTCATTCTTCTCTTGCTTAAATTATATAGCATGATTGAAGGCTCTGCTCAATTATTTTAGTTTTTTTATGTTTGAAATGGTGTGTTGCATCATGTTTTTGTCTGGCCTCTTCTCTGTTTATTTCCTGGAAGCTGAAGTGTTTGAGTTTGTGAGAGCCTGTAAGTTCTTGAGGGTCTGTGAGGTCTTTGTATGTGTAGGCAGGTATAGAAAAGGATGGTTGTTCAGGGCGTGTGTGTGTCTGATGCTGTGTGTGATGTTCAGTTTGTTTTCCAGAGCTGCGTATGTGTGTGTTGAGGGTCTGGAAAATGTATATAGAAACCAAAGGAAAAGGCCCGGATGAACAACATTTGGCTTAATTAGCTACTGTTTAAAGCTTAATAAAGAGATGTTAGATTTTCTTTTTAAAAGACGCATTCTCTAAAAAGTTCATAATATGTCATTTGTTTTAAAGAAAGTCTAATAAAGGATCTGTATAAGTCTAAAAGCTGTCCCCTTTGTTGCTTTATTTATAAGGTTGAAAATTAACTCTGAGGTTTACTATTTTCTTGTTTTCAATAGTTTAGATCTCATTGTTCTATGCCTTTCGAATCTGTTCTTTGACAACATATAAATTAAATGATGATGTGATCATTTAAATATTCATAAGCATAAACTGAGTTTTGATAGCCTTATTATGATAAAGTTTGGTCCTTCCTCTAAGATCATTTGTAACAGTAATCCTAATTTGATCCTAGACTAGATTTTCTTCTTCTAGGATCTTATCTTCAATGAATAGCAGATTGTATTAACAAGTTTGAGAGTATGATTTAAATCGCAATGCAGGTTGTAGGAATAAGTCTTGACCTGTTGTATTATTACTGGTTTCTACTTGGGAGCATAAGTTTCTTCATGAAAGTCATTGTTATGGTTATTTGGATGAAGTCCAATCATGCCTTTGTTTAATTGAGGTTTCATTAATTAATTTTACTTAATGCTTAAAGTTAGGAGATTTGCAAGTCAAAAGTTAATATGATTATGTGTCGTTTCCTTCACTTTGCTTTGTTGATAAGAAATTGATTCCAATTCTAATCTGGTTGCTTGCTTACATCTTTTGTCATTTAGTATTGTCTGCTATTACCTGCTTGCTATCACTTTATTTTAGTAAAAAGATTCTAATTCCTTATCTCTTTTTTTTTTTTTTTGGCATGGAACTTGGGACGAGTTTGGCTAACTCACAATTGGGATAGACTTATTGGCTTGGAGTTGCATTGGGGTCGAGATTTGGGCTCAAGTTCTCAAGACCATTAGAAACTTTAGAAAATTCAAGGCTCCCGCGAGTTTGTCAAATTTCCGGATTTTATCTTTCAACTCTTATCATCCCTTTCCCCTTTAGAATATTTATGTAAACTTTGTAGAAATATTTTACTTATTAATATATATATATATATATATATATATATATATATATATATATATATATATATATATATATATATATATATATATATATGATTTGTTTGGGTTATTTGATTTACTTTATGTTCATTATTTTTATTTTGAAGTCATTATTTAATTTATTGCAAATCAGGCCATTTAGGCAAATGCGTGCAAAATTTCATAAATTTTTAAAACTACGCTTAATAAATGACTATAAGAAAGGACTTCTATCTTATTGATACGAAGTAGTTTCTTTTAAAAAGTCAAAATTCATAAAGAAGTTTTAATTAACTTCTAAATGTCCCGAAACAACTTTGCAAAAGGCAACCTGAAATCTAAGTTCCATCTTATGGTGAGATACTCGGATTTTAAAGTTGAAATTAAGCAAGTGCCATTTATGCGCTATCACATATAAGTTGGCAAAGAAATTAGGACGATCAAGTCGCTCCCTTTTTCAAAAGAAAATGCACTTTTATTTTACTTTATTTTATTTTGAAAAAAATAGTTAAAGCTTTCAAATAAATTGTAAATCTTTTGAAAAGTTACTAAATTTAATTAGTTGAATTAATTAACGGTTCAATTAATTATTTTTAAAAAAGCGCATAAATAGCACTTGCAAATATTTTGGAAACCTGTCGGATTAACCGTTGTTAACGGAATTTCGAAAGTGCCTTAAAAACCTTCTTGCGAAATTAACAAAACTCTTACCTTTAGAATCTCTGAAAGAAAGACCGCTGTTTTATAAAAATGGAGTTTTGCACGCATTTGCTTATTTGGTTCCCTATTTTCCTTAAATTGGGTGGCGACTCCAAAAACTCCATAAGAGTTAGTCCATCCTGTTGATATTTCTGAAATTTAGCCCTTCAGGGTTAATATTTTTTGGAGGTTCAACACAAATGTAGCACTTAGAGTTGCATTTTGAAATGCTACCTTTTTTGGCTCAGTGCATTCATGAGCAAAGTGTCCCGACACTTGGCAGTTGTAGTATTTCATCTTGCGCTTGTCTCTCTTCCTAAAGAACCACTTTTATTTCTTGGAGTTTGGTTTGTTTCTTTTCTTTGAGGGTCCCTCACCAATTTTCTTGCCCTTTCCGCCTTTCTTCCAGTCATTTTTCTACTTGAATCCTGAAGCCTTTTTACCACGTGATTCTACCACATAGGCACTGGGAATAGCTTTCGCAGCACCAAGCCGCTCATCTTCAAGCTCCACATGGCGGGCAACATCAGCAAAAATTTTGATACTGCCATTACGGGTCAAGTTTACTTTCAGATGTTCCTAATTATTGGAAATAGACCGGATCACTACCTGAACCTGCTGCTCATCAGAGAGAATATGACTAGCACTTTTGAGTTGAGCTATCATGTTTGACATCACCCTACGGTGTTATTTGATACTGTGGTCATGACGCTTCTTGTAAGTGTCAAATTTGATAGTCAGCTGTCTAAGGCGGGTCACAGTAGTACCCCCATATGTTTCTCTCAAATGCGCCCACATGGCATGAGCAGTAGGGAATTGTTCACATTCATGAATGAAATTATCCACAACTGAGGTTACAATGATTCCACGAGCAGTGGCACCTTTCTTTTTCTGGGAATTGTAAGCCTCAAGATCTCTCCTATGTTAGGCAGTGTTACCCTCATCTGGGCAATCCATGACATGGTTAATGGCTTCTAGAGCATCTTACTCTTCCAGCACATACTACATCTTACGGCTCCAAATATCATAATTTTCACCGTTCAGTTTGTCACCATTGTTTAAGTCAGCATTGATAGTTTTTGATGCCATATTTTGCTAAATGAAATAATAATGCAAGTGTATTTATTACTCATCATTCTCGCATGTGATATACACACTTAGGCAAATCAATTAAATAAAATATTAATTTTATACTTAATATAGAATCGAAAGGTTACTATATTTTCATTCATCATCTACAGCTAAATATTCAACTGATATTTTATAAAATTATTTCTCATAGTGTGTATTACGTCAAGATTCTTCAATTTCATGTCATTCTTATTTTAAGTACCACATATAAAAATAAATTACAAGTAGTTAAAGAGAAGATTCTTCCGCTCGGATTCAAATATATGAACAAACACCCAAAAAGGTTTACTTGGCCAAATGTCGTGATAAATATAATTTAAAATACTACCCAAAGGTTCTTCAAAGGAATCTACTAAAATTGCTAAAGCTTCCCAATCCGAAATTTCAATTTCATCAATTGAATTAGCTAGTGCATCTTATGTAAATCGAAAAAGTTCAATCTGATCAGCTAATGAAACCCTAAGCTCTTTGAATTTCTTTTCTCTTCGTTTAGCCCTTTCATCCCTTAGCAGATTTTGCATCGCCCTGGAGATATCATTCCTTATGACTTCACGTCCTCGGGAATGTGTCATACGGCGGCTACTCTTCTACATTGCCCCCTTGCTCGATTTTGGGAACTCCCACTTGGAGTACTTCGAGCCTGTCCCTGTTCACCCATATCTGAAATAGGAACAATGAAATAATGTGAATGAAGGCTATAAGATAAACAATGATATATGTTTCATAAAAAATAACAATTATGAACTGTTTAATCTTGGCATCAATGTGGGCGTATAAAAGAACAGTTACTCTTTTTATAATGACTATTTATATATCTTTGACATTGGAGAGATCATCTTAGCCTTCTTTTATAATAATGATTTCTTTTTTAAGAACATTGTAGCTATTAAACATAGATGTCAACCATTAATGCCATGAAGTAAATGTCCAGAAGCAAACAAGAAATCTCAATAAAAAATATAGGCAAAAGACCCATATATATTAAATCAGAATTAGTGACTAAGCAAACAAATTATTAAATTTGGGTCATTTATTTTGATAGCTTGATTAGTGAGTCATTACAAAAGTTTATGGCTTGCACATCATCTGTATTTAACTTTAAAAAGGAGCAAGACAACAAGAGCACTGAACACTTGCCAAACATTGTTAGTTATAATTTACGTGTTAACATGGTAAACTATTTAACCTGTGCGTGCCACTAAACTGGGAAATTTTGATCACTGGCTATTTTTGGACGCGTTTATTGGGGACTATCCACCGTTTCCAAATTCATTGAAGAATAGCCAAAAATTCGCGCGCAAACTTAAGCTCCATTAGCGTTGGAAAAACACTCCAGACTAGTCCCATAACAAAATACTGGGGCTTTACTGGGGCTTTGATTCAAAGCCCCAGTATTTTGTTATGAGATTTTATATATAAAGCTTCAGTCCCATAACAAAATGCTGGGGTTCAAAGCCCCAGCATTTTGTTATGGGTTATGAGACTTTATATATAAAACTTCAGTCCCATAACAAAATGCTGGGGCTTTGAACAAGTTTTGTTCACAGCCCCAGCATTTTGTTATGGGACTGAAGCTTTATACAAAGTCCCATAACAAAATACTGGGGCCTTGAACAAAACTTGTTCAAAGTCCCAGTATTTTATACTGGGGTTAGTTTACTGAAGCTTCCCAGTATAAATACTGGGGCCTTGAACAAGTTTTGTTCAAGGCCCCAGTATTTATACTGGGATTTGTTCGGAGGTGGCTATTTCTCAATGAATTTGTTTTTGATAGCTACAAATCAATTAACGTGCGCCAAATAGGCCTCTGCATGAAATTTTTACGTTTAGTTTGCCAATTGTAGGATACTTATCAAGTTCTGGGCTTTGGATTTTATAACGTACCCTTCTAGCCTTATGAATTAGTCAATAACAGCATAGACACTTTTATTAGTCAATAACACAAAATAAACACATTTTTTATTTATTATGAATTATAAACATTTAGCCTTATGTATTCAACATTTAATAGCCAAAATCAAATATGAAACATCTACCTTTTTATATGCCTCTTTTTAAGGAATTGATGCCTTTTTATATACCATAACATTCTGAACGCGCCCACGTCTTTCTTTACCCCTTACTCCTCCCTCCATCTCCACCACTATATCTCCACTTCAAGTTTGCTTCCACTACTACTGTTTCCATTTTCAAAACTGAAAAACCAAATGTTTTAATTCACAACAACAGAGGAACAGTTTACAAAATCCATCACAAGTGTACTTCAGCAATCTACACTCTCAAAGTAGTTCACAATGATAGTGATAGGGAGATTTGTCGTTAGATCCTCCATGAAATCTCAATCCTTCGCCATACAGATTTAACTTATGTCATCAAGTGCCACAGTGATATATATATATGCCAGGTGGAGACATCGGTATATTAATGGAACACATGAACGCCAGTACACTCGAATTATGGGAAATTGTGACAGTTTAGCTTCATTTGTTTATCTATTTCTACTTAATCATAACATTTTCTAATTAAATACATATACATGAATATCTCCCTATTTGATTTTAGGGGAACAAAGGCAAATTTTCAGTGGAAGCTTTATTTCTTCAATATAAATATCATAAATATGCAGAATATATCACACTCATATCAATAGAATAAGCAGAATATGCAAAATATATTTTCACTTGTATTAATAAAATATCTTAAGTATAATATTACCAATATATTATCTATTGAAATAATATCTCATATATATGCAGAATATATTGCACTTGTATCAACAAAATATTTGATGTATAATAATATCAATATATTATATATTTAAATAAATATCATAAATATGTAGAATATATCACATTCATATCAATAGAATATTCTATACATAATATTATATATTTTAAAATATTGAATATGCAGTACATGGTAGATGAATGACGTGTGAAAGTTGGGGAAATCGTTTACTCTGTATCCATGATTAATTGCTAATATTTAATTAAGAATAACTAAATAATATTCATTAACGTTTAAATCATTTAGCGCAAAAATTCAGTGATAGTTATTCATGTATTTAAGGAAGATAATCATATTCCTATAATTTAGGCACGATTCCCTCTCTCCAATAGACTAGGCAGGATAGCCTCAACAAGTTTTTAGGAAGAAAATATACATAAACTTATTTATATAGGGTAATTTTTGGCTAGCCATTGTGCAAGATGTTCTATGGCTATTTAAATGTAGGGCCATGGTATATATTTGGTTAGATATGAAATTTTCCCTAGTTCTAATTCAACAGGAATAGTATAGTTGTCAATATCTCAGGCAAACTACATTCCAAACGACAGTTAAAGCAAAGGAAAAAATATTTCAACGGCAGTAAGTTGGAATTTTTCCAATACATTATTTTCATGGAAGAAGCCAACGACTGGGAACAATTAATACAGACTCTTATACCAATGTTAGTTAATAAAGCCGTAACAAAAACGAATTTGCATATCGGTTAACGAATTAACACAACAGAAAATTATTGAATATACCACCAATAAATTACTCCAAGCCAAACCTTGAATCACTAGGAGACAAGGTATATTCTTCACCAATTAAGTGCCTTGTTTGTGTGTTGATATGAAAGAATAGAGAAGGAAAATTGTTTCTTTTCTTTCACATGCATAAGAAGTAGTATGTCTCTCCTTTTATAATCTATATATTATTAAAAGCAAAGAACGCTTAGGACAAAATATAGAATAGGACATTAGGACAACATATGTAATGACATATTATTCAAATTCAAATTCAATTTCTAAACTCAAATTAAATTAAATGTAAAGATAGATAATGTCTTTTGGAAGATATATTCAAAGATTTTATTTTCTTTGAAAAATAAAAAGATTTTATATCTCTAGTCTACCTCCACACCCAAGAAATGGATCTCGACAAAATTGAACAAAATGCAAGTGTAAACCTTATCCCTCCGAAGCCTCCAGATCCTAGTCTACTACCTGAGAATCCCCATAATGATCCCAAACCAACCTATTACGACAAGTTAGTAAAAACCACAAATACTACAAATCCTAATACGCACAACCCCACTCCCATCACCATAAAAAATCCAAACCTAGTTACAAATACACAAAGATGTCCAATAAATGAAGATGGCTTAAATGATAGCATATCTTTTACCCAGGAAGAAAAGCAAAGAATTTATGCACCTTGGTTAAACTCGGTCATAATCAAGTTACTTGGAAAAAGACTTCATCACCAATATCTTGATGAAAAACTTAAACACATGTGGAAACTTTCAGAAGACTTTCCACTAATCGACTTAGGAGATGACTACTATATTGCTAAATTCAGTAAACATGAAAGTTTGCACAAAGTGCTCACGGAAGGACCATGGTTTGTCGATGGGTTCTTCTTAACTATTCGTTGTTGGGAACCAAATTTTGTTGCATCTGAGGTGAAACCTTTAACTACAGCAATTTGGATTCGACTTCCAAACCTGCCTACGGAATTTTTCGATGAAGGCGTCCTAAGGAAAATAGGTAATAACCTAGGCAAGCTGCTTAAAATCGACTTCAAAACTTCTACAGCGCTTAGAGCCAGGTATGCAAGGATGTGTATTGAAGTTCCATTAGATATTCCAGTTAAAGCCACCATTTTCCTTGAACATCACAAGCAAAATGTGGTATACGAAGGCGATTCTCTCCTGTGTAAAAATTGTGGTCGTCTGAGCCATCTTCATACCTCATGCCCATACACTCTACCAAACGACCAACCCTCTACTTCCCTAAATCCTAATATCAACCTTCAACAGAAATTAAAAGCTAAAGAAGGGTCTTCTGAATGGCGAACTGTCTCCTTCCCAAAAAAGAAAAAAATACAACACAATCGTACAAACTACTCAAATTCACCAGATAATGCTACTTATTCCAAACAAGGATCCCCATCAAATGCAGCCAAATCTGGTAAGTACTCAGGTATGTCTTCAAACTTATCTTTTTACAAAGAAAAACCTAAAAATTCTTTAAACCCTAAACCTAATTCGGCTGCTATCAAATCTATTAATAATAATAATAATTATTATAATACTAATAAATTCAATTCTCTATCCTCTATTACTCCTGACCTTACTGCACAATATGTTAGCAATGACATGCAAATTGATATTTCCCATGCACCCCCTTTGTCCCCCATTACTGATCACTCTCTCAAAATTTCAACTCGTGAGGACATACAAACAATGAAAATCCCAATGCACTCGTTGACCCTTCACGCTGATGTCACTAAATTGCCCACTCACGTGGACCCTCAGCATAACAATAAACCATACAATACAAAAACAAAAAGACAAATGGACACTATTCCATTGTCATTAACTCCTCCACATGACTTTGGTATACCCGATAATTATTCTCCTGCGCATGATGATGTCAAAATCCACTTAAACCTTCCTTCGCCGAACCCCAAAGCCACTCCTAATACAAATCCTACTGACACACAAACAATGGAACACTACAAACCACTATCCAAGCCAGACTATGGCCACTTACACAAGCAATTGACCGTGCAAACAGTTTTGAAAACCTCACACGTCCCTCATTCTATATCTCCTACTACTAATACTAATGACGAAACCCTCTCAAAGAACTCTCCTTCGACTCGAAATCAAAGAGCTTTACAGACAACATCAAATACGAAAGAAAACTATCTTACAAATGAATCCAAACATGATACCTCCTTTGAATCAAGTACCACCACTACTTCAACCAATGATGTTTACTCTCCCCGCACCTCAAAATCTTGTTCCACAGTCATGGTTAGAATCGACCCTATGGGGTCAAGCTATCTCAATTCCATTGGAGATAATGGGTCAGCCGGCTATTGTAGTAATTCAAAACCCTGCTTTTCTTGCATCGATTGTAAGCGAAGGAATGCACCTAACGATGCAAAATTATATGAACAACATGTGGCCACAGTTTATGCAGGGAATGAACCAGCAGGAGCCTCCTCTTCAAGACCTTCCTTTCTTCCCTCCACGTGCCTTTCCTCCAGAGAACCCGATCTTCGTTCCTTGGGACCTGGCTCAGAATCAACCAATTCAAGGACAAAGAAGGGAAAATATGATGGCACCACAAATGAACAACCTGAGAACAAATGCTCTTCACATGCAGATGAACATGGAGAATCCTCAGCAAATCATGCAGATGAATGGGCCACCACCCCCAGCTCCACCTCCCTCTCCGGACCACCATCTCAATGCACAAGAACAAGAAGGAAACGGGAGGAGAATGCTAGAACAACTCGCAGCAAGAGGGAGGGAGAGTCAAGTGGAGTTTGTAAACCTAAAGGAAATAGCTATCATGTTATTCAAGGAAAAGGTAGACAAAAAGGTAATTTTCACTGGTCATCCCTCCCTTTACAAATGCTCACTGGATGTGAGAGCACCTGCCAATCGACTTGTGGGGAAATACGCAGTGGTATTGAACCCAAGTCTTCGAACTGAATCCGAAATGGATATGTTATTTGATGAAAACCCTAGCCCTAATAATATGGTTATAATGAATAGACAACTAAATATTATAGTATGGAATGTTAGAGGATCAAACAATGCAAATTTTAACAGACACTTTGAGGTTCTGCTTGACATTCACAAACCAGTAATGGTTGCACTCCTTGAAACAAAACTGGATGATCATCATGACCTGCGTGTTAGATTTAATTTTACTGATTATGCTGAAGTTCCTGCTGTTGGGCGCTCTGGGGGAATTGTGTTGCTATGGAAAACTGATGCTGTAACGGTTACAAATGTCAACATTACTGGTAATGAAATCCATGCCATGATCAAGGTAAACAATTCTCCTAATCAAATTCCTTGGATGTTCTCTACTATTTATGCAAGTACTTCTCCTGTTAATCGTCGTAAATTATGGTATGATCTAGCTTCTATATCTGATAATTATAAAGGTCCCTGGCTCATTGGTGGAGATTTTAACCAAATCTTATTTCAACATGATAAACTTGGGGGTCGACCTTTGTTACCTAGAAATTCTAATAGTTTTTGGAACTGCATTAACTATTGTAATCTTGTGGATTTGGGTTTTAAAGGCCCTAGATATACTTGGTCTAATCATAGCCAGACAAGAGATAAACTTATTATGGAAAGATTAGATAGATGTTTAGCAAATAATGACTGGATCTCCTTGTTTAAAGATGCGTCTATAATCCACCTACCTAAAACCTACTCTGATCACCACCCTATTCTTATTAGCCTCAATAAGAAGCCTTCTAATGGTAGGAAACCCTTTAGACTCGAAACTATGTGGACTTCACATCCCGATTTTCGTAACATTGTTAATTCTGTCTGGAGGAACAACTCATTTTTTGAAGCCTCTAAAACATTTGAGGAGGAAATTACTACTTGGAATAAAAATGTTTTTGGTAATATATTTAAAGAAAAAAGGATTCTCTTGGCCAGGATTAATGGTATTCAATCTTCTCCAAACTTTCCCACGAGTTACTTTCTCCAAACTTTGGAGAAAAAACTGGTAACTGACTACAACAACCTCTTAAAGAATGAAGAAGAATTCTGGAGGCTAAAGTCTAGAATCAATTGGCTGAATCAAGGGGATGCCAACACAAAATTTTTCCAAATTACAACCTTAAACCGTAGAAGGAAAAATAAAATTACTCACTTCCAGGATGATCAAGGAAACACTATCTTTGACCATGCTGCTATAGTAAATCATGTTACTACCTACTTTGCTAATCTATTTCATACAAGTCAGATCTCAAGTAAATCCACTCCCCTTAAGACGGAGTCTACCTGGTTTAATAAAATAGACCTCTCAAATCTTGATCGTCCATTAGCTGATAATGAGATCACCCAGGCGGTATTCTCTTTCCACCCCTATAAGGCTCCTGGTCCCGATGGGCTACATCCTTTTTTCTTTCAAAAATACTGGGATATTATTGGCCCCTCAGTCAAAAGTTTCTGTCACCAAGTCTTCTCCACTCATACCATCCCTCAATATGCAAACTCTACATATCTTTGCCTAATCCCAAAGTTCAAGAATGCGGTCAATCTTAAAAACTTTAGACCCATTGGCTTATGTAATACTATTTATAAAATCATTACCAAGATAATCTCCAACCGTATTAAACCTTACTTGGATATTTTAATAAGTCCCTGTCAAGCTAGTTTCCTTAAGAATCGTAGAGCTTCTGATAATGCTATCATAATCCAGGAAATCTTAAATAAATTCTCTCATATGAAAGGGGCAAAAGGTGAAATGTTAATTAAAATAGACCTTGAGAAAGCTTTTGATCGACTTGAATGGTCATTTATTCGTACCATGTTAGCCTTCTTTAAATTTCCTCCAAAAATTTCTAAGCTTATCCTTTCATGTGTCTCCTCTTCTTCCATATCAATCCTGGTCAATGGCACTAAGACTCCTTCTTTTTACCCAACAAGGGGAATACGTCAAGGGGACCCCATGTCTCCTTACATTTTTATTCTTTGTCTTGAACTTCTTACAGTTTACATTAACCATAAGGTTGACCTCAACTTGTGGAATCCGATAAAATTATCACCACAAGGTCCTGAAATTTCACACCTCCTATTTGCGGACGACCTAACTTTCATGTCAAAGGCTAATCATCGGTCAATCTCTGCCATTAGAGAAACTTTAGACCTTTTCTGTAACCTTTCAGGAGAGAAAGTGAATACCGCCAAATCTAAAATAATTTTCTCTCGCAATACCTCTCCTCATGTTGCCAGTCATATAGGAAACATGCTTGATATTAGCATTAGCAAATCATTTGGTAAATATCTTGGTTTTCCTATGCTTAATTCAAAACCAAGACACAAAGATTACCAATTTCTCATTGATAATCTCCAGACTAAACTCTCCACTTGGAAAACAAACTTTCTCAACATGGCTGGTAGAACTACTCTTGTAAAATCCACTCTTAATACTATTCCGAATCATATAATGCAATATCACTTTCTTCCTATCAAGCCTCTGAAGACAATAGACAAAATCCAGAGGAATTTTCTTTGGGGAACCAATCCAACTAAAAAGAAGCTTCATCTCATTTCTTGGGATACTATTACAAAACCAAAACACCTGGGTGGATTATCTATTGTTAAAGCTAAAACTAAAAACTTAGCTTTGTTAACAAGCCTAGCTTGGCGATGTTTTTCCTCATCGTCATCCCTATGGGCTAGGGTTATTATTAATAAATACGTTTCAAATCGCGTAACACAGTCGAAATCTTTTATCTGGCAAAATATTTCTACAGTCTGGCCGTTCTGCAACGACCACTCTCACTGGATTGTGGGGAATGGGAAATCCATATCTTTCTGGAATCAGTCTTGGCTTCCTACCAGAACCCCTATCAGATCTCTTATCAGTGGGCCTCTTACAAGATCAGAGATTAATCTTAAAGTTGCAGATATAATCTCTAACCCTAGCCAGTTATCATTTGACCTCCCTGATGGGATCACTACAGACTTAAATCACCTTTTAACTAACACTCAACACTCGGATATAGACTATCCTATATGGAGTCTTAATAGTAATGGGCTCTTTACAATCAAATCAACGTATAATACTATTGAGCCTCATACCCCCATCACCCAGGACTTTGGTTGGATATGGTCTATTAATACTCTTAATAAAATAAAATATTTCCTGTGGCAATGCCTACACAACAAACTCCCTACCCGCGCTTACTTACATAAAATTGGTATAAACATTGATGCAACATGTCCTGGTTGCAAGCAACACAACGAAAACCCCTATCACATATTCGTGGGTTGCCCTCTTGCGAAACAATTTTGGGATAGTTGCGCTATCAGAATGAACCTTCCTATCTGTACAGATTGGCTGACAAAATTAAGAGATCTTTCCCCAAGCCTCAACTCCACTTATTATGGCTGGCTCGAATTCTTATCTTTTGCCCTTTGGAACCTATGGTTCAACCGTAATAATAATAATATAAACAATTTGGATAAATCATTAAAATATGATCAAGTCCACTCTAAAACTCTTGAATTTATCCTCCTCACCAAAAAAGATATCAGAAATAATCGCCAACTTAACATCACAATATCATGGTTTCCTCCTCCACGTGGTATCTTTAAGCTCAACATAGATGGAGCTTTCTCTAAAATACATAATAGAGCCAGTGTCGGTGGTGTTTTTCGTAATTCAAATGGTGATTGGATTCTTGGCTTCCATAAAGAAGTTCTAGGCCAAAACCATTTGCACGTCGAATTGTTAGCTTTATTCCATGGGCTAACCCTAGCAATTAAGCAAAATCTAACACCATTAGAAGTAGAATCAGACTCCTCTGACCTTCTAAGATTAATAGAGAAACCAACCCCAACTTATGCTTCTCTTATATTAACATGCAGGTCAATGATGACCCAACTGAACGTGCAAACATTCAGGCATAGCTACCGGCAAGGGAATAGAGTGGCACACCTCTTGGCAAAAGGAGCTCCCCATCAGTCTGCAAACTTTTCTAGTCATTATGCACTACCTCCGGTTTTTGTCCAGCATTGCTTGTTGGAAGATAGCGAGGGAAATGCTGCTGTTGTTAGATCTTCGAAAAATAATTGTGTTATGTTGTCTACCTTAGGGAACCTGAATGCGCTTCGCGCCATTTCTAACTCCCGCAATGTTTGTTGTAATAATAATAGCAATACGGCTCTATGTACTAGCCGTATTAACGCTCCTGTTACTGTTACGTAACTGTTTTAATATAATGTCATGTTTCTACCAAAAAAAAAAAAAGATTAGATTTCAAAATTGAGGACTAAATCCTATCTATTATTAATTACTAACCAATTAACTGTAAAATAATTATAACAAAAAGTCAATAGTTATTCGGTTGGGCTGGAACACACAAATTCATAAAAGTTTGTATTTCGGATTAGTGTTTTTGAAGTTGAAGAAAGATAAAGCTAGATTCTTTGAAATCTGAATTTATCTCATAGATGAAATCACATAATTGAAACCTTAATAAATAATAAAAAATCAATGTATTAAAAACATTGAACGTAATAAAGTAGAGATAAGATGACGAATCATATTTGAACTCTTTTAACTAGAAAAGGGAGAGTGCCGTAAGATTTGTTATTAAAAACAAGAGATAATTATCATCAAAATTATTAGCGAAAGGATGAGGTGCTTATCATAGATTTGAATTCTAATATATATCTCTTATCGATAAGGTTAATTGGAAGTCTACATAAGATAAACGACAATTTTGCAATTCAACTTTATATATAATGCATCCCAATAGACTTGTTTCACTTCTTTTTTCAACCAAAAGGAAAAAAACTGAAATGAAAGATAAAGATCTTTTAGTAGAGTTTGAAAATTTTAAAATAGATTTGAATTGAAAGATAGAGATAATTGAATTTGAATTGAAATTAAGATAGTGATAATTGAATCTGAATTTGAATTTGAATTGATAGATAAAAGTATTTGAATCATAATCCAATCATCTCCTTTTATCCCCCTATTTAAAACCTCATATCATAGTCAATCGCAAGTGTCTGCAATGTTCTGCTATAATGTTTGTGATGATGGTTCATGGCAGTGGCAACTTATGATCATCTCCTCTTGATGATTTAATATGATTTGAGACGACTAAAATTATTTAGAACAGTGGAAGAGTATATTTCAAAGGTATTATTCGAGCTCTGCTCACGTCTTATACTTTTTTAGTACTCAAAGATTGTTGGTTGATTGGCATTATGCAGGTCTTGTGCAAGAGCATTAGAGTCGATGAGAGTTCTTGGTTATGGTAAATCTTTTTGTTAGTAATCTATTTCTGATTTCTTATAGTTCATGGATTGTTATATGAAGTATTTACCCAGTTTCATTAGTTTATTCATGAAATACAGAATGATATATTTATGATCAATTGTTCCTTTTGAACACATCCTTTCAGTTAGTTCGTCATGTGTCTTTGAATCACATGAGCATATTCTTAAATTTATTTTTTTTTATTTTTTTTGGCGGTATCTCAAGGGCACCATTTTTATGTTTTTTTTTAAAATGTATTTCATAGGGATGGTTTGATAGATAGCCACGTCGCCTTAACAAAGAAATATATACATATCCTCTCTCCAAAAACATGTTTGATATGACAATCCTCTCCAGAAACACGTATTGATAGAATAGTAAGACCTACTTATAAAATTCCTAAAGTCGTTGATAGTAGGAAATAGAGGAAAATTATTTTATTATCCCATAGGCAAACAGTTTCATTAACAATTCTCAAGATAGCAAACTGCATTGCTCTTTGGCAATTCGCTTGCAATTTATAATGTCTTGGTTAACATTCTAGGAGTATCTTCATATATAATTTATTGATTAAGGATGTATTTAGTTAGCGTAAATAATGTTATATTCTAGATCAATTTGTTTGGGGAACTTCCAAAGGTAAGATTGCTTATTTCTTCTTTCCGTAACCAATAAAAGCCAACAAAATCATTTCCCTCACAAATTATATGATCATTTTGTATTTTCGTATTTTTTATTTTTTAAATAAATGCATCATTTGTAGATTCTACTTTTTATCTTTTGAATAAATGCATCATTAGTAGATTCCAAACTTTCTTATTGTGGAATATTTTTGGGAGTGAGTTTCCACCAAAAGAAAGAGAATTACTAGCGAACCACAATGGTAAATACAAAAAATCATAACAAAATTTTATATTTTCTAATTTGATATATAAAGTTTGCTATGATCAAATTATGTTGATATCAATATTAGTTTGAATTAAAAGATAATACCTAACAACTTTAAACTTAAAGATAATGTTTTCATCTTCCTCCAATATTTTTCCTTTTTGGTCTCCTAAATTCAAGTAAAGTCATACATTCACAAACCTCATTGTTTTTCTTTCTATTCTTTTGATTCTCATATTATATTCATGTGCTAAAGTTGTTTTTCCTCTATATACGCAAAAGTTGGCCTAATATTTATTAACAGTATTTTTGTATGTATGCAGATATATTCACTTCAAATCATATCATAGTTAGATGTCATCCTTTCTATCATGTTGAGTTCTTCGGATAAGATGGATCAATTCGTATGCACACATAAGAAACTAACAGGAGGAGAACCAATATTGAGGTGAAAGAAATATTTTATTTTCGAAAAAAGTTATGGTGTGTTTTGTGTGATTCTAATTCATTGATATTTTGTTTCCCTCTTGCAGATATATTTTATGTTTAAACGCTGCATCCAATATTCAGACTTTATTTGGATTTCAAAAATAAAAAATCGTATAGCGTAATGCATAAATTCCATGTCAAGTTATTGAACCTCACGTTTTATTAGAAAATATGGGTTAAGAAGAAAGAGTGCATGCATTCCAATATTGACTGATGTCAAACATCAAATTTCAAATATTTTGAGAACGTAATAAGCATTGTAGTAACAAGTTAACAACGTTGGTTTTCTATTCTGTGTCTAATTAATGTATTGAGATTTTTGGAGAGCTTCAAACTTTATAAAGGATTATGTAGCCTATATAGGTTGGTTAAGGGGTTTAGCTATTTTTAATAGAAAATGAAAAAGGTTAGTGGGTTCTCAAGAGATTAATGGACACCTAATGGATGCAACACGGGGTATGCTTTCTTTGTCTTTACTATTTTAGTTTAAGCTTATACTATTACTAACAGTAACATGTGATCCAGTAAGTGAAATTTCTATTCTTTGTAATGTTCTACCTTAGTTTTCCATTCTATAAACATATCTTGGTTTAAATAGTACCATTCTTGTGAGTTTTGATTTCGCTCATATATTTCGAACTCATTGATTACAAATTAGGGTTGCATATTCTCTGTTTAATGTTTAACATTTGTTGTGCTACTATTTGATTCTGTTATTAAAACGTGGTTTATATGTTATTCTTAATTAATTTGTAAGTTAAAATAAAAAGTTGTATACTTTATTTCGATAGATGCTTATGTAGTGTTTTATTATTCTAGACTCATGGTTACCGTATACAATGCAACATTATTTCAGGTGAATGGAGAATGACAAAATTCCTTTTTAAAATAGAAGAAAATAAACAAAGAGTGTTGGAGAAGGATAAGTACAACGAGTCTTTCTTCTATTCATGTGTTTATTCGAATCCTGTTTTTATTCTGTTGTTATAGTGTTATAGTGCGCTTGGTTTTATTATTTATATCTACATATTCATAAAATAAATATGGTGCAAACTGAAATTAATACATCTCTCTTGGTCTATCTTGCATCTACCTGATGCCATAAATGAAATTAATTATTATTTCATAATAAATAAACAAACACAGTGAAATATGATTCATATATATATCAGGAGCGACATCATAATAAACAAATGATAGCATACAACTAAGAAAAGTGGTGCAAACAACATAAGGGGTAGCTAATAAAAAAAATTTAGGGTGCAATTCGAAAATAGTTTCATTCATCCAATAAATCACGTCATATGAAGATTTAATTTTCTGAAAAAATGATATACCTGAGCATTTTTTGGCACAAAACTGAATAGTAATTCTTGCTACCTTAGAAGTTAGGACTCTGTTAATAATACCTTTTGGTTTGTTATTTGTTTAAACATAAATTTCAATACATTTTCAATAATAGAAGTGATAACTTCAACTAATGCAAGAATTCTTAGAAACAAATTGAGTGATTAAAACAAATAAATTTCTCAGTTAGGCAATTTGAATAATGAAAATTGAAACTCACATTTTTGTGGTTGAAATTAAAAGAACAATAAATATTCACTATCTATATTGTACGTATTATTAGTAAAATAATTTTAAATCTCTACTGTATATTTTGAACAATTCAAGCGTACAATTTAAAATAAAAATATGGTAACACTAAGGTGAACCAGTTACTTGATAAGCAAAATACCAAGAGCCTGTTTGGCAAGCCGCCAAAATCAGCTTATTTTGAGAAGTGTTTTTTTTCATTAAAAGTGCTTTTTAGAAAAGTGTTGCGAGATAAATAATTTGTGTTTGGCCAAATCTTAAAGAAGTGATTTTGTTATTAATTTGTGTTTGACCAATATTTAAAAAAATTATCAAGTTACAAAAATAGATATATAATAATATTAATTTGATTAAATATGGAAGTTTGACATCGGTACTCTTATCTCAAATAATAAAAAACACTTATTTTTCAATAAGTTACTTTTTTCAGCTTCCCCCTCCACAATATAAAAATAATTTCTGTTGCCACTCAAAAGCACTTATTTTTACCTAGAATTTTAACCAAACACCACAAAATTTTAAAAATAAGCACTTTTTGATAAAAATAAACACTTCTTTCTCTCCAGAAGCTTAGCCAAATAGACTCTAAATATGATAGGACAGAATTGAGCTAATGCATGGGTAAAATCGACATTTCATTGTTAAAGATTACGATTATGACAAGTATGAACAAGTTTTTTCATTAATTTGTATGTGCTCCTATTTGTTTTGAATCATATAATGTTTCACGTTATCATTTCTATCACACAAACGGCATAGTTAAATATGATATTTTTGAAAATGGCATTTGATAACACGATTTCATTTGTTTTTAATTTAAATGGGTATTTGTGATTAGGTGCCTGAAATAGAATAACGATGAAATTCAAATCATGCGCAACAAACTTTGGGAATTTTCGTTGGTATTAAAATAAGAGAATAAAAAATTTACTCAAACAAACAAGAACACAATTTGTCATGATTCATCTTCTTTAGCATTTTCCGCGCATCGCGCGGGTGCTATACTAGTGGAAGAAAATGGCAGTTCCACGTTTAAAAGAAAATGTCTCATGACCTATACTGCTTTAACTTTCTTATAGAAGCTATCCTCTTTTTTTTTTTTTTCCTTTTCTTTTCTTTTATTTTTTTTATCTGATTTCCTTCAAAGCCGAGTCGGGTCAGTCCACAAGAGCGATCCATGACCCAAACCCTATTAACTAACATGTACTCCCTCCGTTCCAAAATGGTTGTCATAGTTTCCTTATTAGTCCGTTCCAAAAAGGATGACACAATTCTAAATTCGGAAATATTTTTGAGTTGAAACTACCACTTTACCCTTAATGAAATGCTTTATAGCCACATATTTATGTGTGACTTATTTTGGACCACAAGTTCCAAAAGTCTTATCACATTTCTTAAACTCCGCTCCAAGTCAAACTATGACAACCATTTTGAAACGGAGGGAGTACTAAAAAGAAAAAAACCAGATGTTGAACTAGCGAGCAACATATTAGTCAAGCTTTTACAAGGTACTGAGATCATCAGGAACATAGGATCAGAGCATCTTGGATATACACAAAGGCATGCACAGTCAAATTAGCAGACTTTTCCCTCCCCTTCCTCATCCTGCTCACTTCTCCCTAACCAAATCCCACCGTTGTGTTTATGTGGCTTTGGCAAGTTCCCACAATCCGAGTTACTTAAAAAGAAATTCTGTAGTCATTTCCAGTTGTATCTTGTGCCAAAGTAACTGTTGGAGTTGCTGGAATATTTTCTACATATGCAAGTGATAGAAGAGAAAAATGATGCATGTAATTTGTTACTATTAGCTAACTTTCCATTACCTCTTTGTTATCTTGATTATTTCTCTTTGGCAGGTGAGGGGGGGCCTTCTCATTCCAGTGTTGATGCGGAAGCTGGTGCAGTGAATGTAACAGCTGATGCTTGTCCATTTGGGTTTGTATCAATCTTCTATGCTGTAGCTATTTATTGAGAATGCTATCTTATGTTCTAATGTTTCTAGCAAGAACAGGAAAGAGAATCATGTAGTATAAAAACTGTGGTATTACTGATGTATGTCTACTTCTACTGATATACTCAGAGATAATACTATGGTGTTATCCTTCTAGGTTATATGCTGAAATGACACTTAAAACTAGAGCTGTGACCAAACTAATTGAAACTGGTGTGTTTGTTTCACTTTTGGTTGATATTGCACTACATCACTAGAATTTTTGTTCTAACTGGTTTTCTAGATTCAACTCTCTTATAGTCATGGCAGCTATAAACCTGTGTGTTGCATTTGGGCTCCACTTCATCACTATGGTACATGACTTGTGAATATTATAACAGGATTCTCCATTTTGCTGCGCTAATTTTTAAATTGCATGTCTCGTACTTATTTGGCAGCGGTATTTAAATAACATAGTACAGTGTAATTTACACATACTCTAGTCTCTACTTTCTATTTGAAAAGTAAATCCTATGAATATATCTTGATCCAATGACTAAATTTGAAATAGTGAAAGCTTGGACTAAAGGAGGCATGATGACTATAATCATTTGTTTAAGACGGAGAAGTAAATCACGGATGGAATCGTACATTCCATTCAGAGTGATGTTCGGCATTTTATGCCTACTTTTCCTTAATATTTCCGCACATTTGAGCTTGTTTTGCACTTGTTTGGTGGCTTGTGAATATGGTTTTACGCTGATGTTGTGTTGTTCGTGTGTAGGTCGTTACGCGATACATTTGGAGCGTTTCGAAGCTTGATTGAGCATGAATTGATTGGATGATGATTGAAGATTGGATCGAGCACACAAAGGCACGACACGAGCCGAGTTTGGAGCGGAAAAGAGCAATTTTTGGCCTAGCGCTGCAGCCTCCGCGCCGCGCCATCCATAGCGCGAGGAGGTCTGCGCGTTTCAAGGCGCGTCGCAGGGCTAAGGCACGAAGCCTGGAGGCGTGTTCTGGTCGTTTGCATGCTTTTTGGGGCGCGGGGCGCCCGTTATAGCGCCCCTTATGCGCGATTTTACTTCCTATTCCTTCTAGTTTTGGGTTTAACTTATTTACAAGGGTTTGGAAACAATATAAATAGTTTATTACTTAGTTTTTCATGGGAGTTCAGACTTTTGGAGCAAGTTTTGGAGGAGAGGGGAGGAGCCCTAGATGTCTTCTACACAAGTTCTTTCTCTCTTTCTCTTATTCTTCTCTTTAATTCTATAGTTTGTTCGTTCTAGGGTTAGAGTAAATACATGAAGGTTGATGTTTGAAAGTTGATTTCTTCCTATTGATTTACCATTACGGATTGTTTATTCTTTCTTGATCATAATTGTTTGATTATAACGGCCGTATAATTGAACACTATCTACGGTTCTTAGATTGAACTCGACAGAGGGAATTTATGAACGCAAATAAGAAAGAATAGAACTAGTTTGTGAACCCGGGCATCGGGGAACCAATTCGCGGGTAGGATAGACATATACTTGCTTGCCTAGTTTAACCCATTACAGGATCGTTAATGCGTGCACGTGATTCAACCCATAGACATATAGGGATTGGAGTAGCCTGCATAGACCGTGAAGAATCGAAAGGTTTTCACGGGTACAATTAACCTGTTAGTTAGCAATCTAGGAAATCAAGAAGTAGAATCAACTGGAAAACTCAACTGGACTGTTTGCAACTCTGACCCTGGACCGTTTCTCCATTATTGATAACAACCCATAAATTTCTCTCAAATACTTGATCTCAATTACTTGTTTTAATTATTGCAATTAGTTAGTAAAATCTCAACCATTGGAAAAGATCCCTGAATAGTTTATATAAATTGTTTGATAGGATTCAGTCTGAATAGTCCTCGTGGGAACGATACTCGATTTATCACTTTATTACTTGTCGACCACGTATACTTGCGTGTGCGTTTGGGAGCAACAAGTTTTTGGCGCCGTTGCCGGGGACTAATTATTGACTGATTTCTTTTTGAACAGTTTATTACTTACTATTCAGGTTTAATTTTTGTTTCGAGTTTTGTGTTGTTTCAGGTATTAGGTCCTGCTCGATCTTTACCTACATGAATGGCAGAAGACCAAGCTTTAGCTGTGCGAGATGTTGCGCTCCCCAGCCTGGAGGGAGTAGCATCGAGCATAGTTAAGCCCGCTATCACCGGAGGCTTTGAGATTAAGTCCGGCATGATTCAGTTGCTGCATGTGACTAGACAATATGGTGGATTACTTCATGAGGATCCGCAGCAACACATTCAGAACTTTCTGGAGATCAGTGATACTTATACACCAGCGGGTGTTCCTACTGATTATGTTCGCTTGACGTTGTTCCCGTTTTCACTGATTGGGGCAGCAAAGAAGTGGTTAAAGGCTGAAAAGTCTGGGTCTATCACTACTTGGGAGGATTTGGCTAAGAAGTTCTTGGCTAAATTTTATCCGTCTGCCAAGACAGCCCGGCTGAGGAGCGAAATTATGTCCTTCAGACAGTTAGAAGGAGAATCCTTGTATTCAGCCTGGGAGCGTTTCAAAGCTCTATTGAGAGATTGTCCACACCACAACCAATCCAATGAGGTTGTTGCACACACTTTTGTTGAGGGGCTGAACCAACATACTAAGATCGTGGTTGATGCTGCTGCTGGAGGCCAAGTACTGGCCTTAAATTTTGATCAGATTTATGATTTACTTGACAAGTTTTCGCAGAGCAATCCTGATTGGCAGGGAGATAGTAGAGCTATTACGCAGAAACCTGCAGGGGTACTTCAGTTAGATGCAGTTTCAGAGCTAAGGGCGAGGATGGATGCTATTTCCAATCAAATTAGCAAGTTAGCTCTGCAAAAGGCTCAGCAACCAGTGGCTCCAGTGCAACAACTCCAGAGCTTTTGTGAGGTTTGTGGTCAAGACCATGCTACAGAGGTTTGCTCTTCTAATCCAGAGTCAGTTTATTACGTGGGTAATCAAAACAGGCTGCAGGGTCAAAACCAGTTTGGTAATGGTTATTATCAAGGCAATACGAGAGCTCCGAATAATTACCACCCACTTCCAGCACCACCACAGCAGGTTAGCAGTTCAGTTGAAGATATGCTAAAGCAGATAATGGTAGGCCAGCAGAGAATGATAGCTGACACTGCAGCCCATGCACAAGCCATACATGATCTTGCCAATGCTCAAAAGAACCTGGAGCACCAGTTGGGACAGTTGGTGGGAGAAAGAAGCACTGTTAAAAAAGCGCCTGAACAATGTCTTGCAGTGACCTTAATTGAAGGTGGAGAGCTGATGACCAAGTCTGAAGAGAGAGCTGAAATAGAAAAAGTTGAGAAAGTGGAGAAGGTAAAGAAGAAAGAAGAGAGAAAGGAGGCACCTCTGCCACCTCCACCATTCCCGCAGAGACTATTACCATCGAAGGATATGGCCCAGTATCAAAAATTTGTGAGTATGTTGAAAGAACTTCAAGTTAATATTCCTTTGACTGATGTGTTTGAATTGATGCCATCCTTTGTGAAGTTCTTAAAAGAAATTTTAGTGAAGAAGAAAAAGCCTCAAGAGATAGATACAGTTGATTTAGTTGAGGAGTGTAGCACAATCTTGAGTAAGCTACCTCCAAAACTTCAAGATCCTGGGAGGTTTACTATTCCTTGTACCATTGGAGGGCATAATATCACTGGTGCCTTGTGTGATTTGGGTGCGAGCATAAATCTCATGCCTCTGTCTGTTTGCAAAAGGTTAGGGCTAGGAGCAATCAAGCCCTCTTCAGTTACTCTTAAGATGGCGGATGGATCACTCACTCACCCTGATGGTAAGTTGGAGGATGTGTTGCTAAAAGTTGGTAAGTTTACATTCTCTGCTGATTTTGTAGTCCTAGATTATGAAGAGGACCGAGAAGCTCCAATCATTTTGGGGAGACCATTCTTAGTCACCTCGAAGGCAATTATTGACATGGAGCTGGGTGAGATGACTGTTAGAGCGCATGGAGAAAAGGTTACTTTCAAGGTTTATAATGGGAAGGAGCACATAGCTAAGGTGGAAGAGTGCTCTATGATTGAATGTGTCAAACAAGAAGATGGAAGTAAACCACATGTGAAGTTGAAGATGGGTTCTCTAAAAGAAGGGAAGAAAGTAAAAGTTCGGCGTAAGAAGAGAAGACATAAAGGCTGGAAGTGAGCTAAAAGTGTCGTCGTGCCACGACGTTAACTAAGGCGCTTCTCGGGAGGCAACCCGAGTTTGTACTTGTATTATTTTATTTATAGTGTCACGTAGTTGTTGTTTTTCCTTGGATTGCAGGTTCATGTAATGTCGAGGCTAAGTGTGGGGTGTCCTCACCCTTGCCTAATATTGATGACCTGATGAGGGAAGTCTGAGTACCTCATACGATATGGAAGCTTGGAGGATGCTAGCACCAAGGACTAGAATCTTCAGGGAAGTTTTCTTTACCTTGCGCTTTCTTATTTTTAGCACTGAGGACAGTGCTTAGTTTAAGTGTGGGGTGGAGGAACTACCCTTTATTTATTTTTGAGGTTAGGGATGCATGTACCATAGGATTTTTCTTTTGTCACTTGACTTTATTTTTATTTGTTGCTTTAATATATGAAAAAAAAAATTAGAAAACCAATGAAAAATTCCAAAAAGATTTTCTTTTTAGTCTTTATTAGTGGTACATGTCATCCACCCCGTGGTTTTTCTTATGGCCTCGGTTCTTTTCCACGGGGAGGCCTTTGAACCGGGTAGTTTTTTATTTTTAGGATTAGAATAATTAGTTGTAGATGACCCTAGACGAAGGGAATAGGTAGAATGCTAGGTGCCTTTGATGTGTTTGATACCGGTGGACTTGAATTGATTGCATGTGCTATTTGTGGTGTCCTTGAGTTTTAATTTTGATGCATGCCTAGAGAAAAATTGGAACGACCCCCTTGAGATGCTGAGTCCGCTTGCTTGACTTTTGTGAACCTTTGTGCATTAGTGCTTAAATTTCCACAAGTTGCATTCTAGAAGCTTAGTTGAGAGTTGTTGATGGAACCTTTTTGTGTGGACCATGTGCAATGTGTGTTGTGAGGCATGTTCTTGTTTACTCCATGTTGCATGTTAATGTCTAGAACTTGCCCCGTGTGTGTGCAAAGCGAAATCCTAGGTTTGCTCTAGTCGGGAAATGATACAAGGCCTTCTTTTGGTTAGCCTACCCTTACATATATACCTTGGGAAAAAAATTTATTGTTGTGATTTCTTTGACCCTTTTTGTTGGTACCCACACCCCGAGCCTACCCATTTGTTCTAAATTGTCTCTTTTGGCCCTTTACTCCTTAAGCACTTTAGTTGATATTGTGTAGTTGATTGGAGCTGTGGTCGGAATTGGGAGGTTTTTGAGTGGAGCTAATGAAGGGGAATAATTGAAAATTTGTGAAGTAGTGAAAGGCATTGGTAAGGTTGGATGAAATTGGAATAAGAAAAGAAAAAATAGCAAAGTTGAAAAGAAAGAAAAAAATTGTGGAAAAAGAAATAAAGAGAAAAAGATATCCATTCCTTGCTAGTGTGTACTTATATGAAAAATGCTACTTGTGAGAAGGTGTATGTGTGATAGTTGTTGATTGGGTGGCTTGATGAGATTTGTGCTTAATTAATTGTGATGTATTAAAGTGCTTAGGGAGGTAGTCACTATTACCATATGTATCCTACCCGCCCCTTAGCCTACGTTACGACCTTTCTAAAGTCCTAGTTAATCTCGATTGGAGTGAGCTTACATTAGTGGAGTCCTACACTACGGGCAAGCCTATGGTACATTGTGTGTGACATGTGAGATTTTCATGAGAGTGAGTGAATTCATTTGTATTGCCCCCGTTCTAGTCATGATATTGGTTTTGTGTGTGATTTTTGGGGGGCACTCTCTTGCTTCATATTGGTGAGGGCGCATGGTTTGCATGAAATAGGTGAAGTTGATGGCTTCTTGGTTGAGTAGATAGGTGTGATTTTGTGGGAGCATGGTTGCAATAAGTTGAGTTTGTGCATTTGAGTTATTTTGGGGTGGTTGTTCTCATATTTTTGGGTTTTGGTAAATTGTTGGCATGTTTGTGGATCCATAGTAGTCATGTGTGCATTGGTTCAATGGTCGGTATCAACCATAGTCATAGGCAGACCTGTTTTACCTAGGTTGGGGAGTTAGTTTTGACTTGCTCGAGGGCGAGCAAAGGGTCAAGTGTGGGGTGGTGATGTTCGGCATTTTATGCCTACTTTTCCTTAATATTTCCGCACATTTGAGCTTGTTTTGCACTTGTTTGGTGGCTTGTGAATATGGTTTTACGCTGATGTTGTGTTGTTCGTGTGTAGGTCGTTACGCGATACATTTGGAGCGTTTCGAAGCTTGATTGAGCATGAATTGATTGGATGATGATTGAAGATTGGATCGAGCACACAAAGGCACGACACGAGCCGAGTTTGGAGCGGAAAAGAGCAATTTTTGGCCTAGCGCTGCAGCCTCCGCGCCGCGCCATCCATAGCGCGAGGAGGTCTGCGCGTTTCAAGGCGCGTCGCAGGGCTAAGGCACGAAGCCTGGAGGCGTGTTCTGGTCGTTTGCACGCTTTTCGGGGCGCGGGGCGCCCGTTATAGCGCCCCTTATGCGCGATTTTACTTCCTATTCCTTCTAGTTTTGGGTTTAACTTATTTACAAGGGTTTGGAAACAATATAAATAGTTTATTACTTAGTTTTTCATGGGAGTTCAGACTTTTGGAGCAAGTTTTGGAGGAGAGGGGAGGAGCCCTAGATGTCTTCTACACAAGTTCTTTCTCTCTTTCTCTTATTCTTCTCTTTAATTCTATAGTTTGTTCGTTCTAGGGTTAGAGTAAATACATGAAGGTTGATGTTTGAAAGTTGATTTCTTCCTATTGATTTACCATTACGGATTGTTTATTCTTTCTTGATCATAATTGTTTGATTATAACGGCCGTATAATTGAACACTATCTACGGTTCTTAGATTGAACTCGACAGAGGGAATTTATGAACGCAAATAAGAAAGAATAGAACTAGTTTGTGAACCCGGGCATCGGGGAACCAATTCGCGGGTAGGATAGACATATACTTGCTTGCCTAGTTTAACCCATTACAGGATCGTTAATGCGTGCACGTGATTCAACCCATAGACATATAGGGATTGGAGTAGCCTGCATAGACCGTGAAGAATCGAAAGGTTTTCACGGGTACAATTAACCTGTTAGTTAGCAATCTAGGAAATCAAGAAGTAGAATCAACTGAAAAACTCAACTGGACTGTTTGCAACTCTGACCCTGGACCGTTTCTCCATTATTGATAACAACCCATAAATTTCTCTCAAATACTTGATCTCAATTACTTGTTTTAATTATTGCAATTAGTTAGTAAAATCTCAACCATTGGAAAAGATCCCTGAATAGTTTATATAAATTGTTTGATAGGATTCAGTCTGAATAGTCCTCGTGGGAACGATACTCGATTTATCACTTTATTACTTGTCGACCACGTATACTTGCGTGTGCGTTTGGGAGCAACACAGAGATTATACTAGTAGGAGGCAGGTGTTGCAATGTTGAGATTCCATAATCACAGACATCAGAGTAACTTGAAATTAGCATTTTTTTTCTTTTCTTGTCTCTTCATTTTGCTTTTCTTGGTTAATTCATCCCACCATATCAAACAAAAAGCATTGATTCTATACCCCCACAAGAGCATTTTGATTGGAAACATTTCACTTAGTGAGCCAACCAACTCCAAATTTATTGGATAAATGAGCTATGGATGTTGGATGGTTAAACCAAAAAAAAAAAAAAAAAAAAAGTAGAAGTCATGAAGTTCAAAAATTCAGAAGCTAAGATGCACTTGAATTTTTCACCTTTCCTTCTTCATATTGGATGAATTTTTCACCTTGTTTAAATACCACTCGCCAGACATCATCATACAACATATTAATTTGTGGATATAATATTCAGATTATTTATAATATGTATTAATTTTAATAAAATAAATTATAAATATTCAGGTATAAAAAGTACACCGTCTTAATCATTCATTATTTAAATCTTAATACAATATCTTAATATTCAAATGTATATTAATATTAAACGTCCTAATATTAATAAAAGCAAATTGCTCCTTGATATCTTTATTTGACTTTTTGTCTGTAAATTAAAAGCGTTCAAGAAAATTTATTAGGCTGATTTGCAAAAATATGACACGAGAAGTAATGGTTTGCCTTTTTACCCGTGCTAATAGATGATTGGCAAAAATGTCTCCGTTAAGGTTTAATAAAAAAAATCTGGGGCCAAGACTTGTCTTTATATTTTTTCGCTTTTCAACACTTATCCCTTCAAGTATTGGCAAAAGGCAATGCTTGCCGCACTTGGCCGTAAGTACGTCTTGGCAAAAAGGCAAGACTTGCCTTTGTCCCCTGCTCGATTTGCCAACACTTGAACAACAAGTGTTGGCAAAAGGCAACACTTGCCGCACTTCGTCGTAATTGCCAAGACTTGCCCCTTCCAGTCTTCCCTGCATTCTTGCCATATAACTTGAAGTATTGGCAAAACAACACTTGTCCTTGAAGTATAACCAATTGCTAAGACTTACAAAAATTTTACCTTGAAGTCTTGGCTCCGGACTAAATAAGGGCATTTTGCTAAAACATTCCTTAGCGCGGCAATTTTGTAAGACCACTCCTTATGGAGGGCATGCCGTGAAATTTTTCGTTATTGCCAACTTGATTGCATTACTTTAAATACTTTGGACTTTTGTTTAATACTCCCTCTGTCTCAAATTATTTGTTCTTCTTTCTAAAAATAGTCATCTCAAAATATTTTTGCAGTTGGAATTTCAAAGTAAATTTCTCATTTTTTTCCATTTTATCCATAGTAGCAAATGTCTTGAAGACCACAAAGATCTTACTTATTGGTTAATATTATAATTGTTCAAATACCAATAAAGATTAAATAAGAATAAAATAGTCAATAATCTCCCCTTATTATTGATTTTTTAAGGAACGGTAAAAATGAAGAGCACAAATAATATGAGATAAGGATTACTCAACTAACCAATTTCTCCACAAGATTTAAAAATTTTCTTGGAAACAAACGGAGGCATTTTATGCAAAGACTAATAAAGGGACAAAGCAGAGCCATAATAATCATAATCACATGATGGCTAGCGAACTTTCTCCTCGTGGAACGAAATGCTCTTTGGAAGAGGATGAAAAAGAAGATGATATTGATGATTATGGACCCTATAGGTCTGACGATTCTGATTATGAAACTGATCGAAATCCCCAACCGGGCCGCAGGATCTGGAACCGCTATATGAGGGAGTGCAGGGAAAGCGAGGTTAGTACTACTATCGTTATTTTACTAACTACTTTTGCTTGTTTCTTAGTAATCATTACTATTATATTATTGGTTGAATAGGGTTTTGATATCACTGTGTTCCCGGGTACTGCTGATAATGTTACAATTGTGCCAATGACCAAATACCTGAACATCCCTAAGGAAAAACAGAAATACACTGACCTCTGCAGCATGGCTATTCGCGATTTCAATTCTCAGAATGTAAGCGCCTTCTTCTTAAATATATTTAATTCCGAAAGAGTAACATCTTTTCCAAACCCAGGGTCTTCCGGAAACAGCCTCTCTATCTCTCTCGTGGTAGGGCTAAGTTCTGAGTACACCATACCCTCCCCAGACCCCACTTGTGGAATTATAGTGGGTACATTGCCGCTGTTGTTTGTATGTGTTGTTTGTATGTGTTTGTGGGAACACATTCACAGCTCTGTCTCTTTTCTCTTCAAGGGTAAAAACTATGTGTTTGTGGATCTTGTGTCTGTCAACGCATCATTTGCTGCTGGTGTTTGGTATTACTTCACCTTCCGAGCCGAGGATAAGACTGAGGGACTTAAGACCTTTCAAGCATTGGTGTGGGACGGAATCAATGGACACAGATATGCAGAATTTTGTAGGCCTAAGAAAAATCAAGGTGAACTTTGTGTATCTTCTATCTTCTTGTTATGTACACTGCTTACTTATATACAACCTTTTCTCTGATTGGTTTATATAATAACCTTCATGCGTATGGTTAGTACACATAGACTGACACATGTGTGAGTACTTTGTGCAGATTATGCAATATACACTATAAATATGACAAATAAACTACACATGCCCATGCTGAATATTTATGCACGACTTTTGATCTAGTTCAGAATGTTCTTAAGCCCTTCTCACCATCATTGCCAACACATTTTTTTTTTTTTTGGTTTTTGTTTTTGTGATTGATACTGTTGTACTCTAACATGCATTAGACAAGTATGAAGATTCTGCAGTGGATTAAATTTTTACCTTTTTTCTAATAAGATGGATTAGCCTTAACTTTGATCTCATTTAGTGAATGCATAATAAAGTTTCACTTATCAGCACCAATAGACCTGTCTGTGTCATGCAAAATCTAGCATGTTTCATGAACTATACAAGCAACCTTAGCCCTCCATCTTCAGAACTCTTAACCAATATCTCTAAAGGCAACTTGGAATTTTGAAACTCATTGTAATTTCCCTAGATTGCCATGGTGCGGCAGCCTAGCTTCTGCATCTTATATAACTACTTTTTTTGGCAGCTTAGCTTGATTGGTTGTCCTAACGAAGTAACAGAGGTCAATACCAATACAATCTATGTTGCTCGGATAAGGATGCACATATCCCATTCGGGTTGTAGAGCTAGATTTCAGACTCTTTCACATAAAGTTTATGATTTAAGGGTTTGGATTGGAGTACGGGTGGTGCTATGCGACTTTTGCACAATTAGGCAAAGTAACAAGTTAAAAGCCAGTATAATGAAATTTCATCTAAATACTTAATATTCTATTCATAAGTGATCTCGTATATTTTGTTCTTCCCCAAAAATTCACTATTTCATCTCTGCCCACTCCACACAAGCCTATAGCTCTTCAACCGTTCCTTCCATCATTAATGGTGACCAAGTTACTCCTTCACTCATCATTTGACGTCCAGAGTTCCATCTCGTTGCATATGGCAGTGGACAAGCCATTAAGAAAACGTTATATTCAAGTGCATATTCTTACCGGGAATTTTCTTATAGTTAATTATAAATTTGGATTCTATGATTTTGAGATTTGCATCTGGAGTTATGGAATTTTGGATATTCAAGAAGAGGATGAATATTTTTGAAAGCAATTAGTGTTTCGGATTTGTTTAGTTCTATTCCAACTGTACTAATTTCAAGCTATGGAGAAAAGGCATTCTTCTTTCAACCCGGTTCTTTTTTTTTTTTTTTTGGGTGTGCGTTTATCTCATATTGGAAGAGGAAGTTGCTCTCTTTCGCATCTAGGTATTTGTTATTATTTGTTAGAAGTGAAAATAGGAATGGAAGAACTATGTTGTGTGGAGTACTGAGGCTTTGAAGGCTAGCTGTACTAGGACTTAGGAATAAAAGTGCAAAACACACACAGACAGACACCACACACATATATATATTGAGAACAAATAAGAAAGGGAATTTAACCTATAACCAGAGCCTAGATTTTATCAGCAAGATAAAAGCATGTATTCTCTGCTAATCTATTGAGTGGTGAGCTTAATTTTGTTTTGTTTCCGATTTTTTTGCTAATCTTATACTGACGTTCTATTTTTTAGTTTCATATATTCGAACAAGTCTTTTCGGTCTACAATTATTCTCTGCAATCATCCTTGTGAATGTCAGCTATTATTATTATTTGCATTAAACCTTTTAAAGTCTACAATAACTATTGCTGATGTAGAGGACTTGTTGTTTTATGTAGAATTAAGTGCAGTTAATTCACTGCTCGATTGCATTCTATTTTATACTATAATACTAGATATAGTAAATACCATAGTTGCAGGTAACTCAGTGAAGAGCTGATAAGAACATAGATTACTTGATTAATAGCACTTCGTCGCTGCAAGCTCCATATGTTTTATCTTTTTATTTTTTAGGTGCATTTAAGAGTAATCATATTAACCAAAGCAGGGAATCTTAGTAGTGCAGTTGGTTCGAAAACCCGCTTTGCAATCCCCTCTCATATTTCCTCTTCCCTTTCCCCCTATATACTTCACAAAAAAAAAAAAAAGTGTAAAAAACAGAAGAAGAACATCCAGAAGTTGAACTAGCCAGCAGCATATTAGCCAAGCCTTCACAAGGTAGAACATAGAAGCAGAGCATCTTAGATATACAAAAGGCAGCACAATCCAACTGACTTCTCCTCCCCCTTTTCATCCCTCTGACTGTTCCGTAACCATTTTCGAGATCTACTCTTCTCTATTCTCGACTCTGCTTCAGAAATTTTGAATCTAAATTTTCTTCTCTCAAGTTACCCCTGCCAGTGCTTTCGTGTCCTCTTCACCTCATCAGTGTTCCTGACTTGTAAATGAGGTTATCTTTTGCTATATGAACTTGAGATTTTCAGTATTTCGGTCTAGGTGCATGTGGGCGTTGGTGCACTTGTGCTTATGTGGCTTTGGCAGTTCCAGCAATCTAAGTTACTTAAAAATATCCACATCTTGTGCCATGGTAATGGTTGTAATTTCTGGATTATTTTTTTATATAGGCAAGTGATAGAAGGCAAAAATGTTGCATGTAATTTGTTAGTAGACTTTGCTTTACCTCTTTGCTATCTTGATAATTTATTTTTTGCAGGTGATGCGGGACCTTCTCATCCCAGTGGTGATGCGGAAGCTGTGCAGTGAACATAACAGCTAATATTTGAGAACATCTATCCGTTTTGGCTCGTATCAATCTTCTATGTTGTAGCTATCTATTGAGAATGTTAACTTATGTTCTACTGTTTCTAGCAAGAACAGGAAATAGAATCTTGTAGTATTAATACTATGGTGTCACTGACATATGTCTACTTCTATTGATGTAATCAGAGATAATATTATGGTGTTTTCTAGGTAATGTGCTGAATGACACTCAACTAGAGTTGTGACCGAACTTTTTCTTTTTTATTAACGGAATATAATGTTAATTACTACTGGATGGTAACATTAGTACAAAATGCTCCTCTGTCTTCAGTAGGAGACTTGGTTTACAAAAAGCTCTTTTCAAAGTAGTACTTGAGGGATTACCTAATCTTCAAAAAGAGGAAAAAAAAAAAAAATTATTGCGATGGTGGAGACGGAGGTACGCAGTGAACTTTCTCCTCGTGGAACGAAACGCTCTTTGGAAGAGGAAGAAAAAGAATATGATATTGATGGTGATGGTCCTATAACTCTGACGATTCTGATTTTGAAACTGATCGAAATCCCCCGACGAGCCGCAAGATCTGGAACCAATATTTGAGGGAATGCAAGGAAAGCTGAGGTTAGTAGTACTATCATTATTGTATTCTTATACAACAACAATGTAACCAGTACGTAGATATTATCCTTACCTTTGCCATGATGTTTTTCGATAAACCCTGGCTCAAGAATATAAAATTCTTATACAATAGTACTTTTTTTTTTCTTAATAATCATTATTGGTTCAATAGGGTTTTGATATCACTGTGTTCCCGTGTACCGCTGATAATGCTGCACTTGTGCCAATGACGAAGGCCCTGAAGATTCCTGAGAAAAAACAGAGATACACTGACCTCTGCAGCATGGCTATTCCCGATTTCAATTCTCAGAATGTAAGCTCCTTGTTCTTAAATATATTCTGATATGTGATTGTACTGTAATTTTTTTAAACCAAATATGTCACTGTGCATTGTGCTAAGTGACTAGTAATATATTGAGTCAATCCAACAATGTCTTACAATGTGAAAATAATAAGAACTTGCAAGTACTAAAAATAAAACCGTCACCGTAGAATCAGTCTAAGGTGGATTAGTAGATGAACCAGAAACTTGCTAGAGAAAAAGAGAAAATCCTTCAACTCGTAGCCTAGCAACGCTATTGGACTGTTTATTTTGCTACTGGACAGTGTCTTTCGCGCTAGCGCTGTGACATCCTCGTTGATCTGGACATTTATACCAAGCAACAGGCTTCCTCCTAATGTAAAATAATAATGCCATTTGCTTAATACCTTTAGAGATTGCCAACGCCCCATGAGCTCAATGAACAGCTTCAAGAAAAACCCCTCTGCGTTCTCTTTTCTGCTGCAGTAGAAAACGAACCAATGTGGCTGCTTGAGTCCTCCATCCAAGCCCCAACTTGAGCCTCCTCCAAAGAAAGAGCATGCCATCATTTATTCACTACGAGCCTGTATAGCTGACCCTGACTATTGTTGTTTGATTGTACTGAAATTGATCTTTTGGCTGTCTCTTTTTTCTTTTAAAGGGTAAAAAGTATGAGTTTGTGGATGTTGTGACTGTCAACGGATCATTTGCTGCTGGTGTCTGGTATTACTTCACCTTTCAAGCCAGGGATACTACTGATGGAGTAAAGACCTTTCAAGCATTGGTGTGGGACGGAATCAGTGGAGAAAAATATGCGAAATTTTGCGGGCTTAAGAAATATCAAGGTGCAGGCGATGAAGTGATCTTTCCTAGGTTCTTATGGTGCAGCAGCCTAGCCTCTGGTACAATGATTGTTATCGTTTTGTTCTTTTGGTGCATTATCATACAAACCAAAGAAGGGGAATCTTAGTAGTGCGGTTAACTATATGAACTTACGCCTTGTTGGTGAGTGTTGGATTTCCGCCTTGTAATTCCCTCCCATATTTCCTCTTCCATTTCAACCCTATGTACTAACAAAAACTACAAACCAAAGAAGAGAAATTGAACAGGAAAGCACACAAGGTCCTGAGATCATCAGGAACATAGAAGCCGGCCTCTTAGAATATACACAAGGGGCCAGGGGGCACAGTCCAATTAGCAGACTTTTCCCTCCCCTTCCTCATCTCTCTCACTTCTCCCTAACCAAATCACGAATTTGGAAGTCTAGCTTTTGCTATATGAACTTGAGATTTTCTGTTTCTCGGTCTAAGGGCATGTGGGCCGTTGAAGCACTTGTGCTTATGTGGGTTTTGCAAGTACACACAATCTGAGTTAATAATAAAATATCGAACTCCATAGTCATTTCTAATTGTACCTTTTGTCAAAGTAATGGTTGGAGTCGGCGTGGCGTAAAGTGAAGATTGGGGGGAGTAGAAAAAATTCCCTTATGGGGTATTCCGAAGGTGTAACCTAGGCAATGAAAAAGTGGCCCGATACTTCAACTAGAGGAGCGACCAGTTGGTTCACCAAACTCCGACCCAGCGGCACACATTCTCCAAGTCCGAAGGGATCCAGTGCCCAACTACCGACTTCTCCCGGAATTGCGTTATCGGAGCTGAGCCAGGAATGGCCGTTAAATTTCTATAGGCAAGTGATAAATGAGAAAGTGATGCATGTAGTAATTTGTCAGTATTAGCCAACCTTGCTTGACCTCTTCTTTATCTTGATTATTTCTTTTCGGCAGGTGAGGGGGGACCTTCTCATTCCAGTGTTGATTCGGAAGCTGTGCAGTGAACATAATAGCTAATGTTTGAGAACATCCATCCGTTTAGGGTGGTATCAATCTTCTATGTTGTAGCTATTTTATTAAGAATGTTAACTTATGTTCTAATGTAAGAGAATCTTGTAGTATTAAACTTGTGGTGTTATTGACATATGTTCTACTTCTAATATAATGAGAAAGAATAATATGGTGTTATCCTCTAGGTTATGTGCTGAAAATGACACTTAAACTAGAGTTGTGACCAAACTACTTGAAGCTGGTAATTTGTGTGTAAACGCACACTAATACTTCAGTACTTGAAACGAGGTTACTTTCATCACATATTTACCATTTCTTTTTATTTGACATAACATACATTTGCCTCACTTGTTTTTGGATTTAATGAATATCGAAATCTGAATGGTTAATACCCCAGAGTTTTAAGTGCATTTGTTCTTAAAAAAAAATTAACCACTTAATGGTTCTTGATAGATCTGAATCATTTAGATTTTCGACAAAGTATAAATATCAATAAAAGATATTTCTTGAAAAGATAGACTTTCTATTACCACTATGTGTATAACCACACAACTACCACTGCACTACTACTATCATTAACCACCACCAAAACCACCACACCACCTTCTATCGACAATTTCCAACCACCACCACCACCTACATTTACCACCAACCACCTCAACCATGAGAGCAACTACCACCACCACCTCAACCATGAGAGCAACTACCACCACCACATATCAGTAACACACCAACCACATCTTCTATCACAACTATCTCCACCATGCTACCGCTGTCATTAGTACCAACCATCACCACAAGCACCGTCAGCCTCAACTACCAACCGCCTTTGCAAATGCTACCTCCACTGCTAACTAACACCACCAAGGGCTGATTCAAGATTTGAAGGTTGCGGGTGCCACTCACTATATTTATCCTTTGTTATAACGAGTGGGTGGGATCGGTCAGTTTTTTGTTACTTTAATTAGGTTAAATAAAGTTGCATTTTATTCGCAATAAACAAAAAAGTTTGATTGAATTTATTTATTCCTTTTTTCACACTTATTTTGAATTCTACATTGTAGAAGATCATTGTAAAAATAAATAAATAAATAAATAATGAAAAATAAAATTGAAAGAGCATCTAAATTAGAAAATTTGCTAAAAGAATAGCTTAATTACTACATACTATATATTTTTTAGAATCGACTAGGCTAATTTACCTTCAATAATCTAGTGTTAATTTCTTCATCTTAATTATCATGTTTTGTAGTAATTACTTGTATAACAAACACTTCAAATTATCAATTTATGAGAATTACTCAAAAGATCTATCAATCATGCCACTTATTTTTTCAGCCAATAGAAAATCAAATTGGTCTCCAGATTGTAAAATTTAAAAAGTATATTAATTAAAATCAATTCAATCTATTTACAGAAGATTTTTTTCAATAAAATAAGGTACAATAGTAAAAATAAATTAAATATAAAAAAGACAAAGAGAAAAGAAGAAGGAGAAGAAGAAGAGAGAGGAAGATATTTATCTATCAAATAACATGGAAAAATGAAAAGGTGGAGAGAAAACGGAGAAAGAGATGCCTAGAGACAATCTAATTTCTATTGCCTAGGATAGGACTGTGCATAAAAAATGGTTCGCAAGGATTCGAACCCACATCTCTTGTAGGGAAACATAAACACCTTACAACTGGCACTAACACTGCCTTTGGTACGGTGGGTGCCAATTTTTATATTTGTAAGATTCTTATTGTAGATATACATGTATACAACGTGTCTCGATCGAAGCTAGCGGGTGTCGTGATACTCGGTATGATACACATAGATCCGCCCCTGAAGACCACCACCATTACCGACCACCACTAACACTATTGTCAACCACCACCACCAGTCACTTTGCCAAATACCACCAGCCACCAGCACCTCATGACATATTAATTATGGATATAATATTTGGATTATTTTATAATATGTATTAACTTTAATAAATTAAATTATAAAACATTCAGGAGTAAAAAGTACACAATCTTAATCATTCATTATTCTTATCTTAATACAAAATTTTAATATTAAGATGTATATTAAAATTAGACGCCTTAATCTAATAAAAGCAAATGGCTCGTTGATAGCATTAATTTGACTTTGACGGTAAATTAAAAGTGTTCAAGAAATATTTGTGCTATTAGGCAAAATGCTGCATTGCTTTTGTTGGAATTTTTATGAATGGGTGTGAATGGGCAATGGCCTTTGCACCTTTCAAAGAAAAGGCTTCACATCTATTCACTTCTCTCATTTGTTGGCTATAAATACATCATCATTTCATTATATTTGAACACACGTTTGATAGAAAAATTCTGAAATACTTTCCTTTCTTTTGTATTGTTTTATAAAACAAGAGTCAGTCAGTGTCGTGTCGTGTAATTTGCAGCCGTTGAGTAACTTGCTAGCACACCGACGTTTGAGGTACCGCTACACCGGTGACGGAAAATCCGTTTCTATCCTAGGAAGAGATAATCTGCAACCTCGGGTACTGGATGGAATTAAGTTTCTTAAGGAGATGCTGTGAAGTCGGCAGGCTCGAATTTTGTTCAAAGTTTCATCTCCTTCTTTTATTGCTGCATTTTCTATTTCAAATTATATTTTCGAATACAGAATTTCTAACAATCTTAAGGATCAACATAATTTACATTTTTTCTGTATTTGGTTGGCTGATTGAGAGGAAACTTTAGTGGAAATTATCGGTTGGCGAAACATGGAATCGAAATGTTTCGTGGTGGCCTGTTTCACTTGCTTTCATCGTGATAATATTTCAGTTGAAAAGTGTTGCAAACGTTGCCTCAAAGGAAGTAACAGTTCCTCCGGTCATTTTATTTTATGAAAGGTTTGTTGTTCCTGCACTTGAAATAAATTAGAAGATACAAAAACCTGCAGTAAATAATCTGTTAGTAATAGGACAATCCCGAGCCCACAAGTTACTTGTGTCTCCTTAAGAAATCTAACCCCCTCACGATGCCCAAGGTTCACGGGTTAATTTCTCCCAGGATGGAACGGGATAACAGTTCTACCGTAGCGGCACTTCAAACGGTTAGAACACGGCGAACATAAAGGAACGGAGCAAATCACACGACTCACTTAATATGCAGAAGGAGGGGGGATGCAGTAAGATATGCTTTCTGTCAGTGATTTTCTCTGCCCGAGTGTTTCTATCCTCTGCCCGAGGTTGTGTCTATCTGTCCGAGTTTGAGTCTATCCTCTGTCCGAGGTTGAGTCTCTCTCTCAGAGTTTCAGTCTATTCGTCTATGTCTATTTCCTATCTCTCAAGGACTGACAAATGACCAGTTTATATAGACACCCAAGGGCAGGTGAAGAGACACAACTGGTGATTAATGAGAAAACGTGGGAGACTTAATTGTCCACTAATGACTGACTTCAATGTGGAGCAATTAATCTACCGCTAATGACTGACTTTGATGTGGAGGAATTAATTTACCACTAATGACTGACTTTAATGCAAAAACGTGGAGGGAACGTGGAGGAACTAATCTGCTGATGTCGCTTCAGCTGCCCGGGTACTGAACTCACTTCAGCTGCCCGTTCCCGGGTACTGAACTCACTTCAGCTGCCCGTTACACAAACGGATAAAATATTGATTAATTAATATTTTAGTTTTGTTGGTCCAAAAAGTTAAGTCAATCAATCATATCAATTGACCGAATCCAAAGCCGAAGCCGAAGCCGAGACGAGCGAGCGACGACGACGGCGCGAGGCTTCCCTTCTTCTCAACCCTTTTAAGAGCTAAGAGAAGTAAATCTCTATTTAAACCCAACAAAATCCTTTTCCTCTACTAATGTGGGAGAAAGTGCATTTCCCTACAAAAGGGAACCTTTTCACCTTTCACCCATTTCCCATTCACATTCTTCCATTAAACCCAACAATCCCCCACATGAATGGGGAATGGCTGTATTTGACATATGCATGACAGACTTGTGTGATTTGCATGAAAGAATTAGTTGCATCTTGATAAGTAGGATTCCCTTTGAACTTTCCGTAGTGAACATACATCGGATATACTCGGTCAATCGGTAGATTTGATATCTTTGAACCGTTGAGCTTTGGTGTATACCTAGACAACGTAAGTCACACAACTAACCCTTAACCGTCTTTGGTTCTCACTGTTGTGTTCGTTTCAGCCATGAACACCGCCTGGTTTCATAAGTGCTTAATGAATTGGCCATACAGAATTCTCCTTGAAGCGGCTTCCACTTCACACTTACATAGGTGATTTCTAAACGTGTAATCCTATAGATATACACTGTTTGATAATTACGATATCAAACTTAGATAATCATTAAAAAATGCCTCTAGCATTTTATCCTTAGTACTTGAACATTGTCTCATCACGAGAATGGACCAAACATTTAATTGACAATTTTGGACCGTCATACACAACTTTGTATTCTCCTTGAACCTAGTTCTTGGGATCTCCAGTCTCCTAGGTAGAGTTGCCGCCGTGATGACTTGTCCTTGGCCATAGTCCCATTCCCTTCGATGAACACTCAACCGCCTCTCTAGTTAGGCCTTTTGTAAGCGGATCTGATACATTATCCCTTGATTTCACGTAATCAATGGTGATAATTCCTCTAGAGAGTAGGTCCCTAACGGTTTTATGCCTTCGTCGTATGTGACGATTCTTACCGTTATACATGACATTCCTAGCTCTTCCTATAGCCGATTGACTATCACAATGTATACAGATTGGTGTCAACGTTTTAGGCCAGAACGGAATGTCTTCTAAAAAGTTCCGAAGCCATTCAGCTTCTTCACCGGCTTTATCTAAAGCTATAAATTCAGCTTCCATTGTAGAGCGGGCAATACACGTTTGCTTGGACGATTTCAAAGACACCGCTCCTCCACCAAGTGCGAAAATATATCCACTTGTGGACTTAGAATCAGTTGTGCCGGTGATCCAATTGGCATCACAATATCCTTCAATAACTGCAGGATACTTGTTATAATGCAATGCAAAGTATTGGGTGTATTTTAAATATCCCAAAACACGTTTCATTGCCATCCAATGGGTTTGATTGGGATTACTCGTGTATCGACTTAGTTTACTTATAGCACAAGCTATATCTGGTCGAGTACAGTTCATGATGTACATCAAACTTCCCAAAACACGTGCATAATCCCGTTGCGACGTGCTTTGACCTTTGTTCTTCTTAAGAGCAAGGTTTACATCAATAGGAGTGTTTGAAACTTTAAAATCCAAATATTTAAATTGTTCAAGCACACTATTGATGTAGTGAGTTTGAGACAACGCCAGACCTTGAGGAATCCTATGGATCTTAACACCCAGAATTAAGTCCGCAACTCCTAAGTCTTTCACATCAAATTTGCTAGTCAACATGCGTTTCGTAGCATTTATATTGGCAATGTCATTGCTCATTATCAACATGTCGTCCACATATAAGCAAACAATGACTACAAAATTAGGAGTGTTCTTAATGTAGACACATTTGTCACACTCGTTAAGTTTAAAGCCATTTGACAACATTGTATGATCAAATTTTGCATGCCATTGTTTAGGTGCTTGTTTTAGTCCATAAAGTGACTTAACAAGTTTACACACCATCTTTTCTTTACCTGGAACCACAAACCCTTCAGGTTGTTCCATGTAAATTTCTTCCTCCAAATCCCCGTTTAAGAACGCTGTCTTAACGTCCATTTGATGGATTTCAAGACCATACACGGCGGCTAACGCTATTAACATACGTATGGATGTTATTATGGTTACCGGAGAGTATGTGTCAAAGTAATCAAGACCTTCTTGTTGTCTATATCCTTTAACAACAAGTCTTGCCTTGTACTTGTCAATAGTGCAATCAGCTTCGATTTTCCTTTTGAAAATCCACTTAGAACCTAATGGTTTGTTTCCAGGAGGAAGATCAACCAACTCCCAAGTATGGTTGCTCAAAATAGATTCTATTTCACTATTGACTGCCTCTTTCCAAAATGGAGAGCCTGAAGAAGACATAGCTTCTTTAAACGTCCGAGGCTCACTTTCCAACAGAAAAGTGACAAAGTCATCTCCAAATGAAGTAGAAGTTCTTTGACGCTTGCTTCGTCTTGGTTCTTCCTCATTTGGTGAATTTCCTTTGGTTCCTTCCCGAGGTCGTTTGGATCTTTCACCAATTGACTCACATTCCTTATTATACGGATATATCGTTTCAAAGAATTCAGCATTATCTGATTCCATCACCGTATTAACATGAATGTCGGGATTTTCTGATTTATGAACCAGAAACCGATATGCTTTACTGTTTATAGCATACCCAATGAAAACACAATCAATTGTTTTCGGTCCAATCTTAACCCTTTTGGGTTTTGGGACTTGCACTTTAGCCAAACACCCCCACACTTTGAAGTAATTCAAGTTGGGCTTTCTTCCTTTCCACCTTTCATATGGAATGGAAAGTGTTTTGCTATGGGGAACTCGATTGAGTATTTGATTAGCCGTGAATAAGGCTTCCCCCCACAAGTTCTGGGGTAGACCCGAACTTATCAACAAGGCATTCATCATCTCCTTTAAGGTTCGATTTTTCCTTTCCGCAATCCCAATAGATTGAGGCGTGTAGGGGGCAGTTGTTTGATGAATAATGTCATATTCCAAACACACTTGTTCAAAAGGAGATTCATATTCTCCACCCCAATCACTTCTTATCATTTTGATCTTTTTGGTAAGTTGCGTTTCAACTTCATTTTTGTATTGCTTGAATGCGTCAATTGCCTCATCTTTACTACTAAGTAAATAAACATAGCAGTAACGAGTGTTATCGTCAATAAAAGTTATGAAATACTTCTTTCCACCGCGAGATGGTATTGACTTCATGTCACAAATGTCCGTATGAATTAAGTCTAATGGTTCCGAATCCCTTTCAATTGACTTTTAAGGGTGTTTCGTATATTTAGACTCAACACATATTTGACATTTTGACTTCTCGCAATCAATTTAGTCAATACTTCCAAATTGATCATTTTCCGCAAGGTTTTATAATTGACATGTCCCAAACGAGAATGCCATAAATTATTTGACTCAAGTAAATAACAAGAAGCTGCAGTTTTATTCATAGTGTCAATGACCATTACATTGAGTTTGAAAAGGCCCTCAGTCAGGTAACCTTTTCCTACATACAGCTCATTCTTAGTTATTACAACTTTGTCAGAGACAAACACACACTTAAACCCATTTTTAACGAGAAGTGCCGTTGAGACCAAGTTCTTCCTAATTTCAGGAACATGAAGAACATTGTTCAGAGTCACAACCTTACCAGACGTCATTTTGAGGAATATCTTTCCATATCCCTCAATTTTGGCCATTGCATAATTGCCCATAGAGAGCGCCTCATCAGGTCCAGCGGGAGCATATAAAGCAAAGGCTTCCTTCACAGCACAAACATGGCGGGTGGCTCCTGAATCAATCCACCACTCTTTAGGATTTCCAACTAAGTTGCATTCAGAAATCATAGCGCACAGATCAATGTCTTGCACTCCTTGAGACAATTTATTATCTTCAACCATGTTTGCTTGACCTTTTTCCTTTTTCCTGTCCTTCTTTGCAGTACGACAGTCTACGGACTTATGTCCACTCTTGGCACAATTGTAGCAATTTCCCTTGAACTTTTTCTTGCTAGGGTTGGTCTTCCCTCCAGAAGGCTTCTTCCTCTTATTTGGATTATGCTCAACAATATTTGCTCCCGCTATTGTAGCATTTCCACGAGCCTTCTTTTCAGCTGATTTGTTGTCCTCTTCAATCCTCAAGCGAACAATCAAATCTTCAAGGGTCATCTCCTTGCTCTTATGTTTCAAGTAATTTTTAAAGTCCTTCCACAAAGGAGGTAACTTTTCAATCATGGCTGCAACTTGAAACGCCTCGTTGATCACCAAACATTCAAAGAAAAGTTTGTTAGCAATAATATAATTAATACTTTCAATATAAGTACTAATCGGGATCAAACCTTCAGCAAGGAGATCATGTATAATGACTTGAAGTTCTTGGACTTGGGACACAACAGATTTGTTATCCACCATTTTATAATCCAGAAATTTGGCAGCCACAAATTTCTTCAGTCCAGCATCTTCAGTCTTATACTTCTTTTCCAATGCATTCCACAGTTTCTTTGACGTTTCAACATTACTATAAACGTTGTATAAGTCATCTTCCAAGTCACTAAGAATATAATTCTTGCATAGGAAGTCAGAATGAGTCCAAGCCTCAATCACAAGGAAGCGTTCGTTTTCAGGTGTTTCATCAGTCAGGACTGGAGCATCCTCCTTAATAAACCTTTGCAGGCTTAAGGTAGTAAGATTAAAGAACATCTTTTGCTGCCACCTCTTAAAGTCCACACCAGAAAACTTCCTCGGCTTTTCTGCAGGTGGCATAACCGTTGCAGCAGCACGGCTAGGCCCAGCAGCACCAGAAACTGTGGTAGCATTAGTACTCCCAACAGGGACAGTTGGATCCACTCCGTTTGTCATTTCTGTCAATTACACGAGAAGAAACAATATCAATAAACTGTTTAAACAATTGGAGTAGAAAAACCACGAAGGTTTTTAGTCTCCACAAACAGATTATTTAACAGTAATTAGGAGTAGAAAAACCACAAAGGTTTTAGTCCCCACGAGCAGATTTAATATACAGTATAGGAGCAGAAAGCCACAAAGGTTTTAGTCTCCTCGAGCAGATTAATATCCAGTACAGGAGTAGAAAACCACAACTTAACCAGTCTCCTTAAACAATATTTATTTAAGCGCAGAAAATAAATAACAATAGATTTCTTAAGCTTGTTGTTCCTGCACTTGAAATAAATTAGAAGATACAAAAACCTGCAGTAAATAATATGTTAGTAATAGGACAATCCTGAGCCCACAAGTTACTTGTGTCTCCTTAAGAAATCTAACCCCCTCACGATGCCCAAGGTTCACGGGTTAATTTCTCCCAGGATGGAACGGGATAACAGTTCTACTGTAGCGGCACTTCAAACGGTTAGAACACGGCGAACACAAAGGAACGGAGCAAATCACACGACTCACTTAATATGCAGAAGAAGGGGGGATGCAGTAAGATATGCTTTCTGTCAGTGATTTTCTCTGCCCGAGTGTTTCTATCCTCTGCCCGAGGTTGTGTCTATCTGTCCGAGTTTGAGTCTATCCTCTGTCCGAGGTTTAGTCTCTCTCTCAGAGTTTCAGTCTTTTCGTCTATGTCTATTTCCTATCTCTCAAGGACCGACAAATGACCAGTTTATATAGACACTCAAGGGCAGGTGAAGAGACACAGCTGGTGATTAATGAGAAAACGTGGGAGACTTAATTGTCCACTAATGACTGACTTTAATGTGGAGCAATTAATCTACCACTAATGACTGACTTTAATGTGGAGGAATTAATCTACCACTAATGACTAACTTTAATGTGGAGGAATTAATCTACCACTAATGACTGACTTTAATGTGGAGGAATTAATCTACCACTAATGACTGACTTTAATGCAAAAACGTGGAGGGAAACGTGGAGGAACTAATTTGCTGATGTCGCTTCAGCTGCCCGGGTACTGAACTCACTCCAACTGCCCGTTACACAAACGGCAATTGACCGAAGCCGAGACGAGCGAGCGAGCGACGACAGCGCAAGGCTTCCCTTCTTCTCAACCCTTTTAAGAGCTAAGAGAAGTAAATCTCTATTTAAACCCAACTAAATCCTTTTTCTCTACCAATGTGGGAGAAAGTGCATTTCCCTACAAAAGGGAACCTTTTCACCTTTCACCCATTTTCCATTCACATTCTTCCATTAAACCCAACAAGTTTGCAACTATTTGTTTTTCTCCATGGTCACATATATAACGGTGGAGATACGCATGTCAAACATCACGTTGAATACACACACACTACAATCTGGGAAAGGGAAAAAAATATACCCCAATTAAAGGGAAGTCATTTTATGCATAACATCTTTAATGAGTAGCTATTTTCTTATCTAATAAATATCTAATACATGCAGACGTTCTTTTTGGGTTACTTCTAAAGGCTACTTCAACACTTAATAAATGAGGTGTTTGTTTGGTGATAGTTGCAACCCACTGTCATTATTTGGTTTGAATTAATGGCAGACTTCAATTAAGTGGTTGTTTACTGTTTCTATCATATTCAATGAAAAATTCTAATTGGACGGCTTGCACTATGTGGAAAACGCCACAAGCTTTCAAGCTCAAAACCGGCTCAGGCATGATTTGACAGAAGACTAAAGCCTTCGTAGTTTTTTACTTTTTTTTTATTGTAGATTAAAACTTTTGTAGTTTTTTACTATCAATTTTTTAGGACTAAAATCATAGTCTGATTGGAGATTAAAATCTTGCTGATTTTAGTTTTGTTATAATCTATGCACCTCCTTGAGACACTAGAAGGGGGGGTTGAATAGTGTCCTCCGATTTTCGTTTCAAGAACCTTGTTCTTCTGAGGAAGAACCTGGTTCTCAGATTTTCTTCTTCTACTGCCTGGAACGCTCAATCACACAAACATACACACAAGAACACCGGGATTTTACGTGGAAAAACTCCTTGCTCAAAGGAGTAAAAACCACGACCCACACTCTGGGATTTAGAACTGAATCCACTAACACAAGAGCAATGTTTCTGATTACAAACTCTGTAACCAAGGGGCTACACTCTAGACCCTACTTACTACTCAAAGCTAAACTCTAGCTTCTCAGTAATTACACAACAGTTCACCTAATACATGTGCTTCTGAATAAGCTAATAGGTAAAACTATGAAAGATCTAATCAAAGTCAACTTGCAACTTGACGAACCTAGACAAAAAATCTAGACTCGATACCCTGCACGCACACAAGTTGTCTTCTGCAGTTTACTCATGTAGAAAGATGCTAGATCGCCTTTGTATGCTCTCAACTCTCTGTTTGTGAATAACTGATTTCGGCTGCTTCTGCTACTTGCATATATATGGGTCTTTTTAACCCTAGTAGAGTTCTACAAGGAATCCTTTTAATTAAGGCAAATCAGGATTCCCAGTAACTCCTTTCCTTGTTGAAGTCCAACTCCTTTTCACATTTCGCAGACACAACCTGGACACAGCTTCGTTTAGTCTGACTAGGATGTATGTTCAATCACGCGCCACTACTCCTAGTTCCGCAGGGATTTGCAACCCGTACTCTTTTCGATCACCTGTGCCCTTCATTCTAAGGACTAGGTCCTTAGTGAGAACCTAGGAGTCCTTCTTGTTTGTCATGCTTCAAAACCAGCTCTCAACAAATTTCCCCTTTTTGATGATGACAAATAAATGTTGCCCAAGAACCTGAGTCGACAAAAATACCAGCAGACAAACAAAAACAGTATGAATATTAAAAAAAAAAAAAACAGATGATGAATTAGGTCACAAACACTCCAACATTTCCTTCTTCCCCCTTTTGGCATCATCGAAAAGATTCGAATCCCTGAATGAACTTGCCAGTGAAACTTAGTCTAAAGCACAAGGCAACAAGTCAGTAATAATAGCACATATAAGCAAGAATAAGGGCCCAATCAAAACCAATGACTAAAGCAGGAAACATGCATAAGCATAAGAAAATTTAAAATCATCATCCAGGTTGTGTCAGCAGCACAACCCCAATATTTAGTACACAACAGAACAAATTGTATTAAACATCCAACAACATGAGACCAGGAGATCATAAGAGAGGGTAGACAACAGGTAGAGAGAAGGGATTAGAGCAGAATGGGATATGATAGGAGGATTCAAAGCTGAACATTGAAGTGTTTGAGAAGTGCCGCAAGTTGCTTCGTATTTTTGGCCCTTTCCATCAACAACTCGGTCTCATACTTGTGGCAATCTATCTTTAAACGATCAATTTCTTGATCCTTCAACTTCAACTGTCTGTGGAGCTCTGTGTTTTGTTCATTCACCTCCAGGACATGCGTCTCCAGCTCCTTCACAGCATCAATGGCCTCCTCGGGTCCATAATCCTCACTTTCCTCCTCCTGCTCTTGCTTGGCCTGCATTGGTCTCTTTGAAGCTCTGCTTTCTCTGAAGAAGTCACAATTTTTCAGCACATTAATCCCAAACATCTGGTGAATGGTTAGCTTCTTCCCAGCTTCTAAAGGGACCCCAAAGTGCTCTAGAACCTGCTGAATGATATAGGAATGAACAAGGGAGTGTGGCTTCTGCTCAGTATCAGCAATTCTTTTGATATGTCTAATTATCAGCCCAGGCAAATTTATCTTCACTCCCCTGTCCAGTAGATCCATGTAAGTCAGGTCCAAAGCACTGGCCTCACAGTTCCTCTCTCCTCTTGGTAGAAGAAACCTGTGCACGAACTCAAACAACAGTTGATGTGCAGGTTCCATTTCCTTCTTGTCTACCTTCCTCTCCTTTCTCAACTTGGGTTTCCCTGAAAATTTCTTGACAACATCTAGAGAAGTGACTCCATCAGTCCTCTTTGGCCATTTGAGCTTAATATACCTGCAATAACCTTCAGCAGGTATGTCAAATATTACCCCAAGCTCAGGTCTCCCAAATTCAATCTCCACACCTCTCACAGTTGTGAACACCCTCATAGCATTGACTCTGCAATTTGTATAGAACTGTCTGATCTCATCAGCATACAACTTCCTATCTTTGTTGCTAAACAACCCCAACCAGCCTTGGTGACCAATCATTCTGAGCAATGGCTTCATATGAAACTCTTTCTCATCATGCAGAATGCTGCCAGGCAACACCTGATGTTTAGAAAAGAAAGCCACTCTGTCAGTCTCATCCTCACTGCCTCTTCTTCTTCTTCTTCTTCTTGTCTCAGCTTCACTGTCAGTATCTGAGTCACTAGGCTCAACATAACTACCTGCATCATCATCACTTTCCTCCTGGATTTTCTCAGCTCTTCTTTCTTCCTCCTTCTTCCTTGCTTCTATCTCTCTCTGACATTAGTCACTGTTCTCTCCAGCTTTCCAACCTTTTCCAATTGTTGTTTTAAAACAGACCTGGTGTCAACCCTTCTGGTCACAGGTTCAACCTTGTCAACACTGCCACTCTCATCACAATCTTCATCAACCAGCCTTGTCTTCAGCACTGGTTTTCTCCCTTTCACTAACCTTCTTCTCTTCTCAAGCTCCACTATATTTTCTTTCAACAATACAACTTCATCCTCCTCTTCCTCCCCTGCCAATTTTTCATCTTCTTCTCCAAACTTCCTTTTTCTTTTTGGTTCTTCGACCACTTTGGGAGTTTCTCTTAGTTCAGTCTTCTCCAACATTGCCTCCTTCTTTCCTTCTTCCTCAGAATCTGTCCAATCTATGTCTGCATCATCAACCTCAGTTGAATTTGGGCAAGCAACAGGCTCTTGCACCAAATTCTCTGGGGCTTCAGCAGATTCAAGTCCTCTAACAACTGGACTTCCTGGCACAGATTTTTCCCTATCTCTCTCAACCCTATCATCCTCCTTGAACTTTTCTATTACTGTTTCTGCAACATTCAAACTTACACCAGACTCAACTACACAGGCACCTGCAATCCTTCCCTAAGTTCATCTCCTACATGGTCACGCTCTGCCTCACATGAGTTCCCCCTATCTATTTGTTCAACATGCTCAGCACCTATTATTGTGTCTAACCCTGTCACTAGGGTTTCAGTTTCTGCCATTCCAGGGCTGTTTATATCGACTGAAGTAACAAGTGTAGATAAGATAGGAGCGGAGATTACCTCATGTAGTGGTTGTGATGAACTTTGTACAATGGGTGTAGTGAGAGTCGTCCTTAACTTCAACTTCTTTAACAGCTTTTTGTCCCCTTTTTGAAGAATTTTAGCACGAGCCCGTGCAATCCTTTGAGCAAGTGTGGATGCTGGTGGTTTGTCAGACATTTTGACACGGTTTTTATGTGTTGCCACAGAGATAGACAAAATTTTCTGATGTTAGGGTTTTGAGAGAATTTTGATTTTGAAGGAAAGAAGTGAGTGGAAGGTAAGGGGTTGGGAGGTAAGGTTAAGAGAGAAGGGGTTTCGGTGATTTGACAATGTCTTGGGAAGGCAAGGTAGTAATGATAAAAAGGGAGAAAAACAGCTTTTTAAAATTTTTGAAAACCGGGAAGGGTTAAGAGTTTTGACGGTTATGGACCTAATTGTATAGTGGGGTCCAAAAATCAATTAAAAATTCTACCCAGAAAAGGAATATGTTCCTATAATTTTGGACAGTTATAAGAACATGGAGGATCTCCTTTGACACACGTGTGATTGACAATTTAATTCAGTTATGACTTCTAACATGTTGGGTAGTGTGAGTGTACCTGGACATGATTCCTCATGCTTTGACTGATTCCTTTTTAAAACATGGTAGGTTCTTCATGGGATCACATTATTCTTACCTGGTGCTAAAAACTGAAGAAGTGTACTAACACAAGTACCATGTTAGACTGAATATCAATGACAGAATTCAAATATAGACAATCGAATAATTTACTAACCAACCATGAGGATTTTCCTGCTGGATCATCCGTGTATTTTGGTCATCCCTAATTCCAACATGTTCCTCTCAAACTGTACTTTGTTCAAAGCTTTAGTAAAAATGTCAGCAATTTGATCCTCAGTCCTGCAAGAATTCATAGTGATTAGACCCTTTTTCACATTATCTCTCAAGAAGTGGTGTCTAATATCAATGTGCTTGGTTCTTTTATGTTGGACTGGGTTCTTGGCAATGTTCACTGCACTAGTATTGTCACAGAAAATTGGCACAGCACCACACTTGATGCCGAAGTCCTCCAGTTGTTGTTTGATCCACAGTAATTGTGAACAGCATAATGCAGCTGCTACATACTCGGCTTCAGCAGTTGATAAGGCAACAGAGTTTTGCTTCTTTGTAGCCCAGGAGATCAAGCAAGGACCAAGAAAGTGTGCCATTCCTGAAGTGCTTTTCCTGTCCACCAGGTAACCTGCATAGTCTGCATCAGCAAAACCAATTAGTTCAAACGTACCTCCTCTTGGGTACCAGAGGAAAAGGTCCTGAGTTCCTTTCAAGTATCTCAGGATCCTCTTCGCAGCTGTCAAATGTGATTCCTTGGGTTTGGACTGAAATCTAGCACACAGTCCTACACTATATACAATGTCAGGTCGACTGGCTGTGAGATAAAGAAGTGATCCTATGATTCCTCTATATTTGGTCTCGTTTGTTGAAGGACCGAGTTCATCCATATCCAGCTTTGTTCCAGGTGCAATGGGAGTAGTCATTTCTTTTGCCCCTTCTATATCAAACTTCTTCAGTAGTTCCTTGACGTACTTCTGCTGGTGAATCATAGTTCCTTCAGGCATTTGCTTTATTTGCAATCCAAGGAAGAAATTTAGTTCTCCCATCATGCTCATTTCAAATTCACTTCCCATCAAATCAGCAAAGCCTTTGCATAGCCTCTCATCAGTGGCACCAAAAATGATATCATCAACATACACTTGAACCACCAGTAGGTCCTTTCCTTTCTTTTTGAGGAACCGAGTTTTGTCAATCTTTCCTCTTGAGAACCCATTCTTCAATAAAAGTCCAGATAGCCTTTCATACCAAGCTCTAGGGGCTTGCTTCAGTCCATAAAAAGCCTTGTCCAGTTTGTAAACATGATCAGGGAATTCATTATTCACAAAGCCTAGTGGCTGTATAACATAGACTTCTTCATTCAGGTATCCGTTTAAAAAGGTACTCTTCACATCCATCTGATATAGTGTGAACTCCATGTATGTAGCAAAAGCAATTAGCATTCTGATAGCCTCCATCCTTGCCATAGGTGCAAAGGTTTCATCATAGTCAATTCCTTCTTCTTGACTATAGCCTTGCACTACTAATCTTGCTTTGTTTCTCGTCACTATACCATGCTCATCTAGTTTGTTCCTGAACACCCATTTGGTTCCAATTATTGATCTGTCCTTTGGCTTAGGAACTAGATGCCACACTTTGCTTCTTTCAAATTGATGCAAATCCTCCTGTATAGCCAGAATCCAATCTGGGTCTTCTAGGGCCTCCTTTATGTTCTTTGGTTCCACAGATGACAGGAATGCAAAGAAGGCACAAAAATTCTTCAGGGCTGACCTAGTCATGATTCCTGTATCCAGTTCTGATAAGACATTCTCTAAGGGATGAGATCTTTGGTGTTTCCATGGCCTTAGTTTGACATGACTGGAAGAACTCACGTTCTCATCCTGGTGAGTTTCTTCTTGACTTGCTGGATCATCAGCTTCATCAGCAGTTCCCCCTGTCAGATTTACCCCTTGTTCCAATGCACTTGGATTTTCTCCTGATGTCTCTTTGTCTTCAGAATCTTCCAGTTCATGCACACCTTCTTCCCTGCTGAGCCCAATTTCTTGATCGTCTGTCTCACGTTCCTCAAGTGCCCTGTCTGACTCATCAAATACCACATGCATACTTTCTTCCACTGTCTGTGTCCTTTTATTAAACACTTTGTATGCCTTGCTTTGGGTCGAATAGCCAAGAAATATTGCCTCATCACTCCTAGCATCAAACTTTCCCAGGGGTTCTTTTCCATTGTTGTGTACAAAGCATTTGCACCCAAAAGGTCTTAGATGAGCAATGTTTGGCTTTCTCCCTCTGAGTAACTCATATGGAGTCTTGTCAGGAATTGCTCTGATTGAACATCTGTTCAGCAGGTAGCATGCAGTATTTATAGCCTCAGCCCAAAAATTTCTTGCAAGACCACTTGACAACAGCATAGTTCTGGCCATATCTTCCAGAGATCTATTTTTCCTCTCTACCACTCCATTTTGTTGGGGAGTTCTTGGAGCGGAGAAGTTATGATCTATACTGTTCCTTGCACAATATTCAGAGAATTTTGAGTTTTCAAACTCAGTTCCATGATCAGATCTGATGCTGATAAGTTCAAGACTTAGCCTCTTCTGAACTACACCAGCCTAGTCTTTAAAGCTGTTAAAAGCTTCATCTTTAGTTGCCAAGAACAGAGTCCATGTGTATCGAGTATAGTCATCAACGATCACAAACACGAATCTCTTTCCTCCTCTACTTCTGACTCTCATAGGTCCACACAGATCCATATGCAACAGTTCCAGTGGTTTTGATGTGCTTACCACCTTCTTGGACTTAAAAGATGACCTAACATGCTTTCCCTTCACACACGCACACACATCTTACTGTTTTCAAATCTCTTACTCGGCAATCCACGAACCAGCTCCTTTGATACAAACTTGTTCAGTTGTGAGAGACTTGCATGTCCCATTTTTTTGTGCCATAGCTAAGAGTCACTCTCTTGTACATTTAGACATGTAAGGTTGTTTTCAGGTAATGACTTCAGCGATGCCTTGTATACATTGTTCACCCTTTTTCCTTCCATTACAATTTCTCCACTCTGAAGGTTCTTCACAATGCATCCTACAGATGTGAACTTCACCTCATTTCCTCTGTCACATAGTTGAGAGATACTTAACAGATTGTGTCTAAGACCATCAACACAGTAAACATTCTCAATGGCATGATCTAGAGTTCTCCCAATCTTTCCAATTCCAACTATTTGACCACTTTTTCCTCCTCCGAAGGCCACACTGCCTCCTTGAAATGCTGCAAGTGAGAGAAAGTTTCTTCTATCTCCAGTCATGTGCCTCGAACAACCACTGTCAAGAATCCAGCTTGGGTTGTTCTCCCTCACTTCAGCCTGCAAAACAAATTAGGGGTTAGCCTTAGGAACCCAGACAAGCTTGGGTCCCTTCTTACTAGAGAATGGATAAATCAGGTCCTGTCTAGCCCATTTAGGTAAAACACTTCTTTTGTTTTTAGCCTTTGCCTTGCTTACATGTGTACATTTTTGTTTGATATGACCTGTTTCACCACAAAAGGTACACAACATGTTGCAAGGTAACCCTACGTACTTGCTTTTAGGGTTATAAGGAGGCAATGGTTTCTTGAACCCTAATCCTTGTTTTCCTCTGTTTTGATTTTCAAGAACCCATTTCATTGCCTCTGATGATTTGTTCCACTTAGTTAACTTGGTAAGCTCAATTTTAGCTTTTTCAACCTTTTGACTTAGAACCTTGTTCTTCTCAGTTTTCTGATACAGAATCTCATTTGCTCTTTTTAATTCATTTTCTAAAAAGGTTTGGACTTCACTTATTATTTGCTTACCATTTGCACTTTCTTTTAACTGATTACATTCCAGTTCAAGATCAGTGATTTTAGAGATGGACACCAGAGTCTGTCATTTCAAAACGGCATTGACTTCTTCTAGTTCAATGTTCTGTTCCAAGAGACTCTTGTGTTTAGTTCTAAGATTACTTAATTCTTCAGCTAGTGTGTCCTTTTCAAGCTTCTCCTTTTCATAACCCTCAATCAAGGTGGCAGTGATTAAGATCAGATTTTCAGAAGAATATGTATGCAGGGTTTCTTTTAGTTCAGATAGACATACCTCTGCAGAATGAGTGTCTTCAGTTCCATCTGTTGCCATGAGAGCTAAGTCCTTCTTTTGAACATCATCTGAGTACACCTCCTTCAGCCTTTCCCAGACTTCCCTGGTTGACTTACACTCAGAAATCTTAGCCAGCACATCATAGGTAAGTCCTCTTTTCAAGTACCATTCAGCTTTGGCATTTGCCTGAAGCCAGTCAAGGTCTTGGGGATCCAGTTCTTCCACCTTCTTCGGCACTAGGACACCATTTGCAGCCCTCTTTACAGGGACATGGGGTCCTCTTTTCACAATTAGCCAAAGACTGTAGTCTGTGGCTTGCAAGAAGGTCTTCATTTGTTTCTTCCAGTTCCTGTAGTAAGTTCCGTTAAACACAGGGAGTTTTGAAGGATCTCTTCCTCCTCTCAATTCTCGAAGATCTTCTTCATCAGAACTGTTTTCTGACATGCCCATTAGTGCCAATGGCGAGTCATCTCCAGAATCCTTTTCATGGTCGGATTCACTGTCAGTGGGTCCCCATGTAGCATAGAATACCTCCTTCTTCTTTCTTCTTTCTGCTCTGAAGTTTGGAGGTCGTCTTGACTTCCTTTTATCTTTGTCAGCTTCCTTTGGTGTCTCCTTCTCTTTTTCCTTGGATGCTTTATTTTTCATCCATTCTATTTCCCACATAGGACAGTCTACTACAGCATGATCCTTTTTGAAACATTTGAAGCACCCTGAGTAGTCAGGACTGTCAACTATGTTCTTCCTGCTAGAACCCTCTTTTCCACCTCTCTTGAATCCCTTGAACCTTCCCAGATTCAGTTTCTGTCTTAAGGCACTCACCATTGCTGCTTCAACTGATTGAAGATCAATGTACCCATCAGTTCCTTCAGTTGCTTCAAGAGCAAGGGTCTTGTCCTTCTTTACAGATGGCTTAGCCTTTGAGTCTTTCATCATATCATGAGTCTTCAAGCTTCCAACTAGTTCTTCAAGCTTAATAGATTTCAGAGGTTTGGATTCAATGATAGCAGTCATTTTGGGTTCCCATGCTTCAGGCAGCACATTCAGGACTTTATCGACCATCTCTATTTCAGGCAATTCCATGTCCAGGGATCTCATTTCATTAGTGATGATCGTCAACCTTGTCATCATGTCCTGAATTGATTCTTTCTCACCCATGGTGAAAAGTTCAAATTGCCTTTTCAGCATTCTTCGCTTGGAATCCTTCACTTCAGTGGTTCCTTCATGTGCAACCTGCAACACATCCCATATTTCCTTAGCTTTGTGATTTTTTTCAATCATCTTATAATCCGTTTCATTGAACTCTTCTGCTTAGCAGCATCTCCTTCACCTACTACTTTGGTGGGGATCAGATTTCCTTCAGAGACTATCAGCCAGAGTTGATAGTCTTCAGCACATATGTAGTTCTCCATCCTGCTTTTCCACCAAGCATAGTATTGCCCGTTGAACTGTGGAGGTCTCTAAACTGACTGACCTTCAGTGATGGTAGATGGTGCACTCATTTTGATCCTTCTTAAGGTGTTAACCTCTCACAAGAAGACCCGCTCTGATACCACTTGTTATAATCTATGCACCTCCTTGAGACACTAGAAGGGGGGGATTGAATAGTGTCCTCCGATTTTCGTTTCAAGAACCTTGTTCTTCTGAGGAAGAACCTGGTTCTCAGATTTTCTTCTTCTGCTGCCTGGAACGCTCAATCACACAAACATACACACAAGAACACCGGGATTTTACGTGGAAAAACACCTTGCTCTAGGGAGAAAAAAACCACGACCCACACTCTGGGATTTAGAACTGAATCCACTAACACAAGAGCAATGTTTCTGATTACAAACTCTGTAACCAAGGGGCTACACTCTAGACCCTACTTACTACTCAAAGCTAAACTCTAGCTTCTCAGTAATTACACAACGGTTCACCTAATACATGTGCTTCTGAATAAGCTAATAGGTAAAACTATGAAAGATCTAATCAAAGTCAACTTGCAACTTGATGAACCTAGACAAAAAATCTAGACTCAATACCCTGCACACACACAAGTTGTCTTCTGAAGTTTACTCACGTAGAAAGATGCTAGATCGCCTTTGTATGCTCTCAACTCTCTGTTTGTGAATAACTGATTTCGGCTGCTTCTGCTACTTGCATATATATGGGTCTTTTTAACCCTAGTAGAGTTCTACAAGGAATCCTTTTAATTAAGGCAAATCAGGATTCCCAGTAACTCATTTCCTTGTTGAAGTCCAACTCCTTTTCACACTTTGCAGACACAGCCTGGACACAGCTTCTTTTAGTCTGACTAGGATGTATGTTCAATCACGCGCCACTACTCCTAGTTCCGCAGGGATTTGCAACTCGTACTCTTTTCGATCACCTGTGCCCTTCATTCTAAGGACTAGGTCCTTAGTGAGAACCTAGGAGTCCTTCTTGTTTGTCATGCTTCAAAACCAGCTCTCAACAAGTTTGTACATGGTTTGAAGATTAAAAATTTCGCCGTTGTATTAAATCGGTTTGAAGATTGAAAACTTCACCGTTGTATAAATCAGTTTTGAAGATTAAACTCTTTATCGGAGTATTAAAAGGCGGTTTTAAGATTAAACTATTCGATGTACTTTTAAATTTGATTTAAAGATTAAAAACTTCACTTTTGTATTTGAATTGGCTTTGAAGATTAAAAACTTCGTCGATTTATTTAACTTTGTTATTTCATAATCTAATTTCAAATGAAATTATGGAGTTTGTCTGTTGCGAAGAGCAACTAATTAGAGTCGGTTGTTCTAATGAGTAAAAACACGACTATTGGTGAAGGAAAAATTACAGACACGATAGTTGTCTACCAGACCATTGGTATAAATATGGTCATGATTACGTGACGACATATTGGATATATAAATCAAAATGATGGAATTGAGACCTCAATTAGTGAAAGCATGAACTTTGTTCCATGCTAATGTCTCCAGCAAAGTGTTGGAAGCCTAGCCAATGGTTTATCGAGACCGAGAATTCGGATATATGGTCTCAAGTTTGTCATGTAAAAGTGATTTTGGCGAGCTCTCAATTCCTACTGCCAAAGTGCGGCCGTTTGTGTCATTGCAGTACATTGCCCATTAGTTATATTGTGAGTTACTGCCACGTTAAGGACAACACTAAAATGATAATGCTATGGTGTCCAATTGTTGTTGTGAAATTAACCTTTCATAATGAACACAGTTGAGATACTAATATGGCATTTGGTGTCATTTGTGACGGATAGGAGTAATAGACTAATATTCTGTGTTACCTTTTTTCCCCACAACTATAGTTTAGTTCACTAATACCTCTTAGCTTATTAATTTGTCAGCTTAGACGCCCAATTTAACCCTTTATATTTTAGAAGAGCCAATATTGTAATGTTATGTTGAATGAAAAATTAATATTTTCTTTGCATTTTCTTTAGCTTCTTTCTTTTACTTCTTTCTTTCAGATTTTATGAGGATCCCAACGTGGGATTCGTTACATCATTAAAGTTGAAGACATCATATAATTTGAAATCTTCTTTTATGACAAATGTATTATTTTATGACATTTTGATGTTAACGAAATGTTAATTTGGAGAAGTTAAGTTTACTCTAAACGAGTTATAAAACACGACTTTAAATTGTTGCAGGTTGATGCCTATGAAAATATTATCGAAATATTTGAAATGTGGGAGCATTTGGCGTATACATAATTAGACTTAATGTCTATACTATTTAAAAGAATTATATATGATTCTTTTTCTAGAACCACACGAATTCTTAGTGGATATTGACATGGTAGTTTGTGAATTCATAGCTAGTGCTATTCTGGAGCGACTAGTTGATGAAACTGCCTATTCAAAGGTTGGTCATGTGCTTTTACAGAAAGCTGGTTGTATTTCTTTTTATGAAAGGGTGTCACTAAAAGTTTTGTGATTGTTTCATGAAAAGATGTGTCAGTTGAAAGATAACGTTTGTATAGACATGACGGATATATTAATACATTGGTCTATAAAGCGGTAAATCAACTATTGCTATTAATGATAAAATCCATATCAAGTTGGATTTATGCGGTGAACTAACCAATGAAAATTATAAAATCCGTATCGAGTTGGATTTATATAATGATTGAAGGTTCTATAATTTGAGCATCAAAGAAATAGCAAGGTGGGAATGGTTGAGAAATAAATTGAGTGTTAAAAGGTTGTGGCCACAACTGATACAACCATTTCAAGCTATTGATAAAGTGATGCTACGTTAAGAAGCCGAGTTCACAACCTTAGGCAAGACTAGTGAAGAAGCTGAATGGCTCCGAAACTTCTTAGAAGATATTCTATTTTGGCCCAAGTCGTTGAAACTGATTTGCATACATTGCAATAGTCAATCGGCTATAGGACGGGCTAGGAGCGTCATGTATGATGGTAAAATCGATACATACGGTGAAGACATAAGACCATTAGATAACTACTCTCCAGAAGAATTATCACTATTGATTTCGTAAGGTCAAGTGATAATGTGTCGGATCTGCTTACAAAAAGGCCTAACTAGAGAGGTGGTTGAGGTCATCGAAGGGGATAGGACTATGGCCTAGGACAATTCATCACGGCGGTAACTCTACCTAAATGACTGGAGATCCCAAGAACTAGGTTCAAGGAGAACACAAAGTTGTGCATGACGGTTCAACATTGTCAAATTATTATTTTTTTTTGTTCATTCTCGTGATGAGACAATATTTAAGTACCGGGATTAAAGCGCTAAAGGTGTTTTTAATGATTATCTAAGTTTGATATTGGAATTATCGAATAGTGTACATCTACGGGATTATATATTTAGAAATCACTTATGTAAGTGTGAAGTGGAAGCCGCTACAAGAAGAATTCTATAAGGCCAATTCTCTACGCACTTATAAAACCAGGCGGTGTTCATGGCCAAAACTAACACAAAGATAATAATAGAAAGAAGATTAAGGATTAATTGTATGACATACGTTGTCTAGGTATACACCAAAGTTCGACGGTTCAAAGATATTAAATTTACCAATTGACTGAGTATAGCTGATGTATGTTCACTACGGAAAGTTCAAAGAGAAACCCACTTATCCCGATGCAATTAATCCTTATTGCGAATCACACAGTTTTGTTCCTGCATGTTCCATAGCCATTCCCAATTCATGTGGGGGGGATTGTTGGGGGTCTTTTGTGAATGGGTGTGAATGGGCAATGGCCTTTGCACCTTTTCAAGGAAAATGCTTCACACCTATTCACTTCTCCCATTTGTTGGCTATAAATACATCATCATTTCATCATATTTGAACATACATTTGTTAGGAAAATTCTGAAATATTTTCCTCTCTTTTGCATTGTTTTATAAAGCAAGAGTCAGTCAGTGTCGTGTTGTGTGATTTGTAGCCGTCGAGCAATTCGCTAGCACACCGGCGTTTGAGGTACCGCTACACCAGTGACGGTAAATCCATTCTATCCTGGGAGGAAATAATCCGCAACCTCAGGTACTGAAGGGGATTAAGTTCCTTAAGGAGATGCTGTGAAGTCAGTAGACTCGTATTTTGGTCATTGTTTCATTTCCTTCTTTTATTGCTGCATTTTCTATTTCATATTATATTTTCGAATATAGAATTTCTAACCGCTTTAACTTTTACCCATTATTGCCAACTTGATTGTATTACTTTAAATTTTCATCCTATTAGTAAATATTTAAAACTACTCTGCAAGATTTAAGAATTTTCTTGGAAACAGACGTAGGCTTAAATTTTATCAAAGACTAATAAAGGGACAAAGCACATCCATAATAATCTTAGAGCCCGTTTGGGTGAGCTTAAAAGTCACTTATAAACTTATAAGCTTATTAATCTATTTTTAGTAACTTAAAAATTTTTGGGCTTATAAGCTATAAGTGGCTTAAAAACCAAGTTAAGTTTTTTAGTCACTTTTTGACTTATAAGCCCACCCAACCAGCCTCTTAATCACATGATGCCTAGTCGTGGAACGAAACGCTCTTTGGAAGTGGAAGAAAAAGAATATGATATTGATGATTATGGACCCTATAGGTCTGACGATTCTGATTATGAAACTGATCGAAATCCCCAACTGGGCCGCAAGATCTGGAACCGCTATATGAGGGAGTGCAGGGAAAGCGAGGTTAGTACTACTATCATTATTTTACTAACTACTTTTGTTTGTTTCTTAATAATCATTATTATATTATTGGTTGAATAGGGTTTTGATATCACTGTGTTCCCGGGTACTGCTGATAATATTACAATTGTGCCAATGACGAAGTACCTGAACATCCCTGAGGAAAAACAGAAATACATTGACCTCTGCACTATGGCTATTCAGGATTTCAATTCTCAGAATGTAAGTGCTTTATTCTTAAATATATTCTAATATTTGATTGTACTGTAATTGATCTTTCAGCTTTGTCTCCTTTTCTTTTTAAAGGGTAAAAAGTATGAGTTTGTGGATATTGTGACTGTCAACGGATCATTTGCTGCTGGTGTTTGGTATTACTTCACCTTTCGAGCCGAGGATAAGACCGAGGGACTTAAGATCTTTCAAGCATTGGTGTGGGACAGAGTTGGTGGAGACAGAGACGTGAAATTTTGCAGGCTTAAGAAAAATCAAGGTGACACTTTGTGCATCTTCTATGTTCTTGTTGTTTACACTACTTACTTGTATACAAGTGTATCTCTGATCGGTTTATATAACAACCTTCATGCGTATGGTTAGTCCATAGACTGACACATGTGTGAGTACTTTGTGCAGATTCTGCGATTTACACTATAAATTTGACCAAAAAAAAACTACACATGCCCCTGCTGAATATTTATTCACGACTTTTTATCTAGTTCAGAATGATCTTAACCCCTTCTCACCAATATTACCAACACAACTTTAATTGTTTTGTTTTTGTGATTGATAGTGAGTGTTATACTCTAACATGCATACGACAGGTATGAAGATTCTGCACTAAAGTATTTATTTTACCATGTTAAAATCTCCATTAATGGAGTCATTGAGCTTTGGATCAGAAATGGAGACGAAGATATTTTGGGAAAAATCTCTTTTCTTAGCTGAGCCAATTACAGAAATGAGCTAAGAAGCTCAACTAACCTAACTAACTCTTTTTATAACAACTAACTACTTGCTAATTACTCCACAATGTTTCCACAACTACACTTCACTCCTAATATGTTTGCTGTTAGGTCCCTAACTACTCAACACACTTCAACACCCCCCCTTCATGCTAGGTGGTGTGAAGATATTGAGCAATCTTAGCTTGGACATTAAGTAGTGATGCTGAGTTGCTCCCAGTGCCTTTGTCATCAAGTCTGCTTCTTGTTCACTTGTTGATAGATATTCCGGCTGAATTAATCCAAGCAAAATTTTCTCCCTAATAAAATGGCAATCGATTTCTATGTGCTTTGTTCTCTCATGGAACACTGGATTGTTTGCTATTTGAATTGCAGCCTTACTATCACTGAATAGCTGAAGAGGTGTTGACACTTCCACACATAAGTCCCTAAACAGACCTGTTAGCCATATTAGCTCAGAAGCAGTTGATGCCATGCTTCTATACTCAGCTTCAGCTGAGCTTCTTGCTAATGTTGTTTGCTTCTTGGATCTCCATGAGATTTAGTGATTCCCCAAATTTCACTGTATACCCATTCACTGACCTTCTTGAGTTAGGGCAGCTTGCCCAATCTGAATCACAGTGGGCTATAAAAGAGTTGTATCCAGAAGAGCTCATAAGAACCCCTAAACCAGGCTCATTCTTGATGTATCTCACAATTATATAAGCTGCTTCTAAATGAGACTGTTTGGGTGCCTGCATGAACTGACTCAATGTCTGTACACTATAGGCTATATCTGGCCTAGTCAAGGTCAGATACAGCAGTTTCCCAATTAATCTTTGATATCCCTTCACATCTCCCAATTGTTCATCATCAGTTATACCACAGAGTTTATCCAGGTCTATACAGGTCAACTTTTGATTCTGCTCTAGTGGAGTTATTGCAGTTTTGGCACCTGCTAGTCCCACCTCAGCTATCAACTCTAAAGCATACTTTCTTTGACATAGTAAAATTCCCTTCTATGATCTACAGATCTCAATTCCAAGAAAATACTTCAGAGTGCCCAAATTGATTTTGAATGCTTGTTGCAAAGCATCCTTTGCTTCTTGTATCATTCTGGCGTCATTTCCTGTTATCAGCAAGTCATCTATATATACAAGTATGATGACCTGCTTCCCATCCTTTTTCAAGGTAAATAGAGAGTAGTTATGCTGACTTTGTTTGAAACCAGCTTTGAGCAATGCTTCAGTCAACTTTAGGTTCCATTGTCTTGAGGCTTGTTTCAAGCCATAAAGGGATTTGAGTAGCCTGCAGCCTCTGTTCCCCCCTTGGCTACCAAAACCTGGAGGAGACTGCATGTAAACCTCTTCTTGTAAGTCTCCTTGTAGGAAAGCATTGTAAACATCCATTTGGTAGAGAGGCCAGCGATACAGTGCAGCCAATGCTATGACTCCCTTGACTGTGACCATCTTGACTACAGGAGAGAATGTCTCCTGGTAGTCCAGTCCTTCCTTTTGGCTATACCATTTGGCTACTAACCTAGCCTTGAACCTCTCTACTTCACCATTAGATTTGTACTTGATTTTGTACACCCATTTGCAGCCAATAGGTTTCTTGCCTCTGGGGATACACACTACCTCCCAAGTGTTATTGTCAATCAGTGCTTCGATTTCAGCCTCCATGGCCTCAACCCATCGAGGGTCCTTCATAGCTTCATTGTAGGTAGATGGCTCTACTTCTTATAAGGTAGTGGACAAGTAAGCCCTGTAACCAGCTGTTAGCCCAGTGTAGCTAATGTAGTGGGAGATACGGTAGGAACAGGTAGTAGTGTTTGCAGAGTGCCCTGATCTAGGACAAACATAATCATGCAGCCATATAGGAGGTGCAACCTCTCTAGATGACCTCCTCAGTAGTATAGACATCTGGGGAGGAGGAGGCAATGGATGTGGAGCAGCAACGGGAACTGGAGGAACTTCAGGCTCTGGAGGAACCTCAGGCTCAGGATTGACAGGTGCAGCTACTAATCATCCTCCTCCAAAGAGAGATGTATATCAACATCAGGAATATCATGTAGATACTCATCTTCTGGTTCTTGTGCTTGCAACTCTGGATTCAAATCATCTAGTTCCCCAGACTGATAAGGAAATAAGGGTGGAGAAGAATTCTGATTCAAAAACTTAAAAGGAAAGATGTCTTCTTTGAAAGTGACATCTCTACTGATGAAGAACTTCTTATCCTGTATATTGTACAACCTGTAGCCCTTTTGAGTGAGTGAGTAACCCATGTGAATGGCTGGTATTGCCTTGGAGAGAGCTTACCAATTTTATCAGTGACAGTAGCAAAGTATAGGCACCCTAGGACTCTGAGATGAAATGATGGCACTGAATGATGAAGCACTGAATGATGAAACACTTCATAGGGAGATTTCCATGATAACACTGATGAAGGAAGTCTATTTATCAAATACTCCCTCCGTCCCAAAATGAGTGTCTACATTTTCTTTTTTGTTTGTCCCAAATGAGTGCCTCTTTCTATATTTGGTAAGTTGAAAATTCAAAAATCATACATGGCAAGTTTACAACCACAAATTCAAAGGACATTTTAGTACATTATACTCATCTTTAATTTAGAACCACAAAATTGAAAAGTCTCCCTATATTTCTTAAACTCCGTGACAAGTCAAACTAAGACACTCAAATTGGGACAGAGGGAGTAAACAGCAGTAAGCACACAGTCACCCCAAAACTTTAATGGAATATGTCCTTGAAATCTTAAAGCCCTAGCAACCTCTAAGATGTGTCTGTGTCTTCTTTCTACAGCTTCATTCTGTTAAAGGGTATATGGACAACTACTTTGGTGAATAATACCATGTTCTATCAAAAAATTAGTGGTCTCATTACTGAAGAATTCTGTGCCATTGTCAGTTCTGAGCATTCTCACAGTCTTATCAAATTGAGTTTAAACCATTCTTACAAAGTTCATTAACACCACTGCAGTGTCACTTTTCAATTTCATCAGAAAACCCAAATCATTTTGGAACAATCATCAACCAAGGTCAGGAAGTATCTATTACCATTATGTGTTGGAACTTTAAAAGGACCCCATATGTCAACATGCACAAGATATGACTAAATGGCTTTCTTGTTTGTCTAGCTAGTGGAAAAATTGTAAATTTATTGAAACTATGATCCTTAAAAGAGCTGCCCTTTAAGGATGGAAGATGCCTCAGTACTCCAGCTGGAACATGGCTAAGCCTCATATGCCATACTTGAGTGTCTACAGGTTTACTGTCTGCTAAGCAGGAGCTTACTGGAACAATTTTGTGCCTTGTGGTATCTTTGGGTAGCAGAAGATATAAGTCATCTCTCTCTTCACCAATCTCCTTCACCCTCCCTAGTACATAGGTCCTGGAATACACAAAATTTAGGAAAGAAAGTCACTAAGCAATTCATCTCTTTGGTCAATTGGGACACTGAAAGGAGATTATATCTGAACTCTGGGACACACAGTACTCCTTTTGACAGGTTACACTCTTCTTTGTGTGTGACCTACACTGTTCTTCCATTTGGTAGGTGGACACTACTACCTTTAGGAGTTTCTAACATATGCACATTGTTCAGCATATCAATGTTTGAAGCCATATAATTTGTTGCCCCTGTGTCTATGATCCAAGAATTAGTACAGTTCCTGTCAGCAAGAAATGATGATACAGTGTTACCTGCCATGTTAACTGCAGGTTCAGCCTCTTCCTTTCCTTTCCCAAGGATTCTCAGTATCTGTCCAAATTGTTCTTCTGAGAAAATGTCTTGGCCTGCTCTCCCTGAGAATTTTGCCTGTGGTGCAAAATTCTTTTCTGGCCTAGCAAAACCCTGGGAATGTTGTTGTGCAGTCCTGTCATGCTCATAAGTGGCAGCATTAGCATTTGCAGATTTATAATTGGTGATGGTATTGTTATAGCCTGGATTTCTTTTGCTCTTGAAACCTGGTGGAAAACCCTTGTCTCTGTAACAATCCTTCTTGAGGTGCCCTTTACAACTACACAAATCACATTTAACTTCATTTCTCTTGTAGTTCTGATAACTTCCTTTCATACCAGCTAGAGCAGTGTGTTCATCACTGTCAACAGTTAAAACAACATTATTTGTGATCCTCCTCTGGCTCTCCTCATGTATTATCACAGCAAATGCCTTGCTCTCACTAGGCAGTGGTGTCATTAACAGTATTTGGCTCCTAACAGCATTATAGCTTTCATTTAACCCCATCAGGAACTGAAAAAGTCTCTGCTGCTCAAGATGAGCTATGAAATCCCTAGACTTTTCACATGAACAACTAGGAGGTAGAACAAGTGATGCATATTCATCCCAAAGCAACCTTAATTTTGAATGATAGATTGAGACACTAGAGGTACCTTGAGAGATAGTTGCTATTTCCCTATGCAAGTGATAGATCCTGCTTCCATTCACCTTATCGAATCTGTCCTTGAGATCCATCCACACCTTGTGAGCGTCTTCTGCATACATTATGCCACTCAGCAAGTCCTTGGTCACTGTGTTCATGATCCAAGTCAACACAAGAGCATTGCATCGTTCCCATTCTTTTGCTAATTCACCTTCATACTGTTCCTTTACATAAGTACCGTCAATAAACCCTAATTTCTTCTTAGCTCGCAGAGATATTTTCATTTCCCTACTCCACACAGCATAGTTCTCTACTCCAGTCAATTGCACGGATACAAGTATTAAACCAGGGGCGTCTGACGGAAGCAGGTATAGAGATGACGATGATCAATCGAATTCAGATTTTGCTGTTCAGCGATGGCTTTTGTCTTGAAATGATCGATTTACAGAAGAAATTGTAGCAGAAATTGAAAACCTAATTAAGGAAATTTTGTGAATCTGGAGCAAATTATCTCCTAAACTTTGATCCTATAGCTCAGGGTCGTTAATCCGAGCTCTGATACCATGTTAAAATCTCCATTAATGGAGTCATCGAGCTTTGGATCAGAAATGGAGAAGAAGATATTTTGGGAAGAATCCCTTTTTTTAGCTGAGCCAATTACAGAAATGAGCTAAGAAGCTCAACTAACCTAACTCTTTTTATAACAACTAACTACTTGCTAATTACTCCACAATATTTCTACAACTACACTTCACTCCTAATATGTTTGCTGTTAGGTCCCTAACTACTCAACATACTTCAACATACCATTTTTCTAATACGATGGATTAGCCTTAAACTTTGATCTCATTTAGTGAATGCATATAAAATTTCACTTATCTGCTCTACTAGATTCCAATTATATTAAGGTCGCTGTGCTTCAGAGAAAAGAAACACCTACCCTCGCTTCCCCTCGCTTCATCACTTTAAGCGATGAAGTCGGTGCTTTTCAGAACAGTGCTGAAGGGCGACCTAGAATTTTCAAATTCATTGTAATTTTCCCTAGGTTCTCATGGTGCAGCAGCCTAGCCTCTGGTACAATGATTGTTATCGTTTTGTTCTTTAGGTGCATTATCATACAAACCAAAGAAGGGGAATCTTAGTAGTGCGGTTAACTATATGAACTTACGCCTTGTTGGTGAGGGTTGGATTTCCGCCTTGTAATTCCCTCCCATATTTCCTCTTCCATTTCAACCCTATGTACTAACAAAGAAGAGAGAAATTGAACAAGAAAGCACACAAGGTCCTGAAATCATCAGGGACATAGAAGCAGAGCCTCTTAGAATATACACAAGGGGGCACAATCCAATTAGTAGACTTTTCCCTCCCCTTCCTCATCTCTCTCACTTCTCCCTAACCAAATCACGAATTTGGAAATCTACTCTTCCCTATCCTTGTAGGTTGTACCACTTCTTAAAATTTGAGATATTTTCCTGTCCACCCACCCTGTCAGTGTAGCTTTTTTCTATATGAACTTGAGCTTTTGTGCACCTTGGTCTTGGTGTCCATAGTCATTTATAATTGTATCTTTTGTTAAAGTAATGGTTGGAATTGCAGGATAAATTTCTATAGGCAAGTGATAAATGAGAAAGTGATGCATGTAGTAATTTGTCAGTATTAGCCAACCTTGCTTGACCTCTTCTTTATCTTGATTATTTCTTTTCGGCAGGTGAGGGGGGACCTTCTCATTCCAGTGTTGATTCGGAAGCTGTGCAGTGAACATAATAGCTAATGTTTGAGAACATCCATCCGTCTAGGGTGGTATCAATCTTCTATGTTGTAGCTATTTTATTAAGAATGTTAACTTATGTTCTAATGTAAGAGAATCTTGTAGTATTAAACTTGTGGTGTTATTGACATATGTTCTACTTCTACTGATATAATGAGAAAGAATAATATGGTGTTATCCTCTAGGTAATGTGCTGAAATTGACACTTAAACTAGAGTTGTGACCAAACTACTTGAATCTGGTAATTTGTTTCACTTTTTGGTCTATATTGCAACAGTGTAGTAGTTCATGTTTGTTCTAACTGGTTTTTCAAGATTCAACCTTCTCTTTTAGCCATGGTAGTTTAAACTCTATTTTTCATTTGGGCACCACTTCAACACTATGGCACCTGACATATGAATATTATAGCAGGTCTTTTCGCTATGCAATTTTCAGAAATTGCATCTCTCGTAATTTATTTGGCAACACTTTTGAGATACCAGTTACAAATGAAATAAAGATAAAAAGTATCATTCTACGAATGTGTTTTGAATGACTAAGCTTTGAGATAGCGAGGACTTGGACGAAAGAGGGCATGCCGAGTATAATCGTTGGTCTAAGACGGAGAAGTTAATTTGTTCAAAGATGGAATAGTATAGAGATCATACTGATAGGAGGCGGGTTGTGCAAAATTTGAGATTCCATAATCACATAGACATCGTTTCAGCTTGTCATTAACATTTCTTTTTTCTTTGACTCTTCATTTTCCCTTTCTTTGTTAATTCATTGTCACCGCAACTTATCATTCTATACCATTGGGGTCCGAGGGATGTGGTCTGAGTGGTTCATAAGATCCCTTCACCCTAACTAAATAAAGAATCCAACCAGCCCCAAAGTTGTCGGATCGGTGAGCTACGGATGCTTGATGGCTGAATCATAAAAAGCACCTAAAATCCATGAGGTTCAAAGATTCAGATGCTATGATTTTCCTAAAATTTTCACCTTTCTACTAAATGGAAAGGAAGGTTTACAGTCGATGACCTTGCAAAAATTCGTTAACTGTAATTTGCAGTAGTTTTATACTACAACGATTTTATTTTATGCAAAAGAATAAGCCTTTTCACTAGGCATTTAGCTTGTTTTGGTACCACTCAAGGCAATTCTGGTAACGAAAGCCTCTCTTGTATGTTATTTTCTTGATCTGCACTATCATGTTTTGACCTGGGAATGCTTTCTTCAGGCTCTTTTAGAAATGGTTTGAAGGTCAGAAGCAAGCCCAGCAACTCAATCACATTGAGGACAAAGAAAACAAGCTGATCACCTGCATTATAACATAACATTGTCCACATTTAGAACGTTTTAGGTGTTCTATGCACTGATAGTGAAGTATTTACTCGACTGGATCACCAAAAGATAACTGCAGTTAATCGTCCATAAAAAGTGAGACCAATAACTGGGAGGATAATGCATTAGGTTATTGGCATGTGCAGTGATGTTCTTACATCTTTGTTATGGGTAGCGAAGTGTCATATAATCTATTCAACAGTAATTAAGTTTATGAAAAAGGTTTGACACTTGAACTAACAAAATATAGTGTTGCAGTTCAGGGTACAGGCTTAAATCCAATTTAACAATGTCTGTTTACCTGGCAAAACATCAGCATCTTGGCGCCGTTGTGCCCATGACAACCTGCATAAATACATATTATGATATGATAATGACCAACAGTCTTGAATAAACATCTAACTTGATCGTAGTGTCATACACATTTTTTAAGTAGATAAAGAATAGCTCATTACCCAAACCTACAATGAAGGACATTTGATCATTATCACTACACACTTGAGTAGAATTTTCATAAAACAAGAGCAACCAGAAGTTGAAATAGCAAACAACATAGAATCAGAGCAAATTAGATATGATTGAACCAGAGCTAAAACTGCAAAAGTATGATTGAATCATGTATCATATGTAGGGAAAGAGAAAAGAGACTGAAGAAAGAAGCTGAAAACATACAAGGAACCCCCAGCTGCGGGGCCAATTGTCTTGAAGAAAGACATTGAAGACATAGAAATGCCATTTGCAGCTCCTCTTTGCTCTTGAGGCTGAAGTTAAAGACATTTTGCAAACTCAACAAACTTTATTTATGTTACGTGCTTGAATGACGAGAAACTAGGTTTGTGTATGGGAAAAGGAACCTACCACAGCCCTATTCTGCATAATTAGTAATCCAGTGGTAATTGATACCTGATCATGCATGAAAAGCAACAAGTCAGACCAGACAATTCCATGAAAAATAACTGGCGACTCCATGGATTTGCCAAGTCAGCCAAATGAAGTTGAAATAAAGAGAGACTAACTGTGCTGCTGGTTTAACCTCACTTATATCAGAAAAGAACTAAGACAAAGCAAATGGATCCATGGGAATACAGAAAAAACTTGAGTATGTCTTAGAACTAAGACTGATCTGAATTTTCACTGAAGTTAACATAGATTGGATAAATTGTCTGTCAAGAATACCATCATGAAACTGAAGAACGAATGATTTAAGGAAAAGGCTTACTGAGAGCACATTTTTTAACATAGATGCGCAGTTAAGAACTATGGAGAGGCAGAAGCCGGATAACAACGCTATATATGGGTAGCTTGCCAGCAATGGTATACTTAATACCTGAAAGATTAGTAAGTTCAAGTTGAAGCCAAGAAAGTTAAACTAAAGAGAAGTGAAAGCAAAAGGGATAACAGTTATTAGGGACATACTGCTCCAACGCGAGAAATCATGACAGGCCCGGTAATCCTTTCCACCAATGGGTAAGCAAACAGCTGGAATAATAACAAACCAACCCCTGGTAGATCAGGGAAGAATTACTGTTCTCTATTAAATACAAAAATACAATATCCAAACAAGAAGTGACTTCTTACGATCAGGCTGATCCAAGATTTGAACATTATGGTTTCGAGTTGAGGATTCTACCTTAGCTCATTTGATTTTTGGTTCGAGATCAACTATCTATAATTATTTAGTGAATCCTTAAACACACATACATGGTCGGTCGGAGCTAAAGCTGAACCTAGCAGGCAGCAGCTATACAGTAGATACCCCCTGCTTGCGATGAAAATCTTAGTAAAGGTTTCCAGGAATACGTTTCTTAGAATTAAAAGAATTTGTAGAATAGAAGTATGTGTTTAGTAATTCATTCTAGCGCCTTTAGGATGATGTACTGTTTTAGTTGACATACTTGAGATTTCTTGAATATGACATACTTTAGAACAACATCTGACACAGAATTTTTTTCCTGGAGGGATACACACTGTCTGTATACCTGTGATGGCAAGAACTTGTCCAACATCAGCAGTTGTAAAGCTTAAACCTCCAAGGTTCCTTGGACTGACAGCCCACAATGAAAATATCTGAAGAAATAGAAAGATCATATAAAGATAAAAACCTGTACCACTTAAATATCGAAACAGTCAAATTTGACTAGAGGGATACCTCATACCATATCAAAACCAGGGCCATGAGAACTAAGTTCAAATTGACTATCTATCAAAATGACACTTCACTAATTGTAACAGGAGGCATTAGATAGCCTAGACTGGTCCAATGAGGCAATGACAATCACGTTATCTTCTGGTGGACTCATACATTTGTATTTAATTGTCATGAATCATGTAAATCCAACTTTTGTGACGTCTTTCCATGGCTATCAATGTTTATGCTACCTCGAGTGTAAGATTAACCAAACAATTACGATATCCCTAAAACTTCACATGCAAAAAACCAAAAAGGATGAAAAAGATATTGAACATGTTGAGATGCACGTTGCTGAAACCATAACTAAATTTACATGCCTGTTCGCTGATTCCAGATTTTAAGAGAAATAAGTCTAATGCGAGAAACTCCATAGGTTTTGACTATGTTACATGGACGCGTTTACAGGCACATATCTGAACAGTGGACTCATTTACAGGTAGATATCTTAACAGGTGTGTAGCTATGTGTGATTTTTGTCAATTTTTTAGTGTGTTCTGTTGAATTCACAGGAAGTGCTTATACTCATGTCGCACCTTTGTCACGGATTCATCAAGGAAAATTAAAGATACATGCCCCATTTGTTTTAATGGTTTCCACTCTAAGAACAAGTATATTATATGTTCAAAAGGATAACATATCAAGTTCTAATTAACAAAATCATCAAAAGGAAAAGAAAAATTACCTCCAAATATGCAATATCATGAAGCTGGAAAACACAATAGACAAGAATAGCTGACATTAAGGGCCAATTTTTAAGAAGGCTTTTTTGGGAATTTGGGAGTGTGCGTTCAGAATGCTTCATTCTCTGAGACACATTTAAACCATTTGATTCATCTGCAGTTCCTTCTGCAGCATCACGGAGATCACTGCGATCTTTGTTTATTCTGTTATGCTTGTGTAATGTCTCCTGCAATGTTAACAGTCAATTGCAGGAAATATTCAAGTAACAACATTCTTCCTATGTCAGAAACTTTTTTCCATTCTATTGATTGCACTAGATCATTTTAAGCGTCAGCATATTCATCTTAGCAACGTATTACCACAAATTAACTTCTAACAGGAAAAGGAACAGAAAAGATAACCAGAAGAAGCAGAGATAGATGGCATTTAAATCAGAAGATCAAATATTCTGACTAGAAATCATACCGGAAGCCAAAGAGAGATTACTGTTGCGGCTAATGCAAATAGCGATATCATAAGACAAGGTAACAAATATGGGAATCTGCAAAGGTAGAAACCAAACTTAAATTTCTGAGAGTCAAGAGAGGAAAGTACTTAGAGAAAATTGCACCAAACACAACTTTCTATTTATGGTCAGTCGAGAATAACTAAAGTACAGAACCAGCAAGGCATTGCTTACCTTCCAAATAATGATTCTTTTGAAAATATGCCCGGGTACTTTTCTGCAGGCTATAGCACAAACTGTAAGTCCGCAAAAGGTATTCATAAAAATTTTAAAGATTATTCTAGAAGGACGGTGAAGGAGGAACTTAAAGCTTCTAAGAGCCTCAGTCTCCAGTTTTAGACATGAGCTAGGATTTCCTGCTGTGCTTTCTCCAATTTGAGGATAGTTGCAGTCTCATGCAAAAGTTGTTAGACATCATGCAGGAGATGAATAGTCTTCCTCATTAGTCGAATGATATTTCTAACTAAATGCTGGTCTTATACTTAGTGCTCCTTCCAAATAAAAATAGATACTTCACTACCGAATATGGTTCTTTTGTCTTTCCTCGAGTAACGCTTAGACCAAGAATTATACCAGGGGAAACTATGTATACCTGTGCAAGATAACCTCCAATAGCAGGACCGATAACCAAGCCAATGCCCCATGACGTGCTTACCTAAAATAAATAAGTAATCATTTTTTCTTGGCTTCCAAAGATTATGCAATGAAATAATGTCCTAAGGGAAAAGAGATACAAGAGAGGGAGAGAAGAAACTCACAGCAGATATTCCCAAAGCATGGTATTCTTTTCGGCAAATCTCAGAAGCATATGCCTGGAAAAAATGAAAGTGAAGAATATTTTCAAGTTAAACAACTACTAATTGAAACTTCCAAGGTTCATATGCATGAATCATTAATTATCTAAACAACAGGGAACAAGAAAAAAGATGACTGACAACCCAACAGAGTCAAGTAAAGACTCACTACTGTTACTATAAGTTGGATACTGAAAACTACTATGTTGTGCCAGCAACCAAGCAACGGCAATAGATATTGCATATTAGGTAACGCAAAATACCCCATTTATAAAGCTGTGAAACCTAGCAGAAGACAGAAGATTTAGGACCTTGACTAGAGACGTATTCCCACCATTGGCTCTCACAAAATCATATGGGAGGAAAAGGACTTGAGGATGATAAATAAGGAAGAGTCATGCTTTTCCATAAGATTCTCCGCTCTTTATGTACATATTGTAGATTCTCTACCGCTTACATACATATTGTACACAGCAGTTCATCAATAAATTATGAACTTCATAAAAAGACAGGTTGTTGGACCAAAAATTTGTAGTTAGCGAGCAAATAAAAAGAAAATAATAGTAGCTAGCCCTGTTACTACATTTTTTTATGGTGATTAAAAGCAATGTATTAAACTATACAAGAACACCTTGACTAGCACAGGAAACCGTTTTAATAACCTTTCGGCATAGAAGGAAAGAAATAGAGGCTAGACTGCTAGTGACTTCTGAAATTTTATTTAACCAAAAAGAACTATAAACTGGAAACAACATTAAACCCTCTCCAGGACTAATAGAATAAAGAAAACATATCTGTATTTTCACGATCTCTCTTGTAAGTTAAATCTTTGCAACTCTACCTTTTCCTTTGCCTAACCATCTCATCATGTAAATCAAGATTTCCATCCCAGAAAATATAGCTCTTATAACTGATAAAACCTCTTTAGAAGTGACAATGAAGGCCTACCCTCATAGTGCCAATGATTCCACACAAGCTGCCTATGAGAAACCTCGTAACAACAGCCATCCAAAAGTTTGTACAAAAGCCAAAGAGTGCATTGAAGATAACCCTGTAGTTGATTTATTATTAAAGAAGGAAAAATTGAGTGATATACTGAGAAATTGAATTAAGCTAAATTTTTCTGAATAAAATCTTATGCACCAGGACAGTAGCTAATCAGCACTACTGACACTGTAATTGTCCCGATCACGACAACTGGCTTTCGACCATAACGATCAGCAATCATTCCCCAAAGAATAGACGTCAAAGCTCTTCCCAACATGAATGAAGAACCTTCAACAAATGTAGACATGTAAGATATGGAAACTTTAAAATATCATTTAATCAGAAGCACCAAGGATATGGAGCTAACCAACATATCCAGCATAGTAACTAATATCTTCCTCCCTATCCGCTATGTGAAAATCTCTTACCTACAGGAATTAAAATGTCAATATTGGCATAACCATAATGTAGACGATAAGCAGGTCGAATAATAGAAAAATAGACCAGAAGAATGGAACTATCTTATGGATAAGAGGGAAAAGAGTTTCAATAAGGATACAAATGATTTCACTCAAGAGCCTTCGCAGCAACTTATATCTATATTTCCTGCTCCAAAAGCAATATTAAATTATGAGTCTAGCAAACAGTGTTCATATTCCGGACTTCAGCATCACCTTATGAACATCAATCTGTGCCTCCTTTCTTTAAAATCAATTTAAGTTACGAAAATTTTCTTAAGAGATTTTCCAAAGGCCATCAAGAGTTGAAGAGCATAGGTGAAAGCTGACTCTTGATAATATACTGGAATGAAATATCAAATGTAAGTATTTGTCAAAAGTGCAAGTTTAAAATCTTTAGGCACTATGACTAAAATTGAAAACTAATGTTGCAGTGTACTCAAAAGAATTTGGAGGGTTTCATGGGAAATCATACATACAGAAGCTTCTTGTCATGAATGAAGTCAAATATAATATGGACTATGGAGTGTCATATAAAAAACTCAAGAAATGTAAGAGCAAATCACTTATTAAACTCAGTAGTATAGTGGATATTTACCATAAAATAGAGGAAGGGGAATAAAGATGATATTGGCAAAGCTGCAAAAAATAAGTAGAAAGGAAATTAGTAGTGCAAAATTCTTAAAGAATAGAAGTATCCTGGAAAAAAATTAAGCTTCACATGTCTTTCAAATCAATATGTGTTTCTGCTAGACCAAAACTAATAATGCCAAGAGAGTACAACGTCACTAGTATAAGCAGAACATGTTCTAGAATTGTGCATGTATCATTTTAGAAGCTCCTAAACACATAATTGTAGTCCAAAAGCTCTACCAATTAAAGGGGGATCTATTGTATCATTTATGGGTTTATCCACTAAATCAAAATTTCACTAAATAAGTACAATATTTCAAACCCAGTAAATCAAATGTAAATCAAATGGATTGTGGTAGAATTCTGTATTTGAAGATTACCAACAAATTTTAACAAGGTACGCATGCATTAAGGGAGGTAAAGACACAAAACTTCATGCATGCTCCTTGAGTTACTACATTTCATTACTACATTTCATCTTTGTAAAGATATTTAATAACTTTAATCATAGGAGTATTTTATCTAAACTACCATTTATCTCTTCTTAAACGTCTCACTCAATTAATATTCCACTAATTGAAACAGTAAAGATTGATTTTGAAAGAAAAAGTTAATGATTTCTTGTTTTCTTAAAACACAAATATTTTGAAACAAAAAGTTTGCCAAACAATTAATATTTGCCACTTAGGTTATATTATTTTCCAGTATCACCAAATTTCTTGCATATATGAGCCTAATATTCAATCAATAGTCCCTGTGCCGGGTTCAAGAAACAAGCTTTTTTCATCTCGTAAATTGATCAGTTCATCTATATTTGCAGTTTACACATATATTAGTGAAAGAAACTTGAATTTAGAACTACTAAAATTATTCTTAAAACATGTTATCGAGAAATTTCTCCTTTGAACAAGATGGACTTGTTTAATTTGATTCACAAAGTTGAATCTGTCACTGCCTAAATTGTGCTCTTAGCACTAATGGAGAGGCCTATAAAGTAAAATATCAGAAATTATGAAGTAGCCAAAAAATTGTGCTCCATTTGTTCCAATTTATGTGTCCGTTTTCGTTTTATTCCAATTAGAATTATCATTTCTAAATCTAAATTTAACTTAAATATTTTTTTTATTCGTAGTGACAAATTTTTATTGCCCCCCCAAAAAAAAGAAATATATATATATATATATATATGATGCTAAATTCCAAAAATCTTATAGCAACATATATACTACGACATGTTCTTTAAGATTTTATGTAAAATATATATTTTTTTATTAAATTTGTACTCATAGAGTTATGTATATAAAATGAAATGTAAGGAGCCGTACTTATAAAATATATCTATTTTCAAGCTGTGTCAATTCTCACTAGCAATAAGAGCTAGCATTTTACATGTGTTGTCTAAGGGGTAGTGTACGGCCAATAACCGACTACCTATCACAGGAAAAATTGATATTTGTTGTTTTACCTAAGTATAGTAAAAAAAATTAATTATTAAAATAAAAGACACAACAAAGACCAATAAAATAATAGACAAAACGATGTCACATATGGACCGTCTAATGAATCCAGATGCAGCTTAGTCTTATAAAAATAATGGCAAACATCAAATTAGGAAATATAGACTTTCGTAAGAGAAATTTTTGACCAAAATATTATATAAACTTGTGAAAGACAATACTATGTAATTGGGTGCACCTTACTTAAAATAGAAAATCGATGACCAATGGAGTGACGTCCAACAACTTTTTTATATTTAATCAGTAAGAAACTACAATTATTTATGTCTTCCATGTTTTCGAATTTAGTTACTTATGTCGTAATTTCATTTACAAAAGGTTTCGTTCTCTAAGAGTACCTTTTCCATATAACATAATACTAACAATAAATCAAATATAATTATAAAGTAATATGGAATTTCACCACCTTTAACCAGATGTCTTGATAATGCTTTGACAAGAATTAAGCAAAAGGCGGATTTTATTTAGTAAAGAAAACAATTAATTAAGGATCGAATTAAATACTTTTGAAAAGAAAAAAAAAACCTCCTCCTTCATTTAGTTTTCTTTTCTTGATAGAAGTATTTGCACTTGTTAAAGTAGGAAAACCCAACTATCGGGGATACATGAGACATGAGAGTAACAGCAATAAGAAGAGCGGGAAACAGCTGAAGAAGTGAACACTTTTTATAAATTATAAGAAAATATAATTTTTTTAAAAAGAAATTCTTGATAGTGAAAGCTTATTTACCAAAAAATAAAGACATAAAATTTGTTTATTCAAATGATTTGAGAGAGTGGTATAGGCAATAGGGAATAAAATGTGTAAAGAGGAATAGGGTTTCTTTTATTGGTAACTAAACGTACTCTTTCGAGGAATAACTCTCTTAATGATTTTCCCAAAATTCTCAACAAATGCAGCTATTTACACGGTCACTACTCCAAGGTCGCCTTATTATAAGCACCTTTCATAGCAAGAATTTCCAGATCATCAATTTTTAGAAAGAAAATAAATGACCAGTCAAAAATATTAAAACCCTTCAAATTAAAATAAAAATGAAACTTGAGCAAATTTTCTTCTCTACTATTCCAAATGGAACAACTTTTGTCTTATGTTAAACTTTTGATACTATAATATTACGCCGTTGTTGGACAAGTCTTGTTTTTGTCTAACGGTCCTCCAAATTGATGGCGCTTTTAAAGTTACAATCAGAAGTAGGATGGATAAATTATGAGTAGTTTTCTTGAAAATTTTGGACACGTGAAGCTTATTCATCCCAAATTCAAGTTCTACTAACGGAAAACGATAAGTGCGAAATAATTTGTTAACGACAAGAGCATGAACGAATTACAAATTTAATGGACGGTAATATTGAATAATTCAGTAAAGAAGAGAGAGATGACCTGCGCATAAAGTGATTATGGAGATGAAGAAGACAGCCTTAAAAGGAACACCGGAATCAGAGCGTTTTTGCTGATCAACTTTACAACCAGGACAATTCTCGTAATACTCATATTCTTCTTCATCGTTTTCTCTGTATTCTTCTTGTTTTTCCAAGAATGGCTCTCTATTTCCTCCCATTTCTCTTTCTCTAATTCTTCTTCTTCAGAAATTTTGGCATCACTTGTTGTTAATATGGACAGTTCCAGTAAGCATGGAATTGAAAATTTTGAGTGGTTGGAAAAGTCACTGTTTGCAACTTACTAAATATGTCACGCTACATGTGAGTGACACAGAAAGAACCACAGTACTGTTTGTTATTTTCTCCTACACGATCTCCATTTGATTCTCTCATCAATTTGATGTAATCAACAGATATTATAATAAATTATAGTATAACATTACAAAACATCACAAGTCACATTTAAAAAGTATTTTAGAATCCAAATCTAAGATCGTAATAAGCATGTACTCCTGTTGTAAAGTTGTCCATTATTAATCATTACACACTATATACACTCAAGCTTCTTTATAATGACATTGTTTGTCCAGATAATTCTTTGTTATTATAGTAAAATGTTGTTACAAGAAAAGTATATTATAATATTACATGAAAGTTTAATTCCAAAAAAATTTAGTAATTATTAACGGATGACTGTTATAAAGATGTTTGACTTGTGAAGATCTAAATTTTACTATAAAAACGATTATAGCTAGTTGGAGAATCATAACAACTATACTTGATAGTCTTTGTCGCTATCACAACAAAACCAAGATTTTGAAAATTATTAAAAGTATGAATAAAAGTTATGCCTAGTCTGCTCCGTTAACTGGAAATGGTCTCCTATTTCTCATTTCAAATAAAATGATATGATCTCAGAATCTGATATGTAAGATCCTGAAAGCTCATTCGTAACCATAAATGAAAAATTTCAAGTTTAAACAAAATGAATCACTATTTTGGATGATCTGAGCAGGGGCGGCCCAACAACTTTTGTGGCATAAAACCAAAACTTATTTAGAGGCCTTAACATTGTTTAATAAATATATTAAAAAAATATATATATAAGTATGTATATTGTTTGAACCTAATCTTTTCTAGTTTTTTTTTATATGCAAAGTCATACCGCAGTTATTTTATAAAATAAATTTTTCAATGTATTAGGGTCTTGATTATGAAACTTGTTAACTTGATATAGCCATGAGAGAGCTTCCATGCTTCAAATTACTTACTTTAATGTGTGTTGATATCCAATGCGGAAATTGTTTAAACATATATCGAAGGAATATATAAGAGAAAAAAATTTGAAGTTTGAATTAGTGTAGGCCAAAGATTGTAAAGAAGAAAAATAAACAGAAAAGAGGAATAAGAAGCTAAGAAATTTTAACTTAATACTCTATTATTTTCGTGCTTACATTTATGTAGTCTCAAGAAAATAAAGTGTCTTCCCAAAGGAAAAGATTTACTAGTCCTCAATTTGGTTTGTTTATGCTTCTCCTCCAGTAAAAAGAAGAGATAATGGTCAAAAATCCCATAAACTATCACTTTTTTGTTAGTTTCATACTTAAACCAACTCATAGTTTAAGTATGAAACTAACAAAAAAGTGATAGTTATTAGGGGGTTTTAACCATTATCTCTAAAAAGAAAGAGTTTCTTTCGGATGGTGGGCAAAAATTTTCTTATTTTAAAGTTGAGACATTAGTATTAACTTTTTTTATTACCAATTACTAAGTACTTACTATATATATATATATATATATATATATATATATATATATATATATATATATATATATATATATAAATTTTTACTCTATATATAAAATAAAGATTAAAAAATTTGAGGCCTAATCTTTTCCGGGGCCTAAAGCGGCTGCTTCAGCTGCTTGGCCCTAGGGCCGGCCCTGGATCTGAGGAAAGGAACTTAACCCACCAACAGTTGTTTCAAATCCTTTTCTGAAAACAAGATCTACTGGATTACATGTGAAGTGATAGTGTTTTACTTCTCCGTATGAAGCTCACTAAGCCTTCGTGCATATTGTGAGGGTATACATCGGTTAGGCACCCGTTGTAAAAAAGGTGCTCCATCAGTACTAACCAAAATGGACATCAATTATTTCAGATAAGTGATTACATATTACACTCTTCTCCGCGTACATTTGTTTGGAAGGTAAATACTTACCCATATCGGGTGTTTACACCAAACTATTGAGATAAGTGATAATGTGGTAGGATAGGGTAGTTGTGTTAGTTGTGATAGTTAGGAATTAGAGTGGTTAAGTTAAAGAAGTGTGAGAGTGTAAGTGTAGTTAATGGAAGTTAGGTAACTAATTTTCAGTTAGTGGACACTAGTATATATAGTAGGTATAGAAGATATTTTCTTCTTAGCTTCATTTGTACTCTACTTTTCTTCTTAGCTCATTAATACACATATTTTTTCTCTCTCTAAAGTTTGCTCTAGATTTCAATTTTTCTTCAATATTGTTGTTCAATACACAAATCTTACCGTGGTATCAGAGCAATGAATCCACAAATTGATTCACATTTCGATCACTGATTTTTTTACAATGGCTAACAATGGAGAAGTTCTGGCAGTCGGCGATGATGACATCGTCATCGACCATCGTCATCTGCTGTATATTCACCCTTCCAACACTCAAGGATCAGTACTCTCCTTCGTTAAGCTCTCATGTGCTGAGATCTATGCTTTATGGAGCAGATCTATGAAGATTGCTTTGAGTGTAAAGCATAAGCTAGGACTCATAGATGGAACTTGTACAAGGGATACCTATGGGCCAGAACTGGAAGAGCAGTGGGAGCGATGCAACAGGATAGTGATTTCCTGGATTATGAACACAGTTACGCCAGATTTGCTGGGTAGTGTGTTTTATGCAATTGACGCGAGTGAGGTTTGGAGTGATCTAAAGGAACGCTTTGAGAAAATCAATGGATAGAGAATCTTCTATGTATATAAGGAAATTTCCAGAATTAATCAAGGTAGAAGCTCTATTTCTGTCTATTTTTCAAAGTTGCATACTCTTTGGAATGAATATGAGGCACTAACACCTCCACCTAGATGCAACTCTGAGAAATCCAAATATTTTGTTGAACATATGCTTCAATTGAAGCTCATGCAGTTTCTTATGGGATTTAATGATTCCTATAGTCAAGCACAAGCTCAGATCTTGTTCTTGGTGCCAATTCCCACAATTAATCAAGCATATAGCAAGATGATTCATGTTGAGAGTCAAAGAATTACTTCTGGAACCTTTGGGAACCAAGACTTGAGTGAGAGTACTGCTTTATTTACTGATGGGAAGGGGGAAGTTTAAGGGAAAGAAGAATGGTATAAATTTTAGGTCTAGTAGAAACGATCTATGCTGTGAGTTTTGTAAGATGAAAGGTTATAATGATGTTGGCTGCTGGAAACAACATGGATATCCTGACGACTACAAGCCAAAGAGAAGAGACAATAACTATAATAACAAAGAAATAAAGTGCAATGCTAACAATGCTATGATGGAAAGTCACCATATGCCTATGAAGGACACAAACTACAACTCTGTGAATGTAATGAAGCCCAGCAGTTCATGACAACAACTAGGACCTACATTGGCACAAGAATAATATGATCAAATTGTGAGAATGCTAAGCAAGGAGGAAGTACAAACTAGAGTAGCCAATATGGTAGGTATCGATTATGGTACCTCTTGCTTAGTGGATAGTATTTCATGCTCTGCAGGGATCCTAGAGGGTAATGAAATCATAGTTAAAATATGGATAATAGATGCATGTGCCACTAACCATATGACATCCAACTTAAATTCACTGCTTAATGTCACAAATGTACCTGCTAGATTAAATGGTGAAGGTAGCATTACTTAATAGAGCCCAGGTGTTAGTGACACATATTGGTGATTGCATACTAAATCCCAGGGATGAAGTTAAAAAGTGTTATGTATACCAGATTTCTAGTAAAATTTGTTATCTTTGTCCAAGTTGACTAAAGATTTCAGATGTGCAGTGATATTTTTCCTTGATTTTTGCATTTTTCAGGATCTCTACACTGGGAAGGTGAGAGAGATGGGTAGGCAGGACAATGGACTGTACTTACTATCTTCTAGGACTTCTAGAAGAGGGAATGAGAACTTATGTAATCACCTAATTTTGGCACGAAAATACAAAAATTGCTCAAAAATAGCCATTGATATTTCTATTGGACTTTTGTGTAATCTTTCTAGATTTTTGTCATTTTATGTAGCCATTTACTTAATTAAAAAAAAATGCTACAAAAATTACATAAAATATTTTCTTGATCTTTGTCTATCTAATTGTTGTCGTGAGTTTATTTGTGTGATTAGAATTGTGTGAATTTTAGTGTAATTTTTTAGTTTGTAATTTAATTAAGTATAGTTAAGCTATGGGTTAATGGCCATTGGGCTAATATCCAATTCATTTAATGAAAAATAGAAGCCCACATCTCACCCTTGACCCGAGCCCATATACCCCTTATTCCCATTCTTCTTTTCCCAATTGGGATATTACACAAAAAACATAAAAACAAAGGGGATTTGCACGTCTCTCCACAGTCCGCCGGACCCCCGCCACCAACGGCGGCGGCAACCACCCTCTCCAGCCAAACTTTATATCGTTGGACGTACCTCAGCCTCCTTTCCATTTCCACCGTCAATTTTTTCTGATTCTCGGTCGTTTAGCATCGATTGGAGTTCAAAGATTCAGGCTTAACCCAACTCCGGCGACACTCCATTTTCCGGTGAACTTTTTACATGTTTAGGTTTGTCTTCTCCTCCCCAATCCGTTTCTAGACCCCGATTACATAAAAAAATATATATTTCAGGCCAGATCCGACCCCGACAGTGATGAAGTTGGTTTCAGGCGTTTCCTCTTCTCTTTTATGTTTCATTTTGGCTTTCATATCCTTTCTCTTTATTTTCTAATGGAAGGAGTCGTTTTCGACTAGAAAATTGAGAGTTTGGGAATGGACTTTTTATATTGATGACGACGTTTAAGTGTCGCTGCAATGGTTCGGGAGATAGGAAGGCTGATGTTTTGGTATTGGCGGGGCAGCGGGTTTGTTTCAATGAAGCTGTGATGACGATGTTTTGATAAGGCGAGACGAGGCAGTGGTGGCTGCGATGATTGAATATGAAGGGGCTATCGTACTCTGTTTTTGTTGATTTAGGGCAGTGGGAAGGTTTGTTTGCGATATATGTGAGTGATGAAGGGTTATGAGGGGCTGAATTTTGATTGTTTAGCGAGCAAATTTAGGCTAGGAGGTGATAGCTATGTTGTTTTCTGTTCCTAGGTGATATCGAGGTGGAGACGCTGCGTTTGGGATTCGATTGCAGGGGTTGTGACATTGATATTCAAGCCGATGTGAGGCGTTTAGGTAATGGCGACGATTAGGCAGTTAACGATGGTATTGGCGATGTTTCAATGATGAGTTGAGAGCTGTAATGGCGAGGTAATGCAGCGTAAATGATGTTTCTGGGGCTATTTTGATTTCGACTCATGGTGGTGATGCGATGTTCGCATTGAGGCTGATCGGGTGCTGCAATGTTGATTTGTTTGATGTAATGAAACTGTAACAATGGCTCGGGAAGCAATAGTGAGGCAGTGGCGGAGGTGCTGCGGCGTTTGTTAGCTACAAGGCCGTTTCAATTATTTTTGGGATCGATTCAGGTGTGGAGGTGACGTAAACTGAGATGGCGAGGCTGTTTAGTTTGATATTTTGATGTGTGTGTATGTGTGATAGGGCTGATCCGCACTGGTTTTGACATAGGGTAGGCAGTTTGTGACGACGACGTAGGTGTAGCGTTGATGTGTGATGGTGGGGCTGTTTTGGCGTGTTAATCTGGGTTGGCGAAGCAGCGGAGCAGTTTGTTCGCAAGCTGTCAGCTGTGAAAGCGATAACAAAGGCGCAGCGCGATGGTGTAGCACGTGCAGTAAGCTTTGTTGCCTTTCTTCTTTACCTGTTGATTAGGTATTAGTTTTGTTCATATTTGAATTTAGTATTAGTTATGTTTTTTTTTCAGATTGTAAAATCGTTTGAGTTTGAGTACGTATGTGTTGTTGGTCAGCTGATCTGGTACACTGATTCGTGATCGATACTGAAGTCGTTTATGTCTCGTTTCGAGTCAAGCTTGAAGTTTAATCTGTGAAGTTGAGTTTGGTTTAGTTTGATAGCAATTGACAGGCCCGATACAAGCATGTTTGAGTGATCTTTAAAGTTGGAAATTGGCTTGAAGTGCTTATGTCAGTTAGTTTGTTTTGGTTCAAGTCTAGATATTTAGATGACATGGGTTTGATGATGTAAAGGGGATGATGTCAAATAAGTGTCAAAAATTTGAGTCAATGGAAGTACAAGAGTGAAACCTTCACATGGGTTTGTACTTCTTTCCCGATAATAAAAAAAGGAAGCATATGAGTGCTGTGCTTAGAGACAATTTGGAATTCCATTCTTGGTCCATTTTAAAAGAAGATTTTTCCTCTTTTTTTTGAAGCAGGGCAGGGGCTGAAATACTCTTTTTCTCTTAGAAAAATCAGATCAGAAACACTAGGGGATCTGGTAGGAATTCAGGAGAGAAAAACACTTTCTTTCTACACTTTTGATGAGTTGAAAAAAAAAAAAAACACTTCACCCATTCAAAAGTAACACATCCAGATTTAGAAAAGAAAAGCTGAAACTTGAAAAATTAGAGTAAAAGTGTTAAGAGTCATAGTAGAGAAAAAACAGAGAAAGTAGAAGAGAAATAAAGGGAGTTAGCAAGTAAAAGAGGGTCTGTTAGGGGGCTGTTAGAGCTGATTTCTTCTGCTGTTCGTTGTTGTTTGTTGCTGGTGCTTAGCTTTATGTTTGCAAGGGGACTTTGCATATTAGTTGCTGGTCATTGCTGTTGCTTTTTTGGAAGTTCAAAAGGCTAGGTAACTTTCCAAGCTTGCTTTATCTTGTAAGAATTCTGCCATGTTTTAATTTGTTTGTACGAAGCAACCAGTTAAAGGGCCAAAAGATTCTTGTTCATTTTATGTTGGTGTGATTAATTCTTTCTGTTGTCATTTTTCAAAAATAAAAAATGAGAAAGAGTTAAAATGTTTGTGCCATGTTATGCCAAATAAGCTGATGTACGTTGAGCAAGTTTGAGTTAGTTTGCGCAATTATATTTCTTAAAATCAGCCAGGTTCAAAAGGAAATAGCCAGATTTAAAAATGTTTAACCTGATAAAATAGGACAGATCTGTAACAAGAGGTTGAAATAGGACATTTAGTGCTAATCTTCTTAAGAAGTCAGAAATAACGTGCAAGCCTGGCCTACTAAATGTAACGAGATTAATATGATCGACAAGTTTAAACCAGTTTCAAGGTTGGTCTCTAAGTACAGGTGATGGCCTTAGAATTAGTAAGCGGCTATTCCTTTAAAGTACACAAAAAGGAGGCCTCTATGTAATGTTAATTTGTCAGCCTTACGACCCAAACAATTATTCAGAAAGGGTGCAACCAAGTATTACTTTCCAAGTCTCGCAATTATTTAATAAGGTTAGGCAAGTTAATAAGCCGAGTCAAGTTTAATTAAACGATAATTATTCGATCACAGTGGAACTCATATTAAGTCAAGAGATTTCGAACGGGTGAAGTACCTGCGCGATTTAATTGATTTAAGTCGAAAGATTTCGAACGAGTGAAGTTCTCGCGCGATTATATTCGATTGGAGTTTTCAATTGTCGAGCGGTAAAAAGATAATAATAAATTGAAGCGTAACAAAATCAAGGCAAATATAATAAACAATTTCAAAAGAGTCGAAATGCGTCAATAAAAGCAATTGTGCTTGGCACAGGACTCGAGGGTGCCTAACACCTTCCCGAGAGTCAACCGAGATCCTTATCCGGAACTCTGACGCAGACCATTTACGAGTCATAGGTGTTCTAGGTACACCACTTTGGTGACTTGGCACACCTTTAACTTGTCAAGTGGCGACTCCGAAAATCTCTTAAATAATTCGTGTACCTTTAAACACCTGGTCACAGACCTTTTAAAACTATAGAGTTTTTCTTTTTGAGTAAAAAAGAGTCGTGACAACTTACAACAACAATCATCTAGTAGTGTGGCATTGGATCAGAAAGAAGTGCAGTTGTGGCATGGAAGAGTTGCGCATCCTGCTTCAAGAACAATAAGTCATATGTTGAATGTTGGTGAAGAAAACTGTAAAGATATTGTCAATAAGTGATTGGTATGTCCTCTAGCTAACAAGACAAAGTTACCTTTTCCTACTAGTAGCACAAGATCTAGGAGCTATTTTGAATTGATGTATATGGATGTATGGGGACCCGATAAGGTTCTTACTTATGATGGAAATGAATAGTTCTTAACAATTATGGATGACTGCTCAAGAATCACTTGGATTCACTTGCTTAAACAAAAATTTGATGTCTTTGTAGCTATCAAGAATTTCTTGATCGTGGTAAACACCCAGTTTAATGCAAAAGTGAAGATGATTAGGTCTGACAATGGTCAGAGTTTGTGAATGAGCAGTGTGTGCATTTGTTCACAAACCTTGGAATACTTAATCAAAGATCATGTCCTTATACTCCTCAGCAGAATTGAGATGAGAGGAAGCACGGGCATATTTTGGAATTGGCAAGGGCATTGAGACTACAAGCTCACATCCCAATTAGGTTTTGGGGGCACTGTGTACCGACAGCGGTTTACCTTATCAACAGATGGCCTACACCAGTATTGCAAAGGAAGTCTCCATATGAGCTATTTCACAAGAAAAAATCAACACTAAATCATATTAAGGTATTCAGAAGCTTGTGCTATGTCAGCACACCAGTTAAAGGAGACAAATTTCAACCTAGGTCCATTATTTGTGTAATGATGGGGCACTCCTCAGTGCATAAAGGCTATATAATGTATGATTTGATTAACAAATTTTTCTTTGTGAGCAGGAATGTATCATTAAGGAAATATGTGTTTCTATTCTCTTGTGCGAGGCAGGGAAATGATTTGATCTTTCCTTTCAACCAAGAAAGAAGGGTATTCATTGAAGAGTTTGATAAAATGAACCTGCATGAAGATGCTAAAGAACAGTTTGAGCAAGACATGTTGCCAGAGAACCAAAATCATGATGCTGATGAGCAAGACATTCCAGAAAATCAACCAGATCAGACTGATTTACAAGCAGATCAAGAGTTTCATGAAGATGGAGGTCAACTTGATCAAGAAGCTGAAGCTATGACCAATTTGCAGAAGTTCATACTCATATTGATGAAGCAGTTTGAGAAAGTCAACCAGAAAGAAAGGGCCACCCTTGTGGCTGAGAGATTATGTGACATCATCAGCTAGTGATAACTGTACATACCCTATGTGCAATTACATCAACTATGATCGATTTTCTCCTAAGTACCAATCATATTTGATAGCCTTTTTTTGTAGCTGTGGAACCAAGAATATTTGAAAAAGCATCAAGGGATAGAAAATGGATAGAGGCCATGGAGACAAAGTTTACGACATTAGAGGAAAATAGAACTTGGTTGGTGATGCCATTACCACAAGGAAAGAAAGAAATAGGTTGCAAGTGGGCATACAAAAATTAAGTATAAGGAAAATGGTGAGATAGAGAGGTACAAAGCCAGACTAGTGGCAAAGGGATACAATAAAAAAAAAAGGTCTAGACTATCATGAGACATTCTCACCTGTAGTGAAAATGGTGACAATAAGAGCAGTTCTATCTCATGCAGCATGTGGAGGATGGCATGTACATTAGATGGATGTGTATAATGCTTTCCTGCAAGAGGACTTGCATGATGAGGTTTATATGACCATACCATAGGGGATCTGCATTCTAGAAAAGAAGTGTCACAACAAAGGGGAGCAACAACCACTTGTATGCAAGCTTGCTAAGTCATTGTATGGGCTTAAGCAATCATCTAGACGGTGGAACATTAACCTTGTACAAGCACTTGTAAACTCAGGTTTTGTGCAAAGTCAGTTGGATTATTCATTATGACAAGAAGATTGGAGATAAAATAGTCATTATATTGATATATGTAGATGACCTACTGATCACAGGAAATGATAATGCATTAATTGAAGAGACAAAGAAGATACTTCAGAGATCTTTCAAAATAAAAGACCTAGGAGAGTTGAAATATTTTTGGGCATGGAATTTGCAAGAACAGATGAAGGGTCACTCATGAATCAGAGGAAATATGTTTTGCAGTTAATTTTAGAGTCAGGTCTAGGGGAGCAAGACCAGCCTAGACCCCTTTGGAACAAAATCATAAACTCACAGGTAAGGAGCTGGACAAACTGACTGGGAACAAGGAAGATAAGTTGTTGAAAAATAAAGGAGTGTATCAGAGATAAATAGAAAAGCTATTATATCTCACCATGACTAGGTCAGATATAAGCTTTGCAGTGCAAACCCTTAGCCAGTTCTTGCATAAACCAAAAAAGTCTCACTAGGAAGCAACTTTGAGGATAGTAAGATACATTAAAAGAAAGCCTGGTGTGGGAGTATTACTGTCCAGTAAGAAGGAGGACTACATGGAGACTTACTGTGACGTAGATTGGGCATCATGCCCAAACACTAAGAGGTCAGTAATAAGATATGTGGTAGTTTGAAAAGTCACTAATATCATGAAAATCTAATAAACAAAACACAGACTCAAAGAGCTCAGTAGAAGCTGAGTACAAAAGTATGGCTTCAGCAGTGTCAGAAACTATTTAGTTGATCAGGTTGTATAGAGAATTGGGAGTGTAGATTAGGTTGCATGTGCCAGTATTGTGTGATAGCAAGGCATCAATACAAATTGCAGAAAACCAATATTTTCATGAAAGAACTAAGCATATAGAGATTGACTGCTATTTTTTAAGAGATACGGTACAGAGAGGAAACATTGATCCAGTCTATGTACAATCAAGAGAACAACAAGCAGACTTATTAACCAAGGGTCTTGGAAGACATCAACATGAATATTTGATATCCAAGCTGGGGATGCTGAATGTGTTTTCACCCTTCAGCTGGAGGGGGAGTATTGAGACCAGTGATGATGTGGCGAGATAGGGTAGTTATGTTACTTGTGATAGTTAGGAGTTAGAGTGGTTAAGTTAAAGAAATGTGAGGGTTTAAGTGTAGTTAATGGAAGTTAGTAACTAACTTTCAGTTAGTGGACACTAGTATATATAGTAGGTGTAGAAGATATTTTCTTCTTAGCTTCATTTGTACTCTTCTTTTCTTCTTACCTCATGAATAAACAAATTTTCTCTCTCAAAGTTCTCTCAAGATTTCAATTGTTCTTCAATATTATTATTCAATGCGTAAATTTTATCACAAAAGTATATTTATTTACCATGATTAAGTGATTTAATAATGTAAAAATATACATTAATTAACTTTGGTTAAAGGACGAAACTTTACTTTCATACACATGTCTTGAATCTATTGGTTTGGTGTAAACACCCGATGTGGGTAAGTTTTTACCTGGTTTGGAATCTTTATAGAAAAATACAAAGATAGCCCCTTCAAGTTGTATCCAATTCCCACATAAACACCTTAACTTTCATAGTAATCAGATAAACACTTTAATTTGATAGAAGTGCGTCTTTTGAACACCGGTGTCAATGAGGTACTGAGGTATAAAATGGCCACATGGGATAGAGATATGTGCTATTTTTTTTAAAAAATCACCTTTTATTTAAATAGAGAAATATATTAATAGAATTGAACGAACTTAAAAGTACGACCAGCTTAAGCTGGTTTTCCACCATTGTAAAAAATAAACCAAAACAAAATTTTCTATTTTCTATTCTTTATTCAAACAAGACCATCCCTCCCCCCTCCTTTTCCACCCATCCCCGCCTCGTCTTCTTCCTCTAAACTAACTGCATTGTACTTCTTCTTTCCCCAACCTTCCCTTTACAGTAGTGTAAAAAATCACCTTGCTCAATTTTTAAAGAATTTGTTCTTCAACAGTCATTCTTTGGAACTTTTTCTTCTTTTACCACCTGAACAACTTCAGCCACCATTTCTCGTCAACTCTCCAATAGGAACAAGGCAACTAGAGATGGGTTTTTACGTACCTCATTGGTGGAAGCGTAAGGGTGCTTGCGGGCTTATTGATTCCATTCTTGTGGGGTTTGTAAGACCAAGTGTAAGGTGATTCCATTTCTTCTCCTTACAGCAAATCAATTTCTACCTCAAATGGCAAAAACAAAAATGTTAGCTCGACTAAATTATATTGATGCTAATGATTGTTTAATCTGTTGTTAAAATTGTTTTTGGTGTTTAAATGGGTGAATGATAGTGTTACCAACAACAAGAGTGGCAGAGGTAGGCTGAAAATGGTGGGGTTGAAATATCATAAGGAAAGAGAAAAATGTGTCTGGGGCCCATTTACTATCTTAAAATAAAAGAGAAAATAGAAAATTAAATGTCTCACGCGCTCTAAGATATGTGGAATAGACCTGATTTTCCATATCAGCACAAGGTGTTCACAAGACATACTGGCAACTATAAGAGGTGTCTATCTGATAACTAGGAAAGTTGAGATGTTTATATGGGAATTCGGTATAAAGGGTCATCTATTTATTCTTCCATCTTTATATGAAACTCTGAAAGCTACCAACCTAAAGCAACCGCTTATTTTTTCATAACCCTTTCTTTTTTTATCTCACTTATTTTAACCAAATCAATCAAAAAGCAAAATAGGAGGTGGGAGCGAGAATCTCTCATCTACCATACTTCTCCCTCTTCATTCTTCTTCCTTTCTCCTTCTTCGTTTATGTCTGTCTACCTCTTTCTGTATATCGATTTTTTTCGAATTTCTCCGAATTTTTGTTTTGTGTTATACAATTTTAGGAGGTATAAGAAAGAGAAAGTGATTCAAAGAGCTCAGTTTTTCGATTAAAAAAAGGTTGAATATTTAACCATGTATTCTCTCACTTAGTGAACATGTTCAGTTCTGATTTCTCCCTCAAAATTTAGACTTGCTTTTGGACATCAAACATGTATATTCAATGTACATTAATAAGTGGATACTGAATTTTATTCATTATATGATGTTTGGCATTTTATGCCGATATTTCCTTAATATTTCCGCATATTTGAGCTTGTTTTGCACTCGTTTATTAGTTTGTGAATGTGGGTGTACACTGATTTTGTGTTGTGCGTGTGTAGGTTGTTACGCGGTGCATTTGGAGTTTTTTTGGAGCTTGATTGAGCATGAATTGGTTGAAGGATGATTGAGGATTGGATTGAGCACGCGAAGGCACGACACGGACACGATTTCGGACCAAGGAAGAAGGCGATTGGCTGGGCGCTGCAGGGCACGTGGCGCGCCCTCCACCGCGCCCCACTGCCCAGCGCGGTATCCCACGTGCGACGTCTCAAAGGCGCCCAAAATGTGGCGAGACTGATTATCTTGGCGCTTTCCGAGGCGTGGGGCGCCCGTTATAGCGCCCCGTGTGCGGTTTTTCACTTCCTATTCCGTCTAGTATTGGGTCTAAGTTATTACTAGGTGTTTGTAAACACTATAAATAGTCTTTTACTTAGTTTTTGGAAGGGAGTTCAGACTTTGGAGCAATATTGAGAGCTACATACTCATTGAACAAGGGTTTATTCCTAATCTTTCATTTATTACATCATTTACTTCATTATTACACCAAATTATTGCCTTGTGATTATGAATATGTGTGGCTAAACTTTACGTTCTAGGGTTAGAGTATTACATGAAGGTTGATTATTGAAGGTTGATTCCCATTGATTTAATCCCATAACGGGTTGCTTATTCTTTCTTGATTTCACATGTGTAATTGTTAGAGCTCGATAATTATACATCATCTATGGTTTTTTGGATTGCACTTGAAAGAGAGAATCTAACTACGTAATAAGAAAGAATAGAACTAGTTTGTGAACCCGGGCATCGGGGAATCAATTCGCGGGTAGGATAGACATATACTTGCTTGCCTAGTTTAACTCATTACATGAATCTTAATGCGTTCATGTGATTTAACCCATAGACATATAGGGATTGAAGTAGCTTGCATAGACTGTGAAGAACTGAAAGGTTTTCACAGTTACATTTACTCTGTCAGTTAGTAACCAGGGATTTAAGAAGTGGAATCAATTGGATACATCAACTGGATTGTTCGTAACTCTGACCTTGGACCGCTCTCTTGATATTGTTAACAACCAAAGTATTTCTCATTGCTTGACTACATCTTTAGCACTTTACTTACTGCACTTTAGTTATAAAAACTCTTACAACCAAAGAAAAAGACCCCTGAGTAGTTTGGAGGAATTGTTTGTTAAGTATTAGTCTGCTTAGTCCTCGTGGGAACGATATTCGATTTATCACTTTATTACTTGTCGACCGCGTATACTTGCGTGTGCGTTGGGAGCAACAAGTTTTTGGCGCCGTTGCCGGGGACTAATTACGGACTATTTTCTTTTGAACAATTACTTAATTGCTATTCAGGTTTAATTTTTTGTTGAGTTTCTTGTGCTGTTTCAGGCAATAGGTTTTGAATGCAAAGGAACAAAAAGGACGAATCACTCGCACCTTTTGATCCCGAGCCTGAAAGAACCTTGAGAAAGGCAAAAAGGGAAGCGAGAGATCTAGAAGCATTAGCAATCGTACTTGCCTCTCTACCTGTTGAAATGGCTGAAGAACAAGCAGTAGCAGTGCGAGATGTGGCTCTTCCTAGTCTGAAAGGAGTAGAGTCAAGTATTGTGAAGCCTGCTATTACTGGAAACTTTGAGATCAAGCCCGGCATGATTCAGTTGCTGCATGTGACAGGGAAATATGGTGGATTCCTGCATGAAGATCCGCAGCAACACCTGCATAACTTTCTGGAGATCAGTGATACTTATACACCGGCGGGTGTACCTACTGATTATGTGCGAATGACTTTGTTCCCATTTTCATTGATTGGGACAGCAAGGAAGTGGTTAAAGGCTGAAAAGCCTGGGTCTATCACTACTTGGGAGGATTTGGCTAAGAAATTCTTGGCTAAGTTTTATCCGTCTGCCAAGACGGCCAGGTTGAGGAGCGCAATTTTGTCCTTCAAGCAGTTAGAAGGAGAATCGTTATATGCAGCTTGGGAGAGATTTAAAGCTTTATTGAGAGATTGTCCACACCACAACCAATCTAATGAGGTTATTGCACATACTTTTGTTGAGGGGTTGAACCAACATACTAAGATTGTGGTTGATGCTGCTGCTGGAGGCCAAGTGTTGGCCTTAAATTTTGAGCAGATCTATGACTTACTTGATAAGTTTTCATAGAGCAATCCTGATTGGCAGGGTGATGGCAGAGCTACGACACAAGTTGAGGGTGCTAGCAGAGCTAATACGCAGAAAGCTGCTGGGATACTTCAACTAGATGGAATTTCAGAGCTGCGAGCGAAGATGGATGCTATTTCTAATCAAATCAGCAAGCTGACTCTCCAAGCAAAGCCACCACTAGCTCCAGTGCAACAAGTTCAAACTTTTTGTGAAGTATGTGGTGAGGATCATAGCACTGAGGTTTGTCCCTCTAACCCAGAGTCAGTATATTATGTGGGTAATCAGAACAGATCACAGGGTCAAAATCGCAATCAGTATGGTAACAGTTATAACACGGGTTGGCGTAATCACCCAAATTTTTCCTGGAGGGATACCCGTGAGCAGTTTCAGGGTAATGAGAGACCCCAATTTACTCAAAGAAATGCACCACAGCAGGGGTCGCAGTCACAGGCTCAGCCACAGCAGTCTAATGCAATGGAGGATATGCTCAGGAAACTTCTTGCAGGGCAGCAAAAGCTTATGGATGATTCAGCATCTCAGGCACAAATAATTAAAGATTTGAGCAGCGCGCAGAAAGATCTTGAAAGACAGTTGGGGCAGCTTGCTGGAGCACAAAATAATAGACCTCGGGGTGCTTTACCGAGTGATACAGAGAAGAATCCTAAAGAATTTGTGCAAGCAGTTACTTTGAGGAATGGAAGAGCTCTAGAAGAACTTCCCCCAAAACCAAAGAAGCCTGTTGATGAGCTAGAGCCAAATGTTGATAGGGAAGTGGAGAAAGAAGCAGAGACAGTAATAACAAAGCAACCCGAGTCTGCTATTGTGAGACCACCACCACCTTTCCCTAAGAGGCTTCAGAAGCAGAAAGTTGATGCAGCATGCAAGATATTCTTGGAGATATTGAGTCAGATTCAGGTAAATATTCCTTTGGTAGAGCTTTTGCGGGATGTTCCCAAATATGCTAAATACATCAAGGATATTTTTGCTAACAAGAGAAGACTGACTGAGTTTGAGACAATTGCACTTACTGAGGAGTGCAGTTCCAGAGTTAGAAGCAAGCTTCCTCAGAAATTGAAGGACCCTGGTAGCTTTACCATCCCTTTGAAAATTGGGGAACATGAGGTTGGCCGAGCTTTATGTGATTTGGGTGCTAGTGTAAATTTGATGCCTTCTTCAGTTTTCAGGAGGCTAGGCTTGGGTGAGCCACGACCCACTACTGTGACCCTGCAGCTTGCTGATAGATCTCTGACATGCCCCGAGGGGATTATTGAGGATGTGCTTGTACAAGTGGATCAGTTCATATTACCCGTTGATTTTATTATTCTTGATTATGAAGCTGATCCTGAGGTTCCTCTCATCTTGGGAAGAGGACTTTTGGCTACTGCTGATGCTGTTATTCGAGTCAGAGCTGGAAAGATGATTATGAAGGTAAATGGGGAAGAAGTTGTGTTTAATGTGTTCAGAGCTACCCAGCTTCCTTCTCATTATGAAGAGTTGTCCATGGTAAAAGTGGTAGATGATGAGCTGACTGCTGATGAGAGGTCATTCTTGGCTTCTAATGTTGATTCGTTAGCACAGGCACTCTTATGTGATGATGATGATATCCTGAAGGATGATGATATTGAAGAGTATTTGGAGGTTCTTAATATACAGAGTAGATTCATCCCAGGGTGGAAGAAATTTGAGGAGCTTGATAGACCGTTGACCTTAACTCCTGCTAAACCGTCTATTGAGAAAGCTCCTAATCTTGAGCTCAAACCTTTACCCGAGCATTTACCTTATGCTTATTTAGGTGAAGGTAATACTTTACCCGTGATCCTTTCTTCTTTGTTGTCTGATGTGCAGGTTGAGAAGGTGTTGCGGGTTTTGCGAGAGCGCAAAAGAGCTATTGGCTGGACTATTGCTGATATTAGAGGGATTAGTCCTTCTTTCTGCATGCACAAAATTCTCTTGGAGGAAGATCATAAACCATCCATAGAGAAGCAGAGGAGGCTAAACCCAATTATGAAGGAGGTGGTGAAGAAAGAAGTTATCAAGTGGCTGGATGCTGGTATTATTTTTCCTATCTCTGACAGCAAGTGGGTGAGTCCAGTGCAATGTGTTCCTAAGAAGGGGGGCATGACAGTGGTGAAGAATGAGCACAATGAGTTGATTCCTACAAGAACTGTTACAGGGTGGCGAATTTGCATTGACAATAGGAAGCTAAACAAGGCCACCAGGAAAGATCTCTTCCCACTACCCTTTATTGATCAGATGCTAGATAGACTTGCAGGGCATGAATATTAATGCTTCTTAGATGGGTATTCGGGCTACAATCAAATTGTGATAGCCCCTGAAGACCAAGAGAAGACCACTTTTACTTGTCCATATGGCACCTATGCATTTAGGAGGATGCCATTTGGGTTGTGTAATGCCCCGGGGACTTTTCAGCGGTGCATGATGGCTATTTTCACTAACATGGTGGAAAAATTTGTGGAGGTATTTATGGATGATTTTTCAGTGGTTGGTGATTCTTTTGATGAATGTTTGAGAAATCTTGATGCTGTGCTGAGCCGTTGTGAAGAAACAAATCTTGTGCTGAATTGGGAAAAATGTCACTTTATGGTTCAAGAAGGCATAGTACTTGGGCACAAAGTGTCAAAGCAAGGAATTGAGGTTGATAAAGCGAAGATTGAGGCTATTGAGAAATTACCACCACCTATCTCTGTTAAGGGGGTGCGTAGTTTCTTGGGACATGCAGGGTTCTATAGACGGTTCATAAAGGACTTCTCCAAAATTTCCACTCCCTTGTGCAAATTGTTGGGGAAGGATGTGAAATTTGTGTTTGATGATGCTTGTCTCAAAGCATTTGAAGAGTTGAAGAAAAGGTTGGTGACCGCACCAATCATCATTGCTCCTGACTGGTCGTTGCCGTTTGAATTGATGTGTGATGCGAGTGATAATGCTATTGGGGCTGTTCTAGGCCAAAGGATTGGAAGAATCTTTCACTCCATCTATTATGCAAGCAAGACGCTTGATGTAGCCCAGTCCAATTACACCACCACTGAAAAGGAGTTGCTAGCCGTAGTTTATGCTTTTGATAAGTTCAGATCTTATTTGGTTGGCACTCATGTTGTTGTATACACTGATCATGCCGCAATCCGGTATTTGTTTGAAAAGAAGGACTCCAAGCCTAGACTCATTAGATGGGTTCTCCTATTGCAAGAGTTTGATGTTGAAATTCGAGATCGCAAGGGGACTGAGAATCAAGTTGCTGATCATTTGTCAAGGTTGGAGAATAGAGATCATGTAGATGAAGGGCCCGAGATTAAAGAGGTATTTCCTGATGAGCAACTTGTTGCTCTTGATGCAGCCGAGGTGCCATGGTATGCTGACATGGTGAATTTACTTGTGAGTAATGTGTACCCCCCTGGGGCAACTGCTGAGCAAAAGCGTAAACTCCTTCATGAGAGTAGATTTTATGTGTGGGATGAGCCTTGTTTGTACAAGATAGGGGTTGATCAACTAGCTAGGAGATACATTCCAAGGGAAGAAGTAGAGCCGATTCTATAGAGCTGCCATTCCTCTCCTTATGGTGGCCACCTTGGTGGAGATCGAACAGCTGCAAAGGTACTCCAATCTGGTTTCTTTTGGCCTACTCTATTTAAAGATGCTCACGCATTAGTGAAGCAATGTGATCGTTGCCAAAGAACTGGGACAATTACTCGGCGTCACGAGATGCCTTTGAACAATATCTTGGAGATTGAGCTGTTTGATTGTTGGGGTATTGATTTTATGGGTCCGTTCCCACCTTCTATGGGGCAAAAGTACATCCTATTAGCAGTTGATTATGTGTCTAAATGGGTGGAAGCTGTTGCACTTCCAACAAATGATGCGAGTGTGGTGGTGAAGTTTGTAAAGAAGAATATTTTCACTCGCTTTGGGACACCGCATGCTATAATCAGTGATGAAGGTACGCACTTTTGTAACCGCTTGTTCAATAAATTGTTGGCTAAGTATGGGGTTCGCCACAAGGTGGCTACTGCTTATCATCCCCAAACTAGTGGCCAAGTGGAAGTGTCTAATAGAGAGATCAAGCAAATCCTTGAGAAGACTGTGAATGCCTCGAGGAAGGATTGGGCTATGAAGTTAGATGATGCTCTCTGGGCCTATCGAACCGCATTCAAGACACCTATTGGAACTTCTCCATATAGGCTTGTTTATGGTAAGGCCTGTCACTTGCCGGTTGAATTAGAGCATAAGGCGTATTGGGCTATTCAAAAGCTCAACCTTGATATGGCCTTAGCGGGTGAGAAGAGGATGTTCCAATTGCATGAACTTGATGAGTTCCGTTTCCATGCGTATGAAAATGCTAAATTATATAAGGAACGGACAAAGAAATGGCATGATAAGCACATTGAGCGTCGTTCTTTTGAGCCCGGGCAGCTTGTGTTATTGTTCAACTCGAGGTTGAAATTATTTCTGGGCAAGTTGAAGTCGAGATGGTCGGGGCCTTTTGAAGTTGTTCGTGTTACCGCACATGGAGCGGTTGAATTGAGAGCCCCGAATTCTGAGAACACATTTTTGGTTAATGGTCAACGGGTGAAACATTATTGGGGAGGTGTGGTTGATCACCGCACTTCAATTACTTTGAGGGACCCTTGATTTAGACCCTCGTGCCACGACGTTAAATAAGGCGCTTCTCGGGAGGCAACCCGAGTTTGTACTTGTAATAGTTTAGTTTTTTTTGTTTTTATAGTGTCACGTAGTTGTTGTTTTTGTGTGTCGTTTTTGTAGGAATTGGGTGAGCTAAACAAGGTGAAATTAATGCATTGAGGGGTGCGGGACGTCTCGAGTCATGTCTCGCGCTTGGGGTTGCACTTGGAATCAAAAATCGGTGCGAAAAAACGTGCTCGGGCGTGTTCGGGAGTGCCCCGCGCCTCCCAAAGCGCAAAACTTCAGCTGAAGAAAAGTGGCCTGGCGCGTTGGGAAGCGTGCCGCGCCCCCCAGCGCGCCCTCTTAGGCAGTAGCCCCCATTTTTTTACCGTGTTTGGTCCGTGGCGCGCCAAGCACCGCGCAAGGCTGTTTTTTTGTGAGTTTTGCCGGGTCAAACGGGTTTTGACCCGCGACCCGGTCTTCCCCATCCCCAAATACCCGATTTTAACACCCTAATTTTCACTATTTTCACCCCAATCACTCTCTAATCACTCACAACTTCATCTCTATCACTTGTAATCATTCCAAATCTTGTGCAATCCATCCTAAATCATTCAAGTAAGTAAATTCTTCACTTCTTCTCTTCATTAACATGTAAGTTGCACTTATTCTTGTTATGAATGATTCTTAGCTAGTTACAAGTTGACTCATTAAAAATTCATGCTTGTTGTGCCTAAATGGTTAAATGAGCTAGCTAGATGACTTGTGCCTTGAAAAAAGAGATCTCCCAACAATTTGGGAGGGTTGGCATATTTCAAAACTCATTGAAATTGCTAGCTTAAAAGTGTGCACACCAAGTGTTTGTGAAAAAGCCTCAATGATAAAAATCTAAGAACATTGTGAATTCTTGAGTAGCAATGCATTCCTTAGGCTCATTATGGACATTAGGTGTTGCACACACACAAGAATAAATCAAAATGCACCCACACTAGCTTGATTTTCAAAATTCAAAATTGTGGCATACTTTGCCCAAAGCTAGTTTTGCTTAAGTGTGGGGTTGCTCGTGCCATTGAATTGAGTGATTGACACATCGAGTGTGTGATAAGTGTGGGGTGGTACCCCACCAATTGAGCTTGAATTGTATAGTCTTGGTACCTATCTATCTATCTCACATTGATCTTTTATTGTTGTATAGGTACCATGGTGACTACTCCTTTGCCAAGCAAGAGCTCTTCCTCCGCTTCGGGCTCGAGAAAAACACTTCAAGTCGGGCCTTCCACTACCAAGCAAAAGGGTAAGGCACCGGCCAAACCCAAGGCTAAACCAAAGGCTAAAGGCAAGGCTAAGATTCCAAAGGACGCGGTGCCGATACCACGTCCCGGAGACAAAACCCGTTATGGCATCCCTTTTGTAAAGAAGGGTGAATGCCAAACATGGTATAAGAGTGTGCGGCTTGCGGGATACATACCCGAGCAAGCCATTGATAAACGACAGGTGTTGCAAAAATTTAGAAGTGTGGCCGAAGCGATCATTGCTCTAAAATGAGACTCGGTGTTTGAGAGTCCGGGGCACGCCAACTTGGACATGGTACAAGAATTGTATGCCAATTGGGAGCCCGAGGAAGCTTGGAAGGAGGATGATGTGGTGACAGTTCGGGGAGTGAAAGTGAAGTTGAATCCTACGGCATTGAATGCCTTTTTGGGGGTCGATGACCCCGATTATGATGATTTGAGGGAGTACATCAAGAAGCCTGATTATAAGGCTTTGCGGGATACACTATGTGGCGAGAGCTCCACTCACAAGTGGGAGCGCACTGCCACCGGAAGACACAAGTTCATGTATTTCTCGGAGTTTCTTAAACCGGCCCGTGTGTGGATGCGGTTCATAAATGTACGTATACTATCATGTTCCCATTACTCCGAAGTCACTAAGACTCGGGCGTGCATGGTGTACTTCTTCATGATTGGGAGGCCGGTGAACATTGGCTACTACATGTTGCGCGTTATGAAAGAGCAATGAAAATCTGATTCATGTAGTAAATTGTACTTTGGGAACCTCTTGACCCGTTACTTAGAGAAGGCGGGCGTCCCCATAGATGAGATTGGGGATCGCATTGTCCCTGATATAGGGAAGCCTTTTGACATTGCTTCGGTCAAGGGGGTGACCACCACTGCGCCGATGAAACTGACGGTAGATGAGTGGCGGGAGGCAGACGCCAACTTGACTGCGCGTCAGTACTTGATGATAGAGGCGATGGCCCGTCGGTCGGGCGTTGATTTGACTGCTATTGATCGCATTGTCCCTCTACTGGAGACCTCAAAGGACCTGCTTGGCACGATTCGAGCCAGAGCGGTGGATCCGCAGGAGGATGAGAATACGGATTCAGATGTTGTTGCTAACGATCCGGATAGTGAGGTTGAGGCAGCTGATTCTGAGGGCGGTGGCTCTGATGAGGAGGAGGATTAGGTCCACACTCCTGCGCACCACCCGGATTTCAGGGCAGTTTTCTTGTACTTTTACTTTTGCACTTACTTCTTTGTCGCACTGGGACATTGCTTAGTTTAAGTGTGGGGTGGGGTACTGCCCTTTATCTATTTTTGAGGTTAGGATGCATGTACCATAGGATCTTTTCTTTTGTCACTTGACTTTATTTTGATTTATTTGGAGCTTTTATATATGAAAAAAAAAAATTAGAAAACCAATGAAAAATTCCAAAAAGATTTTCCTTTTAGTTTTATTAGTGGTACATGTCATCCACCCCGTGGTTTTTCTTATGGCCTCGGTTCTTTTCCACGGGGAGCCTTTGAACCGGGTAGTATTTTTATTTTTAGGATTAGGATAGTTAGTTGTAGATGACCCTAGACGTAGGAAAAAGGTAGAATGCTAGGTGCCTTTGATTTGTTTGATACCGATGGACTTGGACTTGATTGCATGTGCTATTTGTGGTGTCCTTGAGTTTTAATTTTGATGCATGCCTAGGAAAAACATGGAACGACCCCCTTGAGATGCTTGAGTCCGCTTGCTTGACTTGATTGTTGACCTTTGTGCATGAGTGCTTAAATTTCCACAAGTTACATTCTAGATGCTTAGTTGAGAGTTGTTGATGGAACCTTTTTGTGTGGACCATGTGCAATGTGAGTTGTGAGGCATGTTCTTGTTTACTCCATGTTTGCATATTAATGTCTAGAACTTGCCCCGTGTGTGTGCAAATCGAAATCCTAGGTTTGCTCTAGTCGGGAAATGATACAAGGCCTTCTTTTGTTGCCTACCTTTACATATATACCTAGAAAGAAAAAAAAGTTGTTGTTGTGATGTCTTTGATCCTTTTTGTTGGCACCCACACCCCGAGCCTACCCATTTGTTCTAAAATTGACTCTTTTGGCCCTTACTCCTTAAGCACTTTATTGATATTGTGTTGTTATTTTGGAGTTGTGGTGAGATTTTGGGAGGTTTTTGAGTGGAACTAATGAAGAGGGATAATTGAAAAATCGTGAATTAGTGAAAAGCATTGGCAAGGTTGGATGAAATTGAAAAAGAAGAAAAAAAAAATAGCAAAGTTGAAAAGAAAGAAAAAAATTGTGAAAAGAAAAAAAAAAGAAAGAGGAAATAAGAAGAGAAAAAAGATATCCATTCCTTGCTAGTGTGTACTTATATGAAAAATGCTACTTGTGAGAAGGTGTATGTGTAGAATTTGTTGGTTTGGGTGGCTTGATGAGATTGATGATTAATTTGAATGTGATGTATTAAAGTGCTTAGGGAGGTAGTCACTATTACCATATGTATCCTACCCACCCCTTAGCCTACATTACGACCTTTCTAAAGTCCTAGTTAAATCCCGATTGGAGTGAGCTTACATTAGTGGAGTCCTACACTACGGGCAAGCCTATGGTACGTTGTGTGCGACATGTGAAACTTTCATGAGAGTGAGTGAATTTATTTGTATTGCCCCCATTCTATTCATGATATTGATTTTGTGTGTGATTTTGGGGGGCACTCTTTTGCTTCATATTGGTGAGGGCACGTGGTTTGCATGAAGTAGGTGAAGTTGATGGTTCTTGATTGAGTAGATAAGTGTGATTTTGTGGGAGCATGGTTGCATTAAGTTGAGTTTGTGCATTTGAGCTATTTTGGGGTGGTTGTTCTCATATTTTTGGTTTTGGTAAATTGTTGGCATGTTGTGGATCCATAGTAGTCATGTGTGCATTGGTTCAATGGTCGGTATCAACCATAGTCATAGGCAGACCTGTTTTACCTAGGTTGGGGAAGTGAGATGTGACTTACTCGAGGGCGAGCAAGGGTTCAAGTGTGGGGTGGTGATGTTTGGCATTTTATGCCGATATTTCCTTAATATTTTCGCATATTTGAGCTTGTTTTGCACTCGTTTATTAGTTTGTGAATGTGGGTGTACACTGATTTTGTGTTGTGTATGTGTAGGTTGTTACGCGGTGCATTTGGAGTTTTTTTGGAGCTTGATTGAGCATGAATTGGTTGAAGGATGATTGAGGATTGGATTGAGCACGCGAAGGCACGACACGGACATGATTTCGGACCAAGGAAGAAGGCGATTGGCTGGGCGCTGCAGGGCACGTGGCGCGCCCTCCACCGCGCCCCACTGCCCAGCGCGGTATCCCACGTGCCACGTCTCAAAGGCGCCCAAAATGTGGCGAGACTGATTATCTTGGCGCTTTCCGAGGCGCGGAGCGCCCCGTGTGCGGTTTTTCACTTCCTATTCCGTCTAGTATTGGGTCTAAGTTATTACTAGGTGTTTGTAACACTATAAATAGTCTTTTACTTAGTTTTTAGAAGGGAGTTCAGACTTTGGAGCAATATTGAGAGCTACATACTCATTGAACAAGGGTTTATTCCTAATCTTTCATCTATTACATCATTTACTTCATTATTACACCAAATTATTGCCTTGTGATTATGAATATGTGTGGCTAAACTTTACGTTTAGGGTTAGAGTATTACATGAAGGTTGATTGTTGAAGGTTGATTCCCATTGATTTAATCCCATAACGGGTTGCTTATTCTTTCTTGATTTCACATGTGTAATTGTTAGAGCTCGATAATTATACATCATCTATGGTTTTTAGATTGAACTTGAAAGAGAGAATCTAATTACGTAATAAGAAAGAATAGAACTAGTTTGTGAACCCCGGCATCGGGGAATCAATTCGCGGGTAGGATAGACATATACTTTCTTGCCTAGTTTAACTCATTACATGAATCTTAATGCGTGCATGTGATTTAACCCATAGACATATAGGGATTGAAGTAGCTTGCATAGACTGTGAAGAACTGAAAGGTTTTCACAGTTACATTTACTTTGTCAGTTAGTAACCCGGTATTTAAGAAGTGGAATCAATTGGATACATCAACTGGATTGTTCGTAACTCTGATCCTGGACCGCTCTCTTGATATTGTTAACAACCAAAGTATTTCTCATTGCTTGACTACATCTTTAGCACTTTACTTACTGCACTTTAGTTATAAAAACTCTTACAACCAAAGAAAAAGACCCCTAAGTAGTTTGGATGAATTGTTTGTTAAGTATTAGTCTGCTTAGTCCTCGTGGGAACGATATTCGATATATCACTTTATTACTTGTCGACCGCGTATACTTGCGTGTGCGTTGGGAGCAACATTATACATACATTATACATAAGTAGATATGCGTACACAAAAAATGTATAGAAGATACAACTTGTCAACCTTCTCCACTATATTCAGAGTATAATCACTTAATATACAAAACTCATGGGATACATCATGTATACATCAAAAATAAAAGAACCACACCACATAAAAGATATGAAAAACCCCTCCTAAGGTTGATTTGAGCAAAAAAAAAAAAAAAAAACTCAAAAAAATATAGACTGGCATTTATGTGTCTCTACCCATTGGCCCATGAAATCAGCGCTCACTACTGAATACCCCCCATCACAGGTCCATTTACTATTCTATGTACTTTCGATAATATACCGATCTGGGTCGATGAACTGAAACAGACCTTTAATGAACAAAAACAATTAAAAAGATGTTAAAGCAGCTTACCAACTTAATAAAACACCTCGTATACATCAAAGTAGTCGATACCAACTGATTTCAATATCAATGCACCCACCACGATCGACGAATTGAGACTTTTGAAAAAGATGAAAAATGGACACTTTCACAACTTTCCATGAGCAGAAATTGCTAAATGAGAGCCAATTGAAGATGGGAATGGGATTTGTGAGAGTTGTGGAACAAATTAGTATGGATTTAGGGCTTAGAACTAAGTTCAGCTAAAGAAGAAGGCAATGTCGTTGGTTGGAACAAGCTGGAGAAGAAGAAGATGAAGGGGGAAACGTGCGCAAAAAATTTGGGGGGGAGGAGTTTCTATTTTTTGTATGAGCCAAATTGTCATTTTTGGAACTTGGAGGGAGGGGTGGGTTGTAACGTTTATGTCTTTTTTTAGTCTGATTTAACCCTAAACGTGATTAATATTTAGGCGGTCATCTATCCAATTCTTAAGACTTGAAGGTTATTTAATTATTCGGAGGTTTGAAGACTTCAGGACGTCTTTCTGCAAAACATCCTCAAATACCTTGTAAAATAGTCAAAGTACACACAAGCTAACCATAGTGAAAATAATACGTTGGTGGGTCATTTGGGTAAGACAAAGTTACTAAAGTACATACTAATATCAAACTAATGATTTTATCTTTATCCAAACTGAAAAGGAAAATGGGAGAGTAAAAATAAAAGAAACAAGAATGGTAAAAGATTGGGCTTGTAGGCAAACAATAACACCAGAATCTTGAATTTTCTTCAAAGCTTTGTTAGCTGTACAATTCCTTTTTTTTGGTGTTGGTAAGTAATTGAACTTTTATTACCAAATTTTTCTATTCGAGCTCAAGAAAAATAAAATATGGTACTAACATCCTAAAAGCAGCTGGTGGGGCATCCCCACCCTGCATCTACCATTTCCACTTAATACCATAGTTATAACATAGTTGTTACTTAGATAGGATGGTAATTCAACTGCTCTAATCTTGTTGCTAGCCTAGCATATATTGATCCTTTACAATGGACAGATTGAATAATGGTCTTCACGATGCTCGTTTGGTCCTTTTTTTTTTTTTTTTTTTTGGTTCTAGAAGATCTATGATTCTTCTCGATCCATATGTGGTATAGAGCTGCAATCAATGTCATCCAGTATATATGGGCTTTAGCTTGCTTGTTCTTCATGTGTTCTATTGCCCATTGTAGTTCTCTACACCAATCTAGCACCTGCCTGGTTACCTCTAGCTATTTCAGCAGACATGCCTATATTACTCTAGAGAAAGTGCATTGAAAAAAGAGGCGATCATGGCTCTCCTCAACTATATCACATAGTGGACAGACCTGGTCAAAAATCACACCCCAGTCACCAGCCTGTCTTTGGTCGCAGTCTTCCATGGCTATTAATCTTCCATGAATAGCCAAAAGAAGTATGAATTGCATTTTAGAAGGACAAAGATTGTTGCAAACAATTTTCCTCCATGGTACTCTTGGAATATCACACCCTCATCTTAACATAAATATTCTTGATGGAGTAGGTATGAAACTCTTGCAAGTCCATTTCTTTATTTCCTATCTTCTCCACATGCTTTTTACAACTAAGAATCTTCTGTCTAAGAAGCATTCTTGGGATGAGTCTCCTAGATGGTATTCCCTTAGTATAGTATGTATGAACCCACATGACCCATTGTCTATCCTTTTTCGTGCTCAAATTCCATAACTGTTTACCTATAGCCGTAATGTTCCATGTTTGGATATCCAACAGATTGAGACCACCTGCTGTTTTTGGCTTGCATAAGGTGTCCCATACTATCATGGCTTTCTTTGATGGTTTTATACTTCCACAAAAACTTCCTGCACATGCTTTTCCACATCCTTGAGAAATTTTTTTTGGAAGAATGAACACTAGCAACCAGTAGGATTGTATAGCAAACAAAACACTTCATATCAATTGTACCCTACCAACATATGACAAGAACTTAGCTGTCTAAGTAATTATCTTGTAAAGCATCTTGTCCAGCAAGGGTTTGCACTGGCTAATAGATATTTTTTTGGTACTAAGAGGTACCCTAAGACATCTAAAAGGCCATTCAGCTTTGACGAAAATCCAATCTCTAAAGGATCACCTGCTGAATATCATCAATGGGCCCACCCCTCCCCCCCCAAAATAGATAAAGTTTTTCCTTCTTAGGTTGGAGACTAAAGCACATAGAGAACTCCTAGAACCCTTTAAATAGCATAGTCACAAACCTAATATCTCCCATACTGAATAGAAGTAGGTCATCAACAAATCTTAGCTGAATAAAATGCAGTTTCTCACATCTTCGATGGTAATTGAAGTTAGGTTGTCTTCTTAACTACTTTAGAACTATGATGAGGTATTCTATTGATTGTACAAAAAGATAGGGAGAAAGGGTATCCCTCTATTTGAGTCCTTTTCTAGCATGGAAAGGTGCAGTTGTTCTCCCATTAACCATGATCTCATATGTCTCAGTAGTGACACACTTCATAAGCAATCTAACAAATATTTCAGGAAAGTTGAGTTACTAAAGAACTTGCTCAAGGTAGGTCCATTCAATGGAATCATATACTTTTTTCTTATCTACTTTCAACATGTATCTTGGGGAGATTCCTTTTCTACTATAGCCTTTAACAAGCTCATGGCTCCTGATAATATTGTCAGTTATGTTTCTCACAGACATAAAATCAGATTGATTGATGTCCACTAGAGTATCCATGAACCCTTCCATTCTTTTTGTCACCACTTTAGAAATAACTTTGTACAATTAGTACAGCATGAAATAGGCCTGAACTCAGACACCTTGGATGGATTCTTAACTTTAGGTATCAGTGTTGCTGAAATGCAATTAATAGGCTCATAAAGGTCACTAGTAAGAAAGACCTGTTGTACAACATTAATAATGTCAAATCTAACTACACTTCATGATTTTTTGAAGAAGCATGTATTCATCCCATCATAGCCTGGGGCTTGGAGGTCCCCTATGTCCTGAATAACAACTGTGATTTCCTATTGTGTCACAGGCCATGTTAGGGAAATTTGCTGATCTCTACTAAGTATAGCTCCATATGTCATAATAGCAGGGTTAAGAGCTGGGAGTTGGACTGCTGCTGTGACGAATAGCTCCCTATAGAAGCCCACAATTTCGACCTCAATGGTATCCTAAGTTATTTCCATAGTACCTGCACTAGTAACAAGGCTTTGGATAGATTATTGTGCTACCGTGTTCTTCATACTAGCGAAAATAGGAGGTGTTAGAGTCTCCTAGCTTGAGTCATTGCACTCCTGATTTTTGTTTCATAACACTTTCCTAAATATTAGCCCATTTCTCTAATTCAATCTTTAGCTCTTTTTCATTGATGACCCTGCCATGTATCAAGCAGATTTTGACTTGGTCTTGTACCTCTGCTAGTTTCATTCTGATTCCCTCAAATTTCAACTCAATATTGCCATACTCATTGTTGGTAAACTCTTTGAGCTTCTGCTTCAAATTCATGCTGACCGTTATGTTGTGTTGGTTTTTGCCAAACTGCTTGTACATGTGCTACAAAATCTTGATGGTTAGCTAGATAATTGTAGAACTTTAATGGCCTCTTATAACTCTATGGATCATTGTTTACTTGAATGCTAAGGGGAGAATGGTTAGAACAACTTGGATTCAAGACATTTACTTCAAGTGCCTCCATTTCATTTATCTATCTAGCATTCACCAATGCTCTGTTTAGTTTGTTGAACACAGTGACATTATTCTAAGTGTAACTACCACCAAAAACTATAAGCTCACTTGACCCTGTACCGGTCAGGTATGCTCTGAAGTGTGTCATTTCTGCATCATGGACTTAAGTACCCATGCATCTCTCATTAGTGTCTCTTATAGCATTATAGTCTCTTATTGCTAACCAAGGCTTCTGACACAAAGTATGCAGCATTCTTAACTCTTACCATATTTATTTCCTATCCTATATGGGGTGCAAACCATAAATTGTTGTTAAGTTGAACTGTCTGCCATTGTTATTCACGGTAACCAACCGATGGATACTCTGAACAGATTCATACTCCTTGCTAAAAACTACCTATAGGGGATTCATATAACCAGGATCGTTCCTTTGTTGCTTTGTTTAGCATTATCACAACAGCTAAAATGAAGTTCTATTTTTTTTGGGGTGGTTTTTGAGATTATATCTACCTTTATTCTATGCTCCATAAGTATAATTAGAGCAATATTATTTTCTTTTATGAATAAAATCACCTCCCTATGCTTATATACATTATTCAGTCCCCTAATATTCCATGCTACAAACTTCATTAAAGATTATGTATATAGGTGGGTCACCTGCATTCATTCCCTCACATTCTTCTCTCCAAGGGGTGTTGTTGTTGGCTTTATGAAAAGTCTTGGTTTCAATCTCACTGAGGACTTGGAATCCATTTACCCTCTGCAGCTCCTTGTTCATCTGAGTGGTCTATTGGTGCCCTTTTGGAGAAGCAGCCCCTTTAGACTTTTGCCAAGCAGCTCCTAGTATAGTTTCATGCATATATTTTCCATTACTGTTACCCATGTGACATGTGTTGAACTACTGTCCCAGTGCCTTCTTGCCACCCTTCGTTCGTTATACAATTTGAAGAAACAACATTTGGCTTCATAAGTGAAGTGCTGCAAGTATAAGAGAAATGTGTAGTTGAAGATAGATATTTAAGAGGTAAACTAAAGCTTGCAATGGCCATTTTCCACACTGCCACTGATTAAAATATCTCTTCCAAGACTTGCAATGGAAATTATATGTAGTGAGAGTAATAATTATAAACTTAAAACTATCAAAGTTAATGCACTTACACATGTTTCTTTGAAGTTTGTGCTATCTCTCTATATATGACCAAAGGGATAAACATTGCATTGTTTCTTCTCGTTTTATAATATCACATACTAACAATTGAAGAATAAACTTACTATTATGAAATCAAAGTAGGAATACAGAGTAGAGTTAGTAGAGTAAAAGATAAAATTAAAAATTCAAACTAATATGTAAGGGCTAGATGACAAAAAAATAGGGTAATGACGCGACAACGCTAAATCGATCCTTTAATAAAATACCACTTTTCGTCGTTATGTAAAGACGGATTTGACAATTTACTTAAAGTACCAATAAATAAAACTTAAACTAACAATCAAAAGAAATATTGTATTCACAGTAACAATAAGGTAAAATACAACGGGTAACAACCCTCCAAACAAGCTGAAAGATCAATTAGCATTAGTAAATTTGTAAGTTAAAGGATTGTTTTGGAACATATGTTCGTTATGTATTACTACCTTCGTACCAATTATGTGGCGTAGTTTTACTTTGAACAGAGTTAAAAATTAGATATTGACTTTTGGAAGCTTCAATATTACCATTGTTAGATGTAAAGAAAAAGTGAGAGGGAGAAGATAAGAGTGAGTAAAAAGTTTTTGGTAGCTTTAAAGTAGAGCTTCTTACATAACTATGTAGAAAAATATTTTACTTTACACAAAAATAGCAATGTTATATCATTTTCAAAACATAGAAATATCTTTTTAAGAATAAAAATACGCATAGCATTATACATAAAAGGTAGAAAAAAATCCTAACCTCCTCCTACACTAGCCTACCACCCCCAGCCGCCGCCTCATAGTTGCCACCGTAAAGGCAGCCGGTTCGTGGAATCTCATTTTAATATTTTTTTTTTTGTAGTTTTTGTATGTGTTGTGTATTTTCATTGTATGAAAAATGATATATTGTGCATACAATAAAATATAGTAGGCATACACCAATACGATTGTTTTTGTAGTCCGAGCATTCCTCGCTACACGACTGTTGAACCTCCAACACCTGCATGTAATCTGACATTGGTACTTTGTCTAAGGGAAAGGAATTCTGAAGTATCGGAGTACGGGTGAACCCTGGTCGTGATGAAGGAACTCGAAGACAAAACTAGAGCACAGATGTCCGTCAACTAGTAGAGGTTCAAGCAGATCTTAAAGCACAATTAGGAACTCATTGAAAAGGAAGGGGTTGATACTGGAAACCTACACGATGGAGAAACTTCCTCCCAAGACAGCCCATAGCCAGTAGCCAAAGAGACGTCGCAAGAGCAGTGCATCCGAAAGAGAAAAATGAAGAAAGTGTTCTACGAATATGAGGTCGGCATCATAAGAAAACATTTTTTTTAAAGGAATGAAATTCTTTTCTCAAAATAAAAGTGTTTTTAGAAAGACAATATGTTTCTGAGGGAAAAATTGTGATCAACATCTGACTAAGAAGCCCCTTTTATAGGTGGAAGAAAATAAGGTCGAAGCACAATACTGTCAAAAGTAATAATGGCCAGGGATATGAAACGATTTGGCACAGTAAAAGCAGTTACATGAAAGGTCCGAAGAATTAACAGAAATCAATCAAAAGGAGACGCGTGGAACTCCATAAGAAATCAAGCGTCAACTTCGGTCTAAGCTACTGCAAGTTTCAAGGAGCAAGTTAGATATCTTTTCACATATTTTTTTTTGCATGCCTCTTTCACTTCCTGGCCGCTTACATCAGCAGACTCAGCAAGTGGGGGGGGGGGGACTGACTGTGAGGGTAAATATATGCTACATATGATTACGGGAATACGAGTTCAGCTGGAGAAGACTAGACTTAGAGTAAAAGTCATCGAGGCTGAGGATACATGCCTGCTCCACAAGCCACGTTTGCTCAGCTAGCATGGGCCAAGGAACGCAAGGCATACATCCCGCCGCATTAGGGTTTACAATCTCCAACTAAGGTTAATTTATATCATCGCCTTGAGTAATCAAGCCCATGGCTTATAGTCTTTGTATTTTACCATAATTAGGACTTAGGTAAATCACAACTGTTAATACCCTCTCCCCATAGTATTATACATCAAGCGATTCTCACAGAATCCGGCTATTGTCAAGGAACAAGATATCTTTATTTTCTGCTTTTATTTACTTTTTCTTATTATTTATCGTATTGCTTATGACCCTATATAAATTCTATCTATGTAACCTATAGAGCAGTTTTTAGGTATAAACAGGCATCACACAACAATCCTTGTCACAACATGATATTAATTCAGCTTGATACAATAGGGTCACATGTGCCCCTATACCATCCCAGAGTAGACTCCCTCACACTCTAGGAGTATTTAAGTTGATGCGAAATCCATCACGCTATCAGGGGTACGAACTCCAAAGCGCATCGCTGATATGAAATCCATAGCGTATCAAGATTTACATAAGGTTATGTGGCATCCGTGACACATCGACAGTTCACAATACCATTCTAACAATAGCAAAGCCCTTCTAATATTAGTACATAATCATAACTATTACGAGCACAAGTCCTCTATTGCTAATGACATAATGTTTCGAAATTCACAATTTAATAAGGCTTCTCTATTCCATAAATTGATACTCATACACACCTTGTAACCTTCACTCGCAATGAAATGCTAAGTTAAAAACCTATTAATAGATGTCCACAAGGATAACATCAATTCTTTTTCAATATGACATTTACATAATAAGTCTAACACATGATATTCATATTTGCAATAGGAAGCTCATATTCTTGGCTCGACACTGAGCCTAATGTAAAACAACACGTCATAATGTCACACAAAAAACAGATACAAAATAACACATCACAAAGCAGTAAGTACGCCAAACGGCAGCTATAGATCTTCCATGGGCTAAGGCTGCCAAAGAATAGGATGAAACTACTTACCTTTTAGTCTCAGGATGAATCGACTGTTGAAAGAACTTCTTTCCTTCCTGACGCCTCTTGGAACCACTTTCCTCTAAGCCAAAGAAGAGAAATTGTTTATATAAGTGCTCACAAACTGATTCTTTAGCAATAGCCGGAGATGGAAGGAAATTATGAAAATATCCCTGGGATAGGCTTAGCCGAATACCCTTAAATTTTACATTTGGATTCCTCATACTCTCACTAGTCCAAATATACTATTAGATAACATTTCCGAGTTTATTTCACATGAATTCCCCAATTTCATAAGTTAGGGTTTAAACCCACTTTTTTCCCAAGCTAAATTCATAGGATTTGTTATATTCTATGCATCTCCTCAGGACACTAGAAGGAGAGGTTGAATAGTGTCCTCCAATTTTCGCCGAAGAACCTAACTCTCAATCACAAGAACCTTGTTCTTGTGTAGTTACCAGATCAAACCACACAATAATGAAAATACAACTGTAAGTAAAGGACACGGTATTTTTACGTGGAAAACTCCTTGTCCAAGGGAGAAAAACCACGACCCGCACTCTCGGATTTCGAAAACACTTCCACTAATACAAAGAGCAAGTCTTTACAAACTCTGTAACAAAGATGCTACACTCTAGACCATAATGCCTCTCAAAGCTAAACTCTAGCTTTACAAAGTAATCACTCAAAAATCACCTATTACAATAGCGACTCAACTAAGCAGAAAGGTAACACAATCAATACATAACACTCTGACAACTTCAATAAAGAACTTACACAATTTGCTATCTATGCTCTAAGTTTTTCAATGGTTGTCACCACAATTAAGTCACTTCAAGAATTATTGTTTCGCCTTTAACTGAGATCGGCTGTCCCAAATACTTGCTTTTATATGGGCTTCGTAACCCTAGTCGTATCTCACAAGAAAACCTCACAACTAAGGTAACTAAGGATTTCCAGTGATGGACTCCTTGTTTGGTACCAAATTATGTTCACACTTCAATGAAACAGCCACGTCACAACTTCTTTTGCTGACTAGTATACACAGACGCACACACGCCACTACTCCTAATTATGCATGGATTTGCATCTCATAATCTTTTCGATTAGTCATGCCCTTCTCTTCAAGGACTAGGTTCTTCGCTAAATCCTTCATTTGTCATTATTCAAAACACTCATCTCAACAAATTCCCCTTTTTTGATGATGACAAATAAATATTGCCTAGAAACCTGTACATGCAAACATCAAAACAAAAAGAACAAAAAAAAATTGAAAACAAATTAAAACAGATGAATTGGGCCACAAAAATCCCAACACTTCTTCCATCTTTTGCATCATCGAAAAGATTCTAAAATTCTGCAAGAACAAGTTAGTACAGTCCAGACTATGGCATAGGGCAAACAAGTTAACTAAGAACACAATGAATATACCCGAGGGCCCAACCATAACAAACAGTTATATAGAAGAAACCACAAAAGCAGAACAATCAATTTAAAATCAATCATCCAGGGCACAACATATATGGCCCAGTTAAGTATAAACCAAAACACAAATTTTCTTAAATGTACATCATAAAGAAGGGATAGAAAAGATTTTGGACAAGAAATGGGCATACAAGGGCTTAAAGTTTGAAGTGTTTGACGAGTGCATTCAGGTTCTTGGTATTTTTGGCTCTCTCAACTACCAACTCAGCGTGATGCCTGTCATACTCGATGGTCAAGCGTTCAATCTCTTGATCCTTCAACTTTAGCTGGTTCTTTAGCTTCTTATTCTCCTCATTCAGCTCCAATAAATGTTGCTCCAATTCCTTCACAGCTGCTACAGCTTCATCTGGTCCAAATTCTTCACTCTCATCAACTTTCTCCATCTTGACCTGCATAGGACGTTTTGATGCTCTCTTCTCCTTGAAGAAGTCACATGTCCTCAAGGCATGTATGCCAAACATCTGATGGTGAGTAGCCTTCTTCCCATTCTTGAGAGGCACTCCAAAGTGCTCAAAGACCTGCTGTAATATGCAAGAATACACGAGAGAATGGAACTTCTTGTTAGTGTCTTAAATCCTCTTATTGTGTCTTATGATAAGCCCAGGTAGGTTAATTTTAACACCTCTATCCAGCAGATCCATATATGTCAGATCAAGTGCACAAGCCTCACTATTTCTTTCACCTTTTGGCAACAAGAACCTGTGCACAAACTCAAAGATTAACTTATGAGCAGGCTCCATTTCCTTTTTCTCCACTTTTCTTTCCTTCATAAGTCTTGGATTACCAAAGAACTTATTGGTTACTTCTAGATGGGTAACCCCATCAGTTCTCTTGGGCCACTTCAACTTCAAGTACCTGCAATAACCTTCGTAGGTACATCCAAGATCACTCCCAACTCTTCTCTTCCAAATTCAATCTCAATACCTCCAATCTCAGAGAATGCTCTCCTTCCAGCTACACTACACATCACATAGAACTCCCTTACTTATTCAGCAAATAAACACCTACCCTCTTTAGAAGACAGCTTAGTCCACCCTGAGCATTCACTTTTTCTACCAAAGGTTTCATATGAGACTCCTCCAGGTCACACCACACATTTCCAGGAAGCACCTGATGTCTAGCAAAGAAAGAAGCTCTATCAACCTCTTCTCTATATTCTTTCTTCTTCCTTGTATCCTCAGAAGTTTCAGAATCTGAGTCATCTGGGTCCTCAAAGTCCCCATCATCAACACTACTCTCCTTGTCATCAACCGATTTTTTCTTTTCAACCTTTTTAGTCACTTTCTTTTGCTCAGCAAATTTCTCCAGAGTTGTTATTTGCTACTTAAGTGCTGACCTTGTAGCCACTTTCCTAGGAACCATAGGCTCCTGTGTGCTCTCTAATTCAGACTCAAAGTTTCCCTCATCATCACTGTTATCTACCAGCTTACTTCTTCCTATAGATTTTCCTCCTTTTATCAACTTTCGTTTCTTCTCCTTCTTTGGTTTTGTTTCACTCACAAATACTACCTCCTCTTCTACCTTCTCATCTTCTTCTCCAAACTTTCTTTTGGCACTTTTCTTTGGGATCCTCTCTGACTTCCTAGACTCCAGAGTCTCCTTTACTACCTCCTTTTCCTTTTTCAGGTTCTGAATCTGTCCATTCCAGTTCAGCATCATCAGTAGCCATGAGGAAATATCAGGATTTTTCTCAAATTCCTTGACACCTTCAGTAGAACTTGGTCCACTACCAACTGGACCACTCACTTCTTCCCTTATACACCTTTTCTCGAAGGAAGCAACCTCCAAACTAGGTTTGTCGACTAGGTCCTTTAGAGATTCTACCACCTCTTCAACATTCAACTTTTCAAGCACAGTTTTAACAGCATCTACACTAGCTATGTCTATAGCCATGCTAGTAACATCAACTTCTACCCTAGGTTCAACAGTTTTACTTTTAAGATTACCCTCCTTCTTCTCTACATCTTTCCCCCTGTCAATTTTACTACCTGATTCCACTGCATAAACAGATTTTACAATTTCATCCATCCCTATTACTAAGGTTTTTTGTCTTCAACTTCCAGGGATTACAATAGAATCAAGAATAGTAGAACTAGTGTGAGCCAAGTCTAGCCTTACCTCGGTAGATTTTGAGTCGATGACAGCAGGTGCAACAACCGGAGCAGTTGATTTAGTAGTAGATTTCCTAGGTACTTTCTTTCCAACCCTCTTTTGAAACTTTTCCCTAGCCTTTATGATTCTTTCAGCCAAAGTTGTAGAACTTGCTTTAGGTTTCTTTGAAGGATTTTGTCAGGTTTGGGTTTCTGATGTCATTGTGGGTGAGGTTGAAAGGGATTGAGCTTGAGACATAGTTTAAGATTTTGGGAATTTTGAGAGCAAGGGTTCTCGTATTTTTGAGAATTTGTGAAGAGAGAGGTGTTGAGAGAAATATGTTCTGATGACTATTGGAAAGGGTTTGTAATGATAGCAAATAAAATAGAACAACTTTTGAGTGTATGGAGAACTGGGAAATCAGATGATGTGATGGTTATGGGGGGATTTTCATGAAAGCTTATAATTCAAGTGGGGGTAGGTTTGAATTTTAAACTTGCAACTGATAAGGAATGTGTCCAATAAAATAGGGCAGTTACACATAAAAGGAAATTTTGTGATGCACGTCTAGAATAATTAAGTTTCAGTTTCATGTACTTAATAAAAATAACCACATAGTCGTACCTGGACATGATTCCTTGTTATGTTCATGATTCCTTCTTTTACTTAGTAGGCTCTTCAGTAGGAACTCATTAGATAATCCACTGTAGACTTAGTCAAACATGTATACTTACAACAGTATAATTATAGACTGGACTATAGGAACAAAATTCAAATACAGAATAAAAGAACACTTAACTAACCAAAATCTTGGAAATTATGTTCTGGGTCATCCATATATTTTGGTCATCCCCAACTCCAATTTGTTCCTTTTAAACTGCACTTTGTTCAAAGCCTTGGTGAAGATATTGGCAATTTGGTCTTCAGTCCTACATGAATTCATAGTTATTAGACCTTTTTTCTACATTATCTCTCAAGAAATAATGTCTAATATCAATATGCTTGGTTCTCTTATGTTGGACTGGGTTCTTGGCGATGTTCACATCACTTGTACTGTCACAGAAAAAAGTCATAGCTTTATATTTAATTCCAAAATCATCCAGTTGTTGTTTAATCCATAGTAGCTGAGAACAGCATGATGCAGCAGCAACATATTCAGCTTCAGCGGTAGGTAAAGCCACTAAATTCAGCTTCTCTGTAGCCCAAAAAACCAGAGAAGGACCTAGAAAGTGTGCCATTCCTAAGGTGCTCTCTCTATCCACTAAATGTCCTGCATAATCAGCATTTGCAAAAACCAATTTGCTCAAATGTACCACCCCTGGGGTACCATAGACATAGGTCTTGAGTTCCTTTTAAGTATCTCAATATTCTTTTGACAACAGTTAGATGAGAATCCTTGGGTTTAGATTAAAATCTTGCGCAGAGTCCTACACTATAGAATATATGGACAACGAGCTGTGAGATAGAGGAGAGAACCAATGATTCCTCTATATTTAGTCTCATTTGTAGAAGGACCCAGTTCATCCATATCCAGCTTTGTTCAAGGAGCAATAGGAGTGGTCATTTCCTTAGCTCCTTCCATATAAAACTTCTTCAGCAACTCCCTAACATACTTCTATTGATGAATCATTGTACCTTCAGGCGTCTGTTTGATCTGCAATCCTAGGAAGAAGTTCAGCTCACCCATCATGCTCATTTCGAATTCTCTACCCATTAGCTCAACAAATTCGTTGCACAAATTTTCATCAGTAGCACCAAAGATAATGTCATCAACATAAACCTGAACCACGAGTAGGTCTTTTCTCTTCTTCCTCTTCTTCTTCTTCTTCTTCTTCTTCTTCTTCTTCTTCTTCTTCTTCTTCTTCAGAAATAGGGTATTATCAATCTTTCCTCTTGTAAACTCATTTTTAGCAAGAAACCTAACAACCTTTCATACCAGGCTCTAGGTGTTTGTTTCAACCCATAGAGAGTCTTCTCAAGTTTGTATATATAATCAGGAAAGTCACTACTTACGAAACAGAAGGCTGGATAACACATACTTCTTCATTCAAATAACCATTTAAGAACACACTCTTCATATTCATTTGATATAAAGTGAACTCCATGTAGGTAGCAAATGCAATCAACATTCTTATAGCCTCCATTCTAGCCACTGGTGCAAAGGTTTCATCATAATCGATTCCTTCTTCTTGACTGTAACCTTGAACCACCAACCTGGCTTTGTTCCTAGTGACTATGCCATGTTCATCTAGCTTGTTTCTGAACACCCATTTAGTACCAACGGCAGATCTATCCTTTGGTCTAGGAACCAGGTGCCATACTTTTCTTCTCTCAAATTGGTGCAACTCCTCATGCGTGGCTATCACCCAATCTGGGACCTCCAGAGCTTCCTTGACATTTTTTGGTTCCATGAAAGATAAGAATGCAAAGAAAGCGCAAAAGTTCTTCAAGGCCGACCTGGTCATGATCCGAGTATCTAATTTAGATAACACATTCTCCAACGGATGAGAGCTTTGATGCTTTTAGGGTCTTGGCTGTATTTGATGAGAGGAACTAGCATCAACATCTTGAGTAGGTCCTTCTTGCTCAGCTTGTTCGTCATCTTGATCACCTGTTCCCTCTTCCATGTTGACTCCTTGTTCCCCCTGAGTCACTTATCCATTATCTACATTCATTTCTTCTTTCATTTTTGGATTCTCTTTTGGATTCTCAGTGACCATCTTGTCTGATTCATCAAACACCATAATATTGTTGTGTACAAAGCATTTGCACCCAAATGGCTTTATATGAGCGATATTAGGCTTTCTTCCTCTAAGAAGCTCATATGGTGTCTTGTCAATAATTGCTCTAATGGAACACCTGTTCAGCAAATAGCCGGCTATGTTAACAGCTTCAGCCCAGAAGTTTCTAGCCAACCCACTTGACAGCAGCATGGTTCTTGCCATATCCTCCAGAGATTTGTTCTTTCTCTCCACTATCTCATTCTGATGTGGAGTTCTTGGTGCAGAGAAGTTGTGATCAATGTTATGATCTAGGCAGTATTCAGTGAACTTGGTATTCTCAAACTCCGTGCCATGATCAGACCTGATGCTTACCAGTTCTAACCCAAGCCTTTACTGCACAATGCCAACCCAATCCTTGAAGTTTTCAAATGCTTAATCCTTTGATGTCAAGAACAAGGTCCATGTATACCTTGAATAGTCATCAACTATCACGAACACAAACCTCTTTCCTCCTCTGCTTCGGACTCTCATAGGACCACACAAGTTCATATACACCAATTCAAGATGTTTAGAAGTACTTACCACTTTCTTTGACTTGAATGATGATGTCACATGCTTCCCCCTGACACAAGCATCACATATTTTGATATCTTCAAACTTCTTGGTCAGTAGTCCACAAACCAACTCCTTCGATGCAAGTTTGTTTAGCTGAGATAAACTTGCGTGTCCCATTCTCTTGTGCCACAGTTGTGAGTCTGTCTCTTAAACATTTAAACAAGTCAAATTGTTTTCAGGAAGAGAACCTAATGAAGCTTTCTATACATTATTCACTCTCTTTCCTTCCATAACAACTTCTCCACTCAGTAAATTCTTCACGATACATCCGACAGATGAGAAGCTGACTTTATTTCCCCTATCACATAGCTGAGAGATGCTTAATAAGTTATGTCTCAACCCATCTACACAGTACACATTTTCAATAGCATTATCCAATGATCTCCCGACTTTACCAACACTAACAATTTGACCGCTTTTTCCTCATCCGAAGACAACATTGCCTCCTTGAAATGATGTGAGTGAGAGAAAGTTTCGTCTATCTCCAGTCATGTGCCTTGAACAACCACTATCCAGGATCCAGCTTAGGTTGTTCACTCTCACTCCAGCCTGCAAAACAGATTAAGGGTTAGTTTTAGGAACCCAGACAAGCTTGGGTCCCTTATGAGAGAATGGATGAATTAAATCCTTCTTTGCTCAGTCAGGTAAAGCAAATTTCTTGTTCTTAGTCTTAACCTTACTTATTGCCATGAAATTTTCTTTAAAGTGACCTGTATGACTAAAGAAAGTGTAGAGCATGTTGCAAGGTAGACCTGCATATTTGTTTTTAGGATTGTACGGAGGCAGTGGTTTCTTAAAACCTAAACATTTCTTTCCTTTGTTCTGGTTTTCAAGAACCCAGTTCATTGCCTCAGAAGAATTATTCCATTTGGTTAACCTGGTTAGTTCATAATCAACTTTTTCAAACTTCTCTTTGAGAATTCTGTTCTTTTCAGTTTCTTGATAAAGAATCTCATTTGTTATCTTTAGTCCATTCTCAAGAAAGGTTTGAACTTTACTAATTATTTGCTTTCCATTTGATTCCTTCAGTTTTCAAATTTCTAGTTCAAGTTCTGAGATTTTTAAATTTGATACAAGAGCCTGTTCCTTTTGAGAAACATTAATTTCTTCAAATTCAGCATTAGCTTCTTCAAGATTCTTGCATCTAACTTTTAAATCCGGCACAGCTTCAGATAGCTGGTCTTTCTAAGACTTTAACTTTTCATAACCCTCAATTAAAGTGGCAGTTATTAACAACAAGCTATCAGATGAGTAAGTGTGCAAATTATCTTTCAGATCAGAGAGACATACCTCAGCAGTATGAGCAGTTACTTTCACTGTCGGCCGCTATGAGAGCAGCTTCCTTTTTCTGACTATCTTCATTGTAGATCTCCTTCAGTTTCTCCCATATTTCCTTAGCAGACTTGTATTCTATCACTTTGGCTTGAACCTCAAAGGTCATTTCATTCTTCAGTATCAGCATAGCTTTGGAATTTGCTTGAAGCCGGTCCAAATCTTATGGATCTTGTTCTTCTACCAATTTGGGTACCAAGGATCCATTTACATCTCTCTTTACAGGTACATGGGGGTCCTCTTTTCACTATTAGCCAAAGTCTATAATTAGTAGCCTGAAATGCCTTCATTTTTCTTTTCTATTCTTTGTAGTGAACTCCTTCAAACAGTGGAGGTCCGGATGGGTTCCTTCCTTCAGAAATTTCAAACGAACCAATTCCCCTCGAGTCCTCATTTGTCAAACCCATCAGTACTAGTGGTGGCTCTTCATCTGAGTCCTTTTCTCCATCAGATTCACTTCCAGTTAGTCTCCAAGTTGCATAGAAGGCTTCCTTCTTCTTTCTTCTTTCAGCTCTGAAGTTTGGAGGTCGTCTGAACTTCTTTTTGTTCTTGTCTTTGTCTTTGGAAGTGTCCTTCTCCTTCTCCTTTGTTGCTTTTTTCTTTATCCACTCAATGTCCCACATTGGACAATCCATAACCGCGTGATCCTTCTTAGAACATTTAAAACAGCCTGAATAGCCTGGACTATCAACTATGTTCTTCCTCCCAGAGTTGTCCTTTGTATTCTTCTTGAATCCTTTGAACTTCCCAAGATGGAACTGTTGTCTAAGTGCACTAACCATTGTTGATTCAATAGTTTGAAAATCAACCTCAGGTTCATCAGTCATCTCGAGAGCAAGAGTCTTTTCCTGGGTTCCTGACTTATTCTTGGATTCCTTCATCGTTTCACGAGTCTTCAAGATACCCATTGATTCCTCCAGCTTGACAGATTTTAGCGAATTTGACTCAATGATAGCAGTCATCTTTGGTTCCCAGGCGTCTGGAAGAACATTTAGCACTTTATTAACCATTTCAACTTCTGGAAGTTCCATGTCTAGAGATCTCATCTCATTTGTAATAATGGTCAGCCTAGTGATCATGTCCTGAATGGACTCCTTTTCACCTATTGTGAACAACTCGAATTGTCTTTTTAACATTCTTCTCTATGACTCCTTGACTTCAGTGGTTCCCTCATGAGCAACTTCTAAGGCATCCCAGATTTTCTTAGCAGTCTAGTAAGATGAGACTCTATTGAATCCCTCAGGACCTATTTCACAGATTACAAGTCTTTTGGCCTTGTGATTCTTTTCAATCATCTTGTAATAAGCTTCATTATACTTCGATCTTTCCTTTGGTTCCGTACGACCAGCATCTCCTTCACCAAGTGTCTTAGTTGGAATCAGATTTCCTTCAGAAACAATTATCCATAATTGATAATCCTCAACACAAATATAGTTCTCCATCATACTTTTCCACCAGGCATAGTATTGCCCATTGAATTGTGGCGGCCTTAGCACATACAGTCCTTTAGCGATGGTAGGTGGTGGACTCATGATTAGATACTTCTTAAGGTGTTAACCTAGCAACAAGAAAACCTGCTCTGATACCACTTGTTATACTCTATGCACCTCCTCAGGACACTAGAAATGTTGGGTTGAATAGTCTCCTCAAATTTTCGTCAAAAAACCTGACTCTCAATCAAAAGAACCTTATTCTTGTGTAGTTTCCAGATCAAAACACACAATACTAAAATACAACAGTAAGTAAAGGACACAGTATTTTTACATGGAAAACTCCTTGCTTAAGGGAGAAAAACCATGGCCCACACTTTGGGTTTTGAAAATACTCCACTAACACAAAGAGCAAGTCTGAGATTACAAACTCTGTAACCAAGGGGGTACACTCTAGACCCTAATGTCTCACAAAGCTAAACTCTTGCTTTTCAAAGTAATCACTCAAAAATCACCTATTACAATAGCTTCTCAACTAAGCAGAAAGGTAACATAATCAATATATAGCACTCTGATAACTTCAATAAAGAACTTACATAATTTGCTAGCTATGCTCTAAGTTCTTCAATGGTTGTCACCACAGTTAAATCACTTCAAGAATTATTGTTTCGCCTTTAAATTTCTCTCAACTCTCTTGGTGAATAACTGAGATTGGCTGTCCCAAATACTTGCTTTTATATGGGCTTCGTAACCCTAGTCGTATCTTACAAGGAAACCTCACAAATAAGGTAAGTAAGGATTTCCAGTGAAGCACTCCTTGTTTGGTACCAACTCCTTTTCACACTTCAATGAGACAGCTACGACACAACTTCCTTTGCTGACTAGGATACATAGATGCACATGTGCCACTACTCCTAGTTCTGCATGGATTTGCATCTCATAATCTTTTCGATCAGTCATGCCCTTCTCCTCAAGGACTAGGTTCTTCACTATGTCCTTCGTTTTTCATTCTTCAAAACACTCATCTCAATAAGATTCTAACTCAAAATACCTGAATTAATGAAATTAGAATCCACACTTGATGATATCCGCTGATTTGGTACCTTAAATTTTGGCTTGGAGCTGATGAAAATGATAAAAATTGAATTGCAAACATAATGGGTTGACTAAGGGGTCTTTTATAGCCTGAAACCGTGGGTAGTGACGTGCCACCTCTTCGTCGCCTCGCACTCCCAAGGATGCGATCGAACAAGTTGGTCCAGAAGGTGTAGAATTTTGTTCCAGAACCTGCTCGCGCTGCAATTTGTGTAAAAAAATGACCTTACAAGGCTCGAAATGACCCCAAAATTTTTTACAGAAGTCGCAAAAATACTTGTGTGACATGCTCGCAAAGAAGGAACTCGAATCAGATCTTTGGACGGGAAGAGGTTGATTTCTTGACTTTTGGAACTTTAGTGAAAACTATCCGAACGACCTCAGATTTCACTTTTCAAAAGTTCCCATAGGTCACAAATGACCATACGAACCTAACATAACTTTCAAATTTCGAAGCAAAGCTCACTTACTCAAATCAAGCTCGGAACCTCTTTTATAGGTTACCGACAATCGATATGGAAACCTTTTTTGAAAACCACCAAACGAGGTCCAAATCAGCTCAGATTTTACGGACAGGTCCTAATGGACCTTAGGCAGCTTTTAAGACTATCAGTACACCAATCATAGCCTTAGCTCCCGAAACAACTGACCAAGGTCGTTTTAGAAATTTACACCTAAGCTACCATATAGATAAGATAACATTGTCAAAGAAACAATGGCATATCATCAACACACCATATACATAAGATAAAATTGTGAAAGAAACAATGGCATATCATCAACACATATGTATATTGTATGAATTAGAAGTTAGAACAAAAATAAAATATGCATGACGATTCATAAACAAAGAGCAAAGGTTCAAGTACCTATGAAGTTCGTCATGCCCCAAAATTGAATGAATGCATAAATACTGTATACTAAAGCATCATAGGAAAGATATCTTTACCGCATAAAAGTACCATCATCTTACATATAAACTTACTAAAGTTAACACTACAAAGGTGCAATGTATTTTAATTAATATTCTTCAGCTGGTTTTCCATTAAAATGATGGTCAAATGGAACCTAATCTCATAATTCATATTAAAATGAACAACTATTGTCTCAGGCTACTCGAATTCATTTGCCTCGATAATTTTATAATACCGCAATAAATAGCTCTCAGATTTACGTCCAAAATTATAATTTCTTAATATCTCAAATAAATCAAAATGTTTAGCCATGCAAAGAATAGGCAATGGTCGCAGAAAGATTAAAATAGTGAAAATCGAAAATAAGAAAAATTCAGAGGGCGTTTGGCTAAGCTTATAAACTTGTCAAATCAGTTTATGAATAGTTTCTGGCTTATCTGAACATTTGTCACCATTAAATGTACTTATAAGTCAAGTGGTTATAAGCCAAAATCAACCATAAGTTGGTCATTCCTAATTTATGGCTTTTGAACTTGTAAGCACTTTTACTATTTTATCCCTAAAGTATTTGCAATCCATGAAATCTTATTCTCAAAAAAAAAAAAATTCAATTCTCTCTTTATTCGGTATTCATCATTTATCCTTTTTTTATGTAAAATCCATTAACTTAATAATTTTTATAAATAACTTCAAGGATATTTTTGTCATTTTTATACTAAAAGTGCTTATGAGCACCATTTTAGCAAACATCAACAACTTATTATCACTCTCAGCGTGTATTTTAAAACGCGTAACTGCTTATTCATAAAATCAACTTCAATACCTAAAAGTAGTTTTCAGCACTTGATGCTTATCAATAACTGTTGCACTTGGTGTACCTTTAACAGACAGTAGAGGGGAGGGGATGAATAGTGTCTTCCGATTTTCACCTTCCGAAGAACCTTGCTTGTGCCTGCAAGAACCTGGTTCTTGAAGAGCTTCTCCAAAATACTGTGCTAACAACAATAATGCGGAAATAAACTTGGACAAGGATTTTTACGTGGAAAACTCCTTGCTCAAGGGAGAAAAATCACGACCCACACTCTGGGATTTTGAAAACTCTTTCACTAACACAACAAGCAAGTTTTAGGTTACAAACTCTATAACCAAGGGAATAAACTCTCGTGCCTAAGACTGCCTACAATCAACTCAATTGTAGCAAACACGCCTAGAAAACTCCTAAGCACAAGACTACCTATGATCCACGACTATAGCAACACCTTTAAGCTAACTCTAGCCTAAAAGCACAAGGATTCCTCCAAATAAAGTACCTAACAAATGCTTCTAAAGTAAGCGTAAAACATATGAACTAGACTCAGATAGAAACTCAATACAGCTTGATGAAGAACCACTTGTCCAATCAGTTCCTTCTGCACGTTCTTGCTGGACTGGTATGATTATGCATGATGAAGAACCTCTCGTCCAGTTAATTCCTTCTGCGCGTTCTCTTCAGAATTGTCAACCTTTTGAGCTCTCAATCTCTCTCTATATAGCTGAAGAGATATATTTCATCCATCAATCTTGAAATTTTCATAATGATGTTTATATAGTGTGCATAAGACTTCTTGATGGACAAGGAAAAAAATTATTCTCCAATTAGGACTCAATAAATACTTTCCTTATACACTTTTGCCTCCAACATATTTTTTCCATTTTTTGGACTCTTTAAAAATATTCTCCGTTATTATGTAGATCTTCCAAGATACTTCCAGCTGGCACCTAAGGTAATTAGGGTTTATTAGCCGCCTTTTAGGCTTTTATATTCACACCCAAGAGAATCCTAATCCTATTAGGATTGAACTCTTCACTGCTTCGAAGAACCTTCCTGCGCGAGGTTCTCCTAGTTCAACTAGGATTCTTCTTCCTTTACTATACAGCTTCGTAGAACCTTCGTGTGCGACTTCTAATCCAATTTGGATTGTAAAACTGTTGCGTCCGGGTTTTTTCCAATTCCATCTTGAACTGGGAATGTATCTGTGCATCTTTTCATTATCAGTAGAACCTGTTAGAGAACAAGGTCCTTCACCAGGTTCTTCCCGTTTGTCAATCATCAAAACTCAAACTTCAACAAATTCCCCCTTTTTGATAATGACAAACAAATTTTGCCTGGATGAGTATAAATCAAACACACAAGCAGTGAAACAGGTATAAGAATTAATAACAGAACGAAACTAGGTCACAAACACCTCCAACATTTCTTCTTCCCCCTTTTTGCATCATTGAAAAGATCACAATATACCTGCCAAAGAACCAATCAAATAATGTCGAGTCTATAGACTAGATGACAGCAAACCAATCATATGCAGAACCTGTCAAACTTAATCTAAGATGCTTAGTTAAAACCATAAGATAAGAGAGTTGATCAGTAATGAATCAAGTGAAATATCCAAATAAGCATCTAGAACATTAAGATTAAGACCATAAAGATTGTCTTAAATAAAACATCACAGAGAAACTGAAGAAATATGGATTATAGGGTAGGAACTGGTTCTTGTCTGGAAAGTGGATGGAACAAAGATTTTGAAAGAGCAATCATCGTCGCAATGTTCCTTGAGTTTCCTTTTATCTCTACTACTAGTTCTCCCTTCATAAGCTTCTACCTCCTGATTCCGATCCCCTATACAAAGACCTTCGTCGTTATCATGTTCTATAGGTTCCTCTGAAGACTCTTTCTCCAAATTCTAATCACAGCTCTTTGGGATATTCCTTTCAAAGCCATCATGATGATCAAATTCTGTACATTTTTTTAAAAACATAACAAAGAGTTCCATGATCTATGTAAGAAGAAACCCATAAGCTTTTGCATGCTCACCTAGTTCTACATCAGCTATCCGCTCCATATATTTTATTATTACTCCTGGCCAGATTGATATGAACCTCCATATCCAATAGGTCCATGTAAGTTAAATCTATAAAGTTCACCTCACCACGACACTAGAACCTCTAGACCAGGTTCTTCAGCACAAACTCGAACAACAATGAATGGAAAGATGTCATAACCTTTATCCTATCTAGGTGGCTCTTGTAAGCCTTGGTTTTTCATGAATATTTGTGCAGAACTCTCAAATCCTCAAGAGTGTACAACTTTCTTGACTCTACATGGACCAGGTTCTTCCAGCTTTGAGCATTCAACATTGCAATCAGCTGTACCATCCTCTTTTCTTCGGTATCAGCGAGAATTCTACCTTTCCCAAGAAGATGTTTCTTGAACCAACAACTCAGTACACTTCATTCATTTTTCTTGTCAGCCACCTTTTTCACTGTACTAGAACCTGGTTCAACAGGAGATTCTTCAAGCCTCACCTTTTCTCTAGTTTCTTTTATTATTTTTTACTTTTGTTTTTCAGCACTTGAAGAACACACTCAGTAGTCCTTATCCTTAATTGGATTAGGGGTATGTCATCATCATGTTCCTCATGAACTTGAGAAAATGGTTAATTGGCCTCTACATTACCTGCTTCCTTACCGGGTTCTTTGTGCAAATCTTCCTCATTTCCACATTCTACTACATGAGTCTCCATTGCTTCAGCTTATTTCACTCAAGAGAACAACTTCCTCATCCTAATCACTATCATCATATAAATCTTTAGGAATTGGTTGAATTTTATTTCCAATTCGTCAATCTTGGATCCTTTAAACATACACTAGGATCATCTACATACAAAGAGTCAAGCCATATCCCAAGACACAACCTCTTTTCCTAATATTCATCATTAGGAAACATCAAATCTGCTTCATCAACAGTCGAGGAACCAGTGGGTAAACTAGGTTCTTCCACTGTGTCCTATTCTGTTTCAGCAATACTATCAGATTGAGCAATATGTTTCCCATTCTTCTTTTCCTTTCATGTACCATCGAGGGAGCAGCATCTAAACTACGTTCATTGACTGTGACCTCACATGGTTGATACTCAAACTCAACCCCACATTCTTGAACCAATTCAGAAACACAATCAGGTACTACTATACTAGTCATGAAATCAAATTTCTCGCACAAAATAGTAATTTACCTCGATTTTAATGAAAGTGACTTCTGAATTTTCTTTGACCGGTTTAGTTATTCCCTTACTCTAAGAACCCTATTCCTGATAAATTTTCCCCTGAGTTTCATCCTCTACCATTTCGGTGGTTCTTTCTTAACTGGTTTTATCTCACTAACAGACATCACCTCATCGTCATCTTCCTATTTCTTACCTTCACTACCAAACTTCCTTTTACTTTCTCTTTCCTCAATCACTTCTACATTTTGTTTCTCCACTCTTTCCTCCATTTCTTTCTCCTAGTTCTCCTTATCAGACTCAGTGTAGTCAAGTCGTGCATCATCCGCTGTTTCAGGAACTGAGGAAGGACTATGTTCTTCATCAAATCCTTTGACAACTTTAGCAGGTATTTTTCCTATCTTGACTGACTACCAACACCCACAGTCTCCTTCACAATCTTTGAAGGAACAGCCTCTGAACTAGGTTTATCGACTGTGCATATTTTAGAACCCACAGACTCAGCAACTTTAATTCATTCTATAGCAACTTAACCAGGCTCTACACTAGCAACACCAGTTTCTATAGCAACAACATTATCCATTTCTTGTATACTACCAGAACCATCACCACCTACAAAACTTACAAGTTCATCTAACCCTGTTACTAATAACTCAATAGCAGCTTTCTCAGAGCTCAAAATTGACTCATGCATAATGGAACTTGTTCTAGCGGATTCAGGTCTTACCTTTAAAGGAACATTGTCAGACCCAACAACTTTCAATTTCTGCGTCATCAGTAGTCAAAGTAATTGAGGCAGAACCAGGTTCTTGAACAGTTTCTTCGACTTCCTCAGCAGGTTCTTTCTATTTATCCCCACTCTAACAAACTTCAAGCCAAACTCAAAGAAGGTTTCATCGCAGCTTGCTTTGTTCCTTTGTTCCCTTTAGGTTTAACAATTTTGGGTTCCGGTTAAACATGGATTTTAGAAGGGTTTTGAGTGTTTGATGTGATTCGTTTGGGAGATGAAAAAGATAAATGAATTAAAGTGATTCATCATTAAAGGTGCTTGAAAACTGACGCCAAGTCATCAAATAGGTTTTGAATTTCAAATATGGCTTAGAAAGTGACACCAATTCAAGGTGGTTACAAAAGGAAGAGATGAACCAGTTAAGACAAAATTTATGGAAGTAATATTAATGGTTTAGACACGTACCTGAACACATATGAAACTGATTCATCACCTCATGTTTCTCCTTTTTTTCATATCTGAACAAAAAATAGCATCATTAGAAATCAGTAAGAAGTTTCTAACATAGATGAAATGCATACTTGTTACAGTATAAAACTAGAAACGACATTCTGATGTGTTCCTAGACAAGTAACATAAATTATACTTCACTAGCCAATCATCGAGGGAACTAGGTTCTGGGTCGTTCAGTGTATTTCGGTCATCCCCAGTTCCAACTTGTTCCTTTCAGCTTGTACCCTGTTCCATGCTTAGTGAAGATATCTGCTGTCTGGTCATCAATCCTGCAAGAATTCATTGTAATTAGGCTTTATCAACATTTTCTCTTAAGAAGTGATACCTAACTTCAATGAGCGGGGTCCTTCTGGGATGGACCAGGTGCTTGGCAAGGTCCTTCAGTTGCTTCGTTATCTACAAGAGATATGAACAATCAAGAAGCATCTGCTACATACTCAGCTTCAGTTGTGGAGAGAAACACATAATATTATTTCTTTGTAGCCCATGAAACAAAGCAAGAACCTAGAAGGTGTGTCATTCTAGATGTACTCTTCCTACCCACAAGATGACCAGAATAATCTTCATCAGCACAACTAGTAGGATCAAAAGTTCCTCCTCGAGGATACCACAATAACTCAAGTCATGAGGACCTTTCAACTATATCAAGATTCCTTCCATTGTTGACATAAGTGACTCTTTTGATTTTCAATGGAATCTTACATATATATACATATCAATACAATGACTAGCCTACTAGCAGTAAGGTATTGAAGAAAACCAATAATTCCTCCAATTTTTGTGTCTTTAATACGAGAACTAATTTCTTCCAGATTTAGCTTTTGTTCCTCATGTTATAGGTGTGTCCAAGGCTTTAGCACTCTTTATCTCAAACTTGCAAAGTCCTTACACAATAATTAAGCACAACAATAATGTCATCTATATAGGCTTAAAGAATGAGCAGGTTCTTGGCTTTCTTCCTTAGAAACAATGTGTTGTCTATTTTTCCTCCAGTGAAACCATTCTTCAGTAAGAACCCATACAACTATTTATACAAAATCCTAGGAGCCTATTTTAACCCATACACTACCTTGTCAATGTAGACATGATTAAAAAACTTGGTGCTATCAAGTTCTGGTGGTTGAACTACATACACCTCGTCATTTAGATAACTATTAAGTAATGCACTCTTCACATCCATCTGATACACTGTGAATTCCATATAAATAGCAAAAGCAATCAGCATCCTTATGGCTTCTATTCTTGCAATAGGTGCAAAGGTTTTATCCTAGATGAGTCTCTCTTCTTGAGGCTTGAACAGCCAATTTTTCCTTGTTCCTTGTGACAATGCAAAGCTCATCCAGCTTGTTTCTAAACACCCACATGGTACCATGAGGGACCTGTACGTCAAAGGACCTCGTGCCAGACTTCGTTCTTTTCAAAATGATACAGCTCCTCCTGCATAGCAATCACCCATTCTGCCTCCTCAAGTATTTCTCTTACATTCTTTGGTTTCATAGATGAGAGAAACATAAATAATGCACATAAATTCTTCAAAGCTCCTCCAGCAACAATTCTAGAGTTTAGACCAGATATGAGGTTCTCCAGTGGATGTGAACTTTGATGCTTCCAAGGTTTAGAGTTAATCTGCTGAGAGGTTTATCCAGAGGGACCTTGCAAAGGACCATGTTCTTCTAAGTTCTCATCTTCTTCATCTATTGTCCCCCCTGTCTGATTGCTTCATTATTCCCCTTGAATGTGACATATGACTTCAGGTTGACCTCCTTCTCGGTCAATCAGGTTCTTTGAATTTCCAACATGCTCTTCTCTAGCAGGACCAACTTCCTGATCATTATAGACTCATTTGATACCCATAATATCGTTGCTATCACACACCGCGTGTACACTTTCTTCTACAGTCATGGTTCTCTTATTATACACTATATAAACCTTATTTTGTGAAGAACATCCCAGGAAGATGGCTTCGTCACTGCATGCATCAGACTTCCTCAGAGGTTCTTCATAATCAAGTTCATCATTCTGAGGACCAGTTCCCCATAATTTTTTAATCCATGCCTTTCATGTTGAACATGTGTTTCAACCACTGGTTCTTTCTTACTATCAGCTTCCAGATTCTCCTTCTTACACCAGGTTCATGTGTTGCTTCTTCAATATCAACTGATCATTCTAAAAGCCTGTCGGTCAAGGTGAAGCAATTGTTCAGTCATTTGACTTGATCCTTCTTTAACTTCAGATATGTCTCCACCCAAAATAACCTGGTTCTTGGAAAATTCTATCCGATGTCCATCTTTCTGCATGCCTTTCTCAACCACATTGTTAGTTTCATAAAGAAATAACAAGCATGCTTTCAGCACATACAGTTCATTTTATTTACACTTTGTAAGTTTTTCTATGCAGTAAATTTCTTAGGAGGAGTTCCCTCATCAGTTCGTGCATCAAACCTGCCTAGAGCTTCTTTATCTTTATATGATACATTTACAACTAGAAGGCTCTTAAGTAAGTGATGATTGGCTTCCTATCACGAAGTGAGTCATAGGGAAACTTCCCAACAAGGGACCTATCATGTACATAAAAACTCATAAGAAATTTGTAATTCACAATTTGTAACCAATGGATCAAGTTTATTTTTATGCTCAGGGATCACAAGTTATGAAATACTCAACCAGTTATACTTTAAACTAACCAAATACTAATAGTCTATAGAGTGGGAGAGTGACTTACATTCCTTATAATATAAATGATTTTCTTACTATCGTCACACTCCTTCCAATGAAGGCTGCAAGTGAGAGGATTTGATTTGTCTCTATTCATGTACCTCGAGCAACCATAGTCTAAATATTCATTTTGCTTGCTTCCTCTCACCTTAGCCCGCAAAACTCAATCAATGGTTAGTTTTAGAAATCCAGACAAGCTTTGGTCCCTTCTTATGATGGAATGGATGAATCATATATCTTTTAGCCACACTAGGTAAAACAAATTTTTTGTTCTTTTCAATTGCCTTGAATAGAGCTGTGCAACTATCTCTATAATGCCCAATTTTATCACAACGAGTGCACATTCTATTCTTGACCACTTCAACATACATGCTCTTTGGCTCCCATGGTGACAATGGTTTCTTATATTTAGAACCACCTTTATTTCTATTATGATGTTCATGAAGCCTAATAGGAGCATCAAAGGACTTATTTCTCTGAAGGGTTCTAGTGAGTTCACACTTGGCCTTGTCCAGATTCTCTTGAAGCAATCTGTTCTTTTCAATTTCACAACACAGACTTTCTTTAATAGCATTCAGATCTGCTTCAAGGGACACTTGAACCTCCCTAAAAACCTGTTTATCATGAGTTTCTTTTAACTGAGAATTTTTATGTTTAAGTACTTCAATGTTGGTTTCATTCTAAAGAACATAGTTCTTGAGCTTTTCAAAATCAGCTTCAAGTTCAGAATTTCTTTCTTTCAAACTAAAATTTTCAAATTTCAAGCATTTATGTGCTGTACTATTGGTTTCATTTTTTTTGAATCAGCTTCAAGTTCAGAATTTCTTTCTTTTAGGTTTAAATTTTCAAATTTCAAGCTTTTAAAACAAGACAATATTTGTTCCGTGCCAGCACTTAAACATTCAAATTTATCAATTAAGAGAAGCAAGAGATTATCAAGTTTCATTTTAGAAAAAGATGAGATATTTCTTTTTAGGGCAGAGTAACTTACCTCAGGGATGTCCCCTTTGATCTTTTCATCACTCATTGTCATGAGAGCAAAAGTTGCTTGCTCACTTTGTTCTTTTGATTTGGAATTCCTTTTGTTCATCAAAGTAAGTTTGGCACTCTTACTTTTACTTTTTGAATCACCAATAGAAAGGTCTCTTGGAGGTGTAACCATCATGGCCTTTTTGAAGGCTTTGGAAGATATATTCTGCCTCCTCTTTGAACAGTTCCTCGGTTGTTCCTTCTTCTCAAGAATCAGTTCCTTCATTTTTACAGAACCTTTCTTATTCATATTCCCAAGGTTTCCATATATGCTTGCTTTGCAACTTTCTTTGATGGTCTCCTTTTATTAGACGAATTATGCTGCTTTTTGGAATAGGTTCTATCACTATTGTTCACCTGTTTCTTCTCTGGTTCATCACTATAGGCAGTCTCTAATGAATCTCAAATTTCCTTGGCAGTTGAGCATCTTGAGATTCGTTTGTATACACCATATCCAAGTCCACAATGAAGTATTTTTATTGCCTCAGCATTCATCTGATGTATTTTGAGATCATCTTCATTTAGTTCCTCTTCAGATCTTTGTGTCTTGTTTCCAAAACTATTAATTTTTGAAAGAACCAAAGAATCACAAACAGTGATTTGCCACAAATGATAGTTTCTTGCTTGTAGGAAGACCTCCATCCGAACTTTCCACCAATTATAGTATTGACCGTTGAATAGTGGCGGACGAGTGATACATTGGCCCTCCATGATACCGGGTGGTGCACTAATATTTAGATCCTTCTCAAGGTGTTAACCTTGTAGCGAGAAGACCTGCTCTGATACCACTTGTTGCACCTGGTGCACCTTTAACAGACACTAGAGGGGGGAGAATAGTGTCTTCCGATTTTCGTCTTCCGAAGAACCTTGCTCGTGCCTGCAAGAACTTGGTTCTTGAAGAGTTTCTCCAAAATACTATACTAACAAGAATAATGCGAAAATAAACTTGCACAGGGATTTTTACATGGAACACTCCTTGCTCAAGGGAGAAAACCCACAACCCACACTTTGGGATTTTGAAAACTCTTTCACTAACACAACGAGTAAGTTTTAGGTTACAAACTCTATAATCAAGGGACTAAACTCTAGTACCTAAGATTGCCAACAATCAACTAAATTGTAGCAAACACACCTAGAAAACTCCTAAGCATAAGACTGCCCATGATGCACGACCGTAGCAATACCTTTAAGCTAACTCTAGTCTAATAGCACAAGGATTTCTGCAAATAAAGTACCTAACAAATGCTTCTCAAGTAAACGTAATAGGTTACAATTCAAAGCCCTAATATATATAAACTAGACCCCGACAGAAACACAATACAGCTTGATGAAGAACCACTTGTCAAGTCAGTTCCTTCTGCACGTACTTGCTGGACTGGTATGATTATGCCTGATGAAGAACATCTCATCCAGTTAATTCCTTCTGCGTATTCTCTTCAGAATTATCAACCTTTTGGGCTCTCAATCTCTCTCTATATAGCTGAATATATTTCATCCATCAATCTTGAAGTTTTCATAATGATGTTTATATAGTGTGCATAAGACTTCTTGATGGACAAGGAAAAAAATTATTCTCCAATTAGGACTCAATAAATACTTTCCTTATACACTTTTGCCTCCAACATATTTTTTCCATTTTTTGGACTCTTTAAAAATATTCTCCGTTATTATGTAGATCTTCCAAGATACTTCCAGCTGGCACCTAAGGCAATTAGAGTTAATTAGCCGCCTTTTAGGCTTTTATACTCACGCCCAAGAGACTCATTATCCAATTAGGATTGAACTCTGCACTGCTTTGAAGAACCTTCCTGCGCGAGGTTCTTCTAGTTCAACTAGGATTCTGCTTCCATTTCTATACTGCTTCGTAAAACCTTCCCGCGCGACTTCTAATCCAATTTGGATTGTAAAACTGCTGCATCCAGGTTTTTTCTAATTCCATCTCGGACTAGGAATGAATGTGTGTATCTTTTCATTATCAGTAGAACCTGTTAGAGAACAAGGTCCTTCGCCAGGTTCTTCCCGTTTGCCAATCATCAAAACTCAAACTTCAACAATAACTTTTAATCAGCTAACCCAAACTACCTCTTACAAGTGACATCTTCTAAGCGTCGAAAAAGCCTTTTCAAGAAAGCTAGAGAACTCTGGACACTATGTGGTGTTGAAGTTTCCATTTTTGTACTTTACCTAGGTAGCAACAAAGTTTACTCATTCGGCTACCTTTGTCTGGATTCAATCCTGGATAGGTACCTTTGCTACGAACCTTCAGGATGAACCCAATTATGGTGTTAATACCGAGGGTTCCAAGCGAAGTACCTATCAACGAACAAATCTACATGTGGGAGGTCAAACGAGCAAATCTTGTTTTGCCTGGGAAAAGTACAACAATGACAACTTCAGCATTGCCTTGTGTGCAAAAGTTCTCAATATCTTGAAATGTCCAGCATGACGCTTAACACTAGGATATATTTGGATATTAAATTTTTTGTTGATTTCGGGTGTAAACACTCAAAGCTATTTATAGCGGTTAAATCATCGAGGCAAATGAATTCAAATTGCCTAAGGGCGTGAAAATTTATGTTAATTCCATAATTAGACAATACATGTTTTCCTTAATAAAAATTACGTTAACTGGATTGCGCTTGACCATCATTGTAATTGAGAACTAGTTGAATAAAATTAATTAAAATACAAAGTTCCTATGTAAGAGTATGGTACTTTTATGAGGTAACGAGACTTTTCCTATAATGCATTGCTATAAAAATTATTTTCCAATTTTTTATGTAAGAACTTGTTATTATTTTGATTTTTGAGATTATAAATTTTTAAAGATTGTTGAAGGATGAGTTTTGAAGATGACAAAGAACCTGGTGCTAAGTGAACATTGAAAGGGTTCACAATTGAAGTGAGAAGACTAAGCTGTTCAACGAATTAATTGAGTCAGAGTTGAAGAAGGAGAAAGAGAACAGCTGGAGTCAAAGTTCCAATCTTACCAGGAAAAGAAGAAGCGGTGCTAAAAAGGACGCGGTTCCTACCTTTCACTATTGAAGTGAGAAGACTAAGCTGTTCAATGAATTAATTGAGTCAGAGTTGAAGAAGGAGAAAGAGAACAGCTGGAGTCAAAGTTCCAATCTTACCAGGAAAAGAAGAAGCGGTGCTGAAAAGGACGCGGTTCCTAGACAAAAAAGGATTGGAAACTAAAGACAAATTAACTTAGGGTTTAAATAAGGAAATATGGGTAACCTTGTTTAATACTAATTCCAAAGTGGAAAAGGAATTCTAAACTTAGTTGGATCCGACTAATTCTAGTTCCTATAAATACAAGTTAATTTGGCCAGAATCATGTCGCACAAAAGACATCTCTACAGAGCAAATCAAGAAGCAATCGGATCGTGAGAGACTGTGTGCAAGAACAAAGGCAGAGCAGCAGAACCTTACGGAGGAGCAGTTTCATAGATAAGTCTGTTGTCTTAGTTATTTGTTATAGGCTATTGAGTTGTAATCTATCAGCTTGTTTAGAAGCATTAAGTAGAGATTACTTTTTGAGGTAAAGTAGAGGTAAAATTACCAGCTAACGTGTGGCTTGGAAGGTTCTAGGTTCTAGGGGGTTTTAGTTCCTTGGTTACATTACGTTGTAGTCTAAAACTTGCTTGGGTTTTCCTTTAGTGGAAGAGTTGAAATCCCAAGAGTTTGGGTCGTGGTTTTTATCCGTTGAGCAAGGATTTTTCCACGTCGGTGTTATTTACGTTTCCGCATTAAGTTTAGTTTCAGAGATAGGTGAAACTTATAAGGAACCTGGTTCATTGTAAGTTAGTCAATAAAGATTAAAAGCAAGTTTTAGAAGTTTAAAAATCGGGCGCAAAGTGCAACAAGTGGTATCAGAGCTGGTTCTCTCGAAGAAAGATTAACATCTTGAGAAGGATCTGAACAATGACTGTACCACCGATAATCACCGAAGGACAATCTGTCAACAGGCCACCTCAATTCAATGGCCAATACTATGGATGGTGGAAAGGCAAAATGGAAGACTTTATTCAGGCTGAAGACTTCCAGCTATGGATCATTACTAAGGATGGATCTCTTATCCAAGCAAAACTGTTGGACAGCCACCCAATCAGCAAACTGTTCCCAAAGAGATATCTGAGTATACTGATGCTGATTTTAAGATGGTTGAGAAGAATGCAAAAGCTAAGAGGCTCATCATATGTGGACTTGGTCCTGATGAATACAATAGAGTTTCTTCATACAAGACTGCCAAAGAAATTTGAGACGCTCTACAAATTGCTCATGAAGGAACTTCACGTGTAAAGAAGTCAAGGATCTAGATGTTGAAAAGAAAGTTCGAGTTGTTTGCTATAGGTGAATCTGAGTCCATCCAGGACATGATGACCAGGTTCACAATCGTAACAAACGAGATGAAGTCACTAGGTATGGTTATGACCAACGAAGACTTAGTAGAAAAGGTTATCAGGATTCTACCTGATTCATGGGAGTTTTAAGGTTACAGATATCATTGAGTCCAAGGAACGGGACAAGATTGAACTTGATGAACTCGTTGGCAGTCTGAAAACCCATGAGCTAATGAAACAGTCAAGAATGAAGGTGGAACCCAAGAAGGAGAAGAACCTAGCTCTAGAGGCAACAGGAGGTTCTAAGTATGAAGTATCTGAGCATAAGATGGCTTTAGTCAATGCAGTTCGAAAGTCCTTAAGTTTTGACAAAAGAAGAACCAGAGCCACTCCTGCCAAGAATAATATAATTGAGAATCCCGACTACTCAGGGTGTTTTAAGTGTAATAAGAAGGATCATGCTATAAAGGACTGCCTATTATGGGATATTGAGTGGAAAAGGTATGGAGTTACAAAGGAGAATGAACCAAAGAAGACCAAACGTCCTCCCAACTTCAGAGCATCAAGGAAAAAGAAGAAAGAGGCGTTCTATGCAACATGGGGACCTTCTGAAAGTGAAACTGATGAAGAAGAAGAAGAAGAAGAACCAGAAGATGACTCCCCATTGGCACTGATGGCTGATAATGAACCTTCCAATGATGATATACCTGAGGTAAGTCTCGATGAACTAAAAACTATACTTCATACTTTCTCTTCTAGGGAATTGAATTTGCTTGCCCTGACTTTAATTGAAGAGATTGAAAATTTGAGGTCTGAGAACGAACTAGCATTTTCTGAGAAGGACCAACTAATGTCAGTTGTGTCTGATTTTTCAATGAAAAATAAAAACTTGGAAAGAGCTAAATCTGATCTTAAAAAGGATTTAATTGCTAGTGAAGCACAAGTTTTTGAACTAAATCAGAAAGTCTCAGTCCTTGAATTAGAAAGTCTTCAATTAAAGGAACATGTGCTATGTGAAAAGAAGCTAGTTTCTATACTCGAACTTGAAAATCAAAAATTGAAAGAAGTGTCTGGTAAGCAAGGAGTTAGTGAGGCTCAAATCAACCTTGAAAGCTGAGCTTAAAAAGAAAAACCAGGTTCTACATCAGGAAACTGAGAAGAACCAGGTTCTTCAGGAAAAGGTTGAAAAAGCTAAATCTGAGTTCACTAAACTCACTAAATGGAACAAGTCTTCTGAAGCGTTGAATTGGTTGCATGAACATTATAATAGAGGTAAAACTGGATTAGGACATAGGAAACCTTTACCTGCTTGGAACCCTAATAGTAAATATGTAGGACTTCCTTGCAACAAACTCTGCTTCTTGTGTGGTAAGACTGGACATATTAAGAATGAATGCAGTGCTGCAAAAGGAGCAGTGAAAAAGAATAAAAAACCAGTTTTACCTTATTGGGCTAGAAAAGATTTAATTCATCCATTCGATAACAAAAAGAGATTCAAGCTTGTCTGGGTTCCTGTTACTAACCCTTGATTTTCTTTTACAGGCTGGAGTGAGATGGAACAACCCAAGTTGGATTCTTGATAGTGGGTGTTCCAGGCACATGACAGGAGATAGAAGATACTTTCTCTCACTCGCAGCATTTCAAAGGGGTAGTGTGGCTTTTGGAGGAGGGAAGAGCGGTGAAATTGTTGGAATTGTAAAAGTTGGGAGATCCCTCAAGCATGCTATTGACAATGTACTATGTGCGGATGGATTAAGGCATAATCTTCTAAGTATTTCCCAACTATGTGATAGAGGAAACTCAGTGAGTTTCACTTCTGTAGGTCGCACTGTGAAGAACCTGCAGATTGGTGAAGTGATAATGGAAGGGAAACGAGCTAATAATGTGTACAAGGCTACATTAGGTTCTCTTCCTGAGAATAATTTGACTTGTCCGAATGTGCTGGAGAATGATAGTCAGTTGTGGCACATGAGACTAGGACATGCAAGCTTGACTCAATTGAATAAGTTGGTGTCAAAGGACCTGGTTCGTGGAATGCCAAGCAAGAGGTTCAATGACATCAAGATGTGTGATGCTTGTGTGAGGGGGAAACATGTAAGATCTTCTTTCAAGTCAAAGAAAGTGGTTAGTACGTCTAAACCACTTGAGCTGGTTCACATGGACTTGTATGGACCAATGAGGGTAAGGAGCAGTGGAGGTAAGAGGTTCATAATAGTAATTGTTGATGAGTACTCCAGATACACATGGACCTTATTCCTCAGATCTAAAGATGAAGCATATGATATGTTCGAGGACTGGGTTAGAGTCAATCAGAAGAAACTGGGGGTTCAACTTGTAAGTATAAGATCTGACCATGGAACGGAGTTTGAGAATACTAAGTTTCCAGAATATTGTAACAAACATGGTGTGGATCACAACTTCTCTGCAACAAGGACCCCTCAACAGAATGGTGTAGTTGAAAGGAAGAACAGGTCCTTAGAGGACATGGCTAGAACTATGTTGTTATCAAGCGGTCTATCAAAGAGTTTTTGGGCTGAAGGTGTTAACACCGCTTGCTACTTGCTGAATCGCTGTTCTATCCGTCCTTTATTGAAGAAAACTCCCTATGAACTGATTAGAGGCAGGAAACCTAATATTGCACATCTCAGAGCTTTTAGGTGCAAGTGTTTCATGCATAACAACGGGAAAGAACCTCTAGGGAAGTTTGATGCTAGAAGTGATGAAGCCATCTTTTGGGATATTCTTCACAAAGTAAAGCTTATAAAGTGTTCAACAAGAGGACCTTGATTGTTGAAGAAAATGTGCATGTGGTATTTGACGAATCTGAGGCTATTGTAAATAGACAAGAAGATGATGATCAGGAGAATGGTCTTGCTAGAGATGAACCTGCTGAGGACCCTGAGAATCTCAATGGGGTTAAAAGTAATCATGATGATAAGGATCAAACTCAGGGGGAACTAGAAAGCAATTAGACTGGGGGAACTGAAGAGCAAGATGAAGAGGACTTAGATGACTCAGCTCCTCCTGGAAACAACACTCAGCAGATTTAACCTACACCTTGGAAGTATCAAAGTTCTCATCCACTGGAGAACCTTATGTCTGATCTGAATACTGGAGTTATTACTAGAAGAGCTTTAAAGAACTTCTGTGCATTCTTTGTGTTTCTGTCCTTAATAGAACCTAGGAATGTACGTGCAGCACTTGATGATCCAAATTGGGTGATTGCTATGCAAGAGGAACTTCATCAATTTGAACGAAGGAAGGTATGACACCTGGTCCCTCGACCAGCGGACAGGTCCATCAGTGGTACTAAATGGGTGTTTAGAAACAAGCAGGATGAACATGGAATAGTAACAAGGAACAAGGCAAGACTGGTGGTTCAAGGTTATAGTCAAGAAGAAGGAATTAATTATGATGAAACCTTTGCACCTGTTGCTAGAATGGAAGCCATTAGAATGCTAATTGCCTTTGCAGCTTACATGGAGTTTAGGTTGTATCAGATGGACGTGAAGAGTGCATTCCTTAATGGTTATTTGAATGAAGAGGTGTATGTGGTTCAACTACCTGGATTTTAAAGTACAGAGTTTCTTGATCATGTTTACAAACTTGACAAGGCACTATATGGATTGAAACAGGCTCCTAGGGCTTGGTATGAAAGATTGTCTGGGTTCTTATTGAAGAATGGGTTTACAAGAGGTAAAATAGACAATACGTTGTTTTTTAAGAAGAAAGCCAAGGACCTGCTAATTGTTCAAGTGTATGTAGACGACATCATCTTTGGAGCTACTAATGAGAACCTTTGCAAGGAGTTTGCCGACCTAATGGGAAGTGAATTTGAGATGAGTATGATGGGTGAGCTGAATTTTTTCTTAGGCTTACAAATCAAGCAAACTCAGGAAGGCACTATTATCCATCAGCAGAAGTACATCAAAGAGGTTTTTAGGAAGTATGATACGAAGTCTGCTAAGGATATGAACACACCCATTGCTCCTGGAACGAAGATAGATCTGGATGAAACTGGTGCGTCAATTGATGAAACTAAGTATAGAGGAATGATTGGTTCTTTACTGTATTAAACTGGACGTCGTCCAGACATTGTTTATAGTGTGGGGTTGTGTGCTAGGTTCCAGTCAAAATCAAAGGAATCACACTTAATTGCAGTCAAGAGAATCTTGAGATATTTGAAAGGAACTCAAGATCTTGGTTTATGGTACCCAAAAGGGGAAGTTTTGATCTAGTCGGGTATGTTGGTCACTTGGTTGATAGGAAAAGTACTTCTGGGATGGCACACTTCCTAAGTCCTTGTTTAGTTTCTTGGGCTACAAAGAAGCAAAATTCAGTGGCATTATCCATAGCTAAAGTTGAATATGTAGCAGCTGCTTTATGTTGTTCACAGTTATTATGGATCAAGCATCAGTTGGAGGACTTTGGAATCAAGTGTGGACCAGTTCCAATCTTTTGTGACAATACCAATGCAGTCAATATTACGAAGAACCCGGTCCAGCACAAGAGAACAAAGCACATTGACATTAGGCATCACTTTTTAAGGGACAATATTGAGAAAGGCCTAATTACTCTGAACTTTTGCAGGACTGAGGATCAAATTGATGATATCTTCACTAAGGCGTTGAACAAGGTACAATTTGAAAAGAATAGGCTTGAACTAGGGATGACCAAGATACAGCGAACGAAGCAGCACATGGTTCTCCCAATGATTGGCTAGTGAAGTTTCCTTGTTTTACCTAGCTTAACTTTGCTTAGTTGATTCTACATATGAAAACTTAATTGTTTTTGCTTGCTAACCTGTTTTCATGACTTAGATACTGGCAAATATTTGAAATAAAGGATATTGTTGAAGAAACTGGTGCATGGACATTCAGGTACACATTCTATGTTACTTACCGATTATAATGTTGTCTTACGTGGCAAAATTGTTACCAATCACCCTCACTTGGCGTCGGATTAGTTGTAAGCTTTTAAAATTCAAATTCTTTGAACCATGCTGGTGTAAGCTCCTATGCGTCATAATGAAGTAGCAGCTTTTTCATATCCCATCAACCCGTTCCCCTTTCCGATACACCTAAACCCTTCTCTATGCCACTACTTGATCAAGAAACATTATTTCTATCGGCTAAAAAGAAATAAGAACTCTCTCAAAACTTTCTCTTCTCTCTCTAAAACACAACACTTTGTAAAAATGTCGACAAGTTCCAAAATTGCTCACAACCTTCTTCTCCTAAACCCAAAATTCTGAAACTAAATCAATAAGGCAAGGAAACTAGCTGCGAGTCGCTCCATAGCTATGGCGAAAAAATTCGCTCAATAAAGGTAGAAGAAGTTGGATGAAGCAACTAGTAAGGGGGAAGATGTTCCAGTTGCAGGTACGGATGAAGGGGTCATTGAAACGGTTCAAAAAAACGTTCAAGAAACTGAAAAGGTAAACCCTAGTTCTCTTACTGGTATTGTAGTTGTCGATACTAGTTTACCTTCTGTGCCTGTAGATTTAGGAGAGCCTGTTATGTCTGTAGTTGGAGAGAAGGAGGAGGTAGTTGTAGAAAATATTGAAAAGGTCGTTGAAACAGAGGTTGATGTTGTTGCAAAAGAAACTGAGAATCCTGTCGAGGAACCTGTTCCCGATACAGTTCCTGTGGTAGAAAAGACTGTTGGTGACAAGGGAGAGGAAAAAACTGCTGAACCTACTAAGGAACCTGAGAAAGAACCTGGTTCGTTCTCTACTTCTGTGGCAGGTGATGATGTAGATCTGAGAGATATTGATGACTATGTGGAAGAGAATGTAGAAGGTGTAAGTTTTACCGAACCTTTGGATGCTGTGTTGCCTGAGGCCAATCCCACTCCTCAAGCTAGTGAAGTTTCCTCCAGTGAGACTGATGTTGTGATGGTAGAGGAACAAAGGAGATTGGGAAAGAGGCCTGTGGTTTAAGAACAAAAACAAAATATGAAAAAAAGAAGGTTAGTAAAGGGAGGAGAATTTATGGGTAGTTCCAAAATTGGAAGTTCTGGTGATGCTGAGGGAATGGGAGAAAGCAGTAGAAAGACAGTGAGTCATGTGAGAAGACCTGCTACTCATGGTTCTGTTTGAGAGCTGCAGGAAAGGATTGTGGAGGAACCTGAGGTTCGTAGGAGAGGTTCCAAAACAAAGTTGGTGATTGGCGATGACAAGGAAGACAAGAAAAGGACGGTAGTCTATTTTAGAGGTTTACCACTGGTGAAGGGTAAAATTCTCACTGACCTTGAGCTGGAAGGGATGACTCAACTTGGTGCTAAGTTGAGAGCTCAGGGTTGGTTGAACCTGTTCAGGAACGTACTAGACAGCTAAGAGAGCAAGAGGTTCGGGAATTTTACTCGAATTTCACAGTGAGTGAGGGAATTGTGACAACCATAGTCAAGGGGCTGGTGATATAGTTTGATAGTATGGAGCTTGGTGAGATTTTGGGTGTTCCTTCTCAGGGCTACAACGAGTACATGAGAAACTCGTGGCTGGCTAGAGGTGATGGTGTATCTGCTTTGGAGGTGACCCAGAAATTTGCAGGAAGACCTACACTGGCAAGGGCTACATAAGTTAAGAAGAAGGCAATGCAACCCTTCGACCAGTTGCTATTTGAGTTTGTGCTGAAGAACATGTTGCAGAGGTCAGAAATGAGGAGTGAGGCAAACTTTCTGGATATGACCTATATGGACCTGCTAGATCGTGAGGTTCGTATTAATCTTCTTGAATTGATGATCAAGCACATTGGCAGGATAGCTGACATGGGGTTGGGTAAATATGCGCTGGTCTATGGGTTTCATCTGGGTAAGGTATTTGATTTCTTTGGGGTGCCTGTTGGTAAGTGGACGGAGCCGGACCACATTGACATGTTTGGGAGGAACATTCTAAAGTCTTGTGACTATGTGTTGGATGGTGAACCTGCTGATGAACCAGAGCATGTGGAGGAAGATGTGGAGGAAAGGAGGAACACTAGAATGGATAGAAGGATTGAGGGGTTCAGGAGGCAACTTGAAAGGCAAAATGATAAGCTGGCCTGGATGAATGCTGAAAAACACAAGGCTGGATGCAGTGCTGGAGCATGAATGAGAAGGGAACTCGCATCGCCTTGCCTTGTTGCTTGCTCATTTTAACATCCCTGATATTCCCAATTCCGAACCAGCTCCTTTCCCAAGTCCCCTCCTGGTTCTCTTTATGGCCTGTTTTTAAGACAATCTTATATTTTGGTTTGTAATATTTGAATGTTGTTTTGGATGTTTAAGCCGGTTTGGCAGTTATGATGATATAAATATCCTGCTTGCTAGTATTTATTGTCTGAAACAGGTTCCTGACGTTTATAGGTTGGCTAGTTGCCTTTGGCACTAGAGTCAACTAGACGTAAATTAAGTTGAGCAGGTTCTTACAACTGTAAAACTTTTCGATGATGCCAAAAGAGGGAAGTTAGATATTGTTCGTTCATTGTATGTTTTGTGACCTATTTTTGCCTAACTGTATTACCCTGGTTCTTGTTTAGTGTTTGAAGTCTTACAGGTTCTTGTGCTTATAAACCCTCGATGAGACAACATTGTTTGTCATCATCAAAAAAGGGAAATTTGTTGAAGGATGAGTTTTGAAGCTGACAAAGGACCTGTTGCTAAGTGAATCGTGAAAAGGTCACAGTTGAAGTGAGAAGACTAAGTTGTTCAACGGATTAATTGAGTCAGAGTTGAAGAAGGAGAAAGAGAACATCTGGAGTCAAAGTTCTAATCCTACCAGGAAAAGAAGAAGCGAGAAGCGATGCTGAAAAGGACGCGGTTCCTAGACGAAAAAGTATTGGAAACTAAAGACAAATTAACTTAGGGTTTAAATAAGGAAATATGGGTAACCTTTTTTAATACTAATTCCAAAGTGGAAAAGGAATTCTAAACTTAGTTGGATCCAACTAAGTCTAGTTCCTATAAATACAAGTTAATTTGACCAGAATCACGGCGCACAAAAGACATCTCAACAGAGCAAATCAAGATGCAATCGGATCGTGAGAGACTTTGTGTGCAAGAACAAACGCTGAGCTGCAGAACCTTATGGAGGAGCAGTTTCATAGATAAGTCTGTTGTCTTAGTTATTTGGTATAGGCTATTGAGTTGTAATCTATCAGCTTATTTAGAAGCATTAAGTAGAGATTACTTTTGAGGTAAAGTAGAGGTAACCTTACCGGCTAACGTGTGGCTTGGAAGGTTCTAGGTGCTAGGGGATTCTAGTTCCTTGATTACATTATGTTGTAGTCTAAAACTTGCTCGGGTTTTCCTTTAGTGGAAGAGTTGAAATCCTAAGAGTTTGGGTTGTAGTTTTTATACCTTGAGCAAGGATTTTTCCACGTAAAAATCTCTGTGTTATTTACGATTCCGCATTAAGTTTAGTTTCAGAGATAGGTGAAACTTACAAGGAACCTGGTTCCTTGTAAGTTTGGCGATAAAGATTAAAAGCAAGTTTTGGAAGTCTAAAAATTAGGTAAGGACACTATTCACCCTCCCTCTAGTGTCTTACGTAAGTGCACCAAGTGCAACAAAGATTTTAATGTAGGTGAAATATAAGAACAACTGACCTATTTTTCAAATAAATAAATTTATTTTTATAATTTAGTTAAAATAGAATTTTAGTTTAATGATCATGCGCGAAATTAACCTCAAAAATTGAAGAATGAACATTGTTTTTCATCCGTTGATGAAGTTGCGTCCTTTCCTATCCAATATCTCTCATAATCTACATTTATATCGTTCATTTGAGCTTCAAGGCTTTGGTCCAGTGGCAAGAATACAATTTGTAAGTGTGTGCCAGGAGCGCGTCATCGGATGAATCCTATCGCAGACAAAAATATAGTTTTTAAGTGGAAAAAAATCAGAAGGACATACAGATTATCCGCCAAGTTCCAAACCTTGCACCATTGGCCCTTGGCATGCCTTTTGGATAAAACCATTATATTCTTGGACAAAATTTCTTTAGATATGTACAGAAACTAGAAGTTCGGTTAGCCTGCTACCACCAGCTAAAATGGTCAAAGATGATAACAACAGTGAAGTTGTGAAAGACCGACTTAGTAATCTGCAATTATATGTAGTCTACATATGCCTGCAACCTTTTTTAGATTAAATGACTTGATGGACTATAAGACATATCCAACTTGTAGCAACTGACCATGACTCACCCCCTTACAAACTAACCAGCGCGGAATTTTCTTTTTCTTTTTCTTTTCAGTTTAACCATCTGGTATTTGGAGTGCATGGCCAGACAAGTTATATCATATAAGCCCACTAAGGAGGTAATATGCTCCCCACGAAACCAACACAGTTATTCCTCCTGCAGAACATCTTGTCAAGGTTAAGCTAAGAGTGAAATATATATTTAGATACGGAAGATGCAGCATTGAGAAGTATGCAACGTCTAGCTCCACATTTGAGTAATAAGCAAGAGCATTTTTCTTGTGATAGGCAAGTAATAAGCAAGTGTAATATTACTTAATATAGATTGGTGCACTATTATTCAATAGTAATGTAGATTGGTGTCATGTGTCCGCCTACTTAATTCATGGATGAGATCTTTTTATTCCTAATAACTAAATATGATAGTGTAATTTTAAGCAAAAAAATACAATCAACCAAACGGAACATATTAACATGGCAAAAATTAATCTAGCATAATTACATATAAACATGAATAATTACGTATTGACCACCAAAAAATTCCACAACTTCATCTCATTTGGAAAAAGATCATGAATATCTCCAAAGAGTTCATATATTAAAAAGATTCAAAGTACAATTTCAAGTTTATCTTGCTAACATCTTTTATTTTTCTCAATAACCTTAATCTTTTAGTTAAGATTTTTGACAAATAATAGTCATCACTCTAAAAATAACCTCATTTGCTTCATCTTGGCATAACATCTACTGAATAATTGGATTCACTAATTGACAAAAGTTCAGTATCCGCGGAATAACATTCAATTAAATATACTAGAAATAAAACGTACATTGATCATAATAGATTTTTATTGAAACGACCTCGGTCAGTCGTTTCGAAAGTTAGCACTCCGATTGGCATGCCGATAATTTTAAAATATTTGTAATATCCATTAGGACCTGTCTGTAAAATTTAAGCTAAATCAGACCTCGTTCGGTAGGCATCGGAAGAAGGTTTCAGTTTTTATGGTCGATAAATATTAAAAAGAGATTTTCGAGCCCGGTTTTGGCGAATGAGATCCGATTCGAAATCCGATAGCGCCGTTAGGTTTGTATGATTATTTGTGAATTTTGTGATTTTTCGAAAGTAAATTTCGATGTTGTTCGGCTAGTTTCCGCTAAAATGCCGAAAGTAAAATAATTTAATTTTTTTCTATTTAAATTCGCATCTTGAGTTTCGGAAACCCGATTTGAGATACGCCTTAGCGAGTATGCTGTATATATTTTGTATAACTGGTATACAAAATTTAAAATTATTTCAAATATCGTAGGGTACTATTTTAGTTTTCGTTAAGAAAATAAAATAAAATAAAAAAAACAAAAAAAAGAAAGAGAAATAGACAAAATAGTAAAGGAAAGAGAGAAATATATATAATGGCGGTGTCCTTAGCTTATATATAAACAGAGAGAGAATGGGAAAGAGAAACAGAGAAACAAAAAATGGAAAAACACGCAGTGAAAAAATATCAGAAAATACGAAAAGACCCGGAGAAAAATAGTATTTTTACCTCGAAACATTCAGGTAATGATTCTAATATATTATTTGAGTTTATTACGTGTGTTTGAATATATTTTAACGGTAAAACTTGGGATATTAGACATCGTTTTAATAAGTTCAATTAATAGTTTAAAGGGTCAAATGGACCCCGATAATGGAATTGATTATATATATTCGTACTCAATGAGTTATGGGCAACATATGAATGTAATTTATTTGGTGTTTGGTTAAGTGACCATAAACCCTGTACATAGGCCTGGCCTGTGTATTGCGTATGCAAATAGGGTATCAGGTTCCTAACCGGATTGCCCTAAGATGTGAGGAATGAAGCCTTTAGCCTAAATTGATATATTTTTCTGCTTATTGAATAGAGTGGGATCGTTGGCAAGGCAACCAAAGGATAAAGCGGTTGTTGATTAGCCGTACTAACTTTGTAACAAGGTAAGTGTTTATAACCATTTCTTTGGAGGCCCTTAGCCTCGTGGATATTCTACCATGTGTTCTTTACGTGTGTAGCTGCCGATAGGCGTACTCATTACGCCTTAGCCTTGAATTTACATTGTATATTATATGTTATACCCTGTTGTTGGTATTGCATTGAGTATATGAGCATTGTACTCTGGTTTTGAGCATTATAGTCCCGAACCGGTGAAGGATCATCATTGCATATACCCCGGTAATCGATGAGAGTCCCGAGCCGGTGAAGGATCATTATTGCATATACTTCCCGGTAATCGATGAGAGTCCCGAGCTGGTGAAGGGTCATTATTGCATATATCTCCTGGTAGACGATGAGAGTCCCGCGCCGGAGATAGGTATCAGGCATATGTGACTGGATAGCATCGTACCGCATTCATCCCATCTCATTGCACCGCATACTGACTATTGTGTGTATTTTGTTGTGTTTTATGTATGCGGTATGTATAATATGTCGTGGACATATCTCAATTTGCCTATATATATTTCTGGCTTTTATTTTGGGTTATGGGGATCGGGTTGCTTGCCGCAACGGTAATATATGGATCGGGTTGCATGCCGTAACAGGATGAATATATGGATCGGGTTGCACACCACAACAGGATGTATTTCTGATTGTTGATATGTTCGGGATATTATATGCTCTGGCTATCTTACGTTCCTGGTTGTTAATGAGTTTGCGATTCCATACGTGTTTCTAGATATTATCTGGCTCTGCCTTTTCTTAATTTAAATAAGTGGAATTTGTTTTATCTATTTCTTTTCTCCCTGGCTAGCTATCCTATTCTCTGAGGTGGCTAGTCTGCCCCACTTATTGAATCCTTTTGACTCACCCTTGTTTGTTGTTTGTTTCTTGTCTATCTATTTCATTTCAGCAAGTTCGCTCCAGGATTGAGTTCGCCACGTTGTGAAGGAGCGAAGACGACTTCAGCTGTCAGGGTGAACCAGTTTTTATTTTAGATGGCCACCAGTTTATTGGTTATCATTTCAGTTGCATTCTGCTCCCTTCAGGAGGTATCTGTCTTCTTTTGTACTCTTAGATGCCTAGTCTGGATAGCTCTATGCCTAGTATGTTGGGTAGTCAGCTGTAATTTCTTTTGTACAGCTTAGAGGTATCAGTATGTTTGTGTTTTTTTTTAAACTCTTGTCCTTATTTATGAATTGTTATATTTATTTTCCGAATTCAATTAGTAAGGGTTCGCCCGACAGGTCTAGGGGAGGATGTCGGGTGCCCGCACGGCCTAGCCGGATTTCGGGTCGTGTTAGTTGGTATCAGAGCCCGGTTTAGAGTCTATCCAGACTTAAGACAGTGTCTAGTAGAGTCTCGCTGATGGGTACATAGACGTCCGTACTTATCTACGAGAGGCTGTGATGGCATTTAGAAAGTTTCACTTCCTTCATTTCTAATCGTGCGCCGGTTTAGGATTCAAAAGTATTTTCGTTAATTCGTTAATTCCTTCGTGGTAATTGTGAACCCTCGTGCGACGAATCAGCAAATGGTATGAGTTCAAGACGAGGCAGTCTAGCTTGGGGCTAGCACTGACGAAGCCCCGAGTGTTTTGATCATGCTGACCATCTAGTTCGGAGGTCCCAGCCGTACGAGCTTGCGATGGGCAAGGGAGCAGGGCCTTGTAGTTCCCTTGGCTCTCTATGATGCTTTCACGAGAATCTTGGCAACGCAGATACCGCAAGAATCTATTATTCGCTAGGCAGCTTATCAAGTTGCCGCATATGCAGATGTTAAGACTTAGAGAGTTCCTATTTCAGTTCTTAATATTGCCGCAGTAAACTATGTTCCGGAGGCAGCACGTATTGTGCCTCAAGTTGTTCTGGCTGGTTAGGTAACTAAGGTAATTATTGGGTCCGAGTGCTCAAAGAGGTTGCATTATTTTACGCGGTTGAACATCTCGATATTCCCAAGCAATGCATTAGATAATCCCTGTGTAAGTTTTTTTTTTAAAATAAAATGATGTCAGCGTATCCTTCAGGCTCTTGATTATATCGAGCGATATGGTGTTGATTATTCTGCTTTCCGATTTCAGTGTCCAGCCTTGAATTGGTGGGCCGCTCTCTTATTAGCTAACTTGGTTCGGTTTTTCTTCTAGATTCGTGGAAAAAAATTCCTTTCGAGTAGTGAGCGAGATGAAAAGTGTTGCCAGTTTGGTGGATTAGACAGGGTAGCCTGTCAGTTAGTCTGTTGGTTTCAGAATATGAGATTGAATTCTATAGAATGGCTGAATATGCATTAGAACTAGTCCATGAGCCTTTCGAGAGATTCAGAGATTTATTGATGACTTTTCTCCTTCCTTGAGATCCCAGATGGCTCGAAAAATTGAGGTTGGGACTTCATTTGATGTCGTTGTTGATATTGCTCAAAGGTATTAGGCATGGCATAAGTTCCGGGGGGAAGAGTTAGAGCGGGAGATCAAGAGATCCCGTGGCCCTAGTGGGTAACCATGGTACCTCATTTGGAGGTAGGAGTTCTGATTATTTTGGGAGGTCACCTTCCAGGTTATCTCAGCTTGTGTCACGTGATTCTTAGAGTACGCCAGTAGCTCGTCAAGATCAGATTCAGTCTTTTCTTTACCGCTATCAACAATCTTTCCAGCTTCCACTTTTCAGTGAAAATGTGGTATCATTGTCGTGAATCTGGCTATTCTTTGAGGATTTTTCCTTACTCCGGAAAGTAGGCAGTTGTCTTTTCTCTCGTCATCAGGCATCTGCGCAGTCGCAGGGATTTCATTTAAATCTCAATCAGTTAAAAATGCCACGATCTAGTAAAAGTTGAGAGCGTGGTGGCAGTTATTCTTCTAGAAGTAATTATTAGGATAGCGGCTCAGCTCAGGTGCAGAGGCATTTCTAAGAACTGCCAGTCTGGCAGGATGCTGAGGCAACCGATGTAGTAGACCCAAGTATTTCTTCTTCCCTCAAATGTGAGTAAGATTTGATTCTTCTGATCAATCTGGAAATGGTTTGTCATATCATGTTTCCATGGCGTCCTTGGATATTTTTTCTATTAAGAATCTATTGTGGTAGAGGGGTGAGCTTCTGGTATGATTTATTCAGGGCATTTTTGAGACCCTACTAGCTTATGCGGTTTAAATGTGAGAGATTTTGAGTGAGTATCGGTATGGTCTTCTTGGCATCTTATTGTGCCATCTTCTCTTATTATGTCGAGTCAGTTTACCTCTCTCTTTGGAATTCAGTGTTGGTTGGATGATGAGATCCTTATTCGTCATCATCAGAAAGTTTCATTATTTATTTCGGTGTAAAGTGTTTAGTAAGTAATATTCGATCTACGTATCTCCTCTTGGTTCAAAATGCAGTAAAGTCATGTTATCGTATGAGCTTGCCTGGATTATAAAAGAGTTTTCTGGTAAATTGTTAGAGTTTCCTTATTATTGGGAGATTAAATTGGCATAGATGTTCCATAAAGCTCATTTAATGTCTATTTCGTCAATTGCGATTCTTTGGCTAGCCTGACTCTGAAGTAGTCTAGCTCTGGTAGCCAAGCAATAAGAAGATGAGCTTCCTGAAGTTCTAATTATTTCTATCTTCGGTCTATTACAATTTCTTCCTCGTCCGGAAATAGTGAGTTGGGCTGTTAGTAGCCTCTTTGATGTTCCCTGTGGCCAGAGTGCGTGCCAAGGTAGCAGAGTAGGCACATTGTTGTTTTTCAAGGCTACTAAGGGTAATGAGAGGCATCATTTGACCTCTGATTTGATCCATCAGGCAGTGGTGCTTATAGAAAATGTATGGAGCTGTGAACTCGAGATTTGCAGCTGTTTGGCAACTCGAGAGAGTAATTTGGTAGCTCAGGTCTGAGCCGCGTTCTCTATTTAGCTAAGTCTTGCTTAATCCAGTAGGTTGTACGAGGATGACTATTTCTATTCAAATTAGTTGTATGAGTTTATGCTCTAAGTGGAGGAGTTTACCTCCAATTGATACCGAATGATAATACTAAATCTCTAAGGTATTGATACCACTTTTGTCACGACCCAACCTAAGGGCACGACAGAAACCTACAATGAGTGTCGAATGATAGAGATAAGCTGGCAACCTGATCATATATACGTACCTATCTGCTGAAAGCATAAAGTCTTGAAAGATGACACGACTTTAACTTGCTGGCAATTAGAACACTGAGCCACAAATTCTGCTATGTCACACTTCATTCCGTCCCACCAATAAATCTTCTTAAGATCATGGTACATATTAGTCGAACTTGGATGAACATTGTATTTGGAATAATGTGCCTCTATCATAATCTGTCCACGTAAATCTGCAACATCAGAAACACAAAGTCTATCTTTATACATGAGAACACCGTCAGTAGTAACCCTGTATGGTTACCCTGATTTTCTTCTGGCTATCTGTCTTTATTCAACTAGAATTGGATCCTCATACTAACGTTTTGTTTTATGAAAATTTAGAGTTAAAAGTCTAGTGCAGCTTGTCGTCCATACATCATTGACATATCTCCTTCACACCTCAACTCTGTGAGAAGTTACTTTAGCGTTATAAATGCACATGTAATCAACCTTATTGCTGGTATTCTACCTCAGCTCATGGTCCAACTACATGTCTCTTTTATTTTTACTTTTTCAAGTCAATATAATTCCAATTCAAAGACAATATCTTGAAGTAGATGTTCGGTCTGAAGATCATTCCTGGTCTACATCATACTATCCAATAGTATTTGCATGATTCTTATCCTTATATGATAGACCCTGTTCAGAGAAACCTTTGACATACATTAGGATATGAGTAACTAAATTCCCACAAGGAGCTTGCGGAACAACACTAACATCAACTGAGATGTTGCATAGTGTGTTTGTAAAAATAATATAGCTTGCATCAAATCTTCTATAATGTGTAGTGACAAGGTACTTCAAAAGTTCCCTCTATTGCATCAAGCGTGAGTTAATTCTTAGTTCCATCGACCTGTTCTATATCGAAAGGTATATCGAAGAGGTGATTATCGGCTGAATCATGTTAATCCATTCAAAGTTCCGTGTATCTTTGCTTCGAAAATGTAGAACTCTCCTCTCGTGATCGAGGAAGGATCATTTTAGTCAGAATAATCCAGGCAATGGTATTATCATATTATCCAGATATGTTTTATTCCAAGAGTTCGGTGTTCGTGTTATAATCTTGATTCTGTAATCATGAGAAATATTCTTTGGGATAGTTTATCAAGGTCGTGCAAGTTCTTTTGTTATCAGCGTGAATCTTGCTTTAGACTTAGGCTCGTTCGAGGACGAACGAGAGTTGAAGTGGAGGAGAATGAAACGACCTTGGTCAGTCGTTTCGAAAGTTAGGACTCCGATTGGCGTGCCGATAATTTTAAAATATTCATAACGTCCATTAGGACCTGTCTGTAAAATTGGAGCTAAATCAGACCTCGTTTGGTAGGCATCGGAAGAAGGTTTCAGTTTTTATGGTCGATAAATATTAAAAAGAGATTTTCGAGCCCGGTTTTGGCGAATGAGCTCCGATTCGAAATCCGAAAGCGCCGTTAGGTTCATATAATTATTTGTGACTTTTGTGATTTTTTGAAAGTGAATTTCAATGTTGTTCGGCTAGTTTCCGCTAAAATACCGAAAGTTAAATAATTTGATTTTTTCCTATTTAAATTCACATCTTGAGTTTTGGGAACCTGATTTGAGATCCGCCTTAGCAAGTATGCTATATATAGTTTGTATAACTGGTATGCAAAAGTTGGAATTATTTCGAATATCGTAGGGTACTATTTTAATTTTCGTTAAGAAAAGAAAATAAAATAAAATAAAACAAAAAAAAAAAGAAAGAGAAAAAGACAAAATAGTAACGGAAGGAGAGAAATATTTATAATGACGGTGTCCTTAGCGGATGATAAACAGAGAGAGAATGGGAACGAGAAACAGAAAAACCAAAAATAGAAAACATGCAGTGGAAAAATATCAGAAAATGCGAAAAGACCCGGAGAAAAATTATATTTTTACCTCGAAACATTCAGGTAATGATCCTAATTTATTATTTGAGTTTATTACGTGTGTTAGAATATATTTTAACGGTAAAACTTGAAATATTAGACATCGTTTTAATAAGTTTAATTAATAGTTTAAAGGGTCAAATGGACCCCGATAGTGGAATTGACTATATATTCGTATTCAGTGAGTTATGGACATCATATAAATGTAATTTATTTGGGGTTTGGTTATGTGACCATAAACCCCGTACATAGGCCTGGCATGTGTATTGCGTATGCAAATAGGGTATCAGGTTCCTAACCGGATTGCCCTAAGATGTGAGGAATGAAGCCTTTAGCCTAAATTGATATATTTTTCTGCTTATTGAATAGAATGGGATCGTTTGGCAAGGAAACCAAAGGATAAAGCGGTTGTTGATTAGCCATAGTAACTTTGTAACAAGGTAAGTATTTATAACCATTTTTTGGAGGCCCTTGGCCTCGTGGATATTCTACCACGTGTTCCTTACGTGTGTAGTTGCCGATAGGCGTACTCATTATGCCTTAGCCTTTAATTTACATTGTATATTGTCTGTTATACCCTGTTGTTGGTATTGCATTGAGTATATGAGTATTGTACTCTGGTTTTGAGCATTATTGTATATACTTCCCGGTAATCGATGAGAGTCCCGAGCCGGTGAAGGGTCATTATTGCATATACTTCCCGGTAATCGATGAGAGTCCCGAGCCGGTAAAGGGTCATCATTGCATATACTTCCCGGTAATCGATGAGAGTCCCGAGTCGGTGAAGGGTCATTATTGGATATACTTCCCGGTAATCGATGAAAGTCCCGAGCCGGTGAAGGGTCATTATTGCATATATCTCCGGGTAGACGATGAGAGTCCCGTGCCGGAGAAAGGTATCAGGCATATGTGACTGGATAGCATCGTACCGCATTCATCCCATCTCATTGCACCGCATACTGACTATTGTGTGTATTGTGTTGTATTTCATGTATGCAGTATGTATAATATGTCGTGGACATATCTCAATTTGCCTATATATATTTCTGGCTTGTATTCTGGGTTGCGGGGATCGGGCTGCATGCCGCAACGGTAATATATGGATCGGGTTGCACGCCGCAACAGGATGAATATATGGATCGGGTTGCACGCTGCAACAGGATGTATTTCTGATTGTTGATATGTTCAGGATACTTATATGTTCTGGCTATCTTACATTCCTGATTTTAATGAGTTTGCGATTCTATACGTGTTTCTATATATTATTTGGCTCTGCCTTTTCTTAATTTAAATAAGAGGAATTTGGTTTATCTGTTTCTTTTCTCCCTGGCTAGCTATCCTATTCTTTGAGGTGGCTACTCTGCCCCACTTATTGAGTCCTTTTGACTCACTCTTATTTGTTGTTTGTTTCTTGTCTATCTATTTCGTTTCGGCAGGTTCGCTCCAGGATTGGGTTCGCCATGTTGTGAAGGTGCGAAGACGACTTCAGCTGTCAGGGTAAGCAAGCTTTTATTTCGGATGGCCACCAGTTTATTGGTTACTATCATTTTAGTTGCATTCTACTCCTTTCAGGAGGTATCTGTCTTCTTTTGTACTCTTAGATGTCTAGTCTGAATAGCCCTATGCCTAGTATGTTGGGTAGTCAGCTGTAATTTCTTTTGTACAGCTTAGAGGTATCAGTATGTTTGTGTTTTTTTAAGTGTTGTCCTTATTTATGAATTGTTATATTTATTTTTCGAATTAAATTAGTAAGGGTTCGCCCGACAGGTCTAGGGGAGGATGTCGGGTGCCTGCATGGCCTAGCCGGATTTCAGGTCGTGTCATTTATCTTGAAACTTTTGTGCTCCTTAACTATCGGAAAGGATTGTCTGTCCAATATAATTATGCTAGATTAATTTTTGCATTCCTAATGTGTGTCGTTTGGTCGATTGTATATTTTTGCTTACAATTACACTACCATATTTAGTTGTTTGAAATAAAATGATCTCATCCATAAATTAAGCAGGTGGACATATGACACCAATCTATACTATTATTGAATAATATTGCACGAAATAATAATGGATGTGATCATATTCTCTCTAATTGAGAGAAATTTCTGTTGTCAAAATCTTTCTCGACCATGATCCATACACGCAAGCCAATATGCTTAACTACGTGTGGGAATGTTTCTATCGGGTACACACTAAAGAAATATAGAAGCTTGAAACATGCAACAATTGGTGGCAATCCAAGCGATAAAATAGCGTTGTAGTTGTGGTTTTAATTGATTACCTATATAGACACCAACTAACATTTAACATCATTCAATTTTCCTAGACATCTGTCAGAGCTTAATCTCCCAAAATTTTATTGGACAAAAGGGTTGTTGGATAATCTAACAAGTTAAGAGGATACTTTTGGGACGCCATTTTGTATTTCAAGTTAATTCCTAAATTAATCAATAATTTCATGATACTTTTTAAGATTAATAACTGTTATCAGGCATTCTTGAAGCAAAAAGTGCAAGCACATACTGTTTCAGTTCTTTTAGTTAATGTTGCATAAAAAATAAAAAATTAAAAAAAAAACACTATAAATCACCATCATTTAATCTCTCTGTCCAATCCTGCTCGCATGGTGACAAACTTGATATAAAACTGGACTCAAAAAATTAACTATTTTCTGTTTGGATATCCAGAACATTTAAGACTTTTTTCTCTAAGTTCTTTTTTCTTTTTGGGGGTGTTTGTCCAAGGAAGAGAGCAAGGTTCAGGGACTAATACATCATAATCGAGCCACGAACTCTTGGATATCCCTTTAAAAGATAAAGGCATGTGATTGCTTACCAAATCTCAAGCAGGATACCTCAATCTCATCTCTTGTGAAGGCCTTCAGTTCCACGAGGTTTTTAACTAAAAGAACGCATCAGCTCCTAACGTTTGAACTTTCGACAGTTTGTTTACCCTGCAAAGCTGCCTGGCTTGCAAGTTAATATATTTTAATGAAATTCCGTTGATTCATTGCCTCTTTGTCAAATATGCCATCTGATAGAACAACTGATGATGCTCCATGACCAATGTACTGTCCAATCAAATTTGTATCAATGCATAGCTATTCATTATTTCTAGTAAAATGTATAGTGAAAGCATGGTTGAGGGACTAGATCAGTATATAGATTTTGTGTTAGTTGACTTTGTAATTATTGACAGCCATGCTGTAACTTTGTATATATTTGGTACCTTCTTGGCACTTATTCAATAAAATCATCTACCTTATCAAAAAAAAAAAAAAAAAAAAAAAAAGATGATATGCAAGAGATATATGACAGATAAGTGTAATGACACGACCCAGTATTTTGACTAGGTCGTGCGGGCTCCCGACTACTTCCCTAGATCCGTCGGACGAACCCTATAGGCTTAAGCCAAGACATATGATTTGAAACGGCTTAAATAACACAAACTTTACTTGAAAATATTAGGGAATCAATTAAACTAACATAAAAATACGTATGCTACGCATATTATATATAAACTGACATATTTACAAGCTGTCTGAATAAACACAGCTACTACCCAAAATACATAAGTCTAGAGGTTTTGTGAGAAAGTGTCATCAATGCCAAGTACACGATGACTTGATACATTCACCCCCTTTAGAGTTGCACACAATGTCAGCCCCTTGGCCTTTCACAGCATGGGGGATGGATGTTATCGGGCCTATTGAACCAAAAGCATCAAATGGGCACAGATTCATTTTGGTTGCAATAGATTACTTTACCAAATGGGTTGAGGCCACCACTCTCAGGTCTGTGACCAAGAAAGCCATGGTGGATTTCGTTCATTCTAACATTATTTGTCGCTTTGGTATCCCAAGTACCATCATCACTGATAATGCGGCAAATCTGAACAGTCATTTAATGAATGACGTGTGTGAAAGATTCAAGATCATGCATCGAAATTCCACGCCTTACCGACCAAAGGCAAATGGCGCGGTCGAAGCAGCCAATAGGAATATCAAGAAGATCCTTAGGAAAATGATACAAGGATCTCGTGATTGGCATGAGAAGTTATCTTTCGCTTTGCTCGGTTACCGCATAACTGTGCACACTTCCATAGGTGCGACCCACTATTCAATAGTATATGGAACTGAAGCAGTCATACCCCGCTGAAGTTGAAATACCATCTCTCAGGATCATTGTGGAAGCAGAGATTGAGGACACAGAGTGGGTCAAAACCCGATTGGAACAGTTGTCATTCGTTGACGAAAAGAGGCTCAATGCAGTTTGTCACGGTCAATTGTATCAGCAAAGAATGGCCCGAACCTACAACAAGAAAGTGCGCCTCTGCGACTTGAAAAAGGGCAATTAGTCTTGAAAAGAATCTTTCCTCATCAGGAAGAAGCTAAAGGGAAATTTGCTCCAAATTGGCAAGGGCCATACCTGGTAAAGAAAGTATTGCCAAATGGTGCCTTGTACCTTATAGATCTGGAAGGCAGGACAACCGAAATACCCGTCAATACAGACGCGGTCAAGAGGTACTACATTTGACTCCATGATGGCTTTCAAATCAGGATGAATGCAAGGCTGTTGTTCCCTTTTGCTATCCCAAATTGTATCCATTATTAGCACTTTGAACATTGTACTTTCGAGACATGTTCTCAGTTGGAATCAATGTAAATGTACCAAAATGAAATGAAATTGAAAAGCATCAAAAGATCTTGGGCGTTTGCCTAGAGCTATGTCTGACATGATTCCTCATAAAAGGATACGTAGGCAACCATTCTGGTGCGGTCGCAACAGGAGAAAATTCCTCTTTCCCTGTCTTCTTTTATCCGCGAAATGCTTGCCTCCATGCTTGTGGGATATGTCAAGAAAATCAGAGGCCCCAGTTTATCCTAAACTGGGGCAGAAGTTGTTTTTATTTTTTAAGAAAATGGAGGAAATTCAATATTCCTCCCCATTTTCTTTGTGTTCGTAACAGTGAAAAGTTCATTCTTTCCTGTTTCATATTGACGCAAAACTTGTCTCCAAGTTTGCGGCCAACATTAAAAGAAATTTAAATCCCCCTTTTTATGCTAAACTGGGGCAGAAATTTGTTTTTATTTTATTTCATAAATTAAAAAAATAAAAAAAATGCTATTATTTTTGTATCATCTATTTACATGTTTCATGAGATGTTTGGCATACTAATCTCGAAGTCAAGGAAGAAAAACAAAGCGCCCCATTATATTCTAAACAGTGGGTTAAAAGTTTTTATTTTTAAAGAAAATATGTCCAAAGGGGAGCGAATTGTACGCAGATACCTCATGATGCATTTTGGAGAGCTTATGTCAAATTTTCCTTTATGACAAGTCGATGATGCCATCAAAAGAGATGTTTGTGTTGTAAATTACATTGAAAAAAAAAAGAAAGAAAAGAAAAGAAAAAAAAAAAGAAGTCTTGTCGGTGAAAACCTGAGAAGGCGCCGCAAGACAAACAGTGAGGGAAAAGATTAAAGAGAGAGGCTAGTTGGCGAAAACCCAAAAGGACGTTACTAGTCGACTTGACATATCCCACAAGCATGGAGACAACCGAAATACCCGTCAATACAGACGCGATCAAGAGGTACTACATTTGGCTCCATGATGGCTTTCAAATCAGGATGAATGCAAGGCTGTTGTTCCCTTTTGCTATCCCAAATTGTATCCATTATTAGCACTTTGAACATTGTACTTTCGAGACATGTTCTCAGTTGGAATCAATGTAATTGTACCAAAATGAAATGAAATTGAAAAGCATCAAAAGAACTTGGGCGTTTGCCTAGAGCTATGTCTGACATGATTCCTCTTAAAAGGATACGTAGGCAACCATTCTGGTGCGGTCGCAACAGGAGAAAATTCCTCTTTCTTTGTCTTCTTTTATCCGCGAATGCTTGCCTCCATGCTTGTGGGATATGTCAAGAAAATCAGAGGCCCCAGTTTATCCTAAACTGGGGCAGAAGTTGTTTTTATTTTTTAAGAAAATGGAGGAAATTCAATATTCCTCCCCATTTTCTTTGTGTTCGTAACAGTGAAAAGTTCATTCTTTCCTGTTTCATATTGACGCAAAACTTGTCTCCAAGTTTGCGGCCAACATCAAAAGAAATTTAAATCCCCCTTTTTATGCTAAACTGGGGCAGAAGTTTGTTTTTATTTTATTTCATAAATAAAAAAAAATAAAAACAAACTGCTATTATTTTTGTATCATCTATTTACATGTTTCATGAGATGTTTGGCATACCAGTCTCGAAGTCAAGGAAGAAAAACAAAGCGCCCCATTTTATTCTAAACAGCGGGGCAAAAATTTTTATTTTTAAAGAAAATATGTCCAAAGGGGAGCGAATTGTACGCAGATACCTCATGATGCATTTTGGAGAGCTTATGTCAAATTTTCCTTTATGACAAGTCGATGATGCCATCAAAAGAGATGTTTGTGTTGTAAATTGCATTGAAAAAAAAGAAAAGAAAGAAAAGAAAAGAAAAAAAAGAAGTCTTGTCGGTGAAAACCTGAGAAGGCGCCGCAAGACAAACAATGAGGGAAAAGATTAAAGAGAGAGGCTAGTTGGCGAAAACCCGAAAGGACGTTACTAGTCGACTTGAGAGTCACCTCAACTTGGTTATAGTTTGATATCTTCCATGGAGCAACTCTCAACAAACAAGTGGCACTGGTCGGACGAGGTCACCCAAGATACATGTCATGATCATCAAGGCCGCCAGTATATTGCCAGATAAATTTCCCTTTTCAGAAAGACGTTCCCTGCCCAAACGACTTTCGCCCTTAAACTTTTTTTTATTATTCCATTTTGTACATCTTGCCTCACCATTAATTCCTCGCCCTATCGGCCCTAACCTCACATGAGCAATAAAAGAAAATTGCAAAACTCTGTCTTTCAGGATTCAGGTTTAATTTCAGCGAGCAGGGCACACCCTCGACAATGGAAATGTTTCAGCGAGTCATGACCAACCTTGATAATTGGAGCCCAGCACCACACATCAGGCTGGAGGAACGACATACCAAAATTGTATCATGAAGAGTGGACATGTTTGGGAGAAGCTTTAGCCATTGTTCCTCCCATTATTACTGTGAGGAATAGAACAAAAATCACCAAGCTTATCTGCAAGATCAGAAACAGGGTGTACCCATGACGCAGAAAGTCAGTGTGACATTTGCTATGTTGCCAATAAAGAGCTGGGACCACTTGAATTGGGGTAGTTGCACTAGATATCAGACGGAACTCCATTCCCTCTTCGAGTCAATTCCCGCTAAAAGATAGCGTCATTTCTTTTTCATGTCAAGATCTGCTAAAAGATAGCGATCATTTCCTTTTAGAGTCAATCTCGCTAAAAGATAGCATCATTTCCTCTCCATGTCAAGATCTGTTAAAAGATATCGATCATTTCCTTTTCGAGTCGGTCCCGCTCAAAGATAGCGTTCATTTCCTTTCCATGTCAAAATCTGCTAAAAGGTAGCGATCATTTTCTCTTAGAGTCAGTTTCGCTCAAAGATAGAGCCATTTCCTTTCCTTGTCAAGATCTATTAAAAGATAGCGATCATTTCCTTTTCGAGTCAGTTTCGCTCAAAGATAGCGCCCTTTTCTTTTCATGTCAAGATCTGCTAAAAGATAGCGATCATTCCCTTTTCGAGTCTGTTTCTCTTAAAGATAGCTATCATTTTCTCTAAGAGTAAGTCTCGCTCAAAGATAGCATATTTTCTTTTCCATGTCAAGATCTGCTAAAAAATAGCGATCATTTCCTTTTCGAGTGAGTTTCTCTAAAAGATAGTGATCATTTCCTTTAGAGTCAATCTCGCTAAAAGATAGCATCATTTTCTTTTCCATGTCAAGATCTGCTAAAAGATAGCGATTGTTTCCTTTTCGAGTCAGTTTCGCTCAAAGATAGCGTCATTTACTTTCTATGTCAAGATCTGTTGAAAGATAGCGATCATTTTCTCTTAGAATCAGTTTTCGCTCAAAGATAGCGTCATTTCCTTTACATGATAAGATCTGCTAAAAGACAGCGATCATGTTCTTTTCAAGTCAGTTTTGCTAGAAGATTGCACTCACTTCCACTTCAAGTCATTTTGCGCTCAAAGATAGCAACTATCCCCAACTTACTGTCAAGACCTGTTTGAAACAGATGCGACCATTTCAAGTTTCAGATAGTGCTTGCCCATACAACGGGCAATAGAGTTATCTTTCAAGCCAAAATTTACCTCAAGGAAGCATGAAGATTTAGGCTAGGGATTGTAGTTTTACATTTTTCCTTGTATTTCCATTCCTTGTAAAGTAACGACCATCAGCAAGCGACCAGTACTCAGCAACGTCAGCCTTTGTGTGCCTAAGAGTGTCTATTATCAGCCCCAAGTGTGTCTAGAAGAGTTTTTGTCTTAGTAGTCTAGAGTGTCTAGTTTGTCTTAGTGAGTCTAGAAGAGTCTGGTGTCTATTTGAATGCGGTAGTCCCAGCTACCGCACGTGAGGAACTATACTGACCTGATTCCTTAGTCCAGGGATATGTAGGTAACCTTGTTCTCGGTGAGAACCGAAATTCAAGGTACGGTCACCATTTTGCAGAGCATGTTTCTCGGCTAGAACCGAAAAGCCAAAATCAGTTGTCGATTACTTCTTTATCAGAAAACTCTTCGTGTTCCCGAACAAAGAGGGACAACTGTAATCGCCTAATTTTGGCACGAATGCTGAAAAATTGCTCAAAATAGTCGTGTTAGATTCTTAGAATTTTTGCCAAAATTTTAGTCTTTATTTTAACTAAAATTGTCATTAATTAGGATAGAAAATATGAAAATTACCAAAAATACTTGTTATATGTTTAACCTCTATGTTTAATTTTGATAATATTATAGATTTATGTGTTTTTTATTATAGTTAATTGTGTTGGCTTTTAATAAGTATAGACCTTTAGCGGCCATATGTGCAAACATTATTAGCCCATCAGCCCACTATATTAGCCCCTTTTTTTACCCGGCCCACACTTACCCTATATAAACTAAAAAAACCTCACAACTCACCCATTCCTCTCCCAGCCGCCCAGGCTAGGGCCACCCTGCCCAAAAATTCCCCAGCCACCGGAAATCCCACTCCACCACGGCGCCGCCGCTCCCCCGCCGGCATACCACCACCTCCGGTGGCCGAAAAAATATAAAAAATATATCCCCGGACTCCTCTCGACCTCCTCTTTCTATTTCCATAATTATTTCTTGCAAATAAGCCGTTTGGAGTAGAACGACGATCAAAGTCTCGGTCAAAGCGTAACTCCGGCGACTTTGCTCTTTCCGGTAAGTTTTTGGGTTCATTCTCTTCCCCTCACCTTTCTCTACCTCTTCCCATACCCCGTTTCCCAATACCCTGTCCTGATATCTCTTCTCTCCATACCCGTTTCTCTATTTTTTTTCTCTTCTGTTTTTTTTCTTTGCTTTCTTCTTCTTATTTTTTCCCCTTTTTCTGTTTCTGTTATGGATTATGATAACATTGGAGGGGCTGTTTCTGTCAAGATTGGAGGGAGTATGGTGGCGTTTGGTTTCGGTTATAGTTGGCTGTTGTGGCGTTGCTTGTGGCAGTGGCGACGATGGTCTGGTTCAGGGAGGCTGTTTCGTTTTGTGATGATGATGACCAGGGATGTGGGGATTATTTTATGGTGGAGAGGCTGTTATGGGCCCGTGGAGGTGCTGTGTATTGATGGTGGGGATGAAATGTCGAGGAGGGGTTGTTTTGGATTTGTTATGGTGATGCTACGATGATGATTTTTAGAGGCGAGGAAGGCAGTGGCGAAACTGAAAAAATGATTGTCATCGTAGCAATTTTTGAAGCTGAAACAGCTAGTGTACGAAGCAGTCAGCGGCGTTTTGGCGTTTGGACAGTGGCGACAGGGCTGCGGCTTTGGCTTGCGAAGGTGAAACATTGACGACGCAGTGGTGGTATGTGACGCCTTGGCTTGTTAGAGAAAAGGCCCTTGTTCTTCTTCTCTGTTTGCTTTATTTATCCAGTCTATGTTCATATAGTCTTGTAGTCGTTTAGATGATAAATGTTTAGACTTGTTTTTCCTAGCACATGTGGTTAAGGATGTTGGACGATTTAAGCATGTTTCTTTTCAAAGGTGTTCAGTTTGTAGTCTAACATTAAAGATGTCATCGTTAGTTTCTTTATCATGTATGCAATGTGTTCACTGTCAATGCATGAGTTGTATGAATTGGTTTGAATATATCAAGTAGAGTTCATGGAAATTTTGTGTCAAACTCTTGCCAGATCTGTCCAGGACTTGAAGTTTGCTTTAGTTCAACTTACTTGCACTGGCCTAATAGTTTAGTTCCAAGCTAATTTGGTCTATTTTAGCTTGTTTAGTTAAGTTAGTATAATCAGTTTGCTATTAGTATTAGTTTAATCCTAAGTTAGTTTAGTTTCAAGTTAGTTTGGAGCTGATTTAGTTGGCTTAGTTGGTCCTAGTTTCTTCTAGTTAGTGTAATGAGTATTGGGTGTCCTTTTAAAGGACACCACTTGTATATTTTCAGCTTTTAGGACTGTTTTAGAGGGCTGAAAACAGTGGCTATAGCTGTTGTACCTTTGTTGAAAATAGTACCAAAACACTCAAGTAGTAGGGGTGTGGGCTTGTACTTTTGTACAAGTCCACACCCCACCTTTTGGCCTTCAATTTTCAGCCTTAAATAGAGGCATTTACTCCTCTTTAAGGCATACAACAACCAGCTGAAAACACATGGAATGGAAGCGAAAAAAACACTTGAAAAAAAAGAGTGAAGCTTGAAGAAAAGATTTAGAACCAAAAACCTTTATACTTAGGGTCTTTCCGGGTATAAATCTACAAGTCTTGGACGTTAAATAGGGTGTTAAAGAAGCTGTTTAGCTGCTGGTTCTGGAGTTTAAAAGTTGCTTGGTCTTTGGTTGTGTTGCTCTATTGTTTCATTTCTCGTTGGCAGGGACTTTTTTGCTTCAAAGGTAAACACAATTTTACTTTGTATTTATTTTTGTACATCTAGCTATGAAGTGATGAGTATCGGCATGTTTATGGACTAAAATTGCCATTTCTATGTATGTTGCTAGTCCATCCTCTTTTGATGTACTGTGATTATTTTATGAAGTTATAAAAACCAAAGATGTTAAGCGTTTATTATGACGTGTATGTGGTAATATGTTTAACCAAAACGGTCACGTAGCACAATATTGTAAATTAGGACAGATCTGAAAAATGGCGTGTAAATCTAAGACATATTTGTAAATCAGATGTTGAAAAGTAACGAGCTACTTGTACGAAATTTGAACATTTTAAAATATTGCAAATCTGGATAGAAAGTCTTTTGTTCATAAGTGTGGAATATTTCATTTAATCTTTTAGATGATAACTTGCCAAGTGGATGAGATATCTTAGTTGGAATTATTCACACAACTTGAAAGGAATTTTTAGAACTAACTTGTTGGTCCCATGAATAATTAGTTTAATATATCATGTTCAATGTATGAATGGAATAGTGAACTCTCTGCATAGTGATCTCTCTGAATTGAGTAGAAAGTTTAATGTTGACAGTGGCATCCTCGTTGTGGCCTTGAAAATTGTGATAGGAGAATTCTAAAGCATATATGTAAACTTGACGGTAAGATGCATGACTTTTTTTTTTTTGTGACAACTACTCTTTTATCAGTTGTTGTCAATGAAAGGTGACTCAATTTGTGGGCAACTCTACAAAAAATGGAGTTGAGAAATGTGCAGTAACGCCTCTAAGTTAAAGCACCATTGCTTTATGTTCTGCTGACCAACAACCTTTTTTTATGAAATGGTCACCCCTTGTTTTTAAACAGCCACGTACATTTTGGTTAACTTTTAAAATTCAGTCTAGTTTATTTCACAATATGGGAATTGCAAATCAAAGCTTACTAAGTGAAGTACTTAAAACAACCTATTTGGAACATAGACAAAAATGTGATTAATTTTTGTAGAATAGACCTTAAAGCAGCTCACTTTTGCAAAATAATTCAACCCATATCAATGAAGTTTGGTAAACTTTTCTTTTTTTTCAAAGACATCCCACAAAGCTGTCCAATTTAACAAACAATGTACTTAAAAAAAATAATTTCGTAGTCCATGTTCCAAAAATGAAGACAAATTTGGGAGTCTCAATTTGTCACTTATTAAAGTTAGAAATTGTACTCAACTAACAATCGATTAGGTAAACTAAATAGGAGCGAGAAGACTTCCGCGATTGAATTTAATAATAAGTATGACTCGTGGTTTGCTTATTAGGCTAAAGGAAATTAATTTTATTAAAGTCAATTTGTGTTAAGGTATACCCAGAGGTAAAATCTTTACGGCAGCTTATTAATGCAAACGGGCTAACCTGCTATGATTTTTGCAAACAACTCACTTTTTAATAAATAGTCTCCATGAAGTTAATTAAATTCTTTTAAAAATAGACTAGTCCGTTGTGAAGTTGGAAACATGTAATACATCTTATTTATCTATTTATTTATTTATCTATTTACTATGAATCAAAGTGTAAATTCGTCCAGTCCTCTCTGAGGTTGGATAAGAATAACATTTTTTTAATTTTCTTAAATCAAAGCACAAAAATTCAAATTAACGGCATTAATATACCAACCATATTTAATAAATTAAAATTGCGACAATAAAGCAACTGTGCTTGGCACAGGACTCGAGGGTGCCTAATACCTTCCCGAGAGTCAACTGAGAACCTTACCCGAATCTCTAACGCAGACCATTAGACGAGTCAGAGGTGTTCCAAGGTACCTTTTGGTGACTTGGCACACCTTAAACTATGTCAAGTGGCGACTCCGAGTTTTCTCTAAAATAATTTTGTACTATTTTGAACATCAGTCACGAGCCTTTAAATAATCAACACTCACGTCAATATTAATTTTTAGGGCGTGACAATTGTCTTGGCGTGAGATTGCAATTACCTTAGAAGAATGAAGCAAAGGACCCCCAGAAGTTTTCAATTAATTAAATGACTCTCTCTTTTCTTTTTGAATTATTTTTTTGTGGAAGAAAATGTTAAGCAAGCTTAAGTGGGACGCATGGACTTATTTAGAAATAGAAAAATTTATGGACAATTTTGAAACTTCTAGGAAAGTATATAAATCAACAGAAAATGGATTATTTAGTGGGTAAAAAAATTAAAACGGGTCGTGCACCAGTTTAAATTGATACTCCCTCTCTTGCTTCCAGTTTTTTTGAAACCCTTTCAGCTTCTTAGGTAAACTTTCTCCAGCAAGTTGTTCTAGTTCAAGTCTTGCCTAATCCACACCATTTTTTTAAACAATTTTCTTCATTGTTTGAAGATTTGAAGTAACAGATGAAGAAACTTACCAATTTCGTCAGGTGAAAAATCCTAATATCATTTTAAAAAAATCTGATTTTTTGTAAGCTCAAGAACTTATATTTACACGTCAATGGTGCTTTTTGAAGAAATTTTGATTTTTTGTTGATTGTCCTTTTCCAATTTTTTTTAGTTGTTTATTCGTTTGCTCGATTTAATTTATCTTAGTTTTTCTTATTTATTAACCAGCTCTATTAAGACTTCATTTTGATTATTTTTGTATGTAAATAAACTAATGGCCTTGCCGAAGGTAATAACTACTGCTCCTCCAAGAACTAGAAATAGTATAAGAATGATATAAGAGAAAAAGAGGCTAAGAAGGAACCTGAAGCAGGGGACAATTAATATAGTCCAAGTGTTGGAGTTAGAGTTGCTAAAACTGAAGTTGCTAAAATAGATAAACACCCAACAGCAAATGAAAATCAATCTCCAAGTGGCGGAGTTGCTTAAACTGAAATTTGTGAAAGTGATAAAATCTAGCAGCAGATGACAACAACCGAATGCTCAAGCTCAAAGTGGTAGAGCAAGAAGAAATGCAAGAAGAGAAGTTGTGAATGATGATGATTTATATGAAGCCATTGTGTCTCCTTCCATAAGAGCTATGTCTAACTTCCAAATTTGACAATCGAGTGTTGTTTGGAAGAGAAGAAGGTGAAAATCCTAACAAGCACCTCCAAACATTCCTTGAGATTTGCACTCTTAACAGACATGTTGTGGTGACCGATGATTCTTTTTGCCTTAGGTTATTACCATTTTCTCTAAAAAGGAAAGCTAGGGCTTGGTTGGATAGTTTTTCAAGAGAAATATTCACAATTGGGATGAGTTGGTAAAGGTCTTTCTTGATAAATATTTTCCACCGAGAAAGTTTGTGAATTTGAGAGATGATATATATTAATTTCAACAACAAGTGGGTGAGCCATTGCATAAGACTTGGGAAAGATTCCTAAAGCTTATCCATTCTTCTCCCCATCATGGTTTTCAGGATAGAGTTTAATTGGAGACTTTTAATAGAGTCTTGATGATAACAACCAAACAACTATAAGCCATGTTTCTCAATGAGACTTAATGGAGGGTACTTTTCAACAAGCAACTGATCTCATCAATAAGGTCACCAAGCAATCAAGAGCATGGAAATAAAGAGCAAGAGGTCGGGTGGTAATGACCCTAATAATAATTCTATGGCAAAGGCAATTGAATCTCAAGAAAAAAGAATGGCTTAACTTGAAGGTTGAGTTGCTTGCCAAGAGCCAATTGAAGCAAAACCAAGAGCCCACAAGCAAGCAAGTGAATGCAATTGAAATTCCTCCGAAAGAGGTGCATCATGTTATCAATTATTCTTACCAACCCTATCTAATGGGTTATGCTCCACCACGCTATGCACCTATGCATTTTACACCTCAATGCCAAGAAGGGAATAATGCAAATCAAAGTGGTCAAGAATAAGATGAGGAGGTCAATTATGTCATTGCCTACCAAGGCCAAAGACCTTTATATAATCAATAAAGCTATCAAGCTCAAGGCCAATGGAGGCCATACAGTTAACAAGGAAACCAATCGGGTAACGCCCATTGATGAAGTGGAACCAATCAAGGGAGAGATCAACATGACAATCAAAGAGGTCCCAATGAGTTTCAACAAAGCTCAAGTAACTCCAAACATTCAAGGCTGGAAGGTATGATAGAGAAAATAATGAAGCTTCAAGAAAATAATTCGGGAGATATAAAGGATATCAAGCAAATCGTGCAATCACATTCTACTTCTATCGAGTCGCTTGAATCTCAATATAGCCAATTGTCTCATAAAGTGAATCAAAGACCTCAAGGGGCATTACCAAGTGATATGGTAGTGAATCCCAACTGGAATGCAAAGACCAAGTAATGGCTATCATGACTAGAACAGAAAAGACTTCGGATGATCCTGATGCGAGAGCATTTTGCTTACTTTAACTTACTTAAACTTTTATCTTTTAATCCAAAAGTGGCCAATCCATAGGGAATAATGATGAAATCTACTTGGTTTCAGGTGTTAGATCTTACAAGAAAAGGAAGAAACCAAAAGAGCCAGAATACCCAAGAAAAGTGATAAAGTTCAAGAAAGCTGCAGAAACAGTAAAGTGGCGGCCGCATATACTAGGGGAGACCACCCCTTCCTTGGATGTGAAGACATGTTGAATATCCAAATGGGCGATTAAAGATGCCCCAACACTTTTGCAAAGAAGCTGAAGAACTAGAAGACTTGTGAAGATTCGACCGCCCATTCATGGGCCGGGAGCCCATTACACTTTGCAAGGAAAAGCTGTTGTGAAGAAGAGGCGACCACATGATGCAAGGATGCACCGCCCTCTCTTAGAAAATAAGAAAAGGTAATTTCCCAATTAAGGGCGGCCGCCCTCTCATACAAACCTAAAAAAGGGCACTAGCCCATGTCCAAGAGGCGCCAGCCCTTTTGCGTGATTCAGCACCAAAACACAGCCCTTTTGGCAAAAGGGCTCCAGCCCAACCTGTGAATGGAACTTTTTTAATTAATTTTAACAAATACTATATATAGCTAGAAGTAGGTTTTTGAGAACAACTTACACTTTAATTTACTTGAGAGGTAAGATAGAGACAAAATACCATTACTTCTTGGTCAAGCCTTCTTGTACTATGAAGAACAACATCATTGTTTGTAAGAATCATTTCTACCTTACTATTTAAATGCATATTTCATTACTTCCAAGTCTTGAGTTATTACTTAGTATGAGTAGCTAAATCATCCACTAGGATGCTAAATAAACCCTAGTCCAATAATCAAATGTGTGTAGCATAATAAGCTTCTAAGTACCTAGGAATACCCCCATTCACTACTTTTGATTCCATTTCAACAACTTGAGGTGTATAGCTCAAGTCGAGTCCAATAGTACTAGATTTACACCGAGAGGGTGAATCTAAGAATAGGAACTGTAGTGACGGGGTACCGAGGTTAGGTGTGTTGCATTTATCTTGGGTTAATGGGTTGAACACCGAGAGGGGGATACCTTACTTGGGACTAGTTGCTAGCGCTCAAGGCATCAACTCATAGCACCAAGAGGGAAAGTGTTGGTAGTCTCAACTCACCACCGAGAGGGATGAGTTGGGTATATACGAGCAAGGTCCATTGTGTGACCTTGGTGTGAAGAAACTTAGAACTATATCCATTGGGTTAGAGGGCTAGGGGGAGGTTAGTGTCCTAGTTCTTCTCTAATTTTCAACTTACCATTAATTTACCTTTACTTAGCAATAGTTACAAGTACACTTAATTTTAGGATTAACTTATTAAAACAATTGAACTCGAGCAAATCTAACTATATTGAGTCTCGTGGATGTCCTTGTGTTCGATCCCTACAATTGACTAGGGTAATTGTGACCCCTACCCTTAATCAGGACGTGACATAATTTGGTGTCGTTGCCGGGGACTTCGGTAGACCATTTAGTTGAATTAGTTTAAGTTCTTGTTGTTAGTTAGCTTAATCCGAGCACATTTAACTTTTGGTTTTGGTTTTCTTTAACTTTGTAGGTATTTATCGAAAATACCGCCAAGGCAAGCATTCCCACCAAATCAAGTAGGATGTGGGGCTAACCCACAAGAAGATGACCCATCACCTCCTCCTCCACATGCGGAGGATGCTAGTGTTGAAGAGAATGTTGAAATACTTGATAAAGAGTATAGAGATTGAGCACAACCGAATTCTCAAGCTCAATGAGGTCGAGGAGCTAGAAGAAATGCAAGAATGGAGCAAGCCAATGATGATGGTTTTTGTGGAGCCATTGTGCCTCCACCCATTAAAGCCACGGCTAATTTCCAAATGCCATCGGTCGCTATGAATTCACTTGAAAATCGAGGTTTGATTGGAGGAGAAGAAGAGGAGAGTCCAAATAAACACCTCCAAACTTTCCTTGAAATTTGCACTTTTAACAAGCATGCCGGCTAAACCAATGAGTCTTTTCGCCTTAGACTTTTCTCATTCTCTGTAAAAGGGAAAGCTAGGGCTTGGTTAGATGGATTTTCAAAGAGGAGTATTCATACTTGGGATGAGTTGGTGAAGGTTTTTCTTGCTGAGTACTTTCCACCGGATAAATTTTTGGACTTGAGAGATTATATCTATTATTTCCAACAACAAGTGGGTGAACCATTGCACAAAGCATGGGATAAATTTCTCCAGCTCATTCATTCTTGTCCCGGGCATGGTTTTTCGGATAGAGTTATATTGGACACTTTCTATAGAGATCTTGATGACAACAACCAAACAACCATAAACCATTGAGAGTACTTGTCAACAAGCAACCGACCTCATCAACAAGGTCACAAAGCAATCAATAGCATGGAAGTCAAGAGTAAGAAGGCCAGGTAGATATGATCCCAATAATGATACAATGACAAAGGCAACTGAATCTCAAGAAGAATGAATGGCTCAACTCGTCACAATAGTTGAGTTGCTTGAAAAGATCCAATTGAAGCAAAATCAAGAACCCACAAAGTAAGTAAATGCCGTTGATATTCCTCTTAAAGAAATTCAACATGGTGCCAATTATTCATATCAACCCTATCCTATGGGTTATTCTCTACCGGGCTATGTTCCAATGGGGTTTGTGACTCAAGGACAAGAAGTACAAATGACAAACCAAGGTGGCCAAGAGCAAGATGAGGATGCCAATTATGTTAATGCTTATCAAGGCCAAAGACCTCCATATAATCAATAAGGCTATCAAGTTCAAGGACAGTGGAAGTCCTACAATGAATGGGGTAATACTCATAAATAGAATGGTACCAATTAAAGGAGAGAACACATTGACAATAAAAGAGGTTCTAGTGAATCTCAACAAAGTTCAACCAATCCAAAGAATTCAAGGTCGGAAGGAACGATGGAGAAGATGTTGAAGCTCTAAGAATATAATTTCGGTGACATAAAGGATATCAAACAAACTGTGCAATCACATTTGACTTTTATCAAGTCGCTTGAATCCCAAAATAGTCAATTGTCTCATCAAGTGAATCAAAGACAACAAGGAGAATTTTCGAGTGATACAGTGGTGAATTCTAGGAGGAATGGTTAGGATTAGATAATCTTGGGATGATCCCAAGATGGTAGGTGATGATCTAGAAAATGGGCTTGAAGCAGTAGAGGAAGAAGCGGAGATTTTGAGTGATCAAGTAGATTATGGGAATAGAATTCAAGTTGAGGTGGAGTCCCAAAATGTCCAACAACAAGAAATCCCTCTTGGAGAGGTAACTCCACTTCCAAAACCTACTACGACCCAAAAAGCCACCAAACAGACCCCACTCTCCAAAGAAGCCATTTCTACGAAAACCACTATCCCAAAGCCCACTCCACCATTCCCATAAAAAATGAAAGATTGAGAAAAGTCGATCATGCCAATAAATTTTGGGAGAAGATTGCTTCAACTTCTACCAACCTTCTTTTGGTTGATGCTTTAGTGCAAATACCAGATGTGGCAATGTTTGTAAAAGATTTGGTGACAAAGAACAGTTTTTCGGAGTTCAAACCCATCAAAGTCACTCATCAATGTAGTTTCATTATGTCTCATGTGATACCCATGAAGATGGAAGACCCCGGTGCATTCACTATACTGTGTACTATTGGGAGAAGACACTTTGAGAAAGCATTATGTGATTTGGAGGCAAGCACTAATCTTATGTCTTATGTCTTATGCCGTTTACAAGACATTGGGAGGAAAGGAATCAAGACTGACCTTATTAAATATTCAAATATCTCATCGTTCTATGAAAAGGCCGATTCGAGTGGTTGATAATGTGTTTGTGAAGGTAGAATATTTTATCTTCCCGATGGATTTTGTTATCTTGGATTGTGCCATTGATTATGACGTGCCAATTATTCTTGGGAGACCATTTTTGGCCACGGGAAGAGCATTGTGTGATGTGGAGAAGGGGGATTTGACATTTAGAAGGGAGAAGGTAGTATTTCATATTTGCAAGTCAATAAGGCAACCGGTTGAAGATGCCTCATGTTCTTATGTTGATGTAGTCGTGGATGCATTGGTAGAAAAGGGGAGCTTAAAGAGAGAATTTGATGCATTGGCATCCATGTTATGGAATATGGATCTTGATGATGATGAAAGTGTGAAACAGTGTGTCCTAGCATTGGAAAGATTTGGTACTAAGTCATATTCTCTAAAGAAACTCTTTCTTGATCTTGAGTGTCAAAAGGTTCCACCAATTAAACCTTCCATTGAAGAAACCCCAACTCTTGAACTCAAATTTTGACCAAGTCACTTGAGATTTGCCTACCTTGGTCCTAACTCTACTCTCCCCATAATCATTTCATCCCATTTAAACCAATCCCAAGAAGAAAAGCTCTTACAAGTTGTCAGAAAGAGAATTCGGGCCATTAGTTGGACTTTAGCCGATATTAGAGGAATTGATCCGGGAGTGTGCATATACAAAATTATTCTTAAAGAAGGTTGCAAACCTTCAGCTAAGCATCAAAGGCGGTTGAACCCGAACATGCAAGAAGTTTTCAAGAAAGAGATCATAAAGTAGTTGGATGCGGGTGTTGTAGAACCTTTATCTGATAGTGAATGGGTATCATCGGTCCAATGTGTGCCCAAGAAGCGGGGTATGACATTTGTGCATAATGAGAAGTGTGAAGTCATATCCACTAGGACCATGTTGGGGTGGAGAGTTTCCATGGACTATCGCAAGCTCAACAAAGCTATAAGTAAAGATCATTTTTCCCTTCCATTCGTTGATCAAATGTTGGATAGGTTGTCCGGGAAAGCTTATTATTGTTTATTAGATAGGTATTTGGGTAAAACCAAATCTCTATTGAAGCGGAGAATCAAGAGAAAACAATCTTCACTTGTCAATATGGGACATTTGCTTTCAAGAATATGCCCTTTGGTCTTTGTAATGCACCTGCCATCTTCCAACGGTGCATGCTTGCTTTATTCCATGACATGGTGGAAAATTTTTTGGAAGTATTTATGGATGACTTTTTCATGGTTGGTGATTCATTTGATGATTGTTTACACAACCTAGACTTGGTACTTGAAAGATATGAAAAAACGAAGTTGGTTATAAATTGGGGAAAATGTCATTTCTTGGTGGAAGGAAGAATTATTTTAGGACACAAGGTGTCCAAGCGGGGGATAGAGGTGGATCAAGCTAAAACAGATGTGATTTTCAAGCTACCACCTCCCACTACTGTGAAGGGAGTGAGAAGTTTTCTTGGTCATACGGCCTTTTATAGAAGATTCATCAAGGACTTTCCGAAGAGTGCTCATGCCCTATGACATTTGCTTGAAAAAGAGGCTAAATTTATGTTTGATGATAATTGTCTCAAAGCATTTGAAGAATTGAGAAGAAGACTCACTACCGCGCCCGTCATTGTGAGTCCTAATTGGAAATTGCCCTGTGAATTGATGTGTGATGTAAGTGATGTGGCTCTTGATATCGTGTTGGGTCAAAGGATTGAAAAGATCTTCATCCTATTTACTATGCTAGTAAAACCATGAGTGGTGCCCAATTGAACTACACGGTCACCGAGAAAGAGTTTTTAGTAATGGTGTTTGCATTTGAGAAATTTCGAGATTATTTGATGGGTTCCAAGGTGGTTGTTCGTACCGACCACTCGACCATTCGCTACTTGATGAGCAAGAAGGACTCCAAAACCCTCTTGATCTGGTGGATACTATTGCTTCAAGAGTTTGATGTTGAGGAAAATGAGAGAAAAGGTACTGAGAATCAAGTGGTGGACCACTTGTCAAAATTGGAAGAAGGAGGGAGACCTCGTGAAGATGGAGTAATTAATGATTGTTTTCTGGATGGAAGGATATTTGCGGTAGCTTTGGAGAAAATACCATGGTATCCGGAGATTGCCAATTTTGTGGTTTGTGGAGATTTGTCTGATTACTATTTGTACAATCAAAGGAAGAAGCTCATGAAGGATGCTCGTCATTACTATTGGGATGAACTTTTCTTGTTCAGAATTTGTGCGGATGGAATGATTCCGAGATGTATTCAGGATGTTGAGCAATGAGACTATAAATGGATTCCATTCTTTATAATATTGCGAGCATCATAATGGCATTAGAACCGCCTAAAAGATCTTGGAGGTGCATCTAGGAAACATGAAATGCCTCAAAATCCTATCATGGAGGTAGAATTGTTTGATATGTGGGGTATTGATTTCATGGGTCCATTCATAAGCTCGGGTAGAATGAAATACATTTTGGTAGCCATTGACTATGTATCCAAGTGGGTGGAAGCGGTAGCACTACCAAACAATGAAGCAAGAAGTGTCACTGCAATCTTAATAAAAAGCATCTTCACTCGGTTTGGCACTCCTAGAGCCCTAATTAGTGATGGTGGCACTCATTTTTGTAACAAAGCATTTTACTCACTTCTTGAGATATGTGGAGTCAAGCACAAAGTCGCAACTCCTTATCATCCACAAACTAGTGGACAAGTTGAAGTGTCTAACCAGGAAATCAAGAAAATATTGGCAAAGATCGTGAAGGGAAACCAGAAAGATTGGGCCATGAAATTGGATGATGCACTTTGGGCTTATCAGACGACTTACAAGACTCCAACAGGTATGTCTCCCTATCAATTGGTGTTTGGTAAGGCTTGTCATCTCCTGATCGAGCTTGAGTATAAGGCGTTATGGGCATTGAAAAAGTTGAATTTAGATTGGGAGCTAGCCTTGAACTCTAGAATAGATGCATTGAATGATATTGATGAAATGAGGTTCAACGCATATGAAAATGTATTGTTGTACTTGAAGAAGATGAATATTGTGCATGATAAGAAGATATAGGATCGGGAATTCAAGGTGGGAGATCTTGTATTTTTGTTTAATTCCGTCTCTAATTATTTTAGGAAAAATTGAAGTCAAAGTGGAGTGCCCGTTTAAGGTTATTGGTGTTTCTCCCTATGGTGCCCTTGATTTGGAAGGTGATGATGGTAAGAGTTTTAGGATAAATGGGCACCGGGTGAAATATTACTTGGAGTTATGGAAGGCACCAAAATTGTGGCCTTGATATTCTTGATTGATCCTTGAGCTAATGGGTCGACGTCTTGCCACGACATTAACTAAGGCGCTTCTTGGGAAGCAACCCAAGATTTTTAGCTAACTATATGTTGTTTTATAGGTGTCAAAGTTGAGTCGCAGTTGGATTGGAAAAGTGCAAAGTCTAGTCTTACAGGTAACAGGGAGGCCGCCCCTTGCTTGGGGGGCCACCTCTTTGTGAGCAATGGTAACTTAGAAAGAGGAAGTTTTCAGGGAGCCAAGAACATGTGGTTTCCTCTCAAAAATGGCGACCTCCCGTTTTTAAGGATCGAAAAAATTTTCTAAGTGTCAAATATGAGGCTCTCTAGACTTTCTTCGCCCTTTTTGGATGCCCCTGCAGTGTTGGAGGCGCTTTTTAACACGGAGGCCGCCCCTTGATAAGGCAGCCGCCCCTAGATGAGGTGGCCAACCCTTCTGCTTTAGCCTCAAAACTTTTGCTAAGTGTCGAAATTGGACCTCTCTGAAGTTTGAGCGCCCTTTTTGGACGCCCCTGCAGTGTTGGCTGCCAAATGCCCTCAAAAAGATAGGCGAAAAACCAACAGACGGTCGCCCTCTGTTAGGCTACCGCCCTTTATCAAAGAAAGCATGACTAATAGTCAGTGCAATGGGCGACCGCCCTTGTAAAAAGCGGTCGCCTTTCTTAAATGGTAACCGGCCCATCGGGTATACAAAGAACCCTAGGGCGCCACTTTACCTCTTTCACTATTCCGACTTCTAAAAACCCTAACCGCTGGCTACCTCCATTAATTTCGATCATCAGAAACTTCCACCCCCCTCCCCCCACTCAACAAAGCATCCCTTCATCACCCACTGCATACTTCATCTAGTAAGTTATTTCAATTCCTTCTTGTTTTTAAATTCTTAGAATAGATTTAAAATTTTAGGAGTAGGATTTAGAATAGATTTAAAATTTTAGGAGTAGGATTTAGAATAGATGTTAAAATTAAAAAAAAATGCAAAACATTACTTAGGATGGTTGGAGGAAGGGTGTACGAACCTGATGGTGACCCGTGTTCTTGAAAGATTAAGAGTGTTTGCCCATGAGAGAGAAACAAAGTGGGTAGTTGTGAGCCTTGTTTGTGCTTTACTATTTAAAATTTAGGGAATCGCGCCCTTTACATCTGTTACTGACAAAGAAAGTGTGATCGTCCTTTATTGGGAAAACGCCCTCTCTTCCTTTTCAGTGACTTGAACTTCTGAAGGTTCAAGAAAATGTGGTCTCCCCTCTGTTAGGTGACTGCCCAATCATAAGGTTTCACAACTCATGATGGTGATGAGCCAAAGGTCACACCTTGTTTGTCCGGCCAGCCAAGTTGTCTCATCTATCCACCTCTCAAGAGAGAGCTTGCCTTAGAAAAGGCGACCGCCTTTTCTGTAAGCGGCCGCCTTTTTTCTTAAAAAATAAAAAATAAAATAAAATTAAAAAAAATAAAAATAAAAAAACTCAAAATTTTTTTAAGTGTTGAATTGGCAACTCACATAACTTTGGGTGCCCTTTTTGAGCGCCCTTACAAAGTTTTCCGCATCAATTGATCATGAATTGAATTGTATTGCATAAGGAGGCCACCCCTTGGTTGTGCGGCCATCCTTCAGAACTTGCCAAAAATTTGGCTAAGTATGAAAATACAACCTCTCTGGACTTTGGGCGCCCTTTGAGGTAGCCCTTGCAGAGTTCGTCGCCCCTTGGCATAAAGAGGTCGCCCCTTTTTTGGGCGGCCACCCTTCTTGGAACTCTAAAAGATATTCTAAGTGTAGATATGCCTACTCTCTAAAGTTTGGGCGCTATTTTCCACCGCCCTTACAGTGATGGCCGCCCTTCTTCACAACACCAAAAGATTTTCTAAGTGTTGGACCAAGAGGAGGCCGCCCTTTGGTCATGCCCCCGCCCTATTACCTGTTTTCTAAAACATCATGATGAGAATTGCAAGGCTCACTTCAGTTATGCACCCCTAGTATCAACTAACCATAATCTTGAGTTGTCTAGCAGCAACAATGCTTCCTAAAGGAAGAAAGGGATCAAAGAAAAGATAAAGAGAAGAGTCTCCACCTTCTATCTCTATTACCTCCTCTAAGGATGATTCCATGGAGAAGGTTGAAGATGAATCTGCAAACCTACTCATCTGTGAAACGGTGATAGGCACAGACAGGCTAAAGAGGTTCAACCCTATGTTCTATCATTCATTTATAAACACTAGATGAGCCAAAATATTCACAAGAAACCTAAGTGATGCCCACTGATATGATCCTAAAGTTATATGTTGAGCTGGGAAAGAGAACAGAGCAAGAAGGAAGGGTGGTTTATCGAGACACTGGGGTTGAAATATCTGCAAATGCCTTAAATGAACATCTGGGACTTCCCAACTTCAGCACTACAAAGCACATGGCAGAGCAAGCATTAAGCGAGGAAGCACAGAAAGAATAGCTGGTTCCAATCATTGGAAGAGAGAAAGACCCGAAGTAGAGAAGAGCAGGAGTGCAAATCACTTTGCCAGACTTAAACTTTGAGGTCAAAGAGTGGTATTCAATTATCAGTTCTAGGATCTTGCCAACCAAGGATGAGCATATGATCAGTCTAAATAGGGCAGTTATGGCTGGATGTCTTATGAAAGGGATCAAGGTAAATCTGGAAGCTGAAATGCTTAGAACAATGGTAGAAGTGGCCAGATCTGATGGCTATGACTTTCCCTACCCAAACACCTTAATAGAATACTTGATGCATCAAGGATGAGACCCTAGCTGATGATAATTATGCATTTCCATTGAAGAAGTTTGACTTGTATGCCATTGTGGATGTGGACAATCCAGTCCATCCTGCAACTATCATGCACCTGCCTCAGCACAAGTTGCACGTGCTTCTACTAATCTAGGTACTTCTGCACCTTTTGAGAAAGACCCTCCACTTCAAGAACTCCCCCCATCCCAATTTCTCAGGAACACAAATGTGGTATTGGCTGATTTGACAAGGGAGTTGATGGGGTTGGAAGCAAAGATGGAAGAGTTCAAAGTCCTCCTACCTAGCATGCCCATGATGCAGCCACCATAAATCCCTCATGAAGGCATTATCAAGAAGCAGTTTGCCAAGCTAGTGAAAGATATGGAGTTGAACAAAAAGGAGGTTGCAAGCAATAAACAAGCATTAGGAAAAATGAACAAAGCCATAAAATTGTTGGTAAAGATACAACTTGATATAACCAAGAAGTTGAATGAGATTGTGCAAGAGAAGGATATTGGAAAGAAGAACGCTTCACAAAGCTATAACGAGAGATTAATGAAATGGGAGAGATTTGAGAACCATGTTGACAATGCAGTTTGATGAAGGACAAGTTGATGAATCATAGTCGCTCCCTGAAGAAGTTCATATCCAAATGGTTAGACAAGCATCTATTGAAGAAATAGCAAAAGCAACAAGTGTCAAGAAGAAATTAAAGGAAAAGCTTCCACTTGTCCATGTGGAGGCAAAGGCAAGAAAATAGCTTGAAGAAGATCAGGGAGTACCCTTTTACCCCCCCCCCCCCCCCCTCCCCCAAATTTTATTGATTATAATAGAAATATTTACATTTAACAAAAGAAAGAGCTTTCTTTATTAAAAAAATCTCTTCAAATTACATATTATAAAAAAAATACAAAAATACTTGAAATAAACTAAAGACATTACAATACATTAAGGAAAAAATATGTTTAAGGGGGCAGCAGGGAGTGATGAATTGGTCGGGGTTTAACCCGGCCCGTAGACATAAAGCACGGAGAATCCGTACAATTCGCCTGATGTTCATCCCCTACCAGAGACTATCATCGTTCATTTGGAGGATCAGCTGGTCGAGTGCATGGCGGATTAGGAGGGCGTGTTGGGTAGGTAACGTCATTCTCTTGAGATATTTATGCATAAAAAATAAGAAAAATAGAGATTTAATTAGTTGTAAAGATATGAAAATAATTGTGGTAATTGTGGTGTAATTGTAGTGATGACTTTTAACTTCTTGATAAGACTTTTTTCCTTCCTCTATTGAATTCAACAAGACATCTCCCAACTTGGGTAGTGCACCCATTAAAAAGTCCACTGCACGTTCCAAATCAAACTATTATCGACCATCCAATCTACGTATCTTATTGGGTAACTGACACTTCTATTAATAAACGTCACCTATGGGATAATTTTTGAAAAAATTATTTTGTCTTTAGTCTATGCTCTTATGGTATATACTAGAATAGTGTCCAACTTTAACTATACAAAAAAATTTGATATTCCAAGTATAAATCCAACATTTATATATATCGACCATGTAAAGTAGTTTATAGTTTTATTCCTAGTTGACTAAAAAATTGCAACTACAAATGTGCATAAAGCCAATAACGGTTTATTGTCAAGCGATTATGATCGATTGTCAACTATTCTTACTTGACTTAAAAAATGCAACTGCAAGCGCAGCAAATGTCTATTATCAACAAATCTAAGTATATTAAACAATAAGACTGCGTAAATATTGGTACATTGAAAACGAAGATGTGTAAATTATTCAATTGACTTGACCATTACAAATATTCATAAATAAACTATTACATTTATTAAATACCAATAAATCACAAATTATTTTGAGCTAGAGGGAAAGTATTTTCATGTAGCGGGGTCGTTTACAGATTGAACATCTATTCTTTCTCTTCCTAAACCCAAATGATTACCCAATGGATGGAATGCGCTTAACTCTTTTCCTACCCTTTTTTATCTCAACCTGAGGTGGCTTTATTGTTACCAGCATAATACTAGGAGGAAGAATCCATTCTCCTTCCGGAGGTATAGGATGAGTATTATATGCATATGCAAGCAGATACGTCTCCCTCCTATAATATGGACACTCGTACTCGTAAATAGCACAACCATGATCATCTCCATATCTCAAACAAAGCGTTGCCATTGCATGAATGCACGGAATCTTGTCCAAGTCAAATATCTTACAGGCATAGGTCCTTGCAGCTAGATTCACTATTTTCCTGGTTTGTGCGTCCTTATGACCTTTCTCTCCCACGACGCAAAACTCACCATTGTCTAGATCATAGGCAATATGACTGCTGCCAACTTTCATATTATTTCTAACCTGCTTCTCAATTGAAGAGACTAAGATGGTGTTCTCCTTACTGACGACCTCATGTAGCTTGATGAAAATGTCATGGAACTTCTCATTAATAGAATTAAACAGGCCAAGCACCGCGAATTCCCTTTCATCCTAGAACATTGCGTTGACAAATTCAGAAATATTGGGGGTCATCACGTCGTATCTATTCCCAGGAAATATACCCTGCTCCATTTTCCAAACCCAACTTCATTTTGAAGATAGTCAGCAATAGCTGCATTTTGTCTCGAAGTTCGAAAAAATGTTCATCAAATAACTCGCGGTTGTACGTTTTTACTGCAGCATAATAACTATCGAGAATATCACCGCTTCTAAACCTTGCACCAAGGTCATCAGCCAGGTACCTCATGCAGTATCTGCGATGCGATTCAGCGTAAACTCCTGAAAATCAATTAGCTATGCTCTTAGCCCGTCAGCGTAAACTCCTGAAAATCAATTAGCTATGCTCTTAGCCCGGTCAGATATGATGCACAGCTTCGGAGTGTTCGGTACCACCACTAGCAACTGCTCAAAGAAGAAGGTCCAAGAATCGTCGCACTCCTGATTGACACACAAAATGCAAACGATAAAATATGGTTCTTCGTGTCCAACACCACCACAGTCAACATTACACCTTCGTAAGGACCCAACAAATGAGTGCCATCAATAGATATAACCCTTCAAATTAGACAAAAAAATAACTAAAAATAAACCCTTCATCCACAGCCAGTACAACGTGACTTCCGAGATTCTCTCTTTCGAGTGCATACTGATATGAATCTAAAATAGCATACCCGTGCTCCGGTTTCCCCCTTACCAAGACCTTTGCAATCTCCCTTGTCTTCCAACACTTCAAATAACTAATATTGGTCCTCAAATCATGATTCACACACGAGTTGATTTCTTGGTCGATGGACTTTTGTTTCCAATACTTATTTTTCACAAAATAAGTGAGAACGTCTACCGAAGCATGAGGATGATGGCTCGTAGCCTTCTATGTCCCACACGTGTGATCACCAAAGTATTTGGTAATCATAAAACTATCACAACTTTGATATTTCACAGTATGTACCACTACTTGCAATTCATTGATGCAAATGCCACATAATATAAAATAGTTGACTCTTTTTCGTGTAGAAAGTATAACATTAACAGAAGCTAGATTCAATAAACAAACTAACTCATTCTTGTTCAAGAATGTTTTCCCTTATTAAAGCCTGTAGTATCTTCATGAATATTACTAGAATGTGTTCCAGCAAACTGTCCAACAACACCGCTTTGCATTTTAGCAGGCCCTTCACGCTCAGATTAATCACTTTCATTAGTGCCAGTACTTTCATTGTTATCCACGTTCACTAGATATTCTCCACTATCGTCAACCCTAAGGCTAAAAGCATCTTCCATTTTTTCATCATCAACTGCTGGAGGAGATGCTGCAGCTACATTTGAAGCTACGGTGGACCTCTCGACAATCAAAATATACATAATAACCTACATCGATTATCATCTACATCTAGGAGGTATATGCGCAAGTCACTGTCATTCCTAATGAACGAATGAGCTATTTCCTCCCTTGTAGGTGAAGCATTAAGATATAGCTAATAGACAGATCACTCTGATCATAAGTTTGTGTTCAATGACGTTGTCAATCAACTCGTTAAATGTACCATCCAATTTTAATGCAATAGGTGTTGCACTAGTTTAGGAACACCAAGACCAGCATTTATACGTCTCTACCCATTGGCCCATAAAATCAGCATCCACTACTGCATAACCCCCTATCACATGTCTATTTGTTATTTTATGTATTATCGAGAATATATCTCGGTACGGGTCAATGAACTGAAACAGACCTCTAATGGAACAAAAACAATTATAGAGATGATAAAGCAGCTTACCAGCTCAATTAAACACCTTGTATACGATGAAGTAGTTGATACAAACCGATTTCAATGTCAATGTACCCACCACGATCGAAAGATTGAAGCTTTTGAAAATGATTAAAAAAAAGACACTTTCACAACTTCCCACTAGCAGAAATGGTGAAATGATAACCAATTGAAGATGGGAATGGTGATTTGTGATAGTGTGGAACAAATTGGTATGGATTTGAGGTCTGGAACGAGGTTCGGCTAAAGAAGAATGCAATGTTGGTGGCTAGAACGAGCTGGAGAAGAAGAAGAGGAAGGCGAAACCTGCACAAAGAATTTGGGGGGGGGGGCAATTTTTCTGTTTTTATATGGGCCAAATTTTCATTTTTGGAAGTTGGGGGATTGGAACGTTTATTTATTTTTTTTAGTTTGATTAAGCCCTAAAACGTGATAAATAATTAGGAGGTCATCCACCCAATTCTTAAGACTTGAAGGTGGTTTAATTAATTGCAGACTTGAAGACTTGAGGAAGTCTTTCAACAAAACATCCCCAGTTATTTAGTAAATAGTCAAGATACGCACAAGCTAATCGTAGCAAAAAATAATACTTTGGTGGGTCGATTGGGTAAGACAAAGTTACTAAAGTACTAATATCAAACTAATGAGTTTATATTTTTCCAAACTTAAAGAGAAAAGGGAAGAGTAAAAATAAAAGAAACAAGAATGGTAAAAGTAACGTTACTTCTGCGCTCGAAAGCAAGCAATAACACTCTCTTGAATTTCCTTCAAAGCTTTGTTAGCTATACAACTCGAAGAAACAGAATTTGGCTTCTTAGGTGAGGTGCTGCAAGAACAGGAGAAATATGTAGTTGAAGATGGATATGTAAGAGGTAACTTAAAGCTTGCACGGGCCATTTTCCACACTGCCATTGATTAAACTCATCTTTTCCAAGACTTATAATGGAAATTATCTGTAGTGAGAGTAATAACTATAAACTTAGAGTCTGTTTGGCCAAACTTCTGAAAATTATTTATTTTAAGAAGTACTTTTCTTCAAAAATGCTTTCGTAAAAGTACTTTTGGAGAAAAGCTTTTTGTGTTTGGCCAACTAATTTGAGAAGCACTTCTATAAATAGTTGAGTAGTAATTTATGTTTCGTCAAGCTTTTAAAAAAGAACTTCTCAGTATAAAATTACGAGTAAGGATATTTAAAGATTCATTTTACACTTATATAACTAGATGAATGATTTTAAATATTTATTATCAAATACTCCCTCCGTTTCAAAAAGGATGAACCTATTTCCTTTTTAGTCTGTTTCAAAAAGAATGACCTCTTTCTAAATTTGGAAAAAAATATTCAATTTTACTCATCCCTAGATGATTTGTAGCCACACAAATATCTATAACTTATTTTAGACCACAAGTTTCAAAAGTCTTCTCTCTTTATTAAACTCCGTGCAAAGTCAAATAGGTTCATCTAAAGTGGAATGGAGGGAGTATTATTATTTAATTTTTTATTTAATTAAAATTTTCAAAAATAGAGCATACATCATTGAATATTCTAAATACGTAACTTAAAAAAATGATGTTATTGGATTCAAAGCTTCTTACAATAGGATGTAGATGTATGTAGAAAAACCCAGGATAATAAAAAGACTGTATTATTTATATATTATAATTATTAGATTAAATAAATAGGGGTAATTAGGTATATAAATATTTTTTTGTAAGAATATTTTAAAAATGATGGAAATTAAAAATAGCTTCTGCTTTTGCTTTTAGGGAAAAGATACTTTTTTTAGCTTCTTCCCTACAACAGAAAAATAGTTTCTTCTGCTGCTCAAAAGCACTTATTTTCCTCCAAAAACCTTGGTCAAACACCTCAATTTTTTAAAATAAGCGCTTTTAGAGAAAAATAAGCATTTTTGACTCCCCGAAAGCTTGGCCAAATAGGCTTCTAATATTATCAAAGTTAATGTACTTACACATGTTTCTTTGAAGTTTGTGATATCTCTTTGTAAATTACCAAAGGGATAAATATTGCAGTGTTTCCTCTAGTTTCATAATATCACATACTAACAATTGAAGAATAAACTTACAGTATTACGAAATTAAAGTAGGAATACGGAGTAGAGCTAATAGAGTAAAAGTTAAAATACAGATTTTCAAACTAACATGTAAGGGCTAGATGACAGGAAAAAAATAGGGTAATGACGCAACAATGCTAAATCGATCCTTTAAATACCACTTTCCATTGTTATGTAACAACAGATTTGACAATATTCATGAAGTAACAATAGAATAAAACTTAAACTAATAATCAAAACAAACAATATATTTATAGTAACAATAAGGTACAATATAATGGGTAACAACCATCCAAACAAGCTGAAAGATCAATTAAAATTAGTAATTTGTAAGTTATGGGATTCTTTTGGAACACATGTTTGTTATATATTACTACCTTTGTACCAATTATGTGGTGTAGTTTAATTTTGCACGGAGTTTAAAAAATAAATATTGACTTTTGGAAGTTTCATATTACCATTGTTAGATGTAAAGAAAAAGTAAGAGGGAGAAGATTTGAGCGATTAAAAAATTATTGGTAGCTTTAAAGTAGGGGTTCTTACATAACTATATAAACAAATATTTTACTTTACACAAAATTAGCAACAATATATCATTTTCAAAACATTGCAATATCTTTTCTTTTAAACATAGCATTATTATACATAAAAGGTAGGAAAAAAAATCCTAAATCCTCTTCCTATACTAGCCTACCATCCCCCAGCCGCTGCCCCATAGCTTCCTTATGTAGGCAGCTGCCTCCGGCCGGTGGAATTTCTTTTTAATATTTCTTTTTATTTATAATTTTTTGTATGTGTTGTTTTCATTGTTTGAAAAATGATACAATGTGCATACAATGAAACTACAGTAGGTTTACACCGATAAAATGTGTTGTTTGTATATTTTTTGCATGACTAGTGTACGTACTGTGTATATGTATGTTCATATATAGGACATACACAACATACACAATAAATAAACAAGCATACATTTTATACATTTTTTGCATGTAAAGTGTATACCCATTGAATATCCAATGACATACACCGGACATACAATGGGTATACATGTGACATACTCTTTCTTCAGCCCCAACCACCGTAGCTACTAGAGAACAGGAAAAAGAAGGCCAGATCTGTCGATTCCAAAAAAAGAATGTTCGCCCGCGACTGTCGCTGCAGCGACAGATCTAAGTCGCACGACCAGCAACAACATAGCTGCCGCCAGAGCTTCGGAGTCTCACCAGCAGATTCACACTCCAAAAACCACCAGCGACGATGGGTGTCGGTGAGAGAGGAGAATAAGTAGTGGGAGGTGACGGGGAAAGGGTGAGGGAAGTGGTGCCAGTGAAACATGGAAGAGGGGGAGAGGAGAGAGAAAGAAAGAAAAGAGAATTAGGGTTTTTAGGGAAAGTGTGACACATAAATTGAAGGAGAGATAAAAATTTATAAGATGGTGATAGAAGGATTAGATATTTTCCCTTGACCCTATGATATCGGCAACATGATCAGAAGGATCACAATAATTCAAGCTCATCCCCGTCAAATCGTTTCCCTTGACTCCCATGATATATTCGGCTACATGATCAGAACGATCATACGTCCCATCATTACTTTTTTAAAACAGACATTTTAAGCATTTTTGGAATAGGCATCGGAGCAGCCTCTGGCTCATAAGAATGTTGCTTACACTTCTTGATATCTATTGTCTTAACGGATTTCGGAGCTCTTGGAATTCGCTCCAATTTTTCCTCAAACTTTGCCTCGAACTCTTTCTTCCATTCTCCAGAGTGTTCGAAGGTGCACTTTTCGGGACAACACCCGTAGTTTCCACTACAATGACAGTTGTTCCTGACCCCCAGGAACCAATTATGCCTAAAGGTCCCCCTATCTCGACGCCCTGAGGAACCAAAGTTGGAGTGCCTCCGGTCTTGAATCCTGAGAAGCATATTCGAAGCCGGGAATTTTTCCGGACAAGGCAAGCAGTGCATCACTTAACTTCTTGTTCACAGTTGCTTGATCACCAAAAAACTTGTTCTGCAATTCTATCCTTCTATCTTTCTCCATCAACGTGGCCCGTTGTCGTAACACAAAATCCATAAGGGTGGCCACCCAAGAGTTGGACCCCATATCGGCTAAGCTTTTTCTACTTCTCTGAACTCTAGGAGGTGAGCTTTCTCTAGAACCGATCGGTGTTTGGCATTGATTAGCAGGAGTGCAAGTAGATTGAGCTTCATCCACGGTTGCATCAACAGCCTTTGGATTGGCTATGTTAGCATGATTTCCTTCAGAAAACTAACAGAGAACTAAAAAATTAAAAACGACAAAGTGGAATATAATATCGTAAATCTTGGAGTAACATGATTTTTTAAGCCCCACGAAGGACGACAAATTGTGTAGCCTAAATTCAATTACTTAGGTTTAACAATTGAATTTGTATTTGTCAGGCTTCAAACAACCAACTATATCAAGATTTACATTTGAATGATGAACGATATGTAATTGAGTGATAACTTATGGATAAATGATTATTAAGCAATAACAAAGCAAAGGTAAAGAAGATCTTATTGAATTAATGTAGCTTGATGTCACGGCCTAACTTTCAAAGTGGCACTCCGTGCAGCACTTGACGGTTTGTCTACAAAGTAGCAAACTCAAGTAAGCCTTAAATTTCAAAAGATCGCTAAGAGAATGAAAACAAAGAAAGACTAGAGAGATTGCCAAAGGAAGTATTGTATTCACTCAAACTTTTCCGGATCCCTTTACAAATGATTTGCCCCTCTATTTATACTAACCATCCAGGGGCTAACGTGTAAATAATAATTGTATACAAATCCCTACTATTTACACTTAAGGACCTACTCTAGATTATTCCATGGACCTAGAATCTTCTATGCCTCTCTTTACATATCCAAGAGGTTCTAGGTTATTCCATGGGACTACCCACACAATTCTAGAGTATTCCACTCCCTTTGGCTTGGTTGGCGCCATCCGTGCGCCATGTAGTGCCCACGTGGCGTGATGACTTGGCGAGGGTGTCACACTCTCCCCCACCTGATGTTGCTACGACCGCGGCGCAATGCTGCTGCATATACTCGTGGCACTTATCCTTAAATTGCCACAAGTCTTGATATCGCTCCCACGTAGCCTCCTCCGGAGATTGTCCCTTCCAATGCACAAGGAACATGGCTGTCGGCTTCTGACCCTTCTTGCCTCTGGCCTCATAGTCAATGATGGCTTCAATGTCACGATCCTGCGAGGCAGTGACGGTGATAGGTGCGCGAGTCGTCTGGCCCCGACTCGGGTCTTCCTTGTCTTCATGGTACGGCTTCAACACACTAGCATGGAAGACTGGATGAATTTTCAAGTGGGCAGGCAAGTCCAACTTGTAAGAAACTTTGCCCACCTTAGCGATGATCTCGAACGGCCCTTCATACTTGCGCACTAAGTTCGGATGCATGCCTCGTAGTGCCTTGAACTGTCTCGGGTTGAACTTGACTAAGACCATGTCCCCAACTTGATACTCCATGGGACGTCTCTTGCGGTCAGCAAACTTCTTCATCTTCCGGGATGCTTTGTCCATGTAAGACTTAGCGGTGTCAAGCTGCTCTCCAAAGCCCTTAGCCATGTGATATGCTCCCAAACTCTTGCCCTCGAACGCGGCCGGTAAAGAATGAGGAGTTTGAGGTTGTTGGCCTGTGGCTAGCTCGAACAGTGTCTTCCCTGTGGACTCGCTCCGCTGCAAGTTATATGAGAATTGAGCTACATCCAAGAGCCTCGCCCAATCCTTTTGATGTGCGCTCACGAAGTGTCTCAAGTAGCACTCAAGTAGCGCATTGACTCGTTCCGTCTGGCCATCCGTCTGTGGGTGGAAACTGGTAGAGAAATGCAACTCCGTGCCAAGCATCTCGAACAACTCCTTCCAAAAGTTCCTACTGAAGCGAGGGTCTCGATCACTGATGATATGCCTCGGCAAGCCCCAATACTTCACAACATTCTTAAAGAATAACTTGGCGGCTTCCTTAGCAGTGCAACTAGCTGAGGTGGGCATGAAGGTAGCATACTTAGAAAATCTGTCCACCACGACCATGATAGTACCATATCCGTCTGACTTCGGCAAGCAAGTGATGAAGTCCATGGTGACGCTCTCCCACGGACGCTCCGCAACAGGTAGTGGCTCCAATAGTCCTCCGGGTGACCGCTGCTCCACCTTGTCTTGTTGGCACACAAGACAAGTCTGCACGTATGCCTCAATATCGTCTCTCATGCGCGGCCAATAGTATACCGATTCAACCAAGGCCCTGGTGCGGCGTCGGCCTGGATGAGCGGCCCACAATGTGTCATGGCTCTCCTTCACAATGCGCCGCCTAAGGTTCTCATACTTAGGCACATAGACCCTCCGTCCGGTGGTGAGCAATAAGCCATCTTCAACCCAAAAACGCCTTGTCTTGCCCTGAGTGGCTAGCTCCAAAAGCTGCTTAGCAACTGGATCGTGCTGCATACCCTCCTTTATGGCATCTCGGATGGCAAAGCTTGCTGAAGTGATGGCAGCAAGTTCGGCCTTACGGCTCAAGGCATCGGCCACAACATTGCCTTTGCCGGGCTTGTACTCGAGCACATAATCAAACTCGGCAAGGAAATCTTGCCATCTAGCTTGCTTTGGTGTGAGCTTCTTTTGTGACTGGAAGTAGCTAGTAGCCACATTATCGGTCTTGACCACGAACTTTGATCCAAGCAAGTAGTGGCGCCAAGTGCGAAGGCAATGCACAATGGCCGTCATCTCCTTCTCCTGAACAGTGTAGCGCCACTCCGTGTCGTTCAGCTTCCGGCTCTCAAAGGCTATGGGGTGTTTGTCTTGCATCAACACACCCCCAATAGCGAAGTCAGACGCATCTGTGTGCACCTCAAATGTCTTGGTGAAGTCGGGCAATGCTAGAACCGGCTCCTCCATCACGGCTCTCTTAAGACCTTCAAACGCCTTTTGACATAGCTCCGACCAAACCCACGGCTTGTTCTTCGTTAGTAACTCTGTCAAGGGTGCGGCCTTAGCGGAGTATCCACCTATGAAGCGTCGATAGTAGTTAACAAGACCAAGGAAAGATCTCAATTCCGTTACCTTGGTCGGCGGCTCCCACTCTTGTATGGCACGGACTTTGGCCTCGTCCATCCGCAACTCTCCATTGCTAATGACATGCCCCAAGAAGTGCACCTTTGATTGGGCAAACTCGCACTTCTCCCTCTTGATGTATAGCTCGTTCTCCCGCAAGACTTGAAAAACTATCTTTAAGTGCTCCACATGCTCCTCCAAAGTGTGGCTATATATGACTATGTCATCCAAGTAGACTACCACGAATTGATCAAGGTAGGGGTGGAAAATCTTGTTCATAAGTGTGCAAAAGGTAGCGGGTGCGTTGGTTAAGCCGAAGGGCATCACCAACCACTCGAAAGCTCCATACCTTGTCACACACGCGGTTTTCGGCTCATCCCCTTCCGCAATGCGAACTTGGTAGTAGCCCTTCCTTAGATCCACTTTGGTGAAGTACTTTGCTTGTCCAACCCTATCGAACAAATCGGCAATGAGAGGGATGGGGTATTTATTCTTCACGGTTACCTTATTGAGCGCCCGGTAGTCAATGCATAGCCTCAACGAACCATCCTTCTTCTTTTGGAATAGGACCGGCACGCCATAGGGTGCCTTTGACGAACGAATGTGGCCAGCATCGAGCAACTCCTTCAATTGCTTACGTAGCTCCTTCAACTCGGGTGGTGCCATCCGGTATGGGGCATAGGCAGGTGGCTTAGCTCCAGGCTCCAACTCGATCTTATGATCTACCTCCCGCCTAGGTGGTAAGTGCTTTGGCAACTCTTCGGGCATCACGTCCTTATTCTCCTCGAGCACCTTTTCTATGCATGGTGGCAAGGTCTCTACGGCAACATTGTCTTCACTCAAGCTTGCAATGGTTGCCATGAACGTTGGCTCGCCCTTCTTCAATCCTTTCACGAGTTGCATGGCTGACAAGTGTGCATGACTCTGTCCTTGGGGCATCGTATTCATAGGCACCATGCATGGCCCTTCTCGTTCCACAACCAAGAGACGCTGCAAGTATGGATCGATCATGGTGTGGCACTGTCTGAAGAACTCCTGCCCAAGGATGATGTCGAATATGTCCAGGGGCGCCACAGTAACGTTAGTCTTGCCCTGCCAACTGCCCAAGGCAACACTTACTCCGTTGGCTACACCTCGTACTGGTATTGCTGGAGCATTAACGGTCTTGAAGCGGGTATCGGTTGGGCTTAGCTTCAATCCAAGTCTCTTTGATGCGGCCTCGGTCATAAAATTGGCTTGAGCTCCAGTGTCAACCATGGCGCGGGTAGGCTTGTTGTTGATGGTGATGTCCACGTACTGCGTGCCGTTCTCCTCTGGTTTGCTAGCTTTCTCAGTGACAGCAGCACATAGTCCAATCATGCCTAGTTGCGTCGTGCCCGTACTCGTCTCTGGATCCTGTGCCTCCCGTTCTTTCTTCTCACGTATCATGGCACCAAGGGTCTTCAACTCGGGACACTTTGCGAAGCCATGAGGTCCCCCGCACACATAGCATCCACTTCCTTTCTTCTCGGCCCGCGCCTTCTTCTCAGCATAATCTTGACGCCCAGATTTCTTGCCATCCGACTTGTGAGCATCGTTGATCTTGGAATGTTGCTGCTTCTCTTTGCCTTTGCCACGATCTCCCCCACCTTTGGCCTGATTACTCTTTGAATCCTTGCTCTTGTTCTTGTCATACTTGTCATCTGTCAAAGCATCAGCCTCGATGATAGCTTCATCAATGGTAGTGACTTGCCGGCGCTGCAACTCCTTCCTAGCCCAGCCTTGCAACCCGTCCATGAAGTGGAATAGCAAGTCTTCATCGGTAAGGTTTGGGATTTGAAGCATGAGCGTCTGGAACTTCTCTATATAGGTACTGATGCTCCCCGTTTGCTTCAGCTCCCTCAGCTTGCACCTTGCCTCATATATGACATTGTTAGGGAAGAAAGCCCTCTTGAACTGCTCCCATGTGTCAATGGTGCATGAGCCTTTCTTCATGTCGGCCTCCTTCCTTCTCCACCAAAGCATGGCCTTCTCTGAGAGGTATGGGATAGCGGCAGCAATATTCTTCTCCTCGGCCTTCACGTTGCCATGCTTGAAGTAGTTCTCCATGTGCCATAGGAAGTTGTCAACCTCTTGCGTGTCACGAACTCCCTTGAACACAGGTGGCTTGGGGATCTCGATCTTCCCCTCCTTGTTAGTGCCGCATGACACGGCCGCTCCAGTGTTAACTTCCTCCTCGAGTGCCTCGATCTTGGCCTTCATTGCCTCGATGGTGCTCAATGCCTCCGTGAGCCTGCACTCCAAGGTGTTAATGGTTTCCTTCATCTCCAACTCGGCTTGCTCGCGTTCCCCAAGCTTGTCCTGGATGGCGTCGAACTCGGACAAGGAATGGTTCTCAAGGGTCTCCAGCTTGCCTTCAATCCTCGACATGCGTTGGCCATGGGCTTCCACAATCAACGTCGCCTCTTCCACCTTCTTAACCCACTCACGGCCAGGGGTGAGATCTTCCTCATCGTCGCTCACCTCCTTAGCCGATGGTTGGGTGGTATGGCCTTCACTTCGAGGGGCTTCGGGCAGCACCTCGTCACCCTTCCTAGCATTCCTCCTCTTCTTGTTCTTCTTTCCAGCAGCATCCTGGACGTTGGTAAGGGTGCTAGCAGTGATGTCTTCTCCGTTGTGTGCCATTCCCTTAGAAGTAACCTTCGCTCTGATACCACGTTGTCACGGCCTAACTTTCAAAGTGGCACTCCATGCGGCACTTGACGGTTTGTCTACAAAGTAGCAAACTCAAGTAAGCCTTAAATTTCAAAAGATCACTAAGAGAATGAAAACAAAGAGAGACTAGAGAGATTGCCAAAGGAAGTATTGTATTCACTCAAACTTTTCTGGATGCCTTTACAAATGATTTGCCCCTCTATTTATACTAACCATCCAGGGGCTAACGTGTAAATAATAATTGTATACAAGTCCCTACTATTTACACTTAAGGACCTACTCTAGATTATTCCATGGACCTAGAATCTTCTATGCCTCTCTTTACATATCCAAGAGGTTCTAGGTTATTCCATGGGACTACCCACACAATTCTAGAGTATTCCACTCCTTTTGGCTTGGTTGGCGCCATCCGTGCGCCATGTCGCGCCCACGTGGCGTGATGACTTGGCGAGGGTGTCACATTGAGCTCCAAAGTTTCAATTGAGAAACAAAGCAATAACAAGGAATAAATTTGACAGAGTTTTTGCTAAGTAATATAGTGTGTTACAAGTGAGGGGCAGGGGGTATTTATAGCCTTAGGAGAGCCGTAACTAACCCCTACTTTGCTCACCCATGACTTTATTAGATAAGTCGTGGAGAAAGATCGTATCGTGCGTGATATGGAACCTCAGAATCTCTAGAATCGTTAGAGATTTTAGGTTATCAACTTAGTCTTTTACGGACACTCTTCATTATGCGTGCCCGGTCAGTGAATGCAGACACGTTGAACGGTACCTTGTTACAAGACTTCTTGGAATCTTCACATACTTGTAGGATACTTTGGGAGCTGCGGCTCCTCTATCAATCCACCCAGTGTCATCGTATCCATAGGTCATGTGTCTGTACCAAATTACTCCAATACAATATCCCCCCCCCCCCCCTCCCAACAAAATATTAAGGTGGATCATGACATCAAATGATCAAAGAAGACTTAGAGCCTGTTTGGGTGGGCTTAAAAGCTGCTTATTTTAAGTGGTTTATAAGTCAAAAAGTGACTTAAAAGCTATTTCCTAACTTTTCAAAAAGTGGCTTTTAAGCAACTTATGGCTTATAAGTTCAAAAATTTTGAAGTTACCAAATATATATTAATGAATTTATAAGCTTATAAGTCAATTTTAAGCTCACCCAAACGGGCTCTTAGTCCTAACTTCCAGTCTCACCTCAAACTATGTTAATTTTGGAACCTGAAAGATATAAGCCAGAGAAATAAATAGTCCAGGGATCAAATTCCAACACTGACAACAAAAAATAGTGATCATGGTTCATGAAATTTAAAGTATGGACAAAATAATCTTATATTGTTTACAATATTACTTAATGGGTCAACTTCACTTATAGAAGGAACGCTGAGGTGTCATCCAGTTTTGCATGCTTTCAAGTCTTTTTCTGATTTTGTGGTTGATAGCTTATGCAGTTTGCTGGTAAAGCGGACCATCTTCCTCTAATTCTTGTGCACATTGGATAAGGTTTCCCTCCTTTTGAATTTAGGGAGGTTTTGGGACACCAGTAATCCACCAGATTTAAATTTTGTGCACTATCATATTACATTTGAATGTTAACAGGTAACTAACCTTTATTTCAAGTTCTCAAATATCACTTTTTGTACTTGAATAGCCTAATGGTATAAAAAGTTGCCACTACAAGAAAATGCATCTCTAGCTATGAAATTGATCGTAGCTAAATATGATAATTTCCGTGGCTAAACACTTTAGCCATAAAAGTTTTTCTCGTAGCATACCGTAGCAAAAAGTGGGGTGGCTAAAAGTTAGCTACAACTTTATCCACTCCGTGGCTAAGAATTAATATTTATTGCTACAAAAATTTTTGTGTTGTAGCTAAAACAATAGAGCTTCTTGCCACGAAAAATATACTTATAGCAAATGATTTTATTCTTTTGCCACGACAAAAAAAACTCTATAGCTATCTTAATAATGTAGCCACAAGGTATTATATTGTAGCAAATAATTTAATTTATTTGCCACTCAAATTTAAATTCTGTGGCTATTTTTATAGTTCAGTCCCGTGGCAATAGAACTTGTATTTAGCTATAAAATTTTTAATTCATAGCTATGAAATAAAGTTTTTGCCACAAACCTTTTTAATTTGTAGCTAAGAAGTCAAACTTTTTGCTATGAAATATATTGAATTGTGGCAAAAGATTTTTCTCATTTGCTACAAAAAGTTTTACATTGTAGCTAAGAAGTCATACTTCTTGCTATGAAGTATATAGAATTGTAGCAAAATATTTTTATCATTTGCTACGGAAAGTGAACATGTAAAGCCATGTTCTACTCACAAACACTATTAACCACAACAATTTATATAATGTAGCTAAGAACCATAATCATAGCATCAAATATATACAAAATTGTATAACAATATTTCTTCAATTATTTAAAAAAAAATGCACAAAACTAAAGAAGATATAATAAAGTCAACAATTCCATTCAAACATTTATAATAACAAAATATTTTGTTCAAACATATCCGATGTTCGTAAAAGAAAAAAGCTACTCGTGTCACAATCAATTTTTGATCCTTTCATTGTTTATTCATGTCCCAGGTGATCTTTGATGCTTTCATAATTCCTCCATAAACTGCAATAACAATTCAAAATTAAAAAAAAAAAGATAAGAAAATGATGAAATGATGTATCTTAGTAAATGACACTCATCCTTCCTAATAGAGTACCCATGTTAATAAAAAAAATTTAACAAATTTCAGAAGCCCCTGTTACATCAAATGGATTCCATGAGATTAATATAGAATAGCTTGGTCACACAAATGGACAATTCGAAGAGTAATTATTTTCATTCATCTCCTCTGGCTCAAAAGAGTCGCTCAGTGATAGCTTAACTAGTAATAAACCCAGAGTGCAGATATTATATGAAACACAAGTGTTTTGCTGACACTTGCCTAGCCTGCCAGGGTATCAATGAAGGCAGCCCATAACCTCTCCCCCACTGTAACTAGTAATCACACCCTCGACAAAGTCCCATCTTGGGAGTACTCTAGCTAGGCTAACAGAAGACATTTTACATAACAAACAAAGCCAAAGGAAAAGGTACCCCAGCTATTCAGTTTCGAGCTATAGAGAAAGTTCGATCTACAAATGACAGTTTCATGAAGAAATACAAGAACTTTTAAGCTAGATTCTGAAAACCCAAAACATGGTGCTAATGAGACTGTCCTGGCTCATTCTAACCGGACATTCTATTACTTCACGTACCAACAGCTCTAACTATTCCTATACATTTTGGCACCTTTCTATGAAAACAGTCTCGCTCTATTCAAAGCTGCTTATTTGGTGCTCAAAGGACCGAACAATTGTATTTTCTTCCAACAAAAAAACATGTAAGAGCAACACTGCTATCAACATCACCACTAACCAAGACAACAACTTTAAAAAGGTGTTCACCATTGAGCAAGATAAGTATTTGGGGTCAAACTTTCCAACCACATATATAGTTACTAACTGGGAATAAAACTAAAATGGGTTTAAGAGAAAAAAGTATTCTTGTATTAATACTTACAGTTGCATCATTCGGAACAAGTTGACGTTCCGCTGCAAATATCCTTAGTTTTTCTTCCAATCGCCTATCATAATCTGCTAGCTTATTTTCCATATCTTTCTTGATTCCTTCAACTTGTTCCCGAGCTTCCCTTTTAACTTCTTCCACACGCTTATTTGCTTCTTTTCTTGCTTCTTCCACACGCTCATTTGCTTCTTTTCTTGCTTCTTCCACACGCTCATTTGCTTCTTTTCGTGCTGCCTCTACTTGCTTTATAAGTTCGATCTTTGTTGGTCGGCCACCAAAATATTCACTAATGCTTTTTCCGGGGCCATAAGCACGAAGATATCCGTTTTTTTCGGCCCCAAGCACTTGAGAAAATATCTCATCATCATTTAAAAAGATTTCTCCTTTTTCCAATTGGTCAAATTGAGCCTACAATTCATAAAAATGTAAATCAAGAAAAAATATATTCATAAATATATAATACTAAAAAATGAGATAAAGAGGAAACAGATTGTTTACAATGGCATCTTGTTGAAAATCATCCACTTCTTTTCCATTTTTTCTTTTGCGAGATTCTTTGAAAAGGTCAACACGAGAAGGTACTTTTCCATTCTCTATCGTCTACAAAAATAATAATTAGTATTATTAATTGATTAAGATAAGTGATATAATACTTCTAAGATTAGTCTAAAATATTATTATGTTGTTCATACCATTTTGTATCTAAGCCTCGCATAACTTTGGGTCCCAGTATATGGAGGCAAGGACCGTTTCGATCTATTTGTCTTATTCTGCATGCTTCTCTTCTGAATACAAAATTAAAAACAATGATTAATATTAATTTCTACAACATGTAATAATTAAAAAAGTACAAGCCTAATTAACTTAATTACCTGAAATTCAGCATCGCTCCAAAGGTCGATCAAATATTTCCATTCATCAGCAGGAACATGTTTAGGCTTATTTCGCAAGCGAAGTTGATAAGTTGATTTTGAATCAAAATATTTTCTTTTCAACTTGTGCCTATAGTCCCTGTAGAGGTCGCTCATATGACCAATGATTGCTCCTTTTCTGCTTCCGGACACATCAAAAGTAAACTTTTCCTATCAAATAATAAAAACAACATTATATCGTGATTGTCTTTTCTACTACGTGTAAATTCATATAAAAGTAAAGAAGATTTTGAACTTCGTTAGTTTGCTAGCATTTCTTACCAAGATAATGTCCCACATAGTATCAATCTTGGTTTGCTCAATACCTTTCCAGCCATTTACTTTTAATGGACAACAAGCTCGGTTTCTAACTGTTTGTCCCAAAAACCAGACGAACTGTGTTGAATTATCACCAATCGCTTGATGGTCCTCATCAAATTCTACATGTAACTTTTCTCCCTCATTTAAGTTTATTATTTTCACGCACCGAGTAGGACCTCTGGTTTTTCTTTTCAAAATTTTGGAGCCTACATTTAAAGTTTAAATAAATACGGTCAAAAAGAAATGATGACAATAGTGAGTTTGATCACTGCAAAATAATACAAAGATAAGTATACCTGTTGAATTCCTTTCTAGCCCATCACTTGATTCATATCCTTCAACATCCGATTCGCTCACATCTTCAAACATATTATGTCTAGAACTATTTTCTCTGAGAGATGTACTCATAAAAACATCACAATTGTCGGGCAATGTATAAATTTCAATGGGCTTCCCCTTATTCATCTTGTAACTATCAAGCATGTTTTGAACATCCGAATCATCATGGCACTCCACTAGTCCATCATAATCACTAATCGCTCTATCTCCTCTCAAATAAAAGAACTTATCTCCTTTCATAAAATCGAAGCTACAATGTTGTTTTAGATCATCCACCATATCAAAGAAGCATATGAAGTCTACATCAATGTCATCTATTTTCTTCAATTTTCCTTGTACATACTTTCTAGAAGGTGAAAATGTGAAATAGCCTCCATAATGGTAGCTAATGGTCATCTTATCCATATTTCCTAATAATTTATCAAATATAGGTTAGTTAGATACGATTAAAAAGAGAACAAAATATTGCACAAAGTCATATATTCTAATTACCTGAGTAAACGTTTTCTTCTGTCTGTTGTGTGGGAACACTTTCATTAGCACATGTCCTTTTAGAACTCGTAAAAGGCTCCTCGTCATGACTATTAGTTAAATGACTAGTTCTTTTTCGAGTACCATTCCTGCCTATGTCTGGTTTCACAAGTATTTGTTAGACATTAAAATTATTTTCAATAATTGCAAAGGTAAATGCAATTTACTGGAAGTCGACAACAACTGCAATTGAAAACAAATATCATATGATACACAATCTATGCATATTTTCAGGTGAATTATTATAAGTATTTTATGCATATTTTTTATGCTTAATTAACATTAAAAAATTTCTTATTTTAGTTTAGAGATAATGCTTACTCTATGTATCTAATACTTTACTTGGAGCTCAATTAATGCTTGTGGTATGTAACTGGAGGAGTTTAATCAAGAGGACATTAGTTTCTTCCTCGTTCTCTTTTTCACAACATAAACAGGAAAATATAGATGAGTTCACTTTAATTGATACATGTCAATATCAAAGGTGTAAATACAATGAAGCAGTGATGATTGATAGCTTTTTACTGGATTTACACACACGACTTGGTGTCAAATTGACGAGAATTGTGCAGTAGTCTGATGATGTACAAACACGTCAACATGGAACTGTTCTATTACATGTTTCTGTGGGATGCAACACTAATTGATTGGACCTACTACATTTGGTCCTAATGTGATGATTTACAAGGGGAAATCTCAGCATCTTAGCATGATGATCAATGGACAAGTTCAGCAGCAGACATGAGACAGAAGATGGTGCAGCAACAATGCTTCAATTTTGAAAAGAAGACTTGTAGTCACAATTGGTCAAAATGAGCGCTTGGAGTTGTGTGTATTTTTTATACACCTCCTCCTAGATTTCCTAGCTGTAATTTTAGTATAGGAGCAGCAGACACCCTCCTTTTTGCAAAGCAAGATTCAAGAGTCAACAACGCAAGCCAACATGATTCAATACTCACTCCAATGCCATCAATCTGTAGATACAAAAAGGAGCAACAAGAAGAGAGTTACATTCATTATATAAAGTACCCGTTCTATTTATTATACTTCCTTCAAGTGATGGTATTAACATTTTATGCTCATTTCATTTGGGGAGGGATAATTGATATGTGTTACTAGAATACTAGCTAGTCATTGTTTAATTTTAGCAAGCTTTAATTTTTTTCACAATGTAAAGACAATCTTTTATTTTGGTGTTTATTATTCTTATTAATAAAATTAGTCACTAGATACTTTACCTAGTGATATTTGCCTAAAAAAATTACTTTAGTGTACAATTTTGATGAAATACGTATTTTATTAATTAGTGTTAAGTTGGTAATTGTGATTTTGTTGAGTTATAATGGACCAAAAATATTTTCTTCTACAGGGTGTGTGTCGATGGACTACGATTATAGGGTAAACTCTTGCTGATTTTTTGTTAGAATAATAGATTAAATATTAATACAACTATTAAATCTCTTAATTGTTTGAGAATTTACTTTTAGCATTAGGTAATTAGTTTCTATCTTTATAAATCCATTTCTTTAAATTAAAAAGACCATAAAATTTCTAGTTCAACTCTTGTCGGGATTTTCATATCTGGAAAGTATATAATAATTATATGGTAACTTCAAGTGAATGACAAAATAAATATAATTAGCAATAGTGATTTATTTTAGCTTTGAGATCGTGGTTAAATCATATTATCAAGACAAGTAAATCTAGCTATTAAGCCCCAACATATGCTACGAGTCTTGTAAAGTTGAAGCAAAATCATTCTTCTTGCTATAAAATTATATTCAAAGCAATACATCGTGGCTAAAAGAATAAAATTGCTACCGTAATTTCCAAAGCATAGCAAAAACTAATAATTAGCTTCAAAACTTTTTGTAGCTGCAAAATCGTGGGTATAGCATTTTTGCCACGACAATTACTTGTAGCTATTGAGTCAACTATTGCTACGACTTTTGTAACTTGAAGCAAAAAGGTTCATTTAGCTACAATATTTTGCTTCAAATAAATTTTCGTGACTAAAAAGTTAAGTATTGCTACAATAGCTTAAACCACGTGGCAAAAAGTTGATAATTAGCTACAAACTTTTGGTAGTTTGTAGCTATTTCGGTAGTTTGTAGCTATTTCAGTAGTTTGTGCCACGAGACTTAGCGAGTCTAGCAAAATTAAAGAATTAGCTTTGCAAATTTAATTTTTGTGGTAAAGAAATTTTACGAAATTATGAATAGCCACGGAATTTTAAATTTTGTGGCTATTGTTAGGTATTAGCCACGATATTCGTATTTGTGGCAAAGATTCCGTAGCTACAAGTACCTATTGTTGTAGTGTGCCTTGAACACAAAATTTAAACTCCAATCAGTATAGCTTCTTTTTCTTTTCATTTATTTACAATTTAGTTTTAACGATTAAGATTAAATTGTTCAATAGCAGATTATAAATTTTTACTATATGTTTTACTAATTAAGCAGTGTCGTCAACATCAATCTTGAGTGAATGAATTTGTTAAAAAATGAAGATTTCGAATTAATATTCCTATATACCCATTTTAAATTTATATATTCAGAGCAGAAATTTACACCTAAGCTACCATATATATGAGATAATATTGTCAAAGAAACAAGAAAATATCATCAAACACATATGTACGTTGTGTTATGGTTTAGAAGTTCGAACAAAAATAATATATCTTTGATGAGTCATAAACAAAGAGCAAAGGTTCAAGTACCTATGTCATGCCCCAAAATAGAATGAACGCATAAATTTGTAAACTGAAGTATCATAGGAAAAATCTCATTCACCTCGTTAAAGTACCCTCGTCACATATAACTAACTAAATATACCATAAAAGGTACAATGTATTTTTATTAGTATTCTAGTTTTCCATTAAAATGATGGTCAAGTACAATCTAATCTAATAATTCATATTAAAATTAACATATACTCCTATTGTCTAATTATGATCCTTCTAAAATAGATTTATATACAACTTCTGAATTCTTAGGCTACTTGAATTCATTTCCCTCGATGATTTTACCTATACAAGTAGCACTTAAATTCACACTAAGCATTACAGTTTCTTAATATCTCAAGTATATCAAAGTGTTTAGCCATGCTAATAAGAAGTAATGGCCGCAGAAGAATGAAATTTTGAAAATGGAAAACAAGGGAAATTTAGAGGGCGTGTGAAGCATATAAGCTAATTAAATCAGATAAATAAACACTTTTTGACTTATCTACATAGTTGTCACCTTTAAAAGTGCTTTAAATTAAGTGATTATATGCTAAAATTAATGATAAGCCATAAGTTGGTCAATCCCAACTTATGGCTTTTCAGCTTATATCCACTTTTGTTTGAACAATTATTTCCCTATTTCATCTCTAAAATATTTTGTATCCATTTATCTTTTTCATGTAAAATAAATAACTTCAAGGACATGTGGTCATTTTTACACTAAAAGTGCTTATCAGCGCCATTTTAGCAAATACCAACTACTTATTATCACTTTCAGCACTGTATTTCCAAGCGCGTAACTACTTATTCATAAAATCAACTTCAGCATTTGGTGCTTATCAATAACATTTAATCACCTAACCCAAACTATCACTTTCAGCACGTACTTCCAAGCGCGTAACTGCTTATTCATAAAATCAACTTCAGCATTTGATGCTTATCAATAACATTTAATCACCTAACCCTAACTAGTTCTTACAAGTGACATTTTCCAAGCGTCGAGAAAGCCTTTTCAAGGAAGCTAGAGAACTTTGGACACTATGTGGTGCTGAAGTTTCCATTTTTGTAGTTCACCTAGGTAACGACAAAGTTTACTCGTTTGGCCACCTTTGTGTGGATTTAATCGTGGATAGGTACCTCGCTAGGAACCTTCAGGATACCCAATTATGATATGAATACTGAGGATTCCTAGCGAAGTACTTATAATCAACGGACAAATCTACATATGAGAGGTCAAACGAGCAAACCTTGTTGCTGCCTGGGAAATGTACACCGATGACAACTTCAGCATCACCTTGTGTGCAGAAGTTCTCAATATCTTGAAAAGTCCAGCTGATGCTTAGAAAAAGTAACTTCCACTCATTCTTTATTTTCACCATTTCAACCTTTGTGTGATCATTCTCCTTTGTGGAATGGCTAAACACTTTGATGTATTTGAGATATTAAGAATTTGTGATTAATTTTGGATGTAAATACAGAAAGCTATTTATAGTGATAAAATCATCAAGGCAAATGTATTCAGATTGCCTAAGAGCTTAGAAATTTATGTTGATTCCCCATTGAAAAGGATCATAATTAAAAAATATATATTTTCCCTAATACGAATTGTATGTTATTAGATTGCGGCTGACCTTCATTTTAATTAAGAACTAGTTGAAGAAAATTAATTAAAATACAAAGTACGTCTTATGGTATAAGTTTTAGTATATTTCTATGTAAGATGATGGTAATTTTACGAGGTAAAGAGATTCTTCCTTTAATGCATAACTACAAAATTTATTTGCCAATTTTATTTTATGTGATAACTTAGTAATAGTTTTGACGTTATAAATTTCTAATAATTTTAATTTATGCCAAGTATAAGAACAATTGATCTATTTTAGTTACAAAAATTAGTTTTAACTTGGTTACAGTAGAATTTTAATTTGATGACCATGCATGAAATGAACCAATAGTCACTAGATACAGTCAAAATTCACTATATAGGTGTTGTTTGTCCAGACAATTTTTTTTATAGAAAAATATTATTATAAAAAATATATAATATGATATTACGTAAAAATTGGTTTCAAAAAAACTTAATTTTTATTGTGAATAGTTCTTAGTAAATGACTGTTATAAAGAGGTTTGACTATGAAGATACAAATCAAGCTTTAAAAACAATTATAGCTAGTTGGAGAAATTGTAACAACTATAGTTATTAATAATCTATAGTACATGTACAGATAGTAAGCGCTCAGTGGAATAATGAAGGTCAGCAGGAGCTGGCTTGAACACCATATTCATAACGAAAGATAGTCCAAAATAGTGATCACATTGTCTAGAAAAAATTGAAGTATGGACAAAATAATTGTTGGGGTTTTGGAATAAATAGAGTGTGAATGGAAAATGGGTGGGAAGGTGAAAAGGTTCCTTTTAGTAATGAAATGCACCTTCTCCCATATTGGTAGAGGAAAAGACTTTTGTTGGGTTTAAATACAGATTCACTTCTCTTAGCTCTTAAAAGGGTTGAGAAGAAGGGAAGCCTCGCGTCGTCGTCGTCGCTCGTCTCGGTTTCGAATTCGGATTCGGATTTCGGTCAATTGATTGACTTAATTTTTTGGACCAACAAAACTAAAATATATATATATATATATATATATATATATATTAATAATTTATTATATTATTAATATTTAATATTAAATCTGTTTGTATAGCAAAAATCTGAATGGATTAATCAGATTAATCCAGATTAATGATTCCTCCATGTTCTCCCACGTTTTCCCATTAGTGGATAATTCATTACTGACATTTAGTGAATTCAGCCGTTAGTGGCAGTGAAGTCAGGTGTTAGTGGCCATTAGTGGTGACTCTTCATACTCTTTCCAAAGGCTATATAAACTGGTCAGTCATCAATATTTGAACACACACTGAAACACAGAAATACACAAAAACATCTTACTGCATTCCCTCTCTTTTCTGCATACTAAGTAAGTCGTGTGATTTGCTCCGTTTCTTTGAGTTCGCAGTGTTCTACTGTTTGAAGTGCCGCTACAGTAGAACTGTTATCCCGTTCCATCCTGGGAGAAATTAACCCGTGAACCTTGGGCAACTGTGAGGGGGTTAGATTTCTTAAGGAGACACAAGTAAATTGTGGGCTCGGGATCGTCCCATACCAAACTAATAATATACTTCTGTTTTACTATCTTTTCTGATTTATTTGGTTGCAGGATTAACAAGCTTAAGAAATCTAATGTTATTTATTTTCTGTACTTAAATAAATATTGTTTAAGGAGACTGCTTAAGGAGACTAAAACCTTTGTGGTTTTCTACTCCTATATTGTATATTAATCTGCTGTAGAGACTAAAACCTTCGTGGTTTTTCTACTCCTAATTACTGACAAATAATCTGTTTGTGGAGACTAAAAGCCTTCGTGGTTTTTCTACTCCTACTGTTTAAACAGTTTATTGATATTGTTTCTGCTTGTGTCACTTGACAGAGATGACAAACGGAGTGGAACAAACTGTCCTTGCTGTGAATACTAATGCTACCGCAGTTTCTGGTGCTGCTGGGCCTAGCCGTGTTGCTGCAACGGTTATGCCACCTGCAGAAAAGCCGGGGAAGTTTTTTGGTGTGGACTTTAAAAGGTGGCAGCAAAAGATGTTCTTTTATCTGACCACCTTAAGCCTGCAAAGGTTTATCAAGGAGGATGCTCCAGTCCTGACTGATGAAACACCTGAAAACGAACGCTTCCTTGTGATTGAGGCTTAGAAGCATTCTGACTTCCTATGCAAGAATTACATTCTAAGTGGCTTGGAAGATGACCTGTACAACGTTTACAGTAATGTTGAAACGTCTAAGAAACTGTGGGATGTTCTAGAAAAGAAATATAAGACTGAAGACGCTGGACTGAAGAAATTTGTGGCTGCCAAATTTCTGGATTATAAAATGGTGGATAACAAATCTGTTGTGTCCCAAGTCCAAGAACTTCAAGTTCTTATTCATGATCTCCTTGCTGAAGGTTTGATCCTGATTAATACTTATGTTAAGAGTATTATTTATATTGTTGCTAACAAACTTTTCTTTGAAGGTTTGAAGATTAATGAGGCATTTCAAGTAGCAGCCATGATTGAAAAGTTACCTCCATCATGGAAAGACTTTAAAAATTACTTGAAACACAAGCGCAAGGAGATGACCCTTGAAGATTTGATTGTACGCTTGAGGATTGAAGAGGACAACAAATCTTCTTAAAAGAATGCTCGTGGAAATGCTGCAATAGCGGGAGCAAATATTGTTGAGCATACTCCAAATCAAAATAAGAGAAAGAAGCCTTCTGGAGGGAAGACCAACCCTAGCAAGAAAAAGTTCAAGGGAAATTGCTACAACTGTGGCAAGAGTGGACATAAGTCCGCAGACTGTCGTGCTGCAAAGAAGGACAGGAAAAAGGAGAAAGGTCAAGCAAACATGGTTGAAGAGACTAAATTGGCCCAAGGAGTGCAAGACATTGATTTATGTGCTATGATTTCTGAATGCAACTTAGTTGGAAATCCTAAGGAATGGTGGATTGATTCAGGAGCCACCCGCCATGTTTGTGCTGTGAAGGAAGCCTTTGCTTCATATGCTCCCGCTGGACCTGATGAGGCGCTCTCTATGGGCAATGCTGCAACGGCCAAACTTGAAGGATATGGGAAGATATTCCTCAAGATGACGTCTGGCAAGGTTGTGACTCTAAACAATGTTCTTCACGTTCCTGAAATAAGGAAGAACTTGGTGTCTACTGCACTTCTTGTTAAAAACAGGTTTAAGTGTGTGTTTGTTTCTAACAAAATTGTAATAACTAAGAATGAGCTGTATGTAGGAAAAGGTTACCTGACTGAGGGCCTTTTCAAACTCAATGTAATGGTCGTTGACACTATGAATAAAATTGCAGCTTCTTCTTACTTACTTGAGTCAAATAACTTATGGCATTCTCGTTTGGGACATGTCAATTATAAAACCTTGCGAAAAATGAACAATTTGGAAGTATTGCCTAAATTTGATTGCTCTAAGTCAAAATGTCAAATATGTGTTGAGTCTAAATATGCTAAACACCCTTACAAGTCAATTAAAAGGGATTCTGAACCATTAGACTTAATTCATACAGATATTTGTGACATGAAGTCAATACCATCTCGCGGTGGAAAGAAGTGAAATAACTTTTATTGACGATAGCACTCGTTACTGCTATGTTTATTTACTTAGTAGTAAAGATGAGGCAATTGACGCATTCAAGCAATACAAAAATGAAGTTGAAACGCAACTTAACAAAAAGATCAAAATAATAAGAACTGATAGGGGTGGAGAATATGAATCTCCTTTTGAACAAATATATTTGGAACATGGCATTATTCATCAAACAACTGCCCCTTACACGCCTCAATCCAATGGGATTGCGGAAAGGAAAAATCGGACATTAAAAGAGATGATGAATGCCTTGTTAATCAGTTCGGGTCTACCCCAGAACTTGTGGGGGGGGGAAGCTATATTCACGGCTAATCAAATACTCAATCGAGTTCCCCATAGCAAAACACTTTCCATTCCATATGAAAAGTGGAAAGGAAGGAAGCCCAACTTGAATTATTTCAAAGTGTGGGGGTTTTTGGCAAAAGTGCAAGTGCCAAAACCCAAAAGGGTTAAGATTGGACCGAAAACAGTTGATTGTGTTTTCATTAGGTATGCTATAAACAGTAAAGCATATCGGTTTCTGGTTCATAAATCAGAAAATCCCGACATTCATGTTAATACGGTGATGGAATCAGATAGTGCTGAATTCTTTGAAACTATATATCTATATAAGAAGGAATGTGAGTCAGTTGGTGAAACATCCAAACGACCACGGGAAGGAACCAAAGAAAATTCACCAAATGAGGAAGAACCAAGACTGAGCAAGCGTCAAAGAACTTCTACTTCATTTGGAGATGACTTTGTCACTTTTCTTTTGGAAAATGAGCCTCGGACGTTTAAAGAAGCAATGTCTTCTTCAGACTCTCCATTTTGGAAAGAGGCAGTCAACAGTGAAATAGAATCTATTTTGAGAAATCATACTTGGGAGTTGGTTGATCTTCCTCCTGGAAACAAACCATTAGGTTCTAAGTGGATTTTCAAAAGGAAAATGAAAGCTGATGGCACTATTGACAAGTACAAGGCAAGGCTTGTTGTTAAAGGCTATAGACAATAAGAAGGTCTTGACTACTTTGACACATACTCGCCGGTAACCAGAATTACATCCATTCGTATGTTAATAGTGTTAGCCGACGTGTATGGTCTGGAAATCCATCAAATGGATGTTAAGACAGCGTTCTTAAACGGGGATTTGGAGGAAGAAATTTACATGGAACAACCTGAAGGGTTCGTGGTTCCAGGTAAAGAAAAGATGGTGTGTAAACTTGTTAAGTCACTTTATGGACTGAAACAAGCACCTAAACAATGGCATGCGAAATTTGATCATACAATGTTGTCAAATGGCTTTAAAATTAACGAGTGTGACAAATGTGTCTACATTAAGAACACTCCTAACTTTATAGTCATTGTTTGCTTATATGTGGACGACATGTTGATAATGAGCAATAACATTGCCAATATAAATGCTACGAAACGCATGTTGACTAGCAAATTTGATATGAAAGACTTAGGAGTTGCGGACTATATTCTGGGTGTTAAGATCCATAGAACTCCTCAAGGTCTGGCGTTGTCTCAAACTCACTACATCAATAGTGTTCTTGAAAAATTTAAATATTTGGATTTTAAAATTTCAAAGACTCCTATTGATGTAAACCTTGCTCTTAAGAAGAACAAAGGTCAAAGCACGTCGTAACGGGATTATGCTCGTGTTTTGGGGAGTTTGATGTACGTCATGAATTGTACTCGACCAGATATAGCTTGCGCTATAAGTAAACTAAGTCGATACACGAGTAATCCCAATCAGACCCATTGGATGGCAATGAAACGTGTTTTGGGGTATTTAAAATACACTCAAGACTTTGCATTGCATTATAACAAGTATCCTGCAGTCATTGAAGGATATTGTGATGCCAATTGGATCACCGGAACAACTGATTCTAAGTCCACAAGTGGATATATTTTCGCACTTGGTGGAGGAGCGGTGTCTTGGAAATCGTCCAAGCAAATGTGTATTGCCCGTTCTACTATGGAAGCTGAATTCATAGCCTTAGATAAAGCCGGTGAAGAAGCTGAATGGCTTCGGAATTTTTTGGAAGACATTCCGTTCTGGCCTAAACCGTTGACACCAATTTGTATACATTGTGATAGTCAATCGGCTATAGGACGAGCTAGGAATGTCATGTATAACGGTAAGAATCGTCACATACGACGAAGGCATAAAACCGTTAGGGACTTACTCTCTAGAGGAATTATCACCATTGACTACGTGAAGTCAAGGGATAATGTATCGGATCCGCTTACAAAAGGCTTAACTAGAGAGGCGGTTGAGTGTTCATAGAAGGGAATGGGACTATGGCCAAGGACAAGTCATCACGGCGGTAACTCTACCTAGGAGACTGGAGATCCCAAGAACTAGGTTCAAGGAGAATACAAAGTCGTGTTTGACGGTCCAACATTGTCAGTTAATGTTTGGTCCATTCTCATGATTAGACAATGTTCAAGTACCAAGGGTAAAATGCTAGAGGCATTTTTTAATGATTGTCTAAGTTCGATATTTTAATTATCAAACAGTGTACATCTATAGGATTACACGTTTAGAAATCACCTATGTAAGTGTGAAGTGGAAGCCGCTTCAAAGAGAATTCGGTATGGCAAGTTCTCTAAGTACTTATGAAACCAGGCGGTGTTCATAGCTGAAACGAACACAACAGTGAGAACCAAAGACGGTTAAGGGTTAGTTGTGTGACTTACGTTGTCTAGGTATACACCAAAGCTCAACGGTTCAAAGATATCAAATTTACCGATTGACCGAGTATATCCGATGTATGTTCACTACGGAAAGTTCAAAGGGAAACCTACTTATCCCGATTCAACTAATTCTTTCTTGCAAATCACACAAGTCTGTCATGCATATTTCCAATATAGCCATTCCCCATTCATGTGGGGGATTGTTGGGGTTTTGGAATAAATAGAGTGTGAATGGGAAATGAGTGGGAAGGTGAAAAGGTTCCTTTTAGTAAGAAAATGCACCTTCTCCCATATTGGTAGAGGAAAAGACTTTTGTTGGGTTTAAATACAGATTCACTTCTCTTAGCTCTTAAAAGGGTTGAGAAGAAGGGAAGCCTCGCGCCGTCATTGTCGCTCGTCTCGGCTTCGGTTTCGGTTTCGGATTTCGGATATGATTGATTGACTTAATTTTTTGGACCAACAAAACTAAAAAAAAAATATATTAATTAATTAATAATTTATTATTAATATTTAATATTAAATCTGTTTGTGTAACAGAAATCTGAATGGATTAATCTGATTAATCCAGATTAATGATTCCTCCATGTTCTCCCACGTTTTCCCATTAGTGGATAATTCATTACTGACATTTAGTGAATTCAGCCATTAGTGGCAGTGAATTCAGATGCCATTAGTGGCAGTGAAGTCAGGTGTTAGTGGCCATTAGTGGTGACTCTTCATACTCTTTCCAAAGGCTATATAAACTGGTCAGTCATCAACATTTGAACACACACTGAAACACAGAAATACACAAAAACATCTTCCTGCATACTAAGTAAGTCGTGTGATTTGCTCCGTTTCTTTGAGTTCGCAGTGTTCTACTGTTTGAAGTGCCGCTACAGTAGAACTGTTATCCCGTTCCATCCTGGGAGAAATTAACCCGTGAACCTTGGGCAACTGTGAGGGGGTTAGATTTCTTAAGGAGACACAAGTAAATTGTGGGCTCGGGATCGTCCCATACCAAACTGATAATATACTTCTGCTTTACTGTCTTTTCTGATTTATTTGGTTGCAGGATTAACAATAATCTTATACATTACTTAGTGGGTCCACTTTACTGGTAGAATGAAGGCTAAGGAGGGACTGAACCAATGACTGATCAGGAGGGGTGAGACCAGTTTTGTGTGTGTTCCATAAGAGGGTCAGAATTTTTCTGTCTTTTTCTGATTTTATGGCTGATAGCTTATGCAGTTGCTGGTCAAGCTGACTATCTTCTTCCATTTCTTGTGCACGTTATATAAAGTCTCTCCCCTTTTGGGTTTTATGGGTGGTTTTAGGATACTAATATCCGATTTAAGTTTTTGTACAGCTAGTGGCCGTATATATGTCAAGTACTCAAGTTACATGATTATCATTTTTTGTAGAAAGTTATTTGTGTAAAAAAATATGCACACGAATTGTGTACAAAACTTAAACCTCCAATAAATATAGTCTTGCTTCCTTTTAAGCAAAAATAGAAACATCTTGAATTTGCAGAAAAATGAATGTTTTGAATTAATGTCAATATTCATATATACCTTTTGTAAATTTATCAATCCAGAGCAGAAATTTACACCTAAGCTACCATATATATAAGATAAAATTGTCAAAGAAACAATGACATATCATCAAACACATATGTACGTTGTGTATATGATTTAGAAGTTCGTACAAAAATAAAATATTTTTATGATTCATAAACAAAGAGCAAAGGTTCAAGTACCTATGAAGATTGTCAAGCCCCAAAATTAAATGAATGCATAAATTTACAGTAAAGCATCACAGGAAAAATCTCTGTACCTCATAAAAGTACCATCATTTTACATATACACTTACTAAAATTAATACTATAAACTGTACAATGTATTTAATTAATGTTCTTCAGCTAGTTTTCCAATAAAATGATGGTCAAGTGCAATCTAATCTCATAATTCATATTAAAATGAACAGCTATTGTCTTAGGCTATTCAAATTCATTTGCCTCGATGATTTTATATTACCGCTATAATAGCCCTCCGATTTACACCCAAAATCATAATTACTCAATATTTAAAATATATCAAAGTATTAAGCCATGCAAATAATGGGCAATGGACCCCGGGGAGCCAGTATTTTATGTAAGGGGTCAAAAAATGTCTGAATCTTGTGACCCAAAGCTATTTTTGAACCCCTTTGCCATTTTACTAGGGGTTTAATAGCTTATATGTATCATAAAAATACTACTCCCCCCGTCCCAATTTATGTGGCACAATTTCCTTTTTTGTTTGTCCCAAAATAAGTGGCACATTTGACAACTATTTAATGCATCATCTCTATTTTACCCTTATTGGGCCCTACATACTTTTAAACCTACCAACAATTTTTTATGGAAAATTTACACTATATAACTACCCTAATAGCTTAATTACATAATATACCAATACTTTTAAATATTTTACCCTATATAACAATACATTCTACATTTTTACAAAACATACCATTTTCATTTCCCACTCCCCCAAACTCAAACCCTAATTTCTTCCCCCTCTTTCTCTCTCTTTCTCTTTCTCTTCCCTCCTCCCCCTATCCACCCACCCCGCCGTCCCCCTCCCCCTCGCCGGCAACCACCCCATCGCTGCTGCTATTCTCACGGCGGCTTAGCCACTGCTCCGTCACTGTGCTCCGATCTGCTCCTCCATCCTTCTTTTTTTTTTTGGTTTTGTATGTGTATTGTATTTGTATAAACATGTATAAGGTTTGTATTATGTGTATGTGTATGTTTTTGGTACATCAGTACATTATTTTTTTTTTAATATCTTTGTATATTGTTGTATATTTATGTATTTTTATATTTTCAAGTGTATGTTTGGCAAAATTGTGGTTTTGTATATTGTATATTTTTGTAGATTTTTGGTATTTATGTGTATGTGTGTTTCATATGTATATTAATAAGTTTTTTGCATATCCAAAAATTTATTTTTATGTCTTTGTATGTTTGGGGGTGTATTGAAGTGTATATTTTGTATATTCTATTTTGTAAAAGTGTATATCTTGTATGAATGTGTAATTTGTATGTTTTTTTATACATTTTTTCCAGATTTAAAAAAAAAAAAATCCGACTACCACCACCGGCGGCCGGCGACTGGCCACCGGCGGCAACACTGTGACTGGGAGCAGTGGGTGTGGGAAGGTTTAAAACCTTCATTTGTATGGTTATGGTTTTAATGGAAGTTTTATATGATTTGTAAAAAAAGTATTGGTATATTTTGTAAAATGGTATAGTATTGGTATTTTTTGTAAATTTGGTATTAGGGTGGTATATTTGTGTAATTCTCTCATTTTTTATTACTCAAATCTTCTCTCTCTCTTACTTTTTCAATCGTGGATAGGTCGCTAGGAACCTTCAGGATACCCAATTATAGTGTTAATACTGAGGGTTCCCGCGAAGTATCTAACGAACAAATCCACATAAGGAAGGTCAAACGAGCAAACCTTGTTGCTGATTGGGAAAAGTACAACAATGGCAACTTCAGCATCACGTTGTGTGCAGAAGTTCTCAATATCTTGAAAAATCCAGCACGACGCTTAGAAAAATAACTTGTAAATTTCACTCATTTTTCATCGTCACCATTTCACCGTGTATGACCATTCTCCTTAGTGGCGTGGCTAAACACTTTGACATATTTGAGATATTAAAATTTTGTGATTTTGGGTGTAAATACTGAAAGCTATTTATAGTGGTTAAATTATCTCAGGCAAATGAATTCAAATTGCCTAAGAGCGTAAAAATTTATGTTAATTCCTTATTTAAAAGGATCATAGTTAGACAATACATGTTTTCCTAAATATGAATTAGTTGACTGGTATTGCGCTTGATAATTTTAGTTGAGAACTCGTTGAAAAAAATTAATTAAAATACAAAGTACGGCCCTTTGTATGGGCCTAAATCGGTTTAGGTACACAAATCGAATTTGGATTCGAATATAAACAGTTCTTTGTATCAAAGCTTGAATAAACGTTCAAAAGTAGACGTAAATGCGTAAAAATAACTTGATTTCAATATATGGATGTTCAGTACAAATTTGGGCAGAGTTTCGGTATATATTTCTGAATACCTATTACATAAAATGAACTACTATTTATAGGTATAAGCTTTGCCCACGATCTCCACTTTCTGCTACCATGTTGTCCCACGATCTTGGTCTGTTATGGCTGAGTTAGTGGGATGAAGTAGTGGGCTGCAAAGCCGCTTGGACTGAGGGGATCCACCGAGGTGAGAGCTGACGACCTCGGTGGCTTGGCCCTGTTGCTTGACCGAGGTGAGGGTTACCGAAGCTCAGCTCGCGGCTCGCCTTCGGTGACGCATCTTCGGTTTCAAGGCCTCGGCGACTTGCTCAATCGCTTCGGCAGTTGTTTAGTCGTGACGCGTTTGGTCGTCTGAGATTTACGTGACCGGGACAAATCGCCATGGGTCGATTTTTACCCAATACAGATAGTCCCCCCACTCCTCGGTTGCATACCGAGGTAACCGAGGAGTGGAATGAATTTTAGCTGGAAAGAGACGTGGCTCGATCTTATCCAAGCGTTTCAAAAGTTGTCAACGGTTCGCGTCCCATCAGGTCACTTCTCGCGGACACGTGGCATTCATCCGTTGCACCTTTGAAATTCCACACCGAAGTCTTCGCTTCTCCCAACGTTACAATGATGGCGATGACGTCATTTCTCCTCGTCACCCACGCCTATAAAAGGAGTGTTTTGTTGAACATTTTCTTCACTTTTCCTTAAACGATCAACAGTGCAAAAATTCCATAACACTCTCAAAACCTTCCAAGTTTCCGATTGACAGTGAAAATTTAACTTTGTTTCTGCCGCCATGTCTGCAACAATCTCTAGACAAGATTCTAGCGATTCTGGCGAGAGAGCCAGAGCTGATCAACTTGCTGCCATCACCGCTAGTGGTGAAGTTATTGCCACCGTGCCACCGCTTCAAATGGTAGAGGCGGAGGGCGGTGAGGAGGTGACCTCCGACGTCGGCGCCTCTGGGCGGCGGAGGCAAAGGGTTAGGCATGAAATAGCCGTTGGAGACGACGATGTCAGTTTGGATGAGGAGGATACTGTGCATGGGGAAGAAGGCGCCGAGGGCGACAATGCCGCGGGCGGTGGAGAAAAAGGGGTTGCTACCGAGGGGGGATCTTCGGGCCCTATGATTCCCCTCGAGCAAGAACTCGAGCCACATCAGATAATCCCTTCCCACTTTGACAACTCCAAGGACCTAAAATTACAAACTCAGACGGCTGAGCAAGAAGGGAAAAATAGGAATGTCCCCGTGAACACCACCCCAACCCTCATAACCCAAGCTCACATTGAGCGAGTTCGGAGGGAGTGTCGATTTGAGCCTGAGGTCAAGGTTATCATCCCCGATCCAGCAAGTAGGGTGTGCCACAACATCGAGGGTATGTCCTTTGCTTACACTTACCCCTTCACCATCGGCTTCTCTCTCCCAGTCCACAAAGTCATCGATGACTTCTGCCGGGCCTATAATTTGTGTCTGGCCCAGCTCGGCCCCGGTGTCTGGAGAGTCGTCCAATGTATGGATTGGCTGAGCAAGGAGGCGAAGGTTGACTTTACCTTGCAACACCTTATTTCTCTTTACTACCCTTACTTCCACAAAGCCGGGGTGGTGGCGCTCAACAACCGAGGCAAATTTGCCCTCCTCCACAAGAGTGAGGACCACCGAGACCGAGGCTGGAGTGAGCGGTACATTTTGCTGGAGACCAAAGTTTTGTCTACCGAGCCCAATTTCCCCGAGCGGTGGAATAACACACGTAAGTGCCTTTCTTCTTACATTTTACTCCTCGGTGGCTATCAACATTTTACTGACCTTGTCTCTCTATTATCTCTTCAGCCAATAAGGTGGACATCGTGCCCCCGGCAGGTTTGACTGCATTGGTCAAAGCAATGACCGGGGCTCTCAAGCGCCCCATAAGGACGTGGATGAAGATGGCCGCCGAACATGGCTGGCAGTGCAAGAGGCACGGTGAGTTTTGAACGAAGCTTTGATAGGTGGGTCACTTTGGGCACTGATTTTGTTTTTCTGAGCTTTCTTCCCTCGGTGTTAGGTTTTCCAAACCGTGCCGCCAATACCAAGAAGAGCAAGAAGAAGAAGGAGGAGAGAAAGAAAGATGGAGAGGAGACCGAGTCAGATGATGATCTGGCTGCGGTGGCGGGAGAATACAAAGGCTTGAAGGCTTCCAAGTCTTCAAAAACTTCCAAGGGAGCCCCCGATCAAGGGACTTCCAAAGGTAACATTTCTCCTCGGTCGATGTCATGAATTAACATTCCTTTTCCGTTTTCTTACTTGAAAAACTTTTCCCTTGATCGCAGGCGTGAAGCGGAAGAGGGCTACCTCGAAAAAGCCCTCCCGCTCGGTGACCCCTCGTACCGAGGTGGAGATTCCTCGCCAGCCCGAAGCGACAGCTGAAAGGCGCCGAGGATTAGTGGATGAGCCCGAGGATAAAGCTTTTGGGATTTGGACTCAAAGGGAAGTTGACGTTACCAACCTTGAGGGCCAAGAACTCGAATCTGCCTCTGCTGCGGAAAAAGCCAAAGGCAAAGCTAAGGTCACCGAAGCGGGTGCCGCTGCGTTCGTTGGAGAGGCTGGCACCGGGTCAGTAAGAGCACACTTCGAACCCGTGAGGATTTCTTCCTCGGTGGGGTCTTATCGGAAGCTTGAGGTGCCGATCTCCTCAAATCTGCTCGGCTGCAGCCCCGAGGACCTTTTAAGGCTTACACCCTTGCTAGGGCCAACCGAAGACAGGCTCATGCAAGATTTTACCTCTGGCCAGTTATACAGCACCATGGCCTCCAACGCAGTGAGGGTAAGTTTCGTCATATTTGAAATTCAAAAAGACCAAGGAATTTAACTTACCTTCGGGCTATTTCTGACTTCGGTTTGTTTGATCTTTGGTTAGACCTTCATCCTCTCTGTGAAAGCCATCGAGGTCGAGTCCTCGAGGACTGCTGAGGTTCGGCGCGTGTCTCGCCTATGGGAACAGCAAAGGGATAAATTCAATGCCCAGATAGCTTTGCTGAAAGCTGATCTAGGCAAGTCCCAGGCCGATTTACACGAAGCTGAGGTGAATTCCGAGGCCAAGATTAAGATCCTCAGTGATGATTTCCAAACAGAACGCTCGAGGTTGGCTGAAGAAGTCGCGAGGTTGAGTGATGAGCTGAATCGAACCAAGACCGAGGCTGTGAATATGGCCAGGAATCACCACGAGCAGTTAAAAGATCACTTGCTTCATATTAAGAAGCTAGAAGGTGAAGCTTCCAAACTTTCAGCCAAAGATGCTCAGATTGTGGCCCTGAAGGATGAAATCGCCGATCGAAAAGATAGGGCTGCAGTTAAGGTGAAAAGGGCCGAACTGGACAAGCGGTGGGCCATTATCAAGTCTCGGCTAAGGCTACTCAAGCGATGTCGCGCCGGGGAGATTGATCTGGATGAAGAGATTGCCAAAGCCGAGGCGAAATCAGCGGAGGCTCAAGCGATCATTGATGAGCTTCCATCAAGTGAAGCTTCGAGCGGCGACGAAGACGAAGACGAAGAAGAAGATGAAGATGCCGAGGGAGGCTCTGGGGATGGAGGTGATTCTCCCGAGCCGCTTATAGCACTTCTTTGTAAGCCTTCGGGCTTTTAAGTTTAGACTTTTCGACCTTCGGGTCATTTTTTAATGTAAATGTTCAGCCTTCGGGCCTTTAATGAAAAGTTTTTGCATATTTGCTTCGTGTGATGGTTTTTTACATATACCGAACACTTTGATGCGAATTTTAATGTTTGCTTGCAAGACTTAAGTGGAGTTTGACCGATGCAAACTTAGGACGACTTCTCGCCCTCGAGTCGCTGCATTGCGCGGTTTCAATATGTAAAGGTTTACACAGATAAAATGAGTGCAAACGAAGTCGTTTTATTGATATCGGCGAGCCAAAGGCTACGTACAAAGAACCAAGTTTGGGCGGACCTTGGGTAGAAAAAGTAAAAAACTTCCAATGAAAGTATGCCGCTATCGGGCTAATTACAATGCACTAAATCTAATCCTCGGGCGTCAGTCCCCGGTTATCGGATAGATAAGCTTCGGTTGGGAGGCTCGATGTCGACCTCACTATCAACCCTTCTCACTCCCCCCCAGTGTTCGGTTGTGAATCTTGATGAAGATCCGAGCACTAGAATCGGTTCGGTTCGCTTCCTGAAAAGGTCAAGCAAAAAGATGGAACGAGGAGTAAGTTAGCACATTGTCTATCAATGCCATGGGAGCGCTGTTCGGCTCGGGGCTGTTTAAATTAAGAAAATTTGAAAGATATTTACCTCGGATAAAAGTAGTATCGCTTCAGGTGGGAGACATTCCAATTCAGAGGTTCGGGTTCGCCTTGCAGAGACTCGATTTGATAAGAGCCTTTTCCAACGATTGCTTTGACTCTGTAAGGTCCTTCCCAATTTGCAATAAGCTTCCCCCCGTTGTCCTCCTTTGTTGATTGGTTAACAGTTTTCAACACATAATCTCCCACCTTGAAATCTCTAAATTTGGCTTTTCTGTTGAGGTAAGCCTCGATCTGCCTTTTTTGGGCGGCAAGCCGAACCAAAGCTAATTCTCTCTTCTCTTCGAGCAAGTCTAGCTCAATGCGCATCGCCTCTTGATTGGCATCTTCGGTTGTATGAGCGTACCGAAGGCTTGGTTCGCCCACTTCTACTGGGATGAGAGAATCCATGCCATAGGCTAGTGAAAAGGGAGTCTCACCGGTGCTGTTCTTCTCGGTTGTTCGCATGGCCCACAGCACCCCATGCAGCTCCTCGGGCCAAGGACCTTTCTTCTCACCAAGTCGCTTCTTCAAATTTTCAATTATGATCCTATTTGAAGACTCAGCTTAGCCATTAGCACTTGGGTGATATGGAGTCGAGGCTATCCTTTTGATTCCCCATTGTTTGAAAAAGTCAGTGATAGCAGCCCCCATGAATTGTTTGCCGTTGTCACAAGCGATCTCTTTTGGGACGCCGAACCTATAGATGATATTCTTTCTAATGAAGTCGATTACTTGCTTTTGCTTCACTTCGGTGAGAGCTGCCGCTTCCACCCATTTTGTAAAGTAATCGGTCAACACTAAGATGAAACGAACACCACCTTTTCCTTTGGGCAACGGTCCCACGACATCCATTCCCCATTTCATGAAGGGCCACGGTGACACCACCGAATGAAGAGGCTCGGCCTGTTGGTGAATCATCGGTCCGTGGCGCTGGCACTTATCACATTTTTGCACGAAGGCTTTCACATCAGCACTTATTGTGGGCCAATAATACCCAGCTCTTAGTAATTTACGCACTAAGGACTTTCCCCCCGAATGGTTGCCACATTCGCCTTCGTGCACTTCAGCCATCACATACCTTGCCTCGTCGGGGCCCAAACATTTGGCCATCGAGCCGCAATATAGTCTTTTGTACAAATTGCCCTCGATCAAGTGATACGAGGCCGCTTGAGTTCTCAGCTTCCTTGCTTCTTTTCTATTTTGGGGGATAGTCCCCGAGTCGAAATAGGAGATGAATTTGCTTCGCCAATCCCAACGATTATCCACGGAATTAACTTGTAATTTTATCTCTCTCATTTGTGCTGTTAGCAATCGAACCACCGAGTCAGTCCCCGAGTAGGCTTCATCGATTGCCAAACCAAGATTCGCCAAGGCATCAGCCTCGGTGTTCTCCTCCCGAGGTATTTGCTTAATCTGCCATTCTTGGAATTGTGTTAAAATTCTTTGTGCTCGATCCAAGTATAGCTGCATTCTGGGCTCTCGAGCCGTATAATCACCGAGGACTTGGTTGACCACCAATTGTGAATCGCACCTTAGTTCAATTCTTTCAACCCCCATTTCTTTGGCTAGCTCTAAGCCTGCTAGAGCCGTTTCATACTCTGCTTCGTTGTTGGTTAATTTTTTGAACCGAACCGAATGCCTGATCTTCTCCCCTGTGGGTGCTCTCAATACAATGCCTAACCCCGAACCTTTTGAATTTGTTGCCCCATCGGTGTGCAGTACCCACAGTCCCGAAGGGGATCCTTTTGCCGCGGAGTTCTCCTTTTCCGCCTCGGGCAGAATTCCAATGCTAAAATCAGCCACGAAGTCCGCCAAGACTTGGGACTTAATGGCTGTTCGAGGTTGATAAGTGATGTCATATTCACTTAGCTCAACCGCCCATTTGGACAATCTCCCCGACAACTCTGGCTTATGCAATATATTTCTCAAGGGGAAAGTTGAAACTACCGCTATTGGATGGCATTGAAAGTAGGGGCGCAGTTTTCGAGCAGTAATTAGTAAAGCAAGAGCTAATATTTCCAAGTGTGGGTACCTGGTTTCAGCATCGAGGAGTGTCTTGCTTACATAATAGATGGGCTGTTGTTTGCCATCTTCCTCTCGAACCAGCACCGCACTGACTGATACCTCGGACACTGCTAAATATACCAACAATGTCTCTCCTTCCTTCGGCTTGGCAAGCAACGGTGCGTTAGCCAAGTATTGCTTCAGCTCTTTCAACGCCTGTTTACACTCCGGTGTCCACTCGAAGTGATTGTTCTTTCTCAGAACGGAGAAGAAGTTGTGGCATCGCTCCGAGGATCTTGAGATAAAGCGACTCAAGGCAGCGATTCGGCCAGTTAAGCGTTGAACATCCTTTACCCCGGTTAACTCCTCGGGGATTTCTTCAATGGCTCTGATTTTATCTGGGTTAGCTTCGATTCCTCGTTCGGAGACAATAAAACCCAAGAATTTGCCTGATCCTACGCCGAAGGCGCACTTCTCAGGGTTCAATTTCATACCATATTGTCTCAATACAGCGAAAGCTTCCCTCAGATGATTCAAATGATCCTCGATCTGGATCGACTTGATGAGCATGTCGTCTATGTAGACCTCCATAGACTTCCCGATGTACTCTTTAAACATGCGACACACCAACCTCTGGTATGTCGCCCCAGCGTTCTTTAGACCGAAGGGCATTACTTTATAGCAAAAGGTACCTCAGTCTGTAATGAACGAGGTTTTTTCTTCGTCCTTCGGGTCCATGAGAATTTGGTTGTACCCCGAGTATGCATCTAGAAAAGTTAATAGTTTATGTCCAGCCGTGGAGTCTATTAACCTGTCAATTTGTGGCAGTGGGTATGAATCTTTGGGGCAAGCTTTGTTCAAGTCAGTGTAATCTACGCACATCCTCCACTTGCCATTCTTTTTTGGCACCACCACAACATTGGCCAACCACTCGGGATACTTCACTTCTCTGATGAAGCCATTCTCTTACAATTTGGCGGTTTCGTCTTCGATTGCCTTCTTTTTGACCCCGGCGTGAGGTCTTTTCTTCTGCTTCACCGGGGTAAACTATGGGTCTACAGTCAATTTGTGGGTCATGATCTCCGGATCGATACCCGTCATGTCTGAATGCGACCAAGCAAAACAATTGAGGTTGGATTTTAGAACTTCTATGATTGCTTTTTTCGACTTCGGGTCCAACTCTGAGCCGACAAATACCTTCCTATCGGGGAAATCTTTCGATAGAGTGAAAGATTCCAACTCTTCACTAGTTGAGTCCTCGGCCTTTTGATTCCGAGGCTCTTGAACACAAGCTGGAAGTTTTTCGTCTCCTCCTCGGTTGTCCTCCCCGCTTGACCCCGAATCCTGTAGTTGCTATTGTTTTGGCCCAACAGGGGCGACTCCATTTTTTAGTGCAACTGAATAGCATTCTCTTGCTACTCGCTGCTCCCCTTTGATCGATCTAACCCCCCAAGGTGTAGGGAATTTGATCACTTGATGTAGAGTGGAAGGAACAGCCTCCATGGAGTGGATCCATGGCCTTTCCAGGATCACATTGTAAGCTAGATCCTCGGGCATAACTTGGAACAGTGTCTCCTTGGTAACCCCTTCGGCGAACATTTTGAGTGTGATCTCACCCAAAGTCTTCTCCGTGGAGTTGTTGAAGCCAGCTAACACTGTTGACTTGGGAACAACTTCACCCTTTAACCACATCTTCTTAACGGCCCCGTAGCTAATTATGTTAACTGAGCTACCGGGGTCGATCAAGACTCTTTTGATATCGGAGTCATTGATCCTCAACATGATGACTAGCGCATCGTGATGGGGGAACATCATCCCATCACAATCATCGTCATCGAAAACAATATCTTTGCCCGAGCCTCCAACTCGAGTCCTTTTCTCCATAGTGATGGAGAGCTTAGCGAACTTTTTGGCAGCGGCAAAGTTCACGCCATTCACTTCAGATCCCCCAGTGATGACATTCACTACTCTTTCAGGGGGTGGAGCCCGAGGTGGTTGTCCGTCACCTCGATTCTTGGAAAAGTTGTCTTTTCCCTTATCAGTGAGGAAATCTGCCAAGACTCCTTTCTTCAGTAGATGGGCCACCTCGAGGCGTAAAGCTTTGCAGTCCTCGGTTCTGTGGCCATAATCTGCATGAAATTCACAATGCAGATTCTGATCCCTTTTGTCCGCCGGGGTCCTCATATCTTTGGGAACCCTTACCCCGACTGTCCCCTTGACAACGTCGACCAGCTCCGAGGTCAATATGTTGAAATTATAATCTTGGATCCGAGGAAGATCCTTTCTTGGGACCGAAGCGGAGCTCGAGGGATATCTTTGGTTCACATTGGTTTGAACCTTCCCCCCGAGCCTTTGGCTTATATGAGAGGCTGGGTATGAGTTACCGGGGTTGTTCCCCAACCTCTGGCTAACATGTTGCCTCGGCGAAGTATAAGGTTCATACCTCCCATTCGAATTATTTCGTGGCGCTTCGGCGCGATTTGAAGTATCACCTCGGTTTTGATAACCTCGGTTCTTGAACTCTGCCTCCTCCAATCTGATTTTGGAGTAAGCTCTTCTATGTAGATCCTCCCACGTCAGGACCTGATACTGTTGCAACTCTTTGCGCAATTCAGCTGCAGCACCTGAATTGCGACTATTGATACCCTTTTCGAATGCCATGATGGCCAAGGTATCATCCATTCGAGGCAACTCCATGCGTTCAACGTGGAATCGCTCGAGGAACTCTTTAAGTGGCTCACCAGAGCGTTGCTTCACTTCGCATATATCCTCCTTCCTCTGGAGGATCTTTTGCGCGCCGGTGTGAGCCTTGACAAAGGCGCTGGATAGTTCTTTGAACGAGGAGATTGACCCCGCTGGCAAGCACAAATACCACCGAAGGGCACCTTTTTCTAACGAACTACCAAACTTCTTCAAGAACATCGACTCGAGGTGCGTGGATGTCAAGTCGTTGCTCTTTACCATGGACATGTATTCCCTAATGTGCTCCTTGGGATCGGTTGTCCCATCATACTATTTAAGAAATGTGAGTTTGAAACCCACAGGAGTTGGAGCTGGAGCTGCTTCGGGCTTATAGGGTTGCTCCCTATATTACTCGATGTCGAGATCATCTTCCTCCTTGCTTATCCCCGGTACGCCTTCAAGACGCTTTTCCACGCGCGCCTCGATGCGCGCCTCGATTTCTCTACTCATTCTTTCAACGTCGACCGAGGAGGTTGTTTCAGCCACGGTGGGAAACGTCCCGAAGTGTGGCGATGCAGTTGGGTTATTCCCCGAGCCCCCAGACGTGGCTCCATTGTGAGGTCCCCCTGTTGTCGCGCCCAGAGGAACGAAAGGCGGAGTGCCTCCACCAGGAGCCGAAGGCTGAGCGCTGTTTGGGGCAGCGCTGTTTCTCACTTCCAACGAAGCGCGAAACTCAGCGTTGATACTAGCCTGCTCATCCTGCTTACTTTGGAGAGCCCTTAGTGTGGTGACAACGTACATTTGAAACTCTTCAGTTGTCATTGGGGTGAAGGATTGTTGGTTCGTCGGAACGTCAACCCGATCGTTGTTATCGCCGTTGTTGTTATCAGCCATAACGTTGGATCACAAATTTTCGACAAAAAACAGATTTTGAACTTTGGAACAAAGCGTTACTGCTTATCTCCCCACAGACGGCACCAATTTGTATGGGCCTAAATCGGTTTAGGTACACAAATCGAATTTGGATTCGAATATAAATAGTTCTTTGTATCAAAGCTTGAATAAACGTTCAAAAGTAGACGTAAATGCGTAAAAATAACTTGATTTCAATATATGGATGTTCAGTACAAATTTGGGCAGAGTTTCGGTATATATTTCTGAATAGCTATTACATAAAATGAACTACTATTTATAGGTATAAGCTTTGACCACGATCTCCACTTTCTGCTACCATGTTGTCCCACGATCTTGGTGTGTTATGGCTGAGTTAGTGGGATGAAGTAGTGGGCTGCAAAGCCGCTTGGACCGAGGGGATCCACCGAGGTGAGAGCTGACGACCTCGGTGGCTTGGCCCTGTTGCTTGACCGAGGTGAGGGTTACCGAAGCTCAGCTCGCGGCTCGCCTTCGGTGACGCATCTTCGGTTTCAAGGCCTCGGCGACTTGCTCAATCGCTTCGGCAGTTGTTTAGTCGTGACGCGTTCGGTCGTCTGAGATTTACGTGACCGGGGCAAATCGCCGTGGGTCGATTTTTACCCAATACACCCTTTATGGTATAAGTTTTAATCAGTTCCTATGAAACGAAGGTACTTTTATGAGGTAACGAGAGTTTTCCTATAATGATTTGCCAATTTTATTTTATGTGATAACTTGTTATAATTTTGATTTTTGAGATCATAAATTTCTAATGCTTTTAATTTATGCGACATATAAGGACAACTTATCTATTTATCTGTTAAAAGAACTTAGTTTTATAACTTATTTACAATAGAATTTTAGTTTAATGATCATGCATGAAATTAACCTCATAAACTGAAGAATGAACACTATATTTTTCATCGGTTAATAAAGTAGTGGCCTTTCCTATCTAATATCTATCATAATCTACAATTACATCGTTCATTTGAGCCCTCAAGGCTTTGATCCAATGGCAAGAACACAATTGTAAGTGCGCGTCAGGAGCACAACATGGAATGAATCCTGCTGCAGATAAAAGTATACTTAGTATTTAAGTGGAGGAAGACAGAAGGACATGCACATTATCCGCCAAGTTCCAAACCATGCACCATTGGCCCTTGGCATGCCTTTAGATAAAACCATTCTTGGACAAATTTTCTTTAGATATGTACAGAAACTAAGGGCTTGTTTGAAAAGCCACCTTGTAATTGAATTTGAGTGTAATTGAGTGTAATTGCATAGTTTGACATGGTTGTCAAACTAAGTAATTATTTGGTAAGCATGGAATTGGGTGTAATTCTAGTGGGCCAACTACACTCTCCAATTCTCAAGGGGAAGTGAGAATTGGATGTAATTACATGGTGTAATGACATGGTTAGTTTTTCTAACTTCTTTTATTTTTTAATTATATTTATCTTTTGACTCTTTTATTTCACTTCTTTATTATGCAACTTCTATTTTGTTACTCATGCTTTCATGTGAGTTAATCAAACCAAACTCCAATTCTATATTAATCAAGTGGATATTACATCGTTATTCACTGTTAGTTCTTTATATTTTTTAGTTTATAAATTATTCATCATTGTTAGCTTGGATAAGCTTGGAGTATTGACTGATGATTAAGGAACGGATTCAAAGGACCTGTTCCTTTGAATCACTGCAGCTAAATAGATAATTCATGCAAAATCGTTTAAGTTGAGATATTATTAATTATCCTAAAAACTAATGTTTATCTTGATAATTATACAGGTCTAAACGGATATGAAAAGATTGCATAAATAAAGGATAAGGATAGAAGATCCGGATTCTAAAGAGAAGAATCCAATTAGGACTCAAACTCATGGGAGCTTTGGAGTTCTAATTATTCAAGACTTCTTGGCTGCTGGAGCTATAAAACGTGGTGCATATCAGCCATTGAAGTATGCACAAATACAGAGAGAATCGAGCAAAGCTAAAACGAGTCATTAGCTTATTTGTGCAATCAGTTAGCTACAGTGGAACTAAGTTAGAACCTGTTCCTTAGATTGAGTCTTGTAAAAGTTCAGTCTTAGTTCAACTGTAGTAAGCATAATCGAGTTGTATCTTTTATGGTTCAAGTCGTGGACTTGACACAACTTCACTGATCGTGAGAAAGATCACTAAAAGATTAGAGTTAGTCCTAGGTTAGTAAGAAGGTAGTCTTGTAACCAAGTGGGTCTTTTTACATAGTGAAGTTGAAATCCTACTTGAGAAGTAGGTCGTGGTTTTTTGATCCCGAGTCAAGGGATTTTTCCACGCTAATATCTGGTGTTCATTTACTTACAGTTTTAATTCCGCATACAGTATAGTAAAGGAACACATTTTAAGGAACTGGTCCTTAAAACAGTAAAATGGTGTATCTTGGAAAATAACAATTGGTATCAGAGCGGGTTATCCTTGAAAAGGCTAACACCTAGGATTAGATGAGTACATCACGAGAGAACAGTGAGGGTCAGTCAATGGTTAGAGCTCCTTTTTTCAATGGGAAATACTATTCATGATGGAAGGAAAGGATGCGTGATCATTTTCAAGCAGAGGACTATGAATTATGGGACATAGTGACTGAAGGTCCCATGATCCCAATGAAGAAGGATGCTGAGGGAAATGATGTTCCCAAAACCAAGAAAGAATGCAATGTTGAAGACATAAAGCAATGGGAAAAGAATGCAAAAGCTAGGAAGTGGCTTGTTGGTGGACTCAGTCCTGACGAATGCACTAGAATCAGAGGGTATACCACTGCAAAGGAGATTTGGGATGCTCTACAAGTTGCACACGAAGGAACAAGTCAGGTAAAAAGGTCTAGAGGTACACTTCTTTATGCTGAATATGAAAGTTTTAAAATGAAAGAAGAAGAGTCAATCTATGAAATGTATACTGGATTTAATGCCATTGCTTCTGAACTTATCTCTTTGGGAAGGGTTTTAACTATGGAAGATAGAGTAGAAAAGATTCTAACTAAGGTTCTTCCAGATTCTTGGGAGATCAAAGCTTGTGCTATCTTAGAAAGCAAAGATTTAACCACTCTATCCTTAGATGAGCATATAGGCAATTTAAAGACTTATGAACTAAGGAAAAAGGTTAAAAACATAGGAGTACCAGTTAAAACTGAACCTAACCTAGCCTTGACTGCTACTGATAAGATTATTGATGATAAGGAACTGGTCCTTATCGCTAAAAGTGTTCAGAAATATTTGATTAAGAAAAAGGCGATTAGTGGACAGGGTAGGTCTTCTAACATGAAACAGGCTGGAGAATGTCACAAATGTGGAAGCACGGAGCACTACATCAGCAAATGTCCAATTATGGAAGGAGAATGGAGGAAGAGATTTATTGAGGAAAGGAAAAAGGCTAGGGAAAAGGTCCATAAGAAAAGTGGAAATCCCAAAGCAATGGTTGCAGGATGGCAAGACAGTGAAGACGAAATAATTGATGATGATCTGGATGAGGATCTTGCTCTAATGGCTCTTGGAGATTCAGAAAATGAAGAAGATGCTGAGGTATTTGTTTCTAAACTTAAACAAGATGTAAAAAAACATGTCTAGAGAAAAATTGGTTAAAGTATTTCATACTGTGCTAAATGAATTTAAATCTCTAAGGGATGGCAATCATCAACTTCATGATGAAATTGATTGTTTAGAAGCAGAATGCAAAGAGGAAATAATTAAAAATGATTTTCTAAAAAGAAAGATTAGCATGCTTGAGGAACAGGTCCTCACACTTGAATCAACTGTTCAGGAATTAGAAAAATGTTAAAACAGTTGAAAAAGGTAAAGGTATTGCTAATTCTCATCAGATCATTGCTGAAGAGAAACTGAAAGTCACAGTTGATGAACTGTGCAAAAAGGATGAGAAGATAAGATCTTTGGAAGAAGACTTGGTTAAAACAAAAATGGAGCTAAGAAAAACTGTAGAATGGAACAAGTCTTCTGAAGCACTAGAATGGTTACAAGAAAATCATAGTAGTAATATGAAGGGTATTGGATTCATGAAAGCACAGTCTTCATCCAAATGGGATCCAAAGAGTAAGTACTTATTACTTCCTGAAAACTGGCTATGCACTCATTGTGGGAACACTGGTCACCGGAAAGAAAATTGTCAATCTTTAAAAAGGGCTGCCAAGAGGAACAGGTCCTATAAACCTGTTCAAAATTCTGTGAGATAGAGGAATAGGTCCTATAAACATGTTCAACATTTTGTAAAAAAGAAAACTGTTCACACAAAGAAACCATTACCATTCTGGGCTAGGAGAGATCTGATTCACCTTTTTTCTAAAGGAAAGGAACCCAAACTAGTCTGGGTTCTTAAAATTAACCCCTAGTTTTCTTTTGCAGGCTAGAGTGAAGGAGATAAACCACAAATGGTACATGGACAGTGGTTGCTCAAGGCACATGACAGGACATAAGGAACTGTTCCTTTCACTCTCAGCCTTTCAAGGAGGAAGTGTTTCCTTCGGTAATGGTAAGAAAGGGGAAATCATTGGCATTGGAAAGGTAGGTAGGTCTGATTCACATAGTATAGACAATGTGTTTCTAGTGGATGGGCTGAAGCATTGCTTATTGAGTATATCTCAATTGTGTGACAAGGTAATAATGTTAATTTCTCATCTACTAGATGCACTGTGACTAACCAAACTTCTAGAGAGATTATTTTGCAAGGAAATAGGCATGGAAACATCTACAAAGTAGACTTGCTGACACTATCTGATGGAAGCTTGAGTTGCTTAAGTGTGGTGCAAAATGATCCTCTCCTATGGCACAAAAGACTAGGACATGCTAGTCTTTCACAATTGAACAAACTTGTGTCCAAGGACTTGGTGATAGGTCTTCCTAACATCAAGTTTAATGATGAAAAAGTATGTGAAGCATGTGCCAGGGGGAAGCAGGTAAAATCCTCCTTCAAACCGAAGAAACAGGTAAGTACCACTAAACCTTTGGAACTGGTCCATATGGATTTATGTGGTCCAATGAGAACAATGAGTCGTGGAGGTAAGAAGTATGATATGGTATTGGTGGATGATTATTCCAGATTTACATGGACTATATTTCTTGCATCTAAAGAAGAAGCATTTAATGCATTTTCAATTTTTGCTAAGAAAGCTCAAAGAACTCTAGATAGTCATATTGTTGCCATTAGGTCAGATCATGGAACTGAATTTGAAAATCATATATTTTTCAATTTTTGTAATGAAAATGACATTAATCATAATTTTTCTTCACCTAGGACTCCACAACAAAATGGTGTAGTAGAAAGGAAAAATAGGTCTCTAGAGAAAATGGCAAGGACTATGCTAATATCTGGAAATCTTCCACAAAACTTTTGGGCTGAGGCTATTAATACTGCATGCTACATAATAAATAGATGTATGACAAGGCCATTAATAGAAAAGACCCCATATGAGCTGCTTAAGGGAAGAAAACCAAATATCTCTCATCTTAGGGCTTTTGGTTGCAAATGTTTTATACACAACAATGGGAAAAATGCCTTAGGAAAATTTGATCCTAGAAGTGATGAGGGAATCTTTGTTGGTTATTCTTTAAATAGTAAATCTTATAGGGTGTTTAACAAGAAAATATTGAAAATTGAAGAAAGCATGCATGTTAAATTTGATGAAACTGACAGTCTCACTCAAGAACAGGTACAGGAGGATGAAGAAATTGGAATGCTAAAAAATTATGAACTTGATCCACAAATGCAGACTCTGGATATGAGAAGTGAACTGCAAGGAACTGTTCCTCATGACAGAACTGAGAAGAGTGGCACAGAAACAGGGGGAACAAATGTTGGTTCTACCTCACAAACTGGTAGTACTACTCTATCAGGAACTGTTCCTCAGCAAGTGACTTCTGACAATGGATTGACACCCAAGACTTACAAGTATCAAGGGTCACATCCTGTGGATCAAATAATCTCAGATAAGACTGCTGGGATTCAAACTAGATCAGCAGTCAAAAATCACAATCTGTGTGCCTTTAGTGCCTTCTTATCTCTTGTTGAACCCAAAAATGTGAAAGAAGCACTGAAGGATGCAGATCGGATTAATGCTATGCATGAGGAATTGAATCAATTCCAAAGGAGTCAAGTTTGGCATCTGGAACCAGGCTAAGGAACAGGTCCATAATTGAAACAAAATGGGTTTTCAGAAACAAACTCGATGAGGATGGCATGGTAACAAGAAATAAGGCCAGGCTAGTTGTTCAGGGATATAGTCAAGAGGAAGGCATCGACTATGATGAGACTTTTGCTCCAGTTGCAAGACTGGAAGCAATAAGACTTCTTATAGCCTTTGCTACATACATCGAATTTGCTCTACATCAAATGGATGTTAAGAGTGCATTTCTGAATGGTTACTTGAAAGAAGAAGTGTATGTCAAGCAACCTCCAGGTTTTGAAAATGAACAGTTCCCTGAACATGTGTACAAGTTGGACAAGGCCTTGTATGGGCTCAAGCAGGCACCAAGAGCATGGTATGAAAGGCTATCAAAATTTCTACTTCAGCATGGATATAAAAGAGGTAAAATTGATAGCATATTGTTTTTGAAAGAAAAAGGTAAGCATCTCTTAGTTGTTCAAATTTATGTAGATGATATAATCTTTGGTGCTACCTGTGAAAATTTAAGTAAGAAATTTGCAAACTTGATGGGGAGTGAGTTTGAGATGAGCATGATGGGTGAACTCAATTTCTTTTTGGGTTTACAAATTAAGCAAACCTTAAATGGAACTATGATCCATCAACAAAAGTATGTTAAGGAATTACTTAAAAGATTTGATATGGATAATGCTAAGGAAATTGACACACCTATTGCCACTGCCACAAAATTGGATCTTGATGAACATGGAATATCAGTTGATCAAAAATTGTATAGACCTGCTAGTAGACCTGATATTGTGTTCAGTGTTGGTTTGTGCTAGGTTTCAATCAGATCCTAAGGAATCTCATTTGAAAGCTGTTAAAAGAATATTGAGGTATCTGAAAGGAACAGGTCCCTTGGGACTTTGGTATCCAAAAGGTGGTAGTTTTAATCTTGTTGGATATACTGATGCTGACTATGCAGGTTTCCTTGTTGATAGAAAAAGTACCTCAGGTCTGGCACATTTTCTTTGTGAGTGTTTGATTTCTTGGGGAACCAAGAAACAAAATTCAGTGGCACTTTCCACTACTGAGGCTGAATACGTGGCAGCTGCTTCATGTTGTTCACAGTTGTTATGGATCAAACAACAATTACTGGATTTTGGTGTTGATGTAGGAACTGTTCCTATCTTTTGTGATAATACTAGTACTATTAACATGACAAAAAATCCAATGCATCACAAAAGGACTAAACACATTGATATAAGACATCATTTCCTGAGAGACAACTATGAAAAGGGTTTGATCACCATAGCATTTTGTCCTACTGAAAAGCAAATTGCGACATCTTTACAAAAGCTTTAGGTAGAGATGATTTTAAAAGAAATAGGTTGGAATTAGGGATGATTAAATTCACATAAAATCATCAATGCTTTACTTCATAATTGGCTAGAAAATTGCACTCAAAATGAATTTTATTCAAGTCATTATGAATGATTCAATCCAGCTTAATACTTAAATGTATACTCTTATGCCATACTTCTTATTTAGAGTTGCTAAAATTGAATGATGTTACCCTTATGCTCTTAGAATTTCAGATTGATAAAAAATGTTGCAAATTGGAAGGACACTGAATTTTCGTGTTAAAATCAGGTACGTACTCGTTATTATTCAGTTAATTTAGAAGTGCAAAGGCTATAGGTAACTTGTAATTAGGATAAATCCCACTAAGTTTCCTAACCATATCCAAACTGCATAAGAGTCCCATCGGAGGAACAGTTCCCATTCTGAAAAGAAGGCTTAACAGTCCAACGGCTCTATTTCTCCGGGAGACTCCCAAGAGTCCATAACGGCTGCATGTCTTGCTGAGGTAATTGTGATCGTTTCATACTCTATCTCTACTACCTAATTCATTCTATAAATACATTCCTTCTCCCTCATTATTCTTTTACTTTGTTTACAAACTGAATTCTCAAAATTTCAGAAAGAATAATCAATTATCTCTTAATTCGGATTGCAAGAATATCTCTTTCTCCTGAAAATTCTTCAACTGCACCCACTACTGAACAACCACAAAATCCCAACCCTCCTTCACCCATAGATACCACTGACCTAAACCCTGAAATTCCTGAAATAATCCCAGAAGTACCTGAACCTGACATTCAGGGGGAAGGACCAGTTCCCACGGCTGAATCAATTATTGAGCAGGTTGAGGATTTGTCACGAGCTATGGTTCTGTATCAGTATCAGGTAAATTTTACCTATCCTTTAAATGTTGTGGTAGATGAGGAGGAAAAGGGAGAGGGGTCTGAGGCTGTTCGTGAGGGGGAAGAAGAAACTGTTAAAAGGTTGGAGGCACCCATGCATAGGTCATCGGGGTCTCCAGAGGTTGCTTTTAGAGCACCCATGGAGGATGTTATAGATGTTGATGATGCTATAAGTGATAGTGATAGGCCTCTTGTTGATTTGATCAACATTAGGAGTTTGAAAAGAAAATTAGCTAGAAATGGACCCATTGATGACCAAGTGACTGCTGAAATTGCTGCTAAGTTGAAGAAAATCAGTGATAGTTATAAGCCAGGAATTAAGAAGAAAGGTGAAAGTTCCTCCAAGACAAAAGAACCTGTTCCTTCTGTCTCAACCCCTGTTTCTGGGGTTAGGAGGACAAGAAGTGCTGCTAAAGCTGCTGATGAACACTTAGCTGCTGCTTTAGAGAGAAGCAGAAAAGGGAAAGGAAAACAAGTTGTTGACCCTGTTGAAGAGGAAGAAGTGGAGGAGATAGAATTTTATGGTGTTGGTGAAGATGATGAGATGGCAGATGCTGAGGAGGTTGTGCCTCAGTCGAAGAAAAGAAAAGTGACTCAAAGACGAGTAACAAGAAGCTCTGTGAAGGCTGCAGAAAAGTCTGCTAAGAGGACCAGGTCCTCTAAAAGAACTGTTGTGGATGAAAGTTCTGCTAGTGATAGTGATGAGTCTTTTGCTGGGGATGAAAGTGACAGTGAAGCTGAGGGAGATGATGCTGTACATTGTGTTCATGATGACATGCTTACTAGGAAAGTGTTAAAGGGAAGAGTATTGTCTGATGTACAAGAAGAAGGATGCTATGGTTGCTGCAAAAATTGCATGCTCAGGGCTGGAGGGACATGGTCCTTCAGATTTCTGGCAGATGTGCAAAGGGGATGGTGTAAGAGTTCTACATGAACTGCTCCATCAAAGATGACAGGATTACTACCTCTGTTAATGATAATGTGATTATGTTTGACACCAGGGAACTTGGTGAGCTGTTGGAGATTTCTTTTACTGGGTATGACAGTTATGTCAAGAAGGTATGGCCTGACTTGACAAACTTGCCAACTGATTTGGAGATCACTAGGAAGTTTGCTGAGAATAAAGGGGAAGAAAAACCCAGGGCTGTGCAGAAAAGTGAGATGCACCCACAGCACCAAGTGTTGTTCGAGTTTGTGAACAAGATTGTGATGCCAAGGCAGGAAAAAAGAGGAATTGCCAGTTTCATGGACCTGGTCCTTATGGAACTGTTGGACACTGAAAAGCAGATCAACTGGCCCAGTTTTATGATCCACCTTATCAAAAGGGTGATAGCTGGGAAGAGGAAGCATTCCTTGCCGTTTGGCTTCATCTTAACTGATGTGTTTGCAAAATTGAAGATTCCCTTGGAAGGGGTAGTGAAGGCTACTAAGAAGGAAAAGTTTGGCTGTGCCACATTGATTAGTTGTGATTTTCCTGTTCAGGCTGATCCTCCACAGGCTGGTGTTGGGAGGCAGCCATTGAACAACAAGGTAAGGCCACTGAGGCAACAGGTTGCTATCCAGGCTGCTGAAATAGCAAGATTGGAAGAGGAGAAAAATTACTGGAAGGCAGAGGCCACAAAGGCAAAGGAGACCAATGAGGGAATGCTCAAGCAGATGTTTGAGCTGCTTAACAAGTCTCAGGGACCTGGTCCTTCCACATCCTGACCACCTTAGCTTTAAGCCATCTTTTGTCTCAGTGGGATTTAGCCTAGTCTAGTGCCTTAGTCTTTTCCTTCTCTAGTCTTTGAATAATTCTGTAGTACTTACTTGTATCCCCTGGTTTCACAGTTTGATTAAATGAATTGTCTTTGATGGCTAATATCATTGTTTTGCAGTTGCTTTAATCTGATTTATGTTTGCATTTTGAGTTGCCTCAATGGCCATGTGCTGATTAATTCTAACACTTGAGTTATATTTTTTATGCAACCTTTTCAATAATGCCAAAAGGGGGAAGAGTAAGTCTGATTTTGCGTGAACTTATATCTAATTGAAATCTGGTCCTTAATGATAAATAAAGTCTCTACTGATTGTTTTTTAGCTTAAGTTGTACTTCAGGACATTAAGGATATGCAGCTATGCGTATGAATTTGTCATCATCAAAAAGGGGGAAAATGTTAGCTTGGATAAGCTTGGAGTTTTGACTGATGATTAAAGAACGGATTCAAAGGACCTGTTCCTTTGAATCACTGCAGCTAAATAGATAATTCATCCAAAATCGTTTAAGTTAGAGATATTATTAATTATCCTAAAAACTAATGTTTATCTTGATAATTATGCAGGTCTAAACGGATATGAAAAGATTGCATAAATAAAGGATAAGGATAGAAGATCCGGATTCTAAAGAGAAGAATCCAATTAGGACTCAAACTCATGGGAGCTTTGGAGTTCTAATTGTTCAAGACTTCTTGGCTGCTGGAGCTATAAAACGTGGTGCATATCAGCCATTGAAGTATGCACAAATACAGAGAGAATCGAGCAAAGCTAAAACGAGTCATTAGCTTATTTGTGCAATCAGTTAGCTACAGTGGAACTAAGTTAGAACCTGTTCCTTAGATTGAGTCTTGTAAAAGTTCAGTCTTAGTTCAACTGTAGTAAGCATAATCGAGTTGTATCTTTTATGGTTCAAGTCGTGGACTTGACACAACTTCACTGATCGTGAGAAAGATCACTAAAAGATTAGAGTTAGTCCTAGGTTAGTAAGAAGGTAGTCTTGTAACCAAGTGGGTCTTTTTACATAGTGAAGTTGAAATCCTACTTGAGAAGTAGGTCGTGGTTTTTTGATCCCGAGTCAAGGGGTTTTTCCACGCTAATATCTGGTGTTCATTTACTTACAGTTTTAATCCCACATACAGTATAGTAAAGGAACACATTTTAAGGAACTGGTCCTTAAAACAGTAAAGTGGTGTATCTTGAAAAATAACAAATCATCTTTGCAATATTTTTACAACTGTGCTTTCATTTTTAACCCACTCTAGCAATTGTTCAATCAACTAGAACATATATGTTTGACTGCGTCTTGTTCTCTAAATACATAATAAAATATGATAATTAATATTTCTTACATACACCCATTTTTGCTACACACCTTTAATAGTTCTATTTAATTTTTGATAATTAACTTTCACTAAAAATAAATAAATATTTATGTAATTACACATGTTAACCAAACATGACACAGGTAATTACACTGTAATTACATTATGGCAAACAAACAAATTATTGTAATTGCTAAACTGTGTAATTACTAAGCAGTGTAATTACTACCTTTGTAATTACACAACCTAGTAATTACACTGTGATTTCCAAACAGACCCTAAAAGTTTGATTAGCCTGCTACCACCAGCTAAATGGTCAAAGACGAAAACAACAGTGAAGTTGTGAAAGAGCAACTGACTTAGCAATCAGCAATTGCCTGTAGTATACATGCTGCAACCTTTTTTTAAGATTAAACGACTTGATGGACTGTAAGCCATATCCAACTTGTAGCTGACCATGGCTCACCCCCCCCCCCCCCCCCCCACAAAAGTAACCAGCCAGATTTTTCTTTTTCTTTTTCTTGGTTTAACCATTTGGTATCTAGAGCGCATGGCCAGACTAGTTATCAGAATTCGTGTCATATAAGCCCACTGAAGAGGTAATATGCTGCCCACGGAACCAGCACAGCTACTTCTGCAGAACATGTATTCAAGGTTAAGCTAAGAGTGAAATATATATTTAGACACGCAAGATGCAGCATTGAAAAGTATGCAATGTCTAGCTCCACGTTTGAGTAATAAGCAAGTGCAATTTTTTTGTGATAGGCAAGTAATAAGCAAGTGTACTTGCATCGCTGGCCTCTTATTGATAGACATCTCTCTGGTCAAAATCTTTCTCGAGAACACTCCATACACGCAAGCCAATAGGCTTAACTGCATGTAGTATTGTTTCTATCAGGTAGTACTAACCAAAGATAGAAGCACAGGCAACAACCGGTGGCAATCCAAGCAATAAAATAGAGCTGCAGTTGTGTTTTTAATTGATTACCTATGTAGACACCAATTAACATTTAACATCATTCAATTTCCGTAGGCAAAATGTCCTCCTTCAGAGCTTAATCTACCGAAATGTTATTGGACAGAAGGGTTGGATAATTTAACGAATTATGAGGATACTTTTGGGACGTCATTTTGTATTTCAAGTTAATTCATAAATTAATCAATAATTTCATGATACTGTTTAAGTTTAATAATGGTTATCAGGCATTCTTAAAGCAAAAAGTACAAGCCTGCATACTGTTTCAGTTCCTTTAGTTAATGCTGCTTAAAAAAAATTCACTATAAATCACCATCATTTAATCTCTCTATTCAATCCTGCACACATGGTGACAAACTTGAGATATAAAACAAGACTCAAAATTAGTGATTACTTTCTGTTTGGATTTCCAGAACATTTAAGATGTTTCTCTCCAAGAATCATGAATATATAAATAAAACAGCTAATGGGAGGAAGTTCTTTTTCATTTTGGGGTGTTTGTCCGAGGAAGAGAGCAAGGTTTAGGGACTAATGCATCATAATCGAGCCATGAACCAGTGCATGTCTAGGATATCCCTTTAAAAGATAAAAGCATGTGATTGATTACCAAATCTCAAGCAGGATACCTTAATCTCATCTCTTGTGAAGGCCTTCAGTTCCATGAGGGTTTTAACTAAAAGAAACGCATCAGCTCCTAAAGTTTTGACCTTTCGACAGCTTGTTTACCCTGCAAAGCTGCCTGGCTTGCAAGTTGATATATTTTATCGAAATTCCGTTGATTCATTGCCTCTTTGTCAAATATGGCATCTGATAGAACAACTGATGATGCTCCGTGACCAATGTAATGTCCAATCAAATCTGTATCAACACACAGCTATCTGTTAATTCTAATAAAATGTATGGTAAAAGCATGGTTGAGGGACTAAATCAGTATATAGATTTTGTGTATGGGTTGAGTTTGTAATTGTTGACAGCCATGATGTAACTTTATATATTTTTGGTACCTTCTTGGTACTTATTCAGTGAAATCATTTACCTTATCCAAAACAAAATGTTTAGGACATAATAAATCTGCTAAGAAAAAGAAGATGATACGCAAGAGAGATATGACATATAAGTGTAATCACGGCTGAAAGATACGGATGGTCAACTAATAAAATCATATCAGAGTCTAAGACAGTTTGTTGTCACCAACAACTATTACTACTACTATGCCTCAGTACCAAAGAAGTTGGGGTATGCAATATAGATCCTCACTAACCATGTTTCTCCATTTAAGCTCAACACAAGTCATCATGATACAGTTTGTTGTCACTCTAAAGAAATTTTACATCTGTTTGTGTCATAGTAAACTTTGAGTTAGTATGATGATTTCTGCAATTTTTGCAGTCAGTAGCTCCATGAATTCACTTTCCTTGTCTGATGAATATATGGTGGAAGAAGAGCCAAAGGCATCGACCATATTACATTAGTCCTTTCACTATCAACAGATGCTCCATAAGAATTGCTTACAAGTCAAACTTTAGCGAAAAGCAACATTTGGAATTTCATTAATACCCGCAGGTGAAGCAGGTCTATCGATTCTACTTCTAAATAGCACTTGGGAACTTTTGAAACGTCCCTAAGATGATAACCTTTGATAATCGGCCATGATTAATTTAAAAGGAAAGAGTAATAATTAAAACATGGGCATATAACCAAGAAATCTTAATTCAGATAACCTACCTATTGTTATGCCTTGTGATGCAACCATAGGGATATGAGAAAAAGGCCTTTTCAGAGCTGAAATGTACCCAACACCACCTAATGCAGAGACAGGATAAACCTATGTAAAGCAATACAAAAATTGTAAAAAGGGTCACCTCGAACTCAATTGTTCATCAAGCTTCTCTTCATACAGACAAATACATTCATTTCAATTGAAGTAACAAACATCACGACTTACATCACATATACTTGGTCACTCGACCAAACCCATACTTCTGAGGGAATACTTGTACAGTTGTGCTATTGGTTGGATGAAATAGAAGCAAAGATGATTCTTTTACATAATTACAACAATATATACCTGGACAATATTCCTACAAGTACTAACTACATAGCAAAAGAAGTTTCAAAATAAGCCTTATCGATCACATTAATCTTTCATTGGTTAGAAACACAAGAATGCTGCAAGCTATACTGGTTAAACCGTAGAGCAAAGGACAAACTTTTATTTCCTTAAACAACAAGTATAAGGCTTGTTTCTTTTTGAATGTCATGCTTAGATTCCTTCCTCTTTAGTTTCCAGCAAATAGTATGTTTTCCTCTACTTATCCTCTGCCTTCCTCTCTTCTTTTTCAGATCAAAAAATGTACTTGAACGGTCAGCATAAACAGAGAAAGAATAGTATTTTGCTCTGTAGATTCAGATCTTAGTTTTAAAAATTAGTGCAAAAAGATATTGTGCTCAACAACAGAAGGTGTATCTTGTTGAACTACTTCAACAATAGAGATAATACTGAGCATAGTATTTTTTTATCTTCCATCAGCGAGAAAGGGGGAGCTCAAGCTTCTTACAGATAAATACTAAATATTCCGAGGGGGAAGTCCAAGTATCATGGCATAAATGATAACAACAAAGTAGGTTAATGTCTATTGAGCCATCATATAAAAGCAAAATTAAAGATGACTGTAGCCCAAAGTATACATGCATGTTCAAATGAAAGAAAACTGTCATGACTAACCTTGACAATCTTGGCACCCGCCTTGAAAGCAGCTAACATCTGCAGGATCATAAATAATTGCATTACTCTATTTTTCCCTTCGGCAATCTGCAGATTTTATGATAGGAAGAAATCTTGTAGATATTCAGGAGATAAGCCTGCTTCCTTTGTGGGACATGGGAACTAAAAGCTCCGAATTCAAGAGGGTCCCTGCCCTTCCCAAGTCCTTGGAGGAAAATCCAGATATTTTTTCATGCTCAAGCCACAAGAAGAAATGAAAACCAAGATATTCCAGTACCTCCGTAGGGGTCATTACCCCAGGTATATACAGAGCATCACTCTCTGAGGCATCAACAAGAATATCCTGAGATAAAGAAAAACATGTCAGGGTCGAAGAAAAAGCAGTCTCAATGGTCACAATCACAACCACCATCTAGGCACTGATGATATGTATTCATTAAAGAGATTAGCAGGTAAAAGGACCTATCATTATTCTATAAACATGTACATAGACATTTGGATCTGCCAAAAGATCTAAAAGTATGATGCACCAGCACATACCATAACTGTTGCAGGGCTCATAAGAAACTTAGCTCCAGACTTTACAGACTCTTCGGCATCTTTTGCTTGTAACACTGTCCCAACCTGCAAATACAGAGAGGTATGATACAATTTCAATTAGTGGTCTGCCCTTATTATGTGTTCACATACACTCCACAATAAACAAAGTTAACATTATCATATTGTGGTGCTTCTTTTGTTGGATAAAGATCCATGATGTTCTACTTTCCTTCCCTTCCCTTTTCTTGAACCAAACATTGTGTAAATCAATAAAGAAGCTTGGAACTACTTACTCCAAAAGTTCTTGTGGGATAATCATGTACAAGATTACTTAACACCTGCAAAAGGAAAAGCACATAAGTTGGACAAATGTTTACCGCCCTCCAGCATGAGAAAAAGCTAGCAACTGCATGTCTCAAAGTACCTCAAAAACATCTGGAGTGGACACCACAATTTCAAGCTGCATTTTTAGGAGATAATAGCTATCAGAATACCTATGAATACTCTGAATGAAACTTTAATTCAAAAAGAGGATCGTCGTAACTGAGCAAGAGAAATCACATTCGCCTTGAAGGAGAAAAAAGTACTGCACAGTAACTAGGTATCATGGCATATGGAGGAATATGCTGTTACCTAAGTTTTAGGTTTTGCTTAGTTCTACCTCTTCTCTACTCTAAAACTCTTAAAAGCAACAAGATCTTAATCTAGTGTTTTTGCTTAAAAATAATGAAATGGCTTATCGATTTTCTACAATTTCGCAACCTTTCCATTCAGATAAGTATAGGAAGGGGTGCGGAGGGTGGCGAGCTATTCACTATATTAATTGGTATTCTAACATTGGGAATTGAGTGCAGAAAAGCACGTTGCAGTTGACATTCATTTTCCAAGTCAGGGCTATCTCAAGTGCAGATAGAACATTTTTAACTCTCACCTCTATACCTATATCTAGTTAAACTTGGAAATTGAACCTGTGATTGAGGAGTGAGTATACGATTCAAACTTCTTTTTCAAGTACATAAGATACAAACTTACAACTGATATTCCACCATCCAATGCGGCACGTGCAGCTCGACTCGCCAGGTCTGCACTAAACAATATGGAAAAGTCCAACTTCACATGTGCATGCATTTTATAACATTCCAAATGGAAACTTTTCGAAGTAAAAAATTTGATGCAACACAATTTACTAGAAACTACTGCTACTTTTCATTCAACATGAACTTTGCCAACGTCTAAAATCTCAAAGTTACAACTTACATGTACAATAACTACAACTACTACGCCTCAATCCCAAACAAGCTGGGGTCGGCTCAAGTCATTTAAGCTCAACTCAAGTCATCACGGTTACACTTTTATGTAGATTTCCAAATTATAAGACTCTGTAACAGAGAGTTCAAAGTCCAAGTTCATTCCTTTAAACTCCGACCTCTACTAGGATGCAGAGGCGGATTCAGGATTTGAATCTTATGGGTTCTAAATTTTAGGATAATGATTTCAACGGCTAGTAACTGGGTTCCGAGCTTAATTTTTGTTCATCTTTAGTTTTTTTCTAATATAAGTACACTGTTTGCGTCAAACCTACTGGGTTCCGCCGAACCCGCACGTCCTTCTCCGCATCCGCCCCTGCCAGGATGTGATGCACCTCTACCCCTAGAAGCGGAACTAGTGAGTCCCATAGTAAGTGCTGAGGCATGATGCCGAGAAATGGGATGACCATTGTAAAAGTAACCACTGGCAAATAAAAAGGATGCTCACCCTTCCCCCCACCCCCAAAAAAAAAAAAACAAAAATAAAAGAAAAGCAAAAAAAAGCCCAAAAAGTAAAAGTTTGGCAATGCAGTTCACACAGACAGGGTCTTCCATTAATGGAACCAAATATGTAGCTAAAATAACATAAATACTGCAATTTTTGAGATAAACATAACAAGCTTATGTTAATTCTACCAAATAATTAGGTGGGTCAGCCTCTTACGCAGTACCTATGCGGGAGGTAACAGCCAGTAGGTACCTAGTAGAATAGTCGAGGTGCATGCAAGCAGGACATGTAGTAGTAAAAAGAATAGTAATAATTTGGTGGGTCAATCGGGTAACACACAGTTACTAAAGTAGTAGTAATAAAAGAAAAGTAGAAGAAACAAGAACAGTAAAAAGTTTAGTTACCTTTGAGTTCGAAGGCAAGCAATAACACCAGAATCTTGAATTTCCTTCAAGGCTTTGTTGGCTATACAATTGGAAGAAGCATAATTTGGCTTCTTAAGTGAGGTGATGCAAGAACAAGAGAAATATGTTGTTGAAGATGGATATGTAAGAGCTAAACTAAAGCTTGTAATGGCCATTTTCCACACTGCCACTGATGAAACTCTCTCTGCCAAGACTTGCAATGGAAATTATCCAGAGAGTAATCGTATAACATCAAAGTTTGTAGTTACACATGTTTCTTTGAAGTTTGTGCCTATCTCAATGTAAATTACCAAAGGGATATAATGTTACCCTCTGATTAAAAATCAGTTGACGTTAGTACTCCCGCCGTTACATTTTAGTTGTTCCGGTTTATTTAATCTTTTTCGCCCACTAAAAAAATTAATAAATATAATATATATTTTATCAAATTATTACTATGAAGCAATATTTCTTCCGGTCCTTTTTAAGTATCATCTTTAGTTTTTAAAAATACTCCAAAATTACTGTCACCTTACAAAATAAAATAAAAACATTAAGTACTTTTTCCCAACTTAGGCTTATTCATCCAATAGTATTTATTTCAATTTAAGAAAGAAAAAGTGCTATGTAGTCAAATAACTCAATTATTAAAAGTAATATCAAAGTTTACTAAATGTTTTAAGAGGTGTGCACAAACCAAATGTGACACTTAAGATGGACCGGAGGGAGTACTAAAGACGAACTAGTACTTTTTTAATGATTAAATTTAGAGAAATTTACGTTGTATAGACATTCAGAGGAGCGCATAACAAAAAATAGACCTATTTTATCTTTATTATGATTTATAGACATTTAACACTATGTATTATACTTATTATAGCACCTTTTTATTTTGTTGATTACTTTCCCCCATTAAATGCCTATTTTTGGGGAATTTGAAAGATAATGTTAGTTATTTTTAAATGTGAACTTATCTTATTAATTAAAGATATTTATTAAATATTTATAAACTATATCAAATAACTTAATTATCTCCTAAATTAAAGATAATCAAAGCAGTTTCGCGGCATTCTAAAAGTCAAAAACATTTACTAGTTGTAAAAATTTGGCATACACAGTGAATATTATATGAGAATTCAGTAAATACACTATCTCTCTTTATTGGGAAGTTAAAAACTCTTTTTTTGCCTCAACGTTTCTTCTTCTCCGATCCTCCTCTTTAAAATTCTGGTAACTTTTCGTCTCATTTGTTGTTCTGCAGTAAAATTCATTTTTTTCTCTTAGTCGATTTGAATCCTTTTTTTTTTTTTTTTTGTATGCAGTTTCAGTGTTTATAATGGTTAAACAGGGGGTAAGAATGTCTCAAAAGTCATGCATGGCACCGATGATGATGATTTCGAGGATTTTGATGTGGGTTCTGCCAAGATCAATTTGAGAAAATCTCCTAGGAAGCAATCCACTAAAATTTGTGCTGATACTCAAGAGAATAACCAAGTCGGAGCACTAGATCAAAAGCTACTTCAAAAAATATAAGAGGCCTCGCAAAAATGTATTTGTTAAGCAAAAGAAGAAAAATATTTCTGTTGATAAGGGTAAATCTGTAAGAATTGATACTTCATCTGATGATTCTAACAGCGACTCTCCTGTTAAGAAAAAAAGAAGTTGTCTTGTGGTCCCTCTTCCTGTACCCTTAAGAGGAAGTTATTTGATGTCAAAAAGAAGAAGAAAGCAGTTACTTCTGTTAAAGATGACTTTCCTTGTGTTGATGTGGAGGTATCTTATTTTTGTACTTCGCATGTGTTTATTTCATATATTTCACTTTGTTTTATTACCTGTTTAATATTCGACACATACAGCTGTTATATCACATGCATATTACTGTTGTAGTATATATTTGATGTGGTTTCATTGTTGAATATGCTCTATTCTTGGTGTGTTTAGCATATTTTTAGCATATCAACCTCATATTCAGTTCTGCACCTGCATAATATGGAGTTAATTTACATAAATTAGTTTAATTTTTTAAATATGCACTCAATATGCATTAAATATGCACTCTTTTATTCATATAGTTGATGTAATATATATTTGATGTTAATATCCTTGTTGAATATACTATAGTAGTATAGTGGATCATATTTTTTGAATATCATAATAGGGATCTAATTTTACATAATGTAGTTTATTTTTTAAAATATGCAGTCACTATGCTTTGAATATGCTAGATACTAAATAAAAATATGCACTCTTTATGCATATATTTTACAGCTGCTTTTTTTTACATGAGACCTGTAAAATATTTTGTCGTTTGTCAACTCATTCAAAAATGTGATATTAACTAAATTTCCATTTATATTGTGTATTAGCCTTAGGAACTATACTTTCATCCAGACCAACACCGAAGCCGTAGAATTTTCACACATACATCTGTTGAAACTGTCCCAACTATTAAGAACCTTCTTGATGACAGATTGCTTGAAGTTTTTAGGAAATCATGTTTTGGATATTTCCTTGATATGCCTCAATTTGTAACCTGCAACAAAATGCTAAATGTGTTGTTGATGCGAGAGATTTACCCGCCAACGGATGATCCTGATTCTTTGTGGTTCAATTTTAATGGCAATAAACTAAGGTTTGGTCTTATGGATTTTGGATTGGTAACTGGACTGAGCTGCATTGGAGATCATTTAAAGAAGTACCATCCCAACGAGCCTAACAGACTCCTTCAGTTGTACTTTGGTGGTGCAAAAAAGGTTACAAAGAGTGCATTAGTTGAGTGTTTCGCTAACAAGAAGTGGCAAAGTGATGAAGATGCAATTAAGCTTGCAGTTTTATTTTTCGTTCATACATTCTTGTTTTCTACAAAGAATTCAGCCAATTATGATACCACGATTGTTAAGAAGGAATTCAATCTTGTTGAGTCTGGTGCGTGGCGGACATTTCCGTGGGGTACAAAGGTGTTTCTTGCCACTATAACATCAATGCATGACAAGCTGCGACCTTATAACTAGTGTTATCGTTTTGGAGGCTTGCCGTATGCCCTGCAGGCATGGTTCTATGAAATATGTCCAACTGTGAACGACAAGATTGCATATAGGGTCGCAAACACATCTCCACGAATTCTTAATTGGAATGTTAAGAGGACTCATGGTTTTGAAGAATTGCAGAAAAACTTCTTCAGTTTAAAGCGCCACCAAGTAAACTTGTAATTTGTTAAAATTGTGTATATATATTCAATACTCGTTTATTTTTAATTTTCCTTTTACAATTTTTGGTGTCTGAATGTGTATATTATATTTGAAGGTGATCTTTACAAAGATTGTACCGTCCGAAGCAGAACTATCAGCACTAAAACTGCCACAGTCAGCAGCAGCGGTCCATGATCCTGAGATCGGAGTTGAACATTCCTCGGATAAGCCTGTTGATGACCATCAAGATGTACCGGATGTAGCTGTTGAACAAGATGCATCTTCTTCTCGTGGCAAACATATTCCATCAAGAGATATGCATCGTTTGTTTGATCAACAAAAAGTTATGCAAGCAAAAATGTCCGGGATGAAGTTATATATGGTTGCTTGCTTTGAAAAAATTTTCAAAAAGCTTAATATTGATCCTGATGATACTGATGAACCCATTGGGTTTAATGTTGTATGTCTTCTTTCTTTTCAAGTATTTAATTCTAATTACTTTTCCTGTTCCTGTTCCTATTTGTTTTTAATTTTTAATTTGTTTGCTTTTCAAGGTTCCTGATGTGGACCGTGCTCGATATCAAAATGTTCATGATGATATGGAGGAAGGAAGTTTTGCCGCTCGATTCAATAGTATGCTTACATTTATATAAATCATTCTTTTTTTTTATGTGTGTTTACCTGTTTTTTCAATCTTTTATTTGGTGGTTAGGACATGCTGAAGATGGACAAGGAATAAATCTTGACCATGGATCCAAGCCAGATGGATTGCAAACAGAATCTGCACATGGTATCCTTAAAATATACGTCAAATATACTATGTGATACATCTTATTAAAATATAAATCTATGTCTTTGTCAAGATTTATTCTAATACAGTGTTTTTTTTTTTTACTTATTACAGTATTCAAACAAAATGACAATCAAGATATGTTTATGGAATACGAGAATGATATCCGCAATGAACTGAGATTTGATGATATTGAATTCATATATCCCAATGTGGCTGCTGCAAAGACGGTGTCTGTCGACGATACGGATAACAGTGATGGTATGTTGGTTCATAAAGGTGTTATCATACCAGAGCTAATGATGCTACTATTTGCTAACCTTATATATGTACTTTAAATTTGTTGTTCAGGTCAAAGCCATGATGGCTCGCCACCGAATCCGGACATGTTGTCTAAAATAGTTGGGTCGCCTTTGGATAAATCTAATGGTATTCATCAAATACATTTACCATATATATGCAATATTCCTATCAACTGGTATCTTATTTAGTAGTCGCAATCAATTGTACACCTTATTATTTGTGCTCATCTTACTGACACACAGGTGGCAAAGAAACAGAAAAGGCTAATATGCTTATTGATGATAGATATGATATACGCGATGCCTTTCGATTGGGTGATAGAGAGTTCACCAACCCGAATGTGCTTCCTCAGAATTGTGCTCCATTAGATGCCAGTGTTATGGGAGGTGTTACTATGGGGGGCAAGTCTATGCCTTTTGAAGCCAATGATTTCAGTACTGGGATTTCAATTGATAAAGGTGTTGTTGTCCCCGAATTGCATTGCCATGGTCAAGGAAAAATTAATGAGCAGGGAGGTAATGATTGTACTGTTCATGTTCTACTTAACACTAATTTTAAATTGCAATAATACTAAATGCAGATCTATTTTTGACACTTTTTTTTTTAGTTCACACCACTGATAGCCAACAAGAGAATGAAGATCAGGCTGCTAAAACAGATGGCGCGCCTTCTGAAAAAACTAAAGATATTCACAAGTATTTTCATAATATACTTGAAATATGCATAACTTTAATTTATGTTATATAGACATTCAGAGGAGTTGCAGTAATACAAACTGCAGATCTGGTTTTTGCACTTTTTTTTAAAGTTCCCACCACTGATAGCCCTCAAGAGAATGAGGATTAGGCTGCTAAAACAGATGGCGCGCCTTCTGAAACAACTAAAGGTATTCACAAGTATATCCATAATATACTTGTAATATGCATATGAAATCAACCTTATTTAGTAGCCTGTATCAACTGTGCACCTTATTCACTGTTTTCATCTTGGTCTTTTGCAGGAGCCAAAACAAAGAAAAGGCAGATGCATGGGCAAGTGTTACAGTAGGTGACTCTTCTGGGGATAAATTTGATGTTCCAGTTACTGATGTGGCTTCGGGTACGGAGGGTGTGCTAACTCAGTTGAATGAATCCCAATGGCATGAACTGACCGCTAAGGCTCGAGAAGATGTTACAAGTCGTGTACAAATTGTGGATCAGGTCCAACCAAATATAGAGGCTCAAAATAATGATCACGCTGATCTTATTGGACCTGGTAGTACAGTGCATGGTGTGCAGTTACCTCCCAATGTAATAGATATGACCCCTCAGGTTTGTTCGTACAAGAAAGCCGGCAAAATTTAACAGATCACCTTTTGTTAATGATTTTTGTTCTGGTGAAACAAGTTCACCTATTGTGAATGATTTTGACTCTGACATAACAAACTCCCAACTCGCAAGCTGATTCATCCGCTATTGGAGGAGATACAAATCGAGCCTGATACCGAAATTATAAATGAATGGTGTCCCTGGATTGATTATAAAGCAATTGCCAAAAGCAAGTAAGAGTATATCATTTAGCTCGACGCCTGGTATATCTTAAATTTTTTTGTTTTTTTAATTTTTAGTGTTTTCAATACGCTGTCTGGTTTTGGTTTGTAGGGTAGGTAATCTGTATCCAGCCGGTGTGAATAATCTTTATCCAAGATTTAATTTTGGTGTACATGTGGTTGACAAGAAGGAGTGGTTCCATATACTCAACTATGGTTTGAAAACTATACGCACCACGGTATATCGCTTCTATTACTCTTTGCATTTCTGTTATATTCCTCAAATATTTGCCTGGTATTTACCTGATGTTCACGTTGTATTTTATACTTATACTGCATATCACCTAAATATTTGATTTGAATGTATCTGATATGCAACAGATATTTAAAAGTCATTTCTAAATTAATATACTTTAAATATGTAACTGGTATGCAACAGATAAATCTTACTAAAATCTAGATTAAATATGCATGAGACATCACCCCTTTTCACTTTAGTTATGTAGATTATATAGTGTATATGAGCCATTTCAAGTGTACTACTCTACTAACAATGCACATTATTGTCTATAGCATATGGTAGTTCTGTTTTACTATCTCTGTAAGAAGGCAAAATACGATCGTGACATTGCTGTTAGAGTCACCACCACAGATTCTTTGTTTTATGCCACAATCAGGGATGTGTATAATGAATTCATAAGGACTGGCAAACAGATGAGGGTTGTTGATTCGGCAACATTGATTAATGATTATATATGTGGTCGTACTTTGAGATGCAATACACCGTGGTCACTTGTCGATGATGTATTGTTCCCTATGATGGCTGTTCACAATTGGCATTGGATATTGGCTAGATTGTCCTTTAAGGCCCACCGTATTTATGTGTATGACTTCAGGCCAGATTTACCCGCATACAATGAAGAAATAATTCAGGCGATGGAGCCATATGCAACTATGCTACCACTTTTTCTTACTAACACATATTTTTTTAAAAGAAGACCTGAGTTGTTCTACAAGGGATCTCCTTATGAGGATAAAGCTATGGCTGAACCTTTTACGTTGGACTTTAGTATAAAGGTGCCATCTTTGATGAAATTGTAAGTTGCATTTCAATAATCTTATACTGACACTGATTTAACACATGTCATCTATAGTTTTTAATTCTACCTTTCTTTTTGTTCCAGTGATTATGGTGTGTATGCGGCTGCATTTGCGGAGTATTACATCTAGTACCAGTGCATGCCTTCTATTGACGATGATCTTTCTGGTGTGCGAGGTCGTTACGCTATGTATTTGTGGCATTATGGGATGTCAAAACAGTTGGCTGGGGCAGTTAGTGATGAGGACAATTGAGAAGCTGCTGATATATCTATTTGTTTTGTTAAACTGTAGAAATATTTTTTTGGTGATGGTTGCTGTGTTCAGTATACATGGTTGTTAATACCAGTATACATTTAACTGATATTTTTTTTGATGTGTTATTGTCAGCCATGACAAACTACTATTTATTAATAGTATGCTTTTCATTTTGGTATTACAACGTTGGTGTTATTAAAGTTGGACATATTTTGTCTTCAATTGCCAAATAGTGTACTATATTTTTTTTAAGTTTTCTTGATGTCTATCACATATGCATTATTCATGAAGTAATATATTGATCAAGTATCTACAATTACTTCCTGGATAATACGCAAGTAGGAGAATTATGTTAAGGTTGATATAAACTATTAAATCTGTATAACTATAGTGCAAACGGTTGAGAAAAATTTATATTTAATCTGTAAAATTGTATGATTGATCGGTTGCATATCAGTTCCATATTTAGGGTATATTAATTTAGAGAAGATATTTAAATATCTGTTGCATATCATATACTGACCAAGCAATATTTTTAGGTGTTATAGATGCATATCAGATACATACCATGTTACTGAATACCTTTTACAATATAATATTCAAATAACATGCAAATAATATGTAAATTCACTTTTTTTTTTCTATTTTATTTATTGTCTACTGATGTTGACAGTCATCACATCTTATCAAGCAACAGAATATGCCTCTCTAAAACTGAAATCTTTATAACTTTAATGGTCACTTTATTTTCTCCATTGAGGATTCATGGTTTTTTCTTCAACACAATGTTTATAGTAACTTAGACAGGGTGATATATTACTAGAATATATACTTAAACAAAGACATCAGCATATTTAAGAAGAGCATAATAACAATCTAAAAACAGAGGTTTAGTTTAATAAACAACAAAATGTAAAAATAAAATAAAAAATAACATAAATTCATGGAACATATTATTGACTAAACAAATATTGATTTAAAATCTCATTGGTGCATTTTTGCAGGTCTTGCGGTTGTGCCCTTGGTGTCCACAACGTGCACATGTTATTCGAGCCCTATTAAGTGGCCTCTCCCAAGAAGACCGTATTCTCGATGTTTATGGTCTGCCAACTTGTTTCTTGTCATGTGGTTGCAACACTATTTCTTTTGATATCTCCTCCAGCACCTTCCAGGCACTCTCACCTTGAATAGGATATACAGGTACGTCATAGGTCTTTACTGCTGAATCCTTTTTATAGTACTCAACACAGTATTCAGTTGGTTTAATGTGCATATAATCCAACGCTTCGATGGTATGTTGACAAGTTAATTCATCTAGCTGAAACCTTCCACACGTGCACGATTTCTGCTGAAGATCAACTATGTGCTTCACTGCACCATTGCTAACAGCGTACAACAAATTTGTTGATGGAATAACCTGCATATATTTTTATTTAGAGGACTGTACTTGTTGAATATTTGCAATTAAAAAAGGTAATTAATAGAAAACAACATCCAGAATATGCAGGCAGTATGTAAACAGTATTCACATAAAATACACTGACTATATATAAATCTTACTGTCCATTTTTGGGAATCAACAATGTTGTCATTCAGGAGTTCTTGAAATTTCTCCCCCAATGGTGTGAACGTCTCCATACCAAATTTCCTATTTTTTGCAGTCCACATTTAGAACATATCTGTCATATACTCAAGCAACGCCAAAATTGGGAGTCTCCTAGCTTGCTTATTTGCTGCATTAACTGACTCGGCAATATTTGATGTCATAAAAAATGTACGCTTTGTCATCGCGTGAGCTATTGACCACCTGTGATAACCAACTTTAAATAAGTAATCCTTCACTCTACTTGAAACGACCTCAGTCAGTCGTTTCGAAAGTTAGGACTCCAATTGGCATGCCGATTATTTTAAAATATTCGTAATGTCCATTAGGACCTGTCTGTAAAATTTGAGTTAAATCAGACTTCATTTGGTAGGCATCGGAAAAAGGTTTCAGTTTTTACTGTCGATAAATATTAAAAAAAAGATTTTCGAGCTCGATTTGGGCGAATGAGCTCCGATTCGAAATTCGAAAGCGCCATTAGGTTCATATGATTATTTATGACTTTTGTGATTTTTCGAAAGTGAATTTCGGTGTTGTTCGGCTAGTTGCCGCTAAAATGCCAAAAGTTAAATAATTTGACTTTTTTCCATTTAATTTACATATTGAGTTTCGGGAGTCCGATTTGAGATCCGCCTTAGTGAGTATGTTACATATATTTTGTATAAATTGTATGCGAAATTTGGGATTATTTAGAATATCGTAGGATACCGTTTTAATTTTCGTTAAGAAAAGAAATTATAAAAGGAAAAAAAAGGAAAAGAAGACAAAAGATAGGCGGTGGTGGGCAGTCCCTTAAAAGCTTCTAAAATGAAGCTAAGTAATAAAAACAAAACAGGTACAGAACATAAACGAGAATAAGACAGAGACAGCGAAAAAATGCCAGAAAATGAGAAAAGAGCTGGAAAAAGATAGAATTTTCACCCCGAAACATTCAGGTAATGATGTTAATGTATTATTTGAGCTTATTACGTGTGTTTGAATATATTTTAACGGTAAAAATTGGGATATTATACATCATTTTAATAAGTTAAACTGATAGTTTAAAGGGTCAATCGGACCCCGATAGTGGAATTGATTATATATTCGTACTCAGTGAGCTATGGGCAATATATAAATGTAATTTATTTAGGATTTAATTATGTTTCCATAAACCCTGTACACAGGCCTGGCCTGCGTATTGCGTATGCGAATAATATATCAGGTTCCTAACCGGATTGTTCTAAGATATGAGGAATGAAGACTTTAGCCTTATGTGATATATTTTTCTTCTTATTGAACACAGTGGGATTGTTTGGCAATATATCCAAAAGGATAAAGCGGTTATTGGGTAACAGTGTTAACTTTGGAACGAGATAAGTGTTTATATCCATTTCTTTGGAGGCACCTGGCCTCGTGGGTTTTCTACCACGTGTTCTTTACGTGTGTAGCTGCCGATAGGCGTACTCATTACGCCTTAGCTTCGGATTTACATTATATATTGTATGTTATGTCCTATTGTTGGTATTGCATTGAGGATTTGAGCATTGTACTCTGGCTGTGAGTTGGCATCTACTTTCCGGCTGTCGATGAGAGTCCCGCGCCAGTGAAGGGTTATTATTGCATTATATTGCATTCATATGCATTATATGTCATTCATATGCATTACATTGCATATCATATTCGGAGCAGGAGGATTCCGCTCCATTTCATTATATTGAGGGTATGGTAGGAGGATTCCGCCCTCGGAGCAGGAGGACTCCGCTCCATTGCATCATATTGAGGGTAGGAGGATTCCGCCCTCGGAGCAGGAGGATTCCGCTCCATTTCATTATATTGAGGGTAGGAGGATTCCACCCTCGGAGCAGGAGGATTCCGCTCCATTGCATCATATTGAGGGTAGGAGGATTCCGCCCTCGGAGCAGGAGAATTCCGCTCCATTACATCATATTGAGGGTAGGAGGATTCCGCCCGCGGAGCAGGAGGATTCCGCTCCATTGCATCATATTGAGGGTAGGAGGATTCCGCCTTCGGAGCAGGAGGATTCCGCTCCATTCATTTGGCACATGTGACCTTTTACATCATATTTCATTTCATCTCATTCCATTTCATTTCATACCATTGTGTAGACTTGTGATACATAACTACTGTTCTGCTTATACGTGCATTGCTTATTGTTGATATGTTTCTGGCTCGTATTCCTAGTTGAGTTTATTGTTTAATACGTGTTTCCGGTTACCTAGCTCTGCCTTTTTATAATTTGAATAAGAAGAATTTGGGTTATCTGTTTCTTTTCTCCCTAGCTAGCTATCCTATCCTTTGAGGTGGCTAGTCTGCCCCACTTATTGAGTCTTTTTGACTCACCCTTGTTTGTTGTTTGTTTCTTGTCTATCTATTTCGTTTCGGCAGGTTCGCTCCAGGATTGAGTTCTCCGCGTTGTGAAGGAGCGAAAACGATTTCAGCTGTCAGGGTGAGCCAGCTTTTATTCCGGATGGCCACCGGTTTATGGTTTATTATTTCACTTGCATTTTGCTCCCTTCAGTGAGGTATCTGTCTTCTTTTGTACTCTTAGATGTCTAGTCTGGATAGCCCTAAACCTAGTATGTTGGGTAGTCAGCTGTAATTTCTTTTGTACAGCTTAGAGGTATCAATGTGTCTGTGTTTTTTTCTAAGTATTGTCCTTATTTATGAATTGTTATATTTATTTTCCTAGTTTAATTGGTAAGGGTTCGCCCGACGGGTCTAGGAGAGGATGTCGGGTCCCCGCACGGCCTAACCGGATTCCGGGTCGTGTCACTACTATCAATACACACAATTTCTTTAATTGCAGTATCAAAGTCTTCAATTGTGTACGCCATTACAGCACTGAAATAAACATCTTTCAACTTCTTCTGACTTTTCTTGAATTTGAGCTTAATGTTTGTCCACAAATTTCTGGATATACTTTTCTTGCTGCCCGCGCAATGCTTTCGTGTCTATCCGAAACAACACACATACCATCCCGTATTCCATAAGCTTCTCTAAAACATCGGAAGAACCACTGCCATGAAGCGTCGTTCTCCGAATCAACAACTGCATAAGCTAGTGGTAGAATATGACCTACAATACCGAATAGTTAACGTATGGTGAATTATTAACATTCAGTTATCATGGTACTAGTATGCATATTTCAGTAGTATAATCTGCATATCCTAATAGATAAGCTCCAGTAATCTGCATAGTTTTATACAAATTCACTATGCATGTAAATTACAGTACATAAAATTTTATTTGAAATATATTAGTTTAATATGCAGAAATTATATCGTGAATATCATATGTTCTAACTTACAATTATCATCCATTCCATTTTGGGGAATATTTCACATTCAATTATCATGGTACTAGTATGTATATTTTAGTATTATAATCTGCATATCCTAATATATCAGCTCAAATTAATCTGCATATTTTTATTCAAATTCAGTATGCATGTAATATACAGTACAATTTTTTTTTTAATTGAAATATATTAGTTTAATATGCAGAAATTATATCGTGAATATCATATGTTCCAACTTACCAGAGGAATCCATTGTGCAAGATGTTATCATTGTTCCTCCATATGGGCCACTCAAGAAACTTCCATCCAGTACCACTACTGGTCTGCAGTGTTGCTAACCCAATTTGAAGGCATACAATGCAATGAAAACATAAAGGAAAGAATCATCTTCTTCTTTTTCAAGCCTTGTTACCGAGCCTGGGTTTGCCATGTTCAACACATGAAGGTAACTGGGAATCTTTTTATATGCTTTGCTGGGGTCTCCTCTTAGTAATTGCATCGCATTTTCTTTCGATCGCCATGCAGTCATGTAGTTAACTGTTATATCGTACATTTTTTTCAAGTCCTTGATAATGTCATTTGGAGTGTAGATTCTTTTTGGATCAGAAAACTTATCTTTCATTAGGTTTCCAATTACATTAGAACTCGCCCGACGGTGAGAAATCAGCCTTTCTTCCAATGGGCAAGTATGTAAATTGATAAATTTTCTGATCATGAAGACTCTTGAACCATTCAAGCTTGAAGACCGAAGCATCGAACTGCATCCACTATTCACACATACTACTGAATACCTGCTTCAATGTGTAATATACAAGGGTTATGGATATGTGATAAATATTCACTCAATACAAATGAAATCACGACATAATCAGATGAGAAAATGTGTACAAGCGATGATTGTATATATTTTAATAAAACAATATTAATTACGCACCTTTTTGAAGAAGAACAATCTACCCTCATATCAAACTTTTCCTTGAGTACATAATTTTTCATCACACTTTGAAGGGTTTCCTTGTCTTTGTATACTTGATTTTCTTCAATGTCGTCATGCTCTGGATTGTCAATAGCCCCCACCTCGTCTAATGATACACCTTCTATTTCTTCATTGGTACCTGACAGTATCATGTCTACCACTTCAGATATGTTAATATCATGTTGTGAATCACACTGAATCAACTTGTTTGTAGTGATAACACGTGCATTTGTGCTTGAACCAACATAAAAAACTTTCTCTTTTGTTGTGATGCAAAGTGGATATTCATTCATCTTGGTGGATTGTTTTTGCTCTACATAGAGTTCAACACCCATGTTATTCTTCACTGGTAATGGTTGGTACCCTTCTTCAATTTGATACTTGATATCCAACGAATACTTAGATGTGTCAACACCTAGTTGCTTCACAATTACATCCAAAAACTCTACGTAACAACAGTCTTCCTTGAGAAGAATACCATCAGCCTTATAGTTGATGAATTTGAAATCATCAACCCATTCGCCACTATATTGAAGCAACACCTTAATCGGAGACATACCTGTTATAGAAGATTAATTAGAAATATAGAATGATATTTGAACAATATGCAATGTAGTCTGCTCAAAATTTAACTTTAGACGATTTTTTGGAGAAATAATATTGTAACCGCGTGCCTTTTCCTACTTATGTGGGATGATGGGATACGACTGATATCTTTCCCTACTTATATGGGATGATGGGATATATAATAGGAAAAATAAGGATTACTATTAATATTAGAATTCCTATCTATACGCATAATCAGTTACACATTAAGCAGTACACACGTTAAGTTTAACATATTTTTTAGTCGTTATTTTTGTCTAGATTTTGTTAAACAGATCTAGTGTCTATTTCAATGTAGGGCTAAGCTTGTTTTTGTCTAAATATATTTTTTTCTCTTAAATTTATACGTGGAAACATCTTAAAAATTTAGCATTGCACTTTTAAAAGGACTACATTTTGGGACAATTTTTTAAAATTAAATAGACAACTAAAATGGGACGAAATGAGTAATTTGTAACTTAAGGGGTTGTTGTGGACTACTTGTTCGTTATTTATTAATTGAATAACAAATAATAGAATTTTTTACATTATATACCCATGAAGTTCAAAATATTTATCCGTCATACCCATTAAAAATTACACTACCCATGAAATTAAAAATATTTACTCGACATACCCATTTATTATTGTATACATTTTTTTATACTTTATATGTGTATACCTTTATGCTATATTATATATATTATGGTATACAAGTTTGGACGGGTAGAGTCTGTAAATAGTTTATGGGTAGGACTTTGATTTTGATGAGTATTTTCGTAAACCTCCCTTAATAATATGGGATCGTTATGCACCTAATAAGAATGAATGAATTGATGTGGGGTAATTGATAATGTAGATATTATTATGTCGCGTACGTAGACGGTTATGTAAGGATTAACTACTTAGGAGCAATTTTTGTCTTAAATATTTATATTTATATATTATTCACATGTATTCTTACTCGATATTTTTTTTAAAAAAAAAAACTAACACTACATCCGTCTCTATAAGTGTCCATTTTTTTTCTTTTTACGGCTATTAAGAAAATAGTAATTATATTTTACCTAATTATCTTTATTTATTAATATCGATAACTAAATTTAAGTATATTAATCATCTCTTACCTCTTTGATTGCAAGGGTAAATTAGAAAAGAATAATTATTATTATTATATTAATTTTGTAAAGTGATAGTACTTATTTGGGACAGACAAAAAGAGAAAAATTGACACTTATTAAGGGATGGAGATAGTTTATAGTAGCATGATTACGCCAAAATATTGCATAAGTTACGCAAAAATATTTTTCCTAATCCCTCAGGCCAAATAATATAATTATGTGCAAAATCTTATATTAAAATTATTTTTAATCCCTTTAACCAGACAACCCTTATATGATTGTATTTTCCATGGTATAGGATGTCATGAATAAGCCAATTGGATAGTGCTACTAAAAAAATTGAACAATATTAAAAATAAAATATTGCTAACTGAATCTATTGTGTACTAGAGAGACAAAGCTAATTGATATGAAAATAACTTGGTACCTCTGGTATTTAATTCTTCAAAATTTCTGAATGAATTTTTTTATAGGTGTACTGGTTGAAATTCGTCCGAACACGTAGTGACACGTGTTCGTCGACATGACAAGCTGGAACAAACTCTGGAGATAGGTCAGCTAAGAATCACGAAGAATGGGCAACAACTAAGGATGACTGCCCGTTTTGCAGTACTGATCAAAGCCAGATTTTCCAAGGACGTGAGAAAGTACGTTGTGAGCAGATAAGCTTGATCGACCAAATCCCTTCATTTTTCGAGGTCGTTGGACGTGGATAACAACCTCATCTGATAGTGGAGAGACGTGCATGGAATGAATAATTAAGGTTGGGGTCTTGTGTCTATAAAGAGAATCCCCTTATCCCCATTGTAATGTTACGTTCTTCTGAACATAACTCTCCCTTAAACAATCGCAGCCACCACCATTATTGTTATTTTACTACCATTATTCATATTCTGCCACCACTATTATTTATTTATTTATTATCATCACACCATTGTTATCAAGCTTCGCTTCGGAGGAGACGCTCACCTTCTTTAACGGGGCCCAAGCATCTGATCTTCAATACAATAAGATTTATTATTTCATTTATTACTTCCATAATTGCTCATTCGATTTCTTGGCTATTTGTTTACTATATTGACTCACTAATTACTGCCATCATAATTAATCATTAGATATGCTTTGATCGGAATCTTACCTAGACGTAGAATTTGATTAACTGTTGATTCACGTCCATATTCATCACTCATTAAATTGCTGATTAGTGATCGTTCACTCATTTAACTGTTCTTATAAATTTTCGATCAAACTGTTCATTTACTCTATCTGTCCAGCCTAATAAATCGTAGACAACTATTATTCGTTTACTTTTTAAGTGAATACTTATATCCTTGTGACCGCTCGAAATCTGCTTGCTCAACTTGTTCGAATTTACATTGCTCGCGCCATTAATCGTTAAATATACTCTTCGTTAATTTGTTGCTTGTCACTTATCGTTTCGTGTTACTGTTCGAATATATTTACAGTTTGACTCCGTTGAATATACATCAAAATGGTAAAGCTTGCGAACGTTAGATTAGCGATCAACCATCGAATTTTGATATAAAACGATCGCCTGTGGCTCAACTAAATACAAATTTAATTGTAATACCAAAAGGCATATTTTAGGAAATACAATTTGGCGCCCACCGTGCGGCCTAGGCAATCAATTTGTTCCAAAATTTGTTGTTGATTCTACTTACGGTTATTATTTTTGTATGCAATGGCAGACGATCAAAGCATTAATGCTAACTACGCCAACACCACCGCCCGAGACGGCGCGCTTCTGCCCAACCCCGCCGACGGGGTCCAGCTTCCAGCCGCCGGGGAGGAGGTCGGTGAATCATCCTACCATGAACAGGATCCTCTTTTGAAAGTTACTACGGCCGGTTCACAGTCGAATGCACCTCGATAATGTCAACCCGTCAAGGAACACGTGGTCGAGGCAACGTCAGTTGATATGAACACTTTGTTGCGTGAATTTTTGATTTAGCAGAATCAGCAGATGGAGAGGACAAGTGAACATTTGCAGCTTCTGTCTGCTTTTTAAGTCATAGAGCGCCTGCCTTCCCAGCAACACTCCCCGTAGGCATTCCGATCTCTGTTCCTCAGGGTGCAGTAATAGGGGGACCTGAAGTGGAAGTGGGACTCGGAGGGTTGGGTACGGCCGTTGTGGCTGCGGGAGCTCCGACCTCCGTCATGACAAAAGCAAGGGTGCTGGCTACAATATAGACGTTGTTGAACGATACAGTGGAGAAGAGGTTTAATGAGATGAAGTCATTTATGGAAAAGTTGCCAAGGGTTCCAAAGTTAACGGAGGGCGCTGCCACGAAGTCGATCTCAAAGCGATCGTTTCCACCAAGTGCAGCTCCATTGCCGATTCCTAAGACTTTCAAGCTACCGGAGATTCTGAGGTATGATGGAACCACTAATTCGGGGGATCACGTAGATATGTTCGCAATCTCATTACAGTCGAACGATTTGACAGCGGATGAGATCAATTCGGTGAGTCTAAAGAAATTTTGTGAAACACTAAGGGGAGGAGCATAGAAGTGGTACATGTTGTCATACCCCATATTTACTCAACTCGGAGTCAGTCAAGATTCAGGTTTGACTGGGTAACACGTTTGAGTTAAAGATTGGAGTCTCCATCTAATATGGATTTCTAAGATGTATTAGGTCACCTAAGCGTTTAAGGTCGGGTCTTTAATTAAGCAAGTTCGATTTCAAAGATTCGAGGGTAAGAAGTCCAAATGACTCGGGGAAGAAGGTATTAGGCACTTCCCCAAGTCCCACAAAAGTAGTTCCCGCCCGAGTTTCTAGTTTTGGGATGTTAAAAGACAATAGAAAAAGCAAGAGTTTTATTTGTAAATTACTTTACTAACTTATAGGCTAAGTGTGCAATCAGTCAAACAAGAAGAGACATTTATGCAAGTATATATGTAAGCACTGGAGCATGGTTAGAAAATGAGTTCTGGGCCTTTTAAATTTTGCAAAAAGCGGCCTATATCTTACGCTTACTCGCGTTTTTGGTCTCTGTTACAAATGTCTAATCGAACAATGGCTAAAATTTGCAAGAAATATTAATAGACATTGTATTTATGCAATTTTAATGGCTGGACTAGTTTTATAAAAATAGGCAGATTTCAAAAATGGTTTTCAGATTTTGTCAAAAAACCAAATAGCAGTTATTTTTAAAATAAAATGTTAGCCATTCAAGGTAGGTGTGACTTGACATCAATTGTCGAGCCCTAACCTTAATGGCTATTTGCTTTGGGGGTCAGTTTCGAAAAGTATATGGATAAGTGGGCTGTTTTAGAAAATGGATTTCACAAAGCACACAAATGCAAATAAGAGGTTGCCACACATAAATATATAGATATAAGCATACAAATACATGAAGTATTGACGATATGCTTTAGAAAATACATCTAATAGTTGGTATAATTGACCCAAGTACTTATATTCCCTTATACACTATTATGTTAATGTATAAGAAAATTAAAGTAGGTTGTAAATCATTCGAACACATGTAAAGGCCATATTTAAAATTGTTTTCAGGCCTGTCCTATTTACGCATAAGGAAAGGGCATTTCAGTTTTACAGAAACGGTCTGATTGCAAGCAGTGAATACACATATAGCCCTTGTTTTTAGAATTTCATATCTTCATACGAAAAAAAAGTTTCATAACAATACTATAGGATTGAAGGGTGCTAAAGCATGCTCGTTTAAACCTCTAATGATCACTTTAAACTCAGTTTTTATGCAAGATTTCTGTTTTCTTAAGGATGATACAAACACATAAGGGGAGAGGGTGAGAAAAGGCCCTTGTATAGCCAGACGTATGGCATGATGCCATACACCCTGTATTAGAAAATAATATACACAGGAAAAACCTAACAAATACAAGCAAAGGGGGAAGCTAAAGGGATCGGATAAGAGGCATGTAAAAGTCCTATGAACAGTCAAAGTGAAGCTTGTACTGGCTCATATTAATGCCAAAACAGTGGAATGAATACCCTTTTGTGAACAACCATAGAAGCACCTGTATGTTAAAAACTGGTATAGCTTCAAAGCTATCCACACATGAACTGTATAAAAGGTTATCAGGGGAGCGCAGGAGAAGACTCAAACATTCACACACATAGAAAGTGATCCAGATAAGAAATCAAAATATGGGCAGGTCAGATGTAAAGTAAGCAGGGATGCAGTTTATGAGTTATACCTTGTCAAGAACTGTAACAAACAAAGAGTAGTATTGAGGCAGTGTAATGCAGCAGAAGGACAGGCTCACACCAGTGAAGTCTTCTAGTTTCAGAGAGAGAAAGATGCTTTCAATATTTAGTAAAGGTTTAATGTCTGAATGTGTATTCTCTGTATACCAATGTGAATTCTTGTGTCCCTCTAAGTGTGCCAAAGTGCAGTTTATATAGGCATAGTATAAGGCCTTTTCTAAATTCAAATTTTAATGTGAAAGGGTGATAAAATTAGCAAAACTCAAAGAAGGAAATGGTAGATTATACTGTCAATCAAGGAAAAACAATTTTCCACTATATTTTCCATAAATAAAGCTAGTTTGAAAATTACCAAAGGTTCTCATTACAAAATAGGCAAATCAGGGTCCCCAAATTAAGGCATATAGAATTCCAGGCACATGCAGTTCTTCCCCTTAACAGTAATCAAGTCCGGATTCCAGAAATCAGTGTACAAGTATGTCTTAGACTATTTTAGGCTCAAAATCATGGGTTGTCCTAACAGATTTCAATTAAAACCCAATTGTTACTCTGTTAAATCAATCAAGCAATTTTCCATTCAGATATCAATCACAAGTTTTAATCAAGATCCTCAAATCATGTAAATAAATCACCATTTTCAGTTTAAGCAATGATCATACATCAAAGTCAGAGGCTCAGTACACTTTGTCAAACGAGGATGAGTACACTGTCAAAAATGTTAGAATTTTAACCTAAAGGTGACATGAAACACAAGCCAAGAAGGTGTCGAATCAGGGTACACATGGTCTTGAGCAGTAATCATTTAACCAATGAAGTAAACAAATAATTATTGATCATCTGGCCCTCTACTTTAACTAATTGACAAACAATAACTAGGCACACTAATGCACGAAAAAAAAGTTAGGCAAATTTAGGTGTAATGTCACATAAGACCAGGAACGTGAAAAGAAAGGGAAGAGTTACCGCTTAACCATGGCCGGAGACTTTTCCGGCGACTGAAGCTCTCATCAACGAGGGGTCAATTTTGACCTTCGTCCAAATGGCAACAAAAGCATAGGGGTCTTATAGCGGACGAGAAGAGAAACATGATGATGTAATCGTTTTTAAATTCCGCTGGTGAAAATGGCTGAAAATCGCCATGAACAGTGGCGATGTAGGGTTTCATCGAGAGAGAGAGAGAAGAAAGATGGTGGCGGTTGAGGACTTAGGAGGAAATAAAAGGGGGTCCAAGGGTTTGGGGGTCGGGTGTATAATTAAAAAAGGAAGTTTTAATCCTGGCCGTTGGATGGAACAAATGGAGGACTGGGATTAAGCCACGTAGGCGTGAGTAGGATCTGATGTGGTGCTTACATGGATAAGTGAGAGGGGTGTGAGGTGTATATGGTGAGTGTTTATCTAGCCTATGAAATAGTATAAAATACATATAAATACCTATAAAATACGCACAAAACCATAGAAAAAATTGTGAAACTGGTTTTAAAAATGCTAGGCTTGATCAAAAGGTGTATAAGGTAATATTACGACATTTAAAGGATTTTGATAATTTTGTCAAAATAAAGACAATTGCGAAATGTGTAATTGGATGTGTACATTTTGTAAAACAGCCGCGATTTGCAATGAGGTTTTCAAAAATGTCACCGTTACTATGCTTGTACTGAATGATGATTTTAAAAGGCGTATGGGTGTAGGATAATTATGTGATTATAAGAGCAATTTTGTCTGAATAATAGCTATTTAAACAGGAGGGACAAAATTAGGTGTCAACACATGCAATTGCCTGAGCATGGGATAACAAATTTCGATGACATGGCAATGAAATTTATTCGGGCTCACACCGGGGCCAAAAAGATAGAACAGAAAGTAGAGGACATATTGAATATCAGGCAGTGGCCCAATGAAATGATCAAAGAATTTCTGGAATGGTTTAACGCAGAAAAGTTGAGCATCCGACATGTCGAGGAGAGATTGGCTTGTCTGTCTTTCATAAAAAATTTGACTAACAATGCATCGGATGCGCATAGAAAGTTGAAAGATCGGTTGAGGGAGATCATTTCGACCATCTTCGATGATCTACATCGAGAATGTGAGCCAAAGATCAGGGCAGAGGAAGAGGAGTTGCAATTGTCCTTCTACAACCAATGATATGAGCCACCGGCTCTTTTAAGGGTCGAAAATGATGGGCGAAATTCCAGGGTTCAACAGTTCGAGCCCTACAGTTTCCCTCGTCAAAGTAGAAACGGATCCGAAGTTAGCAGTTCAAGGAGTCGGCTAAAGAAGAAGCGGTCGGGTCAATCTTTGGCTCCAAAAGGCCCGCTGCCTCCAAAGATTTCAAAATATAATTTTTGTGCTTCGACAACAAGTTTGGTGAATGCATTGAGGGGAATGGGTGAAAAAGTTGTGAAATTCCCTGGTCGCATGAAAACTCATCCAAATAATAGGGATGATAACTTGTGGTGTGCTTTCCATCATGATCATGGACACACGACAGAAGAATGTAATGCTCTGCATTATGAGGTAGCTAAGTTGCTTGAGAGTGGATATTTGAAAGAGTTTCTAGAAGAGAGAGGAAAGGATAATTTTATAAGAAGAAAGATGACCATCAGCCGCCAAAACCTGCGGCTCCAAGAAAAATGGGGGAATATTATCACCGTAGGGGCTGAGGTCCTCAGAGTGACGTACACAATGAAAAAGTATGCGAAAGTATCATTTACAAGGGATAAACAGAAGAGAAAAGTTATGAATGACGACATTGTGTTCGGGGATTACAATTTCGATGAAAGGATATACCCCTATCACGATGCCTTAATAGTCACAATGAGAGTGGATGATGCCGATGTAAGACGAGTTTTGATCGATGCTGGCAATTCGGTCAATATAATACAGTCAAGAGTGGTTGAGCTGTTACAGCTGATTGATAAGATTGTGCCCAGATCTACAGTGTTATCGGTATTCAATAATTCAAGTGAAACGACGTTAGGGGAAATTATGATAAAGACATATGCAGAAGGTGTTGAGAATGAAACTTTGTTCCAAGTGATGGGAGGAGATATGGCTTACAACATGATTTTGGGTCGATCGCGGATCCACGCCATGGGAGTGGTCCCATCGACTCTGAATCAAGTTGTCAAGTTCCCTATCCCATGGGAAATAAGAGAAGTTAGAGGTGAACATCAGACAGCCTGAAAATGTTATTTAGTAGCCGTGAAAGGAAGTGCTAGTTCAAGCGCCCCACAATAGCAATTACAGTCACCGGAATCCTTGGCCAAAGAAATGAAACAGAGCCAAGCCCAACGGACAAGGACTTTGCCAAGAATCCGGTATGTGTGAGGGAGCCTAATAAATATAAAGCTAGGGACTCGACGATAGAAGAATTAGAAGAAGTTGTTCTTTTCGAAGATAAGCCGGAGCGAAAAGTGTACGTTGGGGCTCAGTTAGACCCCGATATAAAAACAGAAGTAATTTCTTTTCTCAAGGATAATGATGATTGTTATGCTTAGTCCCATGCGGACATGAAAGGGATAAACCCAAAGACTGCTACTCACAAGTTGAACGTCGATCCATCACATCAACCGGTGAAGCAGAAAAAGCGAACTAACGGGGGATTCAGAAGGAAATGTTATTGACGATGAAGTGGATAAATTATTGAAAATTGATTTATCAGAGAAGTGAAATATCCAGAGTGGCTAGCTAACACGGTCGTAGTCCTAAAGAATAATGGGAAATAGAGAGCTTGTGTGGACTACACTGATTTAAACAAAGCCTGTCCAAAGGATTCGTCCCCACTGCGTCATATCGATCGGCTGTTTGATTTGACGGCAGGGCACGAAATGCTAAGTTTTTTGGATGCATATTCAGGATACAATCAGATATTAATGGAGCTGGATGATCAAGAGAAAATGTCATTCATAACGGACAGAGGGACCTACTGTTATACGATCATGCTCTACGGTCTCAAAAACGTCGGGGCTACCTATCAACAGATTGGTCACGACCATGTTCAAGAATTTTATTGGAAAGACTATAGAAGTTTATATAGATGATATGTTGGTGAAGTCATTGAAAGCGAAGAATCAATTGGATTATTTGAAGGAGATATTTTCAATATTGAGGCAATTCGACATGAGGCTGAATCCGGAGAAATGTGCATTTGGGGTCGGATCTGGCAAGTTCTTAGGATTCATCATATCTCTAAGAGGGATCGAAGCTAATCCGGACAAAATCCAAGCAATCGAAGACATACCAAACGATCTCACAACTGTAAAGAACTTCCAACGCTTGACTGGTCGGGTAGCCTATCTCAACAGGTTCATCTCAAGGTCATCCGAATGGTGTCACAAATTTTTTTCAGCCTTGAAGAAAAGTACAATCTTTGATTGGACGCCGGAATGCAAGCAGGCCCTGAAAGAGTTGAAGCAATACTTATAAAAGCCTCCGCTGCTCTCAAAACCGGTGAATGGGGAAGTGTTGCTTCTCTACCTTGCTGTCTCTGAAGTTTCCGTAAGTGCAGTGCTCATCCATGAGGACGGAGGTAAACAATTTCTTATTTATTATGTTAGTAAAACTCTACTTGATACGGAAACAAGATACCCACATTTAGAAAAACTAGCATTAGCACTTGTAATAGCTGCACGAAAACTAAGGCCATATTTTCAATGCCATGATATATCTATTGTAACTACGTTTCCTTTACGAAGTATTTTACATCGACTAAATTTATCTGGTTGATTAATAAAATTGGCGGTCGAGCTGAGTGAGTATGACATCACTTATCAGCCTCGCACCGCCATCAAATCACAAGTGTTGGCTGATTTTGTAACATATTTTACCGCAAATATTCTTCCGGAGGCGAAGAAAGAGGAGCTAATGATGAGGAACCCAGACCCTGTGGTGTGGACACTTTATACAAATGGTGCCTCAAACGTTACAGGGATCGGTCTCGAAATTTTGCTCATTGCCCCAACGGGCGAGGAACTGAGGTACGCTATTAAGTTACATGCTAAAACTAACAACGAGGCTGAATATGAGGCCTTCGCTGCAGGTCTTAAAATAGCTAAGGACTTGAAAATCGAACGGTTGGAAATCAAGAGCGATTCCCATCTTGTGTTGAACCAAGTTCAAGGAGAGTTCAACACTCGAGATGCAAGAATGCAGCAACTATTGGCAAGGTACAAAATCTTTTAATTTCTTTTCAGGAAGGGAAGATAATGCAAGTCCCAAGGGAGGAAATGTTGAGGCCGATGCCTTAGCCAACCTTGGTTCTGCGGCTGATATGAAGGCAATCTTATCGAATCGATCGTACACCTGTATGAATCACCACTCAACCGAGTTCCGAATGAGGTAAACAATGTCAACCATACTTGAGATTGGAGAAACAAATATCTATCTTATTTTCATGCAGGCACTTTCCCCGATGACAAAAAAGCCGCCCGAGCCCTCAAAGTCAAAGCGGCCCGATATTGCATTATAGATGACAAACTATATAGGCGAATGTTCAGTGGCCCTTTGCCGAAATGCATGGGACCAGGGGAAGTAGGCTATGTAATGAGGGAAGTTCACGAAAGTGAGCGTGGCAATCACTCCGGAAGCAAATCTTTGGTGCGAAAATTGATTAGAGCCGGCTACTATTGGCCGACGATGGGAGAAGATGCCAAGTCCTTCATCCAAAAATGCGACAAGTGTCAATGGCATGGCAATCTTATTCACCAGCAAGCAGAGCCCCTTTATTAGGTCATGTCACCGTGGCCATTCATGAAATGAGGGATAGATTTGGTAGGGCCGCTTCCAACAGCACCTGGTGGGGTAAAGTTTATTTTAATTTTAACTGATTATTTTTCTAAGTGGGTAAAAGCAATTGCCTTAGCTAAAATTCGAGAACAGGAAGTCATCAAGTTCATCCACCAGAATATCATGTGCCGTTTTGGGATCCCGAAGGAGATCACCTGCGACAACGACAAACAGTTCGTTGGGATGTAAATCACAACTTTCTTTAAAAAGTGGGGGGCTCAAGCGAATCGCATCAACCTCATATCACCCCAGCACAAACAAACATGCTGAGTCTTCCAACAAGACAATAATTGAGTAACTGAAAAAGATGATGGATGAGTCAAAAGGAAGTTGGCCGGATGAACTCTCAGGTGTGTTGTGGGCTCATCGAACAACGTGAAAGATTATCACTGGCAAGACTCCGTTTTCAGTTGTCTATGGAGTGGAAGCATTGATTCCGGTAGAAATCAGCGAACTAAGCCTTCGGTTCACTCATTCCACCGATGAATCAAACAAAGAGGCCATGTTAGTAGACTTGGATTTGCTCGAAGGGAAGAGAGACATGGCGTTGATCCGGATACAAGCACAAAAATAAAGGGTAGAAATTTACCTCAACAAAAAGATCAGGTATCAAACTTTTAATGCATGTGATTATGTACTAAAGAAGAAGCAACCAAAGAAGGATGAACCCAACGAAAGCAAGTTGGGAGGAAATTGGGAGGGACCCTATCGGGTCAAAGCAGCGGTTGGTAAAGGGTTTTATCAGCTGGAAACCTTAGACTCAAAACCGGTCGAGTTCAATTGAAATATCACCCAATTGAAGAATTACTACTTCTAAAACGTTCGGTGTCGTATAACCTTATTCTTTACATTCATTTTTTCTCATTTCAATTCAGACATACCTTGTTATTATTTTTGGCACTAACACTTTTAGATGATAGGCATAGTTGGAATCGAGTGATGACATACATCACCCACGAACACAATAAGCTCGAAACGCTCTTAGTCGAGGTCGATAAGTTTGACAAACACTCTAACGCGGTCTTCATCTTTAAGTCCACTCCATTATTCTTTGCATCCTTGTTTCAGAAAACACGAAGATTACATAAGGGAGACATTAAACCAGTGTCCGACCCCTCACATTTCGCACTCGAACACTGGGGAGGATGGAGAAGGAGGAAGGATTATTCACGAGTTTTCACTGTTGCTTGTGGACTGGGGACTGCCCGAGTCCGATGTTTATGACCGTTCGAAGAGATACTAGGGACTGCCCTAAAACATCCCATCGAAAAGATTACGCCTTTACGGATAAGAACAGACACTCACATTGAGGACTGTTCAAAACTTAGATTTCAGATCAAATGAAATGTAAACGATTCATTATCGGCCAAGATAGTGTATATTCGAAAAAGCCTAAAAATGGCCATGTTATGAAACTGACCATAATTATAGGTCGGGTAACGTGTATAATGTGCCCGATAGCGGCCAGTATCACAATCAATAAAACACACTTGTCAAACACTCAGTATGCTAGTTAAAATGGCTCAAGTGTTCGAAATAATTTTCCAAACTAAACTAAATGTTCGAGGAGTGGATTTGCATGAAAGTAAGACGTCATTCTTCATTACGCACTATTTACATTGGGCCCCAATTACTCAACTCTTTCCGATAACAAAAATGGAATCGTTAAAGAAACGAACGATGAAAATATAACTTGTCTTTTGAAAAAACAGTACTCAAAACAGAGTCATTGAACTTTCAGAACGATAAAATACATTATGTCTTCAAAATGAATATATGCGATGACAACGAAAAAAAGAGTTTTTCGTTAAGAACGGCCACAGGTCACATTGTCTTTACAAAAACGACCATCTTATTTGGTTGGAAGTACTAGAACAAATTTACTGGCTAGAACCAAGAGATCTTGAAAGATTCACTCTTCTTCGGGAGAACTTGGATGAAGGTCGAGGTTCTCACAAGCAAGCCTCACAGTTTGAAGGGCTTCCTCCAGTTCAGCAGCCACATCAACTGTACACTCCGACATATCTTGGAGGACGTCTCAACGAGACTCAGCAACGATCAACTCTTTGCGGCTCTCGAACTCATCTTCCATTGATCTCTTTTGACCAGCCAGTTCGATGCCCAAGTCTTGGTTCTGCTTCACAAGGCTTCAATTCCTTTAAGTCAAGTCTTTAGTCTCAGCAACCAAAGCCTCTTTATCACCTTGCAAAGCATGGAGATCATCTCTCAGCTTAGCAATCTCTAAATCCATGTTCAACAGCTCAAACTCCAGCTTAGTACATTTGCCTCCCACATCGGCTTCATAGTGCTCGAGCTGCTTGTTCAGCGCCACAATCTGCGAATAACTCTGATTCACTGAGAGCATGAGTGGCCACCTTTTTATTTGAATCGGCCTCAAGCTCAGAGTACTTCACTTTCAGGACCTTGAGATTTTGGTGGCAAGCGCTACCGGCAGATACCAAAAAAATGGTCCGTTCATGTAAACGTTCAATTTCAGCCTTGAGTTGCTGGATTGATCCACTGATTCAATCGCCATTATAGTTGTCTGAAGTATGAAAACAACCAAGTCAGGTAAAATTTAAATCGGAAAGTATTCACAAGATAAAAAGGAAATTACCCGAAAGGCATCGAAGGCAACATGAGAGGCAAGGTTCAAGTCACTTCGACAATTCATTCGAGCCCTTTCCATCGGCCCAGTGATGTTGTACAAGTAATCAGCAAGATGCCATGGAAATCTGAGCAAATCGATGTTGCCAGGAACTGTTACATTGATCGATCTCTCCTTTATCTCCCCAGCAGCATCAGCCCTTTTGTAAGCAGAGTAGGAAGTCGCGTCCTCGCCCTTTGGCAATGAAGTTATAGGTTCATCGTGATCTGCAATAAAGAACAAAGAACTTAAACTCTTTGTATATCTTGATTTCTCCGGCTCCACCTCTCGATCAAGGGGTATCTTACCTTTTCTCTTCTTTGCCACATGCTCTTCAGAGACAAGGGCAGCCTCCAACCTTTCGGCTCTATCCTCGAGCCTAAAAAAACTTCTAATATCGAAGGAAGTGGAAGTTGGGGGAGCCCTCCAGTCATAAACTCCATAACATGAGCACCATCATATTCATCGGCCGCCCTAAGCTGATCGGCCGCTTCTTGCATCTTCTCCTTCCTCGTTCTCTTTGGACGCTTCAACGGTTGTTCAGAGCCCGATTCTTCAGCAGTTTCTTAATCGGGATCAAACTGTATGAGCAAGCCCTCCTCGACTGCTCTCACGGCATCCACAGCTAACACTATGCCCGCAACAATGTCCTCTACAGACTTGGGAACAACCATTCCACTGATTTTTGAGCAGTTTTGGCGAGGAGGTTTGCTCGAACCTCATGGTAATTTAACTTTTCCGCGCCGTTATATCCACTCAAATTGCCTCCGGCGCCTGTAATGTCTGAAGAATTTTTCAATCTTCGCTAGAGCAACTTAACTCATACAGAACGGGAGAAAAGAAAAAGAAGACATACCATGGCTTTTGGCCTTCACCTTCAGGAGAAAGGCTATAGGCTTCCAAGCTCTTTCGTCATTTGTGATCTTATCCAACACCTTGATCAACCACCTATCAATGTCCGGAAGCAGCTTGAACAAAACTTTGCTAGCTGAAATATGAATACAGCTGAGCTAACGACAAGGAAACTTAGAGAAGTAAAAGAAAAAATCGGGCACTTACGAGTTCGGTTCCACACATCAGAAAGTAAGTCTGCCCCCAGAGCAGTTAGCTAATCCTTTGGGATGAAAACAAAACGTTGATCCCAACCTCGGAGATCATCACCGTTATTTGAAATCAGAGCCCTTTGACCCTGTTTCTGCAAGGTAATAACTCCAGCCTTGTAAATACGAGGGGAATAGAGATGGAGAATGCGTCGAGGTGTCAATTCCACTTCAGCTTTCCCAGCGATCCACCACATCATGGCAACCAACTGCCAGATCGATAGAGAAACTTGTCCAACACAAACTTTGTACATCTGACAAAATTCCTCGATCAAAGGATCGATCGTGAGTGTGAATCCAATCGTGAAAGGGTATGTCAAAACGAAAGAGTGGTTGACAATATGGGAGGTCAAAGTCAACTTCTCCGTAGGACACATGACATCGACCACACCATCTTTCCATCCACATTCCTCTCGAACTCTTCGCTTATAATCCGGAGTAATAGCACAAAACACAGTGTCACTGGGGATATTTCTCTTCCTCTTCACCTGAACGGCGCTTTGATGACTGACTATACAATCATCGTCATAACTAAACTCCTTCGGAAGAATCTCGATGTAAAGTTTCTCGGGGGCAAAACCCTTTGGCTTCCGCTTCTTCCCTTTCCCCTTGACCTCAGGGGGAGAAACAACGTTAGCTTGTTCAACTACAACGACAGCAATATCAGTGGTGATCGCTGGAGTAGATGTTTTTTCAGCTGCTATTTTCTGAAGATTTCAAACAGAAGCAAGATGTAAAACAAGGTTTAAACTTTAATATAGGATATTAGCAATTAGAAGTGGAGAAATTGCCGTGATTTTCAAAGAATTTGAAGAGAGTTTTTGAGCAAAAGTTTGGAAATGGGATTTAGAAGTGGTATTTATAGAGTTGCGAGGCAATGATTACCTCGGTAACTGGAAAAAACTGTTGCCCGCACGATGGCGTGCACGTGTCTTAATGGGAAAGCAAAATGACGTTTTGGTGTTTCAAATTACGCGGCTAAGGATGCTTCACATGTTTTCCCACCTAAAATTTATGCCACTTGCCAAGATCTTACAAACACTCACTCGGCAAGTGGGGGGACTATCTGTACTGGTCGAAATTCGTCCTAACGCGTAGTGACACGTGTTCATCGACATAGAAACCTGGGAACAAACTCTGGAGACAGGTCAGCTGAGAATCACGAAGAATGGGTAACAACTAAGGATGACTGCCCGTTTTGTAGTACCGATCGAAGCCAGATTTTCCGAGGACATAAGAAAGGATGTTGTGAGTAGATAAGCTTGATCAACCAAATTCCTTTATTTTTGGAGGCCGTTGGACGTGGATAACAACCTCATCTAATAGTGGAGAGACGTGCGTGGAATAAATAACTAGGATTGACGGTCTTGTGCGTATAAATAGAATCCCCCTATCCCCATTGTAAAGTTACGTTCTTCTGAACATAACTCTCCCTCAAGCAATCGCAGCCACCACCATTATTGTTATTTTACTACCATTATTCATATTCTGCCACCACTGTTATTTATTTATTTATTATCATCACGCCATTGTTATCAAGCTTCGCTTCGGAAGAGACGTTCACCTTCTTCAACAGAGCCCAAGCATCTAATCTTTAATACAATAAGCTTTATTATTTCATTTATTACTTCCATAATTGCTCATTCAATTGCTTGGCTATTTGTTTACTATATTGACTCGCTAATTACTACCATCATAATTAATCATTAGATACGCTTTAATCGAAATCTTACTTAGACGTAGACTTTGATTAATTGTTGATTCACGTCCATATTCATCACTCATTAAATTGCTGATTAGTGATCGTTCACTCATTTAACTGTTCTTGTAAAATGTCGATCAAACTGTTCATTTACTCTACCTGTCCGACCTAATAAATCATAGACATGGGCGGACCTAGGTGTGTTGAAGGGGTGCCAGTTGATAACCCTTCGTCCAAAAATTATACTGTCTATATAGGTAAAGTATTATTTTCATATAGATATATATAAGTTTTGAGTCCCTTTAGCATCAAAAAAATTTCCAAACTAGTGGTGAAGGGATATCAAATTTATGATTGAGGTCTTTAATTCAATTCCCATGCACAATAATTATATTTTTTGAGACCCCTTAGTAAAAATGTAGCGTCCGCTACTGACCATAGACAACTATGTTCATTTACTTTTTAAGTGAATACTCATATCCTTGTGACCGATCGAATAATCTGCTTGCTCAACTTGTTTGAAATTATGTTGCTCACGCCATTAATCATTAAATATACTCTTCGTTAATTTGTTGCTTGTCACTTATCGTTTTGTGTTACTGTTCGAATATATTTACAGTTTGACTCCGTTGAATACACATCAAAATGGTTAAGCTTACGAACGTAAGATTTGCGATCAACCATCGAATTTTGATATAAAACGATCGCTTGTGGCTCAACTAAATATAAATTTAATTATAATACCTGAAAGCATATTTTAGGAAATACAATAGGTTTGTTAGTAAATTAAAGGTACATTATGGAACTTCTATCTTTAGAATATGGCATGCAACTGGCTGTCCAGCAAAATTTCAAACCACTAGAAGTGGAACTGACTCAATTGAGATAATTCATCTTTTGGATAAACCCCACCCACTTATACTTCTGTAATCGAACTTTGCATGTCATTGAGGGACGCCTTGTGAATGCTGCTAATCAGGCATAATTTAAGAGAGAAAAATAAAGTAGCATGTCTTCCGGCGAAGGAAGCTCCCAAACAATCCAATTTCAATTATACTATCCACCATGCAATGCCTTCATTATTTGTTCAACGATCACTATTACCGGACAGATTAAGCACCCATTTTGTAAGCACTATTTCATATAGTAATTGTAATCATTTGGCTTCTCTAGGAAACTTAAATGCCATTATGGGCACTTCTATGTTTTGTACTAATGATTCTAATGCTAATGAGATGGATCTTAATGGGGACCTCATGATCTTATGTAATCCTCCTTAGTTAATTTAATTAAAAAAAGGTACCAGCCATATGTGTAAATAAGATCATTGAAATAACGAAAAAATAAAGACAAATAAGTATAAAAGGGAGAGAGTGAGTGCCTTATCTTTAGAATTTCGTAACATGGTCGCACACAATACATCATTTTATACGTCTAACTTTAAAAATCTTAAAGTACAAAAACACTGACAAAAATATCAAGCGAGCGAATATGCTATCTGATTGCCATGTGAGGAATGGATGAAAAAATTCATAAGGTATTTATAGGGCCTGGACCCCAAAAGTCGAAGTCGTAATGGAGTCTTTGTGGAGTTGATTGCCTCTATGGTCACTCAACTTTGGGTAATAGGCCATCATGATCACTTATCTTTATTTTGTCTTTCTATGGTCGCTCAACTTTGGGTAATAGATCATCATGGTCACTTATCTTTGTTTTGTCTTTCTATGGTCACTCAAATTTACCCAGTTAACTCTCATGGTCATCCAACACAAAACTCTACAAACTTCCGTTAAGTATATGCTGATGTGACAATTAATTTTTTTATGCAAATTACAAAAAAAAAAAAAAAAAAAAATCTAAAACTATTTAGGACCAACCCACTTTAGACCCCACCTAGCTCCAATCTAAGTTAAACTTGGTTGTCTGACCTTGACGAGTTAGCTGCATTCAAGCATTTTATAAGCAGCAATTTTTATTTAAGTGGCGTAGATTTTAATTAATTATAAAAATATTTCACAGTTTGTTTAAGTAGTACTGCTTTTATTTATATACAGATTTGTGATAGTTGATATTGATATCAATTTAGCAGATATGATAATAGCTTCAAGTTGATGTTAAATGAACTGACTATCGCATATCGTTTTGCTGGTTAAAATGGTTATGCTCTCTTGGAAGAAAGAAGTCATAGACAGCAGTTTGATAGGATATGTTGTAAAAACAGAATTTAAATAGTTTTACAATGGTTTGATGTCTTCATTTTGCTTTGGATAATATATGCTTCCTTTTTGTTTGATGATTTATTTTATTTCCGTCACTTCGTAATGGTACGATAACTGTTACATATAATTTGTAGGATGAAATATGGAAACGATAAAAGAAAAGCAAATTGTTTTGCAGTAAAGAAGTTCTGCTAAATTTAATTCTTGGGTCGGTATGGGGTCGGGTGGGTTCTAAAGTGGATTGGTTTAGTTTTTTTCATTTTCTGTAATTTGCATTAAAAACTTAGTTGTCACGTCAGCATATACTTAACGAAAGTTTGTAGAGTTTTGTGTTGGATGACCATGAGAGTTAACTTGGTAAAATTGAGTGACCACAGAAAGACAAAACAAAGATAAGTGACTATAGTAGCCTATTACCCAAAGTTGAATGACCACAGAAAGACGTAATAAAGATAAGTGACTATGGTGGCCTATTACCCAAAGTTGAGTGACCATAGAGGCAATCAACTCAGTCTCTGTGGAAGAGACGTGGGGTTCATGTATCCTTCACTTGACAGATGTGTGACCTGTTTATTGTGGGAGTAATTTTTGTGGGAAGCTGACTCATATCCCTCAAAGGCTCGATAATGAGAGTTAGATCAGTCTATTGTGTTTTAGACACGTGAGAATTATAAATCACAATACGAAGGATGTTCATATCTTTCGCACAAGATTATGCAATCCTGGAATGGACTTTAGGTCGTGGAGCTCCGTTGTATATTCCACCTTATGAGTTGTTCACTCAAGAGCTTACCCAAACATGAATTGATTATATGAAGACGAGCGTCTGAGTCTTGGAGGGAATAGTTCATATAGTTAATCAATGGGCCACATGGTATTTTTTCTTACTACAAACTTAAAAATCAAATTTTCTGACAATATGATATGAGTGGAGTTGATATGATTCCTCCGCTCATAATCTAACTAAAAGATTATGATCCTTGATTGAAAATATTTCCTTTGATAACCTTATGCATCACGAATTTAAATGGACAGGATATACACATGGTTATAGAAGGTAAAAAAGTACGTAGAAAAAATGAACTATAACGTTGGACTTTTAAACCATGGAAGAATTAAAGTTGACCCACTACTTTGCCTAATATCCAAATCCCAAAGACTCAAAAATCAGCAATTAACCAAACCTTCGCTATTTAGTTCGACAAAAGCTTACTCATTCGCGTGCATTCATCACCTATCTCCCCTCCCTTAATTCCCATGAAAAAGGCCACAATCAAACACTTAGCAAAAAATAATCGACAAATTTGTATTATATATACACCATAAACTAAACAATTTGTCAAAGGAGAGGATTTTCTTGTCATTTTTTTGAATTTACGGGGTTTTTCATTTCCCCTATATAAAAAGATTGGAAGGTTCTTAAAATTCAAAATGGGTTTTTGAGTTCAAGAATTGTTATATATATATATATATATATATATATATATATATATATATATATATATATATATCAACAACTTTAAGAAGAAGGCTCCATCTTGGGGATGTTCGTGGTAAAAAGAATGAACATTTTGATTCTTTAAGCTATGATGGTTTAAATGAGCCTTCACTTGGGTACAATAAATATGATGATAGTGATCATGTAATTATTTTCTTTTTTCATATTTTGATGTTTTTATTTTATGAGGTTTTGTTTAATGATACTATTTTTTTGGTGGGTTGTAATTTATTTTGTGTTTTATAGACGTTTTATATGAACTAATGATTATAAGCTATAATAGTACCTTATTAAATTTTCTTTATTCGTACTTGTAATTTAACACTCAAAATTACTTATTGAAAAGTTTGACTAAACACAAATATCTACTCAAATATCGACAAAAGTATTTTTCAAATGAGTAACTATTAGAAATTAATAACGGTAACAGGAACATGAATTGTGTACCTGTTAACACCACAGCGGAAGATTGTATTTATCACCTTGCAATTGTCCAAGTCTACTTTGAATCACTAGGAAACAAAGTTTAATTGTCACCAACTAAATGCCTTCCTTTTTGTTTTGTGTCTTTTTGGTGGAATCATAAGAAGAGTGAAAAAGTTACTCCTCCTTCTTTTTGTTTCTTCTTCTTATATATAATATAAAGAAGTTGGAAGAAACAAAAAAGTAACTTCCCACTATCTTCCCCACTCCCCCACTTCCCCACTCCCCCACCTTTGCATATTCCTTTAGTGGAGGAAGTATAGGAGATGTGGTGGAATATGTGGTAACTTCCTTTAACCATAATTGATGATTTCTCCTAACCGGGTCGGATCAGCCCAATTGGAGCGACCCATGACCCGTGATCCATATTCTTACATCTCCCACTTCGCTCATAGTGGGCTGGATCCACAACACAAAGACAAAATCATACACGCAAATAGTTCGTGCGACTTGCGAGCATTAATAAGAGATAAACCTGTTAAGGTTGTACAATAGCTCCATAAAGAAATCCAATCACATGCGGAAAAGGATTCACTACTAACATGAGGATCTTATTACTCGCAATACCCCAGACATCATTCGCTACTCTGGTAGCTACTTATCTGATCCCTCAACCTCGATTGAGGCGAACTCGAGTTCCTATTTAACTTAGTATCACAATTACACTTGAAACTCTCATGGAAAATGTAATGGTCGACCTGTGAATATAAGTTAATTTATAAATCATTCTAATTGTCTTCCCTTTCTACTCGAATCTATTCATCCCAAATCAGCTTCTTTCCTAGACATGCACCGCATTGCCGAATCACTCGTGGCTATTAGTAACATGCTAAAGTAGCAACACAGATTTGTACTTCAAGAGACAGTAAAAGGTCAAAGGGTATTCTAATGAAAATCAAATTGATTTTTCTTAGGGTCTCACACAATGAAGAAGCAGGGATCCATTCTTCTATTACCCTATTGGTCGATCAGCACACATGGTATGAAACACGTGCTACGGTGTTCTTGCCTAATTTTGGCGCGTGTGTCTCATTTCTAAATATATAAACACCGTACAGATCTTGATCTAGACACTTCTGAATGTCTAACCTGAGTTTTTCTTCAAACAATCCTCAGATCCATTAATTTATGAAAAACTCACATCTGGCTTACGAAACAAGTCATATAGGATATACAAATCCATAAGTCTGAAATCTAATCAAGACCGACCATTTAAACTATTTATGACCTTGTACAATTCAAGGTTCCAATTGGTCTCATCTCTGCACGTTCCTCGACGTCAGAGGCGATCGCCCGTGTGAGAGAGCCGATCTCGCGACTTGTTCGACACACTTATCACAAATAAATTCCATCACATGCACATGAGATTTAATACAAACTCAAAAATATATATATAGATGAGCATTTAAATTGTTCTACAATACATAAATTTAGTCATATCCTACGCAAACCTAGAGCCATAACATGTTTCTCAAACTGGTCTCTAGATATCGCCTTTGTAAAAGGATCAGCTACCATTTTCAGTGTAGGCATGTATTGTATTGGAACTTCACCACTTGCAACTATGTTTCTCAAGTACTTATACTTGGTATCAATGTGTTTGGTCTTTTCATGATGCTTAGGATCTTTTATAAAATCAATAGCCGCCTGACTATCACAATATAAAATTATCGATCCTTGAGGATTCTTTGCAATATCTAGATGCTCAAAGAATCTCTTCAACCAAACAGCTTCTTGTACTGCATATGTATAAGCTACAAACTCAGCTTCCATAGTTGAAAGAGCAATACAAGTTTGTTTCTTACTTTTCCATAAAATGGCCCCACCATTTAGTAAGAAAGCATATCCAGATGTTGACTTTCGTTCATCCAAGTCACCAGCCCAATCAGCATCTGTATAACCTCTCAACATCAAATCAGATCCACCATAGCATAGTGAATAATCTGCAGTTCCTTTCAGGTATCGAAATATCCTCTTACTGCTTTCCAATGATCTCTTCCAGGATTGGATTGATACCTGCTAACTAGACCTACGGCATAACAGATATCAGGGCGAGTACACAACATAGCGTACATCAAGCTCCCGATAGCACTTGAGTATGGAACTCGAGACATTTCATCCTTCTCTCTTTGCGTCTGTGGACACATTTCAAGACATAAAGCTTCACCTTTCGCTGCAGGAGTATCCATGGGTTTTGCACTCACTCATCCGAAAGCGTTCCAGAATTTTCTTTATATATGTTTCTTGAGACAGACTCAATAATTTCTTGGAACGGTTTCTTTAGATCTTAACTCCTAGGATATAGTCTGCTTCACCCATATCTTTCATGTCAAATGACTTTGAAAGCCATGACTTGATAATCTTTAGATACTCCAAATTATTTCCAGCCATCAATATATCATCCACGTAAAGAGAAAGAATTACAAACATATCATTGGACCTTTTAACATAAATGCAATGGTCTTCATCAAACATAGTAAAATCATATGAGATCATTTCTTTATGAAATCTCAAGTACCATTGCCTTGAAGACTGCTTTAGACCATAAATAGATCTTTTCAATTTACAGACCTTATTTTCTTGGCCCTTAACGATGAAACCTACAGGTTGTTCCATGTAGATCTCCTCGTTCAATTCTCCATTGAGAAAAGCTGTCTTTACGTCCATTTAAAGCAATTCTAGATCCAAACGCGCAACAATAGCTAAAAGTAAGCGAATTGAGGTAAACTTCACAACTGGCGAAAAAGTATCCTCATAATCAATTCCTGCTTGCTGAGTAAAGCCTTTTGCTACCAGTCGTGCCTTGTATCTTTCTATCGATCCATCCGCTTTACGTTTAATTTTCAGAACCCATTTGTTCTTAATTGCTTTACGCTCAGGCGGAAGATCAACTAAGTCCCAGACTTTGTTGGTTCTCATGGACTCTAACTCTTCTTTCATTGCTTTCATCCACTCATCCTTTTCAGGGCTCGATAAAGCCTCGGCAATGGAATTTGGTTCATTCACTTCCGATGCCGATACCAGGAAAACATAATCCTCTATATCATAAGTACGTTTAGGTACACCTTTCCTGGTACTCTTTCTTAATTGAAACTCAGATTCACAAGAAGGATCTTGTATTGAAAAGCTCCCACTCGGATCAGCACCATACTCTTGATCAATTAGATCATCAAATGTGTCAGAAGACACTTGCTGACCATTTGAGTTCAACATTTCATAAAGAGGCCCTCCATCCTTTACTTCACCCTTCTTAGGAAAATCATTTTCTAAAAATGTGACATCTCGTGATTCAATTTCAGTAACACTTCCATCCTCCAATTCACCAATAAACACACACCCTTTGGAGTGTTCTGAGTATCTTATAAAGATACATTTCTTGCCTTTTGGACCTAGTTTACCAAACTTGTTAAAAGAATCTTTTATGAATGCAGCACAACCCCAAGGTCGTAAATAATCCAAGTTTGGTTTCTGGCCGGTCCATAGCTCATAAGGAGTGGAAGGAACTGACTTAGAAGGCACTCTATTCAATATATAGGCTGCAGTTAATAATGCATCTCCCCAAAAAGAGATAGGTAAATTAGCTTGCGCCATCATTGATCTTGTCATATCCAATAGAGTTCTATTCCTCCTTTCTGCTACACCATTTTGCTGAGGTGTATAAGGAATAGTTAATTGTCTGGTGATTCCTTTTTCACTACACAAGTCAATTAATTGTCTTGAAAGATATTCACGCCCTCTATCAGTTCTTAGAGTTTTTATACTCTTGTCTAATTGATTCTCAACCTCATTCATGTATCGTTTGAAGCACTCAAGTGCTTCGGATTTATGAGAAATCAAATAAACATAACCAAAACGCGTGAAATCATCAATAAACGTAATGAAGTACAAGGCACCAGATCTTGCCTTCACGTTCATTGGACCACAGATATCTGAATGGATTAATTGCAATGGAAAGTCAGCTCTCTTAGCCTTCCCAAAAGGTTTACGTGTAATCTTTCCGGCAAGAAATTGTTCACAAGTTGGCATTTCAATTTTCGAGAAAGAACTCAAGTGTCCTTCCTTCGCCAATCTATTCATTCTATCTTGCCAATGTGACCTAATCTAGCATGCCATGTAATAATGTCAACATCTCTATTACTAGAAGAGCATGCCATAACACAACGGTCCACATAATAGTCATAAGTAGAAGGATTACAACTCAATACAAAGAAACCATCATAAAGATGTCCAGAACCATAAAAAACATTGTCTTGAGTAATTCTCACAACATTGCGACTAAAGTTCAAACAGAAACCTAAATTAAGAAGTACAGACACAGATATTAAGTTCCGTCGAATTTCTGGAGCATATAGGACGTCATGCAACATCAAAGTACGGCCACCACGCAAGTCAATCCTGCAAGTGCCAAGACCTTTGACTTCAACCTTCGCATTATTTCCTACATATATCCACCTTGATCCAGATGGTACTCGACGGTACTCCACAAACGCTTCTCGATCACGGGTCACATGGTCGGTGGCCCCTGAGTCTACAATCCACACAGAATAAGATTCAGTTAATAAAACGGTGCTAGAAACAAATGTAGCACTTAGAGATGCGTTTTGAAATGCTACCTTTTTCGGCTCAGTGCATTCACGAGCAAAGTGTCCCGGCACTTGGCAGTTGTAGCATTTCATCTTGCTCTTGTCTTTCTTCTTAAAGAACCGTTTTCCCTTCTTAGGGTTTGGTTTGTTTCTCTTCTTTGAGGGTCCCTCACTAGTCTCCTTGCCCTTTCCGCCTTTCTTCCAGTCATTTTTACGCTTGAATCCTGAAGCTTTTTTACCACTTGATTCTGCCACATAGGCAGTGGCTATAGCTTTTGCAGCACCAAGCCGCTCATCTTCAAGTTCAACATGGCGAGCAACATCACCAAAAGTTTTGATGCTGTCATTGTGGGTCAAGTTTACTTTCAGATGTTCCCAATTACTTGGAAGAGACCGGATCACTGCCTGAACCTGCTGCTCATCAGAGAGAATATGACCAGCACTTTTGAGTTGAGCTATCATGTTTGACATCACCCTAAGGTGTTGTTTGACACTGTGGTCATGACGCTTCTTGTAAGTGTCAAATTTGATAGTCAGCTGTCTAAGGCGGGTCACTGTAGTACCCCCCATATGTTTCTCTCAAATGTGCCCACATGGCATGAGTACTCGTGAATGAAATCATCCACACTCGTGAATGAAATCATCCACAACCGAGCTTACAATGATTCCACGTGCAGTGGCATCTATCTTTTTCCAAGAATTGTAAGCCTCAAGATCCCTCCTATGTTGGGCAGTGTTACCCTCCTCTGGGCAAACCATGACATGGTTAATAGCTTCTAAAGCATCTTGCTCTTCCAGCACATACCACATCTTACGGCTCCAAATATCATAATTTTCGCCGTTTAGTTTGTCACCCTTGTTTAAGTCAGCAATGATAGTTTTTGATGCCATAGTCTGTTAAATGAAACAATAATGCAAGTGTATTTATTACTCATCATTCTCGCATGTGATATGCACACTTAGGCAAATCAATTAAATAAAGTATTAATTTTACACTTAGTATAGAATCGAAAGGTTACTAAGTTTCCATTCATCATCTACAACTAAATGTTCAACTAATATTTTATAAAATCATTTCTCATAGTGTGTATCTCGTTAAGATTTTCAATATCATGTCATACTTATTATTTTTTTTTTTATTGCCACACATAAAAAAAATTAAACAAATAAAATGACATTTAATCTTGCAAACAAAAGACAAAGTTTCATTAATTGAAAAACTAATTACAATGAGAAACAACCTAAGTTACATGTAGCTAGGCCATTACATGTTCATATATTTTTCCCATTCATTTTCTAGTGCGTTTAAATAAACATAATAAGGCACTTTTGGGAATGTCTCATGATACATGTTAGTCAACACTTCACTCCAAGGCTCTATAAGTGAATCAGCCAACATACTAAGAGCTACATGTTCATCAATTATATAACCAAATTGACCTAGTTCATAGCGTTTTATCTCAAAAAGGTCAATGTGCTCCCATATAGCATCATTAGGTTCCATCTTCAACTCTCTAAACTCCTTAAGTTTCTTTTCTCCCTCCCTTCGAATAGCCCTTTCATCCCTTAGCAAATTTTGCATCGCCCTGGGGACATTCCGTATGACTTCACGTCCTCGAGAATAAGTCCTACGGCGACGTACTCTTCTACGTTGTCCTCTTGCTCGATTTCCAATACCACTCCCACTTGGAGCAAGTCGAGCTTGTCCCTGTTCAGCCATTTCTGAAATAGGAACAATGAAACAATAAGAATGGACATACCATTCAATATGACAACATATGTCACAACTTGTAGAAGAATGCATGTAAGGGTTGTATACCATCATAATAGTTTGGCTATTACGAAGTCATTCGAAGAGAAACACATTTATTGGCAGAACTTCAACACTTCATATCTCACTCATTTTAAATCCGTTTATCATCATATAATATATCAACGGAAAGCTTGTGACGAGTAGATTATGAAAATATATAACCCATATTTTAATTCTAAACCAGTAATTTGCAGAAATCAAATTACAGAACGCAGTTTTTTTATAAAACTGTCCAATTTTCAGCATAACTTCAAAAATTCATATCTTACTCGTTTTAAATCCGTTTTTGATGTATAATATATCAACGGAAAGCCCCAAACGAGTACAATCTAAAAAAAAATATGTATCATGTCGAAAATTTTTTATGGGCTAGACTAATTTTAATTTTCTGACATTATATTATGTTGTTAACATTCAATATTTTCATCAACCACTATGAAACTTTTGTCTATTATTTTCTTTTCATGTTTTGTACACATACAAAAAAAATAATAAAACATCGGCATTAAGTTGGAACAATTAATCCAGGCTCTGATACCAATTATTAGAAATTAATAACGGTAACAGGAACATGAATTGTGTACCTGTTAACACCACAGCGGAAGATTGTATTTATCACCTTGCAATTGCCCAAGTCTACTTTGAATCACTAGGAAACAAAGTTTAATTGTCACCAACTAAATGCCTTCCTTTTTGTTTTGTGTCTTTTTGGTGGAATCATAAGAAGAGTGAAAAAGTTACTCCTCCTTCTTTTTGTTTCTTCTTCTTATATATAATATAAAGAAGTTGGAAGAAACAAAAAAGTAACTTCCCACTATCTTCCCCACTCCCCCACCTTTGCATATTCCTTTAGTGGAGGAAGTATAGGAGATGTGGTGGAATATGTGGTAACTTCCTTTAACCATAATTGATGATTTCTCCTAACCGGGTCGGATCAGCCCAATTGGAGCGACCCATGACCCGTGATCCATATTCTTACAGTAACCAAATACAAACGTCAACTTTCTTGCGGAAAGCACATTTGAAAAGAAATACTTATAAGCAATTTTTAGAAGTTTGGCCAAATAAGTTACTAGTTGTCGACATCAATCTTGAGTCAATCTAATTTAAGCAAAAGAATTTGAATTTGCTGAAAAATGAAGATTTCGAATTAATACTGATATCCTATATTCCATTTGAAAATCGATCAATCCACGACAGAAATTTACACCTAGGTAACCATACATATAAGATAAAATTGTTAAGTTACCATATACGTAAGATAAAATTCACAAGAAACAATGACATCATCAAACACATATGTATGTTGTGAATATTATTTAGAAGTTCGAACAAAAATAAATATTTTTGACGATTCTTAAAATATTTTCAAAATAAATTTTCAAAATTCATAAAATATTTTATGAAATCTTCTTCTAAAAAAAATCAATTATCTCTTAATTCCATATTCATCATTTATCTTTTTTTCATGTATACACTTATATTTCTATTTTTGTAAGTAATTTCAAGGACACTGGTCATTTTTGCAATAAAGGTGTTTATCAACATCATTTTATCTGAAGAAAAATTCTAGAACACAAAGTTCACAGGACACCCGTATTCGTTTCACTAATCAATAACACAATTACATGTAAATTAACAAGAATTGTATCAAATATCCACAGTCTAAAATCGTACCTTGTACAGACGATTTGTTCCTATTGTTTTGGTGAAGTATCTTCAATGAAAACACACTGGAACTAATGGAATTGAGAGAGAAAGGAAGAAGGAAGAAATTGATTTTTTGCAGTAAGAAAAAGTATATGTTCAGTAAAAGGAACGGTTCCTTTTATTTGTAGTCAGACAACGTTTAGGTTTCTTTTCTAAACGTTGTGTTTTTTCTTTTTCTTATTTATTCAATAATCATAAATATTAAATATATAACCAATTATATATTTAATAACTTATCAGAATGGATCCGGGTTGACCCACATGGGTGACCCGATCCAATTTCCTTCATCTCCCACTCACACATAGTGGGTCAACTCTCATTCCAAGTCTGTAACTTTCATACATCACGACTAGACCGTGTGACCAGTGCATACTACGAGAGCGCATTGCTATACATCTGTTAGGAATATATAGCATCTCGATCAACGGCGTCTTGGAGTAGATTAAAGTATGCAATACCCTAGATCATTTATCACATTCATCTCTCTCACAATCTCTTTGTATTAATTTGAGTTCATCATTATGTTCTTGTCTCAAAGGCAAACATAAAGGACCGGTCAATGAACACAACTAATGTGACAATACGTAATGATCTTGCTCATCTCAAGAATCTCTTAATCTCAACTCGATTTGCTTTTCTAGAAATGTCCCGCCAGACCGAATCATTCATGATCTCTTGGCAACACCCTAAGATAGCAAACACCAAATTGAATCTCGAAAAACTGATCAAAGTCATGAGGGTATGATAGGGAAAATTATTTGTAATTTTCAAGGCTTCACACAGTAGCAAGTAGAGATTTTAACTTGTACCGCCATAAGGTCATCTTATGCATACGTGGTATGATTCACGTATCACAGTATTAACTCCTTTCCCATGGAGCGTATGTCTGTTCAATAATACTGTGCAGATGATAGTTCAGACAACCTATGTCTAACTTTGAGTTCACAAATCTACTCATTCAACTTTCTAACAACAGAACTCGCATCTGGCAATCAAAACAGACTATCACCTTTAATCACACTTGATTAAATATTTAAAAGAAACGACATTTATATTATAAACTTTTCGCTCTCTATTATTATCACTTCCGATAATAATAAGTTTATAATTGTCTCATCCCTATTAATTACTTAGATAATAGAGGCAATTGCCTGTGTGAATAGGCCAATCTTTTATCTGTCCGACATACTTCTTATACTCGAATTTTATGTTCCAAACATAAAATTTATATGTATATGAACCAACAAATATGGATAATTAGGCTTCAACTATCATTAACTTCAAAAAAAAAAAAATGGTGTAGTTTTTACATGAACATGAATTGGGAAAAAGTAAAATAAAAAAAAAACATTAGCACCTACGCAATCCCAACGACTTCACATGTTTCTCATAAGCATCACATGCTATGGGTTTCGTTAAGGGATCTGCTACCATATGATGCGTAGATATGTATTTCACATTCACTTCTTAATGTACTACCAAGTCTCTAACAAAATTGTACTTAATATCAATATGTTTAGTCTTGCCATGGTACTTGGGATCCTTTGTGTAGGCTATTGCAGATTGACTATCGCAATTGATGGTTATTGGTTCAACAGCATTGTCATACACACCCAAGTGTACCAGAAAACGTTTAAGCCAAACAGATTCTTGCACAGCGGCTGAAAGTGCTACAAATTCAGCTTCCATTGTAGATAAAGCTATGCATGATTGTTTCTTGCTGCTCCATGATATGGCGCCATTGTTCAACAAGAATACATATCCAGAGGTTGATTTTCTCTCATCTAAATCTCCTCCCCAATCAGCATCAGTGTAGCCTCTTAGTTGCAGATCATCACCTTGGTAACACAAGGAGTAGTCAACTGTGCTTTTAAGATACCGTAGTATCCTTTTAACTGCTTTCTAGTGTTGTTGTCCTGGGTTAGACTGATATCTGCTAACTAACCCAACAGCATAACAGATATCAGGTCTAGTACACATCATAGCGTACATAAGACAACCGATTGCATTGGCATAAGGAACCCTTCTCATTTGTTCCATCTCTTGTGGAGTCTGAGGACACATCCTTCGACTTAAAGCTTCAGCCTTAGAAACAGGAGTGTTTATGGGTCTGCAGTCCTGCATATTAAATCGTTCAAGAACCTTCTTGATGTAAGGCTCTTGTGAAAGAGATACCAATCTCTTTGAACGATCTCTTGAAATCTTAACTCCAAGAATGTACGACGCTTCACCCATATCTTTCATCTCAAATGTTGATGATAACCACTCTTTCACTTCTTTCACATACTCAAAGTCACTTGCAGCTATAAGTATGTCGTCTACATACAATGATAAGATCACAAACTTATCTTTGGACCTTTTGATGTACACACAATGGTCTTCATGAATCATAGTGAAATCGTATGATATGATTGCATTATGGAAACGTAAATACCATTGTCTAGAAGATTGTTTAAGACCATAAATTGACCTACGTAGTCGGCATACTTTATGCTCTTGGCCTTTTTTCACGAAACCTACAGGTTGTGCCATGTAGATTTCTTCTTCTAGTTCTCCATTGAGAAATGCAGTTTTAACATCCATTTGATGCAATTCAAGATCCAAATTAGCCACTATTGACAAAATTAGCCTTATTGAAGTAAAACGGACAACAGGCGAAAAAGTTTCCTCATAATCAATTCCTTCCTGTTGTGTATACCCCTTAGCTACTAGGCGAGCTTTATATCTCTCAATACTACCATCGGCCTTACGCTTGATCTTGAGAACCCACTTGTTCCCGATAGCTTTTCGGCCCATAGGTAGATCAACCAACTCCCATACTTGGTTTGATTTCATAGACTCCATCTCCTCCTCCATTGCTTTTAACCATTTATCCTTAGCGGGGCAAGTAAGAGCCTCATTACGTTCCTTGGCTCTTCTTCGTCTTGTGGAGTAACCATAAATGCTTCCCCTTCGATCTCAAATCGACGACGGGGAACGTGCGGACGACTTGTTCGTCGAGCTTGAGATTGACAAATTGATTTATCAATTGGTGAGTTACTCCCACTGGGACCAACAACATTAAATGGATTTTCTTCGAATGGTGTATCGGTGGCAGTTGGAACAGATTCATTATCACCATTGTGAATACCATCCAAATCCATTTGTGTGTCTATAGCTGAAGCGGTCTGGTCCGCAGTTTCGAAGAGAGACAAGTCATGACCTATCTCTCCCTGCTTAGGAAAATCATTCTCTAAGAATGTAACATCGCGTGATTCAATTTCAGTTACAGTGCCATTATCTTGTTCACCTATGAACACATAACCCTTAGATTGTTCGGAGTATCGAATGAAGATACACTTTCTTCCCCTTGGACCTAATTTTCCATATCGGGAAGAAGAATTATGGATAAATGCAGCACAACCCCAAGGCTTTAAAAAACTCAAATCGGGTTTTCGATTAGTCCATAACTCGTATGGAGTAGATGTAACTGATTTAGAAGGGACACGGTTAAGTACATATGCAGCAGTAAGCAATGCATCACCCCAATAGGTGATAGGCAATTTTGCTTGTGCCATCATTGACCTAACCATTTCCAACAAGGTTCTATTTCGTCGTTCCGCAACACCATTTTGTTGTGGAGTGTAGGGAATAGTCAACTGTCTTTGAATTCCCTTTTCATCACATAATTGTTTGAACTCATCAGACAAATATTCTCTTCCTCGATCGGTTCTTAAAGCCTTGATTTTTCTGTCTAGTTGATTCTCAACTAAGTTCATAAACTTGATGAAGCAACTTAAAGCCTCAGATTTATGAGAAATCAAATAGACAAAACCAAATCGAGTAAAATCATCCATAAACGTGATGAAGTAAATAGCACCATGTCTTGCCCTTACATTCATTGGACCACAGATGTCAGAATGGATTAACTGCAATGGAGTATCGGCTCTAGTACCTTTTCCAAATGGTTTTCTAGCAGTTTTTCCAGCTAGGCAAAATTCACAAGTAGACATATCAATTTTGTCTAAAGTGCCAAGAAGACCTTCTTTGGCTAAGCGATTCATTCTTTGTTGACCAATATGGCCAAGCCTAGCATGCCACGTATTTACATCATTTTCATAGTTGGAAGTAGACGTAAATAAGGAAAAACTAATATTATTGTTATTATTAAAAGTAGGAACAATATCCAATATAATAAAACCATCATAGAAATAACCAGTGCCATATTTTGTCTTGGCCAAATACAAATCAAGACCTTGTTCATGAAAGACTAAATGAAATCCTAAACTAATCAACATAGTAACTGAGACCAAATTTCGGCGAATTGACGGGGCAAATAGTACATCATGTAGAAATAGAGTTCGGCCACCATGCATATCAAGCTTGCTGGTACCAATCCCTTTAACTTCCACCTTGGAGTTATTTCCTACATAAATCCATCTTGCTCCATGTGAAATTCGTCGAAATTCCACGAAGGCGTCTCTATCCTTCGCTATATGATCGGTGGCTCCCGAGTCTACAATCCACATAGGATGAGATTCAGTTAGATAAGCAGAACAAGAAACATTTACATCACTATGTAAATTTGGAATAAGGTCATATACCTTTTTAGGCTCGGGGCAATCACGAGCATAATGTCCTTTGTTATCACAGTTGTAGCACTTCTGCTTAGCCATGTCCACTTTCTTCTTTTGAAAAGAACCATCTTTCTTTCCTTGATGATTAGTCTTAGGTTTCTTAGAGGCTTGTCCTTTCCCCTTCTTTTGAGAAAACCCGCCATACTTGCGTTTTTTGCCTTGTCCACATTTTGGACCAGAACTTGCCACATACGCACTTGTAGTAGCTTTGTCCACCCCGAGGCGCTCTTCCTCGAGTTCCAAATGACGCTTAGCATATTCCATTGTTTTGATGCTAACATTGTGGGTCAGGTGCATTTTCATGTTTTCCCAGTTTTGAGGTAAGGAACGAATTACCGCCTGGACTTGTTGCTCCTCAGTCAATACACGCCCAGCATTCTTTAGCTCATTCACCATATTCGACATATGACGAAGATGCTTACGCATAGTATGATCAGGGCGTTTCTTATAAGTATCAAACTTAATAGTAAGTGCCCTCAACTTAGCAACTGAAGTATGACCAAATTTTTCTTTCAATGCGGACCACATGTCCTTAGCATTGTCATACTCACGGAACTCTCTCATTATATCATTATCCATACTACTCAGCAAAGTAATACGAGCAAGAGAGTTCTTCTTTCTCCAAGCATGATAAGCCTGAAGGTCTCTCACATGTTGTTCGGTGTCACCATCTTCAGGAGGCGTCAGAAACACATTAAGAGCCTCTTGCTCTTCCAAGACATACTGGATTTTCATACTCCATATTTCATAATTGTCGCCATTTAGCTTATCGCCTTTATTAAGCTCGGCGACGATGTTCTTAGTAGCAGTTGACATACTGATATTCAAAACAAAGTATAAAACTAAAGTGAGACAACTAAGTACATAATTTAAGCCTAAATTCATATACATTTTATTCCTCAAAATAATTGACTATATAAATATTTATTCCATATTAGATTTAGAATCGAAAGTTCACTAAGTTCCCAATCATCATCTAAAGAACTAACATGTAGTAAATTCAATATAATTAATTATGCAAGGAATACATTGTCTTAAAATAACTTAAATTCAAGACAAAATAAACAAGGAACAAATTCTATAACAAATATAGAAATATTCAACTTACACAATAACAATCAACATAGACACTAAAGTCAAAAAAAAATTTACATACTTATGCAAATACTACATCACATAGACAACTACTAATACTAAGCAGACCTATACTTAAATTCTTTCACATGGACTGGAATAGATTTAATAAGAGCCCTGAACAAATCAGGGGGCAATAGAAAATCGGGCAATAGAAAACCGGCTCTCGGAACCACTGGTCGAACAAAAATCAACCTATTTCTATCTCTCATAGGTAGTCCAATAGAACGACACACAGTCTTCTGGATATTTATGGCAATATGGTTATACAATTTCTGCACAATATCCTGAACTAACATTCTATAAGGTCCGACCAACACGAAAGATCCAGCCAATTTATTTTGAATCTCTTTCCAAGTTTTATCAAGCATGTCTCTATGGAAATCATTAAATGACAGGGTTGATCGTAATGCCTTATATTTTTCCTCATCTATTAACAAACAACCAAACCACACGGTCTGTTGGATTAACTTGTTAACCAATATAAGATGTTCCACAAAACATACTAGATCTTCTTTTCTAGTATTAGGTGCTAGAGGGAATTTGGCCAAAATATCAATCATATCTTTCACCCTTCTCCTCTGACTCTCAGTGCGAACTCGTATAGGCGTCCTTCTTAGGCATGGCATGATTTTCTGTAACACATACAGAAAAATTAGGAGTTGCCATAAAATATACACATGTATATTAAAGAAGGACGCACAATAAAGTTTTAGTTAAAACTTTATGTGGTAGTTTATGAAGAAAAATAAATGTATCTATATCCAGTAAGTGACAATATTTTGCCAAAATATTAGAAGTCTGCCTAAGTACTTAGTAGTATAAACTTGGTCTGACTAAAAATTACTGATACTTCATAAAAAAAATAACAGTAACTTAAATCTCTCAAAAAATATTGGAAGTAGTAATCAAATGGGTATATCACTATTGCAAGCTTTACCCAAAAGATGTACACACTTGCTTAGTACAATAACTTAGATCTCTGACTGTTGTATTCCAAATAATAGAAAGGATCACACTAACTGATTGTACCATACCTAACTTCTTTTACTCATGATTAAAAAAAACTACAGTATCCATATACTTAGAAACCAAAAGAAGAACTTATCACTTTAATAAAACATTGGCAGAGAGGACAAAAGAACCTTTTGGTTTTAGCACAAGACTTGCTTTCCATATGAGCATATATATATAAAAGGTACTGAAAGTTTGACATATGATATTATGACAATGTGACATGAAAGATGAAGTGGTTTGCGAAACACCAACTTACTGATGCCACAACACGTTCTAATATATTCATTAGCTTATTCATACATGACAACACTATATAAAAATAGTTGTTTGTGCAAACCATTTATTTACTCTACCGTCAATGGCTTGGAAAGTACAAACTTAAGAAATTGACAAGAAATCACGCCATAAACAATCTGTCCAAAAACTCATCTCTCTTTTGTAATATTAATTTACAAATTAAAATTCAATTATTGAACATGGTATTTGATAAACATCAGAAACCTTCTATGAAAAAAAGTTACTGTATTGTTTTTCAAGATAGTTAATGATCGTGACATAGCCAAAACAAAAAAGTTTTGGACATTGGTTGAGTTCATGTCAATATTAAAATCAGCCTTAAGAAGTTTTAAGAAAGGCTCAACAGTCACTGTCATTAAACGTTTTCAAAATAAGATTACACCATCAAAACTTCAATCAACAATATACAACAAAAAAAAACAATACTAGGAAACAAATAGCACTGGCTCCTGATACCAATGAAGAAAAATTCTAGAACACAAAGTTCACAGGACACCCGTATTCGTTTCACTAATCAATAACACAATTACATGTAAATTAACAAGAATTGTATCAAATATCCACAGTCTAAAATCGTACCTTGTACAGACGATTTGTTCCTGTTGTTTTGGTGAAGTATCTTCAATGAAAACACACTGGAACTAATGGAATTGAGAGAGAAAGGAAGAAGGAAGAAATTGATTTTTTGCAGTAAGAAAAAGTATATGTTCAGTAAAAGGAACGGTTCCTTTTATTTGTAGTCAGACAACGTTTAGGTTTCTTTTCTAAACGTTGTGTTTTTCCTTTTTCTTATTTATTCAATAATCATAAATATTAAATATATAACCAATTATATATTTAATAACTTATTAGAATGGATCCGGGTTGACCCACATGGGTGACCCGATCCAATTTCCTTCATTATCAAACACCAAAAATTTCTAGCTAAATTCAGTGCATAACTGCTTATTTATAATTTTAGTTTCAGCATCTACAAGTATTTTTCAACACTTGATGCATATCCATTACTTTTAATCAGCTAACTCAAACTGGTTTTTACAAGTAATATTTTCTAAGCGTCATGATAACCTTTTCAAGAAAGTTAGAGATGCTTAAGTTTTGATTTTTGTACATTACCCAGGTAGCAACAAAGTTTACTCCTTCCGGCACTTTTGGGTGGATAGGTACTTTGCTAGGAACCTCAGTATGAACCTGTGTGTATTTAATCAATTAGAAGATGATATTGAAAGAAAACTTTTTTTCTGTGTATATTCATTGATGCCTAGAGATGTCTCTTTATACAAGTTCTTGTAGTTTCAAGACTAATCCAAATTCTAAGTTACACAAGCGTAGAAAATACATCAACTAGTGTTATAGTAATCCTAGATTACAATGGTTATCTAATCTATAATTAATTACCAAAACTACTATATACAAAAGAGATAAGTCAGCTAAAAATACAAAGTAACACATATTGGGCTAAGACCCAAGAGGTAAACCAAAAGAGACCAAACGATATGCAAGCCCAGTTCTTTTATCAAATTGTGTTGACCCGGTCCAAATGGAATTTGGAACACTACCTCGTCGACTCAGATAACACCCTTTCCATTTTCAGAAACATCTTGCTTCTCCTCCTCTTCTTGTCTCTTTGAACACTCTAATGGTAATTTTCCGGCAACACCCCTCCTCAAGTGGGAGACCGATGAGCAGACACCCAACTTAGATAAGAAGTGACGATGCAAAGGCCCAGCTAAAGCCATAGTAAAGAGATCCGCGATCTGTAAAGAAGACGAGACAAAGACAATGATATAAGCCCATCAACCAGTTTTTCACGAACGAAGTGACAATCAAGATCAATATGTTTCGTTCGTTCATGAAAAACTAGATTTTTGGCTATATGAATCGCGGCTTGATTTTCGCAATAAAGGGGGACTGGTAAAGCCGAAGAAGCTGATAAATCGGACAGAAGACAAACTATCCAAGCTAATTCTGCAATAATACATTGCATTGAACGATATCCGGCTTCAGCTGATGAGAAGGAAACAACAACTTGTTTCTTGGATTTCCAAGAAATGGGGGAATCACCTAAACTGATAAAAAAAACCACTGACTGATCGATGAGAATCTGAACATGATGCATAATCGGCGTCGCAATAGGTAACCAATTAAAAAAAAGATGAAGGAGACATGAAAAGCCCCAAACCAGGATCCCTTCTCAAGTAACGCAGAGTAATAAGCAGCGGAAAGATGATTAGATCAAGGACTTTACATATATTGGCTCAAGGTTTGGACTGCATAGGAGAGGTCAGGACGTGTGTGACATAGAAAATTCGTTTTCCCCAAAAGTCGGCTATAAGCTGTGGGGTCTGAGAGTGGCACATCGGAGTCCTTGGTCAGTTTGATGTTAGGGTCAAGAGGAGAAGATATAGAACGAGACCCAAGGAATTGATGTTCTTCCAATAAGTCTGTAGCAAATTTGCGTTGTGTTACCACAAGGCCTCCGGATTCAGGTAACAATTCCATTCCTAAAAAATAGTTTGCAATACCTAAGTCTTTGATTTTGAATTCTGAATCAAGATATTATTTTAGAAACTCAATTTCTGGCTGATTGTTCCCTGTTACAAGTACATCATCAACATAAACTGCGATAATTGTGATGAGAGTACCTGTAGCCTTATAGAATAGTGAATAGTCATTTAAAGAGGAAGTAAAACCTCATGTCCCTAATGCTGAAGATAGACGCGAGTACCATTGGCGAGAAGCCTGTTTCAACCCATAGAGGGACTTGCGCAAGAGGCAGACATGACTGGGTGAAGGGGAGCCCAAGTGGAAATTTCATAAAGACTTCCTCATTTAAATTATCGTGAAGGAACGCGTTATTGACGTCCAGCTGATATAACTGCCACTTGCATTTCACTGCAATACAAATCAAACAACGGACGGTAGTCATCTTAATCACAGGCGAGTAAGTTTCTGTATAATCAATTCCCTCTCGTTGGATATCACCTCTTAGGACTAATCATGCTTTTAATCTTTCCAAACCACCATCTAATTTTAGTTTCACTTTGTAGACCCATTTGCAGGGTAATGCCCTCCTGTTTGGTGGCAAAGTAACAACTTCCCAAGTGTAATTTGCTTCAAGTGCCTCAAGCTCTATGGACATTGCAGCTTGCCACCTGGATGTTGAGATGCTTGCAAGTAATTGCTAGGTTCTCTAATCTGTGATATATTATGTAAAAGCTCTTTGTTTTGTGAAGATAGTGCAGAAAAAGAGAAAGCGTGTAAAGGGAGGGTTGGTGGGTTAGGAGATATTACTGAGTACACATTATCACAAATGTAATCTGATAAGTATTTAAGAGCAGTAGTTATTCTAGTGGATTTGCGTGGCCCTTCTTCTGCAGGTAACACATCACTGAATTGAGGAAAAGGAATGGGAGATAGATTGTGGCTTCTTCCTATGGAGGAAGAAGATATGTTAATTGGAGTTTGTTGCAATCTGGATGATTAACTATTAACTGGAAATTATTGTAAACTGGATACTTTACTGTTAACTGAAGATTGTTGGAAACTGGATAAGTGATTTGAAATAGGTGAGTAATCTGAAATACTACTTGACTTTTGCTTATTAAACTGAAAACCATCATTGTTTTGGCTATAAGATGATGTTCCACTAGGAAATAAATGATCAAGTGAGGGAAAGGAAGATGGAAAAGATCTGTCTGATGAATTGATTTGAGCAAATAGGAAAATTATTTCCTAAAATTTGGCATTTCTTATCATGACTAATTGTTTAGACTGCAGACATAATATCTTATTACCTTTCTTGTTAAAAGGGTATCCTAAAAAAACTCCAGGGACTGCCCTAGGCTCTAGCTTGTGTCTATGAGTAGATAAAGTTCCTGCAAACACAAAACATCCAAAAGATCTTAGTTGACTGTAGTCTGGTGTTATTTTAAACAGTATCTCATGAGGAGATTTGTTTTTCAACACTTTAGAAGGAAATTTATTGAGTAAGTGTGTTGCAGTAAGTAAGTAGTCCCCCCAATAGTTTTTAGGTAGACGAGATTGATACAGTAATGCCCTACATACCTCTAGAAGATGTTTGTGTTTGCGCTAAACCACTCCATGGTGAAAAATCCCTAAGGAAGAAAAATATTCAGTTGGTAAGTTCACAGCTCCTAATTCATAGGTATTGTCTGACCTAATGATGTTTACCTTAGCTGAAATTATCTTTCAATTAAAGCTAAAAATTATTTCAAAGTAGGAAAAGCATTTGACTTAGTAGACATAAGATAGGTCCATGTAGCCCTAGAAAAGTCATCTACAATGGTTAGGAAGTATTTTTCTCCTTTGTAAGCAGGAATTTTATATGGACCCCAAGTGTTAATAGGTATCAATTCAAACATCTCTAAGAGGAGATGGTACTGGAAGAAAATGAGGGCTTTGATTGTCTTGCCATGGGACAAATTTCACAAGGAAGTTCATGTTTGACTATATTAGGGATTTTAATTCCCCTTATGTTTTTCATTGCTTGAATTGATAGATGTCCCAATCTATAATGCCAAACTTTAGAAGCTCAAATCACTCACTTCATTAATATAAGAAGATTGTTTTCCAAGGCTAGAAACTAAAACAGAAGACTCATCAATACTATGACTAACTAGATTCTTAACTTGAAATAAAAATTCTTAACAGCAGAATCAGATGAACTAAGCTTTGATTGGATGGAATGTGATGTGTTATAGAGTCCAGCATCTTCTTCACCAAAAACTACCTCTCTTCATAGGGACCTGTAATAGACAACCAGACTTAGTGAACACAAGTGTGGAGTTTAGTTGGGCACATAACTGACTAACAGAGAGTAGATTGTGCTTGAAAGAAGGTATATAGAGTACATTTTGTACTCAATTTCAGTAGTAAGGCTGACTGTCCCTGCATACTCTACCTTTACGTTAAAAAAAATTAGGAAGATTCACTGTTATTGGTTTTCAAAGGTTCTTAATATTGTGAAGAATTGATTTATTAGAAGTCATGTGTTGGGAAGCCCCTAAATCTATTATCCAGGGGTTAGTGACAATAGAATTAAAATATGAGGTAAAGGTGTGACAAGCAATACCAGTAGAATTAGCATTTGTAACTTCCTCTGAACCTGAAGCACTAGAATTACCACTTTGCATTGATTTGAACATATGTGTGATTTGACTACATTGCTCCCTTGTGAAACCTTGTGGGATACAATTGTTTGAAACAGTGTTTACTGCATTCACATCATTAGTCTTCTCTGTATCTCCAGTAATTGTTGAATTTGTTTTCACACTTGTGTTGCTTCTGTCTTGATTATTGGTAAATTTAAAATCATCAGGATATCCGTTAAGCTTGTGATAACCTCTCTGAGATGACCTTGTAGTTTAGAATAAGTGCAAAACATGTTGCTTCTATAGTTTTGCTTTTGATGTCCTTTTTTCTTACAAGTAATGCAGTAGAGGTCGTTTCTCTTCATTCCTGAATTAGCATTGAATGGCTTGTTCTTATTATACTGATTGTTTCTCTGTACACCTCCCTACTGTCCAGAAACATTAAATGCATTTGATTCTATAAAAACTTGATTTCCTGATTGCACATCTGTTTGACTCTCTACATGTAAGACAATTGAATAAGCTTGGCCTGTAGTGGGAAGAGGTTTCATCATCAAGATGTTACCTTTTACCCCTGAATAACCTTCATTAAGTCTCATCTAAAACTGAATCAACTTTTGGTTCTCATTCATCTTGAAGTTGTGTGTTTTAGCACCACACTTGCAATCACAATTGCATGCCATTAAGGTGTTCAATACTTTCAATTGATCCCAAATCTTCTTCAACTTGTTGAAATAGGCTGCCACATTCATAGTACCTTGAGTGATGTTATTCAATTCTCTTTGTAGTTGATAGAGCTTAGTTCCATCTACTTGCCCATACCTTTCCCCAATCTCACTCCATAATTCTGCAGCAGTCTGAGAGTAAATAACACTCCCGGCGATGTCCTTATCAAAATCATTCAACAGCCATGCAATAATCATGTCATTGCACCTATTCCATGCTGTCGAAAGAGGTGATCCTTCTTTGTAAATAGAAGAGGTACCATTTATGAACCCTAATGTATTTTTAACAGATAAAAAAAAAACAACATTCCCCTTCTCCAATTTGTATATCCGGTTCCATAAAAAACAGCATTGACAAGGTTCATCCCTGGTGAATCAGATGGAGAAAGAAAATAAGGGTGAGATGTATCCAATACCTCTGAACTGTCTTTTCCAGTGGATGCCTTTGTTAAATCTGAATTTGTTGAAAGTGTCCCAATGGACGAAGAACTCACTCCAAGCATGGTTCCAATAGATGAAGAGATTTGTTCGGCCTGAGTTCCGGGTGAATTGGCCATGGGTGCAGATTAAAAAAATAGGAGAAGAGAAGAGTCTGAATAATGTCTTGTATCTGATTACAATTCCCTTTTTTTTTTTTTCAAAATTGCTCTGATATCATGTGTGAATTTAATGAATTAGAAGATGATATTGAAGAAAACTTTTCTTATGTCTATATTCATTGATGCCCAGAGATGTCTCTTTATACAAGTTCATGTAGTTCCAAGACTAATCCAAACTCTAAGTTACACAAACATAGAAAATACATCAACTAGTGTTATACTAATCCTAGATTACAATGGTTATCTAATCTATAATTAATTATCATAACTAATATATACAAAAGGGATAAGTCAGTTAAAAACATAAAGCAACACATATTGGGCTAAGACCTATGAGGTAAACCAAAAGAGAGCAAACAATATGCAAGCCTAGTTCTTTCATCAAATTGTGTTGACCCTGTCCAAATGGAATTTGAAACACTACCTCGTAGACTCAGACAACACCCGTTCCATTTTCAGAAACATCTTGCTCCTCCTCCTCCTCTTGTCTCTTTGAACACTCTAATGGTAATTTTCCGGCAACAGAACCCAATTATGATGTTAATATTGAGGGTTCCTTGGGAAGTACGTATCAATAATTCCGCATAAGAGACTAAACGAGCAAAGTTTGTTCATCAGGGTGAACTCCTAATTTCAGTCATTATTCATTTTCACCATCAACTTATATGTGACCATTCTCCTTTGTGGCATGGCTAAATAATTTGATATATTTGAGAAATTAAAAAATTTTGTAATCTCAAGTGTAAATACTGAAAGTTATTTATAACAGTTAAATCATCCGGGCAAATGAATTCAAAATGTTTAAGAGCTTAGAAATTTATGTCAATTCTTTATTTAAAATTATTATAACTAGATAAATACATGTTTTTCCTAATACTAACTAATTATGTTAATTGGATTGCGCTTGACCATCATCTTAATTGAGAATTAGTCGAAAAAGATTAATTAAAGTACAAAGTACCTTTTACGGTATAAGTTTTAACAAGTTCCTATGCAAGATGGTCGTACTTTTATAAAGTAAAAATATTTTTCCTATAATACATTACAGTAAAAATTATTTGCCACTTTTATGTTGTATAATAACTTAATTATAATTTTGAACATAAGAATGTACTTAAAATAAATATTGTGTGCGTTATGGCTTATGTCTTTTTAATTGAATCTACCATATTGAAAATTTTATATTGTGATTTACAATTGAGTTTATCATTTTTTGATTAAATTATTTTTGGTATTACTATTATTCTCAGGTTATGGGTCTCAACAGTTTATATTGTTAGAATAAAAATGTAGAATTCTAAAGGAAAAATAAATTTATTTTAAATGAAGAAAAAAAAGAAAATAATAATAAATTGCTCCCTCCGTCCCAAGTTAGTTGTCACTTTAGCAATAATCATTAGTTGACACTTTAGGATTTCAAGACTAAAATTGTTAGTCTTTTCCAATTATACCCTCAATAATTAAAACAATTCTCAACAAAATATAATAGTCAAACATTAAATAGGGGTAACATAGTAAACTACACACTGTATTTAATGGTTTTCTTAATGGACGTAAAAAAGTTAAAAGCGACAACTAATTTGGGACGGAGGGAGTATAATACTAAGTAATAAGAATACTTAAATTTAAAGAATGAACATAAATGGGGCATGCTCTTCTTTGGCCTAATTTCTCCCTTCCACGCACTACAAAGAGTATGAAGTCACTCTTCATGTCACGTGGTACTACAAGAAGGTTTCAAATACGAAAAATGATGGTTGAGAGGTTACATAATCATTACATAATATAAGTAGCTAGGAAACTTAAAAATGTGCCGTTTAGGGTGTTTTGTGTAATTATCTTTGCGCAATATGAGGATTGTTATACACCAAATAGGCATGAATGAATTGATGTGCAATATTCAATAACGTAGATATTATTATGTTGTGTACGTGGACGGTTATGAAGGATTAACTACTTTAGAGGCAATTTTTGTTTTAAATTTTACGCTAATAGTTACTTTAACGAGTTTTATTACCCATTATAATGATATTTTTTAAAAAAATATAAAACATAATGATATTTATTATTTTATTACCCTAAATACACTATTTTAGATATTTCTTTATGAGTCTGTTTGGGTAAGCTTAAAATTGGCTTAAAAGCACACATGTTCTTATAAGCCATTAATGGGTATTTGGTAACTCAAAAAGTCATGAGCTTACAAGCACTTATGTTTTTAAAATAAGCCAAAACTGAGAAGTTAGAAAATCCTAACTTCTCAATAGTGGCTTATAAGCAACTTATGGCTCATAAGGCACTTATAATAAGCTCACCCAAATGGGCCTCTAACACTTAACCTTACTCCCTTCATATCTTTTTCTCTCCCCTCCTCCGCCCACCTGCCGATTGGCCCCTCCCCTCCTTTTTTCGAAGGTTGCTCTGTCGAAAAAGTTATTGGAGAGAAGCTGTGTGCAGCGCTGTTGCTGCATTGTGCTATGTTGTTGTTGTTGCTACCTTGCTCCACTCGTTCTTGTTTCAGCTGCTGTTGTGTTGTTCGTCGTTGCTGCTGTCGACTGCTTCTGCCGAATTGTTGTCGTTGTAGTTGCTCTACCGATAAGCTTCATCTTATTCTTTTTTGTATATATATCTTTGTTGTTGTTGTTGTTGTTGTTGTTGTTGTTGTTGTTTTGTGTGCGTGTGTGTGTTTGTGTATATTTGTCTTTATACTTGTATATGTGTTGTATACATATGTTGTTTATGCCTAAATTTGTACGTCTAGGTTAAACAATTAATTATGAATGAGGTCACAAGCAATACGGTAAATTACGATGGAAAAAGTAAATTAATACGATGAAAGTAAAGACAAGTAATTAAGCAAGAAATAATAGAGAAAGCAAAGTAATTCTTATTCCTTGAGAGTAGCCGACTTCGGTGTCTTGTCTACAATATAATGTAAGGATGGGTATTTATAGTAGTGATACCTAATTCTAAATAAGGTAAAATATAAATACTAATAAGGCCTTACAACTCAAGGCGGTGACATACTAAACCCTAACTAGGAGACTGTAAACTCTAGGCAGCGGGATGTGTGCCCTGCGCCCTATGACCAAACTGCCTAAATGGTCGTTGGCTCTAGGAGCGAGCGTATATCCTCAGTGTCTGGTGACTTGTATGATAAGTCTAGTCTCGCCAGCTGGACTCGTATCCCCGTAACTGCCACGACCAAAAATACGGGTCCATGATGGCACTTAAGAGCTTATACCCTTAAGCGAACCAATTCATAACTTTTTCTTCATCGGACTTATTTTCAAAAAGTCAAGGTTTTAAAAGGGGACTGAACGTGGAAAGATAAATAGGAAGACTAAATAAAATAACTATATCATAATTCTGTTGGTTGAAAAGAACACAAAAAAGTTTATACCAATCTAAAACCCAACAGCTAATCATGGAGCATCTATAAGTGTAAGTATATACAATGGCTCCGAACCCAGTTAATAATATCATAAGGAGAAAAATTTGACATTACCATGAACTATGCAGCAGCATTTACGTACAACGCTGAAATATGGACACAAATAGGTCCAAGAATGTCCTGTTATGCCTTAACTAATGAGCCTGCACATAGAAACTATAAGGGAGTGAGTCACGCTGACCCAGTAAGATCCTCGACGAGTCCTCCTCTTTTTATCTTTTTTTTTTCTTTCTAAAATCAATACGATATAGAGTATAACGATAAGTTTCTACAATAAAGGTAAACCACAAGTTAAGTTTATTAATTATGGATATAAATGAATCATAAATCAAAGGGGAGCTCAGCTCAATCGTATAAACCAAGTGAGCCCAAAACAACCATAACATCAACTAGTCATCTATGTAGCATAGGCCTTCACCATAACAGGCTAGACTAGTGGCTAAAAGAATTATGTAGCATAGGCCCTCACCATAGTAGGATAGACCAGTGGCTATAACCAGAGGCGAAGCCAGGATTTGGAGTCTGGGAGTTCTGAATTTTAAGAAAGCCAACGACCTTAAACGAATAGTATACAATAATAACCGAATGAAAAAACGAGTACTGATATTCAATTTATATATATAAGTTAAAGGATAACTTAAACATAAACAAATTAATATAACCATTACCATTACAATTGCATTCGACGACTTGTCATCTTTTGAAAGCGATTAATAATCGCATCATTAGAAATATTTTCAAATACTTCATCCTCTATGTAAAAAACTAAACAATTATTCAAAAATCATCACCAATTCTGCCACGTAAGTCATTTTTAATAAACTTCATTGAAGAAAAAGCTCTCTCCACAGTTGCAGTAGCGACGGGTAATATCAAGCTAAGATTCACAAGTAAGTAGACAGTCTCCATGTCTTGTGCATTTTTGTTTCAACCAATATCTTCGAAAGATCTCGAAGCCCTTTCAAGTTAGAAAAAACATTGTTCATTTCTCGCACATAGTCAATATAGTTGTCAAGCTCAAAACTAAGATCGTCAAGCTTGGAAACAGTAAACTCATTTGGGTAATATATAGCAAGCTTCATGATCTTATTTTTATCATAATTGCAAAAGAATCATCAGGGCTCAAACTAGCCATACCAAGAAGTAAATCAGTATTCACTGCACTAAAACGATTATTAAGCTCCAAAAATTGCAGATCAATAACACCATAGAAAACTTCTACACGCAAATGATGAGAATATGTAATACTTGAGCTCCTACGCTTTGATGTTCCAAAAATATACTTCTCATCCATAACAGGGATCATAATATCATACTTATTGCAAAATGAGTCCACATCTTTTACCAAAGACTTCCATTTAGATTCCTCATTGATCGCAATTATCTCTTTGTAGAATCAACAAGCTTCATTGCACTTACAATATCCTGATCCTTTTTTTGCAAGGCCATATTCAAATCATATGTAACATTCAAAACTTTCAACATCAAATGCAATATATACACAAACTCATAAGATTGTATGTCATCCACCAAACTTTTTGCCAATGATTTCTCTTGATAATTTGAGCCATTAGTTGCAAGAAATTCAAGTACATGAACTATTGATGGGAATATAGAAATAAAGTTTCGTATTGTCTTACAATGAGATCCCCAACGAGTGTCACCTGGTCTTTGAAGTCCAAGTTCTTGATTTAATCCAGTTACAGTAATGACTTCACCAGCGCTAGTAATTCCTCTAATTTTTCAGCTTGATCATCTCGAAGCATCTCACTGCGCTTAAAAGAACCTCCAACAATATTTAAAATATTAGCAAGAATATCAAAAAAATTATTCACATCATGATTTTTCTTTGCAACAGCTACAAGAGTCAATTACAATTGATGAGCAAAGCAATGTATACAATATGCCGAAGGAAAATCTTTCAAAATCAACGTTTTAAGACCATTAATTTCTCCTTGCATGTTACTAGCTCCATCATAGCCCTGTCCCCGTATTTGAGATGGACTCAATGAATTGTCTAAAAGCACAGAATATATTGCTTCTTTCAAAGACCGTGCAGACGCATCTTTAACATGAACAAGACTGAGGAATCGCTCAATAACTTTACCCTCTTTGTTGACATACCGCAAAATAAGGGCCATTAGTTCCTTATGAGAGACATCCTTAGACTCATCAACCAAAACCCCAAATTAATCCCCGTTCAAGTCTTCAATAATTGATTTCACTGTTTCTTTTGCGCAAGAATCCACAATGTCTTTTTGGATATCTGGAGAAGTCACGGTATTATTTTTTGGAGCTTTTTCTAATACAACATTTTTTACATCCTCTTTCTTATCTGCATACCACTTTAAGAGATCTAAGAAATGACATCTTCTTGTAGAAGTTACACATACATTGTGACCCCAGAAAGGCATCCCTTCTTTAAGAAGATACCTTATCACATCAAGTGAAGCATTCAAGCGAAGTTGATTCTCACTTTTAGCTTTCACAGATTGCTTGTTTAAAGAAGTTTGGATAGATTGTGCTTGATTCATTAAATCTAGAATCATCTTGAAACATCGGTTATGAACACTATTCACTTCACCTACATGTCGTTCCTTTCTAATCCTCTATTCCAAGCTCTAAAACCATCCTCTATGAAACTTTCACCCACTTTTTTTCCGTATCCTCCAACCTCATTTTTAAATAAGTAACAACATAAGCAAAATGCTGCTTTTTTTTAATGCTATATTATAACCATTAAGAACATGAACTGTCAAACCATTCAGGATGGAAATAATGTATTTATCCTCCAAAATTTATTTTTGGAAAATTAAACTTACGGGGTTGACAAGGTCCTTTTTGTATGTAATATCTCCTCACTCGGTTATGTAGATTATGATGATATTTTGAAATTTATTTTCTTTCACCAGGGTCAGATTTAAGAAGATCCAAATTCAACACTTTATCATTGTCCAATACTTGGGAAGAATTAACATTGTCATCAATTGGAGATGAAGGACTTGAAAAAGGAGGATTAGAAGCAGAATCTGAAGGAGCTTGAACCTTGAAAAATCTCATGATCATAGCGACTCTCACTAATTGAACCTGAAAATTACAAGATACAAATTATTATTAGAATTGGAGGATGACTATTCTCTCCTTTAATTTAATGAAACTTTCACTCAATTAAAAATTAGTAGTTAAATCAATTTTGCTGTTAGTTACTAAAAGAGGTAGGACCAAATCCAGTTCTTTTAAAAAGGCCCCGTCAAATTGTCGGACTCGAAACAACAACAACAATATAACTATATGAAACGTTTAGGTGTGGAGAATTGGGCAATCTTACAATTCACCCAAATTCCCAATTCAAATATTCTATTCGACACTGAATCATTTAAATAAGTTACTACAATCTACAAATATATAAAAGGCAAAAAAAGAAACATATAAAAAGTGAACAAATGACGAAATATGAGAAAAATAACTAAAAAGAAGAACAGGAAAAAGCCGTGAGAACATAAAAATTGAGAAGCAATGAGTGTACCTTGGATGTTGGTTGAAGAACTTAAAAAACTCCAATTTTTTTCTCACAATTTTCTCTTTATTTGAAGTTTGATCAAGGATTTGGATTAGGGTTTATGCAAAAAAAAAAAAAAAAAAAAAAAAAAAAAGAAGAGAAAAAACGTTTTCAAAGACCAAAGTGTAAAAATTAATATTTTTAAGAGAGTACATTAAGGACTTTAAACTGAATTTAAGGAGTCTGTACGCTGAGAACCTGATTTTTAGGACTTTAATTACAGTGTGACTTCTTTTAAAAAACAGAAAAAAGAACCCGATTTTTAGTACTTTAATTACAGAGTAGCTTTTTTAAAAAAACGAAAAAAAGAAGTGAATTAGCGGGATTTGAACCCATCACAACTAGGTAAACCGAACGCCCTCTGCACCATCTGGACTACACATTAGTTTGTGTTAAGGGTTCGCGTTTACTTATATATATACATATCGCACCAGAATACTACTACATATACAGAGTTTACGCAAAAGCCATTGACATCCGAACCCCCACCAAGCACTGTAGCTCTGCCCCTGGCTATAACAACCTCAAAGCATAGGCCCTCACCATAACAGGCTAGACAAGTGGCTATAACAACTTCGTAGCATAGGCCTTCACCATAACAGGCTAGACCAGTGGCTATAACAACTTCGTGGCATAGGCCCTCACTATAACATGCTAGACCAATGGCTAACTAAAAACGACATAGGATCTTACCAAAGGCTAGACCAGTGGCCCAAAATTCTAGGTATCAATAGCAGAATAATGACACCGAACAATAAAGCTAACACAAAAAGAAATATAGTAAAAACCACCGTACAACATCAAATGAGTGATAGCATAGCTCGGGTCACGCCTACAAAGTATGCATACTATACGATGCCACGCTCAATACTACTTGAAATAGATGTAAATAAGTCGATCCTCATGAAAAGCAACGATAACACTTGTAAATGACAAAGTCTCAGAGTAGGCTTAAACTCACGGAATTCATAGTTTTTGACAAACAAATATAACTTAATTGCATTAAGCGCGTACCCATGCCTTTAGAATTTCAATTATCCGAAATCAATATTAGAAATTTGTGTTAATATCAATTTCCAGTAAAGCCAACTCAACAACACGATATTTATTGAACTAACAAGCTCATATCAATAGTATTAAGCCTTTGCATACTATGAAAAATTGTTTTAACAAATTATATACGACACTATTTAAGGAAAACCAAGTAAGTAGAAGTTCCAATCTCCCTTACTTCGCATCTGACGAAGATCCACGTCCTTGCAAGCTTCCAAAACCCCTCTAAATGACCTCCGATGGTCTCAAAATATCTTTAATAAAAATGCTTTAGACATTATTGTGATTACCACTGGTTTGCAAACAAGTTGTTGAAACAAACATTTTCCTCCAATTCATAAATGTTGCTACTGCTGCGTTTCAAGGAAATGGTAAGACTGAAGTGCTTCTTTCTTTCGCCAATAGCCACAATCATGTGTGAATCCTACTTATAAGCAATCATTAAATCTTCATTCCAATAACATGAACGCTACTAATTAAATTGTGGGTTTAGCTCCCATTTTAGCAAATTTTACTTAGATGCAAGCATATTCATTTTCTGATGTTGAAAACACAAAGTTAAGAATCAACTTTGCTCCTTGAAAGTCCTCACAGCCGCCGCTTTGCCCATACCAAACCATTTCTTTTTGGTAGTTTTCTTTTTACCTATTCTTTTGTCCTTTTATAGCACCTCACTCATCCCCCAGTATCACCTTGTCCCTTAAAACTTTATATACTCTCCCATACATAAATTGGTAAGCACAACTATAATATATAGTGTCATTTTCTTTCTTTTGTTTTTGCAAATTAAACCATCATAATAAGGACCTCTTTCTTTTTATACCTATACACTCATCATTTAAAAGTTAACCTCTATTTCCAACTCGAGCCATATCCATAATCATAAATAAAAAAAAAAGTATTAACATATAATCCTGCCCGATAAACACATCGAAATTCAAATACACAAAGCAATAGGCAGGGTCGTTATAGTAATAATAGATGGCGTATTGATCACACCCAACTACGCCCAATAAAAGAGACTAAGCGGTCGTGGCAAATATAGCTCGGTATTTTAAGCCCCGAGGTCGAATCCCATAGAGAACACGACTCCTAGCAGTTAATCTAGCAAAATTATCTACTCAACCAACTTCAAGAGTATATCTTTGTTGATGGTTTATAACTAATACTACTTGATAAGAAAGTAAATAACAAGTGCCAAAAGATAAATTTGATTCAAGAGATGGAAAACCTAGGATTGATTTCCCCAACTCCTAACTTGTGCTAAAATATTGTGCTATCAATTTTTCCTAACTCTTCTTATTAAACAAGTGCTCCAAGTTTACAACTACCCACTTCCGTTAAGTAATCATAACTTTCATTAGTTAACTATTCCAATTAACTAATGAAGATAGGGAGGACTACACTTATGGTTCACAGTAAGGATCAATATTCCTAATTCACCGTTTTGACAACCTAAGCAATGCCTTTGTTTTAGGTTGAAATACTGCTATGTGTTTAACCCTAACTCATGAATCTATTCCTAGTAATCACAAGAATAAAGGGCACAATTAATTGGGGATCCTACCAATTAATAGCAAACAATTTGTAAACAACATAGATAGGAAGAATTAACAAAGTTAATCAACAACACAATAATTATCATCACACAAGTACGTGGAGTGGGTCAATCAACCCTAGAATGAGTGATTTAGCCACTTATAGTCATATTCTAAGACAAGAAATAACTAAAAGCATAGAAAACCACAAGAATATGGATGGATGGATGAAGTAGAGCCTTGAATCTTGATCTTCTCTCTCCTTTGCCTCCTTTTGATGAAGAATAGGTCAAAAAGGTCATGTTTTGGACCTGTTGGATGCCTTTTATAACGTCCCCATAGACCCACACAAGTCGGGAATCCAAAATAAATTCGGAATCAAAATATCAGGATTTTAAGCCTACGGCGCGGCACAGTGCATTGCGCAGTGCGGTGCCGTAGGCCAATTTCTGCAGGCTTTACAAAATTCTCAACTCTCTGGAGATCGTCCCTATTGCGCCGCATAGCGCAACGCCTAGCGCGGCACAACAGGCCAAATTCACTGCATCTCCAATTCTTTTATCATTTTTCCTCCACGCCTTGGTTCACTCGACCCCCGGGCTTCTACTCAGACTTCAAAACCCTTGTTTTTCATCAATTATGCTCCATATACGGCTCATATCATCAATGTAATCCCTACACTATAAAACACACCAAATAAAAGTAATTACGTCTAAATTATCAACAAATATCGCAAGTTGAAACATAAATACGAGGCAAAAGTATAGAAATTATTGCAACATTTAGCCTCGTATCAACACCCCACACTTAAATATTTGCTCGTCCTCGAGCAACTTATACTGTGAATTTAAGAAAAACAACCCACAACGATGACTTGGGTTTATAGAGACACTTAATAAGTTGCATATGCACTAATCATACCTTATTCACACAAAATTCATGCCAAGAGTATTTAAAAACAATCTAGTGCACCAAATCAACCTCCCAATCTCACATCAACTCCAGACTCACTCAATAAGTCATGCAAGTACTCGCTCTATTCAAGAGACTAATAAAAGAGTTCGTTTCTCGTAAACCATGTGCCCTCATAATAAAATAAAAAATTAGAGAAAGAATTCACTCAAGAGAATGATCATGAACAAAAGTTCACATATAGATGAAACACTCACTCTCATAAAAGAACTCACATGCAATACAAAACGTACCATAGGCTTGCCCTTAGTGTAGGACTCGACTAATGTCCATCTACTTGGCTAAGATTAATTAGGATTTCTTTTGCTTGTAATGTAGGCAATGGGACGGGTATGATATATTTAGGTAATAGTGACTAACCACCTCAAGCAATTTAATACACCACAATTATTTCAAACATTTTAAATTCCAACCAATCTTTCTTTTACCATCACAAAGTCAACTTTCACCAACTTTTTCTTTAAGCAAAAGTAGGAGCTAATAATAGGGACTACTCTTTTTTTTTCAAACTCAATTTTTTTCATACTTTAATAATTGCACAATATCTCAAGCTTTCGCTTTTTTTTTTTTTCCTCTTTTCTTTTTCTAGTAAATCCCTCCAAATAGCATCCTCCTAAGCACCTTTTATCTTCCTCTAACAACCACAATTTTCACTTCATTCACTAGCCTTTTATGCTCATAACACCACAAGTAAAACTCACATGTATTTAGCACAAGAAATAGGAATCCCAATGGCTATCAAAGAAAGGCTACAGGCTCAAAAGGATTAGCTAGAGTCAAATTTTCACTGGTAAACATCTAATTCTGAAGCTTCAAATAAATTAGCTATGAAAGGAATGCCTATATCACTTCCTAACCGAGCAAACTTCTCATTTCGCTTGGAACACACACCGGGCAAGTTCTAGACATCAAGTATTAAACATAGAGAAAGCAAAACCTCACTCACACATGGCACATAGCCTACTCAAAACGGCTCGATTTGCGCTCTTAAACAAAGCAAATACAAGAAAACTCTCAAGTAAATCTAAAGTCAACATCATGATCACAGGCTTTAAATAATACAGTCAACGTTTCTCAAGGAAAATGGATCCTGACAGAATACATGCATGAAATCCACATACCCCAAATCAAGTATCTATATAAAACTAGTCAAAGTGGAGCCAAGACTTTCCCATCTATTTACTACACTCTAATCCTAAAAAGAAAAATCTACCTATATCCGGTTCAAACTAGTCCTTTGAAAAAGAACCGATGCACAAAGAAAAACTAAAGGGGATTATTAATACAAATAAGAAGACTCTCACCCCACACTTAAAATCATGCATTGCCCTCAATGTATTAAAAATAAAACTAAGAATGATAGAGAAACTCCCTGAGGCTATAAGCCCGAAGAACATCATTGTGAGCTTCCTTAGGGCATGATGGATATAATTTATTGATATATTTTTATAGTTAAATATTGAGTATTTTAATTAAAACATGAATAAATATATCCATCTCTCGCATATTTTCTAACATATTTTGCAGGAAGAAGAAATGATTCAAGGTGAAGAAAAATAAGGGATAACCATGGATGATTACATTATTCATAATGTGATTATAACACTGATAGTAATGTCCGTGAATTGTTTTACGCTGAAGAATAAAAGCGCAAATGGAAGAAAGTTTATGGAATGAAGCTACGTATGAAAAAGTCATCAAAACTCAACTCACCTTGGCCATCTTGAAATAGTTTCTACCACCTTAAGATATGGCATCTTAGAAAGAACTTTGGCCTTGGAATTTATCTATAAATAGGTAGTAAACTTTGTATGGAAAGGATCATCAAAAATTCATCTTGCAGAGAACTACTTTCTCTTACTCTTTTTCTTTCTTTGTCTTTTATAACTTTAAGCTTTTGTAGTTTTCTTTTGTAGAAGAAATACTACTTCTTCCTAGTCTTTATATTTTTAAAGTTTTTCTTACTCCATAATGGAGTAATCTCTTTTGTTGGGATAGTTGGTGAAACTCGGTAATATTTATAATACTTATCTCAGTTTTAATACATGCTTAGCCTGAAGTTTTTAATCACATTTTAACACTGTGCTGGAATTATAGTTTTTACTAAATCTTTATTTTCACATCCGTCTATTTTATCTCTAGGTTATTTTTATATTAATTTTGTAATTCTCACGGAGCAAAATTAATGTATAATAACTGATGAATAAAGTAGTAGAGTAAAAACTATTTTTCCAAGTCTGTAATCTTGTTTACCTCAGTTTTAATTCTCACGGAGGAATTGTTGTAGGTAAGATTATTGATTTTCCGTAAAAATATTCTCACGAAGTTTTTACTACTTTTTTAGCACAATTCATGCAAGAAAAATATTTCGGTTTAATCGTCACTAGTTATAATTTGATTAATATGCATAACCTCACTGAGCGTTATTAATTGATTATTTTCTTAGTGAGCAAAATATAATTGAATTAGAAATAAGCAATTATTCATAAGAGAAATACATGTCAAAACTGAGATATTTATTATAAGTATTACCAAGGAATTCAATGATTCCCAACTCCTTTTAAATTTATTATAAGTATTACCAAGTGAATTCAACGATTCCCAACTCCTTTTAAATTTGAAATCTTCCAGGTTCTTTATTTTAATTTAAGTAAAAATAAAAACTCACCTTTCATCAATTTGACTCTCTCAAATAGTAATTAAAATACAACAAGTCCGTAGCATAGAATACCCAATCTCTATGGGGACGATATCTTAAACTATATTAGAATTTGACAAGAACGAGCAGACAATTCCTATGCACTTTGGACCTCGTCAGGGCACGAGGTACTCAGACTTCCCCCAAGCAGGACATCCTTATCCAATCGTATGAGGTTGCAAGCACCCCACACTTAGACTTCAAACCAGTAAAAACCTGCAAAACAAAGAAACTCACCAATTAATATCCTCCAAAAGATAATAATATTTTTTTTCATTTTTTTATTTCACTTATATACAAATACAATCACGGGTTGCCTCCGGAGAAGCGCCTTATTTAATGTCGTGGCACGACATAACCCAAACTCAATACTTTTTCCTTCAACTTGAGCTTATGAATCGCCTCCCCAATTGTAGCTTAACTCTCTGATTGTGCTCTTGAGGTGGCACAAGTTCTAGCATACCAAAAACTAAGTGTCTCCCTTTGCGTGTAGCCGCTAACTCAAGAATATCTTCAAATGTCGGCTATGCTCTTGATCAAGCACCAAATATACTATTTTGTAGTCCTTGGCCTTGGCCTTCAAACGAGGATTGTCATCTTGCCTAGATGGTAGTGAAAATTCCATAGTGTAAGCCTCATTCACCTCATCCTTCAACTCTTTCACTGGCTCAAAAGGATCAATTTCCATGTCTCCCTCTAAAACTAGTGTTGAAAAGTGTCTAGAATGTGGTGCAACCCACTCGCACTGCACTATATTGACATCCCCTTTCTTGCACGACTTAGAGTCAACTAGAATTTCAGATTCAGTTTTTGTGTCTGACTCTAGTACCACATCTTCATCTTTGACATCTTCCCACACCATATGGCTAAATGGTTGGCTTTCAACTTTTATCTCCTCCAATGGAAATTCACTTTTTAGATCTTGAACTATAGCCATGATTTCTTCTTCTAATTCCATGTCTTCTTGGCTAGGTTGTTGAATTCCCAATAATGCAGCCAACTGATTCACTTGAGCTTCTATGCAACTTAGTTGTGCTCTACGTCTGTCCCAGATCTTCTTCAATTCAGCTTCATACTCTTCCTCATTATCCTCCACTTCATCGCACCTACTATTATCATAAGAGAAAGAAGTACTATCATAATAGGGGCTCGGAGAAGGATACGATGTATTAACACAACCTTAAAAATGATCACCTATCCACATGTGATTTCCTGATGCCATAATTTTTTTTATATAAAGTAAACAAATATGTACAGAGGCGAAGTTAATTGAACTAACAAACTCAGCTATCCTAAAAGCTAGAAATACACCGTGTTCCCCGGCAACGGCGCCAAAATTTGATCACGCCCAACTATACCTAATAAAAGAGACTAAGCGGTCGCGGCAAATATAGCTCGGTATTTTAAGCCCCGAGGTCGAATCCCACAGAGAATACGACTCCTAGCAGTTAATCTAGCTAAATTATCTACTCAACCAACTTCAAGAGTATATCTTTGTTGATGGTTTATAACTAATACTACTTGACAAGAAAGTAAATAACAAGTGCCAAAAGATAGATTTTATTCAAGAGATGGAAAACCTAGGATTGATTTCCCCGACTCCTAACTTGTGCTAAAATATTGTGCTATCAATTTTCCCTAACTCTTCTTATTGAACAAGTGCTCCAAGTTTACAACTACCCACTTCCGTTAAATAATCATAACTTTCATTAGTTAACTATTTCAATTAACTATTGAACATAGGGAGGACTACACTTATAGTTCACAGTAAGGATCAATATTCCTAATTCACCGTTTTGACAACCTAAGCAATGCCTTTGTTTTAGGTTGAAATACTGCTATGTGTTTAACCCTAACTCATGAATCTATTCCTAGTAATCACAAGAATAAAGGGCACAATTAATTGGGGATCCTACTAATTAATAGCAAACAATTCGTAAACAACATAGATAGGAAGAATTAACAAAGTTAATCAATAACACAACAATTATCATCACACAAGTACGTGGAGTGGATCAATCAACCCTATAATGAATGATTTAGCTACTCATAGTCATGTTCTAAGACAGAAGATAACTAAAAGTATAGAAAACCACAAGAATATGGATGGATGGATGGATGGATGGATGAAGTAGAGCCTTGAATCTTGATCTTCTCTCTCCTTTGCCTCCTTTTGATGAAGAATAGGTCAAAAAGGTCATGTTTTGGACCTGTTGGATGCCTTTTACAACGTCCCCATAGACCCACACAAGTCGGGAATCCAAAATAAACTCATAATCAAAATATCATGATTTTAAGCCTACGGCGCGGCACAGTGCATTGCGCAGTGCGGTGCCGTAGGCCAATTTCTGCAGGCTTTCAGAAATTCTCAACTCTCTGAAGATCGTCCCTGTTGCACCGCATAGCGCAACGCCTAGCGCGGTGCAATAGGCCAAATTCACTGCATCTCCAATTCTTTTATCATTTTTCCTCCACGCCTTGGTTCACTCGACCCCCGGGCTTCTACTCAGACTTCAAAACCTTTGTTTTTCATCAATTATGCTACATATACGGCTCATATCATCAATGTAATTCCTACAATATAAAACACACCAAATAAGAGAAATTACGCCTAAAGTACCAACAAATATCGCAAGTTGAAACATAAATACGAGGCAAAAGTATAGAAATTATTGCAACATCTAGCCTCGTATCACGTATTTTTGCCCACACATGTGTATGTTGTTTTATAATTGCATATGTGCGTGTCTAATTGACAAGACTTGGATTCCGGTTAGACCGTGCGGACATCCGACAACCTCCCCTAGACCCGTTGGCCGAACCCTTTTCAGTCGAAATAACAAATTGAACACAAAACTAAGTCAACAAAAAGAGACAAGGCTTAGAAAACATAAACATACTTATATACAAATCTAAGTTGTACAGAAGGAACTACAGAAAATAACCCGATATACTAAGTTTAAGGCTATTCAGACCAGACATCTAAGAGTACAAGGAATATATACATCTCCCAAATGGAGCAAAATATGGATAATATGATAGAATTATATTTGGTGGCTATCACGGATAAAAGTTGGCTCATCCTGACAGCTGAACACGCTTCCGCTCCTCAATCACGCCTCGAACTTTGTCCTAGAGCGAAGCCTGCCAAAACAAATACATAGACAAGGAACAACAAAAGGATGAGTCGAAAGGTCTCAGTAAGTGGGGATGGCTAGCCACGTCCAAGAACAGATAAACTAGCCAGGGAGAAGATAGGAGCAGATAACAACCAGAAACTTATAAACAACCAGAAATATATATTACAAGCATAAAACATAGATCATCACATAATGTTCAACAATCTGTGCAACGAAGATGAGATGAATGCATTATGATGCAATGGGATCACATGTGCCCAAATGACTGATAACCCTCACCAGTGCGAAACTCTCATCGATACAGTGAAATATATAACTCAATATTATCCTACCCCGGCTCGGTGTTGGCACCTAATTTTGTCCCTCCTTTTTCTGAAATTGGATATAATTTAACTTAAAGGTGCAATTTGACTATTTGTGCAAAATGTGTATTAGAAAGCATGTATTTACGTGTGTTACACCCTAATTATACATTATATACATAATTGTAGTTATATCATGTAATTTTAGGCTATTTATTGAGTACGTGTTAAATTATGGTCATTTGTGTAAGTTGCTGCATTTATAACATTTCAATAATTATTTGTACCTATTCAACTTAACTTGATATTTGTGCATACTTTTCAGAGTGTAATCTCTATATATATATCTATATTTATATTTATTTTATTACTATTTGCACCTTTAGTTAAATATATGCCCAATTAAAATAACATCTTATCCAATTTCCTTACTATCCTACACCTACTGTCAAATCCAAAATCTTTTAAATAATTTCTCAACCTATTTTGCTATTCACTTATTTTCATTCTTCTTTTGTTAAATTCACCCTTTAAAATATTTATTTTTTCCTTTCGAACCTAGACGAATGCTCGTTTAGATACGTTCATACATTTTTCTTTTCCTCCTATTTTGTTTTAAATCTCAAAATATCTGCTAGTATTTTACACTTAATGTATCTGCCCATCTTTTGACACTAAGTACAAGCCTCATATCTCATCTCTCCCTAGATTACTCTATTTTCCTATTTCTGTCCAAGAATCACTCCTAAATCCCTTGATTCACTCCTATTCAAAATCCCTCAATCACCTCCCATTTTCCATAACAACTCTTTCGAATCTTTTTTTATATTCACCCATACACACAGTACACGGAAAACAGAATCAACAGATCCCTCTTGGCCTTCTTCCCCGAAAAACTAGTTCACACAAAAACACTCACTTCCCCAATGATCTTCTCCTCAAAACCAGTCATATACACATTACACACACCTTCTCTTACACAGGACCCCAATACACCCGACCCCACTTCCTTGGGGGTCTTCTTCTTCCCCACACATCTTCCACACATAGATACATACATCGACACACAAAATAGAAAATATACGCGCAGATCCCATCCCCTTTTTATCTCCTCTATTGCACCACTACTTACAAATCAGAGCATATACACAGTACACTTGACACTCCCTTTATCACCATTATATATCCATCAACTGTGACCATAAGACAACGGTACACACACACACGTCACCCCTTGTCTTTTCTCCATTTTTCAACACATACACTCCCATGCCCTTTGACCCCGATCAAAACCAACAAGAACAGACACTACAGAGATAAAAAAGAATCGGGGATAGGGAAGAGGGAAACACCGGTCTAACCATACACCCTCTTATCGTTCACACCATTAGTAAAACACCCCCATTACCACACGTAGTATACCCACAGATCAGGAATTCCTTCGACAAAAAAAATACATATACACACCCACACAAAACAAACAGAAACAGAGTGGGTGGGGAATTCACAGATTGAAAAGGGGTAATCGAGGAGAAAGCATAACAGCGGTAGTATTGATAACCATCTGTAGCACCGTCACTGCCAGAAAATTCAGTACTGATGGAGTTTCGTTTTTTCTCCCCTGTTTTGGTTGATCTGCGATAGAAACTGGAAGAGGTTGGCAGGTCGTAGCCACGCCGCTACAGCTTGGCAGTTGCTCCTCCGCCCTGCATTGGTGACGTTGCTCTGTTCACTCTCATATCAGTCTCACCGGGGTTCTGCCTCGTTGCTGTTCTGTTTCGCAGCTGGGTTTTTGACCAGCAATTGTTTCATCGCCAGTCCCATTTCCTAACTCGTTACTGTTTGTTTCTTCTAATTGATTTGCCATGTTAGTTTGCTAATGGAATATTAATGTTTTTTTCCTTTGAGAAGTTTCCTGCAGCCTTTTGATGTTGGTTTGATCGTTGAATATTTTCTCTAATTTTGGTTGACTGCGTGTAGACACATATTACACGAGTGTGGGTCTTTCAAGTACACGTTGTGCAGCTTACGGCCTATGAAAAATATTTTAATTTGAGGCCTACATAATGATTTGACGGAAATAGAATGAATTGACGGATGCTATATCAATTACAGCCAATGAAAAATATATTTACATATATTGAGGCCCCGGACTAATTTGAATATGATATTACACTTGAACAGTCCCATCCCCGTGTCCCTAAAACAAAAAGGCTATGATGACGTGTATGAGCCGTAATTTCAAAACGAGCCGGTGATGGAGTGGAGGGACCGGCACTTGGCATGGCAATACGACCGGCCGGCGTGTTTGCAGCCGTACTGATGTCCCTAACCCCTAACCCCTAACCTATTCATACAAACTTGAGCCTACACTTTTATAAAAATCCCTTTCGCCTTTATTTTAAATTACTATTATTATTATTACTATCATTATTATTTACTGACTTAACTTTATTTATTTTTTTGCGAGGTACAATTTTGAAGACGACGCTCTAAAAATGCCTTTTAATCACGCTACCTTTATTAATCTTCATTTTATTATTATTAATTTATTTTGATATACTAACTAATATGTTTTATTTTGCTAGCTGCAATTCTCTAAGGAAGAAAATTAGTAGAAAAGACTATTTTTATTCACTTTTAATTTTTATGCCTAACTTATACATTGTTTAGTTCTAGTTTGAATCCCAATTATAAAGTCCGACCGGTAACTACATTTGGTGAAGCTTGAGAGGTGCCTAACCCCTTCCTCTCAAGTTAACTTGAACCTCTTACCTAGAATTTTCGGTTCGTAGACTAAGTTTTAATTGTTAAAATTGGCTAGAAATAAAGTAGGTGCCCTAATACGCCTAGTTAAAAAATATGTTAGGTGGCGACTCTAACTCTTTACCCGTGAGTTACCCAATAAGTCAAGTCCTATTTCGAATTTTAACCGGTTGGGGTAAAAATAGGATGCGACATATGACGACTTCTTTGGGGATATCAAGGTTCAAACCATAACGGACTTTAAAACTGGGATTCTTTACTTGTTTTATTTTCTTGCCTTCCTTACTAACTTTTCTTCCTTTCCTTTTTGCAGGATTAAAGTCAATTTTAAGTTTTCGAATTTTGGTGCTCTATTATTTAAAGTGCTTGGTTATATTTTCTTTATTGTTATTTATGTTACTCACACTTCTTCCGCTCCTGGAAAGTTTACAGTTGCACACACCGCAAGCGGTTACGTAGATCTCACGGCCGTTTCACTCTCAAAAAACCCTTTCGGAGAAATGGTTAGAATCTAGTTGGTCCGTGATACAACCAACAATTCTAAATATTCCCACCCCTTGGTTGTCCGCCTGGAGGAACCATGTCCTTGTCTAGATTACCCAACTCTTAGTTGCACTCAATTTAGAAATCATGCATCATGTCATATTTAGGAAAATTTTGACTTCGGCTCGTGTTTAAGTCTACTAGTTCACCATATTTAAACAAACCAACGGGATTTCAACCGAAGGAACATTTAAATATGTTATATGTGCATTTATTTAAAATTGAACGTGTCTAATGTAGACCATTTGTTCAAATCATAACAAAATCAATTATTTATTTTTATTTACCTAAAATCGTTATTTCTAGAGTTTATACAACAAAACCAACTATTTTATAAAATTATTTTTGGATTATGAACAAAATTAATTTTTCTACGTATATGAAAATAAAATCATAGAGTTTAAATTAATTTCTTTTACTTTTAATGTAACAAGATCACTTATTTATCCCTATTTACCTAAAAGAGGAAAGTATTTCTACATTTATTTAATAATTTTTTTTTTTTTTGGGTTATGAGAACAAATGGGATGATGCAGAATACTCGTTCAATTTTAAATACCATAATCAAAATTAGGAAGGCTGAACATCCTTGGCATATTAAAGTCCATTAGCCAACTTCGTCCAAAAGCGTTATCATATGACGCCTATCGTGCATATTATGTGTACTGATCTTGTTAGGTTTACCTCCGCACAAAAGAGGTTCCTTGCATTATAAAATATGATACGCTTTGAAAATTATTATCCCAACACTGACTTGTTGTTTCATGTACTAGTTTTACTCCCACTCCCGAGGTGGACTTGTGCATTTCTTTCAAAATTCGTACATTTTTAACTTGTGCATGCATACCTTCCGTGACTCCTGGAAACTTTCTAAATCGTGCATTGAAAACACAGTGGTTACAACCACCTCTTCCCTCACATAAAAATTCCTTTAGGCAGAACGACTTGGAATCTATTTGGTCCGAGACACTCCCGCTCCCGAGTCGTCCGTTTGGGAGGATAATAAAACCCGGTCTAGCTAACTCCATTTCTTAGTAGCGGCACTAGGAATCATGCATCATGACATGTCATTAGTCGACTTGTTCCAAAGTCCAATATACCAACTTGTTCAATCCGAATGGGTTTTTAACCCCCAAAGAGCATTGAACATGATCTATTTGCATTTGCTTAAAAGATTGAACGTGCAAAATGTGGACAGTTCATTGGCATCGTTCTATTCAAAGGCACAAAGGTTACTTAATAGGCGTCAAAAGCCCAAATTAAATCAGAAATGATCGTTTATCCATAAACTGTTGGCATTATTCTGTATTCAATGCCATTCAAAGGCACGTAGGTAACCTAAGAGGCGTTAAAAGCCCGAATTGAATCAGAAACGACCGTTTATTTTCAAATAATTGGAATCATTCTGTATTCAATGCTATTCAAAGGCTTAAATGGTAACTGAAGAGGCACTAAAAGCCCAAATCTCTTGATAGATGGGATGACACATAACGCACGTTTATCTTTTAAGCATTATATAAAGACTTGACATCTATGGCATGTCTAGTGCAAGCAAACCCGAGGGAAACTGCTAAACACGAAACGCGGAAGAAAACAATAAGAAATAAAAGATAGAAGCAAGACAAGACTTGCTTCGATTCGAAAGAACAGTGAGGAACTTGTCTCAAGCTCGATCGAATGAAGGTCAAGAATCACCTATACTAAGCAACAATCCTCAAGAAAGACAACGCTTCTTTCAAATGGAATGACCAACAAGAAAATGTTCAAACGACTCACACCGATTGACACAAGTTCTTTAAAATCCCACGTCGGGGTTCGGCTCCATCAGAGACTCACAATAGCACTTGCTATGTTTTTCATACAACAACTTGATGCCTACAACTGAAATGTAAATGGAATATTTATAGGCTATGCTAAGGATAAAATAGTAAATGGTCACAGGTGACCAAATAAAACAAGCCACGCAGGGCTGAGTTAATGTATGTGTTCGGCAGCCTTGACTTCGGTGCTTGGTTGCTTGCTCGAACACATTTGTCATCGGACGCTCGCTTGACTTCGATCTCAATTTGTGGTGTTCGGTTCCTTGTTGCTCGGCGCCAAGAGCTGGTGTTCGGTCACTTTGTCCCTGGGCTCAAATGCAAAGACGTAGCCTTCGGTTCTTGAGCTCGGCCACTCAGCTTTGGAGTAGTTGCCTTCCTTCGGCCAAGCCAAGTGAATATGAACATCGTGCAGAAGTTTGGCTTGGCTTCATGTTATTGGCCTTGGCATATCGAACACTTGATCAGCACGTGTTCGGACTGCATCATCCTCCCCTTCTTGAGAAGATTTTGTCCTCGAAATCGAGCCCTCCTCGTCCTCCGAAGTTTGACCTACAACACAAGGAGCTAAGTCAGCAACACTAAAGGTGTTGGACACGTTATACTCACCAGGGAGGTCGATCACATAAGCATTGTTGTTGATCTTGGTCAACACTTGAAAAGGACCATCCCCTTGAGGAGCCAACTTTCCTTTCCTTTGGTTCTGGAAGCGTTCCTTTCGGAAGTGAACCCAAACCCAATCCCCCTTATTTAATTCCAACTTTTTACGCCCTTTGTTTTTCTTTGATGCAACCTTTGCATAAGCTTCCTCGAGGTTCTTCTTCACCTTTGCATGCAATTCGATCAAGGCAGTGGCTCGTCGAGTACCTTCAAAATCAATCATAGAATCTCGAGGCAATGGGGTTAAATCAAGTGGAATCAAATGATTAAAACCATACACACATTCGAATGGGGTCATATTGATCATTCGATGCACCGTTTGATTGTATGCAAAATCCATCATGGGCAAACGATCAGCCCAGTTTCCGACTTTACCTTTGGTCATTGCTCTAAGCAAAGATCCCAAGGTTCGATTAACTACCTCGGTCTGTCCATCAATCTGAGGATGGTGAGACGTCGAGAATAGTAATTTGGTGCCGAGGGCACCCCACAAACATTTCTAAAAATGACTCAAGAATTTTGAGTCTCGATCACTCACAATAGTACGAGGCACACCATGCAATTTCAACACATTAGAAACAAACAAGGTAGCTACATGTTGTGCATCATCACACTTTTGCAAGGAATAAAGTGAGCCATTTTTTAAAAGCGGTCAACTACGACGAAGATGCTATCATGTCCTCCCCCCGACCTCGGTAACCCCAACATAAAGTCCATGGATATATCAACCCAAGGTCGATCAGGCACAGGCAACAGGCAACGGGGTATACAAACCATGAGGGTTGGATTTCGATTTAGCTTTCTTGCAAACGAGACAAGCGTTGCAAAGCTTTTCCACATCTCGTCGCATTTTGGGCCAATGGAACTGCTCGGTTAAGATACCAAGAGTTTTGTCGACACCGAAGTGTCCCATCAGACCTCCGGAGTGAGCTTCTCGAACTAAGAGCTCTCTCCACAATGACGCTGGCACACAAAGCCTCCTATTCTTGAAGAGTTAGCCATCGTGCCACCGATATTTCTCAACCCGTCGGCCACTCAAGATTGCATCACGAACGCATTTCAGCTTGGGATCGTCTTCGTACATCGTCTTGATGCTTTCGAATCCCATGAGCCTAGAGGCGAGAGTGGTCGCTAAGGCAAATTTCCTTGATAGCGCATCGGCCACAACATTATCTTTTCCCTTTTTGTAATGAATTACATAGGGAAAGCTTTCAATGAATTCTACCCACTTGGCATGCCTTCGGTTCAATTTCTACTGACCTCGGAGATGTTTCAAAGACTCATGATCACTTTTCATCACAAATTCTCGAGGCCACAAATAATGCTGCCAATGGGCGAGTGCTCGAACGAGGGCATACAACTCCTTATCATACGTTGAGTAATTCAAGGTTGCACCCTTAAGCTTTTCGCTAAAATAAGCGATCGGCTTCGATTCTTGCATCAGCACTCCTCCGATCCCAACTCCGGACGCATCACACTCGACTTTGAACGCTTTGCTGAAGTCAAGGAGTTGTAACAACGGGGCAGAGCAAAGCCTCCGTTTCAACTCTTGGAAAGCCCTTTCTTGGGACTCTCCCCATACAAATGGATGGTCTTTCTTTATCAGCTCAGTCAAATGAGCTGCCACGGTGCTAAAGTCACGAACAAACCTTCGGTAAAAGCTAGCTAAGCCATGGAAGCTACGAACTTGTGATAACGAGGTTGGGGTTGGCCAATCTTTGATGGCTTCGACTTTTGACTCGTCGACTTCAACACTATTAGCACTGACAACGAATCCTAGAAAGACTATACATTCGACACAAAAGGCACATTTCTTGAAGTTAGCATATAACTTCTCTTCTCTAAGCTTATCAAGCACTAGCCTTTGGTGTTCAACATGTTCATCCATAGATTTACTATAAACAAGTATGTCATCGAAGTAAACGACAACAAATTTATTTATGAACGGTTTGAGCACATGGTTCATCAGTCGCATGAATGTGCTCGGTGGATTGGATAAGCCAAAAGGCATCACCAACTATTCATAGAGACCGAACTTGGTCTTGAATGCGATTTTCCACTCATCTCCTGGTTTCATTCGGATTTGGTGGTAACCGGACCTGAGGTCTATCTTCGTAAAGCATGAAGAACCACTTAACTCGTCTAGCATGTCATCTAATCGAGGGATAGGATGACGATACTTTACCGTTATTTTGTTGACTGCTCGGCAATCAACACACATTCGCCATGTTCCATCTTTCTTTGGGACAAGTATAATAGGAACGACGCAAGGACTCAAGCTCTCTCAAACAAGGCCCTTGTTCAGCAATTCATCAACCTGTTTTTGGAGCTCTTTGGTGTCTTCGGGATTATACCGGTATGCAGGTTTGTTGGGGATTTGAGACCTTGGTATGAAGTCAATTTGGTGCTCGATTCCTCTCAACGGAGGTAATCCACCTGGCATTTCTTCGGGAAACATGTCTCCGAAGTCCTACAAAACACTTTGTACAGCACTAGGCAAAGGGTTATCGTTATAAAAATCATCATTAGAGTTTAGAAAGATACCCTTGTGCACGAGGCATATCATCATCTGATTGTTGTCGTTGCCTCGTAGAAACTCACCCGGTTGCATGATTGCACAGATTCCTTTTGCTTCGGGCAGTGAGTTTGTGTCTTCGGCTCCCAATTTTGCTCCCATCGGAAGCTTAGCTTTGGCCGCTTCTTTCAGTTCTTTCATCCATTTATAGTCCTCGGTGACTTGTTTTGGAGACAAGGGTTTGAATATAAAACTCTTCCCTTCGAGCCTTGCAGTGTAAGTGTTGGATCTTCCATTGTGAACAACCGACCGGTCATACTGCCATGGTCGACCCAATAGCAAATGACAAGCTTGCATCGGCACCACATCGAACATCATTTCATCTTGATATTCTCCAATTCTAAACTTGATCCACACTTGTTTGACAACCCTCAATTCTCCACACTCGTTCAGCCATTGCAATTTGTAAGGTTGGGGATGCTTCAATGTAGGTAGTCCCATTTGTGAAACCAAGGTTTGGCTCACTACATTTGCACAACTACCTGAGTCAATGATCATCGAACACACCTATTCCCTCACTCAACATCGGGCATGGAAAAGATTTTCTCTTTGGTTGTCCTCTTCTTCAAGAGTCATGCAGCTCAAATTCCTTCGAATCACAAGAAACATTTCCGGATGATCAGCCTCGGTAGCTTCATGATCATCATCACCTTCAGCTCGGTCAATCTCCTCGATAAATTCCTCCTCGGTGTCACTCGCTTGCTCATGGATAGTTCCATCTTCGAGCAAAAGCATAACTTTGCGAGTTGGACACTCTTTTGCCATGTGACCGTAACCTTTGCATTTATGACACTGAATATTTGAAGCACTAGGAGAGTTGAGTTGAACTTTACCTCCCACTTCTCTTGGCTAGTTAACGGTCACACCCCTCTCGAAGGGTTTCTTCGAATCTCGAACAGTGTTAGCACTTGCTAGATTAGCACTCTTCCATTCTCTTCCTCGGTTCAAAGGAGTAGAAGTAGTGACTCCTCGATACCGGCTAGCCTTATCGTCCTTTACCAATTTCTCAGCTTCGGTGGCAGCTTCGAACAGATCTTCCAACATGTGGTACACGTGAAGCCTCAATTGAGATGACACATCCCGAGCTAAGCCATTTTTTAATCGAATAGTGGCTTTCTCTTCATCTTCTACCAGATCAAGATTCAATCGAACTCTTTCGAACTCATCATGATACTCTTGGACTAACTTGGACCCTTGCTTTAACTCATAGAGCTTTTGTAATTGAGTTTGCCGGTACTTGGCACTCAATTACTTAGCATCCATTGCTCTCTTCAGTTGTGCCCAAGTAATGACTTCGGGATAGGCATTCCTTCATCTATGCCTTTTGTCAGCTTCCCACCATGTAAATGCATACGCTTCGAACGAAGTAATGGCATGGGCAGCTTTTCTCTTTTCGGTCATCTCATTGGTTTCGAAGATGCGCTCCATTTTAAGCTTCCATTCAAGATATTCATCTGGATCACTAGTTCCTTTAAAGGGTGGAATAGTGATCTTAACACTGCTCAAGTTTGAGTCTCGAACACCACGAACTTGTTCGGGATACTCATCATAGTGATCATCAGTCTCACGCTCAATATGTCGATCAACATTTACGCCTCGGCCTCGACCTCGAAAATTTCCACGACCTCGGTGAGCTTTCCTTCGTTGAGCGAATGGCTGCTCATAATCAGGTTCGGCATCAGGAAGTTCTCCTTCGTCCACCTTTTCATCAACGACCTCAATTTGTCTTCGGGCCATTGGGAGTGGTATTCTTTCACTTCGGGGAATGCCCAAGTGTTGATTCTCAGCTTGGGGATTGCCCAAGTTTTGTTGTGTTTGGGGATTGCCCAATTCTTCTCTTCGAATTGCCTCGCTTTTCAACTGATGTTGTCGAATAAGCTCAGGTTTCATCGGAGTGGAGTTGCTAGTTCCAGCGCCGGACCCAGGTAAGGCCACGGACATACTTCCTTGCTCGAGTTGAGCTACTCGAGCACTCACTCCTCTTACTTCGGCACTGATGCCTTGTATCGCAGCCATGAGATCGGCTAACGACACTTCGGGCTTCTCAATGCCTTTGCCATCGCCTCCATTCCCAGCCATGGTACCTGCACAAATCAAAGACCAAACAAAATGTTAAGGTTAGAAATCACCTCACACTCTCCCTCACCTTTGATGGGTGGCACTCGGGTCCACTCAATTTAGGGGTTTGGTTTTGGTCACTCAAGAACTTGCAGTCAATGGCTTCCTCGGTTGATCAACTTCTCTCAGTTCCTTCGAATTTGACAAGTTACAATGTCTCCTTTGGGATGAGTGAATTGATATAACTCGATGGAACGGACGCTATTTACTCTGCGCTTCGGGAAGTCAAAGAATTTTCTACGAAAGTTGGACTTCGGTCACCCCACGCACGAGTTCCTATTAGCTCAAATGAGTTAGTACGACCTTGAGTAGGAATAATTACTCAAAAGATCCACTAACTAGATTTATCGAACAAAAGAACAGTGAAAACCTAGGAGAATTTACCCTTTGATTCCTCTTCGGAATCTTTTCGGCCACACCAACTCTTGACCGTACAAGAGTGGTCCCTCCTTGGTACGGATAAGGTTTTACCTTATCCAATTCCCTTTTTTAGCCGACAACTTTTCACCTAGGGTTTTGATCTTTACACTTTTTCTTCTTCAAAGGAACAGTGAAGGTTTTGCTCCGGCGTACGGACAACTTAAACTTTGTTCACTGACCACGAGTTTGTAACAGAATTTGCTCCCTTTAACTCCGGTAACAACAGTAACGGAGGAATGTAGTCCAAAGTTCTTGGGCTAAGAATCAGCTCTTTCGTGTTCGTACACTGTCACTATTGTAACAATTTTCCGGTGTACGGACACGATTCGAATCACAGAACTTTGAAAACTTAAGCACAAACAAACCCAAATCAATCAAGAACCACCAGTCTCCATCGGTAACAACCAAAACATACTGGGGTTCAAATTCAATCACCACTAAGCTCAAAACAGTCCAAATTTTCGTCGAGAAACCCTAGTCTCAAACATTGTACGTCGGGTACTCAAATTGATCCTTAGACAGTGGTGAACACAAGTCAATGGTTGTTTGATTCAAACAACCAACAAATCAACCAAAATTTTTGAATTTTTCTTTTTCTACATTTTTTTTTTGTAAACACCATAGCAACAACAATCAACAATAAGGAAGAAAGCTGAAACTGGAGACACAAGCACGAATAAGCGAATAGGATTTGAGGTTGTAAGAACAAACTCAAACCTTGCTCTGATACCAAGATGGTGCAAGCAAACCCGAGGGAAACTGCTAAACACGAAACGCGGAAGAAAACAACAAGAAATAAAAGATAGAAGCAAGACAAGACTTGCTTCGAGAACAGTAAGGAGCTTGTCTCAAGCTCGATCAAATGAAGGTCAAGAATCACCTATACTAAGCAACAATCCTCAAGAAAGACAACGTTTCTTGCAAATTGAATGACCAACAAGAAAATGTTCAAACGACTCACACCGATTGACACAAGTTCTTTAAAATCCCACGTCGAGGTTCGGCTCCATCGGAGACTCACAATAGCACTTGCTATGTTTTTCATACAACAACTTGATGCCTACAACTGAAATTTAAATGGAATATTTATAGGCTATGCTAAGGATAAAATAGTAAATGGTCACAGGTGACCAAATAAAAAAGCCACGCAGGGCTGAGTTACTATATGTGTTCGACAGCCTTGACTTCGGTGCTTGGTTGCTTGCTCGAACACATTTGTCATCGGGTGCTCGCTTGACTTCGAACTCAATTTGTGGTGTTCGGTTCCTTGTTGCTCGGCGCCAAGAGCTGGTGTTCGGTCACTTTGTCCCCGGGCTCAAATGCGAAGATGTAGCCTTCGGTTCTTGAGCTCGGCCACTCAGCTTTGGAGTAGTTGCCTTCCTTCGGCCAAGCCAAGTGAATATGAACATCGTGCAGAAGTTTGGCTTGGCTTCGTGTTATTGGCCTTGGCGGATCGAACACTTGATCAGCACATGTTCGGGCTGCATCAATGTCAAAAGTCCATAAGCAAATTTTGTCTAAAGTGTCTAAAGGGTTCTCAACTCATAACGACACATCACTTCATATCCTCTGTTGCATTGCTTTAAAAAGCATGTGCAACATGTTGATCATTTTTCTCATAGTAAAGCAAATCTTAGGCATTTTTCTTCTCTTTTTCCCTGTCGTCCTTCACCTTTTCCAAAAGATCATGGTCAATAGAACATTCGACATGGTTGCTGAAATCGCTCAGCTAGAATCTTTTGGGGATGGATCAGCATGAAAAACGGTCGCCTGGCTATGATCTAATTTACTAACAGTATTTAGTATTTTCCTTCTCTTACACTGTTCCAATATGAGCCAATGCAATAAAGTCCAAATAAATGCAACATTCTCCTTTAGGCTCTACATTTTGTTAGCAAACAAAATGATGCGTGTGGCACAAAGCACTTCTAAAAATCATCGTGCGAAAAGCGGTTCTTTACATTATAGGATGCATTTTTCTTAATTGACATGTGTGCACAATGCATGAACTTGTATGTTGCTCTAGGTCTCTAAGGGAATCCCTTCCCAAATCCCATCTCCTCCCCAGACAGGCATCTCATCTCCCTCTCCCTACTCTACACCCAAATTCTGATATCTAAAATCTTTCACATGTCCAAACTATCTCTAACTCACTACCCAACTCAAAACCTATTATCCAAATGTTGGGTTAAGTCGAATACCAAGGCAAAAGATATTTTCTGTCGCACAACACAATCTATTCCTTACACAACATCTTTACCACTTCGCATTGACATCCAACTGCTCATCTCCCGCTTAAACAAGCGTCGGTTTCCTTGCCTTGACTGCTACATAAAGCACTTGGGCAATCTCTTGTAATATTTATGCGTTCTATCGCAACCTCCAAATTCAAGCGCATCATCCGCGGTCTAGGCATTCTCTTAAGTTTACGTGTCATTCTTTGCTTTAAGACTTTGCTAATATGCCCACACAATTTTGTGCATTTCACCACTTTGTTACGGTTGCTTCATACTTGAACACCGAAGTTGGTCAAGAATTTGCATTTAAAAAGCCGAAATGGCAAGCCAAGCTGAAAACACCTTACTCTGTAACAAAGTCCTTTGGACCACCAGCATATGACACCAAGAGCATTCAATTCCATTCCCATACTCACACGAGAGTCACAACAAAGAAATCCGATCGCTATACGACCAAGCTCACAAACCTCACATCTTTATTCTTTTGGCTCAGTCAAAAGAGATTGCACCCGAACTTACACAATAAACAACCTCCCCTCTGTCAAGACTTCCAACGACAATCTTAGCAAGCTCCACATACAAGACCTTGCAACTTTACTCCTTAGCCCAATCAAAAGATATTGCACCCAACAGACAAACCACTCCATAGATGCCCATTTCTCAATTCGATCCCAACAAGATCTACACTAGTCATCCAGCACTAGAACACAAAGTTTAGAGTCTGATTGACCCAAAGCAAAACAGTGGTACAACAAAAACCAACAAAGGGAAATTGCAACTCCCAAACCACAAAAACACTTTTTGCACAAACCGATCCATCAAAATTGGCTCCATGACTTTTGAAAGCACAAAACATGAAGACACCCCATCACAACTTAAGACAAATACAACTTTGAGCAATCTCCAAATCCAGCAAAATCCAAACACCGAACTTCAGTCTGAGTATGCAAATATCCACATACTCATAATCGTCGATATATCCAATCGCCACACTAAAGGACGAATGCAGATTTTAGCCAATACATTGGTGTTCAGTGCAATGCAACCACCTTCTCTTGGTGATCTGGCATAGGTAATAAACTGGGGCAGAATTTTTGAGGAACCCTCAAAAATTCCAAAAGACGCAAACTTGACACTGGGGCAGAAATTTTTGAGATCCCCTCAAAAATTTCAAGAAAGGCATCATAAGAGCAACACGATAGCCTTCTTAGCACATTGCATGACGTAACAATGGAATTCTATGTGTCGCACTTTACTTTCCTTTTGTTTGCAGGGTATACAGCCTGAAGGGTAGACAACCCAATGAAGAAACAACATGACAAGGGGACGATTATACAAGATATAGCAGCAGAGTGCAACACAACAAATACGCAAGTCGACCCCTCTAGAAAAATCACAAATTTTCTTTGATCGCAGGTTTATACAGGTACCGAGTATACCTAACAACTCTTGCAAAGCAACATTCATCAACACGACAAGCATAGAATCCATGTCGGTGGATATATAGGGTCTGCATCGGTGGACATCACATCAATTTGAAAGGCATAGAATCCATGTCGGTGGATATATAAGGTCCGCGTCGGTGGACATAACATCAATCTGAGAGGCATAGAATCCATGTCGGTAGATATATAGGGTCCGCGTCTGTAGACATGACATCAACTTGAGCATAGAATCCATGTCAGTCGATATATAGGGTCCGCGTCTGTGGACATGACAAGCATAGAATCCATGTCGGTGGATATATAGGGTCCGCATTGGTAGACATGACATTAATTTGAGAGGCATAGAATCCATGTCGGTGGATATATAGGTCCGCATCGATGGACATGACACCAATTTGAGAGGCATAGAATCCATGTTGATGGATATATAGGGTCCGCAGCGGTGGACATGACATCAATTTGAGAGGCATAGAGTCCATGTCGGTGGATATATAGGGTCCGGGTCTGTGGACACAACAAGCATTGAATCCATGCCGGTGGATATAAAGGGTCCGCAGCGGTGGACATGGCATCAATTTGAGAGACATAGAATCCATGTCGGTGGATATATAGGGCGGCATCGGTGGACATGACATCAATTGAAGGAGCATAGAATCTGCGTCGGCAGATATATAGGGTTCATAATGGTGAACATGACAATAATTTGCAGAAGAGTAAGGTCCGCATCGGTGGGCATAGCATTGGAAAAATACTTGGATAAGACACCAATCAAACAAGCATAAGACAAAACAGCCACTCAACTCAACAGGGAAGTTTAATTTACCTTCATCTTTATCTTTATTTGAATTTATCCTGATTTTGCTGTAGGGTGCTCCCCGACCTCTCGACAAACCCCCGCGCATTACTCTCACACTTGTCCCCATAAAATCACTACCAATTGTGCAACTACAAAACCTCAAACACATACAAAACAAAAGGCTTAATCCTACAGACGATGCTTTTGCCACACCCGCAAGCTACCTATTTTGCCGAGTTCCAAAGTGTTGAAAGCTACAGTTCCGTACTCGCACCAGTGGTCTACCTAATCCTTCCTTGTCGATTGGGTGTCAGTTTCGTATGCCTTCCTATTTGTGGCCATCTGCATCAATCGTGCGTGTTTTCGTCTTAATCGTGCCCATCTATTTGAATCGTGCGTATTTATAAAACTCAATCCTCAAATATTTCCCAGCTCAGTCAAGGCAATATTGAAGGCGAGATTACTCATTTATCGCGATGAAGTGGAAACTATGTACATATAAACTCCTCTTTATGGGTGTGAGCGCGCCACAGTTTCGTAACTAGGACGATTATAAGCCTCTTTTCCCACGCTCGATCTACGAATGTTATCTCATCTTTGGTAGTATTTTTTTTCCATCCTTCATTTATCTCGCCAAAAGGCAAAGCATACACGAATCTAAACTTTACATACTGGGATAAGTTTAGTTTTTACATCCAAAATCGTGCGTCATAAATATCTCACACAGACAACATGCCATTCTAGAACTACACACGGCCTGATTCTCGTGAAATCCGAGATATGTAGAAAACTCAGAGAACGGGGCTCGGCCAAAAAATACCCCAAAACTCTTATTTTCCCTTTTCAATCATTTTGCATGCCAGTCGTGACAAATTGGCTACTCCATCAACTATCTTTGCCCGAAGATTCTTTCATCATCCCCGGGCAAAGAGGGGCAGCTGTTGACACCCAACTTTGTCCCTCCTTTTTCTAAAATTGGCTATAATTTAACTTAAAGGTGCAATTTGGCTATTTGTGCAAAATGTGCATTAGAAAGCATGTATTTACGTGTATTACACCCTAATTATACATTATATACATAGTTGTGGTTATATCATGCAATTTTAGGCTATTTGTTGAGTACGTGTTAAATTATGGTTATTTGTGCAAGTTGCTGCATTGATAACATTTCAATAATTGTTGGTACCTATTTGTACTTATTCAATTTAACTTGATATTTGTGCATACTTTTTTGTGTATGATCTCTATATATATTTATATTTATGGCATTACTATTTTGCACCTTTAGTTAAATATATGCCCAATTAAAATAACATCCCGTCCAATTTCCTTACTATCCTACACCTACTGTCAAATCCAAAATATTTTAAGTAATTTCTCATCCTATTATGCTATCCACTTATTTCATTCTTCTTTTGTTAAATTCACCCTTTAAAATATTTATTTTTTCCTTTCGAACCTAGACGAATGCTCGTCTAGATACGTTCATACATTTTCCTTTTCTTCCTATTTTATTTTAAATCTCAAAATATCTCCTACTATTTTACACTTAGCGTATCTGCCCATCTTTTGACACTAAGTACAAGCCTCATATCTCATCGCTCCCTAAATCACTCTATTTTCCTATTTCTGTCCAAGAATCACTCCTAAATCCCTTGATTCACTCCTATTCAAAATCCCTCAATCACCTCCCATTTTCCTTAACAGCTCTTTCGAATCTTTTCTTGTATTCACCCATACACACAGTACACGGAAGACAGAATCAATAGATCCCTCTTGGCCTTCTTCCCCGAAAAACTAGTTCACACAAAAACACTCACTTCCCCACCGATCTTCTCCTCAAAACCAGTCATATACACATTACACACGCCTTCTCCTACACAGGAACCCCATACACCCGACCCCACTGCTTTGGGGGTCTTATTCTTCCCCACACATCTTCCACACATAGATACATACATCGACACATAAAACAAAACATATACGCGCAGACCCCATCCCCTTTTTATCTCCTCCATTGCACCACTACTTACAAATCAGAGCATATACACAGTACACTTGACACTCCTTTTATCACCATTACATATCCATCAACGGTGACCATAAGACAACGTTTCACACACACACGTCACCCCTTGTCTTTTTCTCCATTTTTCAACACATACACTCCCATGCCCTTTGGCCCCGATCAAAACCAACAAGAACAGATACCACACAGATCAAAAAGAATCGGGGATAGGGAAGAGGGAAACACCGGTCCATACACCTTCTTCTCGTTCACACCATCAGTAAAACACCCACATAATAGTACACCCACAGATCAAGAATTCCTTCGACAAACAGAACACATATACACACCCACACAAAACAAACAGAAACAGATTGAGTGGGGAATTCACAGATTGAAAAGGGGGAATCAAGGAGAAAGCATAACAGTGGTAGTATTGACAACCACCGGTGTCCGGTAGCACCGTCACTTCCAAAAATTCCGTACTGACGGAGTTTCGTTGCTTCTCCCCTGTTTTAATTGATCTGTGATGGAAACTGGAAGAGATTGGTGGGGTCGTAGCGACGCCGCTACAGCTTGGCAGTCGCTCCTCCACCCTGCATTGGTGATGTTGCTCTGTTCACTCCCATATCAGCCTCACCGGGGTTCTGCCTTGTTGCTGCTCCGTTTCGTTGCTGGATTTTGACCAGCAATTGTTTTGTCGCCGTACCCATTTCCTACCTCATTACTGTTTGTTTCTTCTTATTGATTTGCCATGTTGGTTTGCTAATGGAATACTAATGCTTTTTTCCTTTGAGAAGTTTCCTGCATATTCACCTTTTGATGTTGGTTTGACCGTTGAATATTTTCTCTGATTTTGGTTGACTGTGTGTAGACACATATTACACGAGTGTGGGTCTTTCAAGTACATGTTGTGTAGCTTACGGTTCTATGAAAAATATTTTAATTTGAGACCTACACAATGATTTGACGGAAATACAATGAATTGACGGATGTTATATCAATTACGGCCAATGAAAAATATATTTATATATGTTGAGGCCCCGGGACTAATTTGAACATGATACTACACTTGAACAGGCTCATCCTCGTGTCCTTAAAACAAAAAGGCTATGATAACGTGTATGAGCCGTAATTTCAAAACGAGCCGGTGATGGAGTGGTGGGACCGGCACTTGGCATGGCAACACGACCGGCCGGCGTGTTTGCAGCCGTACCGACGTCCCTAACCCCTAGCCTATTCATACAAATCTGAGCCTACACTTTTATAAAAATCCCTTTCGCCTTTATTTTAAATTACTATTATTATTATTATTATTATTATTATTATTATTATTATTATTATTATTATTATTATTATTATTATTATTTTTATTATTATCATTATTATTTACTGACTTAACTTTATTTATTTTTTGCGAGGTACAATTTTGAAGACGACGCTCCAAAAATGCCTTTTAATCTCACTACCTTTATTAATCTTCATTTTATTATTATTAATTTATTTTGATATACTAACTAATCTGTTTTATTTTGCTAGGTGCAATTCTCTAAGGAAGAAAATTAGTAGAAAAGACTATTTTTATTCACTTTTAATTTTTATGTCTAACTTATACATTGTTTAGTTCTAGTTTAAATCCCAATTACAAACTCCGCTTGGTAACCACATTTGGTGGAGCTTGAGAGGTGCCTAACCCCTTCCTCTCAAGTTAACTTGAACCTCTTACCTAGAATTTCTGGTTCGTATACTAAGTTTCGGAGTTAATTGTTAAAATTGGCTAGAAACAAAGTAGGTGCCCTAATACGCCTAGTTAAAAAATATGTTAGGTGGCGACTCCAACTCTTTACCCGTGAGTTACCCAATAAGTGAAGTCCTATTTCGAACTTTAACCAGTTCGGGTAAAAATAGGATGCCACACTCGGGATACTCATCGAATCCAGCGGTATAATATACAATCTGAGCGGAACACTCCTGCCCCCTTTAGCGGAATACTATACAACATGTTACCAAGCTCAATCATGAAATGTAGGATGCACTGCAATGTTGTCATGCCCTGGCATAGTAAACACGCTCTACAATCCTACAAAAACTCATAACTTAATAGAATACTCCTATTTCCCCAAGTTTCATTTCCATAATCGTATCAGAACTTCTATCTTCTACATAATCAAGTCTTAAACTTAACAATTGATGTTTACGATAATCTCAGAATACTTTAGTACTTAAGTAGATACTACATCTAAAATAATACAGTCAAGAAATAAACAAGTTATGGCGTAGTAAGTACGCCTAAAGGTAGCTATACACGCAAGAATATGTGGGTAGAAGTTCCACAAAGCTGAAGGCTGTCCAAAGAATGGATTAAACCACTTACCTTAACCCTGTTAAGTACTTAATGCCTTCCAAGCAACTCTTCAAACAACTCAAGGTAATCTCAAAACAGCAAGGACAGTCCAAATCCAAGCTTTTTCACCTTGAAGAACCCTCAAATTCAACAACAAGATGAGAGATATGAATCATCTGACCTTTACGCACTTTTCGAGGGTCGATTCACATTATAACCTCGTAGATATTAATCTAATTAGGAGAGGTACACTTAAAGGGTATTTGGTACTGTTTTGAATAAGAGAAGAATGAAATATTAAAGTTGAAACGAGTAATATATACACTACGAAGTTCCACCGCCTCAATCTCCAAGCAGGTGGTTAAGCTGCCTGCTTGGTAGCTTGAGCTGTCCGACTTTGGACGCTTATATCTCCATACTTCGATGTCCTATTGACGAACAGTATGTGAATTTAGAAACTAGACACATGGAGCTTTAATTCCATATAATGATATCCCCTTAAATCTCAGTAGATTGGAAGAAAACTGCATCGCAATATGACCCGTTAACCTGCCTGTGAAGCTGCTTACCGTGCAGATTTTTTGCACCAGCAGCTGCATGTCTGCTTTGGGTCCAAATTGGACCTCAAAGGCTAGGAATGATCCTAAATTTGGTAAAAAAGTCATACAAGACTTGTGAGTATGGGTGTCAAACGGGTAGGGGTCTACCCGTCAAAACCCGAACCCGGACTCATTAAAACCCGACCCCACCCGGACCCGCAAAAACCCGGACCCGGACCCGTAGACCCCCTAAAATACCCCTACCCGAACGGGTTTTTTTTTCTTAACAAATACCCGTATCCGTTAAGACCCGTCAAAATTATGGGGTATTAATGGATATACCCGTACCCATACCCGTTAAAATAAACTGAGTAATAAAACTTGTACGTGGAGAGAAATGTATACACAAGTTTTCCACTCATGGTTTAATTTGTTTTGTGTCCATATTGTTAGTAGTGAAATATGTTCAAGAGAAACAAATTATTTATTTAATTAAAAAATACTTTATATTCCATAATAAATCAACACTTTGAAGTTTGAATATATATTACTCTAATATGGTATAGAACTTCAACTATTAATTTCGATATATACCTCAGAAAATAAGCTACTTGGAGTCGGACAAAGTAATTATGGGATCGTATTTATTAGAAAATATAATTATTTGGGCTGGAGTTCCTACCAACGATACAAGTAGCAGATGCATTGATGAACTTAATTTTTATTTGAGCAAGCCGTTGGAGACTCGCACTAAGGACTTTAGCCCGTTGAAATAGTGGAAGGAGAATGAAAAGCAATATCCGATTCTTGCAGCAATGGCCCGAGATGTTTTAGCTGTACCAGTTTCAACAGTTGCATCAGAAAGTGCATTTAGCCAAGGAAGACAAATGATAGGTGATACCCGCCACTCTTTGGGTAATAATGCTATGGACGTTCTAGTTTGTTTACGAGACTGGATTAGATCGGAGCAAAGAAATCAAGATATTGAAGACTCACTAGAACAAGATGATAACCTTGAAGAAATTCTGTTAAGTGATCAAGCACCATCAATGGCACCTACACCGGAGCATGATGGAAATGACATGGAAGAAATTACACAAAGAATTAGGCATATTTAAATTTGTAATTTGAATTTTCATTATAGTTTTGATGTTGTACTTTTTAAATTTGGAAGTTTAATATTTAAGACTTTAATAGTTCAAGAAGTATCTTAAATAAAGTAACTCTTTGAGTTTTTCCTATTGATCTTTTTTTAATTTGTTTTAAGTATTTAAAATAATATTATTAAAAAATAAAATTACAACCCGTAGCCAAACCCGATTTGTTAAGACCCGACCCGTACCCCTACCCGCTAAGACCCGAACCCGCACGGGTTTTTTTTTCTAGCCGAAACCCGTATCCGTTAAAAACCCGTAATTTAAACCCGTACCCGGAACCTGCGGTGTTACAATTTTACAACCCGAACCCGGACCCGTATACCCGTTTGACAACCATACTTGTGAGACATGCTCGCAAAGATGGAACGCGATCTCCAGAACTCAAGATACAGCTCCCACGGAAAGAGGTCGATTTCTTAACTTTTGATATTTTTGCGAAATTATTTGAACAACCTCAGAATTCACTTTTGAAAAAGTTTCCACAAGTCATAAATGACCATACGAACCTAATGCAAATTTCAGATTTTGAATCGGAGCTCATTTTCTCAAATCGAGCTCGAAAACTTCTTTTAAGCTTTACCGACAACTGAAACAGAAACCTTCTAAAAAATCATACCAAACGAGGTCTGAATCAGCTCAAATTTTACAGAAAGGTTATAATGGACCTTATAGAGCTTTTAAGATTGTCGGCACACCAATCAAAGTCCTAACTCCCGATACGACTAGCTAAGGTCGTTTCACTAATGCATAATAGTATATGTATATGTCTTTTTTGTACATATGTTTATATCTTTCGTATGTCTAGATTATATATATATATATATACCTTGTTGTTTTGTGTTACTACAATAAACTATGGAATTTTTTGTCTTTTTTACCAAATTCCTTTGCCAGATTGAGCTATTCTCTCAAAATTAAACACTTTTTCCGTCAACAATGCCTTTCGCCTATCTCCTCTTTATATTCTCTAGCATCACTATTTCTTGAAGGAATTAACATTTTGTTTCTATGTAATCTCTTCAATCTCAATCATATCATATTCAGATTTATAATTTCACTTGTCATAAAAGATTACAACAAGACTCCTCCTTTCATAGCTATACTGCTAAGTAATTTGGTATTAGTTGAGCCGCTTCCATTTGAGAAAATTCAGTTCAAAATTGAGATATTTCTTTTTTTTGTATGGATTTTTCCTGACAACTTTTGCTGAATCTTCCAAGTTCATGTTGCTAACATTCAGAGGTTTAACACTAATTAAAGTGAAAAAAATAATTAAGTCAAATTATCATATAAAAATAGCATAAAAGATTCAAATCTGATAAGGAAGAAATAACTATAGTTTTCAAACCTAAAGAAATTTTTTTACTCAAAATCGTCTCAAAAAAGTTAGATCAAATTGCTACTCTTTGTAGCCAAAAATAGAATCTGGAGTTGAAGAAAATAGAATGAGAAGAGGACGAGTTCAAAGATTCATATCTGATAAGGAAGAATTTTTTATTACTTTCATGCAACATTAGAATCAAATATTTGGAAAAAGACAATTGTTTACACTCTAGAAAATGTAAAGAATCCCAAAAAATCTTCTACAAGGCAATGGCGGAAATTCGACCTATCTTGTCATAACTCTTTAATCCCGGACTGATCGTAAAGGCACCCAAATCTATTTAGTCGGGCAAACCCACTTGAATCATAAATATCTTTTAATAATTTAACTAAGAAAAATCGACTAATGACTCAAATGTCATTCATAGATAGAACAAAAATACATAAATATCTCCAGAACATAAAGGTCTAGGTCCTCAGTTTAAGTCATGAACATCTAAATAAGAAAATAATGAATATATATATCAGTATATTCGAAACTAAAAATTATATAAGTCATAAAAACTGAAAGGTGTGCCACCATGAAGCAAGGATGCTTAACTCAACTCTGGACTCTCAGAAAATCTCCAACTCAACTGCGTAGCTCGCCAGAACACGAATTTGAACCTACCGAAATAGAGTAAATAAAAGAACAAATATAAACAGAAACAACGTAAGTCGAAAGGACTAGTAGATGGATAGATGTGCTTCTAATAATAATAAGAAGAAAGAAGTCTAGAAAAGAATAATATAAAAAAAAAAAAAAAAAGAGAAAAGAAGTATGAATTTAATTTAATTCTCAAGCAATTCATTAAATAAGTCACAATCATTAATAAGTCAATCAAAAGAAACCCACGTAAGTAGATATCACATTAAAGGTTTCAATAGGCCAGCTTTGAAATAATAATAATGGACCAACTCCGAAATATATATCAAATGGACCAACTCCAAACTACAATTAGGGACCAACTCCAAGTATATAATAATGGACCAACTCTGAATTTATCAAATACCAATAAGCCATGAATCACATGGTCTAATAATACAAATCATACTCCACGAGTATGATGTAACAAGTCAAGTACGATTACACATCTAGAAGTTCAAGAAAAATTACTACAATATCAAATCATAGATCAAAACATGAAGAATAGATATACTAACTATACCTAGGGCAGTATACACACAAAGAAAATATGTGCAATATTCCAAGTAAAAAAATTTCATCGAAGAAAAGGGATAAAACCACTTACCTCGATTTGACGTACACTAGCAAATCAAAAATGGACTTTCCTCACTTAATTTCCTCCAAACGAGCCCACTCTAGCTGTGAGTATTTTTAGAGAAACTCCGCAAACATTCACTTTTGAAAATGGTGCACCGTCTCCTCTTATCCATAGCCATCTCTTAGATAATTTTTTTTTCTTTCTTTGTACCCCTAAAAATAGGGCTAATCACAAATATATACAACTCTAACACCAAAATTACAAAAAATAACAACATTATTCCAATTTACAAAATATACCAACATTTCTTTACCCATTATATACAAAACCAACAAAATTAACAAATTAGGGTTCCTTCTTCTTCCTACTGCCCCCCCCCCCCCCTCCACTGCCACCACCCCAGGCGGCGGCGGCGCCTAGTCACCGCCGGCCGCCGCCGCCGGCCACCCACCGGATTTTTTTTTTTTTTTTTTGTATCTAAAATATGAAATACACATATAAACATTGATTTCTCTTTGAAAATACACTTGCAACATACATACAAACAAAAAATACATGTAAATACACAAAAAAAAAAATATTTTACATACACTAAACACACACATACATACAAGGATCTACGGATCTAGAAAATAAACATACAAATTTATGTATGTCACACATACACTTGACATACACAAAAAAACACATACAAAAAATACAATAGATGCTCAGATATACATGTTCATACAGTAACATACACGTTCATACACTTCTGTGCTGAAAAATTATTACATGTATATACACGAACGTACAGATACATACACTTGCAGATCTGAATTTGAATGTGTATATTCAAATGTAAAAAAGAAGAAGGAGAAGCAGATCTGAACTTGTATTAACAAAATACATGTGTATACATAAAAATACACACATATACACGTACAAAATGAAAAAATAAAAAGAAAAATGAGGAGAAGATGAGAAAAGAGGAGCAGATCTGCTCCAATCACCATGGTGGAGACACGCAGCGGCTGCGACGGCGGAGCAGAGGCATGGGGGGGTGACGGCGGGAGGGTGGGGTGGGTGGGTGGAGGAGAGGAGAGAAAGAGAGAGGGAGAAGTTAGGGTTTTGGGTAGAGAGGGAAATGAAAAATTGTATATTTTGTAAAATGTGAAAAAGTGTTGGTATATAGGGTAATTATTTAAAAATATCGATATTTTTTGTAATTAAGTGGTTTAGTATGTCAATTAGCGTAAAAATGTCCTAAAAATATGACTAGTATAGTAAAATAGATGTGGGCCTAGCCCAACACTTTTCTCTTTATATATTACTCAACTATTTTAGGGTCCAACATATATAAGAAAATATTCACTTCGTCCAAAAGTCATCTATTAATCTAGCTTTTTTCCCCAACTCAAAATTTGAATAGAAGAAAATAATAACTTCAAAAATATGAGATTTTTATAAAAATAGACAATATTAGAGACCTATTCTACATAAAATAGCTATACTATCTTACATAATATAGCTATAGTGTTTTACACTTTATAGAGTATTATGGTATCTCACCAAATTAAAATTTATTATCTCACTAAATTAGGATTCATTCTATCTTCTTCTTCCTACAAACCCTAGCCACCACTATCCCATCCCTCCTCCCCTCCCCTCCCCCGTCACCGTCCACTACCGCACCCGGAAAAAAATACCAAAAATCTTATATGTAGATACAAAGATATACACTTGTAGATATATAAAAATACAAAATAATATATAGTTATATAATGTTATACAATGTAAATCTATACTAAGAAATACACTTATAGATACATAGAAATACGAAAGAATACATAGTTATACAAAGTTATACAAAGTAAATCTATATCTATACTATATTAAAAGCACGAAGGCCCTTAGAAAATGTTGACTGAATTTTTTTCCCTTCAATAAAAAATTGTAAAAATTGACAAAATCACCATTTTACTATTTTTAGATTATTTAAGACTTTAAAATTAATAATTGAATTGCATATTAAAATTTTTCGTTAATTTTTTTAAACTACGTAAGGATTCCTTCTATTTAGGAATTAAAAATCGAATAGGAATTCAATCTAATAAAGGAATGTATTTGCAGAATCCGGATTTGTTAAGGAACTTCTATTATAGAAGTTTGAATTTAAACAGAACTATATAAGCAAATTGCATGTTCTATAAGCATACTAAACCTTTAATAGAGAAGACACCAAAACAAAAATAAATCACTTTGTGTAGATCTCTTAATGTCGACTGTAATGTTCTTTTGATAACTACGAAGAGATGGCCTAGATTATGAGAGGTGTAGTTCCCTCTAATTAGACGCCGATCATTGTAGATTATGATATGATCTTTTGTAAGATTGACTCCTTTATTTATTTGACATAAGAAAGTATAGCTTAAGTGCATATATTGTTGCCTTTTTACTTTTTTCTTTTTTTCTGATAACTTATTCAAATTTGGTATCTCTTGAAAAGAAAACTGTTTAGAATTTAAATAATTCATTGCATATATATTGCCTCTTAATAGCTGTAGTCTTTGTATACTGTATAGCAAAATATGGGAAAAAACTTACCCACACCGGGTGTATACACCTAACCATGAAAATTAACCATGGTCAAATGATTTAATAAAGAGAGGATGTATATTAATTAACCATGATTGAGTGATAATGGTGTATTTGTAAATAAATGGTGTGCATTTATTGGTTGGGTGTATACACCCGGTGTGGGTAAGTATTTACCCAAAATATGGTAGATTGATGAAAAAACGGCGGACTAAAATTTGGGTTGAAGGATTGTGCTATTCTAATTTATGTTCTTTGTCCACATTGATTTAATATTTTACCATCAATGTTCTTTTATACATGTGTTTGCGTAATAATATTAATTTTTTTCAATTGATTTATATTTAGCCTAATTTTATTTGTTCTATAGATTCAAAATGCAAAAAGTTGTAAGATAAAACTGGGAAAGAACACTTCAGATTTTTGTTATTGTCATTATGGGAACTCAAGTAAGTATTTCTTTTATTTTTTGTTATTGTATTTTTATTTTTGGATTAATTACTTATTTATCTATTCATTTAATATTATTGGTAGTGAGTTAAAGAATGTGTCCTATTATTAGATGGTTTCTCCAAAATTAAATTATCGGTAGTTGAGTTAAAGAATACATCTTATGACTAGATAGTTCCTCCAAAGTTAGATGAAGTAGTTAATATGGAAGTAGCTCTTTTTCATTTACTCTTTAAACGATATAATGGAAGACTAATAACCAAAGGAACTACAATGTTATCATCTTTTCTTAATTATATGGTCATAGTGAATATGATGATAATGATTATATTTGCGTGGAAGGTTGTCTGGATCAAAAGGTTTCTTTTTGGCCTTTTAGATGCATATGTTTTCTTGTACTTTTGTAATATTTACATTTGATTTTCTACGAGTGAGGGGTCATTATTTGCCTTTGTTGTAGCTTGCATGACCTATTGCCCTCAAATTGTTGTTTATTATTTCACCAAATTATTAATTTGATATAGCGGCACTAATTGAAGCTTTTAGTATTGTCCTACGAGAATTGTGGTACATTACTATTTATCTAAAGCTTCTCCTATTCCTTCCTATGTGTTAGTTGATTTTGTTGTTGTTGATTATCATGTTCTAATTCCATAATGTATTAGTTACAGTATTTGTATACTCTTATGTAGAATATATGTAATGTATATATACTTCATAGTTCGACCATCATACCTGCTTGGATTTCTCTTTTAATATGTTCTTGCAATTGATCATGCCCAAAGTCTTAATCGTCCAGTAATTAGCGTGTTCTTGCTTCGCTAATAGTTTATTTTTTCTACTTTTCATTAATAATCTAACTTAATTTTTCAAATTCGTGAATAATACTTTCAACAAAAGTTCCAAAGACAGACAATAGTTATTCACGCTACCTTGAGGTAAGTCTCTAATTTATTGTATTTTTTCTTAGTTTAACACATTGTTTGACTTTTCATGAAAAAAATAAATTTAAGAATAATTTTCAACAGTTTGTGTTGCACTTATATCTTTTTAAGTATCTTTTTCTGGGTAAATTTGTAAATCAATTCTAAATCCCATACGCATTTTGTTCAACCGTAGCAAATATTTATATTTTGATGTGATCAAATTGTTGCCCTTTAGATTTTCAAAAAGTCGATCTCTGAGGAAAATATTTCCTACAAAATTTTCAATCCGGTCCATGTGGATCAAATTGAGGCAAACTTTCAAAATTAAATTCAAATTTTGGCACATTGTTTACATTATGCTATAGTCACAGGTTCTCTTATTCTCTTATTCTGTTTCATTTTTTGCAAGTCATGACTTTTTTATTTATTCTGACTTAATATTATGAGTTTTTAAAAAGTGATAAATGTATGAATTTTGTTGCTTAGACAGATAAGTACTTTAGTATATGAATTGCAGACTTGAAAATTACTCAATGGAATGACAAATCACAAATCTGACTACTTGTCATGGATGGATAGATATCCTGATAAGGCTGTGGATTGTTTAAAAGACGCACATGGTCTTAGGCTACCAGTAAGACTATATGTCAAAAGCGCATCATTAGGTTCTCACCCACCATCCTTCTTTGTGGTTTTACTTACTGAATACGACATAATACTAAAATTGTATAGTAATTTCTCTTTCTTTTATGTTGTTCGAAAGTTATTAGGAGCCTTAGTTTAGTTTATTTATTTATTATGGCTAATATTTGTTGGATTAACCTTACTTTAATAGTGTAGTTAAAAAATAGATAATGGCATCTCCCAATAACTTTCATGTATCTCCAACTACAAGATTGTATTTCCAGGTGGTTATTTTAAAACTTGAAGAGTTTGAATTTCATCGATACTTGGTGATTCTTTTCCACTACTAGAAATCGGATAAAATGCTACAAAGAGCTCAGAGACGGAATTCCCTCTCCAACTGATTGGAGAGGGAATTCCGCCTCCAATCCGTCTCCAATCACAGAAAGAATAAAAAAATAATAAATTTTTTTAGAGTTGGAGACGGAATTCCGTCTCCAACCCATAATAATAACCCCGCTCCTTCTCTCTTCCACATTCAGTATCTCCTCTCCCCAAAATTAAAAAACCCCCAAACCCTCACGGTGAAAGAGCATTATTCACAATTCCACCAAATTTGGCTTATGGAGAAACTGGTTCTCCCCCTCTAATTCCTCCGAATTCGACGCTTGTTTTTGACATTAAAATGGTCTCTTGGAATTCAGTTAGAGATGTCACTGGAGATGGAGGAATATTGAAGAAAATATTAAAGGAAGGTGAAGGTTGGGCTACACCTAGAGATGTTGATGAAGTATTAGGTAATGTCTTATCTCCTAAATTTATTTATAAAGTCTAAGCATTAAGTTAATACAAGATCTTTGTTAACTCCTATACAATTATATAACTCAATACCCTCTTAAATGTATAGTCTTGTTTTGGTTCTGATACCATATAAAATATAGTCTTACCTCTGTTTTATTGGATAGTGAAGTATGTAGCAAGCACTGCAGGTGGAAAAATTCTGTCCCAATCTGAAGATGGTGTGGAGTTTTCCTTATTAGATGGTAAGTACTTGTTTAATTAACTTTTTCTTCTACATACTATTAAGATTTAAGAAATAAGTTAGGTATTGATAGCATTGCACCTTTTGATTTATTAGGCTCCCCCTATCCAGCCATGATGAAGTCTTTAAAGACAATGAGAAAAGGAGAAATAGCTGAGTTAACAGTGAAGCCAGCTTGTAAGTATGAAACAGTAAATATAGTTAAACATAAGCAAAAAAGAAAGATAATTAAGTTGTGTCTCATTAATTTGAAGATTGTATTGGGATGCAACAAAGTTTGAATTTGACCATTCATCTTGAGCTGGTTTCATGGAAATCTGTTGTTGATATTACTGGAGATAAGGAGCAAGGATTAAATAATATATATAATTTATGTTTGAGAGGGAATTCCCTCTCCAAGCATTAAATTAATTAAATTAATTTAATGATTGGAGAGGGAATTCCCTCTCCAAATGGAAAAGTTAACGCGTTCTGACACAGTCTTGGAGACGGAATTCCGTCTCCAAGAATGTGTCAGTGTGTCAGCTACTTTTTCATTTGGAGACGGAATTCCGTCTCCAAGCAGTCCAACGACGCGCGTAAAAGCGAAGGACGCTCAGAGACGGAATTCCGTCTCCAAACACCATTTGGAGACGGAATTCCGTCTCCAAACTGTGACGCAGAATGATTAATTTCTAGTAGTGTTCGTTAACTTAATTTAATATAATATTTAGTGTTTTGACATATAAAACTTTTAATTATTTAAGTAAGATGACACGTGCAATGCGCGTACATCAAAACTAATATATACAAAGAAATATACTAGATATATAGAAATAAAAAGATATACATAAAAAAACTTAATTTATTGGGTAAAAGAGACGAGATTAGGAAAATAAACTTTTAAGGGTAAATAAAAGTCTGATAATGGAGAGAATGTAGGAAAAGTTAATTTAAGAGTGCCTTTTGTGTTAATTCTTCCTAAATAAAAATCTATTTTTAAGGATTTTACTTTATATGTTTAATTATCCTAAATAGCTACGTTTTGTAGATAACCTATTAGAATTTGCTATATTCAATAATATATTTAAAAAATAGTTATGTTAGCTAATTAAATGTCTCAACTAGTCTATTTGTGTAATTTTTTTTAAAAAAATATCGGGTTGTTACATATCTCCCTCTTGAAGGAGCTTCGGAATTGTTTACACTCTAGAAGATGATGATGAAGTTGTTTCCATTTTTTTTTTATTTGTAGTGAAATGACATATATACCCATGATTTATTAGAGGACCTAAAAATAAGACAAGGATATATATATATATATATATATATATATATAGAGAGAGAGAGAGAGAGAGAGAGAGAGAGAGAGAGAGAGAGAAACCCTAGAACTCACTCTTACTACCCCTTCCAACCTCCCAGTCGCCGCCCCCAAAGCTTCCATATATATACCCATGATTTAATTTTTATTTTTTGTATGTGTAGTATCTTTTCATTGATGGACAATAATTTGTTTGTATATTTTTTGTATGTTTAGTGTATGTACAATGTATGTATGTTTATACAAATTACATATACAATATATACAATGGATAAATTAACATACATGCTATACATTTATTGTAAAATATATACACATCGTATGTCTGGTGTATATCCACTTGTATACAGAGCATACACTAGACATACAATGGGTATCCACCTGTCATGCGGGATATACACTTTGAACAACCACAAAAAAAAAAATATCATAACCGCCGTATCCATCGGAAAAACTCAAAAAAAGGGTTGCAGCGTCAGAGAAAGACTGGCGACCTGCTTTATAGGCAAATCTACCCTTTACACAGCGGCGGCGGGATCGACGGGAAGGGGAGGGGACGATGATGACTTCACAATAGAAACAATATAAATGGAGGAGAACGACGAAGAGGAAAGGGTGGGAGATCCTGTAGTAACAAAGGGGAAATATGTAATACTAATTTACAATGAAAATATTGTGGATACAAAATAACAAGGACAATAATAATATTATATAAAGCTTGAGTCGTGCTGGGCACCGTCCTAAAAACTATTTTTGCAATTAGAAATGTTTTCCCATGATTAAATAAGCCCTCCTCTATAAATATAGAGGGACCAGGAATCAGCAAATTAGTATTACCAGCAAGACTATTAATTATAAAATAAGGAATATAGAAGAACAAGTGGACGAAATAGTTATTAGCAAAGGAAAGTGTACTGCATGGTTTTGGAAAGAGAAACTTTAAAGGAAACTAATGATTACTACTAATGATGGCAATTATTACTAAAAACAAGACTTGGTTCATATTTTTTGGATGGTTTTCGGATGACTAAAAGGTCTAGTATTTATCGGGAAATTTAGTGGCATTTTGGTATGCCAAGTGTACATAATCTTGCCACATGTTAGTAAGATTTTGCCACATAAGTATAAGAAACAATGGGCTCCAATAATTTTTACAAAACCATGTCCTAATAATGATACTTGTCCATTACAAAATCAGTCATGCCATGCACGTTGCCACACTTTCAAAAGTGTAGAGACACTTGTTTTCTTCCATGACAAGTGTCAAAAATACTTTGTAATACAACAATATTCACCACAATCCCCCACATATTACAAAATATTTTTGAAGAATGAAGAGGTATCAAATAACGGGGTAAGTATGGAGGATTAAACTTGCTGGATTTACATGGTCCAAATGCAATAGGTTTGGTGTCTTCTGGACTGTGAACCAAACTTAGACCGATAAAACTTGATTCACATGATTGCTGGTGAAATATAATATTTCTATGAACCAATAATTCATGTTGTAAGCCAGAGGCCATACCAGTCACATTTGACCCACAATTTGCTGTTCAACGCGGTTTTGCGCAAATAGGCCATGCGTGTGCCTGGTTATTCATGAAAGCTTTAGAGATTTTGCTAGAATCTCATAGGAGCAGCCTCACTCCACTCTCATATAGGTAAATTCATCAAGTGTACACGGCTTTAATACACCATCCAAGAGGACTATGAATTCATTCAGAGTTAAAACTCAGCCCTCCAAATAGTAGCAGTTAAGCACTCATATTATAATGCTTCAGTGTCAATATCGACTTGCTATTACTCATATGAACCTACTTCATGAGATCTCCAATCACATAGGTTGGGTTACCATCTCTATTGATAATTATGTTAGCCTTAACCCCATCTCTTTTGAGGTTTGAAGAATTAATTTTCTTCCTACAGGTTTAGTTAGAGGATCGGCCAAATTTAATTCTGAATTCACATAATTAATGGAAATTATTCCATTTCTTAATAGTTGTTTGATAACTTTATGTCTTAGACGAATGTGTCAACGTTTTCCATTATAAGATTTATTCTTGGCAACTCAATTGCCGCTTTACTATCACAATGGATAGACACAGGAGGCAGTGAATCCTTTGTTAAAGGAATATCAGCTAAGAAGTTTCTTAGCCACCCAACTTCAGAACCAGCCAACTCTAGAGCTATAAACTCTGATTCCATAGTAGATTTAGCGATTATGGTTTGCTTGGCTGATCTCCATACTATTGCACCCTCACCTAGGGTGAATACATAGCCACCAGTGGATTTTATCACCTCTGAATTGGAAATCCAGTTAGCATCACTGTATCCTTCTAATACAGCGGGAAATCCACTATGTAAGATACCATAACTTATAGTTCCTTTCAAATAGTTCATTAGTCTCACTAAGGCAGACCAATGCTCTTGATTGGGATTATGAGTATATCTGCTCAGTCGACACACATCATAGGCTATATCAGGTCTTGTAAAATTCATTAAATGCATCAGACTCCCAATAATCTGAGCATATTTAGACTGAGCAACTGGGTCACCATTATTCTTTTTCAATTGAGAGCTAGCATCATAAGGAGTGGCTACCAGTGTCACATTAAAACAATCAAACTTCTTAAGAAGCCTCTCAACATAGTGTTCTTGTGACAATACAATACCATCATCACTTCTTATGACTTTAACTCCTAATATCATGTTTACTTTACCCAGATCTTTCATATCAAAGTTAGAAGACAAAAATAATTTGGTACTTTGCATAACATTTAAACTAGTACCAAATGTAAGCATGTCATCAACATATAAACAAATTATCACAAATTCACCATTTAAAACTTTAATAAACACAAATTTTTCATGCCACTGTTTAGGAGATTTCATTAATTTACAAACTTTATCTTCTTGCCCTAGAACAACACATCCTTCGGGCTGAACCATATAAATTTCTTCTTCCAAATCACCATTTAAAAATGTTGTTTTAACATCATTTTGGTGAATAAAAAGCTTATAGATTGAGGCAAAAATAATTAAAAGTCGTATTGAAGAAATTCTAGTTACTGGTACAAATGTATCAAAATAATTTATGTTTTGTTTTTGAGAAAATCCTTTTGCTACTAAACGAGCTTTATATTTATCAATAGAACCATCATGATTATATTTCTTTTTAAAAATCCATTTGCAACCAATAGGTTTCATACTAGGAGGTAAATCAGTCAAACTCAGGTATTATTTTTCATAATAGAATCAAGTTCAACTTTTATTGCCTCTTTCCAATATTCAGAATCAGAAGAAGAAATAGCTTCAAAATAATTTAATGGTTCATTATTAAAAATAAAAGTTTGAAAATTATTGCCATAAGAAAAATATTCTTTTCTAGGCCTTTTGCTCCTTCTCAGTTCCTCAGTAGAGGTACTCTCTTTATTTCTTTTCACAGGTGCATGAGAAATTTTATCAGATAGTGGAAAAATATGTTCAAAGAATTCAGAACTCTTTGTCTCACTAATAGTATTCAATCAAGCACATCACTTTTTGAAACAAAAAATCTATATGCAGCATTGTGTTCAGCATATCCAATAAACATGCAATCGGCTGTTTTAGAACCTATTTTTCTCTTTTTAGGTTCAGGTAAAAGAACTTTAGCTAAACACCTGATGCAGGGGAAATTGAGCTAAGATGCCAACTCTCAAGGACCAAGCTTGAAGGATGCAAGAAAGAGGAGACCAAGAGCTTTGGAGAAGAGTTGAAGGCACATCCCAAAGATTCGACGAAGGGTGAAGCGTCCAAGGCCAAGGGAGAGCATCACAAGGCCAAGGAGGATTGCACCAAGGCAGCCCAGAAAGAGGCTGATCGCCCACAGCTTTAGGCAGACCGCCTACTCAAGTCCCAGCTCTCAGGAACTCAAGGAGGCGGACCGCCGACCCTCCATTGATTCCCAGTATGCCTACAATGAGGCGGGCGCCTAGTCCCAAGGGGCAAACCGCCCACCACTGTTTTGCCTAGAAGGGAATTCTACTAGTTTTGAGTGTATTTCCTATTCTAGACCTAATTGGCCTTTTATGTATTGACCTCACTTGAGGCCTTTTAGACATTTCACATTAATCTTAAAAGGGTCTATAAATAGAACCCTTAGCTATTCATTTGTAACTATCAAACATTGAATAAAAAACATGAAACTTGAAAGCTTGAGAGCATTTCAATGAAAACCCCTTGTGCGGGCTTGATTTCACTTGGTGGATTCCAAGTTGAACTTCAATCCTTTGTTGATCATTCAGTTTGCAAGAGCCAGGTATCTCTCGAGGATAGTTGCTTAGTGTAGGTCTTCCTTGACAATCACCCGAGGTGTATCGAAACAAGTTCTTCGGTGCTACTTAGGTAATTCGTTCGAGCCACGTCTCGCTTTTATCTTTATTTATCGCTTACGCATTTTACCCCTTATCAGTTGGTATCAGAGCAAGGCTGGGGATTTGTTCTTACAAACCCTCGTTCTTTGTTCATCGTGTTTGTTATTGTGTTCTCGTGGTTGTTCTTGATGAAAAACAAAAAATTCAAAAACTTGAAAATTACAAAAAAATCATAGATTGGTTTGGATTCGATTCCCCATGTGTTAAGAGTTATTGGGATTGATATATGATGTATTCCCGTTGTTTTGGTACCCCCATATCACGATCTGGTGTTTCGGATTGAAAAATTGAAAATCAAAACCCCAACTTTGAAACACTTGTTGAAAAGCTTCAAATCTTGAATCCATGCTTGTTATTGTTTGGTTTGTGTTTAAAATCGTTGGGGATTGTTGGGGATAATTGAATACACCTTTGGGTACCTTTAGATTTGAAAAACAAGTGGAAATCGATTGAAAATTTGGGTGAAGCGTCCAAGGCCAAAGGGGAATTGCCCCAAGGCAGCCCAGAAAGAGGCGGACCGCCCACAGCTTTAGGCGGACCGCCTACTCAAGTCTCAGCTCTCAGGAAATCAAGGAGGCGGACCGCCTACTCTGCAGAGGTGGACCGCCCACCCTCCATTGATTCCCAGCATGCCTACAAAGAGGCTGGTGCCTAGTCCCAAGGGGCGGACCGCCCACCACTATTTTGCCTAGACGGGAATTCTACTAGTTTTGAGTGTATTTTCTATTCTAGCCCTAAGTGACCTTTTATGTATTAACCTCACTTGAGGGCCTTTTAGACATTTCACATTAGTCTATTCTAGCCCTAAGTGACCTTTTATGTATTAACCTCACTTGAGGGCCTTTTAGACATTTCACATTAGTCTTAGAAGGGTCTATAAATAGAATCCTTAGCCATTCATTTGTAACTAGCAAGCCTTGAATGTAGAATGATGATTTCTTTGAGTGAATCTCAATGAAGAACCCGTGAGCGAGCATGATTGGTAGATCCAAGTTGAACATCGAAACCTCTTTGATCATTCAATTTACAAAAGCCGGGTGCCTCTTGAGGGTAGTTGCTTAGTATAGGTGATTCTTGACATTCACCCGGGATGTATCGAGACAAGTTCCTTGGTGCTACTTAGGTAATCGTTTCAAGCTTCGTCTTGCTTTTTATCTCGATATCTTGTTAGATATCACGTTATCTTATTTTAGCTTCCGCGTTCCATATCGTCTTTATGTTTTTCCCTGGAGGCCTCTCTGGACTTTTCCAGGCGACCGCCTAACCACCTGAGGCGGGGCGCCTCTTTCTGTTTCAGCGTTTGGGTAGTTTTTTCGTAGGTTTTCACTTGTTCTTTGCCTCCGGGCTTCTTGGTTAGTATTTTTTGGGTAATTGTCCTACTCCTAACTCTTGAGCATAATAGGACATTCGTGTGTAGAGGAGATTAGAATTCAAAGAAGCCTCGTAGAACATTTTTTGGCTCAAGTGCTCACTTATATAGTCGTTCGTCCATAGAGTCACATCAATTCCACTTACCCCGAAGAGTATTTGGTTCGTGTGATTTGAGTGATTATTGAGGTGGTTGTTCAACTACGAGGAAGCCTTTGAAATCAAACTAGAGTGATCCAACCTACTAAGTTGAGTGTACCCGAGTGACATTCAAAAGATGAGGGAGCGAGTAAGATTTTTACTCTAACCTCTTTCTCTTGTTCTTTAATTTTTGTAGGTACATGGCCGGAGACGTTTACGATACCATTAAGGTCCCGGTAAGCACTTTGGCCTACCTCTTGGCCGAGGTAAGATACATAAGCTCGAGGTTTGAAAGCCTTGAAAAGGAATGGACCCCGAGTGTCCAAAAAGATGCCAGCGAAGGCACTTGTGATGGAATGTTGGGCAATCCCCAACCGTTGGGCACTTACCAACAAGTGGGCACTCCCCACAACTTGGGCATTCCCCAAGATGATGTAGCTACTCACTCTAGGAGTAATTCTACTACTCCTATGAGTCAACCAATGGAAAATGAGGGAGTTGGGGGAGGTGAACGAGGTGATGACATTCTTAGGCCTCATCCCCATACACTTGCACATGAGAGTGAATTGAAAGAAAGAAGAGGGAAGGGAAAACAAATAGAGAGTGAGGAAACCCTTGGCCCTAACTATATGTTATCTTCTTCTTCTTGCTATAGTTTTTGTGTAGATACTCTTGGAGTCAAGCTAATGGAGCATCAACTGTTTGCCTTGGAAGAAAGACAAGAGGATGGAGATCATCATTGTGAGCTTCATGACGGAGGGATTGAACGCGACACTTCAAGCGATGTGAGTGCTCACGGGAGTGACTCAAATGTAAGTGTTACTTCACCCCTTCATGAACATGTTAATCCCTTGTCTTGTGAAGGCTCAATGGTAGTTGGTGCTTATAATGCATCTATTGAACTTGCCACTAGTATAGATTCTAGTAGTCAACCTATGTGTGCTTATGCGTCACTAGTTGAGAGGAATGAAACGCCACATCATGATGTGAGCTCGATATTCAAAGAACCTGTCTTTAGTGAAGAATTGATAGTTGACTATACTTGTGAACCTTGTTATGACAGTCCCCCAATTTTTGATAAAGGGGAGGATGAATTGTTTGATCATGCCCTTGTTGATATAATTGCCTTTGGTGGAACTATGTGTTGTAGTGAGGATGGTAGTGGCCTTGAGGAGTCCCTAGTGGATGAGATAGATCTGATTATATTCGATGACTCCTCAAGTGCGGATGATGAACCTAGTTATGATACTTCACCTTTGCTTGACCTTGAGAATGGGGTGCGTACTTTTACTAATCCTTTGTTTGAGGGCATCCTTATTTGTGGTGGTGAGTTGTATCGAGCTAGAGTTGGAATGAGTTGGAACCTCCATGGTGTGAGGGATTTGATCCTATAGACAACTCTTTGTTTGAAGCTTCGACTGAGGTAGATAATTCTTCTAGGGCCCCTACTCTTGTTGGTTTGGGTTATGATGATGAAGAGGCCATTATTAATGCCTTCCTTGAGAGTTTATCTTGTGAGGGGGGTTGTCTTCAGGATGAAATTAGAGGTGAGGAGGTATCTCTTAGTGTGAGTATGAGAGTTTTCAAGAAGGGGAGTGGGGGTATTTGATGCTAATTGTGAATTGAACTACTTTGCCTATCCCATCCCACATGTTAACTACGCTTTGAGAATTGAGCATGTCGAACCCATTGTGCCACATTGTGAAAGTATCGCATTGAAGGTTTGGTGTGCTGGTAATGAGCTTAGGGATTGTAGGGTTATTGATAAATTGATCTTGCATGTTTCATGTCCTAATGATCTTTTTTGTTCGTTCTTATGTGGAGTGCATTTCTTTGCTAAGTCAAGTACTTATCCTCTCCTTGGGAGACATGATCTTTTTCATTATCATTTATACTTGGCTTTACCATAAGAGTGTATTTTCCACACTATTTGCACTAACCTACTTTCGGAGTAGGAGTTTTTGGTTTTTCTTGTCGTTGCTTGTAGGCCCTAGGTTCTATGCTAAGGCAAATGAGAACTTGGAAGAAGCCTATTCCAAAGTGGCGTTCAAAAGAACAAGGGAGGAGAGCATTGGGCAACTCGAGGAGATGAAGATGCTGTGAAAGATGACGCCTTGATTTCGAGGACGAAATCCTTTCAAGAAGGAGAGGATGATGCGGGGCAAATTGAGCTAAGATGCCAATTCTCAAGGACCAAGCTTGAAGGGTGCAAGAAAGAGGAGACCAAGAGCTTTGGAGAAGAGTTGAAGGCACATCCCAAAGATTCGACGAAGGGTGAAGCGTCCAAGGCCAAGGGAGAGCATCACAAGGCCAAGGAGGATTGCACCAAGGCAGCCCAGAAAGAGGCTGATCGCCCACAGCTTTAGGCGGACCGCCTACTCAAGTCCAAGCTCTCAGGAACTCAAGAAGGTGGACTGCCCACCCTCCATTGATTCCCATCATGCCTACAAAGAGACGGGCGCCTAGTCCCAAGGGGCGGACCGCCCACCACTATTTTACCTAGACGGGAATTCTACTAGTTTTGAGTGTATTTTCTATTCTAGCCCTAAGTGGCATTTTATGTATTGACCTCACTTGAAGGCCTTTTAGACATTTCACACTAGTCTTAGAAGGGTCTATAAATAGAACCCTTCGCAATTCATTTGTAACTAGCAAATATTGAAAAGAAAAACATGAAACTTGAGAGCTTGAGAGCATTTCAATGAAAACCCCTTGTACGGGCTTGATTTCACTTGGTGGATTCCAAGTTGAACTTTAATCCTTTGTTGATCATTCTGTTTGCGAGAGCCAGGTATCTCTCGAGGATAGTTGCTTAGTGTAGGTGTTCCTTGACAATCACCCGAGGTGTATCGAAACAAGTTCTTCGGTGCTACTTAGGTAATTCATTCGAGCCACGTCTCGCTTTTATCTTTATTTATCGCTTCCGCATTTTACCCCTTATCAACACTCCCACACTTTTAAATATTTTAGGTTAGGTTTATAACATTTCCATAATTCATAGGGAGTTTTACCAGTTCTTTTGTGAGGAATCTTGTTTTGCAAGTGACATGCAGATAAAATTGCTTCACCCCATAAATTATCAGGAGCATTAGCGCTAACTAACATGGAGTTCATTATTTCCTTCAATGTTCTATTTTTCCTTTCAGCTACTCCATTTTGACTCGGGTGAATATGGAGGAGTTACTTCATGAATAATTCCTTCTTTTTCACAATAATCATTCAAGGTCAAATATACTCCTCCTCTATCATATCTAACTCTTTTAATTTTTCTACTAAGTTGATTTTTTCGACCTCAGTTTTATAAGAAATAAAAGCATCGAAAGCATCATCTTTATTTCGAAGCAAATATAACTTAGTATACCTAGAAAAATCATCTATAAAGGACACATAATATCTTTTACCGCCTCTAGTCATAGTTTGTTTCAAATCACCTAAATCAGTGTGAATTAGAGACAATAACTCAATTTCTCAATTTACGGAAAAACAAGATTTTCTAGTAATTTTAGCTTCAGCACAAATTTCACATTTATCAAAGTTATTTGATTCTAAACCAGATATTAAACCTAGTAATTGTATTTTCTTTATATATGAGACATTCATGTGTCCTAGTCTAGCATTCCATAAAGAAATTGACTCCACAATATAAGCAGAACCAGATACATTCTCATTAACAACACCAAAAATATTGAGTACAAAGAGTCCTTAGTTACAATAGCCCTTTCCAACAAACACATCATTTTTTGTCATTATGATCTTATCAGATTCAAATGACACTTTTACCCCCACTTCATTGGCAAAAATTTCAAAGTTCAACACATCAAAAACTTGTTTGGCATATGGTAGTACAACTGGTAATAGAGCAGTGGATGTAGTACCGACATTGGTAGTATCGATAGCGGAACGGACATTAGTGAAATTGGTAGTATCAGCAATATTTTCAGGAGTAGGATTACTTGTCATAGTTTCTTAGATTGTAGTAACAAAGGGAAAATAAGTAATAATAATTTACAATGAAAATATTACGGATACAAAATAATAAGGACAATAATAATATTATATAAAGCTTGAGTCGTGCTGGGCACTGTCCTAAGAAACTATTTCTGCAATTAAAAATGTTTCCTCAGGATTAAACAAGCCCTCCTCTATTAATATAGAGAGACCAGGAATCAACAAATTAGTATTACCAGTAAGACTATATTAATTATAGAATAAGGAATATAGAAGAATAAGTGGACGAAATAGTTATTAGCAAAGAAAAGTGTACTGCATGGTTTTGGAAAGAGAAATTTTAAAGGAACTAATGATTAATACTAATGATGGCAACGATTACTAAAAAGAAGACTTGGTTTATATTTTTTGGATGGCTTTCGGATGACTAAAAGCATGGGCGGACCTAGGCTTAGGAAAGGGGTACCAACTGATACCCCTTCACGGGAAAGTTACATCATGTAGATAGGTAAAAAAATTTTTAAATATATACTACATGTTGAGTTCCCTTAAATTTTTCGTATGTTAACTTGTTTATATTTTGATACCTCTTAATAAAAATTCCGGGTCCGCCACTGACTAAAAGGTTTAATATTTATAGGGTAATTTGGTGGCATTTTGGTATGCCCAGTGTACATATTCTTGCCACATGTTAGTAAGATTTTGCCACATAAGTATAAGAAACAATGGGCTCCAATAGTTTTTACAAAACCATGTCCTAATAGTGATACTTTTCCATTATAAAATCAGCCATGCCATGCATGTTGCCACACTTTCAAAAGTGTAGAGACACTTGTTCCCTTCCATGACAAGTGTCAAAAATATTTTGTAATACAACAATATTCACCACAAATCCGACGATGACAGGGAATGGATAGGGGAGCTCTAGCGACGATCGGAAGAGGTGGGTGAGGGACGACGACGACGACAGAGAAGATCGCCGGTAGGCCATCATCGACGACAGTGAAGAAGGGGAATAGGGAGAGAGAAGAGAAGAGAAGGGAGGAGGTTAGAGTTTTTCTATGTTTGGTAGTATAATTCAAAATGTTGCTATACTTGGTAAAGTGGAAAAAATATTACTATGTTTTCAAAATATGTTCCTACAATGATACCTAGTGTAATTTTTCCTACGTTACTCACATGTATTCTTATTCAAGATTTTATCTCGCATAAATTAATATATAGCTTACTGCATAAGTATCGCCAAAATAATGCATAAGTTATGACAAAATTATTTTTCCTAATCCATCGAGCCAAATATGAATATAATTTTATGTGAAATCTTATGATGGAATTATTTTTTCATTTCTTTAACCAACCGACCCTCATATGATTACGTTTTTTTCATGGTAAATGGGATGTTCTTTTTCCAATGTAAATGGGATGTCATAAACAAGTGGATAGTCCAAATTCATGTATTGTAAGTTATTAATTTTGTATAAGGTGTAAAATCTGTTGTTAATTATTTAAAATATTGAAAATATTTTATGATCGAACTAATAAGAAATAGTGCTACATAAAATTTTGGACATATAAAAAATGAAATCTTGCTTAATGAGTATGTTATGCACCAAATGAAAGAGGCACGAAGCTAAATTGATGTGATATAATTTGGTACCTATGCTATATTAATTTTCAAAATTATTAAAGGACAATTTTCCATAAGTTCGTTTGTAAATAAAAGGTACCAGTACGTGTAAGCAAGATAATTGAAATGATGAAAAATAAAGCAAATAGATAGAGAGGGGGCGAGAGTGATTATATCTCTCCTAATATATAAGAACCAAACAAAGCTGCTTTTGGTTGTCCTGCTTGGACAAATCTGAAATTTCTAATTATGGACGCTTCAGATTTACTGTACATGATGCACATGCAGGTGTACATTTCCGATTTTATTGGAGACGCATAGAACAGTATAATTAATATTTCACTATAATTTGCCACAAGAGTTCGTAAATACCCCCGACAACTCTGCTTAATTCCATTGTTGATAAACATTGACAAATACCTATGACATATGTTCCACTTTCCACCGCATTTGTTCTGGATTTTCTTCACCTTCATCTTCTTTAATTCCTTGCTGTCCAGATAAGCTGAACCTTTTTTCGTAAACATATACTCTAAATCTCTACTTCCCACCGTTTATTTCTGCTTTTCTTCTACCTTTGCTGCTCGTTCTTGCAATACTTCAAGGTTTCTCTAGCTATTCATTCGTCTTCATCGGGCCATAATTGCGTGTAAGATTTTATCTACCCTCTCCATCGTTATGTTTCTTTTCTCAGTTTATTTCCGATGACTTATGCGCTCAGCTGTTTTTGCTCCAGTAGTTACAAAATTTCGTGTTTCGTTTAACTTATGTGTTCTGGAAGAAGTATCAAGCAACAACAAAATTTAAATCCAATTTAAGTTCGTGTACTAATTGCAATTCTGAGTTAACTCTTTGTTGTGTTTGTGCTTCTGTATTTTACAAATTCATCTTGCTGGTACCTTGATAATTAAATCTTTTATTACTTTATATTTATTCTTTTCGGCCTTTTTGGTTTTACAAAACGATCATATTCTATAACTGCATAGTAGTGTCTGTAATACTTGTGCTCTTTAACATGAAGAATAAGAAAATGATACTATTACCTTACACAATGTCATCTGAGGTACTTTGACTTTCTTTCGTATTTAAGTTTGAAGCCGGGGGATTTCCCAGTTATACATAATTTTCGTAGTCCGTACGGACTCACAACACGGATAGTTGTGAAATATATTAAAGGTAAAGGAATCGCTGCATCAACTAAGACAAGTTAGATGCGATGCACCAGTAGAAATAGTGATTTACTCATCTCATCATGCTTTGACGGGCATCTAGATTTGGACCAAATAGATGACGCCCTTACTGCACTAAAACTTTTGCAGTTATGCCTATCAATTTTTTGTTCAAATTTTATTTTTTTTAAAGACAATAAAACAGTCATATCTACTAAACTAAACAGTTTACCAAGTTAATGGTTTAACATTCAAATTAGATGACTGAATTTCTCTTACATTTTAACAAGGATAGTTTTTCAGAACCATTTTGTTTTTATTAGCGAAAACATCTATGCCTCAGCAAGTATTGTCACGTCATCAAACTATTTTCATATTTTACCCCTTAAAAGTTAGAGGCAATTTATACAGAATAATTCTATATAAACTCTGATAAGTACTTCTTCTGTCCAACTTGATTTGATTATATTTAGAAAGAGGAGACAGAAAATGTATAGCTCCTGCAAGGTGGCTTTTAAACACCTTTAAGAGTCTTACTTTCCCCACTTGACTTGGAAGACGGGACACTCTATAGAAGGGTTGTCAAAATTGTGTTCATTCTTTGCAGCCACTTGAACCAATTTAAAGAATTAAGGCCAACGCCTGCCTAAATATAGAAAGTAGACAGGACAACATAGAGAAAACATTACGGCCACAGGTAAAGGGGGGGAGGGGCTGGGCGAAGGGATAATGAAAGGATAAAGAATAATGGTTTTTGAAATTAGATATGAATCCTTGAGTCAGAAATTGGAAGGCTGAAATTTTGGAGAAAAGATGCGCATTATCCGCAAAAGCCGAAGTTCATGTTCTTTTATTTTCCTTATGGGATTTGCATGGAAACTACGATAACATTTTACTTGCTTTATGTTGTTTTCAGTTAAATCTTGAATATTTATTTTTCCTTTGATTGTTTGGACAACAATGATCTTTACAGTGAATTTATTTGTTATTCTAATTTCAGCAAACGCTATTGGGTATAGCAAAGTTTGCTATCAATGGATTCTGGAGAAAAAGACAACCGTTTAAAGCAGAAAATTGCAGATCGAAATTTCAAGCGGCGTGAATTATACAGACAGATGAATACTGATAAAAAAAATGCACTTTTGTTAAAACGACGGTTGAAACGCAGAAGTTAAAAGAATATAATAATGAAACCGCAGGTCTTGGGAACTTTGCCGAAATAAATACAATATTTCAACAAAATATCAGTAATGAGAATGCTCTCCATATAGTGGACTCTTTCTCAGGTTTGACATTCGCTTTTTGGTTAATTTAGTCATCACGTGCTCTAAAATGATTTTATTCATGTCCATTTTGTATTTTCCTTCTCATTTATATCTTTACTGCAGCTTCAACTGTCCATGGGCAACAATCTAAACATAGTTCCCATGATAAGGGAAAAAATATAGTTTCTCCACTTTCTGTCTTCGAGAAAGGTAAGTAACAAATTTAAAGTTTTTCGTTGGGCTGATACATTAAGTGTTAATAGAATATGATTGTCATTATATCATTTAATTATGTTTATAAACTAGGATCAACATGTGCCTCACCCAACAAAGAGTGCTATAAATCACGTGGAAGTATTGTATGTGAAGGTTTGTACATATTTTATATCATAGTAGTATTTATTACAATTGTAATTATCTGGTTACAGACTTAACCACATGAGATATCTACAGGTTGTCCTCTCAGAAATAGGAGCCCCGCTGATTTTAGCCTTTTAAGATCAACTGATTACAAACCGTTGAAACCAGTCCCAAACTGTACATATTGCAATGCAAAAAGGTTTGAATATGAACCACCTGGATTCTGCTGTAGTAAAGGTGTTGTAACATTGTGCTCACATAAGAAGCCACCTGAATTGCGAGATCTGTACTTAGGAAGTACCGAAGAATATATACATTTTCGAACATACATCAGAATATACAATAATATGTTCGCTTTTACTTCACTTGGTGTGAACTATGATAAAGATTTAGCACGAAGAAATAGTGGTATATACACATTTAAGGTTCAAGGACAAATGTATCACTTTATTGATGATTTGTATCCTGTTGACAAAAATGCAACAAATTTACAACTTTACTTTTACGATAACGGCAATGAATTATCCAATAGAATGAGTTGTTCAAACAAAGTTGACGAGTTGATAGTGAGGAAATTAATGGACATACTAAATGTCAATCCATACTATGTCTTTCTAAAATCCTTAATAGATGTTCCAAATATTGAAAACTTTTATATTGCTCTTAACTGTGATTCGGGACTAGATCAACGAGTATATAATTTACCTTCGACATCAGAGGTTGCAGCCATTTGGATCGAGGAGAATAATGGTAATATCACTCGTGCGCCTCACATTCGCATTTACACACACAGTAATAAAACATAAGTAGTGAACTATTACTATGGTTGTTATGATGCTCTTCAATATCTATTGTTATTTTCGTATGGTCAAAGCGGATGGCATGCAGGAATTAAAAAATTGCCAGATTCAAGCACTGTTACTAATGCTTTCCCTTCTGTTTCAGTTGATACATTACCCGGTATACGAAATTTGTGTTCTATTGAGGATTATCTTAGCATTGAATCTCAGAGTTTAGAAAAAAGAAAACGAAAAAGGAAAAATATATCGGTTCGTCAATATTATTGTTACAAACTTCAAATGAGAAATGATGATTATGATGAGCTTTTACATACTGGAAGATTATTTCAACAATACTCTGTAGATGAATACATAAAAATCGAAACACGAAAATTAGATTTTGTTGTGTTCAACCAAGATTTGGTTAGGGTTGATGTGTGGCAGGGAATCTTTGATGTTTTGATGTTTTGAGGCTTGGCGAATGAGATAGTTCATATATTGGAAGACAAACTTTTTTACCAGCTTCCTTTATCGGGGGACCACGAGATATGCGACAACGATATATGGATGCAATTTCATTAGTGTAGCATTTCGGTAAGCCTGACTTATTTTTTACCATGACATGCAATTCATCTTGGGCTGAAATAAAAGAACATTTAGCCTTGACAGATGAAGCCCAAAATAGACCCGACTTAATCAATCGTGTGTTTAGGGAAAAAGTAGAAGAGTTGAAAACTGATATATTAAAGCGACATATTTTTGGAAAAGTTACTGGTTTTATGTACACTATAGAGTTCCAAAAAAGAGGATTACCGCATGCACAATTTCTAATTATATTAACTAATGAAAATAAATTATTGACAACAGAGGCCTATGATAATATTGTATGTGCTAAGCTACTTAATTGTATTAGAGAACCATATCTTTTTAGATTTGTTAAGAAGCATATGATGCATGGACCATGTGGTTTTCTAAATCCGAAAAATTCCTGTATGAAAAAAAAAAAAGGTTGTTGTAAATTTAAATATCCAAAAGAATATGCTGACCAAACATCAAAAGGAAAAGATTCATATCCAATTTATAGAAGACGTAATACAGGTGCTGTAAAAGTAAGAAAACAGCTCTTAGATAACTCTTGGTTGTTCCATATAATCCTTCTCTGCTTAGCAAAGTCAACTGTCATTTAAATGTTGAGATTTGTTCAGATGTGAAAGCTATAAAATATATTTATATGTATATTTGTAAAGGACATGATAAAATTGCATTTTCTATACATAATAATGAGAATATACAAGAAGAGATTGATGAAGTAAAACCATATCGTTCTGCGAGATGGATATCACCACCTGAGCTACCTGGATTTTGTTTGCTTTTCCAATTAGTGAAATGCATCCAAGGGTGTGTCGACTTTAGTTACATTTGGAAGGACAACAATTTGTTTCTTTTAAGGAAAATACTGATATAGATGCAATTCTCAGGAACCCAATGATTAGAAGAACAATGTTAACTGAATTTTTCAATATGAATAGTACGAATAAAGATGCTAAAGAACTTAATTTACTGTACAAAGAATTCCCTCTGCATTTTGTATGGTCTACAAGTGACTAATATTGGTCCCGTCGAAAACGATGTTTTGCTATTGGACGTGTTGTGACTTGTCATCCAACCGAAGGTGAGCGCTACTATCTTAGATTACTGTTGATCAATGTACCGGGACCGACATCGTATGATGATCTTAAGAAAGTGAATGGAAAATATTTTAGTACTTTTAGAGAATCAGCCGAAAAAAGAGGATTATTATATTCTGATGACAATCTTAAAGACTATATATCTGAAGTTGTGAGCTATCAAATGCCATATAGTTTGAGACACTTATTTGCTACATTGTTAGTACATTGTAATCCTACAAACCCAAAAGAATTATGGGAAAATTTTGAAAAGTCGATGTCTGAGGACTATAAATTGCTACCAATTATACAACCAAAGGACATTCGATACAGTGTGCTAAATCATATCAATAATATTTTGCATTCGATGGGACATGACAGAAATGAATATAATCTTGTTCCAGAAAGCATTAAAGCTTTCTCAGCAGCTAAAGAAGCCAAAGAAGTTCACTTTGAACGGACAATAATGGTTACTGAAGAAGATTTGATTTTACATACAAGATTGAATGCTGAACAACAAACTGCTTATAATCTGATTACTAATAGAATATTCGTGAACAAAGGAGGAGCATTTTATGTTGGTGGTCCGGGTGGAACAGGTAAAACTTTCTTATATCGTGCTTTGTTAGCTACAGTGCGTTCCAAGGGATTTGTTGCTTTGGCAACAGCGAGCTCTGCTGTTGCTGCCTCGATCCTTCCTGGAGGCCGTACAACACATTCACGTTTTAAGATTGCTTTAGATCTTGCTGAAAATTCCACCTGTAATATTAGTAAACAGAGTGCACTAGCAAAGTTAATACATGATGCAAGATTAATCGTACGGGATGAAGTGTCAATGGCGCGAAAAAAAATAATTGAAATATTTAATTTACTTTTACGAGATCTTATGAATACAAATACATTATTTGGTGGAAAAGTAGTTGTATTTGGAGGTGATTTTAGACAAACTCTTCCCGTTGTACGAAATGGAAAGAAGGAGGATTTTATCCATGAAAGTCTGTTGTACTCTGATATTTGGAGTAAACTAGAAAAAATACGTCTAACAGAGAATATGCGAGCACGTGCCGATCCAGCCTTCTGTGATTATCTTTTGAGAATTGGAAATGGAACTGAAAAGGTTATAGACAACAAAATTGAGATTCCGAAGTAATTGCTCATTCCTTTTACCACTGAAAAAGAGTCTTTGAACGAATTATTTGCAGCAACATATTCAGATATGCAATCGTTCTTTTCAGATACATATTGCGCAGCTTCGCGCGTTATTTTGACAACAAAAAATGACTTTGTAGATGAAATCAGTGAGATGCTTATCAGTAAATTTCCAGATAAGACTACAACATTTTTCGCTTCTGATGAACCTCTTGAATCGAATGATCAAAGTCAATTTGAAGTTTTACTACATGCACTGAATCCGACAGATTTACCACCTTACAAGCTGAGCTTGAAAAAGAATTGTCCGATTATATTACTTGGAAATTTGAATCCTTGTGAAGGTTTATGCAATGGTACGTGATTAATTTGTTGTGACTTTAAGACTCATGTTATAAGTGCAAAGATTGTGAGTGGAGATTTTAAAAATACACACGTTTTCATTTCGAGAATACCGTTGTTATCATCACAGGATGAAAAATTACCAGTTCAATTCAAAAAGATATAATTTTCAATAAGATTATGTTTTGCCATGACAATAAATAAGGCGCAAGGTTAAATATTAGATTTTGCTGGAATTTATTTGCGTGAGCCTGTCTTTTCACACGGCCAGCTTTATGTAGCTTTATCAAGAGCTAAAAGTTCTAAATACGTAAGTTTGCTAATTCGACCACCGACACTATCAAATCGTGATGATCATTCCACGTTCAATATAGTTTATAATGAGATAACTCAGGAAGCTTCTAGCTGAATGTACATATTTTGAATTCTGCTGTCCGAATTCCATTGATTCAGGTATGGTTTTATTTTGCACTGCCCTATTATTGTCTCTTTTTCTTATTCGAATTTCTGGTAATGATATATTTTTGTGTTCTCATGAGACTCAAGAAAACTTATAGCTGAATGTGCGTATTCAAGATCAGTTCTCTCGACCTCATTCTTTCAGATATGCTTATACATTCAACATCATTAATCTTTGTATTTTCAACTACTGACGAGTATGAATGCGCAGGAAAATCTTTTTTAAGAGGCTAAAGTTGTCTTTCCAGATACGGTATGTTGCTTTTTCTATTGATACTCATATATACTGGTATCCCTGTTTTCCTTATTTTTTCCTCCCTTTTTTCTACATTTTTGTTTCTCAAGCAGATTTATTTTCTTTCTCCTATGAGCAAATAAGTTTTCATGGACATCTGAAAAGAAAATACGGAATGTTGCTTTTCAGATTGATAGTTATATATCTTACGCTAGAGTTTCGCTTTATACCTTTTATTTATTTCTGTTGTATTCGCCAATTCATGTTTTTGTTTTAATTAATCTTACCTTAAACATTAACGAGTAGTTACTGAACATGACATCCGAATTTGACCTTTTTCAGTAAAATACGTGCTCCCTTTGCCTCAGAATGTAAATAGTCCATGATAGAGCTCAAGTAGAAAGTATTAATACATCCCTTTACATAATTCCTATGCAATCGCACCGAAAGTAACACAGCTCTGTAAAGTTCATGCTTTCTGTGCATCTCTGAATGTAAATGAAGTTCAAGTGTTCACTTTAGTATGTTTACTGACCTTTGTAATCGCCATCTTACTGCTATTATTTCATGTATCCGCTTGGTTATGACAGTGAAGCCAATCTTCATTTAGTAGATCATCTGGTGCAACTAAAGAAATTGAGGAAGACGAGGTGGTGGAGAAGATAATTATGGCAACTCATGCAGACGTGCTACTTTTCTGTCTGGACTTTCAGTTTTCCCGTTGCCTATGCTATTCTTAATTTGTTTTCAAACAGGTTAGTACAAATACGAACGTGATGAACTTGGCACATATGCCGCTACCCACGACTGTCATTAGAGGTCCCATGGCCACAAGATTTTGTTCCTCAGATGCCCTGCTACCCCGACTCCACAATAAAGTCCTCCAACCGTTAAAGAATCGCTCTTTGCTTGAAGGTACTCATAACTATTGCTCATGTTGTCTCTTCTATATTAACATATAAACTTATCTTTTTTGGAAGAAGGTAACTGTATATATGAACTTACCTTAGATATAATTGACAAAAAAAAAAGTAATTTATAAGCCTCCAACATTACTAATTTTATACAAATAAGTCAAATTATTGCTGAACGCTGACGAGCTATTTTCTTTGTACATAATAATAAAGCTGCCCTTATTGGCGTTGGTGCTAAAAGTACGCAATCAAACTGCTGCAATTTAAAAAGTATGATTTATTTAGCAATTTCGTGTCCAAATAAAAAAGAAATAAGAAAACTGAGGGAAACAAAATGAGGTGGTGATGGGAAGCAGTGTTTGATAACTAAAATGCTATTGTTCAAGTTCGAAATTAAATAATTAAGGATGTACTCCAGGTGCGTAATGATGTGCTAGGCTGAATACGCCTACCAATAACCACTAGGTGTTCTATTTATACTGCAGCTCCTTTGAGTTTTTCGGCACTCTGCTGCTACACATTAACTGGAACTGATTGATCTCTTCCCAAATCTGGTTGTTGTTATTGCTCAACCATTATAATGGACATGGTACCTTGTTTGCAAATTTTGGAAGCAGATAGTAATGTCACGAAGCCAGATGCTTCTTGCTGTTCAAGATTTAAACAGGTTTTTCCTTTTATTTTGTTCAAAACAATACTATATTATTATAGATACATTTATGTTTACACATCTATATAATAATTATACTTTGAAATAACACTTCACTCCAACACTATCTTGCTATTGTAACAAAAAATGTGTGGATAAACGATATTATTATAGAGAGGTATGATTGTAATGAAGTATTATCATTATATACCATGCATAAATGTTATATAGTAATTAATAGTCTTTTGTATGCATCTCAAACAAAAAACAGGTTGTGAATACAGATCCAAGATGTATCTGTGTCGCTTTGACCGAGAATGTTAGTCTTGGTATCGCGATTAATATGACTCAAGCTGCTGTTTTGCCTTCTGACTCTGGTGTTTTTGCTCCTCCACTCAGCAAGTGTAATAGTAAGTAATTATATATATTACCTGAACCTCTTCTTAATTTATTTGGCCTACACGTGTATTTCCTTAATTTTTAGATCAAAGTAACATATACATATACACTTCTGGTATGGCTTCAAACAGGTTCCAAAGACAATTAAAGGCTGCTGCTGATAGTTTTGGCAACGAAATTTGGCACCGAAGGATCATAGTACTCACTCACGCTCAGCTTTCCCCTCCTGATGGTTTGACTTATGATAAATTTACATCCTGAAGATCAGAGGCCCTTTTGAAAATTGTACGCATGGGGCCTAGGATTAGGAAACAAGAGATTCAGGTTGGTCACATTATTGTACTTCCATGAAGATTTTGTATAATTTACTTTCTTTTAATTGAAGTTTCGTATGCATAATTTAATGTAGATCCTTCCTTCTTGTACTCTGCTGAATCATATTTTCTACGATTGGAGCTTGTGTGTCTGATTAAAAGATGCTTGATTTTGACACTATATAGAACATACATGGCGATGCCTCTCTCGAGGTCCCTTTACTCAAAGATGGTCTATTTTTGTCACCTATATTAGGAATCGCATCAGTGACACATTCACTTTCTTTCCGTGTCAACTGTATTCCTGGTAATGTTAGTTTCCCTGACCTTATATCTTGATAGGAAAAAATTGTACGGAAACAATCTGTGATAGGAAGTTGCGCGTGCGAAGTTTTTGTTACCTTTTTGGTGTACGGTTCCGAAGATACAAATGTCGATCATATATATTACCATTTATCTGTATGGTCCATGTTTTCCATATGCTTTCATCTTTCTTGTTTTTTTCTTTAACAGCTTTACATCAAATAATAGTGTCCGAGCTCTAATTCTTTCCTCTGCAAAAGAGATAGCAGCTAGCAACAAGAGAACACAGAAAGTAAGCCAAAGGGAAGAAATTTCACATTAAATTGATGAGTAAACACCTTGCTAATAATGGGGACTTTTCTGAACTGAAGAGAATGTAGAAAGTAAGCAAACGGAAGAAATTCACATCAAATTGATGAGTAAGCAGCTCGCTAGACTCCATTGCAATTACAATTTGCTATCAGCGGAGGAAAGGTTGATTTAAGTAGGAAGGAAAAGAACTTAATCTTATCCAACTCTCTGATTTCGGCACATCTACTGACAATTACTTATGTTCTTCTTTTAGTAATTTTTACATTAACTGAACTATATTAGAAAATATTATTAGTTATTTTTACATTTAATTAAAGCTGATTACAAACATTGGGCCCGTGCTTAGCACGGGCATACCCCACTAGTTATTATTAGAATTTCGTAATATGACCGTACAATGTTTCATTTTTTCAAGTCTTATTCTTAAAAAGCTTAAATATAAAAACAATGATAAAAATATAAAGCAAGCGAATTGGTTATTCGATCGTCTTGTGAGAAGTGGATGTTTAAAATCAAAAAGTATTTACAGGCCTAGACTTTTAGAGTCCAAGTCGTAATGGATCATTTGTGGAAAATAGGTCGTTACATGACAGATGTGTGGTTGTGGGACTGCTTTTCGTGGAATGCTCACTCGTATCCCTTAGGGACTCGATAATATCATGGGATGGACACGTTTGAGTTGTTACTTATAACAAGAATGTTCATATCTTTGCCACATGAGGTTCGTTGTTCATTTCACCTTATTATGGGTTGTTTGCTCAAGAGCTTGCCGAACATGGTTTGACCGTACAAAGACGAACGTCGAGCCTAGGAAAAATATTTATGTAGCTAATCTGTGGGTTGTATTTTTTATTGCTACAAACTTAAGAATCAAAATTTTCAATAACAGATGTGACCCTTCCATTCATAACTGTATTGGGTAAAAATCGGCTCGCGGTGACTCGCCCCGGTCATACAATTTGACAGCGACCAAGCACATAACAACAAGCCAAAGACCGAAGCAAGTAAGTGGGTCACCGAAGTCACACATCAAGGTCGTCACCAAAGGCGAGCCGTAAGCTGAGCTTCGGTGATGTCTGCCTCGATCGAACAGCAAGGCCTCCCCACCGAGGTCACATATGTGCACCTCGGTGAATAGCCTCGGTTCCAGCGGCTTTGCAACCCACTAACTCCTTCTATTAATGCCAAGATCGTGGGCTAGAGCACAACTGATAGTGGAGAACGTGGGCAAGGCTCCTAGGCCTATAAATAGTACTTCATTTTGTATCATAGACATCTAGAAATACATACGGAAACTCTGCCCAAATTTGTACTCACTACGATATATTGAAATCAAGTTATTCTTTCGTATTTGCGCCCTTTTTTTTGCATTTATTTAGCTTTGATACGAAGTTTTGCTTATATTCAAACCCAAATTCGATTTGTGATCCTAAAACTGGTTTAGGCCCATACAAATTGGCGTCGTCTGTGGGGATATAAGCAGAAACGCTTTGTTTCAAAGTTTTACGTTCTTTTTCGTTAAAGTCTACAGTTCAACGACGTTATGGCTGACAACAGTGATAATCTTAATGAATGTGCTGGCGTTCTGTCGAACCAACAGTCCACATCACCAATAATAACCGAAGCGTTCCAAGCTTATGTTGTCAATGCACTGAGAGCTCTCCAAGATCGACAGGATGAGCAAGTCAATATTAATGCTGAATTTTGCGCCTCGTTGGAAGCGAGGAACAGCGCAGCACCGAACGGTAACCAACCTTCGGCTCCAAATCGAGGCATCCCGACTTTTGTTCCTACGGGCGCGATAATAGGGGGACCTCTCAACGGAGCCACGACTGGAGGTTCGGGAAACATACCAGCTGCAACGCCACACTTCGGGACGATCCCCACCGTGGCTGAAACAACGTCCTCGGTCGACGTCGAAAGGTTGACCAGGGAGATTAAAGCACGCGTTGAGGCTCGCGTCGAGGCACGCGTGGAAAAACGCCTCGAGAGCGTGCCGGGGCTGGCAAAAGTTGAAGATGATCTTGATGCAGACCAATACAGGGAGCTACCCTTCAAGCCCGAAGCGGCTCCAGCCCCAACTCCCAAGAACTTCAAACTTATGTTTTTGAAGAAGTATGATGGGACCACCGATTCCAGGGAGCATGTAAGGGAGTACATGGAAATGGTGAAAAGCAACGACTTAACAGCAATAGAGCTCGAGTCGATGTTCTTAAAAAAGTTTGGCGAGTCCTTGGAGAAAGGAGCTCTACGTTGGTATATGTGTTTACCAGCGGGGTCGATTTCCACCTTCAAGGAAATGTCTAACGCCTTCGTTAAGGCACACACCAGGGCCCAAAAAATCCTTCAGAGGAAGGAAGACATGTGTGAGGTTAAACAACGGCCCGTCGAGCCACTCAAAGAGTTCCTCGAGCGCTTTCACGCTGAGCGCATGGAGCTGACTCGGATGGATGATACTCTGGCCATTATGGTATTTGAAAAGGGTATCAATGTTCGCAGTTCTGACGCCGCTGCTGAATTGCGAAAGGAGCTCCAACAATACCAAGTTTTGACTTGGGAGGATCTACACAAGCGGACTTACTCCAAAATCAGATTGGAGGAAGCGGAGTTCAAAAGCCGAGGTTACAACTATAAAAATCAAGGCGAATCCTCGCACCGCGCCAAGGCGTCACGAGGAAATCCGAATGGGAGGTATGAACCATACACCTCAACAAGGCAGCCTGTTAGCCAAAGGCTGGGAAATTCCTTCGGAAATTCATGTACAAGTCCGCACATAAGCCAACGGCTCGGAGGAAAGGTTCAATGCAACACGAACCAAAGAAATCTCTCGGGCCCTGCTTCGGCCCCAAAGAAAAACTTGCCTCAGATCCCTGATTACAATTTCAACATATCGACCTCGGAGCTGGTCAATGTAGTCAAGGGGACTGCCGGGGTGAGAGTGCCCAAAGACATAAGGACTCCAGCAGATAAGAGAGACCACAATTTGTACTGCGAGTTCCATGCAGATTATGGCCACCGAACCGAGGATTGCAAAGCTTTGCACCTCGAAGTGGCACACTTGTTGAAAAAATGAGTATTGGCTGATTTCCTTACTGACAAGGGAAAGGACAATTTCTCCAAGAACCGAGGTGATGGGCAACCACCTACAGGCTCCACCCCCGGAGAGAGTTGTGAATGTAATCACCGGGGGATCAGAGGTGAACGGTGTGAATTTTGCAGCAGCCAAGAAATTCACCAAATTATCGATCACCATGGAGAAGAGAACTCGAATTGGTGGCTCGGGTAAAGAGATCGTGTTTGACGATGATGACTGTGATGGGATGATGTTCCCTCATCACGATGCCTTAGTCATCATGCTAAGAATCAACGACTCCGACATCAAGCGAGTCTTGATCGACCCCAGTAGCTCGGTCAACATAATCAGCTACGGGGTTGTTAAGAAAATGTGGCTCAAGGGGGAAGTTGTCCCCAAAGCAACGGTGCTAACCGGCTTCAACAACTCCAAAGAAAAAACTTTGGGTGAAATCACACTCAAAACATTTGCTGAAGGAGTAAGCAAAGAAACACTGTTCCAAGTATTGCCCGAGGACTTGGCATACAATGTGATCCTCGGTAGGCCATGGATCCATTCTATGGAAGCTGTTCCCTCCACACTGCATCAAGTGATTAAATTCCCTACGCCTTGGGGAGTTCGATTAATCAAAGGAGAGCAGCGAGTAGCAAAAGAGTGCTATTCGGTCACGTTGAAGAGTGGAGTCGCCCCGACCGGGCCAAAACAATAGCAACTACAGCAACTGGGGTCGAGCGAGGAGGACCTCCGAGGAGAAATCGAGAAGATCCCGGTTTGCATTTAAGAGCCTTGGAAACAAAAGGCCGAGGACTCTGCCATTGAGGAATTGGAATCTTTCACCTTATTGAAAGATTTTCCCGAAAGAAAAGTATTTGTCGGTTCGGAGTTGGACCTGGAGTCAAAAAAAGCGATTATTGAAGTTTTAAAGTCCAACAAGGATTGCTTTGCTTGGTCTCATTCAGACATGACTGGTATCGATCCGGAGATCATGACCCATAAGTTGAATGTGGACCCAAAATTTACTCCGGTGAAGCAAAAGAAGAGATCTCACGCCGGGGTCAAAAAGAAGGCGATCGAAGATGAAACCACAAAGTTACAAGAAAATGGTTTCATAAGAGAGGTGAAATATCCCGAATGGCTGGCTAATGTGGTCGTTGTACCCAAGAAGAATGGCAAGTGGAGAATGTGTGTAGATTACACCGACTTGAACAAAGCTTTGCCCAAAGACTCCTACCCATTGCCACAAATAGACAGGTTAATAGACTCCACGGCTGGACACAAACTATTAACTTTCTTGGATGCTTATTCGGGGTACAACCAGATCCTCATGGACCCGAAGAACGAAAAGAAGACATCGTTCATCACTGACCGAGGTACTTTTTGCTATAAAGTGATGCCCTTCGGTCTAAAAAATGCTGGGGCAACGAATCAAAGGTTGGTGTTGTTGACACCCAATTTTGTCCCAAAATCTTAATTAATGAAAATTTAATTTAATCAAAGTCAATTTTTAAATTTTAAATGAATTAATAATTGATTGTAAAACGGAATAGGGATAAATGTGTAAGACGTAGCCTAAATTCTACCCTACCCCGCGCAACCCTCCGTTTTCTTTAATTTATCATAAAAGAAGGCTAAAATCGCAAAACACAACCTCAAATCCGACCCACCCTTGCAAACCCCTTTTAAAAACAAAACTCTTAAAATAGAATCCCTAATCTGTTCCATTTCCCTTACCCGTTTCCAGAAAATCCAACCCGTTTTCCGTTTCGACCCGCGACCCATTGCGTTTTCCCCTCGGATTCTCATCAAAATAGTCCAAGAAATCCGTACCATGATTCCCACCACTCTCTTTTCCCCTCTCTCCAGTACGAACTCAACTAATCCTATTCGTTCATTTCAAATGGAGTTTCGATCTGAGCCGTGGATGATCTCAAACGGGCAAATCCTTGATGACAAGGATGAATTCAGTACAATCCTTAAGGGATTTGACTAAATTCACCCTTGTTCTACAAGGAAAAGACGAATGTGGGCATGGACTTAAAGCAGGAGTCAAAAACCCTAAAGGCAGGTATATAATCAATTATTCTCATAATTTTAGGGGTCTGGATTTGGGGGGAACACACAAAAACGGCAGCATTGATATATTTTCAGATTTCTTTTTCTCTCAGTGGAAAATATATACTCATAGTGTTTTAGTTTCTGGTTTGGAGTCGAGCATCGCTTTCAACTTTGTGTCATCGCTTCATTAGTTGTGTCGTCGCTTCACCAGTCGTCGTCGTCGCTGGGTCGAGTCGCGTCCATTTTTCAGTTTTCGCTCTTGTTCCCTGCTCTACAACAGGTAATACTCTCTCTTTATATTTTCAGTTACAATGTATTAGACTTCTTGACACGATTTCTGTTTGAACTTGATTCCGTTTATATAAGGATGTGATTTTTCTGTTTTCTAGCTTATGCTTAAGGTCTTGAATAATAAAAACTGATAAGTTTCATCCATGTAAATAGCATTGTTGTTCAGAGAATATGATAAAGTTTCAACCTTTGTGTTCTTATGCATTTGTATGAAATTAAAAGCGTGGCTGTGTAAGCTTATTTAGCCTAAAAATGAATCAGTTGTCCTGTGTTACTTTCTTGGCTGTTCAAGAGGTGTTTTCAGGGATGAAAAAGGGTATGCTTTGTGTTGGTTTGCTTTCTGGTTCTGCGAGATAAAGGAGTAGTTTCAGGGTGGTTCCTGTTTGTGGGTATGAGTGTAAGTAGTCCAGGAGTTCAGAAAGAGGGTCAGGGTGTTTGTCTGGTGTGTGTGCTGCTCTGTTTCAGGTTAGTTCAGCGAAGGGGTTCAGGTTGGTTTCTGCCTGGCTCAAAAAGGGGAAAGGCTTTGTTTAGTTCAGTTCTTGGATTTGTAAAGTTGAAGGAGGGAATAGGAGCAGCAGCTGCGTAGTTCTTTTGGTCTGTGAGTGTATGCAGGGGTGTCTATGGGCCTCTGTTTCTTTGTTTGGTTATTGAAAGAGGGGCTGTTTGTGTCTGCTTAGGCTGGAGCTTGGCCAGGGATAGTCGGTTATGTGAGATGTGAGAAGTGGTGCTTTCCTTGTTTTGATATGTAGGTAACAGGTGTGTTCAGTTTGTGTGGGAATTTCAGAGGGTCTGCATGCTGTTAGAGAGTGTTTCAGGAAGGTGTGAATTGGTGGTTTGCAGTGGTAGCAGAGGGAATGGCAGGGATCATGTTTCTTTTCAGCTTTCGAGTTTAGTGTATGTATGGATTTCCTTTGTGTGTTGATAATTTCCAGGTTTCTAATGAAGTTTATTAAAGTCCTAATCAACCCTTCTGTTTGTTTTGTACAGAATCAATAAAGGTCAAATCTTTACGAAGGATGAATCCTTAAGAAATGATACCTCTTTAAGTGCATGCTGTGAGCTTGATTTTTTTAACAGATAACTGTAGTAGTATGATCTAAATTGCGAAACTTGAGATTTTGTTTTGTCTATACTTAATTATTTCGACTGGAAATTGAAAGGGACTGTGTGTATAAGTAATATTGAGGTTGTTATGTGAACTCTTACTAAGGCTTATAAATTAGTCGTTATTTGGTCTGTTATAGTCTTGAACGGGGGCATTTGATTGTTTTACATCTCAAAGACCATGAGTTCTTTGCTTCTTATGACACATGTGCATTTTCTTGCTAATCCCCGTAATAAGAATGTAGTTTAAGTCCATAGTCTTTAATTGTCTTGTTAAAATGAAAGAATGGCAAGCTGCTAATCCGAATGAATTAAGTTTGAGTCATTGGTGAAATTCATGAAGAATCAATACTCTGCATTTTCGTTTGAAGTAAACCGTCTTTTCATTTTCTTTATCCATATCTGTGAATTGCATATGTTTAAAATTGGCATTCTAAAATTATATTATGTTCTTAGGCCTTGTTGAATGTCATTATGTTTTCATTAACACATATTTGCATCATGATCCCTATCAAGTCCTTAGTTTAGTTATAAGGGCAGTTTTTTTTTTTTTTCCCCTTCTTCAGTTCTGCTAGTTCCTCTTTTGCTAAAAGTTTTCTGAGTTTTCCCTTTATTCTTAAAAATACTTATAAACGTTTGTTCATTGATGATTATTTTATCTTGCATCTATTGCCTGACCAAAGACACCATACAAAGCTTATTGTTAGTGCTCGTTCTACTTTTAGTCTATGTTGAGTAATAATGGATCTCTAATCCTTATCTTCCTATTTTCTTTGACATGATTTACTCTTGGGAACGAGTTTGAGTTGCTAAACTCACGCAAATGGGAACGGCTTGCATTTGGAAGTTACTTGAATCGCTCCGCATTTTCGGGACTTGATATCCCCGAAAATGTAAAACAAAAAGAAATGAATAAATGAAAACCTTGTGAAATACAAGGCTCGCATCGAGTTCGCTATCCCGGGTTCTACCTTCTAAACTCCCGCTTTCCTGTTCCCTTTAGAAAGCATGTTTTAGGAAGCCCTGAAACCGGACTAGGATTTGCATGTTAGAAACTTGGTAGGGTAGTCGCTTTATTAAATTGTTAACTTATTGCCTGTTTAAAATGAATATATAATTGCTTATCCCGTTTTTTTGGGACTCGCCAATTAGTTTAAGTTAATAGTAATCTAAGGATAATTATCGAGTGCAAAAGAAGTTAAAATTTAATTAAATTATACATCCCATATATCGTTTATATTTACGTATTCGTCTATTAAATATTTATTTATCCATCTATTCATTTATTCATTAATTCGATTAATTATGCGATATTTATTTATTAAATTATTTATTAAATTAATTTTATTTATTTATTTAATTAACCATTTATTTATTTATTTAATTTAGTTATTTATTTATTTATTTAATTTTTTTTAATAATGATTATTTATTTATTCATTTATTAATTTAATTAATTAATTATTATGAGTTTTTTTTATTATTTAATTAAATTAATATAAATGTTAATTTAGTTAATTAAGTTATCTATTTATTTATCCATTTACTTAAGCGATCAACTAATCAATTACTTATCTAATTATTTACTTAGAGTATTTTATTTTATTTATATTATATATGTATCCTTATTTATTTAATCAACTAATCAATCAACCATGTTGCAATTCATCCATTTATTTAATCTTAAGATTTAATCATCCATTTATCTAAGTATCGGCGTAATCTAAACCCTTATTTTATTTATATTATTCTTAGTTAAATTAATTCTATTATCCTTAACAAATTCGTGAAAACCGCCGGATTAACCGCATTTAGCGGATTTTCGAAAGTGCTCCCGCAAGGGACCTTCTTTCGAATTTAATAGAACCACTTACCTAAGAATCTCTGAATTTAATTTTAATTTCTTTTAAATAAAGGTTAAATTGCACTCTTTAGTTAACTTAGGTTCCTAATAATCCTTAAATTAGGTGGCGACTCCAAAGAAACCCTTTGGAATCTCACTTTGTTGAAATATACCCGAAATTTATCTTTTCTTTAAGAAAGGGTAATTTTTGGGGTTCAACAGCGTGGCGACTCCGCTGGGGATACGCAAATGGTTCTAACCAAAAGGCTTTCACGAATTTGTTTGTTTGTATTGTTTGAATTGTATGCCGATATTAGTATGCGTAGCTTATTTAGTTGTTGTTGAAACTGGCATGATTATACCTATTGTTTATTTGCGAGCATGCTTAGATTAATCTAATTGATTGCTGTGTGTCACGAAAGCATGTCACTACACCCTTATTTGTGCACATATATAAACTGGCATTCCGTTCATACTTCCCCCACTCCTAGGAACCTCTTGCATTTCTCACTCAAATATCCGCGAGGTGCGCCCATGCGCACCTGCACTTTCTTCCACTAAAGAACCCTTGTGACGAGTTGGTACACCGGCGGCCATCATAGGAGTAATTCGACTGCGAGACCGCTTGCCACTCACCTGTTAGCCTCAACCGTTAACCCACTCTTAGAAGGAGATTAGGAGCATGCATGCATTTACACCTTAGTCTGGACCCGGTCCTTGGTATCGCCTCCATAGTTAGGAATCCGCCCTTATGTCAACGGGCTCTTGTAACCCGGTGACCCGCATATTATGTGTTTTGTGATAACGAATCTCCAGTCCCAGCCGAATTTTGAGCACAATCAAATTTAGAAACTTTGTTTTCATTGTCTTATAGGTTAAAAATGGAACAGCAGTTTGAATAAATTTACATGGTTACTGAGATCCCAGAGAAGTTAAAGTTGTGGTGGGAAAGCTTTACTGATCGAGAGCAAGCAACCGTTCAGGAAAAACTAGGTAGAATGGTGGACTTGCTTTATTGTGTCACCCCAAATCGCAATTTGGTTCAGGCTTTGGTCCCGTTCTGGTGTCCGACACGAGCTGTTTTTAAATTCAAGGACTTTGAGCTGACACCCACTCTAGGGGAGATGGTTGGAATAACCGGTTTGAAATGTCAGGGCAGGGATATGATCTTCCCAAATCATCAAGGGGGAATGAAATTCCAGCAGAAGCTAGGGCTAGACAGAGATAATAGATTGGGTTTTGTTGACAGAGATTGGGTTCATTTAGATTATTTGTATACGAGGTTTGGAAGTAGGTGGGGTTACCGTGATTTCGGGACGGAGTTCGCTTGTAGTAAAGAGACATGGGGGGAGAGGCGTGTGAGAGCTTTTGTGGTCGCTTTTTTGGGTGCCATAGTCTTCCCTGAAGAAAAAGGACACATTAGAACATGTATTGGTTCAGTGGCTCATGCAATGTTTGATGGGATTAACAAGAACAAGGCCACCACAATTATTCCTATGATTCTAGCGGAAATATACCGGGCTCTAAATGAATGCAGAAGGGGTTCGAAATATTTCGAAGGTTGTAATCTTCTCCTTCAGGTATGGGCGGTAGACCAAGTGTGCCATCGAAAACCCATGATGGATATCTGTAAAGGGTTAGATAGCCAGGAATTAACAAATCCTATTGCTACCCAAAACATAAGAACGAGATGGTGTGAAAAACCTGAAAGTTTTGCGGGATGGTATGATTTCTTAGCCTGCCTTACTGATAAGAAAGTAATGTGGAAGTTAGCTTATGCTCCTGGAGATGAGATAGTGCTTAGGACTTCTAAGCGATACTATATTGAGTTGACTGGTTTAACTGGGCTTCAGCCTTATGCACCTTTGAGGGTCCTCCGTCAGTTTGGGATGGAGCAATTTATTCCCCTCTGTGCCGATATGTCAAAATCAGAAACTCGCTACAGCCTGCCGAATGCAATTCCAAGAATGAAAGAAATACTCGAAGATTGGAGGAATCTGCAAACAGTAAAAGTGTCAACAAAACACCAGAACTGTACACCAGAATATCTCGCCTGGATCAAAGAAGAGCGACGCTTAGGTCTCAGTCCTCCAGGAAGAGTTGGCTATGAAGACACTGACATGACGAAGAAAATGAGACAGGCAAGGGCAGAAACCAGTCTTGATGCAACATCCGCTCCAACAAGCAAGAAGATGAAGCAAGCAGAAACATGATGCAGAACTTGGACAAATGGCAGTTTATTTATTTACTTTTGATGTACTTTCTATTATGCTTTCTGTTGTTGTATTTTCACTTATTATGTAATGATGGTGTATTGAAAAAAAAAAAAGAGAAAAGGGAAAAGAAGGCAGGAAAGAATGAAAGAAGTTGATTACAATGATGCAGACTTGATGATGAAGATGAAGCAAAGAAAGCAGAATTCAGTCACAACGGTGCACCTACACCGGCATGATGCAGTTGATCGGCAGAGTGACGGCTTTTATTTTTGATGTATTCTCAATTATGTCTTTATATTTATTGTATTTTTCATTTGCTATGTAAGGATTATGTATGAAGAAAGAAAAAGAAAGAAAAGAAAAAGAAAAAAGAGAAAAAAAAAGAAAGAAAGAAAAAAAAAAGAAAAAGAAAGAAAGAAGAGGATGAAAGTATGATGTTATGTTATGAAAGGCAATTTTGTATCAACTTTATCTATTTTAATGAAATATCTTACTCTAAATTTGAATTGCTCAAAAATGGCTGTGACTATTTTTCGTTATCATTTATTTGCGCGATTAGGCTCGCCTCTAGCACAAAGAGGCACCCTACAGGGTAGGACGCGTCCGCATTTTATTTTACGCACATTATTTGTGGTTGCCACATGCCTAATTTATCGCCCGTTTTAAAATGCAAAAGCGCTACGTGACGCGCGCTATGTGCTTACGTGCAAATTTTACCAACAACATGCAAACTAACACAGTTACCTTTTGAATTTTTCTTTTGTTTTGTTTATTCCCAAGCAGAGGTTCGATTTGTGCTGATTGAGCTGATCCAAAGACTTTCCTCTGCACATTGATATACACTTCAGAATTCAACAAAATGTCCGGTAATGATGATCAGCCTCCCGTTCTCAATGATAAGACTCTCGAAACTCCTGGATCTTCGAGGGGAAACATCCTCCTTGTTCAGGATGACCTTATTTTAAATCTGACCAAACAGATACAGATGCTGAGCGATGAGCTAGCAGCCATTAAAGGGCAAGCCCCTCAAAACATACCTTTAAATGCCAATCCTGTTCACAATATACCCACATACCAAAACAACCCACTTAATCAAACACCACCACCACAAAATCGCCCACAAGTTAGTCAAAATACCCCGCCCGCTCAGCAAAATGCCCAACCCGCTGGTTATCCTTCATATTATCCATATCCTAACGACCCCACTCCTCCTCACTACCAATATTTGCCTGCTAAAGACACTCCCCGTCCTCCACAATCTCAAGCGCCCATTCCTGTAGCCGTTGCTCCTCCAAACGCCAATGATCCAAGGCAGGGATATCCCGAGGCGTTATATTATGAGCATGACCCAAATGGGAAGAATGCGGACTTCACAGACTATTCGCCACAGAATGAAATGCCCACAGCTGTGGAAAAACAGGGAAGGACAAGCGAACAAGATGAGATAATCCAAGCAATGAAAGTCATGCAACAATCTATTAAGGACTTGCAGGTGACTAAGAAACGGCAAAGCACTTCATACCGCAGTCTTTATCTATTCCCGGACATTACTCCTCCTCCCGGTTTTAAAGTGCCGAAGTTTGACATGTATAATGGTCATGGTGACCCATTTGCTCATTTAACCAAGTACCTCAATAGAATGAGGGCGGCGGGAGGCAAAGAAGAACTTCTGATGGCTTACTTTAGTCATAGTCTGGAAGGTATTGCTGCTGAATGGTTTGCCAGACAAGACATAAGCAAATGGCACGAGTTTGATGATATAGCTGGCGATTTCACAAAGCAGTTTGAATATAATGTGGCGATGGTCCCTGACCTCATACATTGGCCAATTTGAAGAAGAAACCAACCGAAACTTTCAGGGAATACGCCTTGAGGTGGCGTGAACAGGCTGCACGGGTGCAACCCCCGATGACTGAGAGAGATATGGTGAAGTACTTTATTCGTGCTCAAGACGACTCATATTACATGCATATGCTTCCTATGATGGGTGCACCTGATGCTGAACTTCTCACAATGGGGGAGATGGTGGAAGAAGGCATCAAATCCGGTCGGATTGTGAGCTTTGCTGAAATGAAGTCAAGTGCTCAAAATGCTCAAGCCAGCTCAAACAATGCTAGAAGAAGAGAGAAGAGGGAAGAAGTCACAGCTGTTGCCGCAGACACTGACCGCCGCCCGGCTAGGAGGTTGAACTTTGATAATTCACCAGCCTACCCTACTTACCAAAACGCCCCTCCTCATTACCTAAATGCACCTCCTCATTACCCAAATGCATCTCCTCATTACCCAAATATTCCTCCTCCTTACCCAAATGCACCACCACCAAATTACCCTAGTCACTATCAAATTCCTCCCGCTCCATATCCTGTCTATCAAGCACAACCTAGTTATTATCCACCACGAGCACCAGCACCACAACAATACCCTCCTCGTCAACAAAATTACCAACCCCGTGCTCCTGTCCGTCCAAATATGCAAGGACCTAACCAAAGCTATGAGAGGAGAGCACCCAAAACCTATACTCCTATAGCTGAATCTTATGGTCAATTATTTGAAAGACTAAGAAGCGCCAGAGTTGTGCAGCCAGTTCCTGACAATACTCCAAATCCTCCTCCGAGGTGGTATGATGTTAATAAGCATTGTGTTTATCATTCTGGGGCTGCGGGCCATGATGTGGAAAGGTGTTATGCCTTCAAGGATAGAGTGGAAGCTTTGATCAAATCAGGCACTATCCAGCTTACTGGAACTCAGCCTAATGTGCAAGATAATCCTCTTCCCGCCTATGGAAACAATGTTGTCAATGTCATTTCCCTTGAGGAGGGAGTCGATTTGAAAGGGACCATTGTTCCCGTTAGCAATGTGAGGGTTGCTAACGAGGCCAAAGTATCTGTGCAAGTTAGAGCTCCCATTCTGGTGCAAGCGGGTATCCCGAGGCCAACTGTCACCGTCATGCTTGCCTCACCCCTTCAATATGATAGCAAGAGGGTTCCTTGGAACTATTCTGAAGTGCCTATCGGAAGTGGAAAGGTAACTGTTGCTGTTGCTGCTGCACAAGGCATGACCAGATCTGGTAGATTCTATACGCCTGAGGAGTTGGGTCGAGGCCTTAGGGAAAAGGAGGGCGTTGTAAGAAGAGTGACTGACACCGAAGCTGAGGACTTTTGGAGGAAAATGCAGTCAAGGGAATACTCTATTCTGGAGCACCTAAAGAATACTCCTTCCCGCATATCCATTATGGCTTTGCTGATGAGCTCTGAAACGCATAGAAATGCATTGCTAAAAGTGCTCAAGGAAGCAGAGGTGCCCGCTGAGACCACGGGTGAGAGCTTGGCCGTCTTGGTTGGCCAAATCTTAGAACCTCACAAGGTGTCCTTCTTCAAAGAAGAGCTTCTACCCGAGGGTCTCGGACACAACAAAGCCTTGCATATTGTTGTCAAATGTAGGGATAAATTTGTTGGACGGGTACTGATCGACGGTGGTTCCGGGCTCAATATATGCCCGTTGGCAACTCTGAAGGAGCTTGGAATTGACGCTGGCAAAATTAGACAGAGCAATGTGAAAGCAAGGGCTTTTGATGGGGCTCAAAGGTGCACCTTTGGAGAGATTGATCTTGATCTGCAGATAGGTCCTGTGAACTTCTCTGTGGAGTTTCAGGTATTCGACATCCCGTCTACCTATAACATGCTGTTAGGAAGACCTTGGATCCACATGGCCGGAGCCGTCCCTTCCACTTTGCATCAAAGTGTGAAGTTTATATGGGATAATGAAGAAGTAGTGGTCAAGGGCGAGGGAAAAAGCCCCACGCATGCTAGCACCACGATTCCTATGGTGGACAACGCCGCAGAGCTTGATGGAACTACTTTCCACACGGTTGAGCTAATGAATGTGACCCGAGCATCTAAGGATGATTCGAAGAAAGGTACCCTACCCAGAGTCCCCAAGATGATTGCTGTGGAAATGCTGAAAAATGGTTTCAAACCTGGTTCGGGATTGGGAGCAAATCTGAACGGCATTACTAAACCCATCTGCTTGCCCAAGAATCTGGGTACCTTTGGCTTGGGTTACTGTCCCACCAAAAAGGAGATTGAGAAGGCCAAAAGGAAACCAGCCATTGCCATGCCAGAACCCCTTCCTTCCTTGTACCAGTCATTTGTCAAGGCACCGGAAGTCATTATACCGGATCTGATAGAGGGAGTTGGCGATTTGTTTCTGAGTGATGATTTGGAATGCGATGTTATTATTGAAGACTGTGCTGAGGAGTCACTTGTGCAGAATGTTGAGGCAAAGGATCCGATGGCCAATTGGACCTGTGTCCCAGTGGAAGAGACCTGGTGAATGAACTCAACAGTTTATTTTGGCGTCATAGTCAGATTGAGGCCCTGAACTGTGTTTCGCTTTTGGTTTACGTTTGTGACTTTTCAAAATAATCTGTTTACATTCTGCATGTTTTACTTTAATGTATGCCTTCCTAGACTAGATTTTGAAACAAATAAAATGCATTGCATTCTCCCTACTATTATTTTGATATGCTTTAATTATTTACTTTATTTTACGCTTTTGATTAATGTTCGTTTCTGTTTCAGCTTCCCACTTAACAAAACTGCCGAAACTTTGCTTGTGACATATAACGAAACAACTGAACAAATTGGTACTGATGCACTGAGTATTGGGGAGTTTGATGAAGATTTTGTTCCTGATGAAATAACAAGAGAAGTGGATCAATTTGAGAACAAACCAAAGCCAAACTTGGAAGAAACCGAGTCAATCAACTTGGGGACTTCAGAAGATGTTAGAGAAACCAGAATCATTGTTCATTTGACCTCGGAAGAAAGAAGAGCCTATATTGAACTATTGAACGAATACCGAGACATCTTTGCTTGGTCTTATGAGGATATGCCCGGTTTGAGTACCGATCTTGTCACTCACAAGTTGCCAACTGATCCTTCATTTCCGCCTGTTAAGCAAAAGAAGAGAAACTTCAAAACTTCCACAAGCAAACAAATATTGGAAGAAGTGCAAAAGCAATTGACCGCTAAGGTAATTCGATCTCTCAAATATCCCACTTGGTTAGCAAATATTGTGCCGGTGCCCAAGAAGGACGGAAAGGTTAGAGTTTGTGTTGATTATCGTGATCTCAACAAAGCAAGTCCAAAGGATGATTTTCCATTGCCAAATATTCATATCCTTATTGATAGCTGTGCAAAACATGAGCTTCAGTCTTTTGTCGATTGTTTTGCTGGTTATCACCAGATCCTAATGGATGAAGATGATGCTGAAAAGACCGCTTTCATCACACCTTGGGGTGTGTTTTGTTATAGAGTTATGCCTTTCGGTTTGAAGAATGCCGGGGCAACATATATGAGAGCAATGACGACTCTTTTCCATGATATGATTCACAAAGAGATTGAAGTCTATGTAGATGATGTTGTTATCAAGTCAAAAAAGAAAGAAGAGCATTTGACTGATTTGAGAAAGTTCTTCAACCGCCTTCGGCGGTATAACTTGAAGCTTAATCCTGCGAAATGTGCATTTGGTGTTCCCGCCGGTAAGATGTTGGGTTTCATTGTAAGCCGGAGGGGTATAGAATTGGATCCGTCTAAAATCAAGACTATCCAATACTTGCCTCCTCCAAAGAGCCGGAAGGATGTGATGAGCTTTCTTGGCCGCTTGAACTACATAAGCCGCTTCATTGCACAATCCACGGTTATTTGTGAATCAATAATCAAGTTGTTGAAGAAAGATGCTGTTATTGAGTGGACGGAAGATTGTCAAAAGGCTTTTGATAGGATCAAGGAGTATCTATCTAATCCGCCTGTGTTAGTTCCTCCTGAACCTGGAAGACCATTGATCTTATATTTGTCTGTCTCGGAAAATGCATTTGGATGTGTCTTGGGGCAACATGACAAGACCGGGAAGAAAGAACAAGCCATTTATTATCTAAGCAAGAAGTTCACTCCTTATGAAGCCAGGTACACTCTCTTGGAGCGAACTTATAGCGCTTTGACTTGGACCGCACAAAGGTTAAGGCACTATCTCTCATCATATACAACTTATCTTATCTCGAGGATGGATCCTTTGAAGTACATCTTCCAAAAGCCGATGCCCACGGGAAAATTAGCAAAATGGCAGATTTTGTTGAGTGAATTTGACATAGTTTATGTCACCCAAAAGGCGGTAAAGGCACAAGCATTGGCGGATCATTTAGCTAAAAATCCTGTTGATGACAACTATGAACCATTGAGAACTTACTTTCCCGATGAAGAGGTCTTGTTTCTGGGTAAAGACATCTCTTCCGAATATGATGGTTGGCGTCTTTTCTTTGACGGAGCAGCAAATTTCAAAGGTGTTGGTATTGGAGCTGTCTTAAGTTCTGAAACGGGTCAGCATTACCCTGTTTCGGCCAAGCTCAGATTTCCATGCACTAACAATAAGGCTGAATATGAAGCATGCATTTTGCGCCTTCGATTGGCAGTTGATATGAACATTCAATAACTTTTAGTGATTGGGGATTCCGACTTGCTGATTCACCAAGTGCAGGGCGAGTGGAACACCAAGAATGCAAAGATTCTTCCTTATTTGCGTTGTGTCAAGGAATTGTGCAAAAGGTTCGCAAAGATAGAGTTCAAGCATGTTCCGAGGCTTCAAAATGAGTTTGCTGATGCTTTGGCAACTTTATCTTCCATGATCCAACATCCTGACAAGAATTATATTGATCCTATCGAAATTGGATTGCATGATAGGCCAGCTTATTGTTTTCAAGTTGAGGAAGAGCGGGATGGCCATCCTTGGTATTTTGATATCAAGAATTATCTCAAGGTCGGGAGTTATCCCGAAAATACAACAAGTGTCCAAAAGAAGAGCATCCGGAGGTTAGCAAATCAATTCTTTCTAAGCGGTGAAATCCTATATAGGAGGACCCCAGACTTAGGACTCTTAAGATGTGTTGATGCAGTTGAAGCAAATAAATTACTTACGGAAGTGCACGCGGGAGTTTGTGGGCCGCACATGAATGGTTTTGTTTTGGCAAAGAAGATCTTGAGAGCCGGTTATTTTTGGCTAACTATGGAAACAGATTGTGTTCAGTTTGTGCGGAAATGCCATCAATGTCAAATTCACGGAGACATGATCAAAAGACCTCCTTCCGAACTTCATGCAATGAGTTCTCCCTGGCCTTTTGTTGCTTGAGGAATGGATGTTATTGGTCCTATTGAACCGGCCGCTTCAAATGGACATCACTTTATTTTAGTGGCTATTGATTACTTCACCAAGTGGGTGGAAGCAACTTCTCACAAGTCTGTAACCAAGAAAGTGGTGTCAGATTTCGTGCGCAACAATATCATTTGTAGATTCGGAGTTCCTGAATCAATCATCACTGATAATGGTGCACACTTGAATAGTGATTTGATGAGAGCGACTTGTGAGAGTTTCAAGATCACTCATCGCAACTCTACTGCCTACCGTCCTCAAATGAATGGAGCTGTTGAGGCGGCAAATAAGAACATCAAGCGTATTCTTCGCAAGATGATTGATAATTATAGAGATTGGCATGAAAAGTTGCCATTTGCACTTCTTGGGTACCGCGCCACCACTAGAACTTCAACTGGGGCAACTCCCTATCTTTTGGTGTATGGCACAGAAGCAGTCTTACCCGCGGAGGTAGAAATTCCTTCCTTAAGAATCATTCAAGAAGCTGAATTAGAAAATGCTGAATGGGTGAAGATCAGATGTGAACAGTTGATGCTTATTGATGAGAAAAGAATGAATGCAATTTGCCATGGGCAACTTTATCAAAATCGCATGATCAAGTCTTTTGGCAAGAAAGTGAGAGTGAGAGACTTTAAACCGGGGCAATTGGTGTTAAAGAAGATCTTTCCTAATCAAGAAGAAGCAAGGGGCAAATTTGCACCGAATTGGCAAGGTCCATATGTGGTTCATCAGGTTTTATCCGGAGGAGCACTGATTCTGGCAGAAATGGATGGTCAAGTTTGGCCAAAAGCAATCAACGCAGATGCCGTCAAAAGATACTATGTTTGAGGCGATCGCAAGTTAGCAGGGTTTTGAATGTAATCTTTGATGTAATACGAACTACGCGTGACCTGAATCCCAAGGCGGGATACGTAGCAACTCACATAGAGTTTGGTTGCATTGATATAAGAATTTCCCCTATTTCCCCTTTTATGTAAGTTTGAACTACTTCTGACCTGATTCCTGGAATGACAACAGGATAAGTAGGCAATCCCCGTCGGATTCGGTCAAAATATTGTAACGCTTTAGGCTTGTTTATCTTTTATGATGTAATTCCGAACTATGCATCTGGGCAGATGTGTGGATTTTCCAATTCGGATACGGCTTCGTACTTAGATTGTCATACTTTCCCAAAAATCTTTATGTAAGCAGAACTACGCACGGTCTGATTCCCGTGGAGGGATACGTAGGCGCTCTTAACGGGCTCGACTCTATAATATTAACATTTTCAGTCCCCCCTAAGGCAAGAAACTGGGTCAATTTTTGCAAAGATAATTTGAAGATATGGAAGATAGAAACTGGGGCAATTTTGCAAAGATAATTTGAAGATTTGAAAGATATCAACTGGGGCAAATTTTGCAAAATGAGTTGAAGATTTGGAAGTTCATAACTGGGGCAGATCTTGGCAAGAATTGGTTTGCTTATCAAAGGATGAAACAACAAAGTTCTGAAAGTATTCAAGATTAGCACAAGTTGCAATACAAAGGATGTTCAGTTTGTTTCGAGATATGTCAGGAGTTTGAGTTAAAGCAGGAATTTTACATACATTATAAACTTTTCACTTGCATATCAATGATCGCTTGCTTACTATTTTATCAAATTATTTTATTTTGCCTCTATAATAAGATGAGTTATACTATTGAGTTCATAAACCAAGTTTCCAAGGATGGTTTTCAAAGCCCAAGTCTCACGAAGAAAAGGAAGCGATAGCAGCAAATTCAAGATGAATCAGCACAAATCAAACACCCCTCCCCAAAACTAACAAATTTTCTTTGAGAGCAGGAACCTGAAGGTTTGCAATGGAAGGATCATTCGCACTATGGGTGAACAATTTATGGAACGCGCATTCAAGGAATTGATACAAACAACACCAATCAAGTTGACGATGCAAATGATTTGGCTTGACAGATCATTCAAGTTTACTCTTGCGGCATCTAAGCATCACATTATATTATTGCCGAAAAGACGGCGCTTTTCTTTTCTCAAGTTTTAACATTGTTATGGAGTTTATCTCGCAATATTGATAGACAAGTCGGCTGGAACACCGCTTTCGGAGTGTTTCGCGATGTCGGTTGTCTTGCAATATTGGCATTTTATATTTAAATAGATTGATAGTTAAGACAAGTCGGCTGGAACACCGCTTTCGGAGTGTTTCGCGATGTCGGTTGTCTTGCAATATTGGCATTTTATATTTAAAATAGATTGATAGTTAAGACAAGTCGGCTGGAACACCGCTTTCGGAGTGTTTCGCGATGTCGGTTGTCTTGCAATATTGGCATTTTATATTTAAATAGATTGATAGTTAAGACAAGTCGGCTGGAACACCGCTTTCGGAGTGTTTCGCGATGTCGGTTGTCTTGCAATATTGGCATTTTATATTTAAAATAGATTGATAGTTAAGACAAGTCGGCTGGAACACCGCTTTCGGAGTGTTTCGCAATGTCGGTTGTCTCGCAATATTGGCATTTTATATTTAAAATAGATTGATAGTTTAAGGCAAGTCGGCTGGAACACCGCTTTCGGAGTGTTTCGCAATGTCGGTTGTCTCTCAATATCGACATATTGTATTTGAAATAGATTGATAGTTAAGACAAGTCGGCTGGAACACCGCTTTCGGAGTGTTTCGCAATGTCGGTTGTCTCGCAATATTGGCATTTTATATTTAAAATAGATTGATAGTTTAAGGCAAGTCGGCTGGAACACCGCTTTCGGAGTGTTTCGCAATGTCGGTTGTCTCTCAATATCGACATATTGTATTTGAAATACATGATTCGGCTTGAGACATTATGTCTTGTTAGTCAAACTTATCTTATGAAAGCCTTGCATTTTTACCATTCATTTTCACTTTACTTATTGTCTTACTTTGCTGTTTCAGAATAATGATCAGCCTAGAGGTTCTCCGGGCGGAGCATCTCGTCAGTTGATCGAGAGAAGAACTTATTGAGCGTCACAACCAGCATTTACAATTTTATATTATACCTTTATTTATTTCTTATTTCAATTATTATAGTGTATTAGCAGTTGCTCGCTTACCGTTTGTTAAGTCTTTACAGAATTTTAGCGGCATCGCAGCAGCATTTGGAGCATAATGTGGAACCTTTTCTTAGTAGTGAACTGGAGCAATCGTTGATATGAGCTAGACTCGTCAACGAGGATCTGAAGAATCGCACTCGGACCAGCAAGTTTTACCTAATCTTTCATTTCAGATTAGGCGTCAGTTTGAATTCTTTCCTATTCGTGCGTCATTTCTTTTGTCAATCGTGCGAGTCTTCGTTTCTAAGTGTCGTCGAACTACATATGGCCTGATTCTCTTTCAGCCCGAGATATGTAGGCAACTCGAAAACCAGAGTTCGGCCATATCCATAAGCCTCGTCTTTTAGTCCTTGAAAATCAAAAGTCTTGGTCTTATCGGGACAAAATTGGCTTCTCGTCAACTTCTTTACCCTAAAACTCTTTCATCCTTTTTCGGGTAAAGAGGGGCAGCTGTTGACACCCAATTTTGTCCCAAAATCTTAATTAATGAAAATTTAATTTAATCAAAGTCAATTTTTAAATTTTAAATGAATTAATAATTGATTGTAAAACGGAATAGGGATAAATGTGTAAGACGTAGCCTAAATTCTACCCTACCCCGCGCAACCCTCCGTTTTCTTTAATTTATCATAAAAGAAGGCTAAAATCGCAAAACACAACCTCAAATCCGACCCACCCTTGCAAACCCCTTTTAAAAACAAAACTCTTAAAATAGAATCCCTAATCTGTTCCATTTCCCTTACCCGTTTCCAGAAAATCCAACCCGTTTCCCGTTTCGACCACCGACCCATTGCGTTTTCCCCTCGGATTCTCATCAAAATAGTCCAAGAAATCCGTACCATGATTCCCACCACTCTCTTTTCCCCTCTCTCCAGTACGAACTCAACTAATCCTATTCGTTCATTTCAAATGGAGTTTCGATCTGAGCCGTGGATGATCTCAAACGGGCAAATCCTTGATGACAAGGATGAATTCAGTACAATCCTTAAGGGATTTGACTAAATTCACCCTTGTTCTACAAGGAAAAGACGAATGTGGGCATGGACTTAAAGCAGGAGTCAAAAACCCTAAAGGCAGGTATATAATCAATTATTCTCATAATTTTAGGGGTCTGGATTTGGGGGGAACACACAAAAACGGCAGCATTGATATATTTTCAGATTTCTTTTTCTCTCAGTGGAAAATATATACTCATAGTGTTTTAGTTTCTGGTTTGGAGTCGAGCATCGCTTTCAACTTTGTGTCATCGCTTCATTAGTTGTGTCGTCGCTTCACCAGTCGTCGTCGTCGCTGGGTCGAGTCGCGTCCATTTTTCAGTTTTTGCTCTTGTTCCCTGCTCTACAACAGGTAATACTCTCTCTTTATATTTTCAGTTACAATGTATTAGACTTCTTGACACGATTTCTGTTTGAACTTGATTCCGTTTATATAAGGATGTGATTTTTCTGTTTTCTAGCTTATGCTTAAGGTCTTGAATAATAAAAACTGATAAGTTTCATCCATGTAAATAGCATTGTTGTTCAGAGAATATGATAAAGTTTCAACCTTTGTGTTCTTATGCATTTGTATGAAATTAAAAGCGTGGCTGTGTAAGCTTATTTAGCCTAAAAATGAATCAGTTGTCCTGTGTTACTTTCTTGGCTGTTCAAGAGGTGTTTTCAGGGATGAAAAAGGGTATGCTTTGTGTTGGTTTGCTTTCTGGTTCTGCGAGATAAAGGAGTAGTTTCAGGGTGGTTCCTGTTTGTGGGTATGAGTGTAAGTAGTCCAGGAGTTCAGAAAGAGGGTCAGGGTGTTTGTCTGGTGTGTGTGCTGCTCTGTTTCAGGTTAGTTCAGCGAAGGGGTTCAGGTTGGTTTCTGCCTGGCTCAAAAAGGGGAAAGGCTTTGTTTAGTTCAGTTCTTGGATTTGTAAAGTTGAAGGAGGGAATAGGAGCAGCAGCTGCGTAGTTCTTTTGGTCTGTGAGTGTATGCAGGGGTGTCTATGGGCCTCTGTTTCTTTGTTTGGTTATTGAAAGAGGGGCTGTTTGTGTCTGCTTAGGCTGGAGCTTGGCCAGGGATAGTCGGTTATGTGAGATGTGAGAGGTGGTGCTTTCCTTGTTTTGATATGTAGGTAGCAGGTGTGTTCAGTTTGTGTGGGAATTTCAGAGGGTCTGCATGCTGTTAGAGAGTGTTTCAGGAAGGTGTGAATTGGTGGTTTGCAGTGGTAGCAGAGGGAATGGCAGGGATCATGTTTCTTTTCAGCTTTCGAGTTTAGTGTATGTATGGATTTCCTTTGTGTGTTGATAATTTCCAGGTTTCTAATGAAGTTTATTAAAGTCCTAATCAACCCTTCTGTTTGTTTTGTACAGAATCAATAAAGGTCAAATCTTTACGAAGGATGAATCCTTAAGAAATGATACCTCTTTAAGTGCATGCTGTGAGCTTGATTTTTTTAACAGATAACTGTAGTAGTATGATCTAAATTGCGAAACTTGAGATTTTGTTTTGTCTATACTTAATTATTTCGACTGGAAATTGAAAGGGACTGTGTGTATAAGTAATATTGAGGTTGTTATGTGAACTCTTACTAAGGCTTATAAATTAGTCGTTATTTGGTCTGTTATAGTCTTGAACGGGGGCATTTGATTGTTTTACATCTCAAAGACCATGAGTTCTTTGCTTCTTATGACACATGTGCATTTTCTTGCTAATCCCCGTAATAAGAATGTAGTTTAAGTCCATAGTCTTTAATTGTCTTGTTAAAATGAAAGAATGGCAAGCTGCTAATCCGAATGAATTAAGTTTGAGTCATTGGTGAAATTCATGAAGAATCAATACTCTGCATTTTCGTTTGAAGTAAACCGTCTTTTCATTTTCTTTATCCATATCTGTGAATTGCATATGTTTAAAATTGGCATTCTAAAATTATATTATGTTCTTAGGCCTTGTTGAATGTCATTATGTTTTCATTAACACATATTTGCATCATGATCCCTATCAAGTCCTTAGTTTAGTTATAAGGGCAGTTTTTTTTTTTCCCCTTCTTCAGTTCTGCTAGTTCCTCTTTTGCTAAAAGTTTTCTGAGTTTTCCCTTTATTCTTAAAAATACTTATAAACGTTTGTTCACTGATGATTATTTTATCTTGCATCTATTGCCTGACCAAAGACACCATACAAAGCTTATTGTTAGTGCTCGTTCTACTTTTAGTCTATGTTGAGTAATAATGGATCTCTAATCCTTATCTTCCTATTTTCTTTGACATGATTTACTCTTGGGAACGAGTTTGAGTTGCTAAACTCACGCAAATGGGAACGGCTTGCATTTGGAAGTTACTTGAATCGCTCCGCATTTTCGGGACTTGATATCCCCGAAAATGTAAAACAAAAAGAAATGAATAAATGAAAACCTTGTGAAATACAAGGCTCGCATCGAGTTCGCTATCCCGGGTTCTACCTTCTAAACTCCCGCTTTCCTGTTCCCTTTAGAAAGCATGTTTTAGGAAGCCCTGAAACCGGACTAGGATTTGCATGTTAGAAACTTGGTAGGGTAGTCGCTTTATTAAATTGTTAACTTATTGCATGTTTAAAATGAATATATAATTGCTTATCCCGTTTTTTTGGGACTCGCCAATTAGTTTAAGTTAATAGTAATCTAAGGATAATTATCGAGTGCAAAAGAAGTTAAAATTTAATTAAATTATACATCCCATATATCGTTTATATTTACGTATTCGTCTATTAAATATTTATTTATCCATCTATTCATTTATTCATTAATTCGATTAATTATGCGATATTTATTTATTAAATTATTTATTAAATTAATTTTATTTATTTATTTAATTAACCATTTATTTATTTATTTAATTTAGTTATTTATTTATTTATTTAATTTTTTTTAATAATGATTATTTATTTATTCATTTATTAATTTAATTAATTAATTATTATGAGTTTTTTTTATTATTTAATTAAATTAATATAAATGTTAATTTAATTAATTAAGTTATCTATTTATTTATCCATTTACTTAAGCGATCAACTAATCAATTACTTATCTAATTATTTACTTAGAGTATTTTATTTTATTTATATTATATATGTATCCTTATTTATTTAATCAACTAATCAATCAACCATGTTGCAATTCATCCATTTATTTAATCTTAAGATTTAATCATCCATTTATCTAAGTATCGGCGTAATCTAAACCCTTATTTTGTTTATATTATTCTTAGTTAAATTAATTCTATTATCCTTAACAAATTCGTGAAAACCGCCGGATTAACCGCATTTAGCGGATTTTCGAAAGTGCTCCCGCAAGGGACATTCTTTCGAATTTAATAGAACCACTTACCTAAGAATCTCTGAATTTAATTTTAATTTCTTTTAAATAAAGGTTAAATTGCACTCTTTAGTTAACTTAGGTTCCTAATAATCCTTAAATTAGGTGGCGACTCCAAAGAAACCCTTTGGAATCCCACTTTGTTGAAATATACCCGAAATTTATCTTTTCTTTAAGAAAGGGTAATTTTTGGGGTTCAACAGGTGTGTCGCATGTTTAAAGAGTATATTGGAAAGTCTATGAAGGTCTACATAGACGATATGCTCATCAAATCGGTTTGGATGGAGGATCATTTGAATCACCTAAGGGAAGCTTTCGCCGTTCTGAGGTAATATGGCAGGAAATTGAACCCTGAGAAGTGTGCATTCGGTGTTGGGTCGGGCAAATTCTTGGGATTCATCGTCTCCGAAAGAGGCATCGAAGCAAACCCTGATAAAATTAAAGCTATCGAAGAAATCCCCGAAGAGCTGACCGGGGTGAAAGAAGTTCAGCGCCTAACCGGCCGAATCGCTGCCTTGAGTCATTTCATCTCGAGGTCTTCGGAGCAATGCCACAAATTCTTCTATATTTTGAGGAAGAACAACCACTTCGAATGGACACCGGAGTGTAAAAAAGCGCTGAGTGACTTGAAATGCTATTTGGCTAACGTGCCGTTGCTCGCCAAGCCTAAGGATGGTGAAACATTGCTAGTCTACTTGGATGTGTCCGAAGTATCAGTCAGTGCGGTCCTGGTTCGGGAGAAAGATGGAAAACAACAACCCATCTACTATGTGAGCAAGACACTCCTTGATGCCGAAACAAGGTACCCACATTTGGAAAAACTAGCACTTGCTTTAATTGTTACTGCCCGAAAACTACGACCTTATTTTCAATGTCACCCAATAGCGGTAGTTTCAACCTTCCCTTTGAGAAGTATATTGCACAAACTAGAGTTATCGGGGAGGTTATCAAAATGGGCGGTAGAGTTAAGCGAGTATGACATCACCTATTAACCCTGAACAGCCATAAAATCCCAAGTTTTGGCCGATTTCCTAGCTGATTTTAGCGTTGGGATCCTGCCTGAAGTCGAAAAGGAAAACTCAGTATCGAAAGGAACAGCTTCGGGGCTATGGATACTTCATACCGATGGGGCAACTAACTCCAAAGGTTTGGGGTTAGGCATAGTCTTGAGAGCACCCACTGGAGAGAAAATCAGGCACTCGGTTCGGTTAAAAAAAGTGACCAACAACGAGGCTGAATATGAAGCAGCTCTAGCAGGCTTAGAGTTGGCTAAGGAAATGGGGGTAGAAAGAATCGAGCTAAGGTGCGACTCTCAGTTGGTGGTGAACCAGGTGCTCGGTGAATACACGGCTCGAGAGCCCAGGATGCAGCTATTCTTAGACCGAGCACAAAGGATTTTAGCACAGTTCCAAGAGTGGCAAGTTAAGCAAGTACCTTGGGAGGAAAATACCGAGGCCGATGCCCTGGCAAATTTGGGTTCGGCGGTTGATGAAGCCCACTCGGGGACTGATTCAGTGGTTTGGCTATTGTCCGCGCAAATGAGAGAGATGAAGTTGCAGGTCAACTCGGTGGACAACAGATGGGATTGGCGGAGTAAGTTCATCTCTTACTTCGACTCGGGGACTGTTCCCCAGGACAAGAAGGAGGCCAAAAAGTTGAGGACCCAAGCAGCTTCATATCACTTGATCGAGGGCAATTTGTACAAGAGATTATATTGTGGCCCGATGGCCAAATGTTTGGGCCCCGATGAGGCTAGATATGTGATGGCCGAAGTGCACGAAGGCGAGTGTGGTAATCACTCGGGGGAAAAATCCTTGGTACGCAAACTACTAAGAGCTGGGTATTATTGGCCCACCATCAGTGCAGATGTAAAGGCCTTCGTGCAGAAATGGGATAAGTGACAACGCCATGGACGGATGATACACCAACAAGCCGAACCTCTGCATTCGGTGGTGTCACCATGGCCTTTCATGAAGTGGGGGATGGATGTTGTTGGACCCCTACCGAAGGGAAAGGGGGGTGTTCGCTTCATCCTCGTGTTAACGGATTACTTCACTAAATGGGTGGAAGCAGGGGCTCTTACCGAAGGCAAACAAAAGCAGGTAATCGATTTCATTAAGAAAAACATCATGCACAGGTTCGGTGTTCCAAGGGAAATTGCCTGCGACAACGGTAAACAGTTCATGGGGGCAGCCATCACCGATTTCTTCAAACAATGGGGAATCAAGAGAATCGCTTCGACCCCCTATCATCCAAGTGCCAATGGCCAAGCTGAATCTTCGAATAGGATCATAATCAAAAATCTCAAGAAGAGGCTCGATGAGAAAAAGGGTCCTTGGCCCGAAGAGTTGCCAGGTGTGTCGTGGACCATGCGGACAACGGAGAAGAACAGCACCGGTGAGACTCCTTTTTCACTTGCTTATGGTATGGACTCTCTCATCCCCGTGGAAGTGGGCGAACCAAGTCTTCGGTACGCCCACACTACCGAGGACGCAAATCAACAGGCTATATGCATAGAATTGGATCTGCTCATGGAGAAAAGAGAACTAGCTTTGGTTCGGCTAGTCGCCCAAAAAAGGCAGATCGAAGCGTACCTCAACAAGAAAGCCAAACTCAGAGATTTTAAAGTTGGTGACTATGTGCTAAAGGCCACAAATCAGTCAACGAAGGAAGAAAATGGGGGAAAACTTATTGCAAATTGGGAAGGACCTTATAGAGTCAAAGCTATCGTTGGGAAAGGATCTTATCAAATTGAAGATCTACAAGGTGTGCCCGAACCTTTTAATTGGAACATTTCCAATTTAAAGCGGTACTACTTCTAATCGAGGTAAATATCCCTCATTCATTTTTAAGATTTTTACCCACAGTCTCGAGCAGAACAAATGCTCCTAAAGACATCGATCGAAATGTACTAACTTGCTCCTCATTTCATTTTTCTTGACCTTTTCAGGAAGCAGATTAAACGATCTCCAGTGCCCGGGTCTTCATCAAGATTCGCACCCGAACACTAGGGGGGAGTAAGGGACGAGTTGCAATCGAGGTCAAAAATGTGCCTCCCAACCGAAGACCATCTATTCGACAATCGGGGACTGACACCCGAGGAATAGATTGAGTACATTGTAATTCCGCCCGGTAATGGCACATTATTAATCACATTATTAATTTGTGTTTTCATATTTTTGCCCAAGGTCCGCCTCGACTTGGTTTCTTGTAAAAAGCCAATTTCGGCTTATTAATATTATCAATGAAATGAGCTTCATCCTATAGTTGTATGTCTTTATAAATTTGCACTCCGAAGTTGCACTTTAAATGCATCGACTCGAGGACGAGACGTCGTTCTAAGTTTGCATCAATTAAATTCAATCAAGTCTTGCAAGCGAGTTATTTATTCTAAGATGTTCGGTACATGCAAAAACTAACACTTGATATAAAAACACCAAAGTCATTTCATTAAAAAGCCCGAAGGCTAAAAATATTTACACCAAAAGGACCCGAAGGTCCAAAACATAAGCATGAAAGCCCGAAGGCTTACAAAAATAATGCTACCAGAAGTCTAAGCCTCTGGAGAATCACCTCTATCCTCGGAGCCCCCCTCGGCATCTTCTTCATCCTCTTCATCGTCTTCATCACTCGAGGCTTCACTTGAGGAGAGTTCATTAATGATAGCCTGGGCCTTTGCTGCTTTCGCCTCGGCCTTTGCAATCTCCTCCTCCAAGTTGAGCTCGCCGGTGCGACATCGCTTGAGCAACTTCAACCGAGAGCTGATAATGGCCCACTGTTTATCCAGTTCAGCTCTCTTGACCTTGATCTTAGCTCTATTTTTACGATCGACGATTTCATCTTGCAGAGCTTCAATCTCGGCCTCCTTAGCTGAAAGTTTGGAGCTCTCACCCTCCAACTTTTGGATGTGAAGTACATGCTCCCTCAGTTGATCTTGATGTCGTTTGGCCATCTCCTCGGCCCGGCCCCTTGCTTGAGTCAGCTCGGCACGTAAACTCGCAGCCTCAACTTCTAGCCTCGAGCGCTCAGCTTGGGACTCAGCATCGAGGGCTTGAATCCTTGCCTCAGAGGAAGCTTCAACCTCAAGCAAAGTGGATTGGGACTTAGCTAGATCAACCTTCAATCCAGCTATTTGCGCCCGGAGGTTGTCCTTCTGCTTGTCCCAAGATCCAGCCATGCGCTGAAACTCCTCGGCCCTTGCAGTCTCAAGCTCGATGGCTCTCAACGACAGCACGAATCCCTGGGAGAAAATTCATCAAAAATCAGCATTAAGAAACATCCCCAGAAAAGAAGCGAACTTAAAAGATCGAGGCTTACTCTGAGAGCGTTGGCCGAGAGGGTGGTGAATAGCTTGGCTGGGGAGAATGGTAGCACCACTTTATCCTCTTCGGGTCCAAGAAGTGGCATCAGGCTCAATATGTCACCTCGGGTGCCGGACAGCAAATTTGAAGAGGCAGATACCTCCAGCTTGCGAAAAGACCCAACCGAGGATGAAATCCTCGCGGGTTCAGATTGTGCTCGAATCGCACCAGCTTCAGTCCTCCCCTCGGCGGTGGCTGCCCCAACCTCTCCAACTTTGACCTTGCCTTTGGCCTTAGCAGCCATAGCCCCGGTCAGATCTACGACTTCAACTGCTCGTCGGGCTGCAGAATCCTTGGGAGCAACCTCGTCGGGTTCATCAATTAGCCTTCGGTGCCCCTCCACCATTGCCTCAGGTCGGAGGGAAGTTTCCACCTCGGTGCGAGGGATCACCGAACGAGAAGGCTTCTTTGAAACTGCCATCTTCCTCTTCACACCTACGAAGAGCAACATAGAAGAGTCAAAACAAGGAAGCAAAGAAGAATGGTAGCTGACGAATTGATCAAGGATGATTGTTACCTTTAGAGGACCCTTGACCAGGGGCCCCCTTCGAAACTTTTGAAGACTTCGCAGCCTTCAACTCCTTCAAGTCACCCACCACCGAAGCCAGATTATCGTCTGACTCGGTCTCCTCTCCATCTTTCTTCTTCTTCTTTTCTTCTTTCTTTTTCTTACTTTTCTTTGAGTTAACAGCACGGTTCGGAAAACCTAATACCGAGGTGAAAGAAGTCAGCAAAGTAAAGCCAGCAAAAACAAAGCCAACAAAGCCATAATCAACAGATCAGGTAAAACATCACAAAAGAGCTTACCACGCCGTTTACACTGCCAACCAAATTCAGCAACCATGTTCATCCACGTTCTCTCCGGGCGAGTGCGAGCCCCGGTCATGGTTCTCACCCATTCAGTCAACCCCTCGGGAAGTATGATGTCAACCTTGTTGGTTAGGAAATAACAATGAAACGGGATCAGCAAGCATGAATGATCACCGAGGATGAAGTAAGAATGAAAGGACATTTACGTGTATTATTCCACCGCTCGGGGGAAATCAGGCTCGGATGACAGAACACTAGTCTTCAAAAGGACATAACGATCACTCCAGCCTCGGTCCCCATGATCCTCGCTCTTATGGAGGAGCGCGTATTTGCCTCGGTTGTTCAAAGCCACAACCCCGGCCTTGTGAAAGTAGGGATAATAGAGGGAGATGAGATGCTGCAGGGTAAATTCGACCCCGGCCTTTTTGCTCAGCCAGTCCATGCACTGAACAACTCTCCAGATGCCGGGGCCTAGTTGAGCCAAGCACAAGTTGTAGGCTCGGCAGAAATCGTCAATGATCTTGTGCACCGGAAGGGAGAAGCCGAGGGTGAAAGGGTAAGTATAGGCAAAAGAAAGCCCCTCAATGTGATGGCAAACTCTGCTTGTCGGGTCAGGGATGACCACTTTCACCTCGGGCCCGAACTTGCACTCCCTCCGAACCCGCTCAATTTGGGCTTGCGTTATACGGGTCGACGTCGTGTTCACCGGTATGTTTCTATTCTTCTCTTCCTGATTAGCTGATTGAACTTGTAGCTTGAGGTCCTTGCTGTTGTCAAAATGAGAAGGAATTATTTGGTGAGGCTCGAGCTCTTGTTCGAGAGGAATCACTGGGCCCGAAGATCCCACCTCGATGACGTTCCCCCTCTCACCCTCGTCCATGGCATCATCGCCCTCGACGTCCTCATCTCTGCGTATGACATCATCAACACCAGCCGCCTCCATGACATCATCACCCTCGACGTCACCACCCTCCTCTAGGCTGACGTCCTCGCTTCCAGCAGCGACGTCACGCCTAGCTCTCTCCTTTCGACGCCTAGAGCCACCAGTACTAAAAGTCACCTCTCCGCCCTCTTCCGCCTCTACCACCTACAGCGCCGGTACGGTGGTGATAAACTCGCCGCTGGAAATAATGGCGGCGTAATGTGCAATCCTTGCCCTCTCACCGGAGTCACTCGAATCTTGTCTCGAGTGAGTAGCAGACATGATTAGAGCTTGGAATTTGGAATTCTTGTGAAGATGGAAATCTGTCGAGGAAAATATGAAAGTTCTTGCTTTTTCTCTCTTAGCACTGTTGATTGCAGAATGTGAAAGTAAGAAGAAGAGTTTGGTGGGGAAGTACTTATAGGTATGGAAGAGCCAGGTGGAAAGGCATCATCATTGTAACGTTGGGAGAAACAAAGAATACGGCGTGACCGTTCGAAAAGCCAACGGATGGGTGACACATGTCAATGAGAAATGATCTGATGAGATGCGAACCGTTGACAAAATTTGAAACACTTGGATAAGATCAAGCCACGTCGCTTTCCCGCTGAATTTCACTCCACTCCTCGGTAACTTCGGTAAATGACCGAAGAGTAAGGGGACTATCTGTATTGTGTATAAATCGGCTCGCGGTGACTCGCCCCGGTCATACAATTTGACAACGACCGAGCACATAACAACAAGCCAAAGACCGAAGCAAGTAAGTGGGTCACCGAAGTCACACATCAAGGTCGTCACCAAAGGCGAGCCGTAAGCTGAGCTTCGGTGATGTCTGCCTCGATCGAACAGAAAGGCCTCCCCACCGAGGTCACATATATGCACCTCGATGAATAGTCTCGGTTCCAGCGGCTTTGCAGCCCACTAACTCCTTCCATTAATGCCAAGATCGTGGGCCAGAGTACAACTGATAGTGGAGAACGTGAGCAAGGCTCCTAGGCCTATAAATATTACTTCATTTTGTATCATAGACATCTAGAAATATATACTGAAACTCTGCCCAAATTTGTACTCACTATGATATATTGAAATCAAGTTATTCTTTCGTATTTGCGCCTATTTTTTGCATTTATTTAGCTTTGATACGAAGTTTTGCTTATATTCAAACCCAAATTCGATTTGTGATTCTAAAACTGGTTTAGGCCTATACAATAACATAATAATCCAATGCAACGCGAATTTGAATTAGTAGGATATACGAATGACGGCCAAAAAAAAAAAAAAAAAAAGAATTGTGACATTTGACGTTTAAACCATGAAAGAATTAAAGTTGACCCTTTACCTAAGCCTAATACCCAGATCTCAAAAGACACAAAATCAGCAATTAACCAAATCTTTCCGATTAAGCTCAACAAAAGCTTTCTCATTGGCGTGCATTCATCACCTATTTCCCCTTCCTTAATGCCCAAGAAAAAGACAATTAACATTATATTATATACCTTAAACAAACAAACTTGTCAAAGGAAGAGGTTTTTCTTAACCTTTTCTTGAATTTTAAGGGGGTTCTGAATTTCCCCTATAAAAAGATTGGAACTTTTCTCAAAATTCAAAGTGGGGTTTTGAGTTCAAGAATTATTAATTAAGAATATATATATATTAATGACATCAACAACTTTGAGAAGAAGGCTTCATCATGGGGATGTTGGTGGTAAAAAGAACGAACATTTTGATTCTTTAAGCTCTGATGATGGTTTAAATGAACCTTTACTTGGATACAATAAATATGATGATAGTGATCAGGTAATTTTCTGTTTTTCTCATATTTCTGATGTTTTTATTTGGTGGGTTTTGTTTAAAAAAAAGGCCACTTGGCACACAAAGCATCCTGCCTTCATGTAGGCAGGGTCCGGGAAAGGGCCGTACCTCAAGGGTTATAAGGTGTGTTGCGCACAGCCTATCCTGATATTAATGATACTATTTTCTTGGTGGTTTATAATTTGTTTTGTGTTTTATAGGGTTTTTGTTGATAATCTGTAGAATTATTTTCTGAAAAGTTGCATTTTCTAGGAATGTTTTTGCTTTGATTTATTATATGTTTTGTGGGTTGCAAGTTATTTTGGGTTTTAATAGGGGCTTTTTGTTGATAATCTTTAGAATTATTTTGTGAAAGATCCCATTATTGGAATGTTTGTGCTTTCAACAACATACCCAGTGTGATCACACAATCGGGTCTGGAGAGGGCGGGGTGTACGCAAACGTTACCCCTACCTTGAGTGAGGTAGAGAGTTTGTTTCCGATAGAACCTCAGCTCGAGAAAAGACATTTTTAATAACAGGTTTGAAAAGTACAAGAGTAGAAAAATGTTTGTGTTTTATTTTACGATACATTTTGTGGGGTGCAATTAATTATGGGTTTTTTAGGGCTTTTTGTTGATAATCTTTTGAAATATCTTGCTAAGTTTCCCCTTTTTGGGATTTTGTGATTTGATAGAAAGATTTGGATTAGATTGTGAATTGTGAATTGTGAAATGGGAAATCTTTGTATTATAGGTAAGTACGCTTGAAGAAGTGTTGGATGAAGGGCGAAGGCAGGAACGCCTGCACTGGACGCTGCTATTTTCTCATCTCATTTCTCAATGGGCACAATGGTTAGGTGTGATTTCATTTGTTTGTAACTTTGATGTGATGCTCTTTGTGCATGTTGTGCAATGCAGTTACTCTCCCATATCCTTAGTTTAAATATCCATAGAGCATGCCTATTGACTTAGCGGGGATAGTATTATCCTCCTGCTGTTTGGTTAACCATTTTCTTGCCATAAGGATTATTTAGTTAACGGAGATACCATTATCTAAGCATCTGAACACGAGCCATCATTGTTACTTATGCCACACACCACTGGTGAATAGTTAATGGGTTTCACTTAACCTAAATCACTCTAACTTTTGTGAAATGAATAAAGCTTCAAATATCTGAAACTTTAAAGTTGGGGGACCAGCAAAAGTCATGTAGGATACCCATACAATATCAATAAGTAAGACTTTCAGCTTGTACTTGCAAATTGTAAGCCTAAATTTGCTTTTTCTGCCATTTTCTTTCCTCCATAAGTGAAAGATTTAAAGTTCCATTTTAGTATTTTCAGGTGTTTGGTATTCATATAAGGGAGTCCTAATTGACGATGTTCCATCTATTTACGTATTTACTACCTAAAGGCATCATGGTAACAGTGTGGGTAGTATTGAGTTTCTGAGCTAGACCTTAACATGAATACTATATTCCCAGAGAAAATGAAAGAGTTGATATTTCAAGCATAACGACCACCCATCCACCTTTTGAAACCAGAAATTCTGTTTCAAGGTGGAGAGTTTATACACATTTAAGGATCAGAAATGCAATTATGTTTACCTTCTCCGCTCTTCCGTGCAAGGGCCTGTTTCAAGCTGGGCTCCACTTAGAGATAGAGATTCTATGATTAGTTTGGGATTGAGGTGTAGTAGTAGTAGCTGTTGATGTTGTAGCAGTAGTTGTATTGTGCATTTCATAAAGCCTTTTCTTGATATCCTTGTCCTTTAAAATGTATTTGACTTCTTGTTAGCTGGATTCCATCTCGTTCTTCTTCTACATAGAGTCTATGTTAATCCTCTTCTAGCCTAATCCAGTGAGTTGTCTTGATCTATTCATTGTTCTTTCTTGGGAACTACTTCACATACCTGCTCGTTCTCTTTAGGCAATTTGAGAAGTCTAAAATTGTTGTTATTCGTTTAGTATATATCAATAGATAATGAAAGGTGTAAAGTAGCTGTCAAGCAGGTTTGACAAGAGCCAGGATTATAAGTTTGATTCTAGCATCTAACATCTTAGGTTATGGGGAAAGTATGGTCACACGGCTTAAGCTTAAATGAATTAGTGGAATTTCACCACCTTGATCGGAGCCTGTGGTGCAATTTGTACTCACCGTGGGGAAACTTACTTGGTCTAGACTCTAGACATAGTAAACATTGGAAACAGTAGCCTCATTATGCGGATTCATTTATTGGAATGTCATAATCAAATACATCAACTAATCGTGGATACATTTCATTGCAATCCCTTTCTAACAGCATTTTTAAGCTATCCCATTTCCACATGAAAGAATATAATAAATGATCTCATCCGATTTTAATGCCATCCGTATTAAACCTGCTATTCCTATCATGATATTGCTTCTGTCTTCCAACCATCTAAGACCGGATTCAATAGCAGCTCCTGCACCCATTGATTTCGAACACAAGAATTCTTCTATTTCCCCCTGGGTTTTTAACAACTCACTGTGACATTTCTGCCGATGGACCTTGCATAGTTGCCAAAGCAACTTCAACAGCTGTACCCAGCTAAGTTGCTCAGATACGGGTGTGGGTGTCCGACATGGGTATAGATTTAGAGATCGGATCCTTCAAGATCTAAATTCTAAGATTCGGGGACATGGATCCTGGTACAGATGCGGGTGTGGGATTCGGCTAAAATAATTCAAAAAAATAAAAGTAGTGTTATAATATGATCCTGCACTTTTTGCTGGCCTTAAGAAACCTTTCCCTTTTGATTTCCGGTTGAGGTAATGTAGGAAGACATAATTTGAGAGGTAAATTCTTCAATTTTACCCTAGCTTTGGTTCTGATTTAGGGAATCAATTGTATCTTCTCGAATTTTTTCATCGCTTGTGGTCAAAGTACCCAAAAATGTTTGACCAAATCCGGTACGGATTCGTCACTCACACCCAAACTAGTGTCATGTCGACACGGGTGCGGCACCGAAAGTTCCATGTCCAAGCAACTTAGGTACCCAGGCAATGGTCTCTAGAAGCTTCCTGATCGTTTATTTGTAGCAAGAGAGCAAAAAATTGAGCCTTTAGAGTGTTTTGCTTGCAAATTTTGCCTTGTTCTTAGAGCATCTATCTGTCTCATTGTATCAGTACCTATTTGCGTATACATATTGGTTTGGGAAATTAAAATCATCAAAAATTATTCTGCTTTTGTTTCGATTTTAATGGCTTCAAAATTTCTGATTCATTCTCCATTTTTATTGCAGCAAATATTGTCTTTGTGTCTGGGTCACTTCTTGGCCGAATTTTCCCTTTTGCCTCAGGAGCTCAAGCTGGACTAACAGCAAATCTTTTACCTCCTTTACTTAGCCCTTTACAGGTATTACATAAAGATTTGAAGAATGAATCTGAACTTTTCCACCCTTCATTTGCAGATGTATGATATTAACTTTCTTGCTAAGTTTACATAACGAAACGTAATAAACATGATGTGGAGATTGATCAGCACAGGGAAAGATTTCGGAGTAATTACAGAGTGCATTTGTTACAACTATTTATGGTTGGGGGGGGGGGGGGGGTTAAGACTAAATGGGGCGGGGTGGTGTACTGCGATTTTTTTTCAAAAGTTTATGGGGAAGGGCAGGGCAGGAAGAATCCGAAGTTTTGCTTTCACTGTGTAGTGTCTGCTATTATCTTTTTCCCAACAAAGCAGACAAGAGGTTTAATTAAAGTCAACGACTGTCTTACCATTAGAAATCATAAGATATTCAAATACTTGTATTGAATAAATAATAATAACTTTAACCTGGTTTAATTACTAGGGTGGCTGGTACTATAAAATACAAGGATATGTAAGGAGGATTCTATCTTATCTATCTATATATGCTGCTACAATCACGGCAGAAAAATTAGGAGATACTACCACATATAATTGTGAAGCTCTTCTAATATTTTATTATCTTAAAAGAAATGCAAACTATATTTTATAAACTTCCTCATCTCTAAGACTTGTATTTTGCATTGCAAACTAATTGGACTGGAAGCCTCCTATTTTAAGAAATGGAGAATTAAAAGTAAGTCTTTAAGGATAAAGGAAGTAGAAGATACATTGATGTTTAAAAAGTGGATTAAAGAAAATTAGTGAAAGTAACAAAATAACAAGAATCAAATGGATTAAAGATAAAATAAATCTGAAAATTACAAGAGTAAAAGAGAAGTTGGAGATGATGTTAAAAGATTAAAATGAAAGAAATACTTAATTTTGATGATAAAAATAAAAATGATATAAAGGGGGCTAAATGGGGCAGGGGGGTGGGTCTAAACGGGGCAGGGCGGGTCTATATGGGACAGAGAGCTAAATGGGGCGGAGGAAGGGGGGGGGGGGAGGGAAAAAATTTAGCAGGGGAAGACTTAACCCACCCTGCCACGCCGCTCCCCATTGCCATGCCTACAACTGTTGTCTGTTGCCTAGAGCTTATAGAGTTCATTCTTTCTTGCAGGACTGACAGTCTGTAGGGGTTAGACGAATGAAATATTTTTTGTTTACCTTGTGGTATTTAATTTGGCTTTGGAGTATCATCATGGCCATCACTTATCCCACGCCCGGAAAAGAAATTTTCCATTAAACTCATCCGCTACCTGCCTTTCAATCATATTCGTTTGCGTTTATGATCCATAATTCTCGTCGTTCCTGGCCTTAAATTCTTTGACATTTGATTGTAGGAAGCAAGGCTCAAACATCTCAAGCAAAGGCTAGCAATCCCCTTTGATGGATCTTTCTTGGATCATCAAGTATGTTAACATTGTACCAATTTTATTTTTATTTCTTTAATCTGAACAGCTTTTCAAATGTTTACCTTTTTCTCTTCTTTAACAATGGAAGAGTTTGCAACAAATACAGGGATGAGAAATTGAGCTGTGTAGTTAATGCTGTGTGGCTCTGTGATTGAAAGAACTTTTTATAATTCTCACATCTGGGTTAGGTCCACGTCATTGGTTTAAATCCTGCCGCAGACAAAAACCTGGTAGTTAAGTGGAGAGGGTAGAGGGGCGGGTACATACTCCACTGAGTTTCCAGCGACACTGGTTCTCCGGGTTTTCTCGGTCATAAAAGAAACAGCTAAATAGAATGAGATCAAGCAAGGACATTTTACCTTATTTTGACTCGTGATGAATGACGAGTATTCAAGCTGCTTTTTTAATTGATCACATGTAATTGATCTTATTAAGGAAGCTAAAAGTTATCTCTTAAACTTGTTCAGCAAGATAATATAGTCTCTTGTATGTGGGAACCTATATCTTGTATACATTTGTGAAGAATGTGGAGTTAAAAATCCAAGTTTGGTTCCAGGATGCTCTTAGGCAACTATGGAGGTTGTCTTATCCTAGTAGGCAGCTCCCATCTCTTAAATCTGAGCTTTGGAAAGAAATGGGCTGGCAAGGATCTGACCCTTCGACAGACTTCAGGTATACGAGGGGTTTTTATTGGGTTCTCAATTTTATTGTAGTACTGGTGCTTATACTAAAATTATGAATACAAATGTCCAGGGGTGGAGGATTCATATCATTGGAGAACCTTATCTTCTTTGCCAAGACATACCCGGTTTGTATTCTGCTTTACCTGGTTTTTGTTGTGATTGGAATTGACTTTTCAATCATATATTTTTAGAAAGTCAATTATAAGTATGCCTATAGATGTTTATGTTTATGTTGAATTTTAGAACCAGCAGAATGAGGAAGTGTGATGTGTGAGTTTCCCGCTAGGAAAAGAAATTATCAATGTGTGTATGTGTGTGTATAAGCTCCATGAGAGGAAAAATTGGGGTGGTAAGAGAAGTGGAGTTTTGTAGGATAAACCAAAGGAAAATTGCCATATAAGAAGACTTCAGAATCCTTATTGAGTATGGCTAGAGTCATAAAGGTTAGTTTTTTGGCTGACTGAGAATTTTCTCCACCTCCTGTCACCTTCCTCCAAATTTACTATATGTGATACTTCATATTAGAGCCGCATTAATGTTAAGTGGAATTATACGGCGCGTTAATAACTACAAGGGCATAAATGACCCCAAAGTATAACGGAGGGTAATATTACGATATTTTGTGTTGTACAGGGTTATTTTTGACCCTTTTCTCTTTTGTATTTCATGGAGCAACCCATGTTCTTTGGCAATTTTTATTTTTGCATCTTTTTTCTTTCTGGGGAATTTGGTCTCCAGCAGAGTTACCCATCAGACTCCTGATATTTGGGTACTTGCTTTGTTTTTTTCAAATGGAACCCGATGTATATAAATCTTTAGGAAAGCATTATTGAGTTCAGTAGAGATCAATGCTTTTCTATCCTTTAGAGCAGGGAAGTTAGTTTTTTATTAATAGTTTCTCTCTTGATGGTCGCTCTATTACAGGAATCTTTCCAGAACTTGTTGCACAAAAGAAATGGCAACAGATCAGAGTGGGAGTATCCATTTGCTGTAGCTGGCATCAATATATCATTTATGTTGGTCCAAATGTTGGATCTTCAATCAGGTATGGCAATATTCAGCTAGAAGTCAGTCCTTCCATCTTGTTGGCCGAGGAGTGTTTAAGGCAGAATACCCACACCCACACCCCCCCCCCCCCCCCCCCCCCCCCACAAAAAAAAAAAAAAATAGTCACGATTCGCCCATTACGACCTTAAACTGTGTGGGGGACCTATTACCTCCCTGAACTCATTTGAAATTGTATTAGATACCCCTTTGCCATATCCCAGTTTTAAAAAAGAATGTGGCAATCACGCACCACTTATAAGTTGCCACGTGTCAAGCTGTCGAAAAAATTAAAATTAGTAAAGAAAAAACCATGTAGTTTTAGTATTAGGCCCATAGGTCATCATCACCGGCAGTCCCTTTCCCGTTGCTCCTTAGAAACTTATTTTCTTATTTAATCTTCCTGGTTTGCATTTCTATAGATGAAACATGAAAGCTAGTAGCTAGTAGAAATAAAAGAGCAAAACTAAATGGGAAAGAGATCAGGAGTCATGGAAATATATTTTTTCCGGCCAAAATCAGTATTTTGTGGTAGAATAATGGTATAAGAAAAAAAGTTTAATATGGGTTAAGATCTTCATCCTCCATTGATTAGTTGTCGAGCATAAAAATGGAAGCTTTTAGAGCGAGAAAATGTAAACAAATTGGGAAGGGGACACATAGGTTGTGGGAGATTGATATGGAAGAAGTGAATTTTCCAGTGGCCGTACTTGTTTACCGCTGGCCGGCTTGGAATGGCAGTGAAGAAGACAAAAAATGAAGAGAGAAAAAGAAGAGAACTAAAAAGAGAGAAAATTTGAATGAAATTATTTTTTTTTAAAAAATAACCATTTCTTTTTCATCTTCCCCTAATACACTCTCTCTGGTATGTGGGAACATAAGGTGGGGTCAATGAAGCGCCTCGGACAAGACTAGGGGGGCAATAGGTCCCCCGCATAGTTTAAGGTCGTCAGGGGTGGACTACTTCGGGGGGCCATTATGTATTCTAACCATATATAAACAGTCAACAGTCTACATCCATTCAATTAAATCTAGCAGTTATCAAATTGTCCTGAACTAATTATACTGCAAATCTGTTGTGTTTATGCTCTAGTATCCTTTCAAATAAATTTTATTGATATGTTTGTCATTCTTTCAAAGACAACTATATGTGATATCTACTATTTGGTAATAACGGAGAATTTATATTAATAATATTATTATGATTACTAATTTATATATCTTACTTATTTTCCATTTTATTTTTATTTGGTAATAATGATGGCATGAGTTGAGATTTAATGGAGAAACATGGTCAGTGAGTATTCATGTAGCCCCAAGCTGTTTGGGATTGAGGCGTAGTTGTTGCCGTCCCTCTCTTTCTGATCTGACTTCATACTTCTCTTTTGAGTGGCAGGGACACCAAGCACCCTGGCAGGTATCCGCTTTCTGGAATTACTCAGCTTAGATGACATGGCGTTTGACAACCTCTTTTGTGTTGCTTTTGAAATGCTCGATTGTCAGTGGCTAGCAAAGCGTGCATCATATATGGAATTCAATGTTTGTACCAATTTACTGTTGCATTCCTTATTTTCTGAATATATATATGTATATGTCCATGCTAACACATGCTCCTTTTGCTTTATTTTTTGTAGGAGGTTTTGAAGGCCACGAGAGTGCAGCTAGAGCGCGAGCTTACTCTTGAAGATATTTCCAGTGTAAAAGATTTACCGGCCTATAATCTACTGAGGAGATGATTTAGCTTTGTTTACTCTCAGATGTTTTTTTTTTCATCCTAATTTTACCCCTCTGTAATCACTGTATATGATATACACCTTGTTAAAATTCTCCCTTTGGAAATTTTTTTAAAAAAAGTGCTTTATGTTGGCTGGAAAGTTCTGCTGTACATTATTAGGTAGAGTTGAGACAAAATCGAAAGGGGAAATATTTTTTGAAATTCATCAGATAGATCAAAAAATTAAGATTTGGCTATTTGGTGGAGCTGAATAAGTTTCCAAATGCGGAACTAAATAGAAGGCTTGTTCTTGAAGATCATCTAATTCTCTGGAAATGATCAATTCAAATTCTCTAATTGTTTCTGTTAGACTAATGCATTGGTAAAAAAGATATAAAGATCAGATGACTGAAAAGATTGACCAATGTTTGCTCCCAGCTATTCTTCTTGTAGACTTCATACCCATGAAAGAAGATACTTCATCAGATTTCTAGTCTGTGTTTGCCAAATGCAGTAGCAGCACCAATGTGTAATGTATTCTGCATTTTGTTAGATCTGATATCCTTCAAATCTTTCTCCCCTAATTCCAAATTGAATGCCAATTTTGTAATGATTATTGAGGATTTTTGATTTGACTATATTTAGGAGGGCGATCAAATACAGTCAAACCACTTGAAAATTTGGCCGTTATAGTGAAATGATGTAAGTAATGTAATAAAGGTCTAACTGCCAATCAAGTATAATTAATTGAAACAAATAGAACAAATTATCCAGAAAATATTTCACTTTACCACCAGTTGAAAGAGCTGGTCAGTTAGATTTGAAATGAATCCTTATTATTCAACCAAAGGGAATTTGTCCCCAACAAAGGTCCGAAGGATTAGTAAATAATCTACTAGAGGTGACAATTAGACCTCATAACCCCAACAAAGTCAAAGCTGGAATTTTAAAGCTATTTAGCCAAAATACTACATCCCCACAGCCCTCCCCCTAACCCAAAAAAAAAAAAAAAAAAAAGATAAAGAAAATGCAAAAAAGTAAATGAGGTCCAGTAAAATTTGGAGGCAAAAATCTAAAAATCCTACAAATGTTGCCTCATCTCAAGGTTGATCAGAAGTTTGCTTAGACTCTTCAGAAGATTTCAAGAACCATCGATTGAGTCGTTGTTTGGCCTTCGATACCTGCAACATTTTTATAAACACCTTCATTATAGAAATTAACATGATGGTTTTGAGTTATAATACACAGAAAAACTGCATGAAATTTAAAATTTGGATTTATCTTATTATATACCTCTCCATCCCAATCTGTTTTCCATGTCATGAAGCATAATGCAGTTGACTGAGTGACTACTCCACAAATCATTCCAATCCATATACCCTGATAAAAAAAAAACGATATATGAATCAACTGTATACATTTGTTATATTCAAGTTCATTTCATTCCAATACTAAATAATTGTCTTTGAAAGCAATTAGAAGTTTTCTTAAATCGGAGGCGCTCTATATCTCACACTTAACCTTACACACACTTAACATTTTCAAATGCTTATTTATTTTTTTGATAACAAAAGAAATTTTCGAGGATCAGTGGCGCACAGTTCAAAATTCGATGGATGATAGGCTCGCCCCTCTACCCTTATACACTTAAACTAAGCTTTCCTCTGTGTCACAGTTCAAACCAGTGACGTGCAACATACCCACACGGCACATGCAGCACTTTTACCACAACCTTTCAAAGAATCTATTATTAAGCTTTCACATTAAATGAGATCTTATTTCCCCAACATTTGTGAAGCTGTAGGCAACAAACATTCTTAAATCTTTAAGTGCACACTTTAGTCTAGAGAATCTTGATTTTAAATGAAAATTACCTTCACTTGAAGATGAGCAACATATCCAAGCAAAGCTCCAATAGGTATTCCAATCAAATAGAAGCAACACAGATTTATGATTGCAACTCTGCTTTGTAAACCTGCTCCTACTGCCACACCTGATTACAAAATTATCAAGTGTCAAAAAACTCTTCATGCATAAGCTAACAATTATACATTCCCTATAACATTTTGAATTCTGTAGCTTTTCAATCGTATTCAACTTTTTCTTTAACCCCTAGCTAGACCAGAGGACAACAGACTTGCCTGAGAGTACAGGATAAATGCTATTGAGCAAAATTGAGAAAGCCAGTAAAATAGAAAGATCTGCAACGCTATCAGCAACCGCCTTCTCATTAGTGAACAAGTATCCAAGATTGTTGCCAAAGATCAAGCACATACTCCAGAAGAACAATCCAATTACAACTGATGTGCCCACTAAAACTTTAATTGAGAATTTTGCAGCCTTAGCATCTCCTTTCCCGAGTTCATTTGCAATCCGGACACTGTACAAGGAAACAACGGAAGGGAATCAAATCAAGATGGAAGATGGCAAGAAAGCTAGACGGAAAGAGATTTTGATGATTCATAGGGAAATAGTAGCGTACCATGCAGCTCCAAGGAAGCCAAGGCTTATCATAAACTCCCATCCATTGATATTGAGGCTGCACAATAATTTTAATTGATCGGGATATGTTGTTTGTGCAGCAAAACAAATGAAACACAAGAATGAAAAAAACTCACCAGATAGAAAAGGCAGATATAGCAACCTCTGCATTCTTTGCATAACCTGCCAGCAGGACTAGAATAGAACTGTACCATAGCTCTAAGCTATAAAAACAAACAAAAGCAAGAATCAAACCCTCTACTAGAAGCTAATTTCAGATTAATATATAAAGAATCTGTAAACTCGTTAATATCTCTGGCGTATCAGTGCTCATACAAATCAAGATTGAGAATAGTACGTTAAGAAAAAGGATTTACCAAACCATGATACCGGAGGATACTGAAAGCTTCACAACAGGTAGTATATCTTTAAATGATGCTGATGAGAATCCTTTCCATGTGTCAGGACACCAACCTCCAAAGATGTACACAAACTCCCCGATCACTACAAGCCACGAGGATATACTCAACGCTATCATGGCACCAGGGACTCCATAGTTTAGCTTAATAACCAGTAGCCAAGACAATGGAATGTGGACCAAAAATTGTGCTACAGATAGGCAGGCAATAACCATGTTCTTTCGTTGTGCTTGTAGGTACATTTGGATGGTCAAGCTAAATACGAAGTTATAGATATACGGAATGAACCAGAAAGAAATGTATCCAGCAGCATTCGCAATTGATTCATCCTGACCGAGTAGTTTAAAGATTGGAGTGGTAAAGATGAAAAAGGGAAGCAAGACTGTCAAGGTTATGAAATCTACAATCCATGATCTTTGCAAGTAGATTCCTAGCATATGATACTGTCCTGCTCCATATGCTTGCCCACAAAGTGTTTCAGTCGCGCTTGACATTCCAATCTACCACAATAAACACAAAATCAAGGAAATAAGAAAACTAACTATATAAAGTAGCCCGTCACAAGTGCTAATTATCTGAAGTCAAAACTCCAATTGTCAAGTGCCTTGAATAATCCTAACACATGTTAAATGACCTACACTGTGAACAAGCATGTGATCTATGAAGCAATAACGGAGACACCTTATTAAAAGGCGTGTCATCAAATGCTGCTTTCCCGAAACAACTCACTAGAAAATATCTATGTAATTTCTCTTTCCTTAAACGAATGTGTATCCAATAGGTCGCCTTGCTTGAAAATAATACTAAGAAACCTGTTGGAAATTGGATATGGGGCACCCATGTGGGTCAACCCGGATCCACGTCTAAATAATAACAAATGTATATATATTTGTTATATACATTAAATATTAGAAAAAAAGAGAGAAAAGACATGTCTTTTAGAAAATTATATGAAGAGTTGTATCACTTCATAAAAGACTAGAATATTAGTGTTAGTAACTAACTAACTAACAGAATCAACTTATGTTTCCTTCTCTACCGGTACAGAGGACGAAACTCTCTCTTCCTCCCTAAAAATTACTCTCTTCTTCTTTGTGAAGAACTCTGTGGGGGTGGTGATCTTCTACGAATTGGAACAATCTTCTGTAACTCAGGTACGACCTTAGACTATAAATTAATCAGTTCGTGTTTTACATGTGATTGTATTGTTGACTAGTGAAACAAATACGGAACAGTTTTGAGACGAACTTTGTGTTCATGGATTGCGTGTAATCCTTCAAAACCAAATTAGGAACAAAAAGTGAAGCATTAAAGTCCCAAAATCCTAGACTGACATATAATACAATACACGCATGATAATAGGCTGACATTGTTTGCGCAAAATCTGGTGTACAATACTCATATGACGTTCGTGGTACAATTTCTGGACAAAGAAAGCACAATGTTACCAAAGATAGTAGGAGCAAACTTACCAGTATACCGTTAACGAATCGCACGGTAAGAGTTTGTACAAGTGCATAACCAGCAAGGTCCATCTCACTGATGTGTCCAATGAATGATTGTGTGACAAGTATACTTCCAAATGCAGCTACTCTTGATAGTATACCTGGTAATGCAACTCTCCAAATCTTCTTAGACTCATCACATATCCTCCCTTTTAAGTCGCCAACTTCTTCTACTTGTGAATCAATTAGTCTTTCTTGAACATTGTTATCCATGGCTCTGAAGAAAGTGAAAGTCTAATCAAAGATAAAACGCTCAAATTTGAAGGTAAAGTTAACACAACTAGCTAAGCTAGTTTCTTTTCATTACTTGTAGAAATGTATATCTTTTGCTGTGTGCATATGCCATATGTTATTTTAGAAATGAATCATATTTAGACTATAGTTGAGTCCTGGAATATTACTCTTGAATGCAAAAAAGGAAGTTATACAGCAAATTAGATTCATCATGCAACAGAACAATCTAAAGAAGAGGATTTTTTATTTTCAGTCAGGATCAAGAAAGGAAATTTTTAGAAGCAAGAAGTTGTTCTTAAATATAGAGTTTATTGTTGAAAATTAAATACTTAAAGAATACTAGATAGGAGGACTACTTAAAAGTACTACTCCTACTAACAACAATTTGTTACAGAGTGAAGTTTCATTTCAAAAGGTCTTCTCCTTTCTGAAGTAAACTTTTGTAAATTGACAAGACTCCAATTATTATCATGACAAAAAGCAAACTGCAGGAGTAATGTCACGTACTATATTTTCTTTGTATATACAATTATAAGTTGGTGTAGGTGAACTTATTTTAAACAGCTTATAAGTAAAAAATGACTGACTTTTAAGTTATTTTTTGAGATTTTTAACTTTCCACTTTTGACTTTTTTAAAGCACACAATGACTTATAAGTCCATAGATTTTTGAATTACCAAATATTTACTAATGAACTTATAAACATACTTTAACTCATCCAAACGGGCACAATATCAAGATTGAGAAAAGTGCAAAGAGTTTTAGATCTCTCTCACAGATTGAGATCCAATTGCGCCTACTATTATAATTATGGTTCATGAATACCTGGATTCTCATATTTACATTGCTCAATTAAACTCTTGGGTGGTCGCTCCATTGTACAAGTCTAAATTTTGTATACATATCCTAAATGATACAGGACTGACTTCCATTGATGCTTGACCATTCTCCAATATTATTAGTAGTATTTGGCCTTAACATTCATACATATTAATAATACTTACAAATTAATTTTCACACTAATCATATGCTAACAATTTATAATTCATAATAAATAATCTGCATCCTCCCTTTATTTCTCCAAGTTACTAATCTTAGTTGTTATGACCAGTTATCGATAATTATCATTAAAATGACCGGATAGTATAAAGAATAATTATACTGTCACTTGACTCACTTCTCAAAGTAAATAAATTAAACTTTACTACTACTATTGATGTTGTTGTTATTGAGTTGTTTCAGGTTATCATTGATCATATTGTTATTCTTAATCCTTCTATCCTACAGTATTTTATATTATGATTCAATCATTATTTGGAGAGTTAAAAGTATTTTTTTTAACTATCGTATGCAAAAGTTAGAATATTTTGTAGCACGTGTAATGCCCTTGTCCGTTCCGAACTTCCTAGTTCCTCCCAAGTCCCATCTCTATCAACAGGACCTTTCTTTTAATATAAACTATAAAGTGCTTGCTTAGGAATTTGATCACCTCGTTAAATATTGGGTAGTCAAATCATTGATTCTAGGACTCAAAAGAGACAACTCCCACGTAGGCACGTACAAATGTACACTCACCGTGTGGACAAGTCCCAAATAGTTAACCAAATGTACGTCTAATTAGAAAGAAAAAAATACCTTCACGATCCAAAATAGTTGTCATAGTTCGGATTTCGAGAGTCAAACGAGTTTAACTTTGATCGTAATATTTTCATATGTCTTTTAAATATTTTGAATTATTAATTATTGTGACTTAATATTTTTTATGTAGTTTCTAAATATATAAACATCGTTACAAAAAACTTAAAAATTACTATATGTTTAAATTCAAGATCAAAATGAACTCGTTTGACTCTCGAAATCCGAACTACTAGTACTTTTAATTGTTTTTATTTTCTCCTACCGTTTGAATTTCGATGACCACATCTTGGAACCCTTTTCTAGCCTCTTATACTTCAAATAATTTTGCTTTACTGTTCAAGAATCCGACGATATTGAAAATCACTAAACAAAAAAAAGTCGAGGATCTATTGAAACAGTAGCTTTATCTCATTCGCAAGGTCTGATTACGCCTCACATTTTCAAATCATACTCGAGGAATCGTATTAAGTAATATATTAAGTATGTTGTTGCTGTTGTTTTACTAACCTAAAATTAAACTAATTTTAGATACTGAAGAAATACTGCTTTATGATAAATAGTGGCATGAATGAACTCACTCCCCAAAGATGTCAAGTTCGCGGGTGAGAATGGAGAAACTTTTGGTAAGCACATTTCTTCCCTTGAATCCAAATTAGTTGGGAATGCATACTGAATGTCTTGATGATTATATCAAAAGGAGGAAAATTTGTGATAGTATAACAAGAAAAGAAAAGAAAAAGAAAATAAACCATTGGAAAAACGAAGAGCTTGATGATTTTTCCATTAAAAAACTCTACATAGAGAAATATGAAAGAAAAAGTTGCATGTAAAACCATCTGAGGGAAACAAATGGAGAGAAAAGTACTTACATTTGACTGCTTATCAGTAGAAACTATAATATGCTTTTGCTTGTCCTTTGCTTTAAAGTGCTTTCACTTTTCCTAGTGTATGTTTATAACAGTTTCTGCACTTTTGTCGGAATCTTGTCGCCACCGTGGCTAGGTGGAGCAGAACGGCGGAGCCACCAGACTCCGAGCAAGTAGCTGCTGAGAGTTGTAGGAATTAATGCAGCTTACTTTCACCCAGGGAAGTGTACTATGGAGTACATTTTTATAGTGAACTTTCACCCGAGGTAGACAGTTTATTTTTTTTTTTCATATTTTATTTATATTTGATTAGAAACAGAAAATCACATACCATTATTTTGGTTAAGTTTAATATTGGCATGGGGGTGGGAAAAAAAAAAGAAATAATATTACATCTAAATTTAATATGATAGTAATAGCCAACTGATAGAATTGTTTTCTCTCCGTTCCAATTTACATGATATATTTTCATTTTTGACAGTCCCAAACAGAATGACACACTTGTTTATTTTACAACTAATTATAGCACTTTCTCTACTTTACCCTTATTGAATCCTACTTATATTAAATGCTACAACAACTTTTTAATTAATCTAATATCCTCTCTCTTACTTTTTCTTTACATCTAACAAAGGTACTTTTGAAAATTTATAAGGTCAATCTTTATTTCTTAAACTCAGTGCAAAGTCAAACTACGTTACATAAATTGGCACAGGAAAATATTGACTAATATCATTATTTAATATAGTTTGAACACTAAGGGGTCGTTTGGTAGCAATTGATTTTATGTGGGTATAAGCAATGTAGATATTAACAATGCATGTATTAGTAATGCAGATATTAACAATGCAGGTATTAGCAATGCAGGAATTAAAAATGTGGGAATTAGTAATGCAGGTATTTGCAATGCAGGAATTAGTAATGATGGTATTAGCTATGCAAGTATTATAATGTAGGGATTATTTCTTGAATCTTCAATATATTATAAATTAATATACAACGTTATAATTTATAATATTTAGTAACTCCTTAAATAAATTTTAAAAATATTCTTATTATTGTGAGGGTTAATTTTGTCATTTTAAATTTTAATATATGTATTGCTAATACACACATTACCAATTCTATCTTCTACCACGCATAAAATAGTACATAGATTCCCGCATAACTTATGTGGGTAATAGCTACACGGAAATCAAAATTTTTGAACCAAATATTGTATTAGCAACGCAATTTTTTTGTGCAAAGCAACCAAACATGGTATAAAATAATACAAGTTTCAATGAGGGAATTATTTATTCAAATGATGCAACCAAACATGGTATTAGCAATGCAAAGTTTAATGTGGGTATTAGCAAAATAATGCACTCTTTTACGCAAGTATTAACAATTAATATGGGTATTAGCAATGTGGGTATTAGTAATGTGAGTATTAGTAATGTAGGCATTAGCTATGCATGTATTATAACATAGGGATTATTTTTGAATCACTAATATTACAAATTAATATACAATATTATAATTTAAAATATTTAGTTACTCCTTAAATAAAATTTAAAAATATCCTTATTATTATGAGGGTTAATTTTGTCATTCTAAATTTTAATGCCTGAATTGCTAATACCCACATTACTTATTCTATCATCTACCCCGCATAAAATAATACATAGATTTTCGCCTAACTTATGCGGGTATTAGCTATTGGGAAATGCAAAATAACATACCAAATATGGTATAAAACTTATGCAGCATTTGACTAAAGGAAAATATATAGCAAACATGGTATTAAATAATGCAAGTTTTAGTGCAGGTATTAACACTCTCCTGGAACAACCGAACAACCCCTCAGAAATATTTCAAGTAAGACTTTAGCTTATATATAGACTATAAGGAAATAATTTCCAAGGATATGGTTTCGGTTAATGAAATGAGCGCGAACAACTATCTTTTTGTTGGGAGTCCGAACAACGTCAAATATCGGTAGTTGAAAAGTTTGGAGTCTATTTACAAGGTGCAGGAATTTTTTTAATGTTGTGAGACCTTTTGGAGAATACCATGCGGGCTTGGCCAAAGCAGATATTATTATACCATGTTAAGAGTATCTTGGGGTGGTTGAACCCAACAATTGGTATCAAAGTCAATGGTTCGGCGGGACGAGTTTGTAATTGGGGGTGATGGTGTGGGGCTCAGTTTGGTTTTCCTTACGAGCTTGGAGATGCACACAGCTAGGATGAAGCTAGTTGCACGATGGCAATACACCACATAGAACTTAGTTTGAGGGGGAGACTGTTGGAAGTGCGTAAAAAGTCCCACGTCGGTAGTTGAAAAGTTTGGGAGCCTATTAATAACATGTAGGGATCTCTTAATAGTGTGACACCTTTTAGGTAATACCATGCGGGCTTGCCCTAAGCAGACAATAATTTTGGGAGCTTTTTCTAACGCATAAGGATCTCTTTATAGTGTGAGACCGTTTGAGGAATATCGAATGGGGCTTGCCCAAAGCAAACAATATCATACGTGTTAAGAGTATTTTGGGCTGGTTGAGCTCAATAACCAGTATCAAAGTCAATAGTTCGGGGGATGAGTTTGGTAATGGAGGATGATAACGTGGGCTCGGTTTGCTTCCTTTTATGAGCTTGAAGACGCACACAACTAGGATAAAGCCAGTTGCTAGATGAAAATGCACCATGTGGAAATTACATAGTTCGAGGAGAGACTGTTGGGAGCGCGTACAAAGTTCAATGTTGGTAGTTAAAAAATTTGGGAGCCTACTTATAATGTGTAGGGATCCCTTAATAATGTGAGACATTTTGGGTAATACCGTGGGGGCTTGCCCAAAGTGGATAATATCATACCATGTTAAGAGTATATTGGGCTGGTTGAGCCTAACAACCGGTAACAGAGTCAATGGTTCGGCGAGATGAGTTTGGTAATAGCGGGTGATGATGTGGGGCTCGATTTGCTTCCCCTTACGAGCTTGGAGATGCACACAGCTAGGATGAAGCTAGTTATAGGATATCGATGTGCCATGTGGAACTTAGTTTGAGGGGAGACTGTTGGGAGTGCGTACAAAATCCAACATTGAAATGTTTTGGAGCCTATTTATAAGGTGTAGGAATCTTTTAATAGTGTGACCTTTTGGAGAATATTGTATGGGTTTGCCTAAAGCGAAAAATATCACGCCATGGTAAGAGTATCTTGGGCTGCTTGAGCCGAACAACTGGTGTCAGAGTCAAGGTTCGGCGGGACTAGTTTGGTAAAGGCGGTGATGGCATGCAGCTCAGTTTGCTTCCCCCTTATGAGCTTGGTGACGCACACAACCTGGGTGAAGCTGGTTGCAGGATGACAATGCACCATGTAGAACTTAGTTCGAGGAAGAGACTGTTGGGAGCGTGTTTAAGGTCCTACATCAACAACATACCCAGCCTATCCAACAAGTGGGGTCTGGAGAGGGTGAGATGTATGCAGATCTTACCCCCCACCAAGGTGGAGAGGTTGTTTCAGAAAGACCCTCGGCTAAAGAAACGTTTTGCAAACACGTTAGAACTCTGCGAAAAAGATAACAACTAAAGCATATAGAATATAACCACATAACAGAAGTAGAAATAAAAGCGACGACTAAGATGAAAATAGCTTAAATAAGCATCATACTACAGCTAAGAAGATAGAAGACACCTTACCATTACCTACCCTTCTACCATAATCGTCGACCTCCATGCTTTCCTATCTAGGGTCATGTCCTCGGTAATCTAGATCTAGACCATGTCTTGTCTAATCACCTCTGCCCAGTCTTCAGTCTACCTCTACCTCTCCGTAGACCCAATACTGCCAACCTCTCACACCTTCTTACCGGCGCATCCGCACTCCTCCTTTTCACGTGTCCAAACCAGTGCAACTTTGCTTCTCGCATCTTCTCCGCCACTGGCGCGATGCTCACCTTGTCTCGAATGACTTCGTTCCTAATTTTATCCAACCTAGTATGCTCACATATCCGTCTAAGCATCCTCATTTCTACCACACTCGACTTCTGAATGTGTGATTTCTTAACTGGTCAACAATCTGCCCCATACAGCATAGCTGGTCTAACGATCACTCTGTAGAATTTGTCTTTGAGCCTAGGTGGCACTCTCTTATCACATAGAACACCAGAAGCAAGCCTCCACTTCATCCAACCTACATGTTTAAGGTCCTACATCGATAGTTAGAAAGGTTAGGGAGCCTATTTATTAGCTGTAGGGATTTCATAATGGTGAGACCTTTTGAAAAATATCATACGAATGCAAAAAGTGGACCATATCATACCATGTTAAGAGTATTATTTTGACGTAATGTCTTTTTATATGTACTTGTGGATAGAATAATTTAATACTTACGAAAAAGGTCAAATTTACCCCTCTACTATTGATAATTGTCTATATTTATTCTTCATTATACTATTAGTGTGTGTGTCTCTCTGTGTGTGTGTGTGTGTATGTGTGTACATACACACACACACACCCCCCCCCCCCTCTACCGTTAGAAAAGTAGGCAAGTGGAATGTTAATGTGGCAAATAAAATTCATGTGCATTGACAATTAGGTGAGGTGGACGCCATGTGGCATGCCACCTCACCTCACCACACCACCCTATGTTAACCCGTTCCCCAATGCCTATCTTTCTCTTCCCTTTCTTATTGTTCCACAACACCACTAGAGAGCCACCAACACCACCACAATTGCCATGAATATATGGACCTGCCCCTACTTATAGAGGCCATCAATTTTCCCTTTCTTATATAATTAGTACAATATGTTTTTTTTTAATATTTCCTCTATGATGAACAAAAATAAGATGGCAAGAGGATCCCTATTACCCATTTTTGTCAAATCACATGGATTCTCTTTGCCACATTGGCATTTCGTTAGGAAATAGGCACTAATTTGCCTACTTTGCTGACAGTAGGAGTATATACATATATTCCAATAGTATAACATAGGATAAATATAGATAATATTCAATAGTATGGGGTAAATCTGACCATTTTTTGTAATAGTTATGTTGTAGATACCTAGCAGATACTAGGCGGAATAATTGAGGTACAGACAATTTGGATGAACCATTAACTTAAAAAATTATAATGCCAAAGTAGTCTGGCCTAATGTACTATAAAATTTGTCATGATTTAGAGTTGCCAATCGTTACATTTACTATAGGAGAAATACGTAAGCAGGTCCTCAAACTTGATACTTTTTTTATTTTGGCGCCTCTTCTTAGCCTTTTCCTATTTTAACACTTAAAGTCTGCTCATACTATGTCATATAAGTACCTCACCAACAATCCTTATAAATTAAAGAGGGCGTGTTAGTAAATCGCATCTTACGTAGATAACAGACCCAATTAAAGAGAGACACATGTCTTGGCATATCTTTTCCAATTATAAACAAAACGAAATGTATAAACCCCATTTTAGAACAAATAATAGACTAGAAATCCCAAAAAAAAAAAAAAAAAAAATCTTGCCAACTAAAATCTCAATTTGATTAAAGATTATCTTCGATTCTAACTAATGAAGGAAATCATCAATTTCGAAAATTCTAAACTGATCAATTCTGTGTCTGCTAGCGGATTCGAAGTTCTCTAGGTACACACCACAAAGCCTAAATTAAAAAAAAAAAAAAAAAAAAAAAATCCTCTTTTATCAAGTGAAAAGGAGAATATTTTAAAGGAAGTTCAGATAATAAACAAGATGCAACTATGAAATCAAGAAAGAAAGCTACATGATATGAAGGTTCTAGATAAAAGAAAGAGGTGGTGTGTGTGTGTGTGTTGTGTTTTTTTTTTTTTTTTTTTTTTTTTTTTTTTTTTTTTTTTAAAGAATGGAGATGGGTTTGTTTGGCTAATTTTGTTATGTTAGGTTTATATCACTTATTTTGAAAGAAAAACATGAACCAACGATGACTTTCTCTGTATTGTTATTATCATTGATTTTAATCAGCAATACAATGAAAAAAGAGAGGAAAATGTATATTTTGTATGGTAAATGCGCGGGGAAGAAGTGTGTTTCATGCTATGGATGATGTTAAATGACACTATGGACAGACTTTAATTGCTAAAGTTGGAAAAGTCTAAGAAAAGGTGCTAAAATGAAAAAAATATGTCAAATTTGAGTGCCTGTATTCTGCCTTTACTATAGGTATCATCAATAATTTTATTTTTATGTGGCTTGATATAATAAAAATATGTCACTTTGGATATTATTTAAACTCTTTGGATTACAAAGAATATTGTATGAGTAAAGACGATAGAAGTATTACTTCCGAAAACTTAAGTATACAAGTTTAGCAGGTAAACATTTATCTGTACTTGGTGTTTACACTAAATCAATAAATACAAGCTATGTTTATTGTATATATGCATCCATTACTTAGATATATTTATACTTTAAATTTTAAATGACTAGCATTCGATATTTACATTAAATCAATCAAATTTAACATGAGAAGTTAATTTAAATTTAAAAAAATATATAAAGTATCAACTATGATTCAGTGGAACATGTGTGCATGATTACATGATATGTCTAGTAGTCATTGTTTTAACATAAATATCGTATTTGTAATAAATTTTTACCCTGAGGTAGAGACCACTAGGTGTGTGAATGTCCAACTACAACGTACATGCAAACCTTTTGAGAAAGAATTAGATTGTGGATTTTTCTTCTTTCTTTTCGTCTAAATCATCGAAAGAAATTGTACTAAATTCTAGGAGTACTATATAATAGTGATAACCCAAAAAGGTATATACCAAAAAAAAAAAGAAAAAAAAAGGAGATAACGTGAAAAGGTAGCATAGTTTATAGAATTAAATAGGTAAGTTTCCTGTAATATTATATGCAATAAATTTATTGTTGACAGTAAGGGAAGTCAAAGCTACAACTAAGAGCTCGAAAAATGCTCATTCAAATTCAAAAAAAAAAAAAAAAAAAAAAAACTCAATTTAAAATCATATCTCTCCATTAGAAGAGTCATTCTGGACTGAAAAATGCTCATTTGCCAGAAAAATTCATTTCATATCTAAAGTTGCATTATTCAACTTGTAGTGCAACTTTTCTCTTTTGAACAAGATGTCGATATATCATAGCAGGTAATTTGTCTATTTTCTTCAAGTGACCAATCACGAAATTTAGTAGTCGTCAAAGAAGTGCATAATAACCATTGTTGAGTATAAGCATGTGATAAGAACCAAACTTCCACAAGACCCTTCACACGGAGCCAAGCTAAGGAGATTCAAGGAGTCCACTTACACTTGGTGAAGAGAGGCCTCGAAGAAGGAAGCGAGTGGAAGCCATTCCAGGTGATCAAACTAGGCCTCACGCCTAAGGAAGAAGGGAACACAGCAGAGCCAGGTGCCCCGCCTAGCCCGGGCGCCCCGCCTGGCCAAAACGCTGCATGAGAGCCTAAAAGTGCACAGGCAGGCCGCCCAGCCAGGCACCCCAGCCAGGCACCCGCCTAGCCAGGCGCCCCTCCCAGCTTGGGCGCCCAGCTGAAGACCATTTCAGGCGCCCCTCCCAGTCCCCAGGCGCCCCTCCCAGCTGTGAAGGCCTATGTTTCTTTTACCGTTTTTCCCTACGTGGCCTATGTTGTGAACCTTATTAGTAAGGGTATTTTAGTCATTGTGCAAGCTTGGGAAACACTATAAATAGCCAAGCTTAGCCTATTTGAAAGTAGTTTATGATTGATGAATATTGAACATGAGCATAGCTCTTGGTATTGAATGAAACCTTGTTTATGGGACTTGTTGTTCTTCTAGCGGATCTAGATTACTTCCTTTCCCCCCCCCAACCATTCTACTTGCGTGCTCACGTTAGCTCGAGGGTAGTTGCTTAGCATAGGTGTTCTTGTCCTTCTCTCGGGGTGTAACGGAACAAGTTCTCCGTTGCTACTTGGGATTAGAGATCGAGTTACGTCTCGTTCTTATCCTTTTACTTTCCGCGTTTGATTCTTATCAGTTTGGTATCAGAGCAAGGTTCGGGTATCGTTCCTACGAACCCCGAACCTTGATTCTTCGTGCCTAGGTTAGTTTGTTTAGATTTCTTGTTGTTAAAGTTATTGCAAAAGAAAATCACAAAAAAATTGAAAATTCAAAAATTTGGTGTTATTTGTTGGTTTGTTGGATTCGTGATATGGGTGTTATGGATTCTTGATCGTGATTGAATTCCCGTTGCTTGGGTACTAAAATTATTTGGATTGGTGAAGTTTAAAAAATTGAAACCCCAAATTTTCCTTAAACCTTTGATGAACTTGTTCTTGATGATTTTGGCATGATTCTTGGGTTGGATGGATGTTTGATTGATGTCTTGATATTGGGGATTGATCTTCACTGAAAAACAAACGATTTGGTACTAATTTTGTGGGATTTGAACATGTTTAACACCAAGTTTGATGAATCACAATCCTTGTTGAAACCCTTTTGATAAACCCTTGTGTTCTTGAGTTTCTTGACTTGAACCTTGATTTGATTGATTGTTTAGATATAAATTTGATTGGATTTTGTTAAGGAAGATCAAAAACAACTTTGGGTATCATTGGATTGTGAAAACAAGTTGAAAATATCGGATTTGAGGCTTGGAAATCGACTTGAAACAAGTTTGAAACGAGTTGGGAAAGGCTTCAGGCCAGGCGCCCCGCCTAAGCCAGGCACCCCGCCTAGCAAACTTTCTGCATTGGACCCAGGCGCCCCGCCTAGGTCCAAGGCGCCCCGCCTGATTGACTGCACATCTTGGGCGCCCCTCCTGAGTTTCAGGCAACCCTCCTGGGTGCTGAAGTAGTTGTTTTGGGTAGATTTTCATAAGTTTTCCCATTTGTTTGATTGCATAACATCTAGTTAGTACTACTTTAAGTAACCGATCTACTTGAATAGTACTAGCCCTTTAATTGCTTTTAGGTGACTCGTGCCTAGATAGGAGATTAGAATTCTAAAAAGAAGCGTAGAATCTTTTAACTCAAGTCCTCACTTCAAAGTGCCTAGCGTTTATTGAGTCCCATTAACTCCACTCACCCCGGAGTGTGCTTGACTCGTGAATAGTTTGGTTGAGTTGAGGGATTGATATTCATCTACGTGAAGCTTTTGGACCACAAGTCGAGTGAAATATCCACCACCACTAAACGAGTGATCCGAGTGAACACAAGTGAGGGAGTGTGTGAGGTTATTTTGCTAACGTTTGTTACTTGTGTAGGTACAATGTCTACCGAAGGCGAAGATTTTGCTAAGAGTGCCCTTACTACTATCCTTGCCAAATTGGATAGTATGAACTTAAGGATTGAAAGCCTTGAGAGGGTGAACTCTAGTGCTCTAGTAGAGTAAGGGACTTCCAATGTCCAATCGGAGAAAGGGACCCCGAGTGTCCAAGTTGAAAAAGGGACCCCGAGTGTCCAAGTTGAAGTCTCAAGTACTCCTAACTTTACTCCAGAGCAAGTTAGCCATGTCATTGAATTGCTCAATCAACAACGGGTAAAGGAGGATCGAGAGAGAATTGATCAAATGTTGGGCAATACCCAACGAACGGGCATTCTTCGTATCTTGGACAACCCCCCAAGAAACATCCCACTACCAAGACCCAACCGAAATGTGCAACCTCTTGAGCAAGTCGATGAAGCTCAAGAAGGGGAGGAAGCCGATTATGGTGAAGACATGTATGGGTTTGATGATCACTTTCAACCGAGGCGAGGTATGAATTGGGGTCGAAATGTGGATAGAGGTAGGGGCCGAGGTCGAGGGCCACCTATGGGGTATGTTGGTGGGAATGCTAGAAGGGAGTATGGTGTGAATGAAGATCACTATGGGGGCCAACCGGAGCCTTTCCGTGGGGGTCGTAACAACACCAACCTCAATAGTGTGAAGCTTAATCTCCCAACCTTTAAAGAGAATTGTGATCCGGAGGCTTACATTGAATGGGTGCTACTCATGGAAAGATTGTTTGATACAAATGAGATGACCGATGAGAAGAAATGCACTTATGCTATCTCATCCTTTGAATCTTATGCATCTACTTGGTGGGAATCCGTCAAGAGATCAAGGAGAAGAGCAGGAATCCCCGTGAATGTGGGTTGGAATGACTTGAAGGGTATCATGAGTATCAAGTACATCACTCCTAGATATCGTCAAGAACAACTCAAGAAACTTTATGAGTTGAAGCAAGGTGTCAAGACGGTGCATGAATACTTTGATGAGTTTGAAAGAACTCGAATGGCCTTGGATATGGACACCGAAGATGAGGAGCAAGCCGTGATCCGTTTCGTGAATGGTTTGAGCTATGGTATAGCTTCACAATTTAGATTGCATTCTTATCTTTCACTTCAAGAAGTCCTTGATGCCGCTATTCGAGTCGAGAAATGGCTTGATAATGAAAAGTCCAACCGTTACAAGAGCAACACTTCTACTTCCATGAACAAGCCAAAGGATTGGAAAAATCCTACTCCCAATGCAAGATTCACAAATGTAAGTGGCCCTAGTGGAGCAAGTGCTAGCAAAGATGTGAAGAAGCCGTTTGAGAAGTACACACCCAATGTCGGAGGTAATTCTAAAACTCAATTGAATACTCCTACTTCTTCTTCCATCCAATGTCACAAATGCAAGGGGTATGGACACTTTTCTAAGGAGTGTCCTACGAAAAGGACCATGGTTGTTGTTGGTGAAAATACTTATGAACAAGAGAGTGAACCGAAGGAAGATGAAGGAGTAGAGAGAGATGAGGGAGTAGTGGAGGATGGTCAAGATGACACGGTGGAGGATGAGGAACCTTATACTTTTCTAGTAGTGAGGAGGAGCTTAGGAGCTATGATTGTAGAGGATAGCGAAACCTTGCAAAGAGAAAATCTTTTCCATGCTAGATGTCGTGTCAAGGGTGTTGTATACTCTATGATCATTGACTCGGGAAGTTGTACTAATGTTGTGAGTCAATCTCTTATAGCCCAATTGAAATTGCTTACCGTGAAACACCCCAAGCCATATCGATTGCAATGGCTTAGTGAATGTGGGGAGCTCAAGGTAGTGAAGCAAGCAATGCTCAAGTTTAAAATGGGTAGTTATGTGGATGAACATTTGTTCGACGTGGTACCCATGCAAGCTTGCCACCTTCTCTTTGGAAGGCCTTGGAAATTTGATCGACAAGCGGTTCATGATGGGCGTGGCAACACTTACACGCTCCAACATGAAGGAAGGAAATTTGTGTTGAAGCCCCTAACTCCCAAACAAGTTAGTGAGGACTACAATCGGATGAGGGAGTTGAGGGAGGCGGCAAAGGCCAAGTCAATCATTGAGACTAGCCCTTTGTCCAAAAGTATGGTGGCAATCCCACCTTCTACTTCTACCGGTGACATATGTGCCATGATGCAACCGGGCGAGATCCTAAAAGGAAATGATGGCACAAAGTTTCTCCTATGCCTAGTGCACAAAGGTATGATCCTTAACTCTAATTGTGATTTTTCGACTAACCCTTTGCCTAGTGTGTTTGAGAATGTCTTGAAGGATTTTGGGGACATGTTCCCGGATGGGATGCCGGATGGATTACCTCCTTTGAGGGGTATTGAACACCAAATTGACTTTGTCTCGGGATCCCAAATCCCAAACAAGCTGGCATATAGGAGTAATCCGGAGGATACAAGAGAATTGCAAAAGCAAGTTAATGAATTGCTCACTAAAGGCTTGGTGAGGGAGAGCTTGAGTCCTTGTGCCTTACCCATGATCCTTGTCCCAAAAAGGACGGCACTTGGAGGATGTATGTTGATTGTCGGGCCGTGAACAAAATAACGGTAAAGTACCGTCATCCCATTCCCCGACTTGATGATATGTTAGATGAATTAAGTGGTTCATGTGTGTTTAGCAAAATTGACCTTAGGTCCGGCTACCATCAAAGCCGGATGAAACCTGGTGATGAATGGAAAACCGCATTCAAGACCAAGTTTGGTCTCTATGAATGGTTGGTGATGCCCTTTGGTCTCTCCAATGCACCTAGTACTTTCATGAGGCTAATGAACCATGTTCTAAAGCCATTCATCAACAAGTTTGTGGTCGTCTACTTTGACGATATATTGATCTATAGCAAATCAATAGACGACCATGTTGATCACCTTAGGCAAGTGCTTGAAATGTTGAGAGCCGAAAAGCTCTATGCTAATTTTAAAAAGTGTGCCTTTGGTGTTGAAAAGTTAGTCTTCCTTGGGTTTGTTGTGAGTGCCCAAGGAGTGCAGGTGGATGAGTCTAAGGTAGAGGCCATACGTGATTGGCCTACTCCTACTACCGTGACTCAAGTAAGGAGCTTTCATGGTCTTGCTAGCTTTTATAGACGATTTGTGAAAGACTTTAGCTCCATTGCCGCTCCACTCAGCGAATTGGTGAAGAAGGACCAACCTTTTGTGTGGGGAGATCCTCAAGAGAAGGCCTTCCAAGAGTTGAAAGGTAGGTTGAGTACCACCCCTCTATTGCAATTGCCCGACTTCGGAAAGGCATTTGAGGTTGAATGTGATGCCTCGGGGGTGGGAATTGGTGGTGTTTTAATGCAAGATAGCAAACTCATCGCCTACTTTAGTGAGAAATTAAAAAGGGCCTCCTTGAATTACTCTACGTATGACAAGGAGTTGTATGCCCTTGTGAGAGCCTTTGCCCATTGGCAACACTACCTTTGGCCTCGAGAATTTGTAATCAAGAGTGACCATGAGTCACTCAAGCATTTGAGAGGCCAAGAGAAGTTAAACAAAAGGCATGCCAAGTGGGTTGAATTCATTGAGTCTTTTCCCTATGTTATCCAATACAAGAAAGGGAAAGACAATGTTGTGGCGGATGCCCTTTCGAGGAAATTTGCTCTAGCCACCACTCTCACCTCTAAGCTCATGGGTTTTGAGAGCATTAAATTGATGTATGCTCATGACCCAAAGCTAAAGAGTGTCCATGACGCTCTAGAGAAAGGGGAGAGAGTAGAGAAATACCAATGGGTTAATGGATATATTTTCAAAAATGGTAGGGTGTGCATACCCGAGTCCTCTTGGAGGGAGTTGCTCGTGCATGAGGCACATTGCGGAGGACTCATGGGTCATTTTGGCACAAGAAATACTTTGGCTATTCTTAAAGAACAATTTCATTGGCCAAAGATGGGGGTGCAAGTGGAAAAGTTTTGCAACAATTGCCTTGAGTGCAAGCGTGCTAAATCCAAAGCCCACCCCCATGGGTTGTATACCCCTCTCCCCGTACCTACTAGTCCGTGGTTGGATATCTCAATGGACTTTGTTATGGGATTACCAAGGACTGGGGGGGCCATGATAGCATTTATGTTGTTGTGGATAGGTTCTCCAAGATGGCTCACTTCATTCCATGCAAGAAATGTGATGATGCACAACATGTTGCTACTTTGTTTATTGAAAATATTTTGAAGTTGCATGGTGTGCCTCAAACTATAGTGAGTGATAGGGACACTAAGTTCCTAAGCCATTTTTGGAGGAGTTTATGGGGTGCTTTAGGCACCAAGCTCTTGTTCTCCAAGTCCCACCACCCCAAACGGATGGGCAAACCGAGGTGGTCAACCGAACCTTTGGTGCTCTCCTTAGAGCCATGACCCGAGGTAAGGCTGGAACTTGGAATGATCGTTTGCCTCTTATGGAGTTTGCCTATAATCGCACATTGCATAGCATGATTGGCATGACTCCCTTTGAGTGCGTCTATGGTTTTAACCCCTTGATTCCCCTTGATCTAACCCCTTTGCCAGGGGAAATGGTTGTTAATTTTGAAGGTAAAACTAGAGCCAAGGCTTTGGTTGAACTCCATGCAAAGGCAAAGAAGAATTTGGAGGAGGCCTATGCAAAGGTTGCCTCAAAGAAGAACAAAGGACGCAAGAAGGTGGAACTCAAGAAGGGTGACTATGTGTGGGTGCACTTCCGGAAAGAAAGGTTTCCAAACCTTAGGAAAGGGAAGTTGGCACCCCGTGGAGATGGCCCATTCCAAGTGCTCTCGAAGATAAACAACAATGCCTATGTGGTCGACTTGCCAAGTGAGTATCAAGTTTCTAATACTTTCAATGTTTGTGACTTGGTTCCTTTGGATGTAGGTGATGACGAGGTCGTGGATGATGCCTCAATTTCGAGGACGAAATTTTCTCAAGAAGGGGAGGAAACTGATAAGAATCAAACGCGGAAAGTAAAAGGATAAGAACGAGACGTAACTCGATCTCTAATCCTAAGTAGCAACGGAGAACTTGTTCCGTTACACCCCTAGAGAAGGACAAGAACACCTACACTAAGCAACTACCCTCGAGCTAACGTGAGCACGCAAGTAGAATGGTCGGGGGGGGGGGGGGGGGAAAGAAAGTCATCTAGATCCGCTAGAAGAACAACAAGTCCCATAAACAAGGTTTCATTCAATACCAAGAGCTATGCTCATGTTCAATATTCATCAATCATAAACTACTTTCAAATAGGCTAAGCTTGGCTATTTATAGTGTTTCCCAAGCTTACAAAATGACTAAAATACCCTTACTAATAAGGTTCACAACATAGGCCACGTAGGGCAAAACGGTAAAAGAAACATAGGCCTTCACAGCTGGGAGGGGCGCCTGGGGACTGGGAGGGGCGCCTGAAATGGTCTTCAGCTGGGCGCCCAAGCTGGGAGGGGCGCCTGGCTAGGCGGGTGCCTGGGTGGGGCGCCTGGCTGGGCGGCCCGCCTGTGCACTTTTAGGCTCTCATGCAGCATTCTGGCCAGGCGGGGCTCCCGGGCTAGGCGGGGGGCCTGGCTCTGCTGTGTTCCCTTCTTCCTTAAGCGTGAGGCCTAGTTTGATCACCCGGAATGGCTTCCACTCGCTTCCTTCTTCGAGGCCTCTCTTCACCAAGTGTAAGTGGACTCCTTGGATCTCCTTAGCTTGGCTCCGTGTGAAGGGTCTTGTGGGGGTTTGGTTCTTATCAGCATGAGTACGTAGTAAAAATGACCCGGACCGGCGCAAGCCTTACCAAATGAAAAAAAAAAATGACGCGGTTCGTTCCCCGACCCGTCACCCCAAAAATGAACCGACCGAACCGGACAAAAATTGACCGGAACCGGACCGGTCTGGACCGGAAAAATAAAAAAAATTCTGATGGGCTTGTGCAAAAAATAGCCGTTGGGCAACGGCTCTTTCACGTACAGCCGTTGGCCCAACGGCCATATTGGCTCCCCCACCCCCCTAGGCGCCCCCATACCCCCAACCTATTTTTTCTATAAATACCATCATTTTTCATCAATTTATTCACAATTTCTCTAATATTCTCTCTAAATCTCTCTCAATCTCTCTTTTTTCTACAAAGGCTATATGCTAAATAATTCAAAGTTGCTCTCAAAAAAAGTGTTTAAATGCTAAATTGCATTACAAAAAAATATTTGTAGTGAAGTGAAAAAATTTTCGGTGCGGTTCCGGTCAAGTTTCAACTTTCACTTCCTAAGTTCTACAATTTACATTCTAAGTTCACGATATCAAGTAAACTCGTTCTTACTTTTATTATCTATTTTAATTTTTGTGCAATATTGTTTGTAGCATATTTTAGTAATTTATTTGTTTGATTTACTTATAAATTATAAAAATATCTTGACTGTGGACATCAATTACTGGGCGTACGGGTAGCGGTCGTAGATCACGTACTTCTAACCGGGGGGGGGGGGGGATGATAGACGTAGTCGTGCTTTAGGTAAAAGACCAATTGGTACTTCTAACGCTCCTTCTCATCTAGATGATTTTACTCAGGAAGATGACACATAATTTTATCATGATTTTGATTTTGATCAACCACTAGATAATGATATGTTAGAGGCACGATATCAAGAAAATACCGAAGGGGCTAATTTAAAAGATGAAACACCCACTAGTCAATTTCATGGTGAACCTGAAGAAACTGAATCTGAATTACCACCTATGCCTCCTAGTATAGAACCAGCGGTACGACCCGAAAGATCGGATGTGTGGAAATTTATGACAAAATGTTCCGGCTCAGACCGCTAAATGTAATATTTGTAAAAAAGTTTGGGATTTTAAAACCGGCAGGCATAATAGTGGGACGGGGAAGTTGAGAACACACGTAGAAAACCATCATAAGGATGAATGGGAAAAGAGGCCGGGTGGCACTCGTTCAGGGAACAGAATGGCTCCATCGCAAGGTAGTGGAGTCCAACAGGAAATTAACCCAGTGACGGAGGGCTTATGCATTATGATAAGAAGAAAGATAGGGAACAAATGGCAAAAATGATTGCGGTAGAGTGCTTACCTTTTACATTTGCTTCTTGTCAAGGTTTTATTCGTTATATTCAAACCGTATATAATCCATCTTTTCAAGGTTTTCCAAAAACTACGGTTAGAAATGATATTATAAAATTTAAAAATGAATATAGACAATATTTACGATATATATTTTATCACTTTGATTGTAGAGTTTGTCTTACTACTGATTTGGGTCGTGGTGTTAATGGGTATGAGTATTTTACAGTTACTTGTCATTGGATAGCTCCTAACTGGGTAATGCAAAAAAGAATTTTAGCATATTGCGCTGTCGATGAACCACACACGAGAACATTTATTAAGAGAGAAGTTTCTGATATTTGTAAGGCGTATTTTATTAGTGACAAAATTTTAAGTATAACTCTTGATAATGCTGCAAACAATGATTTTGCTATTGGTAAGTTAAGACCCGCATTGCATCCACCTTTTAAAGAATTGTTTCATGTTAGTAGTGCATGTCATATATATAATTTAGTTGTAAAAGATGGCCTTCAGTTATTTGATCCTACTATTGTGAAGGTTAGACTCGCAATTAATTATATTTTTAAATCTAAAAAATCAGATAGATGGAGGGACTTTCAGGTAGAGTGTGTGAAGGAAGGTTTGTGGCCTAGAAGAGTTCCTAAGGAAGTTTCAACTAGGTGGAACACTGTATATGACTCTTTGTCTGTTGCTTATATTTTACGAGCCCCTATAACTAGTTATTTTAATGGCAACTGGCTGTAGAGTATCACCTAGAAGAATCTGATTGGGAACTTGTTGAGCATCTTCTTCTTTTTTTTAGAAATATTTTTTTATGCTACTAAAGAATTTTCCGTTCCAGTCCGTGATGTTGCCCCAGTAAATTATGTTCTAGAAGCAGCATGTGTTGTGCCACCAATTGTTCTGGCTGATTAGCCGGCCGAGGTAACAGTTCGATCCGAGTGCTCAAAGAGGTTGCATTATTTTACGTGGTTGAACATCCCGATATTCCCAAGCAATGCATCAGATAAACCCCGTGATTTTTTTTTTTAAAAATGATGTTAGGGTATCAGGTTCCTACCTGGATTGCCCTAAGATATGAGGAATGAAGCCTTTAGCCTAATTTGATATATTTTTCTGCTTATTGAATAAAGTGGAATGGTTTGGCCATGAAACCAAAGGACAAAGCAGTTGTTGAGTAATTGTGCTAACTTTGTAATAAGGTATCAATATTATCCTACAGTTACTACCATGTTGTATTTTATAGCTGGAATAGCATAATTACTTAACGATTATAGATTAGTGCCTGGTTATGAACAAGCCGTAGAAGCAATGATTGAAAAATTTAAAAAATATTTTTTTCCTATTCCACCACTTTATTACATTACTTCTGTATTACATCCTTGTTTTAAACGGTTTAATGCCGAAATGCTTATTAGAGAAATTTATCGAAGTTTGAGAATTACTGATGAAGAAACACCAAGTGTAGAAACAGCTTCTGCGCAGGTAATTGTAGATTGCCAACGGATATATGAAAGATATAGGAGTGCAGCTGATAATGTTGTTCCAAGTGTTCCAAGTGGAGCTGGATCAAGTTCAACGCAGGCGAGTAAAAGAGCTGCAGCCAGATTGGAAAGTTTTTCCAGCCTTAATCAAGGCTTTCTAGCAGGCATTCGAGTAGCGGAGGGTTCAATGAGCTTGATGTTTATTTACTTCATGGTTGCAAGGAAATTGATTATTTTGGAAGCGATCAACTACTGCCATTTTGGAAGGATCAACAAGCACAGTTTCCAGTTTTAGCAAAAATGGCGCGGGATATTCTAACAATTCAAGCATCATCAGTTGCTTCAAAAAGCGCGTTTAGCCAAGGAAGATTACAAATTGGAGATCATAGACATTCATTGAAGGAAGAAGCAATGGAGACGGCCGTATTATTCAGAGATTGGATTAGATCGGAGCGAAGAAATTTTGGATTTGCAGAAGATGAAGTAGCAGATGCAGAAGCAGCAACCGAAATTTTATCAGGCGATGGAAGTGTGGACAATGAAAATGATTATGAAGAAGGTGAATCTTTGTCACCGGTTCCTCCAGAGGTGCCAGAAGAAATTATTCAGAAAATGAGAAGTTTTTTTATTAATATGTAGTTTTGCAATTTAATATCTATGTAGTATGTACTTTGCAAAAAAAAAAAAAAAAAATCAAACACTATTCAATAAAATGCGTTACGCCTTGCTATTAAGTTATAAATTATAATCCTTTGTTATATTCTCAATTATCCTTTGCTATTAAGTTACCTCTTTGCAATTCAATACTTAAATACTACTAGTAAATACTAAAGAGTAAATACTAAATACTAAATACTATTATACTACTAACTTAATAAGTTTGAAAAAATAACAAGTGTTATGTCTTGCTAGTAAGTTACCATTGTTTTATATATATTCTCAATTATATTTTTGCAATTTAATACTTAAATATTAAAATTAAAGTACTACATACTTAATACTTTAATACTAGTATTATATAAGTTATTGCATAAAAAATAGATGCCTTGCTATTAATTTATATTTGTTATTATTTTTTATTTAGTCATATATTTTAATTTAAAATTCAAAAACTACAAAGGCTATTAAAAACAAAAAAATAACCAGATAATAATAATAATAATAATAATAATAATAATAATAATAATAATAATAATAATAATAATAATAATAATAATAATAATAATAATAATAAACGTCCAAACCGGGCCGGATCGGCCCAACACAACAAAAACTCACAATCAGCTCCCTTTTGAAAAATAGCCGTTGGCAACGGCCATAAACGGCTATTTTTCCCACCCCCACACCCATAAGCGCCCCAACAGCCCTCCCCTACCTATTTTTCCTATAAATACTCCCATATTTCATCAAATTAATCACAATTCAATATTTTCTATTCATTTCTCTTAAAAAATTTCTAACAAAGGCTATGTTTATAAATTTTCTATCAAAATGGCTGCAAATGCAAATACTCCTACTCAAGTTCAAGGTGCTACTACTGAAGGTCCCTCTAGCCCAAGAACTGGAAGATCCCAAGTTTGGAAATTTATCACAAAAAATAATGATACCGGCAAAGCTCAGTGTACTCTTTGTAAGAAAGTTTAGAATTGGAATTATGAAACTAGATCAAATAATGGAGGGACGGGAAAGTTTAAGACTAACTTGAAATACCAACATGCCCCCGAATGGGTAGCTCGTAGTGGTGGCATATATCTGCAACCACGTGATAATTGAGTCGCTGAAGTTGAAGAGTTATTTTTTCTAATTTCTAGGGAAAATTTTGATCACTAGCCATTTTTGGACGCGCTCATTGGGGACTATCCACCGTTTCCAAATTTATTGAAGAATAGCCAAAAATTCGCGCGCACACTTAAGCTCCATTAGCGTTGGAAAAACACCCCAGACTAGTCCCATAATAAAATACTGGGGCTTTGAAAGTATTTTGTTATGGGACTTTATATATAAAGCTTCAGTCCCATAATAAAATGCTGGGGCTTTGAACAAGTTTTGGTCACATCCCCAGCATTTTGTTATGGGTTATGGGACTTTATATATAAAGCTTCAGTCCCATAACAAAATGCTGGGGCTTTGAACAAGTTTTGTTCACAGCCCTAGCATTTTGTTATGGGGCCGAAGCTTTATACAAAGTCCCATAACAAAATGCTGGGGCCTTGAACAAAACTTGTTCAAAGCCCCAGTATTTTATACTGGGGTTAGTTTACTGAAGCTTCCCAGTATAAATACTGGGGCTTTGAACAAGTTTTGTTCAAGACCCCAGTATTTATACTGGGATTTATCCGGAGGTGGCTATTTCTCAGCGAATTTATTTTTGACGGCTACAAATCAATTAACGCGCACCAAACAGGTCCCTGCACTAAATTTTTACAATTTCTAGTCTATTTTCTAGTTTTTATTTTCTAATTATGCATTTCCAACTTAATGTACTGTCGTATTGTTGAATAAATTGTGTGTTTTGTGTCTTTTATTTAGTCTACCATATTTTTTTTTTATCTATTTCAAACAATCAAAAAAATAAGTTAAAAAAAAAAATTAACGAAACCGGACCGAACCGGTTCGAACCGGGACCGGAACGGTCCCATCTTGCCGGTACCGGTTCCGATGGCTGTTTTCGAGTTTTTTTTTTTTTACTTTTAACACCGGAACCGGACCGGACAGGGCCGGTGGACAGCCTTGATGAGTAGTAACAAATAAATATCTTTGATGAGATAGCTATAAATAGAGTTTGTTCCAACTTAGAAATTGGGACAACGACTTTTTTTCATGCATTGAATCAATATAAAATCCTTCATTAATATCTCCAACATGTGTTTCTTGTCTATTGACTTATTTGAGTTAAGGAGCTACCCGATATCCTCGGAGATGTTGATGGCCTTCTAGCTAGGTAATTGATTCCTGACATCAACTTATTTGACATTGTTGAGATTTGTGAATCAGACCAACCCAAGAGAAGTGCACCGTAGTGTAACTATTTAACTAATGAGGGCTTCACGTGAAATATATTTAAAATGAAATGCACCACTCTAAGATCTAATGCGTGGAGATCCTTATGGGATATTATCAACTGAACCCATTGACATTTTTCGGTATCTCCGTTAAAAGTACCTTAAGGCCTATTAGTTACAGTGACACCCACAACTAATCACATTGGCATGTTATTAATCCATAAATGACCAAATGGGTTTAAGCCAAAGATCGTCTTTATTCTATAAGTGGTCCATCTTTTGATTTTTCTATTTAGAATTGACAAGTTAAGTGATGCACCAACAAGTTAGTTATTTTCTTATCTTTCTTTTACCTTTGCAGTTGTCTGTTTCTCCTTAATTAAACCAAAAACTGAAATATGGGCTTACCTCGTATTAGACACTTGTATAATTTTGATTAGGCCAATGGACAAAATGAATTGTGAAATCAGAAATCTAAAATAGGAAAGTTCTATGTAACTTTTGAAACTTACAGACAATTTTCACCAGTTAAAAAGTTTGCGAGCCAACATGAAATCATGAGGGATCTAGTGCTTTGAGACTAGGATTATCTAGACTGAGTAATTTTTAAAATATATGTTTGAATTTTAAAATTCACTAATATTTTAACGAAAATTAGTTTCAAATTCATGTTATATTTTCAAAAGTACAATGAGTTAAATGTAAGAATCTTAAATATTGAATCCATTGAGTTAAAATTTGCATGAAATTATTCTCAAAATACTACCAGTAGCTACTTTTAACTAATCACTAGATCCAAGAAATCTTTTCATAATGTTATTTCAGAGACTTCGTAATTTTCCCCAAACAAAATTATTATTTGGTTCTTTTACAAGGTTCTCTCTATATTTTCACTTAAAAGAGAATAAGAAATATCATTAGGAGTTAGGTAGGAATCGTTAGGTATTGTATATAGATAAGTAGATTAGAATAGGCAATTGGCTGACTGCTTACTGTCGCTGTCAGCATAAAATAGTTTCTAGGAGAAGATCAGAAGAAGTAGAAAATGCTTCCCATAATTAACGGCATTTGACTTAATTAAGATATTCTAAAAGAATGATTCTGCTGCAGTCCTCACGTGGCTCCTAGATTGGGAGGGTGGGCATGTGGGAAAAAATTTACCCACCGGGTGTATACACACCTAACTAATGGATCAATATCATGTATTTGAAAATGGAGCCTCCTCACCTAACCATAATTAATTATTGCATAGCTTTTCACTATTAAATCACTTAACCATAATAAATCAACATGGTTTGGTGTATACATCCGGTGTGGGTAAGTATTTATGTGAGCAGGTGTTCCATTTGGATTGGTTTTCCGTTTATATAAAAGTTAAGTTGATTCGAGCTAATTATAACTTCTAATAACATAAATAAAGAAAATTGATTAGAGTTGAAATTGAGTTCTGAAAAGAATTTCACTATGTGCCTTTTATAATGACTGGTTTTGCAAGTTTGCCTATATTTATCAGTGTTTTATCAAAATATCTGATGGCATAGAGTCAATATTCAAGTTACCAATTTGCAAGTGCTATCTTTTAGGAAGAGATCAAGCGGCAAGAGTTGCCTAAGTAACGCTTCAAGTTATCTGAAGAATGCATGAAGAGATTGGAAGGGGCAAGTGCTGCCTAGAAAACACTTTTTCTAGGAGATGTGAGATTATAGGACAAGTGTTGCCTAAGAAAGATGAGTCAAAGACAAGTGCTTACAACCAAGTGCTGCCCATGCAACACTTTTTCTAAGGGAGTTTGAGATTCAAGGGGCAAGTATTGCCTACGCAAGAGGGGTTAAAAGACAAGTGTTGACTCCGAATCATAAAATTCATAGGGGTATTTTCGTCTAGAATTTATTTAATAAACTTAGAATGGGGCATTTTTGCAAACCACTGTTATGTGGGGACCAAACGACAAACCATTGCTTATAGTGTCATATTTCTGCAAATGTCCATTGGAAGAAGCGCACAAATAGCATATCTTAACAGCGCCATTTAAGCCTAACCATTTTTGAAAAACACTTTGAAAAGCCCGATCATTTAATAAAATCAACTTCAAGGGTAAGCCAAACTTCAGACCCCGAGCCTAGAGTAGGCCTCAACTTCCGGTCCTAAGGTTTGAATTTCGAGTTTGAATGTATTTTTCCTTTTGTATCGAAGTTGGAATCAACTGCAAACTTTGAAACTGAAGTTGAGTTCAACTTCAAATATTTGGTTTGAAGTTGTCTCTTGTGTCAACTTTAATTCTAGGTGATAGGGCGTGAAGTTGAGTAGCTAGTACCTAAATAGTTTTGGCAAAAGTAGATAGCACCTAAATAGTGGTGTGAAATGTGAATATAGGCGTTCGCCTTAAATATTTACCATCTTGACCTAGTCCCTCAACCCAGTTACCTTTGGACTGGTTGTATTAAGGGAAAATTTCATATCTAATCAAATATATACCATGACCCTACATTCAAATAGCCATAGAATATCTTCACATATGTTAGCCAAAAATTACCCAATATAAATATGTCTAAGTTGATTCTATTTCTAAAAAGTACTTAATAAAAGGAGAAAATTAATGAGCTCAACTCCCACCCAAAAAGGAGAAAATTAAGGAGCTCAACTCCCACCCAACAACGTACACCCCTCATAATTAGGAGCCGGAAACTTAATTCCTATTCTATATTTATTTTATGTTTATCATATAAATTTCTTTCAAAAGAGAGCTATACTTCATTTGTGAATCAGAAGCTTGAAGGACTTTTTTGTAGACTTTATTATTTCAAATATCCTTTTAATGTTCCTCTAAGATTATATCTTTTGATGTAAAAAAATAAATATTGACTGATATCTATGTATTATTTATAATATACACACACATGGTTTATTAATTTATACATTGATTGACATCAATATACATGCATACCTATTATATATAACAACCGGCTTACATAAATCAATACACTGCCCGATATTAATACACTTTGATTATGCATTATCCAAAATATATTAAAAAATTAGATATACGTTTAAGTATTCAATAAATATCATTCTAGTATATTTTCAAATAAACCTGCAACATAATGAATATTTGAGTAATATACATAATATATACATGATATTTGCGTAATATACATAATATATACACGAGTATGTATTACATCAATATACATACAATATTCAATTGGATATGCATTACCTATATGATGCCAATCAGGTATGACTACAGTTGGATATGCATTACACATACACTGCCAAGTATAACTACAATCAAAATATGCATTATGTATACCCAAAAAATGGAAGAATATGAACTAAAGTCTAAACATTGGGATTAAAATCTTTTTGATTTGTCAAGTCTTTTTGAGAGTCAGAAAAAATCAGGTTCACTTTTCACATCAAAATACTCTGCTTCAATGATCATGTCAAAGTTGGAAGCATTAGCCAAGAAGGCGAATTTTTTTCAGGTTTTATTTGCTAAAGAATTAAAGTGAAGATGCAAGGGACATCTGAAGGGCGTAAAGGGGAGTTATCGATTATGGCTGAGGTGTTTGAAGTTGCACCAGAAGTGGCTGTGGTTGAATTCTCAAAATCTGCTGGTGACACATTTGAGTATAAGAAATTTTGTGAAGAAGATATAAGGCCTGCACTCAAAGATAATTAAGTTATTTGATATAGTTTTCAAATATTTAATAAATATGTTTAATTAATAAGATAAGTTCACATTTAAAAATAACTAACATGATCTTTCAAATTCCCAAAAAATAGGCATTTATTGGGGAAAGTAATCAGCAAAATAAAAAGTCTATAATAAGTAAAATACATAATGTTAAATGTCTATAAATCATAATAAAAGTAAAATAGGTCTATTTTTTGTTATGCACTCCTCTGAATGTTTATACAACGTAAATTTTCAACTTGCCCGCTTAAACTAAGTCTAACCCATTCATTTGATACTTCAAATTTTTTTATGATGTAGGTTTTATCTATAGAAGTGTACTATGGAGATTTTAACTTTATAAAAATAGATATTTTTATATATCGGTACATGTAAATTAAACTTGTGTTAACTGAGCTTCTCAAGCATAGCCATGTAAAATAAATGTCTTAAAATGTAGGGAGATTTACGAAAATACCCATCAAAATTAAAATATTTACTCACCTCTACCCATAAGTTTCATATTTACAAGCCCTACCCATAAACTAATTACATCTCCTACCCATCTATACTTGTATACTACTTATTATTTATGCAGTATTCCTTAAAGGTATATGTAATCACCTAATTTTGGCTCAAAATATTAAAAATCGCTCAAAATAGCCGTGCTAATTTCAAAGAATATTTGCTTAATTTCTTATTTTTGGTAATTTTAGTTTGTCTAATTTAAAAAAAAAAGAGAATAAAAATGTCGAAAAATAGATTTTGATATGATTATGTGTTTGATATATTGTGGTATTTAAATTTTGTGTTTAAATTAACTAACTATGATTTAGGAGTAGATTTAAATAGTTTGGACTTGGTAATACTTAGCATTGGGCCATCAAATTCATATATGTAGCCTATCTCATTCGACCCGTTAACCCGGTCCATGACCCGGCCCACCTCCCCAACTATATAAATCAAAACTTTGCCATTTTTGGCATTTTCCCCCAAATATCAGAACATACAAAGAAGCTCTGCCCTAATTTCGATTTTTACCGGATTCCGCCACTAGGCGCCGTGTTCCACCGTCATCCACCTCCCTCCGGCCAAAATTTTACATCCCCAGAACCACCTCGGTCTCTTCTTACTTGATTTGGTTTCGGTTTCCCCAAAATATCAAGGAATCACTGTGAATCGATGTTTGAAAGTACGGTTGAGGGATTTTCCGGTGAGTCATCCATATTTTCTGTTTATCTTTCACGGGTGCACACTGTTCTCTTTTACCTCTTTCCGTTCTTTACCTTTTCTAGCTGAAACGACCCCAAATGGGATCGTTTCCGTTAGAAGAAGAAGGGAACGGATTTCTTATGAACCAGGGCTGTTTTGGTTGGGTGTTAGACGACGGAGTTGGTGTATTATGCTTGGTGTGTGTGTGTGTGTGTGATGACTGTTTCGTTTGTGGGTTTCGGATAGTGATGATGATATAGCGATGGGAGGGGGTTTATGTCGAGGCAATCGACCATAGCATAGCGATGGTGATAATTCTGTGTCGATGGCGCTGTGGCTGTTAGGATAGCGAAGCCGAAGCGAGGCTGTGACTGTGAAGTAATTGGCTGATTTGAGGGTGGCGAGACAATTTGCTTGCGAAGCTGTTGGCTCGTGTTTATGGTAAAGAAGCGATGATGGCTGTTCTTTCAAAGGCAGCGATGGGTTTAGCCGTGGCGTCTGGCTTTGAGGCAGGGGTGATGAGGTTTAGCTCGGGTGGTTGGCGAGGTGTTTGGTTGAAGGTTTAGAAGGCCGTTACACTGATTATAAGCTGTGGTGGTGATATTCAGCGATGGCGCAGCTGCTATGTTGGCGTCGAGATGGCAGCAAGTAAGCCTTGGTGTGTAGCGTAACTGCTATACTGTGATCTTGTTTCCTGTTGTTAATTCAAATGATTAGTTTAGTTCTTAATGTGTTAGATCGGGTAATTTGAATTAGTTTAGTATCTTGTTGTTGAAAATGTTTGAACCATATACTGTTAAAATGAGATCATTGTGGAAAGTGTCAAGTTCTGTCATTGTTTCTTCAAGCTTGAAGATAATTAGTATTTAGTTAGTATAAAAATTGGTTTGACTCGTAGTTTAGTTGTATAGTCATAGTTAGTACTAGTTTCGTATATCATGTACATATGAGATGTTAAGCTTGTAATGACTACTTTGAATTTCACACATGTCTTCCCTGTTTTGAGCATGAAATGGTGTATCTTGGAGTGCTGTGACCTAGCATGACAGTTTGTATATGTATTTGTTTGCATAATGGATTGTTTGTGTCATTTTAACTATGAGCTTTGGCTATGTTCAAGCACGAAATTCAGTTTAAGTTAATAGTAATCGTGTGCTCTTGTGTGTGTGTCTGTTCATGTATAGAGGAGGCCATCTATGCATATCCGTTAGTTTAGTCTTAAGCATAGAGTTTGTGTTGATTCTGATCTTGTGTATTAGAGTTTAAATGATGCTTTGGTTTTGTTGGAGTTGGATCTTGAACTTGTTTTCTTAGGAGTATAAGTTGCAGGCTCTCTGTACTAAGTTTCAGGTTTAAAGTGGTAGGATGTGTTTAGTTTTAATAGTTTGACTTTAAGAGTTTAGTGTGAAGGTAATTGTTGGTTTATTTAGCTTTTGCCTTTAATTTAAAACATAAAAAGCTTACAACTTGAAAAAAGGGAATCCAAGAAAGTCAAATAACAAGACAAAAAGGGGGCTACACCTTTTAAGGCCTTTTGCCAACTTTATTGTCTTGCACTAGACCAAGCATGCCAAAGAAAATGACTTTTATGGGAAGTAAAAAAACATTGCACATGGCTTGGTTTTTACCCAAGCTTTTCACTTTATTTTGGTCTATTTAAGAGAGCTCTAACTCTCTTTAACAGGGGACTATTCATTCATCTGATAGACACCATACACTCTAGAACACATTTTCTCCAGATCTAAAAAAACCCTACGCATCTTGACATCTGAAAAACAGGCTGGAACATCAGAAAAACTCTTCACTCTCTAAAAAGGAAAAAACACTTCACTCTAAAAGAATTTATATCTGAAATTTTGGAAAGAGTTGAGAGCAAACAGTAAAGAGTTAAAAAAAACAAAAATCAGAGATAAAGTAGGAGATACAAAGAGTCTTTATAATTTAAATTGAAAGGTCCTGGGAGTTAAAATGTTGGCTTGAATGAGTTTAAGAAGGTTGTTTGTTAACTTTTTGAGTCAGTTTGAGGTCTGGTTGTTGCTGTTCCTGCTTGTTTCTTTTGGCAGCTGCTGTTGTGCTTGGTTTGGGCTAGCTGCTGGTCTCTTTGTTTGTTGCTTATGGGATTTGCACAATAGGTATTTTTCAAGCTTATTTTTATGTTGTAATGCGTTTGGCCATGTTCAAGGGCCTTTACTGTTGAAGTATGGTCTATTGCAACGTTTTAGTCCAAACTTGAAACCTTTACTTACAATGTTTTACTTGAAGTATGTTGCTGTGCTGTTTGTTTGTTAAATTAGAACGCTTAAAAGTTGAAGTCTTATTGGCAAGTAAGTTCTCATGATGAACCTAAAAAATCTTAGATCTGGTCCATTGAACTTTGATTTGGGCTGGACTTTCTCATTGGGCTTTGTTTCCGCTTGTTGTGGGCCAATGCTTGCAGTTTTATTTCCTTAGGAGTGTAGAAAATCCACCTGCACTATAAATGAAACTTGTAATATATTCCTTCTGAGAATGAACTTAAAAAAAAGAAAGGGAAATGATAGTAAACAAATAAAAATTAAAAAAAAATAAGTAAGAATTAGAATCAGGCGCAACCAGGTCCAAACGAGCGGGCACACGGTTTTGCAATCTGATAGACACTTTGATAAGTTGGACAAATAAGAGGAACCTTGCACTAAAGTCAATCCAGAAAGGCTTAAGGCATTTCTTAGCAAAATCTATACTAGGAAAAAGAGAATGTTAACGTGTTCAAGCAAGCGAATAGGCAAACAAAGTAGGCCGAAACAAATAAATGTCAACAAGTTTTGCCAAATGTTTATATGGAACTCATTTATATTGAAAATTCGAACGGACATTGTGTTCAGGGTTAATTATCGATAGAGTTTTCCATCAATGAACGGGCAAACATTCAAATTAAGTTAAGTGTAACAAAGATCCAATGTCTACACGAAATTCATTTATATAAAGATTCGAATGGACAACGCGTCCACAGTTAATCTCTGGTAGAATTTTCGTCAATGAACCAGCGACTTTCATCCAAATCAAAGCGTAACAAATTATAATTTGGCATTTAATAAACAAATAATAAATCACAAACCTGGAGAGCGTCAATAGAGCAGCTGTGCTTGCACAAGACTCGAAGGTGCCTAACACCTTCCCGCGAGTCAACCGAGATCCTTACCCGGAACTCTGACGCAGACTACTAAACGAGTCATAGGTGTTCTAAGGTACGTTTTTTGGTGACTTGGCACACCTTTGAACTATGTCAAGTGGCGACTCCGTAAATCTCAATAATTTTGTATCTTTAAAACACCTAAATCACAACCCTTTTATTTTTTTTTTGTAAAATTTTAGGGCGTGACAGCTTGGCGACTCCGATGGGGATTATTAGAATCTCACGCTTTAATAATTGTCGCTTTTAAGCTTGTGAATATTTGTTTGTTTGTTTGCCATGTTTTGAATGTTATTGCTTTAATATTTATCTTAACTGTATATAAACTGTCTCCTCTCGTGAAAACCCTCTGAGTCTCTGATACATATATACCAGTATTGCTTTCAGCATTTGGGAAACCTTCTTACACAAAATTGCCCATGATTTAGGAGGATGGTGTGTCGTGGTTAAGTCGGAGACACTGTTGCCGGACAACCTCGATGCCCTTTCCGTCTGGTTTGTCCACCGGGTTTTGAGCCAGTCTAGACACTGAGTCATGTTTTGTCACCTAGAGTTAAACCTTTAGGCCCGATTTATCTGCATTTCATTTAATGACTTAGTGAGGAACGGTACACCGGTACTACACTTGTGTAGGCTAACCTCCTTCGTGTTAATATGGGACCCGCGTCCCAGAAAGGCACATTTATGTCATTTTCTGTGTTGCATATGTTCGGAAGGTTGTTATGCTGACCGTTATTGATTTGAGGGGTCGGGGTATGCTGAAATGGATGCAAAGACAAAAAGAAAAAAAAAAGTGTCATCATCATTTTTACACCGTTATATGGCAAATTTTTTATGTTATTGTGTCAAAATCAATAAGAAAGATTTTCTTTGTGTCAGAAAATATGTGTCGTTATAATGCCGAATTTTTTCTTTAGGCCATTTGTGTTTAATTAATCTATTCTAAAAATATTGAAAATAATTTCTTGCGTCGTTTTAATGGCGAATTTTTTGAAATTTTGTATCCAAATGTGTGTCAAAGGTTCCTTAATTTTGTCCAATTTTTTACATCGTTATGATGATAATTTTCTAAAAATTGTCCAAATTTGAGTCTGGGATCTTGTCCCAAGTTGTTGAATAAACTATCATTTTAATGTCGTTGTAATGACGAATTTTTCGGGATTTGTGTTAATTTTATATCTTTATTCGAGTCGTAAAAAAAATTTAATTAAAGAATGGGGGTTTGAGTCTCGGGTCTCAAAAAAACAATAACAAAAACACATTTTAGTCGTTTTTTATGCCATTGTAACGACGAATTTTCTTTAGAATCTTGTGTTTAGTTGTGTGTTCGAATTTTGGCCCGAGTTTGTTTTTTAAAATAATCTTTTGTCACTATGATGGTGAAATTTTTGGAACCTTTCTGTTTGTCTAGTTCTGTGCTTGAATTTTATCCCTAAATAAAAAAAGAAATTATTGTGTCACGCTATTATAATGGTAATCTTTTTGAAATCTTTTCTGTTTGCATAGGCCTGAGTCTGGTTTTTACTCCGAGTCGAAAAATATTTTTGGTCATTATTTTACGTTATAGTGACAAAATTTTTGAAATGTTCCTGTGTCCGAGTCTGTGTTTTGATTTTACCCTAAGTATGAGAATAATTTTTTGTCTTTTTATGCCAAATGGCAAAGTTTTGTTAATCGTTCATGTGTCTCGTGTCTGTCATTTTGTATCCTAGTTTTTCTCTAATTCTGTAAATACCTAGACGTCGTTTTTATTTTTTGACTGTTGTCTCGTGTCATTGTTTGAATTATGTTAGTTGTTTAAAAAAATGATGATAAAAAATCATCCAAAAAAAAAAAACCCAAGCCTGTCTGTCGTCTCGAGTTATGCGTCGTCTACCGTTTGTATTTGACAATGTCTCAACGCGACACATAGACAATCTTTTCTGGGATACCCTTGGTACACGCGGCATATGCCGTGAACTTTTTCGGGATGACGCATAACAACCATAAGCTTGTCAATGTGTGTTTTGTGCTAACCCAATTTGTTTGTACAATAGTTATTTGGACCTCTATGGTAACTCGGACAGACATTCTGGCATCATGTCACCCGTACACATCAACGCGACCCGTGGTCATGACGTCTGAAGGTGGGAATTCTGAGTTCGGCGCTCACCAGCGTTTGATTGAGTTGAATGAGAGGTTGACCGAAAAGGTCAAAGATCTGAAACGGTTGGTGGCCGAGAACTGATAGGTTGACCAGAGAGGGCGAAATTATGAAACAGTTGATGGCCGAACGGAATAGGAGGTTGAGTGAAGAGGTTAAAAAATTGAAACAGTTGGTGGCTAACTTGTATCTTGCCATTATTTCAGGACAGACAACTCCTCCCCTGCCAGCCAGTCTCACAGGTCTTGCACCGAGCATCGTGCATCAGACACAAAACCCGCCTAGGACAGTTGAGGACTCTCAGTATTCTCCTTACTCTCCCCACTACTATAGTGCAACAAAGGTGGCGGGATCCTCCACAATGTGTCCACTGGTACCACCGTCTCCACTTGCTCCACCCTCGGCCTCTGCTCCACAGTTCACTTGCCTTGCTAGGCCAGAGAGTCTTGCGAAAGAAAGACAAATGGAACAAAGTCCCAGAAAACAGAGCGAGAGACAATGCAAACAACCTCACTCACAACCCCAAGCTCCACATAAGAATCATCAACATTTCCATTCCCCACATAGTCCAAAATATCCCGCCCCTTCATTCCACAAAGTGCAGCCATATGCTCAAACATCTTCCTATCCGCAATGGTGTGCACTAGCCACGCAAACCACATACAATACTCCTCACAATCACTTCCAGGCTTCGCCTAAACTTCCCTCCCAAAAAAAGAAAAATCCATGCTCCCGTCCGAGTGCATGTCATAAGAATTGCGACGAGGGGGGATGATGAGGTTCACACCAATCAAGGAATCTTACACCAACCTGTTTGAAAAGCTACAACAAGTTAACGTGCTGAAACCCATCTCAGGAAACATGAATCCAACTGGAAAAGTGGATTGCTCGCGCCGTTGTGCTTTTCATTTTGGAGCGCCTGGACATGACATTAAGAATTGTTGGGATCTCAAAAAAGCAATTGAAGCATTGATAGACAACAATCAGATAAAGATGGTGTGGCATGAGACACAACATGTGAACCAAATTCCTTTGCCGGTTCATAATGTTCCAAATGACACAAGTATGGTTGGGATAGTGTTCACAAAAGAAGACTTGAAAGGGAATGAGGCCAAGCAGATTGTGGCAGTTGGTCCTTCCCCAGACACCGGACACCATGAGTCATCTATTGTTGTATCAGTCGGTGGGCCAAATACATCAACTATCAACGCAACAACGCAAGATGTGGTCATTGAGCCAATTCAGTGTCCAACTCGGTCATTCATCAGTCCCAAAGAAGTGAAGTCCACCCTGATGGGACTTGGAGAAAATAAGGAAAAGAAGAAGAAATTGCTAGATTCAGGGGATTTCTTTGGTATCAGCATGGTGCATCCTTGTGAAGAGCTCAACAATGCATGAAAAGCAGGAAACTGGCCCTGAATTGCAATTGAGTGACTGTGAAATGTTGTAGCTTGTTTTGCTAATCTTTCTGTGTACTTGGTTATTCAAGGGTTGTAACCCAAGTGAATTATTTTGCTTGTTTTGTTTGTTCAAACCCTTATATCTTCAATTCAATGAAAGGGAGATCCATCTCGTCCTAATATTCGGTCTTTTATGTTTTATTTTCTTACCTCCTTAGTTTTCTATTTTATGTTTTGCCGACCTTAATAACATGACATGCATGCGGAATTTACGTCTTGATCTAGACACGTGCTCTAGCATTGTGAGCTATCTGAGTAGTAAAGAGGGATAAAAGAGGGAGCGAAATAAGTTGGAAATTAATCAGTAGTCATCCGATAAGGGAGATCGGTGAGAAGTTCAAAATCGTGCACGGTCGCTTCGACCGAATTTGAAATACCAGTTTTGAGAACCATCATTGAAGCAGAAGTCGAGGACACGTGTGGATCAATCCAGGTCAATTCATTAAATCATTATTTGTGCAAGACATTCTCGGGTCGGGATGACGAACGACTTTCATTTTTTCTACCCAAACACTATATTCTTTTTTAGCCTTGTTCTGTGTTTTCTTTGGCTACCCTCCTTTGGAATCAATGTGATTGAAATTGGAAAAAATGAAACAACAAAATCTACCTCAGCGTCAGAGCTACGTCTTGACCTGATTCCTCTCAAAAGGATACGTAGGCAGCCATTCGGGTGCAGTCATAACAGGGAAAAGTTTATTTTGTCCCTGTTCATATTGACGCAAAGCTTGCCTCCAAGTTTGCGGCCAACGTCAAAAGAAATTTTGTTCCCCATTCTATGTTAAACTGGGGTAGAAGTTTGTTTTTATTTTATTTTTTATAAAATAAAATAAAAACAAACTTCTATTTTATCATACCATATATTCGTCTATTTCATGAGATGTTTGGTATATCAGTCTCGAAGTCGAGGAAAAAACTCAAAGAGCTCCAGTTTATCCTAAACTGGGGTAGAAGTTTATTATTTTTTTTTTTTTTTTAAAAAAAAAAGAGAAAGAGGAGAAAGTCAATATCTCTTTTCTTTCATTGTGTTCCTCTCGGGGGATAATCTCAATATTCTCTATGTTTTTATATTAGAAAATTCAAAAGATAATTCCTCGGTTTCACTAAACCCGGGCTACAGTTTGTTGTTATTTTAAAAGAAATGATTCCAAGGGTTGTATCATTCACCAAGTCGTTTCATGATATGCTTTCATGCCGCTTTTCAAACCAAAGAAAAACAAAGAGAAAATCCAAAGAACAAAAAAAAAAAAAAAAAAAAAAGGAGAAAAAAGAAAGAATCCCAATTTGCCTGAATTGGAAAATAAAAAGTTTGGATTTATTTTTTAAAAGCGGTGATTTCAAATCTTGTAATGCGTGTTCTAGTCATCTCATGAGATGTTTCTGAGCTTTTATGCTGAACCCTTTTCTTCATAGCCTAACCAAATCCAGTGTTACAGCCCAAGTAAAGACCCTTCTGACCGATCATTGAGAATGTCAAACCGAGTAGGGTATCAGGGGATAAGTTCCATGCTGTAAAGTTCCACTTATAAGCCGACAATCGCATTTAGGAGCTGGGAGCACCCAGGTCATTAAAGGAGAAATTCTTCGGGGAATCAAGATAAAGGCCAAAATTAAAGAAGAAAAGAAAGACGGGGTCGAGCATCAAGGAAAGATCGGAGGTTGATTGGGAAAGAGCGAAAAAAATGAAAAAAAAAACAAAAAAATGAAGTCTTATCGGTGAAAAACTGAAAGGGCACCGCAAGACAACAGTGAGGAAAAGAAAAAAGAGAGAGGCTAGTCGGTGAAAACCTGAAAGGGCGCCACTAGTCGAATGAGGGGTGTCTGATTTTTCATCATGATCGGACCAAGCATGCAATTGCCTCTAGATTGTCAAACCGGGGCAAGACCAAGGACAGTCTGTGCTGAAAAGGTCAAGACTTTATTCCAAGACGTATGTCATGTTCATTGAAGTCTTCATTTCGCCTCTAAATAGTTTTCCTTCTATCTTTCAGGGACATCTTTTGTTCGATGTCTCCTCTTCAAATTTCTTCAATTCATCATTCCTTCATTATTCTTCTAATTTGCTTCATTTGATAATATGAAACAAACAAAAAGAAAGTTTGGCAAAATTTATTCACAGGTTTCAAAGTTATACCATGTCATTGTGAAGACCCAAATGGGCAACTCCCATGCCGCACCTCGGCAACAAAAACAATATGCCAAGAATGTACCAGATAAGTCGCCATGGAACATCATGCTATTTTCTACAAGTGTTTGGGCTGAAGATTTGGGGGTAATATTTGGCATCATTGACCCTTCGTTGGGATATCAGAAACAAATTGACAACATCAAGACATCGTTTGTCTGAAATTACTCTGAAGGGCAAGCCAAGAATCACCAACCTCATTTTGCAAGAACATGATTTAGGGATTATTTAGCCAGAATGAAAGAATGCCAGAATGGTTGGCAAGAGCAAGGACCACCTGAATCAAGAGTGGCAACTTCAAGCTTCAAACTAAACCCTAATTTGGAAGATCAGTAGGGCTTTCAATCTTCAAACAACACCTCATCAGGATAATGGGTCAGCGTTTCCAGCTGTCAAGTCGAGACCACATGTGTGAAATCGGTAGAATTCCCACCTTCAAGACAAGAGTTCGCCATAGGTTAATGACCAAAGAAGATATGATCGGTCTGGAAGATGTCAGCCTCAATAACGGGCCCTCCCATTATAATGGAAGATGTCGAAGTCAGCAAACAGGGCTCACCCTTGACAATGCAAAACGATATAGTCTCAACAATTAGAAGTTTTAGTTTCAAAAGTCGGGCACTCCCATACAATGTAGATGTTTTAGATTCAAAAGTCAGGCACTCCCATATAATGTAGACATTTTAGATTCAAAAGTCGGGCATTCCCATATAATGTAGATGTTTTAGATTCAAAAGTTGGTCACTCTCGTATAATGTAGAAGTTTTAGTTTCAAAAGTCGGGCACTCCCATATAATGTAGAAGTTAGATTCAAAAATCGGGCACTCCCATAAAACGTAGAAGTTGTAGAAAATAGATTAAAAAGTTGGGCACTCCCATGATAATGCAGAAGTTCATTTCTTACCAGTTTTTGTTGAAAGATAGTGATCATTTCATTTTCGAGTCAGTTTCGCTCAAAGAATAGCAAGATCCATCAGAGTGATTGTTTTAAGTTCCAACAGAAGAAAGATCATCAGAGTGATGGTTTTCTATTTTCAGAAGAAGCAAGGCCCATCAGAGTGACGGTTTATTTCAATTTTCAGCATAGGCAAGATCCATCAGAGTGATGTTTTCTAATTTTCAACAAAAAGCAAGACCCATCAGAGTGATGGTTTTCAATTTTCAGAAGAAGCAAGACCCATCAGAGTGATGGTTTTCAATTTTCAGAAGAAGCAAGACCCATCAGAGTGAGGGTTTCTAATTTTCAATAAAAATTAAGACCCATCAGAGTGATGATTTTCAATTTTTGGAGGAAGCAAGACCCATCAGAGTGATGGTTTTCAATTTCTATCATAAGCAAGACCCATCAGAGTGATGGTTTTTAATTCAACATGAACAAGACCCACCAGAGTGGTGGTTCCAGTTTTATTTTTCAAGTCAAAGTCCGTCAAAGTGGCAATTTCAATTTTCAAGTCAAAATCCGTCAAAGCGGCAATTTCAATTTTTCAAGTCAAGTCCGTCAAAGCGGCAATTTCATTCAAGTCAAAGTCCGTCAAAGCGACAATTTCAATTTTCTAGTCAAAGTCCGTCAAAGCGGCAATTTCAATTTTGAAGTCAAAGTCCGTCAAAGCGGCACTTTCAATTTTTCAAGTCAAAGTCCGTCAAAGCGGCAATTTCAATTTTTCAAGTCAAAGTCCGTCAAAGCGGCAATTTTATTCAAGTCAAAGTCCGTTAAAGCGGCAATTTTATTCAAATCAAAGCCCGTCAAAGCGGCAATTTTATTTAAGCCAAAGTCCGTCAAAGCGGCAATTTCATTCAGTCAAAGCCCGTCAAAGCGGCAATTTAAGCTTTCAAGTCAGAGCCCGTCAAAGCGGCAATTTCAGCTTTTCAGTCAAAGCCCGTCAAAGCGGCGATTTTAACTTTAGAGGCAAAGCCCGTCAAAGCGGCAATTTCAAGTTTTCAAGCCCACTTTGTTAGTGAGAGCTTCGGACCAGTTTATCAGCTTGGGAAGCATGAAGAAGTTAGCTTAGGAATTGTAATTTTACATTTCAAATGTTGTATTTTCATTTTTCCTTTGTAAAGCAATGACCACCAGCCAGCCAGCCAACAACTAGCAACAGTGACCAGCAGCAACAGTTCTAGTATGTCAAAAGTGTCAGTCCTGGTAAGTCTAGAAATATCAAGTCAGTCCCAGTTAGCCTAAGCGTCTAGTTTCAGTCAAGTGTGTCTAGAAAGTGCTTAGTGTTAGTCTAGAGAGTCTAGTGTCTATCTGTTTGTGGTAGTCCCAGCTACTGCATGTGAGGAACTACACTGACCTGATTCCTTAGTCCGGGGATATGTAGGTAGCCTTGTTCTTGGTTAGGACAAAAAAAATCAGGGTACGGTCGCAAATTTTATTTACTCTTGGTCAGAACCAAAAAGCCAAAATTAGTTGTGATTATATCTTTATCCGAAAACTCTTCGATGTTCTCAAACAAAGAGGGGCAGGTGTAATCACCTAATTTTGGCTCAAAATATTAAAAATCGCTCAAAATAGCCGTGCTAATTTCAAAGAATATTTGCTTAATTTCTTATTTTTGGAAATTTTAGTTTGTCTAATTTTAAAAAAAAAAAGAATAAAAATGTCCAAAAATAGATTTTGATATGATTATGTGTTTGATATATTGTGGTATTTAAGTTTTGTGTTTAAATTAACTAACTATGATTTAGGAGTAGATTTAAATAGTTTGGACTTGGTAATACTTAGCATTGGGCCATCAAATTCAGATATGTAGCCTATCTCATTCGACCCGTTAACCCGGTCCATGACCCGGCCCACCTCCCCAACTATATAAATCAAAACTTTGCAATTTTTGGAATTTTCCCCCAAATGTCAGAACATACAAAGAAGCTTTGCCCTAATTTGTTTTTTTACCGGATTCCGCCACTAGGCGCCGTGTTCCACCGTCATCCACCTCCCTCCGGCCAAAATTTTACATCCCCAGAACCACATCGGTCTCTTCTTGCTCGATTTGGTTTCGGTTTCCCCAAAATATCAAGGAATCACTGTGAATCGATGTTTGAAAGTACGGTTGAGGATTTTCCGGTGAGTCCTCCATATTTTCTGTTTATCTTTCACGGGTACACACTGTTCTTTTTCCCCTATTTCCGTTCTTTACCTTTTCTAGCTGAAACGACCCCAAATGGGATCGTTTCCGTTAGAAGAAGAAGGGAACGGATTTCTTATGAACCAGGGCTGTTTTGGTTGGGTGTTAGACGACGGAGTTGGTGTATTATGCTTGGTGTGTGTGTGTGTGTGTGATGACTGTTTGGTTTGTGGGTTTCGGATAGTGATGATGATATAGCGATGAGAGGGGGTTTATGTCGAGGCAATCGACCATAGCATAGCGATGGTGATAATTCTGTGTCGATGGCGTTGTGGCTGTTAGGATAGCGAAGCCGAAGCGAGGCTGTGACTGTGAAGTAATTGGCTGATTTGAGGGTGGCGAGACAATTTGCTTGCGAAGCTGTTGGCTCGTGTTTATGGTGAAGAAACGATGATGGCTGTTCATTCAAAGGCAGCGATGGGTTTAGCCGTGGCGTCTGGCTTTGAGGCAGGGGTGATGAGGTTTAGCTCGGGTGGTTGGCGAGGTGTTTGGTTGAAGGTTTAGAAGGCCGTTACACTGATTATAAGCTATGGTGGTGATATTCAGCGATGGCGCAGCTGCTATGTTGGCGTCGAGATGGCAGCGAGTAAGCCTTGGTGTTTAGCGTAACTGCTACACTGTGATCTTGTTTCCTGTTGTTAATTCAAATGATTAGTTTAGTTTTTAATGTGTTAGATCGGGTAATTTGAATTAGTTTAGTATCTTGTTGTTGAAAATGTTTGAACCATATACTGTTAAAATGAGATCATTGTGGAAAGTGTCAAGTTCTGTCATTGTTTCTTCAAGCTTGAAGTTAATTAGTATTTAGTTAGTATAAAAATTGGTTTAACTCGTAGTTTAGTTGTATAGTCATAGTTAGTACTAGTTTCGTATATCATGTACATATGAGATGTTAAGCTTGCAATGACTACTTTGAATTTCACACATGTCTTCCCTGTTTTGAGCATGAAATGGTGTATCTTGGAGTGCTGTGACTCAGCATGACAGTTTGTATATGTGTTTGTTTGCATAATGGATTGTTTGTGTCATTTTAACTGTGAGCTTTGGCTATGTTCAAGCACGAAATTCAGTTTGAGTTAATAGTAATCGTGTGCTCTTGTGTGTGTGTCTGTTCATGTATAGAGGAGGTCATCTATGCATATCCGTTAGTTTAGTCTTAAGCATAGAGTTTGTGTTGATTCTGATCTTGTGTATTAGAGTTTAAATGATGCTTTGGTTTTGTTGGAGTTGGATCTTGAACTTGTTTTCTTAGGAGTATAAGTTGCAGGCTCTCTGGACTAAGTTTCAAGTTTAAAGTGGTAGGATGTGTTTAGTTTTAATAGTCTGACTTTAGGAGTTTAGTGTGAAGGTGATTGTTGGTTTATTTAGTTTTTGCCTTTAATTTAAAACATAAAAAGCTTAAAACTTGAAAAAAAGGAATCCAAGAAAGTCAAATAACAAGACAAAAAGGGGGCAGCACCTTTTAAGGCCTTTTGCCAACTTTATTGTCTTGCACTATACCAAGCATGCCAAGGAAAATGACTTTTATGGGAAGTAAAAAAATATTGCATGGCTTGGTTTTTACCCAAGCTTTTCACTTTATTTTGGTCTATTTAAGAGAGCTTTAACTCTCTTTAATAGGGGACTATTCATTCATCTGATAGACACCATACACTCTAGAACACATTTTCTCCAGATCTGAAAAAACCCTACACATCTTGACATCTGAAAAACAGGCTGGAACATCAGAAAAACTCTTCACTCTCTAAAAAGGAAAAAAACACTTCACTCTAAAAGAATTTAGATCTGAAATTTTGGAAAGAGTTGAGAGCAAACAGTAAAGAGTTAAAAAAAAAAACAAAAATCAGAGATGAAGTAGGAGATACAAAGAGTCTTTATAATTTAAATTGAAATGTCCTGGGAGTTAAAATGTTGGCTTGAAAGAGTTTAAGAAGGTTGTTTGTTAACTTTGGAGTCATTTTGAGGTCTGGTTGTTGCTGTTCCTGCTTGTTTCTTTTGGCAGCTGCTGTTGTGCTTGGTTTGGGCTAGCTGCTGGTCTCTTTGTTTGTTGCTTATGGGATTTGCACAATAGGTATTTTTCAAGCTTATTTTTATGTTGTAATGTGTTTGGCCATGTTCAAGGGCCTTTACTGTTGAAGTATGGTCTATTGCAACGTTTTAGTCCAAACTTGAAACCTTTACTTACAATGTTTTACTTGAAGTATGTTGCTGTGCTGTTTGTTTGTTAAATTAGAACGCTTAAAAGTTGAAGTCTTATTGGCAAGTAAGTTCTCATGATGAACCTAAAAAATCTTAGATCTGGTCCATTGAACTTTGATTTGGGCTGGACTTTCTCATTGGGCTTTGTTTCCGCTTGTTGTGGGCCAATGCTTGCAGTTTTATTTCCTTAGGAGTGTAGAAAATCCACCTGCACTATAAATGAAACTTGTAATATATTCCTTCTGAGAATGAACTTAAAAACAAAAAAGGAAATGATAGTAAACAAATAAAAATTAAAAAAAAATAAGTAAGAATTAGAATCAGGTGCAACCAGGTCCAAACGAGCGGGCACACGATTTTGCAATCTGATAGACACTTTGATAAGTTGGACAAATAAGAGGAACCTTGCACTAAAGTCAATCCAGAAAGGCTTAAGGCATTGCTTAGCAAAATCTATACTAAGAAAAAAAGAATGTTAACGTGTCCAAGCAAGCGAATAGGCAAACAAAGTAGGCAGAAACAAATAAATGTCAACAAGTTTTGCCAAATGTTTATATGGAACTCATTTATATTGAAAATTCGAACGGACATTGTGTTCGGGGTTAATTATCGATAGAGTTTTCCATTAATGAACGGGCAAACATTCAAATTAAGTTAAGTGTAACAAAGGTCCAATGTTTATACGAAATTCATTTATATCAAGATTCGAATGGACAACGCGTCCACGGTTAATCTCTGGTAGAATTTTCGTCAATGAACCAGCGATTTTCATCCAAATCAAAGCGTAGCAAATTATAATTTGGCAATTAAATAAACAAACAATAAATCACAAAATTGGAGAGCGTCAATAGAGCAACTGTGCTTGCACAGGACTCGAGGGTGCCTAACATCTTTCCGCGAGTCAACCGAGATTATAAGTTTTACAAAATGCAGAGCCAAATGGAAGGTCTATTCAAGAGTTAATTCAATGTTAGAACAATATACGTGTAAATTAGTGGACAATTAGGAAGATATAGTCGATTGAAATACTCTTTCTCTTTCTGCTTGATCAATATATTTCCGTTCACAGGGAAACTACGTGTACAAGAAAAATATATTGCCTCAACTAGTATTCTTCTAGACCTTTTTCCCATAACGGAAGAGGCTTCAATAGATTTGCTTTCATTGTGTTAGCCAAAGTATAACTTGGTCGGTGTTTTGAGGCTATCATTGAACTGCAGTAAGTCTGGTCTAAGTGACCGGTGGAAGTAGAATTCTCACAAACGAATTCAACATCTACTAGATATACATTAAAAAAAGATTTTCAATTTTGATTTTTCAGAAAAAGGGATTCAGTAGACCCCCTTCCACACCGGATCCGATTCATAATTATTGAAAATCATATTAATATAGCACAAGATGGATATTTACATGATTGAGAAAATCGATAGGTCTAAATTAAAATTCACAGCAAAAAGGATTAGTCTAAGCCACTAGTTAGTTTCCTTGCGTGTACATAACTTCATTCTTATTCAAGTTACTGTTCATTTTTGTACATTCATGATTCTGAAATAAGGGGAGGTCACAGTTGAAACAAATAGAACCAACTAGACAAAAAACTGCTTCATTTTCTAGTTGAAGAGCTGGTTAGTCTGAATTGTAACGAACTCCTTATGATTCGGTTAAAGTGTATAAATTGTCAACTCGACCACAAAGATTTGAAGGATTAGTATATCATCTACTGGAGGCAAAAATTAGAGCGAACAATAAAAAAGATTAGTCCCCAAAAAAGTAAAACCTGGAGTTTTAAAACTATTTAGGCAAAATACTAGTAGTACCCCTACATACATCCCCCTCCCCCCAAACCCCACAGGAAAAAATATAAAAAAAATAAAGAAGAAGAAATAATAATGGTAAGAACCATGCAAACAAATAAAAATCTGACTATAGTTTTATTTTTTGGTTAACCGAACAATTTTATTAAAATCACCTCCTCAAAAAACATACAACTTGTCTCCTAATTTAATTCACAGTAAGAAACCAGCCCAAACACTATCTATGCTCAACCATTATCTATGTTCTCTATCAATTTTTCCCTATGTTACTCTTCATGTCTGTATAGTTCTTCTATCCATGTTCTATCTTTACATGACTTCTTCCTGTTCAGTAAATCAACTTCTTTATCAATCTGACTACAGTTGCCTGATGGTCTCAAGGTTGATCAGAAGCTTGATTAGACTCTTCGAAAGATTCAAGTGTATTGGGTAAAATTTATCGTCTTCGGTCAACTCCTCGAGTTGGTAGACCGAAGAGAAAACGAGCTGGCGCTCCGAAGGGAAAAGAATCGACCTCGTGACTGAATCACCAAGGTCAACGCCCGAAGGCTCAACCGAAGAGAAATTAAGCTTTGAGCTTAAGGGGGCGCGCCACCCCACTCGGACAGCAAGGTTAGACAACCGAAGCCTTGTGGCAAGACTTCGGTTGACACCTCGGTCCCAACGGCTTCTGCAGCCCACTACTCTGCCCCACTAACTCATCCATGTTGCTGATCAGATCGTGGGAGGAAGGCATGCTGGTGATGGAGAACGTGGGCAAGGCCCCTAGGCCTATAAATAGAAGCTCATTTTGTATTATAGACATCCAGAAATACATACCAAAACTCTGTCCAAATTTATATTGAACATCTATATATTGAAAGCAAGTTGTTTACGCATTTTCGTCTATTCCGTGTATTATTTACCGCTTTGATACAAAGATTTGCTTATATTCGAATCCAAATTCGATTTGTGTACCTAAAAACGATTTAGGCCCATACAAATTGGCGCCGTCTGTGGGGATATAAGCAATAACGCTTTGTTCCAAAGTTCGAAATCTGTTCTTCGTCAAGAAATCTGTGATCTAACACTATGGCTGATAACAACAATGGTGGTAATGGTGATCGGGTTGACGTTCCGACGAACCAACAATCCTTCACCCCAATGACAACCGAAGAATTTCAAATGTACGTTGTTACCACGCTAAGAGCTCTCCAAAATAAGCAGGATGAGCAAGCTAGCATCAATGCCGAGTTTCGCGCCTCGCTAGAAGGACGAAACAGCGCCGCCCCAAACGGCACCCAGCCCTCGGCTCCTGGTGGAGGCACCCCGCCATTCGTTCCTCAGGGCGCGACAACAGGGGGACCTCACAACGGAACCGCATCTGGGGGGTCGGGGAGTAATCCATCTTCCATGCCACACTTCGGGACGGTTCCCTCTATGGCGGAAACAACGTCATCGGTTGACGTTGAAAAAATGAGCAGAGAGATCGAGGCACGCATCGAGGCGCGCTTCGAAAAATGCCTCGAGCGCGTCCCGGGGATAAGCAAGGAGGAAGATGACCTCGACATCGAGCAATACAGGGAGCAGCCCTATAAGCCCGAAGCAGCACCCGCTCCAACTCCCGTGGGTTTCAAACTCACATTCCTCAAAAAGTACGATGGGACAACTGATCCCAAGGAGCATGTCAGGGAGTATATGTCCATGGTAAAAAGCAACGACTTGACGTCCATGCAGCTCGAATCCATGTTCTTAAAAAAGTTTGGTAGTTCGCTAGAAAAAGGTGCCCTTCGGTGGTATTTGTGCTTGCCACCGGGGTCAATCTCTTCGTTCAAAGAGCTATCCAGCGCCTTCGTCAAGGCGCACACCGGCGCGCAAAAGATCCTCCAGAGGAAGGAGGATATATGTGAAGTAAAACAATGGTCTGGCGAGCCACTTAAAGAATTCCTCGAGCGATTTCACGCTGAACGCATGGAGTTGCCTCGAATGGATGATACCTTGGCTATCATGGCCTTCGAGAAAGGTATCAACAGTCGCAATTCAAATGCTGCTGCTGAATTGCGAAAGGAGTTGCAGCAGTATCAGGTCCTGACGTGGGAGGATCTACATAGAAGAGCTTACTCCAAAATCAGATTGGAGGAGGCGGAGTTCAAAAACCGAGGTTACCAAAACCGAGGTGATATTTCAAATCGCGCCGAGGCGCCACGAAATAATTCGAAAGGGAGGTATGAACCTTATACCTCGCCAAGGCAACATGTTACTCAGAGGCTGGGAAACAACCCCAGTAACTCATACCCGACGTCTCACATAAGACAAAGGCTTGGAGGGAAGGTTCAAACCAATGTGAACCAAAGGAACCCCTCGAGCTCCGCTTCGATTCCCAAAAAGGATCCCCCCCGAATCCAAGATTATAATTTCAACATATCGACCTCGGAGCTGGTCGACGTCGTCAAGGGGACAGCCGGGGTAAGAATTCCCAAAGATATGAGAACCCCGATGGACAAAAGGGATCAGAATTTGCACTGCGAGTTTCATGCAGATTATGGTCACAAGACCGAGGACTGCAAAGCTCTGCGCCTCGAAGTGGCTCACCTACTGAAAAAAGGAGTCTTGGCTCAATTCCTCACTGACAAGGGGAAAGATAATTTTTCAAAGAACCGAGGCGGTGGGCAACCACCTCGGGCTCCACCTCCGGAGAGAGTAGTTAACGTCATCACCGGGGGATCAGAAGTAAACGGCGTGAACTTCGCCGCAGCCAAAAAATTTGCTAAGCTCTCCATCACCATGGAGAAGAGGACCCGAGTTGGAGGTTCGGGCAAGGACATCGTGTTCGATGAGGATGACTGTGATGGGATGATGTTCCCCCATCACGATGCTCTAGTCATCATGCTAAGAATTAACAATGCCGACATCAAGAGAGTATTGGTTGACCCCGGCAGTTCGGTGAACATCATCAGCTACGGGGCGGTGAAGCAGATGTGGCTAAAAGGGGAAATCGTTCCCAAGTCAACAGTGTTGGCTGGTTTTAACAACTCAACAGAGAAGACGTTGGGTGAAATCACGCTGAAGACGTTCGCTGAGGGTGTCATCAAGGAGACACTGTTTCAGGTGATGCCCGAGGATCTGGCCTATAATGTAATCCTCGGGCGGCCATGGATCCACTCCATGGAAGCTGTTCCTTCCACTTTACACCAAGTGATCAAATTCCCAACGCCTTGGGGGGTTCGGTCAATTAAAGGGGAGCAGCGGGTAGCGAGGGAATGCTACTCGGTTGCACTGAAGAGTGGAGTCGCCCCGAGCGGGCCCAAAAAATAGCAACCAACGCAACCGGGGTCCAGCGAGGCGAACCTCCAAAATGAAATTGAAAAGATCCCGGCATGCGTCCAAGAGCCTCGGAAACAGAAGGCCGAGGACTCCACTGTCGAAGAGCTGGATTCTTTCACTCTCATGAATGAATTCCCAGAGAGGAAAGTACACATCGGCTCGGAGTTGGACCCGAAGTCGAAGGAAGCGATTATGGAAGTCTTAAGGTCCAACCATGACTGATTTGCTTGGACTCATTCAGACATGACGGGTATCGATCCGGAGATCATGACCCACAAGCTGAATGTAGATCCAAAATTCACCCCGGTGAAACAAAAGAAGAGGCCTCACGCCGGGGTGAAAAGGAATGCGATCGAAGATGAGACCACTAAGTTGCAAGAAAATGGTTTCATAAGGGAGGTCAAATATCCCGAATGGCTGGCGAATGTGGTAGTTGTGCCGAAAAAGAATGGCAAGTGGAGAATGTGTGTAGACTACACCGACCTGAACAAAGCTTGCCCCAAAGATTCTTATCCATTGCCGCAAATCGACAGGTTAATAGATTCCACGGCTGGACACAAACTATTAACTTTCCTGGATGCGTATTCGGGCTACAATCAAATCCTCATGGACCCCGAGGACGAGGAAAAGACCTCGTTCATCACTGACCGAGGTACCTTTTGCTACAAAGTGATGCCCTTCGGTTTGAAGAACGCCGGGGCAACCTACCAAAGGTTGGTATGTCGCATGTTCAAGGAATACATCGGGAATTCTATGGAAGTTTACATAGACGACATGCTCATCAAATCGATCCGAATGGAGGATCATTTGAGTCATCTGAGGGAAGCTTTTGCTGTGCTAAGACAATACGGCATGAAATTGAACCCCGAGAAGTGCGCCTTCGGCGTAGGATCGGGCAAGTTTTTGGGATTTATTGTCTCCGAGCGGGGAATCGAAGCTAACCCAGATAAAATCAGAGCAATTGAGGACATCCCCGAAGAGCTTACCGGGGTTAAAGAAGTTCAACGCCTGACTGGCCGAATCGCTGCCTTGAGCCGCTTTATCTCAAAGTCCTCGGAGCGATGTCACAAATTCTTCTCCGTCTTGAGAAAAAACAGCCACTTCGAATGGACACCGGAGTGCAAACAAGCTTTGAGAGACTTGAAACAATATTTGGCTAACGCACCGTTGCTCGCTAAGCCAAAAGAGGGGGAGACATTGCTTGTCTATTTGGCAGTGTCCGAGGTGTCAGTGAGTGCAGTGTTGGTTCGGGAAGAAGACGGCAAGCAGCAGCCCATCTATTATGTGAGCAAAACGCTCCTCGATGCTGAAACCAGGTACCCACACTTGGAAAAACTAGCACTTGCTTTGCTCATTACTGCTCGGAAACTGCGGCCCTATTTTCAATGTCACCCAATAGCGGTAGTTTCAACCTTCCCCTTGAGAAATATATTGCATAAGCCTGAGTTATCGGGGAGGTTGTCCAAATGGGCGGTTGAGCTAAGTGAGTATGACATCACTTATCAACCTCGAACTGCCATCAAATCTCAAGTCTTGGCAGACTTCGTGGCTGATTTCAGCGTTGGGATATTGCCCGAAGCGGAAAAGGAAAGCTTTGAGACGAAGGGACCCCCTTCGGGGCTGTGGGTACTGCACACCGATGGGGCGACGAATTCAAAAGGCTCGGGTTTAGGCATTGTGTTGAGAACACCCACCGGGGAGAAGATTAGGCATTCTGTTCGATTCAAAAAGGTCACCAACAACGAGGCAGAATACGAAGCGGCTCTAGCTGGCTTAGAGCTGGCCAAAGAAATGGGGGTTGATAGAATCGAATTAAGATGTGATTCACAATTGGTGGTCAACCAGATCCTCGGTGATTACACGGCTCGAGAGCCCAGAATGCAGCTTTACTTAGATCGGGCGCAGAGAGTCCTAGCCCAATTCCAAGAATGGAGTGTCAAACAAGTACCTCGGGAAGAAAATTCCGAGGCGGACGCCTTGGCAAATCTTGGTTCGGCCATTGATGAAGCTCACTCGGGGACTGACTCGGTGGTTCGTTTGCTGTCCGCCCAAATGAGAGAGATGAAGTTGCAAGTCAATTCGGTTGACAATCGATGGGATTGGCAAAGCAAGTTCATCTCCTACTTCGACTCGGGGACTGTTCCCCAAGATAAGAAAGAAGCGAAAAAGCTAAGGACCCAAGCGGCCTCGTATCACATGATCGAAGGCAACTTATACAAGAGGTTGTACTGCGGCCCGATGGCCAAATGCTTGGGCCCCGACGAGGCGAGGTACGTGATGGCCGAAGTACACGAAGGCGAGTGTGGAAATCACTCGGGGAGAAAATCGTTGGTGCGAAAATTGTTAAGAGCTGGGTATTATTGGCCCACCATAAGCGCCGATGTGAAAGCCTTCGTGCAAAAGTGTGACAAGTGCCAACGCCATGGGCAAATGATCCACCAACAGGCCGAGCCTCTACACTCGGTGGTATCACCATGGCCCTTCATGAAATGGGGAATGGACGTTGTTGGACCACTACCCAAAGGAAAAGGTGGTGTTCGGTTCATCTTGGTGTTGACTGATTACTTCACAAAATGGGTGGAAGCCGCAGCGCTCACCGAGGTAAAACAGAAGCAGGTAATCGACTTCATCAAAAAGAATATCATCTACCGGTTCGGCGTCCCAAAAGAAATCGCTTGTGACAATGGCAAACAATTCATGGGGGCGGCTATCACCGACTTTTTTAAACAATGGGGAATCAAAAGGATAGCCTCAACTCCCTACCATCCAAGTGCTAACGGCCAAGCCGAATCTTCAAACAGGATCATAATTGAGAATTTGAAGAAGCGACTCGATGAGAAGAAAGGCCCTTGGCCCGAGGAGTTGCCCGGGGTTCTGTGGGCCATGCGAACTACGGAGAAGAACAGCACCGGTGAGACCCCTTTTTCATTAGCCTACGGCATGGATTCTCTCATCCCAGTGGAAGTGGGCGAACCAAGTCTTCGGTATGCTCACAAAACCGAAGATGCCAACCAAGAGGCGATGCGCATCGAGCTAGACTTGCTCGAAGAGAAGAGGGAATTAGCTTTGGTTCGGCTTGTTGCCCAAAAAAGACAAACCGAAGCGTACCTCAACAGGAAAGCTAAATTTAGGGACTTCAAGGTGGGAGATTATGTGTTGAAAACCGTGAATCAATCAACAAAGGAGGACAACGGGGGGAAGCTTATCGCAAATTGGGAAGGGCCCTACAGGGTCAAAGCAATCGTTGGAAAGGGCTCTTATCAAATCGAGTCTCTTCAAGGCGAGCCCGAACCGCTGAACTGGAACATCTCTCATCTAAAGCGATACTACTTTTAGCCAAGGTAAATATCCTTCAATTCTATCAATTAAACAGCCCCGAGCCGAACGACGCTCCCATGGCATCGATAAACAATGTACTAACTCACTCCTCGTTCCACTTTTTTTGCTCGACCTTTTCAGGAAGCAAATCGAACCGATTCCAGTGCTCGGATCCTCATCGAGATTCACAACCGAACACTGGGGGGGAGTGAGAAGGGTTGACACCGAGGTCGACATCGAGCCTCCCAACCGATGCTTATCTAGCCGACGACCGGGGACTGTTGCCCGAAGACTAGATTTAGTACATTGTAAATTAGCCCGATAGCGGCATGTTTTAGTTTGAAATTACGTTTTAGTTTGAAGTTCATTAATTCGTTGTTCACCCAGGGTCCATCCCGACCTGGTTTTATGTACATAGCCTTTTGGCTCGTTGATATTAACAAAGCGACTTCGGGTATTCTCATTCTATCCGTGTTATTACTTGTGTTATTACTTGAGCCGCGCATTGCATCGACTCGAGGACGAGACGTCGTCCTAAGTTCGCACCGGTCAAATTTCGCTTAAAGTCTTACAAGCATGTCATTTACTTTTAAAAGTGTTCGAAACACATGAAAAATACACGCAAAATTCACAAAGCGATCTTTCATTAAAAGCCCGAAGGCTGAAGTTACATACATCTAAAAATGACCCGAGGGTCAAACATAAGTACAAAGGCACGAAGGCCTCAAAAATGAAAACACCAAAAATTCACTAAGGCAACGCCCCATCGGCATCTCCACTGCCCTCCTCGGCGCTATCGCCTTCGTCATCTGACCCCTCGCTCGAAGGGAGCTCGTCAACGATCCTCTGAGCCTCGGTCGCAGCTGCCTGTGCCTTGACAATTTCGTCCTCCAGCACAATATTCCCGACCTGAACTTGCTCAAGAGTGCTGAGCCTGGTCTTGACAACGGCCCATGTTTCCTCAAACTTTGCCCTCGTTGCTCTGACCTCGGCTCGCTCGTTGAGGTAGGCGATTCGGCCTTCAAGTTGGGACACTTTGCCTCGAAGAGCTGGCACTTCATCCACCTGGCCTTGTAGCTCGAGGAGTTTGGCGTTATATTCTCCAAGCTTGCCGCGATATCCCTCACCTGCCTCAATGGCTTCGGTCTTGGCTCTGAAAAGGTCGGCCTCCAGGCGGGCGTTCTCAAGGCTCAACCTCGAACGCTCAGCGGCATATTCTTCTGTCACAGCCCGAACACGAGCTTCGCAGGATTCCGCTGCTGCGCGAAGATCTGCCTCGGCTTTAGCCGAAACTTCATTGGCGCGCTCCAGCTCGTTGTTCAGAACTGTGAATCGACGCTCGAGCTCGGTAACTTGTCCCCTGAGGACCTTCTTCTGCTCATCCCAAGCGGAGGCAGCTGCTCGAATCTCATTGGCTCGGTTCCGTTCGAGGTGAACAGCCTGCAGCGCGAGGACCAAGCTCTGCAATTGAAACATGTGTCAGTACTCAAAGATTGGCGAGACAAGTTACGAAAAGGGGGCATTGGAACTTACCCGAAGAGCGGAAGCGGCGGAGACGCCCATCAAGCTCATTGGGCTCAGGTTTCGAAGAGCATGAGCCTCGGCGGGACCGAGCAGGCCATCAAGAGCCGCAATATCCTCTTTCGTGGCATCCAGCAAGTTAGCGTCGGGGTATATTTCCAAGGCCCGAGCCGCAATGTTTGTGGGCTTCGATGAATCCCTTGAAGCCTTGACCATGTTCTTAATCAACCCCCCACTCACCTTCGCCTTGCCCTTCCTCCTCGCGGCCTCTTGGTCAGACTCCTCCACGTGTATGACCTCGGCTGATCCACCCCCTTCAACCCTTTCTGAAACAGGCTCGGGGACTGGATCTGGCCTCTCTTCGGGAACCGGAGGGGGTAGTTCCTCGTCACTAGGCTCGTCCACTAGCCCTCGGCGTTGAGCGACGGGGGCCACAGCAGCGGAAGCGGCAACCTCCTCGACTCGAGGACCTTTCGCCTTAGTAGCCCGCTTCGAAGTCGCCCTTTTCCTCTTGGCACCTGGGGCAGGAAGAGGAGCAATTTGTCTAACATAAGTATGAGTGGCGGCAGAAACACAGGAGAACCTACCCAAGAAAATCTCACCTTGTGAGGTCCCTTGGCTCGAGGAGGCTTTAGCTTTCTTCTCCTCGACAAGCCTCTTCGCCATTTCCGCCATCTTGGCGACTCCTTCGGTGACGTCGGTCACCAATTTCTCACTTCTCCTCGTTTTCTTATTTCTCTTGTCCTCCTCTCCACCTTCCGCCTCCGCCTCGGCTTCCTCCTCCTCGTCGGCCTCTCTCACGGCCTTGCTGGGGAGACCTATGTAATCAAAGTGGAAAAGTTAGTTTAATTCAAAATGAAACTCAGCAACCCGAAGTTAGTAACTCACCGTGCCTCTTACACGCCCATCGGTTATCAGGCAGAGCGGCTAATACCATCCATTGCCGCTCGGGGCGTTTTTTCGGCTGCATGACTTCGGCCACCCACCCGAGCAAGTTACTCGGAGGCACAACCGCTACTTTTTCAGCTGTGGATAAAAAAGAAAAGAGAGGTCGATTAACAATTACGGTAATTGCAAACCAAAGGAAGAGTGAAAATAAACACTTACGCTGAGCATTCCACGCCTCGGGAAATCCAGGCTCGGCGGACAGCAGGTTCGTGGGAATGAGCACGAACCGATCGTTCCATCCTCGGTCCCCGTGATCCTCGCTCTTGCTTAAGATCGCATATGAGCCCCGAGGCAAGAGAGCGACCACCCCGGCTTTGTGGAAATAGGGGTAGTAGAGTGAAATCAAGTGCTGAAAAGTGAATGGCATCCCCGCGGCACCACTCAAATATTCAAGGGCTTGGACGACCCTCCAAACCCCGGGCCCAAGTTGGGCAAGACACAGGTTATATGATCTGCAAAACGTGTCAATTATGGGGTGTACGGGCAAATCAAAACCTATGGTGAAGGGGTAAGTAAAAACTGTGGAGTATCCTTCAACGTGCGTAGATGCGGCCGAGCCAGGCGCCGGGATCCTAATCTCCACTTCGGGCCCCCAGCGGCAGTCAGCCCGAACCGCTTCAATCCTCTCCTCGGTCACGATGCTCGGGGTAACGTGAACGGGGATGTTCCTTTTCTTCCCCTTCTGAGCATCTGATTGGGCGTGGACCTTCAGATCCTTTTCATTATTAAAGCTCGAGGGGATGACCAACCGAGGGTCGATCTCCACCTCGAGTGGGATTTTCCTCTTTGACTTCTTTGAAGGCCCCGCTTCGATCTCACCCTTTGAGCCACTCACTTCGCTCACCTCTGCTCCTCCGACCGAGGCACCCGCCTCTTTAGAGCTGGTGATGCCGTCCCCCTCGACGTCATCATCATTCACCTCCAAATTCACGTACTCGCTTGGCTCCGCTGAACCACGGCCGGCTTTCGCCTTACGCCTCAAGGGGGTAGGCGCGGCAGATGTAGCCTCACCACCACCCGCTTCAGTCGTCTGCGATGGTGGCAAGGAGGCCACTGCCTCGTCGTTCACCGCCATGGCCGCAAAGCGCTCCGCTCTCTCGCCGGAGTCGCTGGAGCCATGACCAGAAATGGTGGCTGAAACATTAGCAGACATGATGGGAGACAGGAAGTAAGGATTAAAGATTTTTGGGAGCTGTGAACAGTAGCAACGATGGCAATTAGGAGAAGCTCAGTCGTCTCTACTCTCAAAAGCGAAATACTGAATGAGGGAGAAAATGACAGAAGTGAAGTACTTATAGTGTTTGTACACGTGCAAGTAGGTGAAGCTAATGATGACTGAAACATTGGAGAAAACAAAAAGACGGCGTGACCGTTCAGAGACCTATCATGAGACGCCACGTAACGCGGAACGGTGATCCTGTAGATGCGCGACTTTTGAAATTCGTGGATAGGGTTGTGCCACGTCGACCTCCCGCCTAAACTCATTCCACTCCTCGGTGACTTCGGCGTCCACCGAGGAGTGGGGGGACTATCTGTATTGGGTAAAATTTATCGTCTTCGGTCAACTCCTCGAGTTGGTAGACCGAAGAGAAAACGAGCTGGCGCTCCGAAGGGAAAAGAATCGACCTCGTGACTGAATCACCAAGGTCAACGCCCGAAGGCTCAACCGAAGAGAAATTAAGCTTTGAGCTTAAGGGGGCGCGCCACCCCACTCGGACAGCAAGGTTAGACAACCGAAGCCTTGTGGCAAGACTTCGGTTGACACCTCGGTCCCAACGGCTTCTGCAGCCCACTACTCTGCCCCACTAACTCATCCATGTTGCTGATCAGATCGTGGGAGGAAGGCATGCTGGTGATGGAGAACGTGGGCAAGGCCCCTAGGCCTATAAATAGAAGCTCATTTTGTATTATAGACATCCAGAAATACATACCAAAACTCTGTCCAAATTTATATTGAACATCTATATATTGAAAGCAAGTTGTTTACGCATTTTCATCTATTCCGTGTATTATTTACCGCTTTGATACAAAGATTTGCTTATATTCGAATCCAAATTCGATTTGTGTACCTAAAAACGATTTAGGCCCATACATCAAGTACCATCGATTGAGTCTTTGTTTCGCCTTTAATATCTACAATATGATATTTAAACGTTTATAATAGAAATTAGTATGATATTTATAAAGTTTTTAAAGAGAAAAAATCGCATAAACATAAAACTTATCTTAGTATACCTCTTCATCCCAATCTGTTATCCATGTTATGAAGCATAGTGCAACTGACTGAGTAACTACTCCACATATCATTCCAATCCATATATCCTGATAATAAAATAAGAGTATTCAAAGAGCTCTCAAATGAATTAGTCAGGGTAAGCTATACGAATTACTGTATACTTCCGCTATATTCGCATTCATTCATTTCAGTTCTAAATATTACTCCATCCGTTACAAAATGAGTGTCTGGGTTTGATTTGATGTGCAGTTTAAGAAAATAAAGATGATTTTTAAATCCTATGGTTTAAAACTAAAGTTGTGTGTAATGTGAGCCAATGTCTTTAAATTTTGTGGTCCAAAATAAATCTTGAAATTAAAGAGTTGCCATAAAAGGAAAGAGACACTCATTTTGGAACGAACAAAAAAGAAAAGGTAGACACTCATTTTAAGAAAAGGCACTCATTGTATACAACTAGAAGCTCTCTAAATCTTTCACTTAAGCCTTAACGGGATAAGGCCGTTTCAATTTGCTTTTTAAGAATCAGTAACGATGCACGGTTCAAAACTTGATGGATAATAGACCCGCCCCTCTACACTTCACCACTTAAATACTAGACTATTCTCTGTGACACATTTCAAATCTGTGTTGTGCGCAATACACGTCATAGTCTGTGATCTTATCACAACTTTTTCAAATAATCATTCCTAAACTTCACGTTAAACGGAATCATATTTCCCTAACATTGTCCAACTGCATTAAGGCAACAACACTAATAGGTCTTTAAGTGTATAGGGAAAGTCTAAAGAAGCTTGATTTAAGTGAGGATTACCTTCACTTGAAGATGAGCAAGATAAACAAGCAAAGCTCCTATATGAATTCCGATCAAATAGAAGCAACACAGATTTATGATTGCAATTTTGCTTTGTAAACCTGCTCCTACTGCCACACCTGATCAGAAAAATTTTGAACATCAAGCAAAACTATACAATACATGCTAAAGAGAATCATAGATAAGAACATATGAAGGAGGACTACAAAACTAGAGCCTAAAAATGTGTATTGGGTAAAAATTAACCCGCGATGATTCGTCTCGGTCATGCAAATCTTAACGACCAAACATGTACCACTAAGGCAAGCGCCGAAGCGATTGAACGAACCGCTGAAGCCATGGTACCGAGGTCGCTACCGAAGGCGAGCCGTAAGCTGAGCTTCGGTAGCAACCATCTCGGTCAAACAACGGGGCGTTATCACCGAGGTCATATACTCGCGCCTCGGTAAATCCCCCGGTCCTTGCGGCTTTGCAGCCCACTACTTTACCCCAATAACTTCAACATTTAATGCCAAGATCGTGGGATGATGCACTAGCAGATGGTGGAGAACGTGGGCAAGGCCTTTGGGCCTATAAATAGTAGATCATTTTGTATCATAGGGATCCAGAAATTGATACTGAAACTCTGCCCAAATTTGTACTCATAATCATATATAAATACAGTTATTTTTCTGCATTTATATCTATTTCGTGTGTTTGTTTAACTTTGATACGAAGAATTGCTTATATTCGAATCCAAATTCGATTTGTACTCCTAAACTGATTTAAGCTCATACAAAATGTATACAATTCTAACAGAATTCTTCATTTTCTGAAACATTTTGAACATTTTTCGATAACTGGCTAGCTCAGAGGATAAAGGATTCACCTGAGAGAATATGAAAAAAGCTATTGAGAAAAATGGAGAAAACGAGTAAAGTAAAAAGATCTGCCACGCTATCAGCAACTGCCTTCTCATCACTGAATAAGTATCCAAGCTTGTTGCCAAAGATCAAGCATAGAATCCAGAAGAACAATCTGATTACAGTAGATATGCTCACTAAGACTTTAATTAAGAATTTTACAACCTTAGCATCTCCTTTTCCGAGTTCATTTGCAACCCGAACACTGTACAACAAAATAAAGCAAAGGATAAAAGTCAATATGAAAGGTGGCTACGACACTATAGTGGAAGGAGACACCGATGATTCATGAGAATAGTAGCATGCCAAGCAGCTCCGAGGAAACCAACACATATCATAAGCTCCCACCCATTGATATTGAGGCTGCAAAATTATTTTTTATTGATCACCATTCACCACGTCCGTACAATTCATTGCAATATGTTTTACTCCCTCCGTTTAAAAAATGATGAACCTATTTCTTCTTTAGTCTGTTTCAAAAAGATTGACCTCTTTCTAAATTTGGAAAGAAATTTTTACTTTTACTCATCCGTAGATGATTTGTAGCCACACAAATATCTATAACTTATTTTAGACCACAAGTTTCAAAAGTCTTCCCTTCTTTATTAAACTCCGTGCAAAGTTAAATGAGTTCATCTAAAGTGGAACGGAGGGAGTAGTTATATTTGGTACACTTATTTTAGGTTCTAAACTTTTAACTCTTCGCCTTGTAGAGATTCATATAGCAAGAAAATAAAGAGAGCACCTGGTACTATTCCTAGTCGTTGTCCTTGTTGATCAGTATGTTTCTCAAAAGTAAAGGAGAAAAAATAAAGAAGAAAACTCTCACCAAATAGAAGGCAGATATAACAACCTCAAAATTATTCATACGACTAGCCAGCAGGACTAGAACAACATTGTACCCAGTGGTGGAGCCACCTTGTGCCGAGGGTGGTCCAGTGACCACCCTTCGCCAAAAAATAGGCTTAGTACTAATTGTTTATGCGCACATATATTATTTTGAACACCCTTGGAACTAAAGAGAGTCCTGGTGAACTGGTTAAGTGTGTGTAATGTGAGTTGAGGATCTCAGGTTCGATTTCCGCATAGTACATATTTTTCAGACCTTTTTAATTTTTAATTTATATTTTTGAAACACTCCCAATTCCATGTAACAAATGTAGCAGTCATTGTCTCGTTGACATTCTTACTAAAAGAACCTACTTAAAAGTTAGTAAAAACTTAAAGGTTACCTTTTAATTAAAAAATATAAAAATCGTAGTAAACAAGTTTGAAAAGTCAAAATAAAAGGAATTTGGTAAAAAAAATAAAGAAATCCTCCTCTCTTTACCTAAAGAGAATGCAGAACAGAGAACACCAACCAAAGTCCATCCTTTGGTTTGCTTGCTGCCATCTCCCATTCGCCATCTGCCCATCTTGTACTCTACTCTTCCTTTGGTTGCTTTCATCGCTCCTTTATACTCTTTGCCTTTATCTTCGAGAGGTATTTTTACTTTCGTACTAGTGCAAAAAATGTATTTTTATTGCTAATAATTGAGTTGAAATTTTAATATTTAGTTAATTTCCATGGAAATTTCCTTTGTTTACATATAAGAATTCCTTTGTTAAGAGTGACTCTGTTTGCGGATAACACTGGCTTTGTTTCTCCTTTGTTTGTTGTTGCATTCCCTTGGAATTTTTGTTAACTCAATTAGATATGTTTGATTTTATAGATTGATTCATAAAATAGTAGAGTATGATTTTGCTATTTCTAATATGCTCAACACACTTGACTATTATTTCAGTTTAAAGTCTAATGGATATGAGGAAATATTTTAGTAAAGTACCGACAATAAGTTTGACATCTCAAAATCAACCTAGTCGAGAAGAAATTGTAGAGCAATCAAATATACCTCCACATTCTTCTCAAATACAAGAATTTGATCTAAATGCTCGAATGGCCGACCCGGCTTAAAGAACTCCAATTCTGAGTTATCCTCCAAACAGTCCTGATGAAATAAGGAGGGCATACCTTCAAAAGGATCATTTCAAACCTCAGAATCATAACTTCCCTAAATCTGACTTTTGTGGAAAAATGTGTCGTTTTGTTTCTAGTTGATTTGATGAATATGGTGTCTGGTTGGAGCATAGTGTGAGTACAGATACGACATATTGTTTACCTTGCTATTTATTTCTAGGTGGTAATATTCATCAAGGTGGAGACAATGTCTTTTCAAGTAAAGAGTTTAAGAATTGGTATAGAAAGGATGCCTTTAAAAATCATGTTGGTGCACCGGAAAGCGTTCATAATCAATCAAAAATAAATTGTGAAGCTTTAATGCAACAAAAACAGTCAATTTGTACTGCATTTGACAAGCAAACCAATCAAATTAAGCATGGATATTGGCTTCGTTTAAATGCTTCAATTAATGTGAGACTAGACTTCTCTTAAATCAAGGATCGGCACTTGTTGACACCCAATTTTGTCCCTACGTTTTTTGCAATTTGGTTATATTTAATTAAAATTTATAATAGTAATTATCCAAATAAAACTGCATTAGACAACATGCATTTACGTGTGTAATATTATTATTAATCCCTTATTTATATAATATTTATTTAATTGTGACCATGTTACGTAATTACAATCATTTAGGATATTTTCAAAACTACGTATGCTATTTTATGCAATTTAACGCATTACGATATCATTTAATAGTTATTTGTGGCTATTTATATCTAATTAGCATTATTTGCGATCACCTACATTTATTTATAATTATTTACATTTTATTTATAATTATTTACAAAATTCTCTATTTTATACTAATTATTTATGTTTATAAGTATTTTAATTAAATACTAGCCATTTTGCTATTTTACAAATTCATTCCTATTACATCTAGTCCTCGTCATCACATTTTTACCCACGTGTACGCCACCTAGGCTCCACATAAGCCTAGCACCTCACTTATTACACTCTTAGCAACACGTACAACTTCTTTAAGCATGTGTACAACTCACTCCAGCGTATCGTACAACCCCCCCCCCCCCCCAAAGCGCCTATAACCTTGCACATCAGATATACTACCTATACACATATATACACTTGTGCCTACGTGGCACAATCTGAGCCCTCCACGTTCCAAATCCAAGGGCCAGAATCAATTCTCTCATTTTACATCTATACACTCATCCCTCCACATCCAAAACCCTAAATCATTACTCCCTCTCTCCCCAAAACTCATCAGCCGCCGATCCCATTTCCCTCTCTCCCCTTTTGCTCGTAACCCGTCCAGGTTCCACCAGTCCCCCGTCGTCTCCTCCGCCATCAACGCCGTGATCTTCTCCCTCGTCCTATCTCTGATTACACGGGACAAATCTCCCTTTTCCTTTGCCTCGTGAATCCGAAATAGGAACAAGGGATAAGGTACGAATCCCTTCAAATCCGGCACCTACAAACTGAGATTGGAACGGATTCCACACGCACAAGGCAAGGATCGAATTTTGCATTCATTTCTTGGCCAAATCGGGTAACATCTTTTGGTTTTATATTGTCTATTCTTTTTCCTTTTGTTGATGAAATCTGAACAAGCCAATGATATCTCTTTCTGCCTATTTTTAGGTCTGATTACATTCCCTTTTTTTTTTTGATTTAAATGTTTTACATGTCCAGATTCCAATCAGGTTGAGTTGGTTCTATTTTCAGTTTATAGGCATTCAATTCGAATTTGGTTTACCTTTTGGAATACATGATAATCTTATGAAGTTCTGTGCGAATCTTTGATTGATGGCCTTGATCTTAGGCAGCTTATTAAGGAAATATGGTTATATACATGTATATGGACTCCTTGTCTAACAGTCATTCTGACAGCCTGGATAATCTGTCAATCATATGCCTGATTTGATTCATTTTAGTTAGTTGTATTACTAGGAACCTCTCTGCATTTTTCCATATAACATTCCAATCTTAGCACTATAAAAAGGCCTAGTTGTGTCTACACTAGATAGAGCTACACAGACCCTCTGGACACAGCCCCCCTCACCTCTCACACACTGGTCTACACCTCTCACACATAGAACTAGGGCAGCTTCTTGCTTTCAGTTCTGAAACTCTGAAATACACACACAGAGAACACTTACACATCCCTGAATGATCTGTACACACTTTTACGCACTCCTGACATCCTGATTCTTTTTTCTGTCGTCTCTAGTAGCATACTACTCTCTGTCCCTTTTCTAAAGTATTTGTCACTAAAGATTTTCCTTCACTTGATAAGCCGAGGCAGATCCTGATTGTTCTTACTATTGGACGCTGCCTGACATCCCTATTATTACCCTTGTTTTCTGTTGTTTTTTTTTTTTTAAGCTCTGAAGGTGTGCATTTTAAAATTGATTTAATGATCTGTTGTAGTATCTTGTTGAGGCACTCTTTTGGTTAAACATTATGCTGTTAAATGTGTATGTTGTGTGGGTTGCTTCCAGCCATTACTAACTTTGGTGCAGGTCATTACAGTAGGATAGCCTGGCTATACCAGTACCAAGATTCATTTTTTGTGTTGCAGGTTGTTTGGCAGAGAAGCCTATATCTGGTTCTACTAAGCTTAATTCAAATTAGATGAAGGCCATGCCTCTTCATTCTATTTAACATTCTATCGCATGTAATTAGAAACTTGATTGTTTGAATTGTGTACTTGTTGAGATTATATGCATGTATTAAGCATCATAAGATGCAACTCTAGTGTTTAAGACAATTACGTTTGCTATACTTTAGCTATAAGTAGAGCCCGTCGGCTAATCAGGGGCCATTTCTAACACTTTCTTACTTGTTGTATGTTGAAATAGCTAAGTTCGTAAGATATGTGAAGTACTAATTTAAAACTGGAGTGTTCGTGTTGAGTTATAATCTGAAATTGTGCAAAAAAAGGGTAATAGTAAAGCTTAACCTAATAAGGGGTTGTTTTCATGCTAATATCAGAAAATATGCTAAAACTGCAAATATGTATGAAAACTGAATTATTTCTACAAAGTGTAGATTTTCTAAATGTAGCAGCTAATTCGTTTCATTAGAAGTGACTGAAAATGAAAACTGGCTTATTTTTGCAAGGGCTAAACTGCTGAATATTTTTAAAACAAGCGCTGTTTTTGTAATCCTAAAATTCTGAATCAGTTTTAAAATAAATATATACTCAATTCGTTAATTTCTCCAAGTTAATTAATTGCTTGCGGGGGATTCGGGCTTCGGAGGTCAAGCCATTTGAAATTATATATTATTTTACTCCTAGAAAATTATAATTCATTTATTATTACTTCCTAAATGTCATGTTTACTGCCTACTTAATTATACGTGCGTTTGTTGTTTGTTTATTTCTACTAAAATTCTTTTCCAAATTATATATCAACTCATTATTTAATTTGAGTATTTCTATATTTGTATTTTGCTTAACACGTTAACATTTGCTCTATGTGTTATATACTCAACTATATGTGCCTTCAACTATATACGTATCAAATATATATTTCTTACTTTATATCTAATTATTTTAAATGCGACCTCACACTAAAGTCGCCACCGAAGTTAAAGGTATGTGACCAATAATGTCATAATGCCATCCTTTAGTGGCGCACATTTTTTTACTATATGTTTACTTCATATTTTGTTACTTAAAAGTCAACTTGTGTTGATTAAAGTATAATATGACAATATTGGTTAATTTTGCCTATTATTGTAAGTTGTAGCTATATATGTGACATGTTTGCAAATTGAGACTATTTATACTGAACTGTCTATTTTCATATTTTAACTTGTTTGCATACATGTCTTCTTTGCTTATTTTATTTAATTTTATCCTCTTAGTTTTCTTACATGTTAAAACCCAATATAGGAATCGGTCGGGAACCACATTTGTGGAACTTAGAAGGTGCCTAACCCCTTCCTTCTAGGTTGACTTGAACACTTACCTGAATCTCTGACTAGTAGATCAACCCAGAGTTATTCTTTAAAAAAAAAATTAGAAATTAATAGGTGCCCTGATACACCTAGAATAATTTATTAGGTGGCGACTCCAAACCTCCAACTCCAAACGAGTTACCCCAAGTCGGAAACCACTTTATTTTATTAAAAGTGGGGTGCGACAGAATGGCGACTCCGCTAGGGAATAAATGTTCTAACCATTACGATTTTTATATTGGGTTTATTATTGCTTTTATTATTTTATATTCAATACTAACTTTTTCTCTTTTCAGGTGGGCAGCTTTTTTTTTGCAATTTTTGATTATATAATATTTAGTATATTATTGTACTATTTGTTGCATTTCTTTCATACTCCTCCACTCCTGAAAAATTGACACTTACACACACACAAACGATTACGTGGATCTCACGGTCGTTTCACTCTAAAAAAAAAAAAAACCCCCCCCCCCCCCCCCCATTTAGGAGGAACGGTTAGAATCTAGTTGGTCCGTGGTACAACCAACAATTCTAAAATGTTCCCACCCCTTGGTTGTCCGCCTAGGGGAACCACGTCCTTGTCTAGATTAGCCAACTCTTAATGAAGACTCTTTTAGGGATCATTCATCATGTCATATCTAGGACCATTTGACTTCGGCTCATGTCTAAGTCTACTAGTTCACCATATTTGAATAAATCAAATGAGTTTTCGACCCTAAGGGACATTCAAATGTGTTACGTGTGCATCTATTTAAAGTTTAACGTGTCTAATGTAGACTATTTGTTCTCGAAAGTGTGGATCATCCAATTATTTATTTTTGTTGGAGGATGTCACAAGTCACGAAGATTTGAAAATCAAAGAAAACAGACTTTAAATTGATTTTTCTACTTTTGTGCAACAAAATCAATTGTTTATTTCTATAAATGGAAATCGTTATAGAAATCAATTATTTATTTCTATTCGCATATGAAATTTTTTACTTCTATATTCTACAAAACCAATTATTTCATAAAATTATTTTTGGGTTATGAACGAAATTAATTTTTCTATTTTATATGAAAACCAAATCAGAGATTTTAAATTAATTTCTTCTACTTTCGATGTAGCAAGGCCAATTATTATTTACCTAAAAGATGTTATTCTTTATTTATACAATAAAATTAATTATTATTTTTTCTACTAATTTTAGATTATGAGAACAAATGGGATGACACACGATACCCGTTCAATTTTAAATATCATACTCAAACTTAGGAAGGCTTAACATCCTTGGCATGTTAAAGTCCATTAGCCAACGTCGTCCAAATGACGCCTATCATGCATCTTATATGTGTTGGTCTTGTTAGGCTTACCTCCAATACGAGAGAGGTCCTTTGCATTATAAGGAGTGATATATTTTGCATTTGGTAATTATTACCTCGACACTAACTTATTATTTTCGTGTTTAAAGTTTTACTCCCACTCCTGAGGTTGACTGTGCATTCTGGCCGAGCATCAGTATCGGACGAGAACCAAAGGACCAGTTACAACTCCTCCCCCTTCACAAACTAGAAGAAGAGGAAAGCGAAACATCATGTCTGAGTTGAATAATGCTGCTCTTGATGACGATAACCTTGGGAATAATGGGGCACCCCACAAACTTGCTTTGGTTGGGTACGATGAACATGTTGCTACTTTAGAGCAAAGAATTAAAGAACTTGAAGAGAAACTGAAAATGGCCAGTTTACCCGTTGATAACTCCGCCCGTTCAAGGGAATCAGTCGATCCAAGTGGGTCAGCCCGCCCTAATGGAAAGGACCCTATGCACCCAACTGATCCCCCTGTTTTTTGCCAAACAAGGCAACCAACTCCTTACCAAACAGCACCACTTGCTACCTACCAAAGCGCACCAACCGCCACATATCAAGCACCGCCTCCCTATCCAGCACCACCAGCTACTTATCAAGCACCACCTCCTGCATACCCTACTTACCCAAACACAAGCCTACCTCACACCAACACTGCATATTCACAGCCTTACAATCCCATGTTCATTGCCGAGACAAAACAGCTCACTTCACCTGTCTAAGACCATGACAACTATGAATGGGCGGAGGATGAAACCAATGATGATGGGACAAAAGAGAAAGTTCGTAAGCTAGAGGCAGCCTTTAAGAAGTTTGAGTTAGGCAAAACTACTAAAGGTTTAGCTTATGAAGACTTGTGCATCTATCCTACTTTGAAATTGCCAGACGGATACAAGATACCAAATTTCGACCTGTTCAATGGCACTGGAGACCCTATGGCACATCTGAGAAGATATTGTGACAAGTTGATTGGAGCAGGGGAACACGAGAAAATACGAGTAAAGCTATTCAGCCGAAGCTTGACCGGAGAGGCTTTGAGTTGGTTCTCTAAGCAGAAGCCTGGCATATGGCTCGGTTGGGAAGACATGGCAGCAGATTTCGTAGAAAAATTTGGGTACAACACTGAAATGGTACCAGATCGTTTCTACCTGGAAAAATTGAAAAAGAAACCCACTGAAACGCTTAGAGAATATGCTACTAGGTGGAGAGCAGAAGCTGCCAAGATGCAACCCGCTATGGATGAAAGGGAAATAGTGAACATATTCATCCGCATTCAAGAGGACGTCTATTATGATAAGCTTCTGTATATGAAAAATCAGAAGTTTGCTGATGTAGTGTTGATGGGAGATGACGTAGAAGAAGGGCTGAAAAGTGGAAAGATTATTAGCCTAGCTGCACTACAAGCTACTAATAAGGCCATCCAGTCTGGAAATGTGAGCCTTTCCAAAAAGAAGAAAGATGAAGTCCCTTTTGCGGCAACCATTAAAGACCCTGCTTTCAATCACTATTATCAAACACTGCCACCATTCTATCCCTACCATCACATACCACCTGAATATTCCGTTTACAACACTCAGGCCACTCGACCTATATTCCACACTCCAGCACCAAATCGTCCACCATACCAGCAAAACGCTTAACCCAACTACCGAAATGCACCATCATACCCCCTAGGCCTCGCCATGAGGCAAACCAAAGACCCAAAAGGAAATACACCCCACTAGCCGAATCTCGTACTCATTTGTTTGAGAGATTGAAAGCTGCCGGGCTTATCGTCCCGATACCTCAAAAGATGCCAGACAACCCTTCACCTAACTTTGATTACAGTAAAAGGTGTGCATATCACTCAGGTGGATCGGGGCATGAGACGGAGAGATGTTTTGCACTAAGAGACAAGATTCAAGACCTAATAGATGAAAAAGCCATTAATTTGAAGGCGCCAAATATGCACAAAAACCCACTACCCAATCATGGGGATGAGAAGGTGAATATGATCGACTTCAGCAAAGAATGCAATCTGGAAGGCACAATCATAAAAGCAAAAAAAGTATTTGATGAATACAAGTTTGGCATGGGGTACATCCTGGTTTGCAAAGTAAAAGGCACTACAAGAGGTTATCATTCACTAGAGCAGTTTGTTCCAACTTTGAAACAAGCATCTATCTTTTCAAGCTACAGGAAAACTCTCGAGGGAGAAAGACTTGCCGAAGGTGTTCATGATATAGAAGATGAGCTGACCGGTCTAAAGGAACTATTTATGGAAGAATATGATGCAGCTCCTGGAAAGCATACTGAAGCCTTGAATATCTAGAAAGCTGAAACTAAACAACTGAATCTGCAGCACATTCCAAGCATGCCGAGAACCTTAGTGGAGCTGGGGCATTAGTTATTTTCTTAAATAAAACATGACTCCGAGTCGTTAGCTTTTATTTTCTTTGTTTTTCAACTTTGTTGCATCATTGTTTCCTTTCGAAGACTTTTTCTCAAGTCCAATAATAAAATCATTTCCATTTTTATTTTAAGTATGCATCATTCACTATCAGCAAAATTATGTTAATTCCATTGAATCTGCGACTGCGATGTGAGAAGGCAGTCCAAGACGACGAGTAGAAGCCAGACTATGATGATTCGACAAAGGACATTTAAGGAACTTCATGGTTAATCATGGAGATCTTACAGCAGACAACTGAGACAAGAGCATATTGAGGAAGATGACTTACAATTCAACGCAAAACAGTAGAAATACATATAAGGAGCAGAATTAGACAATCCCAAACGGACTAAAAGCATACTCAAGCAATTGACACTCATAGATAGCGAAGTATGAATACAACGAGCAATAGAATGACAAAGGCATTTACCAAAAAGTTGGAGCAAGAGAGTTTATCCTAAAGTGGAATTCTCTAAATCGAGACAAAATTAACAAGATCCTTTACTCAGATGCAATCAAGAGATACTACAAATCTAGCAACATCCATTTTTATTGGACTTGAACTACGTAGCGACCTGATTCCCAAAAGGGGATACGTAGGCAGCCTACTCAAGGCATGGTCGCGTCATAAGGAAATTTTATTAGACACTGGGGAAGAATTTTTTGAGTTTCCCTCAAAAAATTCAAAGAGTACATTACAACATACTGGGGCATAATTTTTGAGGGACCTCAAAAATTCAAGGAAAATACAAGCAGCACACTGGGGCAGAAATTTTGAGCTTCCCTCAAAATTTCAAGATGAAAGATCTTTGAACAGCAAATGGATATAGAGGAGATTATGTCCAAACAACACGTCGCAATCTATGATTCAATGGAACAAATTTGCATTACTCTTTTAAAAAATAATTTTCACAAAACACATGCATATCCCCTTTCATTCTCCCTTTTTGCCCACAACTGGACTAAGGTTTGGCACTCGAAAAGAGAGATATTACAAAGGAAATAATTATACAAGATGCATCAGCAGAGTGCAGTACCACGAATGCGCAAGTCAACCTCCCCAAAAAAACTCACAATTTTTTTTTGATTGCAGATTTACACAGGTACCAAGTATACCTAACAACTCTTGCAAAGCAAAATCTATCAGATTATCAGAGCATAGAATCTGCATCGGCGGATATATAGGGTCCGCGTCTATGGACACGACATCAATTTGAAAAGGATAGGATCTGCGTCGGCGAATATATAGGGTTAACAGTGGTGAACATGACAGCAATGACAACAGTGTAAGGTCCGCGTCTGTGGACAAGACATCTTTTGGAGAAGCATAGGATCCGCATCGGTGGATATATAGGGTCCACGTCTATGGGCATGACATCTTTTGGAGAAGCATAGAATCCATGTCGGTGGATACATAGGGTCCGCGTATGTGGACACGACATCAATTTGAAGATCATAGAATCCATGTCGGTGGATATATAGGGTCCGCGTCTGTGGACATGACATCAATTTGACAAGAATAGGATCCATGTCGGTGGATGTATAGGGTCTGCATCGGTGGACATGACAAGCATAGGATCCATGTCGGTGGATATATAGGGTCCGCAGCGGTGGACATGACATCAATTTGAGAAGTATAGAATCCATGTCGGTGGATGTATAGGGTCTGCATCGGTGGACATGACAATCATAGAATCCATGTCGGTGGATATACAGGGTCCGCAGCGGTGGACATGACATCAATTTGAGAAGTATAGAATCCATGTCCGTGGATGTATAGGGTCTGCATCGGTGGACATGACAAGCATAGAATCCATGTCGGTGGATATACAGGGTCCGCAGTGGTGGACATGACATCAATTTGAGAAGTGTAGAATCCATGTCGGTTGATATATAGGGCCTGCATCGGTGGACATGACAAGCATAGGATCCATGTCGGTGGATATATAGGGTCCGCAGCGGTGGACACGATATAAATTTGAGAAGTATAGAATCCATGTCGGTGGATATATAGGGTCTGCATCAGTGGACATGAGAAGCATAGGATCCATGTCGGTGGATATATAGGGTCCGCAGAGGTGGACACGATATAAATTTGAGAAGTATAGAATCCATGTCGGTGGATATACAGGGTCCGCAGCGGTGGACATGACATCATTTGAACAAGCATAGAATCCGCATCGGTGGATATATATAAGGTCCGCGTTTGCGGGGATAGTTCGTCAATTCGAAGCAGCATAAGGTCCGCGTTTGTGGGCATAATCAGCAATCTGAGAAAGCATATATAGTCCGCGTCGGTGGACACATTCAACCGTGAAAGCATCATAGGGTCCGCGGTTGTAGACATGACAACAATTAAAGAAGCATAAAATCCATGTCGACGGATATATAAAGTCTGCGTTTGTGGACAATCCAGCAATTGAAGGTATAAGGTCCGCGTTTGTGGACAATCCAGCAATTGAAGGTATAAGGTCCGCGTTTGTGGGCATAGTTCGGCAATTTGAAGCAAAATAAGGTCCGCAATTGTGGACAGACCGGCTATTGATCAAGCATATAATTTGCGATTATGGATGATAGGGTCCACATTTACGGGCAGTTCAACAATTAAAGGAACACAAGATCCGTGCCTGTGGATACAGTTTAACATTGAAAGCAACATAAGGTATGTGTTTGTGGGTGTAACCAACAATTTAAGGAAGCATATTTGGTCTGCATCGGTGGACACATTTAACAATGAAAATGATATAGGGTCCGTGTCGGTGTGCATGACATATATAGAATCTGCGTCGGCGGATATATAGGGTCCGCGTCAGTGGGCATGACATATATAGAATCCATGTCAGTGGATATATAGGGTCCGCATCGATGGACATGATATCATTTGAAGGAGCATAGAATCTGCGTCGGCAGATATATAAGGTTTGCAGTGGTGAACATGACAACAATTTGCAATAGAGCAAGGTCCGCATCGGTGGGCATACCATTAAAAAGACATTTGGATGAGACATTAATCAAACAAGTATCAGAAAAAACAACCCCTCGGCTTAACAGGGAAGTTTACTTTACTTTATCTTTGCATCTATTGCATTTATCATGATTTTGCTGCAGGGTACGCCTCGATTTCTCGACAAATCCCTGTGCCATACTCTCATGCCTGCTCCCAAACATCACGGCCAACCATACAACCTCAAAATCTCTAACACATACAAAGCAAAGCCTAACCCTACAGAAAATGCCTTTTGCAACACCCGCCAGCTACCTATTTTGCCGAGTTCCAAGCTGCAATTCCATACTCACACCAGTGGTCTACCTAATCCTTCCTTGTCGATTGGGTGTCAATTTCGTGTTCCTTCCCAACTCGTGCTCATCTACGTCAATCGTGAGTGTTTTCGTGCTTAATCGCGTCCATCCATTTGAATCGTGCGCATTTATAAAACTCGCTTAGTCAAGGTAATATTGAAGATGAGATCACCCATTTATCGAGACGAAGTGGAAACTATGTCCGTGTAAACTCCTCTTTATGGGTGTGTCGTGCACCACATCTTCATAACTAGGATGATTATAATGCCTCTTTTCCCACGCTCGATCTATCGATGTTATTTCATCTTCGACAATAACTTTGCTTTATTCTTCATTCATCTTGCCAAAGGGCAAAGCATACATGAATCTAAACTTTACATACTTGGATAAGTTTAGTCTTTACATCCAAAATTGTGCGTCATAAACATCTCGCACAGGCAACATGCCATTCTAGAACTACACATGGTCTGATTCTTGTGAAACCCGAGATATGTAGGCAACTCAGAGACCGGGGTTCTGCTAAGAAACACCCCCAAAACTCCCATTCTTTCCCTTTCAATCTTTTTGCCTACCGGTCGTGACAAAATTGGCCGTTCCGTCAACTATCTTTGCCTGAAGACTCTTTCATCATCCCCGGACAAAGAGGGGCAGTTGTTGACACCCAATTTTGTCCCTCCGTTTTTCGCAATTTGGTTATATTTAATTAAAATTTATAATAGTAATTATCCAAATAAAACTGCATTAGACAACATGCATTTACGTGTGTAATATTATTATTAATCTCCTATTTATATAATATTTATTTAATTGTGACCATGTTACGTAATTACATTCATTTAGGATATTTTCAAAACTACGTATGCTATTTTATGCAATTTAACGCATTACGTATCATTTAATAGTTATTTGTGGCTATTTATATCTAATTAGCATTATTTGCGATCATCTACATTTAGTTATAATTATTTACATTTTATTTATAATTATTTACAAAATTATCTATTTTATACTAATTATTTATGTTTATAAGTATTTTAATTAAATACTAGCCATTTTGCTATTTTACAAATTCATTCCTATTACATCTAGTCCTCGTCATCACATTTTTACCCACGTGTACGCTACCTAGGCTCCACATAAGCCTAGCACCTCACTTATTACACTCTTAGCAACACGTACAACTTCTTTAAGCATGTGTACAACTCACTCCAGCGTATCGTACAACCCCCCAAAGCGCCTATAACCTTGCACATCAGATATACTACCTATACACATATATACATGTGTGCCTCCGTGGCACAATCTGAGCCCTCCACGTTCCAAATCCAAGGGCCAGAATCAATTCTCTCATTTTACATCTATACACTCACCCCTCCACATCCAAAACCCTAAATCATTACTCCCTCTCTCCCCAAAACTCATCAGCTGCCGATCCCATTTCCCTCTCTCCCCCTTTGCTCGTAACCCGTCCAGGTTCCACCAGTCCCCCGTCGTCTCCTCCGCCATCAACGCCGTGATCTTCTCCCTCGTCCTATCTCTGATTACACGGGACAAATCTCCCTTTCCTTTGCCTCGTGAATCCCAAATAGGAACAAGGGATAGGGTACGAATCCCTTCAAATCCAGCACCTACAAACTGAGATTGGAACGGATTCCACACGCACAAGGCAAGGATCGAATTTTGCATTCATTTCTTGGCCAAATCGGGTAACATCTTTTGGTTTTATATTGTCTATTCTTTTTCCTTTTGTTGATGAAATCTGAACAAGCCAATGATATCTCTTTCTGCCTATTTTTAGGTCTGATTACATTCCCTTTTTTTTTTTTTTTTGATTTAAATGTTTTACATGTCTAGATTCTAATCGGGTTGAGTTGGTTCTATTTTCAGTTTATAGGCATTCAATTCGAATTTGGTTTACCTTTTGGAATACATGATAATCTTGTGAAGTTCTGTGCGAATCTTTGATTGATGGCCTTGATCTTAGGCAGCTTATTAAGGAAATATGGTTATATACATGTATATGGACTTCTTGTCTAACAGTCATTCTGACAGCCTGGATAATCTGTCAATCATATGCCTGATTTGATTCATTTTAGTTAGTTGTATTACTAGGAACCTCTCTGCATTTTTCCATATAACATTCCAATCTTAGCACTATAAAAAGGCCTAGTTGTGTCTACACTAGACAGAGCTACACAGACCCTCTGGACACAGCCCCCCTCACCTCTCACACACTGGTCTACACCTCTCACATATAGAGCTAGGGCAGCTTCTTGCTTTCAGTTCTGAAACTCTTAAATACACACACAGAGAACACTTACACATCCCTGAATGATCTGTACACACTTTTACGCACTCCTGACATCCTGATTCTTTTTTCTGTCGTCTCTAGTAGCATACTACTCTCTGTCCCTTTTCTAAAGTATTTGTCACTAAAGATTTTCCTTCACTTGATAAGCCGAGGCAGATCCTGATTGTTCTTACTATTGGACGCTGCCTGACATCCCTAATATCACCCTTGTTTTCTGTTGTTTTTTTTTAAGCTCTGAAGGTATGCATTTTAAAATTTATTTAATGATTTGTTGTAGTATCTTGTTGAGGCACTCTTTTGGTTAAACATTATGCTGTTAAATGTGTATGTTGTGTGGGTTGCTTCCAGCCATTACTAACTTTGGTGCAGGTCATTACAGTAGGATAGCCTGGCTATACCAGTACCAAGATTCATTTTTTGTGTTGCAGGTTGTTTGGCAGAGAAGGCTATTTCTGGTTCTACTAAGCTTAATTCAAATTAGATGAAGGCCATGCCTCTTCATTCTATTTAACATTCTATCGCATGTAATTAGAAACTTGATTGTTTGAATTGTGTACTTGTTGAGATTATATGCATGTATTAAGCATCATAAGATGCAACTCTAGTGTTTAAGACAATTACGTTTGCTATACTTTAGCTATAAGTAGAGCCCGTCGGCTAATCAGGGGCCATTTCTAACACTTTCTTACTTGTTGTATGTTGAAATGGCTAAGTTCGTAAGATATGTGAAGTACTAATTTAAAACTGGAGTGTTCGTGTTGAGTTATAATCTGAAATTGTGCAAAAAAAGGGTAATAGTAAAGCTTAACCTAATAAGGGGTTGTTTTCATGCTAATATCAGGAAAATATGCTAAAACTGCAAATATGTATGAAAACTGAATTATTTCTGCAAAGTGTAGATTTTCTAAATGTAGCAGCTAATTCGTTTCATTAGAAGTGACTGAAAATGAAAACTGGCTTATTTTTGCAAGGGCTAAACTGCTGAATATTTTTAAAACAAGCGCTGTTTTTGTAATCCTAAAATTCTGAATCAGTTTTAAAATAAATATATACTCAATTCGTTAATTTCTCCAAGTTAATTAATTGCTTGCGGGGGATTCGGGCTTCGGAGGTCAAGCCATTTGAAATTATATATTATTTTACTCCTAGAAAATTATAATTCATTTATTATTACTTCCTAAATGTCATGTTTACTGCCTACTTAATTATACGTGCGTTTGTTGTTTGTTTATTTCTACTAAAATTCTTTTCCAAATTATATATCAACTCATTATTTAATTTGAGTATTTCTATATTTGTATTTTGCTTAACACGTTAACATTTGCTCTATGTGTTATATACTCAACTATATGTGCCTTCAACTATATACGTATCAAATATATATTTCTTACTTTATATCTAATTATTTTAAATGCGACCTCACACTAAAGTCGCCACCGAAGTTAAAGGTATGTGACCAATAATGTCATAATGCCATCCTTTAGTGGCGCACATTTTTTTACTATATGTTTACTTCATATTTTGTTACTTAAAAGTCAACTTGTGTTGATTAAAGTATAATATGACAATATTGGTTAATTTTGCCTATTATTGTAAGTTGTAGCTATATATGTGACATGTTTGCAAATTGAGACTATTTATACTGAACTGTCTATTTTCATATTTTAACTTGTTTGCATACATGTCTTCTTTGCTTATTTTATTTAATTTTATCCTCTTAGTTTTCTTACATGTTAAAACCCAATATAGGAATCGGTCGGGAACCACATTTGTGGAACTTAGAAGGTGCCTAACCCCTTCCTTCTAGGTTGACTTGAACACTTACCTGAATCTCTGACTAGTAGATCAACTCAGAGTTATTCTTTAAAAAGAAATTAGAAATTAATAGGTGCCCTAATACACCTAGAATAATTTATTAGGTGGCGACTCTAAACCTCCAACTCCAAACGAGTTACCCCAAGTCGGAAACCACTTTATTTTATTAAAAGTGGGGTGCGACAGCACTTCGCGGCCATGATGAAAGTGAATTATCATTGAACAAGGAAATTTTATTGAACTCCTTTTATGTTACGGATATCGATGTGAAATGATTAAAACTTTTGTGTTGGAAAATGCTCCAAAAATAATAAGATGACTTCTCCGGATATTCAAAAAGAAATTATTACCGCATGTAAGATAGAAACAATTAAAGATATAATGGAGGATCTTGATGGTGACTACTTTGCTTTATTGGTTGATGAATCTTTTGATGTGTCACGAAAAGAGCAAACGGCTATTGTTTTGCGCTATGTCGATAAAAGAGGATTTATGATAGAGGCGTTCATTGGACTTGTTCTTGTTCAAAACACTAGTGCTCTATCTCTAAAGAAAGCAAATGTTTATGTACTTGACCATCATTCATTAAGTTTATCCTATATACGTGGGCAACATTATGATGGGGCAAATAATATGCAAGGTGATATCAATGGTCTTAAAATGTTGATTAGACAAGAAAGTAGATCGGCACATTCTATTCATTGTTTTGCCCATCAACTTCAACTTACTCTTGTTGGGATTTTCAAAAGTGTGTTGAAGTAGGAGAACTTGTTTTATTGGTTTCAAATATTTTGAACTTGTTTGGATCTTCTTATAAACATATGGATGAATTTCGAGAATCTCAAAAAGAAAAAAGTCAAGAGGCATTAGATATGGGTGAAGTAGCAACGGGTAGAGACTTAAATCAATAGCTTGATACTCGATGGGGATCTCTCTACAGGTCTTTTGTAAACTTTATTCTTAATTTTGGCATTATCATTTATGTACTTGATAATTTTGTTGAAAATGGTAATTCAGATGAAAGAGCTAAAGTATCAAGAAATCTAAGAAGTTGTCAAACATTTGAGGTTTCTTTCATGTTACATTTGATGAAGATAGTTTGGGAATCACATATGATCTTAATGTATCGCTCCAAAAAAAAAAAAGGAGCAAGATATTGTCAATGCTATGATACTTGTTGAATTAGTAAAGGCAAAACTCCAAGAAAAAAAAATAGAAGGAGAGCGTGATTCACTTAAAAAAAGATGTATTTGTATTTTGTGTCAAACATGACATTCTGATACCTAATTTTGATGAGCCCTATGTAAACTCTAGAAGATCACGGTGTAATGGTGTTAAGTGTACTACTTTACATCGTTATCAAGTGAAACTGTATTATAATATTATTGATTAGAAACTTCAAGAACTTAATGATCGTTTCAATGAGGTGACAAGTGATCTTCTTTATGGAGTAGCTTGCTTGAATCCAGTTGATTCATTTTCTAGTTTTGACATAAAGAAGATTGTAAGAATAACTGAATTGTATCCTGATGAATTTAGTTTCGGCGTCCTTGAAAATCAATTGAGAATTACACTGGTGATGTTCGTGATAGACATATTGATAAAAGGTTCTCAAATTTAGGTGGACTTGGTGAACTTTCAAAAGAACTAGTTGACACAAGGAAACATATTACTTATCGTCTTGTGTTCCGCTTGGTAAAATTTACTTTGCTTTTGCCAGTTGCCACTGCAATCGTTGAGAGAGCCTTTTCTGCAATGAAGTTTATCAAGAACGGCTTGCGGAATCGAATGGATGGTGATTTTTTAGACGGTTGTATAGTTCATTATGTAGAAAGAAAAGTATTTCGTAGTATTTCTAGTGACTCTATCATAAAAACATTCCGAGAAATGAGAGTTCGTCGAGTACAATTGTTATAGAAATAGTGGAATATCTTTTGTTGACTACTTTATGTTATTTTAATATATAAATTGCCAAGTTTTTTTTTTCTTTATTTGTCCTTAAAGTTTGCACACTCTTGGTGAAAATCTTTCAAGATCACTGCAGTTCCTTTTCGGGCGGCTGTAGGACGAACGGGCTACGCCACTGATTGTACCATATCTCTAAGCTATAAAAATAATAAAAAATAAGAACCCATTATTAAATCCTCTAATAGAAGCTACTTTCAGATTAAAAGAATCTACAATCGCGTTTAAATATATGGTGTTGTAGAGCTCTTACAAACTAACATCGAGAAGAATATGTTAAGGAAAAGGACTTACCAGACCATGACACCGGAGGATATTGAAAGCTTCATGACGGGTAGTATATCTTTGAACGATGCTACTGAGAATCTTATCCATGTGTTAGGACACCAACCTCCTAGGATGTACACAAACTCCCCAATCACTACTAGCCACGAGGATATACTCAACACTATTATGGCACCAGGGACTCCATAGTTTAGCTTAATAACCAGTAGCCAAGACAATGGAATGTGGATCATAAATTTTCCTATAGCTAGCCAGGCAATTATCGTGTTCTTCTGTTGTGCTTGTAGGTACATTTGGATTGTCAAGCTAAATACTAAGCTGTAAATGAAGGGAATGAACCAGAGTGCACCATATTCAGAAGCATTCACTATTGACTCATCCTGATCGAGTAGTTTAAAGATTGGAGTGGCTAAAATGAAAAATGGAAGCAAGACTGTCAATGTGATTAAATCAACAATCTATGATCTTTGCAAGTAGATTTCCATCATATGATACTGTCCTGCTCCATATGCTTGCCCATAAAGCGTTTCCGTCGCGCTTGACATTCCAGTCTACCACAATAAACACGATATTCAAGAAAATAGGAAACTAACTAAATATACTTGCCCATGACATGTCTTAGTTTCTTAAGTCAGCCTCCAATTGTCAAGTACTCTCAATTAATCCGAACATATATTACATAATCACTTCTATTACTCTATTTCTTATGTTTATGGAAATGTAGAGCATTACTTATTTATCCAAAAACGTGAACAAGCACGCGATTTATGATGCAACAACAGAGACAACTATACCAAGTTCATCAAATATATATATATATATATATATATATATATATATATATATATATATATATATATATATATATATATAAATTTATGAATTAATAGTGAAAACTAAAGGAGAATGAAGGAGAAGAAGTTGGGGAAGAAAAGGAACAACTTTAGAAAGAAATTTTACATCCATCAACTGAATGTTAGCTACAAATGGTTGTACACCTTAGGTATATACATAATATATCTAGCTTCTTAACTAACTAACTATATTAACTGCTAATCTGACAATTAAGCTAATCGACTATCCAACTAGAACAATAGTTTATCAAAAAGCTACAATTCACCATTAGCTTCCATCATGACACTTCCACACACTTGTTCAATTCCTTCATATCCAAAAGGTCGACACTTTGGAAACCTGATTTGATGATAACAATATATTAAATTCTTGTAATTGATGTTTAAGCAAGTTTTACTATCTGATCTAGGACTCAAGCTTTCAAGTCGAATGAAATCAGGAAGAGAAGAAGTGAAGATCTCGTTTTTTAGCTATTCAAGGAAAGAACTTTATATTGAAGCATCAATCAAGGATTCTAGACCGTTGGAAATTGAGCTGCTGACAAACAAAGAAGATTTGAAGAATATGGACATTATAGGTCAATCAATTATGATGGAGGAAAAATTAGAAATCATTAAGGGCTCTTACCTTATTCTCAAAAGGGAAATCTTAACCCTTTTCGAGAATCAATACTCTTGGGTCACTATTTTTTCAATTAAGGAAAACCTAATCGCATAAATCAAGGATCAATCAAGCCAGTTGTGCAAAGGCATTCTCACTGAAGATCTGGTGCTATATATAAACGGGCAGTACTTCACAGAAGAACTAGGCAACCTTATTACTTCTAAGCAATCTATTTTTAAGTGCTTGAAAACATTGTAATCTTGAGAGTTTACTATTGTCAAAGAAAAGAAAAAGAGAGACAGAGTCAGAGTTAAGGTTAGTGTCAATTTTTGTTGGTTACAGGATTTTAAAACCAACTAGAGAGTCGTTAGTTGTGAGAGATTGTTCAAAACCACCAGTGATAAATTTGAAGAACACAAGAGCCGAAGAGATAAATTTCTTATGACCCAAGGGGACTAGAGTAGGAACCACATTGGTTCCGAACCAGTATAAATATTTTTTTGTCCCCTTTACTTTATTGCATTTTAATTATTTCTGCTTACTGCTTTAGAAGTAGTCGACTTATTAGTCGACCGAAGCTGTTTAAAATATAAAAAGTTATAATTCACCCCCGCTTATATCTTCAATTGGTATCAGATCAGGTCTCACATATTTTCTTTTTGCCTAACAGCAAGTGAGATAAAGATCATGTCTTCACATACTGTTACCAGTGCTTTACTTCAAGAGGGAACCTCCATTGCTCGACCTCCCTATTTTAATGGACTTCACTTCCGCCATTGGAAAGTACAGATAGAAATATTTTTCTAATCCATTGACTACAAAGTCTGGCGCGTGATCACTAAAGGATCATATGAAATACCTATGGACAAAGGAAAAAAACCAGAAGGGCAGGTATCAAATGTTCCCTTTGACATTGATGATTATAATGATGATCAAAGAGAAATTATGTAGCTTAATGCCAAAGCAAAAAATCTACTTTACAATGCTATTAGTGGGGAAGAGTATGGGAAAATTTCTAGTTGTGAAACAGCTAAAGAAATGTGGGATAAGCTAGTAGTCACCTATGAGGGCACAAGCAAAGTAAAGGAAACCAGAATTAACCTTCTTGTTCATGAATATGAATTATTTCAAATGAAAGAAGAAGAATCCATTGAGGAGATGTTTGCTCGGTTCAGTAAAGTTATTGGTGAACTCAAGTCACTTGGAAAAACATACTCAAGTGGAGAACAAGTCAGGAAAATTTTACGGAGTCTACCTGTTGTGTGGCAACCTAAGGTTATCAATATTGAAGGAGGGGATCTCAATTACCTCTCATATGATGAACTTCGAGGAGACCTTATTGCTTTTGAAAAGACTCATCTTCAGAAACTCACAAACTGTTGAAAAGAAGAAAGAAGTTGCTTTCAGTGCAGCTAGTATAGATCCTCCTAGTGAAAATGATGAGATCGTGGAAGAATGGGCTTTAATGTTAAATAATTTTAGCAATCTTCTAAGGAGGAACATACAAAAAGGAAAGCCTAGGTCTAGCTCAAGCAGAAACACCCCAAGCAACGACTAAGACAAAAATGATGGCCGCTGCTATGAATGTGGGAAGTATGGTTACATCGCAGCAAATTGAAATGAGGGCAAGAAGAAGCAGTCAGGAAACAACTTCAAGAAAAAGGTTCTCTTTGCCTGGAATGATGAAGATGAATCTAAAAACGAAGAGGAAGTCAATATATGCTTCATGGCTGAAAGAGAATCAAGCAAGGGAAGTATCTACGACTGTGATAACTGTAACACTCTGCAAGAGGAATTAGATTCTGCATAAGAAGAAATGAAAGTAATTTTAATGGAATTGTTAAAGCTAAAGAAAGAAAAAGACTGGAATCTGAAACCTGAAGTTTGTGAAATTGAGCGACATTTTATTCAACAAGAAGTCCAAGATTTACAATATAAGTTTAATGAACTTCGAAAATCAACAAGTCACAACTCAGTTAGATCCAAAATAACTCCTCGCTCCTTCATCTCTATAGAGGCAATTCCCAGCAGTGCGTAACTCACTGTGGTGAGTCAGCTAAAACTGCTCCCAGTGAAGCTAAATCTCCTGTTAAGTGTTATTACAGTGGAAACTATGGTCACACCAACTTTAAATGCAAACTAAAAAGGGCTGACAAAAGTAAATGAAGGTTGATTCCTAAAATATCATTAAATACTTATGTTGCTAATCAAAAAGGACCCAAGACCTCTTGGGTACCTAGACATGAGTAGCATTCTTTGTTGCAGGAACATCGCGAGAAAAGAACTTGCAAAGGAAAATAGATCCTTGACAATGGGTGTTACAGACTCATGATGGATTAGTAAAATTTGGAGACAATGGAAAAGGGCTTGTTATTGGTGTTGGGAAAATCTCCCTAAGCTAAGCTTGTGCCATAAATGAAGTTCTACTGGTGAATGGCTTAAGACACAATTTACTAAGCATAAGCCAATTATGTGACTCCGCATATCAGGTAAAATTTGAATCTACAAAATGCATTATTTATGATACATCAGGTAATGAAACTTTTTCAGACTCTAGGGATAATAATATATACAAACTAGATGATGTTCATCTTATGAATAATCATATTTGTTTAGCCTTTGTTGCATCTGATCCATGGTTATGGAATAAAAAGCTAGGTCATGCAAGCATGCATTTACTTCAAAAACTTTCTAAAAAGGATTTAGTCATTTGACCTCCAAAACTATTTTTTCTAAAAATCATGTGTGTGATGCATGTCAATTGAGTGAGAAAATTAGATCTTCTTTTAAACTCAAAGATATTGTCACTACTTCTATGCCTCTTCAATTATTGCACATGGATTTATTTGGTCCTACCAAACAGCTAGTATTTGAGGAAAAAGGTACGCTTTTGTTGATGACTATTCTCATTTCACATGTATTATTTTTCTATCTCATAAGGATGGAGCTCAAAAGAATTTTGAGTTCTTTTATAAGAAAGTTCAAAGGGAAAAAAGATACTTTATTACAGCTATCCGAAGTGATTATGGTGGAGAATTTGAAAGCAAAACCTTTGAATCTTTCTGCAATGAGCAAGGTATTACTAAAAATTTCTCTTCTCCTAGAACTCCCCAACAAAATGGTGTGGTGGAACGTAAAAATAGGACCTTACAAGATATGGCCAAAACCATGTTACTTGATCACTCTCTCCCAAATAAGTTTTGGGCAGAAACGGTAAGTACTGCGTGTCACATTTTGAACAGATGTCTCATTAGATATATTATAAAGAAAAACAACATATGAACTATGGAAAGGTAAAAAACCTAACATAAATTACTTCCATCTGTTTGGATGTAAATGTTTCATTCACAATAATGGAAAGGATAACCTTGGTAAATTCGATCCCTGAAGTGATGAAGGGATTTTCCTTTGTCATTCTAACTCTAGCCGCTCTTATAGAGTATTCAATAAGCGCACTTCATCAGTTGAAGAATCAATACATGTTGTGTTTGTTGATACTACCCATATCTCCATGTATTAGGACACCAACCTCCTAAGATGTACAAAAATTCCCAGATCACTACCAGCCATGAGGACATACTCAACACCATCATGGCGTGTAGGAGGTAAAAGCATATAGGAAAAGTATTTATTGAGTCCTTATAGGAGAATAATTATTTTCCTTATCCATCAAGAAATCATATACACATTATATATACATCATTATAAAGACTCCAAGAGGTGATGCACGAAATATTATCTCTTCAATCAGATATAGAGCGATTGAGAGCTCAACAGGTTGATAATTCTGGAGAGAACGTGCAGAAGGAACTGACTGGACGAGAGGTTCTTCATCAGGTATAATCAATTACCAATCCAGCAAGAACATGCAGAAGGAACTGACTGGACGAGTGGTTATTTATCAGGTTGTATTGAGTTTATGTCCTAGACTAGTTCATATATTTTAGGACTTTGAATTGTAACCTATTACGCTTATTTAAGAAGCATTGTGTAGGTACTTTATTTTGAGAAATTCTTGTTCTTTTAGGCTAGAGTTAGCTTAAAGGAGTTGCTACAGTCGTAGAGCGTAGGCGGTCTTGTACTTGGGAGGATTCTTAGGCGTGTTTGCTACAATTGACTTGATTGTACGCAGTCTAGGTACTAAGAGTTTTAGTCCCTTGGTTATAGAATCAGTAACCTAAAACTTTCTCGTTGTGTTAGTGAAAGAGTTCTCAAAATCCCAGAGTGTGGGTCGTGATTTTTCTCCCTTGAGCAAGGAGTTTTCCATGTAAGAACTCTATTTGTTCTTTACTTTCAGTTTTGGATCTACACTTACTGTATCATCTGAAGAAACTAGGTAAGAACCAAGTTCTTGTAAGCACGAGCAAGGTTCTTCAGAAGGCGAAATCGAAAGACACTATTCACCCTCCCCCCTATAGTGTCTGTTGAAGGTGCAACAAGTGGTATCAGAGCAGGTCTTTTTGTTACTAGGCTAACACCTTGAGAAGGATCTAAATATGAGTGGACCACCCGGTATCACAGAGGGACAATGCATCTCGTCCACCATTATTCAACGGTCAATATTATTATTGGTGGACTGTTCGGATGGAGGTCTTCCTACAAGCAAGAAACTATCATTTGTGGCAAATCACTATTCGTAGTCCCTTGGTTCCTACAAAAATTGATAGTTCTAGGAACAAGGTACAATTATCTGAAGAGGAACTAAATGAAGATGATCTCAAATACTTCATATGAATGCTGAGGCGATGAAAGTACTTCATTGTGGCCTTGGATATGATGTGTACAAACGAATCTCAAGATGCTGAATTGCCAAGGAAATTTGGGATTCATTAGAGACTTCCTACAATGATGAACCGGAGAAGGAACAGGTGAACAATAGTGCTAGAACCTGTTTCAAGAAGCAGCATAATTCATCTAATAAAAGGAGATCATCAAAGGAAGCTACAAGGCAAGCCCACATGGAAACTTTGGGAGATATGAATAAGAAAGCTTCTGAAAAAATGAAGGAACATGTTCTTGAGAAATCATCCAAGATAAACAAAGAACGGAAAAAGGAACAACCAAGGAACTGTTCCAAGAGGTGGCAGAAGATATCTCCCAAAGCCTTCAAAAAGGCCATGATGGTAGCACCTCCAGGAGATCTTTCCTTTGGTGATTCAAAAATTAAAAATAAGAGTGCTCAACTTACTTTGATGACCAAAACGTATTCTGAATTAGAAGAACAAAACTAGGAAGCTACATTTGCTCTCATGGCAATGAGTGATGAAGAGATTGAAGAGGACATCTTTGAGGTAAGTTTCTGCCCTAAGAACAAATACCTCCTCTTTTTCTAAAAGAAAATCTTAAATCTCTTGCTTATCTTTATTAATAAATTTGAAAGTTTAAGTGGTGGTACGAAACAAATATTGTCTTGTCTTAAAAGCTTGAAATTTAAAAACTTTGAAAGAAAGAAATTCTGAACTTGAAGCTGATTTTGAAAAACTCAAGAACCAGGTTCTTGAGTATGTAAACAACATTGCAGCACTTAAACAGGAAAATACTAAGTTAAAAGAAACTTATGGTAAGCAGGTCCTTAGTGAGTTTCAAGTGTCCCTTGAAGCAGATCTAAAAATCATTAAAGAAAGTCTGTATTGTGAAATTGAAAAGAACAGACTGCTTCAAGAGAACCTGGACAAGACCAACTTTGAGATCACTAGAACCATTCAAAGGAGCATGTCTTCTGATCCTCCTAACATGCTTCATGAACATCATAAGAGAAATAAAAGTGGTTCTAAATATAAGAAATCATTGCTCCCAAGGGAGCTAAAGAGAGAGTATGTTGAGATGGCCAAGAATAAACTGTGCACTTGTTGTGGTAAAATTGGGCATTATATAGATAGTTGCACAGCTCTATTCAAGATAATTCAAAAGAACAAAATACTTGTTTTACCTAGTTGGGCTAAAAATGATCTGATTCATCCATTTCATTATAAGAAGGGACCCAAGCTTGTATGGATTCCTAAAACTAACCATTGATTGATTTTTGCAGGTTAAGGTGAGAGAGAGCAACCAAAACGAGTATTTAGACATTGGTTGCTTGAGGCACATGATTGGAGATAAATTTAATCCTCTCACTAACAGCCTTCATTGGAGAAAGAGTGATGTTTGTAAGAAAAGGTGATATCATTGACTATAAGGTAAGGAATGTAAGTCACTCTCCCACTCAATACATTTTTGTATTTTGTTCGCTTAAAGCATAATTTGTTGAGTATTTCACAACTTGTGACCCCTGAGCATAAAAAGGAACTTTGATTCTTTGGTTACAAAATTGTGAATTACAAATTTCATGTGATTTTAGATGTACATAGTAAGTCCTTTGCTAGGGAAGTTTCCCTATGATTCACTTCGAGGTAGGAAGCCAAGCATCACTTACCTAAGATCCTTCTGGTTGTATATGTATTATATAATGGTAAAGAAGTTCTAGGAAAGGTTGATGCACGAACTGATGAGGGAACTCTTCCTAGGAAGTTTATCACATAGAAAAGCTTACGAAGTGTATTAAATGAACTGTATGTGTAAAAAGCATGCGTGTCATTCTTGTATGATACTAACAATGTGGCTGAGAAAGGCATCCATGAAGACAAATAGGAAACATGGATATCCATGAACCAGGTTCTCCAAGGTGGAGACAAATTTAAAGCTGACGTAGGATCAAATCAAATAACTGAACAATTGTGTCACATTCAAAGGAAAGAATTCAGTGATTCAAGGAGAACTGGTCCTTAGATTGATTTATTGATATTGAAGAACCAACACATGAACCGGGCGTATCAAGGAGAAACTGGACCTGAAGTTGATAGCAAGAAAGAACCAGTGGTTGAAACACATGTTCAACATGAAAGGCATGGATTCAATCAACAAGGGGGAACTGGTTCTTAGAACGATGAATTTGATCATGAAGAACCTGCTGGAGATTTATAGAACCAGAAATTGTGAAGGAGATCGAACGAGAGACACATGTCACATTTAGGGGGAACAAGGAAGCAATCAAATAGGGGAACAACAAATAAAGAAGATGAGAAGTTAGAAGAACCTGGTTCCTCTCAAGGTCCCTATAGAGAAACCTCTCAGCAGATTAAGCCTAAACCTTGGAATCATCAAAGTTCACATCTACTGGAGAACCTCATCTGCGACTTACTCTGGAATTGTTACAAGAGGGGCTTTGCAGAACTTCTCTACATTCTATGTGTTTCTCTAATCTACGGAACCAAAGAATGTATGAGAAATACTTGAGGATCCAAATTAGGTAATTTCTATGCAGGAGGAACAACATCAGTTTGAATGACGTAAAGTCAGGCTCTTGGTCCTTAGAGCCAAGAACATTTCCCTTATAGGAACTGAGTGGGTATTTAGAAACAAGTTGGATGAGCATGGCATAATTATAAGGAACAATGCTAGATTGTTGGTTCAAGGTTATAGTCAAGAAGAGAGAATCATCCATGATGAAACCTTTGCACCTGTTGCAAGAGTAGAAGCCATTAGGATGATGATTGCCTTTGCTACTTATATGAAATTCACCTTGTATGAGATGAATGTGAAGAATGCATTCCTTAATGGTTATCAAATTAAGAGGTGTATGTAGTTCAACCACCAAGATTTGATAGCACCGAATTTTTTTTATCATATCTACAAACTTAACAAGGTATTGTATGGGCTGAAACAGACTCCTAGGGCTTGGTATGAATGATTGTATGGGTTCTTACTGAAGAATGGTTTCACTGGCGGAAAAATAGACAACTCATTGTTTCTAAGGAAGAAACCAAGGACCTGCTCATTGTTAAAGTCTATGTAGATGACATTATTTTTGTGCTACTAATGAATTCTTGTATAAGGACTTTGCAAGTTTGAGATAAAGAGTGCTAAAGGCTTGGACACAATGATAACAGAAGGAACAAAGCTGAATTTGAAGGAAACTGGTTCTCGTATTGAAGACACAAAAATTAGAGGAATTATTGGTTCTCTTAAATAATTTACTGCTACTAGGCTAGTTATTGTGTTGGTATGGGTGTATATGCAAGATGCCAGTCAAAACCAAAAGATTCACATATGTCAACAATAGAAAAAACAATGGAAAAAATCTAGAGATAGTTAAAAGGTCCTCATGACTTGTGTTTGTAGTATCCTCGAGGAGGAACCTTTGATCATATTGGTTGTGCTGATCAAGACTATTCTGGTCATCTTGTAGATAGAAAGAGTATATTTAGAATGGAACACCTTCTAGGTTCTTACTTATTTTTATGGACTACTAAGAAATAACATTATGTGTCTCTCTCCACATTTGAAACTGAGTATGTAGCAGCTTCTTCTTGATTGTTCATATCTTTTGAAAATAACGAAGCAACTAAAGGACCTTACCAAGAACCTGGTCCATCCCAAAAGGACCAAACTCATTGAAATTAGGTATCACTTCTTGAGAGATAATATTGGAAAAACCTAATTACAATGAATTCTTGCAGGATTGATTACCATATAGCGGATATCTTCACCAAGGCATGGAACAGGGTACAAACTGAAAGGAATAGGTTGGAACTAGAGATGACCAAAATATAGTGAACGACCCAACACATGGTTCCCTCGATGATTAGCTAGTGAATAATCTTTTATGTTACTTGTTTAGGAATACATCAGAATATCGTTTCTAGTTTTATATCGTACAAGTATGCATTTCATCTATGTTAGAAACTTCTTACTGATTTCTAATGATGCTAGTTTTTGTTCAAATATGAAGAAAAAAAACATGAGGTGATGAATCAGTTGCATATGTGTTCAAGTACGTGTCTAAACCATTGAGATTGTTTGCATAAATTTAGTATTAACTTATTCATATATTCCTTTTGTAACCACCTTGAATTGGTGCCACTTTCTAAGCCATATTTGAAATTCTAAACCTATTTGATGACTTGGCGTCAGTTCCCGAGAACCTTAAATTATGAATCACTACAACTCCTTCATCTTTTTCATCTCCCAAAAGAAAGCACATCAAACACTCAGAACCCTTCTAAAAACCCATATCACCCGAACCCAAAATTGTTAAATCTAAAGGGAACAAAGTAACAAAGCAAGCTGCGATGAACTGATCTATGGATTTGGCATGAAGTTTGTTAGAGTGGGTAAAGAAAAGAAGAGAAAGAACATGTTGGGGAAGTCGAAGAAACTGTGAAAGAACCTGGTTCTACCTCAGTTATTTTGACTACTAATGACGTAGAAATAGAAAATTGTTGGATCTGACAATGTTTCTTCTGAGGTAACTGAATCCACTAGAATAAGCTCCATTGTACATGAGTCAATTTTGAGCCCTCAGAATGTTGCTACTGAGTTATTTGTAACATGGTTAGATGAACTTATAAAGTCTGTAGGTGGTGATGGTTCTGCTGTATAGAAGAAAGAGGGAATGTTGTTGTAGAAACTGGCAGGGCTAGTGTAGAGCATATTCAAGTTGCTATAGAATCAATTAAAATCGTTGAATATGTAGGTACTCAAAAAGGCCCAGTCGAAGAACCTAGTTCGGAGGTTGTTCCTTCAGAGATTGTAAAGGAGAGTGTGGGTGTTGGTGGTCCAGTCAAGTTAGGACAAGGACCTGCTAAAATTGTCAAAGGATCCAAGAAAGGACTTGGTCCTTCCTTAGTTCCTGAAACAACTAATGATGCAGGACTTGACTGAACTGGGTTTGATTAGGAGAACCAAAAGGAAGAAGTGGAGGAAAGAGTGGAGACACGGAATGTAGAAGTGTTTGAGAAAAGGAAAAAACAAAAGAAAGTTTGGTGCTAAGGATGAGAAAGGGGAAAATGACGATAAGGTGATGTTTGTTAGTGAGGCAAAACCAGTAGAGAAAGAACCACCAAAATGGTAGAGGCTGAAACTCAGGGGGAACTTTCTCAGGAACAAGGTTTTCAGAGTAAGGGAATGACATAACTTGTCCAAGAAAATTCAGTAGTCACTTTGGCTCAAACCGAGGTAATTACTATTTTGCGCTAGAAACTTGATTTCATGACTAGTACTGTAGTTCCTGATTGTGTTTCTGGATTGGTTCGAGAAAGTGTGGTTGTGTTTGAGTATAAACCATCTGAGATCCCAGTCAATGAGCTTAGTTTAGAGGCTGCTTCCTCGATGGTATATGAAAAGGAAATAAAGAATGAGAAAGCTATTGCTGAATCTGATGGTGTTGCTAAAACAGAAAAGGCCACAGCAGAAAAACCTAGTTCAACCACTGGTCCCTCGACTGTTGATGAAGCAGAATTGGTGTTGTCTAATGATGATTGTTGAGAAAAGAGGTTGTGTCTTGGATATGGTGACCCTTTATCTGTAGATGATTGTAGTGCGTTTAAAGGATCCAAGGTTGATGAAATGAAAATTAAAATCAGCCAATTCCTAGAAATTTATATGGTAGTAGTGATTAGGATGAGGAAGTTGTTCTCTTAAGTGAAGGAAGTTGAAGCAATGGAGATTTATGTATTAGAACTTGTAAAGGAGGAAGAAATGCACAAAGAACCTGGCAAAGAAACAGCTAATGCAGAGGCCAATGAACTATCTTCTCAAGTTCACGAGGAACATGATGATGACATACCCTTAATACAATTAAGGAGAAAGACTACTGACTGTGTTCCTTAAGTGCTGAAAAAGATAAGGAAAAATTAGTAAAGAGGTGAGGCTTGTAGAATCTCCTGTTGAACCTGGTCCTAGTACAAAGAAAAAGGTTGTTGATAAAAAGAATGAAGTGGAATGAGTTGTTGGTTCAAGGAACTTCTTATTGTGAAAGGAAGAACTCTCGCTGATACTGAAGAAAAGAGGATGGTACAGCTGGTTGCAAATTTGAATGCTCGAAGTTGGAAGAACCGGTTTCATGAAGAGTCAAGAAAGTTGTACACTCTTGAGCATTAGAGTTCTATACAAACATTCATGGGGAAACCAAGTTTACCAAAGCCACCTAGATAAGAAAAGGTTATGGCATCCTTCCATCCAGTGTTGTTCGAGTTTGTGCTGAAGAACCTATCCCAGAGGTCCTAGTGTCGTAGTGAGGTGAACTTTATAGATTAACTTACATGGACCTGTTGGATAGGGAGGTTCTTATCAATCTGCCAGGAGTAATGATAAAACTTATGAAGAGGATGGCTGGTGCGAAACTAGCAGAGCATGGGTTGGCTTATGGGTTTCATTTGACACATATTATGGAACCCTTTGGTATGCCTTTGGACAAGTGTACAGAACCTGAGCATCATGTTATCTTTGAAAGGAACATCCTAAAGAGTTGTGACTACTATTTGGAGGGAGAACCTGCAAAGGAACCTATAGAGCGTGATATTGATGAAGGTCCTCGTATGGGTAATCAAAATTAGTAGGTAGAAGCTTATGGAAGGTGAACTGGTGCAGGAGAGGCAAGGAAACTCAAGGAACATTGCCGCGATGCGTGCTTTTACAAAATATTTGTTCCATCCACTTCCTAGACCAAAACCAGTTCCTACCCTAATATTCCTTTTGTTTGTTTCTCTAATGTTCTGTTTAAGACAATCTTTATGATCTTAATCTTGATGTTTTGGATGCTTATTTGGATATTTTGCCTGATTCGTTACTGATCAATTCTTTTATCTTATGGTTTTAACTAAGCATCTTAGATTGAAGTTCGACAGGTTCTGCATATGATTGATTTGATGTCTTCCAGGCTATAGAATCGACATTACTTGATTAGTTCTTTGACAAGTATACTGTGATCGTTTCTTTGATGCCAAAAGGGGGAGAAGAAATGTTGGAGGTGTTTGTGACCCAGTTTCGTTCTGTTATTAATTCTTATACATGGTGTTTGTTGCCCAGTTTCGTTCTGTTATTAATTCTTATACATATTTCACTGCTTGTCTGTTGGTTTGAAAATGGATTTACACTCCTCCAGGCAATATTTGTTTGTCATCATCAAAAAAAGGGAATTTGTTGAAGTTTAAGTTTTGATGATTGACAAATGGGAAGAACCTGGTGAAGGAAATAGTTCACTGACAGACTCACCTGATGATGAAAAGATGCACAGATACATTCCAAGTCCGAGATGGAATTGGAAAGAACCTAGATGGGGCAGTTTTACAATCCAAACTGGATTAGGAATAGCGCAGGAAGGTTCTACGAAGCAATATAGGAAAGGATGCAGAATCCTAGTAGAACTAGGAGAACCTCGCATAGGAAGGTTATACGAAGGAGTATAGGAAAGGAACCAGAATCCTAGAAGAACTAGGAGAACCTCGCAAGCAGCGCAGAGTTTAATCCTAATTGGATTAGGAGTCTCTTGTACGTGAATATAAAAGTCTAAAAGGCGGCTAATAAAAACTAATTGCCTTGGGCACCAGCTGAAAGTATCTTAGAAGATCTATATAATAATGGGGAATATTTTCAAAGAGTTCAAGAATGGAAAAAGTGTGTATGAGGTAAAAGCGTATACGGGAAGTATTTATTGAGTCTTTGTAGGAGAATAATTCTTTTCCTTATCCATCAATAAATCATAAACACTATATATACATCATTATGAAGACTCCAAGAGGTGGTGCACAAAATATTATCTCTTCAGCCACATATAGAGAGAGATTGAGAGCTCAAAAGGTTGATAATTTTGAAGAGAACATGCAGAAGAAATTGACTGGACGAGAGGTTCTTCATCAAGTTGTATTGAGCTCTGTCCTAGTCTAGTTTGTATGTATTAGGGCTTTGAATTGTAACCTATTACGCTAAGAAGCATTGTTTAGGTACATTATTTGGAGAAATTCTTATTCTTTTAGGCTAGAGTTAGCTTAAAGGAGTTGCTATAGTCGTGGATCGTAGGCGGTCTTGTACTTAGGAGGATTCCTAGGTGTGTTTGCTACAATTGAGTTGATTATAGGCAATCTAGGTACTAAGAGTTTTAGTCCCTTGGTTATAGAGTTTGTAACCTAAAACTTGCCCGTTGTGTTAGTGAAAGAGTTTTCAAAATCTCAGAGTGTGGGTCGTAGTTTTTCTCCCTTGAGCAAGGAGCTTTTCGCATAAAAACTCTGTGTTCTTTACTTTCAGTATTGGATCTGCATTCATTGTATCATCTGAAGAAACTAGGTAAGAACCAAGTTCTTGTAAGCACGAGCAAGGTTCTTCAAAAGGCGAAAATCGGAAGACTCTATTCACCTCCCCCTCCCCCAGTGTATGTTGAAGGTGGACCAAGTGCAACACAAAATTTATCACCCTCCACATTAAATGAAATCCTTTAAAAAGTACAAGTTCAAGCTTAATATAGATGGAGCTTCAAAGAAAAGTAAAGGAGGTGTGATGTTTGGCAATATCCGCCTAGTTTACCTTAATATTTACTTGTATTTTGATCTTACGCTCACTTATCGTGTTTGTGATTTTAGGATTGGTTTGTATGAATTCGAGGAAAGAACAATCAAAGTGGAGCAAAATACTCTGAAAAGCAAAGCTTGGACTAAACTGATGCATTGGAAGCTATTTTGAAGGCAAAGCTTCCAAGAAAGCCCTGAAGATTGGAAGTTGATTTAAGAACAAAGCTTCAGAGAAAGCTTTGAATTTGGGTATACTGGAAGCGGGGCTTCCAAGAAAGCCTTGAGTCTGGCGAGAATTAAATTTTCCAACTCGTTTAGGATTTGGTTTAACTTATGTTAGCACTTTGTAAACACTATAAATATATTATAACTTAGTCTTTAAGGGAAGTGAGACTTGGAGGAGAGCAGAGGAGTCCTAGATGTCTTCTAAATGAGTTTTTCTTTCTTTCTCTTATCCTTCTCTTTAATTCTATAGTTTGTTCCTTCTAGAGTTAGGGCAAATACATAAATGTTGATGTTTGAAAGTTAATTTCTATCTATTAATTTACCATTATGGATTGTTTATTCTTTCTTGAGCTTAATTGTTTGGTTATTAGCGCCCGACAATTGAACATTTTCTACGGTTCTTAAGTTGAACTCGACAGAGAGAATTTATGGACGCACATAAGAAAGAATAGGACTTGATTGTGAACCTGGGCATCAGGGAATCGATTTGCGGGTAGGATAGACATATACCTATTCGCCTTGCTTAGCTAAATACAGAATTCTTTAATGCATGCATGTGATTTAATTCCACAAAAATATAGGCGTTAGAGCAGCTTGCACAGAGTCGTGAAGAATCGATAGGTTTTCATGAATATATTTAACTTGTTAGTTAGCAATCTAGGAAATTAAGAAGTAGAATCAACTGGAAAACTCAACTGGATTGTTTGTCGCTCTAACTTTGGACCGTTTCTCTTTTATTGATGACAACTCATTAATTGCTCTTGATTACTTGAATTCATTACTCGTTTTTAATTAATTATTTCTTTTAGTTAGTAAAAATCAATCACTATTGAACAAGATCCCTGATAGTTTTTAGGAAATTGTTTACTGGAGTACAGTTATTATAATAGTCCACGTGAAATTGTTTACTGGAGTACAGTTATTATAATAGTCCTCGTGGGAACGATCAGTGGCGGATCCAGAATTTGAAGGTCGTGGGTGCTCAAGTCCACAAGTACAAGTTGTTGTAAGAAAAAAATATCGTAGTCATCTGGATTCGAACACAAGACATTTAGGATGTGAGAGCCCAAGCTCTAGCACCTATAACTCAACCAAAGCACCAATTGGAAATTTTATTTTATAGGTGCTCCTTATATAGATATATACGTTTTCTACATACTGTCTATGTACATATACATATTCCGCGTTGGGTTCAATGGGTGCTCGAGCACCGTAATTCTTTATGTGGGTCCGCCCATGGGAACGATACTCTACTCACTATTTTATTACTTGTCGACCACGTATATTTGCGTATGTATTTGGGAGAAACAAGGTGACGCTGGCATCTTTACAAATAATAAAGGAGATTGGATTCTAGCTTTTTAATGCATCATAAAACCAGTGAATTACTCTCTCTTAGATGGGGACTAAAGCTAGCATGTGATCATGGACAGGCTCCTCTTGACATTGAAATAGACTCGGCAGAGGTATAAATGTGCTAAGGATTTGGAATAACTCTCGTCTATCTTGAATGATTGTAGATTAATGAAAGAGCAGCTAGAAATTAAAGACTGCTGCGTCAGGGAGCAAAATAAGGCTGTTGATTTTTAGCAAACAAAGGAATCAACTGCACATCAAGAAGTTCTCCGGTAGTGTTTGTTCAACCACTCAATTATGTGTTAGCTAGCTACTACCCATTTCATGGATGCCTCTACAATTTCCAAGAATAATACTTACTCTTGGCTCTTGTAGTGCTTTAGCCCAACTGAGCAATGACGCTGCTCGATAAGCCACCCAGTTTGTTTCCATTAGAAATTATCAAAATACTTTTTATAGTTTCTTATTTGACAGGTTAGATAGATCCATACTAAATAGAAAAGAAATAATGATATTAATTAGTTGTCAAATAAGGAAATGTGTCATTCTTTTTAGGACAGACTAAAAAAAAGTATGTCACATAAATTGGGACCGAGGGAGTAATTAACATCTGTTTTAATTAGCTACTAGGGAACTCAAGCGCGGGCGTATGTGCACAATTTTCTATTTGCAATTTATGGTGGTCATATAAATTACATCTCCAATTGTAAATAAAAAAATTTAATTGGAATATTGATAATTGGTAAATTTTATATTGTAAAGATGGATAAAACTTACTCAAATCGATATTTACTATAAACTAATAATATTTACTCGTAACATTTTGTGTAAACACCAAAATGCTTATACACTTCTTTTGGCTTGATTTATGCTACGTTGTAAATAAAAAAGGTAATTGTAATGTTTCTACTTCATAAAAATAAAGAACCTTAACTTTCTGTAAATGTGTTTGTATATGATTTCTATTTACGTAGTTTGATAACAATTTTTTCTTTGTATATATAATTTGTGTATCTTCTCATAATTTTGTTTTACTTTTAAAAAAGTAAAATTAAGAAAGTAGTAAAAAAGGAAGCATTATAGCGGAAACTCCCATTTTAGCCAACTCTATCGGTGAAACAAATGGTAAGAATCTCTTTTGAAATTATAAACTCCAAATTCGAAGGAATTCGTATGGAATATTTTCATTCCTATCTTTTCTTGTACGTAATTTTCATTTTTCTTTTTCTACTTTATTGATTTCAAACTTTTGTTCCCCTTACTCACACACATGGTTACTCAATCCCTACTTTATGCCTATAGCGTTCTTTTAATCTACTCCTAATTCTATACTTAATTTCTAAAAATTAAAATTTTTTGTCTAATTAAAATGCTCTCACTATCTTTTCCTATAAATTCAAAGTGCTCTAACAAAAAAAGAAAAAGAGAATAGAAGGAAAAATAATACTACATTCACATAAGGCTCCATGTTGTCGAAAGATTATTGGTTATGTTGTAGCTTCACGCCAATATTTCCAGAACATTTAAATCCATATATGCTTACTTTTTCTTGCTTCATCCCAAAATTTAAAATTTTGAATCCCTCAGCCAGCAAAAGCCAGATTACTCCTTTTGTTATGTCCATCAATGTTTGGTTACCTGAATAGTAAAGAGTTTATCATATGATAAAAGTTGATAAAGAGTTTATCAAGCTAATGGTATGGCCTACTTTTAAGTTTGCACGTACATGACTAAGACAAAACATTACTAAAGTAAAACATAAAGACAATTGTATTGATGATGGTAAAACTGAAAGGTTCTTAATACTCCTTCATGACATTCTTTTCCGCCATCTATTAATCAGTTGAGTATCAATTTGCTTGCGATCAATATGTCAATGTCCAATTTGACGATTATGCTAATTAGTGTTGCATCGTTAAAGGTTGTTGTCATGAACGTGCATGAGAAAGAAAAAACAGACAATCCATGAAAAAATTGGAATAGTAGGTATAGGTGTCTGTCAGAGATGAGCTTTGCTCATGTCAAAATAAAGATAAATACCAAACAAAATAAAACTTTTGATCGTTGAAAGCCTTGTTTTCTTTACTTCAGCTTAGAAAATTGAAGCTAGGATGATTGGGTTGTTAGACAAATTTAAATAAGGTTCACAAACAAATGTATGTAAAGAATGTAAAATTTAAAGTTAATGAACTTAACCATCAACGATGTCTATTGTAAAAGAATAATCCGTTACATAGTATACTTCCTATCATTCAATCACATCCAAAAAAAACTCCTAAAATTTCAAACAAAGCAAGAACGCTACCTCTTTGTATAATCTGGCACAATTTATAAATCGAAACATTAAATTAAAACATAGTGTGAGTGCATGCCTGAAGGTAGCAATAACATAGAATGAGAGAGTTCCAAAATCAACATATCAAAAGATTGCATCGGTTTCAAGGACTGACATTGATATAACCCCAACTCCTAAGCTGAAGTTTTAACCGAAACGACAATCATCAAGATTGCATCGGTATCATGAAGATTGCTCAAGCCAACACAAATTTGGCACAACAAAAGTAATCTGAATTACGGTTAGATGAGGTATAAGGGGTCAGGAATTTGTAGGGGTAGAAGAGAAAGCTGGTGAGAGAGCTTTGATTGTTGGGTTGATTTGTAACTGATTTTACCATTAAATTTTATTTTTAATAGAATCAGCAGTTACAAAGAACAACTTACCGGAGAAGACGTGGATGCTCATTATTGAGAATTGAAAGTGAATTAACAATAGCTGCAATGGGTTAATCACTACACAAATTGAAGTGAATTCAAAAGTAGGAAAAACAACCAAAAAATTGTAATCTTTGGCCATAGAGCTATGTGTCGCTCCAAACGCACACGCAAGTATACGTGGTCGATCAAGTAATAAAGTGATAAGAAAGTATCTTCCCACGAGGACTATCGATTAATTATTAACTAGACAACTTTAATTCAAATACCGTTCAAGAGAGTTCAACCAAATTTAGAGTGTTTTATTATAACTAATTAACAAAAAGTAAGAAAGTAAAAATTGAATGCAAGACGGGTTCAAGAGTTTTAAATATCAGTGAGAGAAAATATTCCAGGGTCATGAGATGTTCACCAATCCAGTTGCACTCCTCCGCTGATTAAACTAACTTTATTTATCTGGGTCGCTAATCACAGGGCTGATTATACTCACAGGGCTCTTTCGATACCATGTTCGCCTATTCAAGCTAACTTAACGCCTATATGTATATGGAATTGGAGTTAACAAGAATGCATGTGCTTCTCCTGTATAGTAACTAAGCGTGACTGTTAGGTATATTTCTATCCTAACCGCGAAACCATTCCCCGATGCCTAGGTTCAGGAACACACACTATTTAATTCTATTACAACCTACGGTTCTCACTTTCGAGTTCAACCCTAGGTTCATAAATGGTATTCAATTGGTGATCAAGCAATCAAATAATTAGGCTCAGGATATGAATAAATAACCCAATATAATAAATCAATGAAATTAAATTAACTTAGGAATATCAACAATCATGGAGAATCCCACAACTTTGGAACTAACAAACTATGCAAAAGAAAAGAGAAGAAAACTCAGTGTAGACGTTGAGCTCCAACCCATCTCCAGTGTTTCTCTACCTCCCAAAGGCCCAAAGATCCCTAAAATTATGTTTAAGGCTGCTTATATATGGATTACAATGAGTACAAAATGTTTTAACCTAATCCAATTTCGGATTAAAAAACTTTCAGGTCGTTCAACCACTCTTACAATGTAAGACCTTCTGTATGCTCTGCTCCCAGATCTCACAGCATCTCTTACAATGTACGCCTATTGTAAGGTTCATACAATGAGCTTACAAAGCTCATTACTCCGCTGATTTTTGACACCACTCTTCTTCAATTTTCTACTTCAATTATGACTTCGGACTTCTCCAAAAAGTATAGTCATCTTGCTCCAAAATTTCACCAATTCATACCTAAGTCATTCAAACACACCAAGTTAAAATCATGTCACAAATTAGCATTGTTGGGCATGTATTGCTATGAAAACCATCTAAAAGTGTTAAATATCATTGTTAAAAATATACGAAATATGCCAAACATCACTATGTCACATCACTCTTCTATATTTCTCAATTAGTATATATTAGTGAAATTGACCGCGCGAACCTTCTTAAACTTTGAAAATAACATTTTCCTAACATTTGATTTGAATAACCAAAGTAACTTAAAAAAAGAATTTTAGAAAAAATAAAAATATGTTTAATTTAAATTGTAAAAATTATTCTTTTTGCTAAGTACATCGAAATCAAACAAAATTATCTCTCTGAAAAATGATATCACCATGGAGGCCAATCACATATACAACTTTCATTCAATTGTAATCTTAAATCGGAAATTTCAACTTCATAATACATCTGTATAGCTAATACATCTGTATAGCCACTTTGTATTTTTCATATGTAAGAATTGAAGCAACTGATAAAATTGTCTTTGTGTAACCTATAAGTCACGGGTTCAAACCGTAGAAACATCTACTAATTTCATATTAGGTTGCGTACATTATACCTCTTTGGGTATGGCTCTTCTCGGGACCCTGCATGAACGTGGAATACTTTGTGCACCGAGCTTTCTTCTTTTTTTTTCTTTTTTTTAATGTAGGAGTACATAATTATATGCCGAATGAATGAAGGAAAAAAGAGACATGTTTAAGAAATAAATCTTAATTCAGGAGATTCTGACTTAATTGAGGGAAAAAAAAGATACTGTAGTTACTTTCTATTTTATATTACACGTTGTCAGCCTGCATCTTCTGGGAGTCAATTCCCATTGTCCCTCTAATTTCTCAAGTAAAATTCTCATTTTTCTCTTCTTAAGTTAAACAGCATCTTAAAAGAACTCTGTTTCCTTGATTAGCATTAGCTCCTCCAACCTTTTCCCCTACATCACTTTCTCTATAAACAAAAAAGAGATAAATGAAAGAGAGAAAATACGAGAATGAATTACTAAAAATAATATTCAAAACATTCTTCAGTCTAGAAAAACAAAATTACCTTCATAAAACACTTTCATAGAGCAGCGAGCACTATTGGATATCTGGAAAAAAAAAAGTGAACTTTTCTTGAAATTGTTTGAATCGTTTTGAAAACCAAACGTCACTCGCAAGCGCTTTCCCTTGAAATGGTGGCATTGGTGATTATTGTAAATGTGTTTGTGAGCTTTTCATGATACGTCCTTCATGTTGAATGGAGGAATTTGTTGCGGTTGCTGGGTTTATATAGAATACGACAACCAGTTTGTATTTCGTTATTGGATAGAAGTAACATGTGCTTAATGGGGAATGGTACATGGCTATTTACAGAGTAGAATTAATTTGACATTAAAGTTGATTAAGTAATGGGTTTAGTAGAAAAATGAACGTGGGTGTAGTTGAAGGAAGAAAAATCATTGCACATTAACGCCCATTGATTGTGCGGAACTGGAGAAAGGCTCATGCATAACAGTTTTTTAGTTTTATATTCAAATAAGATAGAAGTTAGAAGGTAACGTCAGGAAATTAAAGCTGGAGGTGCTATTTACGACCTTATTAGCAATGAATACAACAGTTATGTAAACATTAGTACAAAACAATTTACTAATTCATTTCATTTATTAGTGAAATAAATTCTTTTAATGGTTAGGCTTTTATTTAAATAAGATAAAGCAAAACAATAGGGAAATAATCAAAAAAGGGAGAAAATAGATAAATGGCAATCCTTGCTAAGGAGAGGTGACACATCACTTGTCTATGTTTCTCAATTAGAAGATATACTAGTGAATGGGACCACGTCCACGCGGTCATTAAAAAACTTTTAAAATATATATAGCTAAATAATCATTAATGTAACTTTTATAATAATATAATCAATGTTTACTGTTGGATTAATTTATCTTCTATATACACTACGACCCTAACACTATCAAATTTGTCAAATGATATTTGTGGAACTTTAGTTGAGATATAAGAGACAAAAGTTTTCATATACGTCAATATTAAAGCTGTTATTACTAATTAAATCAACTGTGTTATTGAGCATGATCTAAAGAAAAAATACTTTCTTACATAAAATCTTTGAAACCCTCAAATTCTATGGATAGAATTGTAAAGTATATCTTAGAAATACATATTCTCTTGTAAAAAGCATAAATAACCAAAAGTAGAAATATATAAATAATTTCAACACGCTATAATTATATATAGGGGTAAAAGAAAACTACGTACTGTATTGGATAAAAACTAGTATCATCTAAAAAGGTGACACGTGTCTGCCACGTGACACGGACAGAGATTTGCCCGGACAGACATCTAGCGAACAGATAACTAGCCAAGCGGCTACCACGAGCAGACCCAGAGCAGCAATGTAACGCTTCCCAGGTCAGCACGATCTGAATGAGCAATTATTAACCTGATCATGTGCGATTACTCAATGAATGGTCATAAAGGCAGTAATTACGATCTAGCGGTTATGTATCCAACGGATACGTACCCAGCGGTTACAAAACTCAACGGACGCCTATCAGACCTATAAATAGCATTCGTCCTAAATCATTGTAACATAACTTTATTTCTTGTCTACAACATCAATAAGAATACTCTCTCTTAGTCTTGCTCAAACACTGCTCTTTGCTTGCATTCGTTGAATACTTTGCTCTCTAGTCTTCTAGTGCGATCAGTAACGAGGAACCCTCACCGGGGTCAAGCGATCCAACACGGTTACCTCTACCTATTTTATTAACGCTTTAACTTTATTCATTTCTGGTTACATAATGTTTCCATATTGTTAATCATCGTTAGTGGAAATCGCGAATATATTGCTACTCTAATAACTAACGTCATTCATCATTTAAACTCTTAATCTAAACTATTGATCGTGACTCCGCAAATACATATTTAATTATTAATTGGCCTAAAGTCGGATCTAGGTTAAACAATTTGGCGACCATAGTGGGAGCCGGTCAATAGCCTTTGTAGGTTAATAGTTTATCTTTTCCAGCATTACATTCCTTTTTGTCGATCTTTTTGTTTCACAACTAACATGGCAGAAAGTGGTTCACAACGAACTATTATCGGCGGAAGTCAGGTAGGTACCTCTTCATCAAGTCCCAATTACTATCCCGATTACTCGTCCGACGGGCAGCAACAGTCTTCCCAAGGACAGGTCAGGCAGCGAGATAGGCATAGGCACTCCCAGAGCGCAACTCCGCCTAGGATAAGACGCCATAGGAGTCTCTCCCCTGGCCAAGGGAACCTCCAGGATATGCTCTACGAATTTATGCAGGAACAGGCGGAGGTCAACAGAGGGATAAATGAGGCACTCAACTCTCTCCAGGGGCAAAGCCCTCCGGTTGCAAGAGCTGACGCTGCAGCGCCAGATCGCGATGCCCCTTCTTCACACACTTCAAGGCAAGGTGGGGAACGGAACAACGGAGGATCTATGGCGTCCGCCGAAATGAGCATCGTCGCGGAGGCTCTTACCAAGCAATTCAAGGAGAGCCAGGAAGCACTTCAGAAGTCTCTCCACGAGAGAATCGATCAGATACCAGGTGCTCCACCCACGCTAAAGAAAGTTGATGTCCAACAGTATTCCCAGCGGCCTTGGAAGAAAGAGGCGGCCCCAAAAGCAATACCCAAGACATTCAAGATGCCCAACATTCCGAGATATCGTGGGACATCTGATCCCAATGATCATCTCATGATGTTCAGCAACTTTATAAAAGTTAGCGATCTCACCGATGAGGAGATCGAATTTGTCCAATTGAATAAGTTCGTGGAGACCCTAGCGGATGGAGCTCTACGATGGTACTCAATGTTGCCACCAAACTCCATCGGGTCCTTCGCAGAGATGGCTAAGTTGTTCGTGAAGGCACACACAGGAGCTCAGAAGGCGGAGACTAGCGTAGAAGATATCTTCAAGATCAAGCAGACGCCCGACGAGTCTCTCCGTAAATATGTTGATCGCTTCCAACTGGAACGTATGATGCTACCCAAAGTACTGGACAGATTGGCGGCGATCGCATTCACCAACAGTTTGGATATCAGGAGCTTAGAGGCTACGCGTAGGATATACGAATCCCTACGCGAGTTCCCAGCAGCCAACTGGTCGGACGTCTACAACCGCTACAACTCAAAGGTACGTATTGATGAAGATAAATTAATTGGAACAGGTACCCGAGGAAGTACTCAGTCGCGCAGCGGTGGTTCCGGCGGAAAGGCGGAGATGGAAAAGTCATACGTACGTTACGAACCATACCCTGACCAGTCACGCAACAACTCCAAAAGACGCAGCCGCAACAACAGAGGGCTGTCCCGAAGAGATGATTCAGAATCAAGCCTCCGTGGAGCCCCAAGCCTGCCGAGCTTCAACATAGAAATGTTTGAAGTAGTGGCAGCACTCAAAGATATGGGAGAAAAGGTCAAATGGCCGAAGGACATGAAGACCGACCCAAGCAAGCGAAACCAGGACCTATGGTGCGAATTTCATCGCGACCACGGTCACACCACCTAGGACTGCAAAGCCTTAAGGTATGAAGTTGCACATTTATTGAAACAGGGATTCTTGAAAGAGTTCCTGACCGAGAAGGGAAAGCAAACTCACGCGAAGGCTCAGCAGAACAAATCTGGCCCTCCACGAGCATCCTCCCCAAAGAGGACAGTCAATGTTATCTCGGGTGGGATCGAAGTGGATTCCGTCACCTTCACAGCGAAGAAGTACGCAAAGGTCTCCATCACAAATACCAAGCGTCCACGACCAGAAGAGACGATAACATTTGAAGACTCCGACACAGATGGTTTGCAGTTCCCACACGCTAATGCGTTAGTGATAATGTTACGCGGGGCGGAATTCGACGTCAAAAGAGTGCTCATCGATGCGGGCAGCTCTGCAAACATTATTCAATCACGAGTTGTAAGAGAGATGCAGCTGTCGGATAAGATCGTGCCGATATCTCGAGTTCTCTCTGGTTTCAACAACTCGAGTAAGAAGACCCTTGGCGAGATTACTCTCACGACTCTTGCTGAAGGGGTAACGAAAGAGATGACATTTCACGTTTTCGATGCAGACCTAGCTTACAACATCATCTTGGGAAGACCCTGGATCCATGATATGCAAGTTGTTCCCTCCACTTATCATCAGGTGTTGAAGTTCCCATCTGAATGGGGAGTACGTGAGGTTCGAGGAGAACAACACTCTGCTCGAGATTGCTATTCAGTGGCCCTCAAGCTGCCCGAAGAAAGCAAATAGCAATTACAGTAACCGGGATCAAACATGCCACACGAAGAAACAAAGTACGAGGTCCCAGAATTCATCACAAAGCTGGACGAATGGAAAAGTCACATGCCGACCGTGGAAGATTTAGAACCTGAAGAATTGTTCACAGACAAGCCAGAGCGGAAGGTCTATTTAGGAACCGAGTTGAGCGAACACTTACGAGGAGATATCCTCCAGTTCTTCAAGGAGCGGCATACAACGTTCACCTGGTCTCATACAGATATGACAGGTATTTCTCCGGATATTATCTCTCACGGGTTGAACGTCGACCCGTACCACCACCTGGTAAAACAGAAGAAGCGCCAGCAAGGAGCTTTTCGGATTCAGGTCATCAACGATGAGGTCGATCGGCTGTTGAAAATCGGATCTATACGTGAAGTCAAATACCCATACTGGCTAGCCAATGTGGTCGTCGTGCCCAAGAAAAATGGAAAATGGTGAGTCTGCATTGACTTCACAGATCTAAACAAAGCCTGTCCGAAGGATTCATATCCCCTTCCCAGGATAGACCAACTGATTGACGCAACAGCTTGGCACAAGGTGCTTACTTTCCTCGACGCATACTCTGGGTACAACCAGATATTGATGGACCCCGATGACCAAAAAAAGACAGTGTTCATAACCTGCAGAGGTACGTATTGTTATAAAGTTATGCCATTTGGATTGAAAAATGAAGGTGCAACATATCAGCGCCTAGTCAATCGAATGTTCCACGACCATATCGGTAAGACTATGGAAGTGTACATCGATGACATGCTGGTCAAATCCAAACGAGCAGAGGACCATCTAGCGCATCTAAAAGAAGCTTTTCGAATACTCGATCAGTACAACATGAAGCTGAACCCGGAGAAGTGTGCATTCGGAGTCGGGTCGGGAAAATTCATGGGCTTCATCGTTTCTCAGAGTGGGATTGAGGTCAATCCCGCTCAGATCAAAACTATCGAGTCAATCCCAGACGTACTCCACAACCGGAAAGACGTCATGAAATTGACCGGGAGAGTGGCAGCCCTGCGAAGATTCATATCCCGATCGTCAGACCGATGCAAAAGCTTCGTTGATGTTTTAAAGCAAAACAAGGAGTTCGAGTGGACTCCCGAATGCCAACAAGCACTGAAGGATCTCAAAAAGTACATGTTCAATCCACCATTGCTCTCTACACCTCAACACAGAGAGCAGTTGCTGATTTATCTGGCAGTATCAGAATCCTTGGTAAGCACAGTTCTGGTTCGAGAAGAGAAAGGTAAACAACTTCCCATCTATTATATTAGCAAAGCTCTAATTAATGGGGAAACACGCTACCAACCTTTGGAGAAATTAGCTCTAGCACTGGTAACTGCTGCTCGTAAGTTACGCCCTTATTTTCAAAGTCATTCAATAGCTATGGTAACAACCTTTCCTTTGCGAAATGTTTTGCACAAACCCGAATTTTTGGGAAGGTTAGTAAAATAGGCTATAGAATTAAGTGAATTTGATATCATCTATCAAGCTAGGGTAGCAATAAAATCACAAGCCCTAGCAGACTTCGTGGCAGATTTTAGTGCTAATATATATCTTGAGGTAGAATAGGATGTCGTCCTGTATGCTGGGCAGGCTCCTGGCGCATGGACCCTATACAGTGATGGCTCCTCGAGCGTCAAAGGGTCTGGTCTTGGACTGGTTCTCATCGCCCCGTCCGGAGAGACCGTCAGACAGGCCATCAAGTGCCCGTTTATTACTAACAATGAGGCCGAATATGAGGCCGTTATTACAGGATTGGAGTTAGCCCGAAACTATGGAGCAAACATCATCAAGCTTAAGAGTGATTCTCAACTGGTGGTCAACCAGGTGACCGGGGGCTTCATTGCACGAGAGTCCAGAATGCAAGTGTACCTTGCCCGTGTAAAAGAACTCCTGGCCCAGTTTGACGAATGGGAGGCACTTCAAATTCCACGGGAAGAGAACCATGAAGCCGATGCTCTCGCGAATCTAGGGTCGGTGGCAGAAATGGAAGCAGCCAGCTCTTCAGCTGTCGTTCGACTCCTCTACACGACCATAGACCGTGAGAAATTCAAAGTCAACACCATCAACGCAACTTAGGACTGGCGGAATGAAATCACGAACTATATTCTTCATGGGACTCTGCCCATTGACACAAAAGCTGCTCGCAAGCTCAGAATAAAAGCTGTTCGGTATACAATCGTCAACGGCAATCTCTACCGCAAACTGTTTGTAGGACCCCTCGCAAAATGCCTCGGATCGAATCAAATCAACTACGTAATGCGGGAGGTCCATGAAGGCTGATGTGGCAATCATTCCGGGGGCAAGGAATTAGCCCGTAAATTGATTCGTGCAGGATACTATTGGGATAAGATGGAGAAGGATACGAATGACTTTGTCAAAAATTGCGACAAGTGTCAGAGGTTCGCACATCTTCTTCATCAACCGGCAGAACCGCTCCACTCAATAATCTCCCCGTGGCCCTTCATGAAATGGGGAATGGACATAGTTGGTCCTCTTCCCACGGCGTCGAGAGGAATGCGCTTCTTGTTGATCATCGCCGATTACTTCACCAAATGGGTCGAAGCGGCAGCATACGCAAAGATACGGCAAACGGAAGTCATTGACTTCCTTTGGCGTTTTGTCGTGTGTCTCTTTGGAGCACCTAAGGAAATAGTCCTAGACAACGGCCCGCAATTCATCAGCCAGAAAGTGACTAGGTTCCTAGACGACCTGCACATCAAGAGGATTACTTCTTCTCCATACCATCTGATTGCCAGTGGACAAGCAGAATCTACAAACAAAATAATCATTGAATCTCTCAAGAAGCGCCTCGAGCAGGCCAAGGGATGCTGGGTAGAGGAACTGCCCGGTGTACTATGGGCTTATCGTACGACGATAAAAATGAGTACTGGAGAGACACCTTACTCATCGGTGTACGGTGCAGACGCCTTAATCCCAGTCGGAATCGGAGAGCCCAGCCTACGGTGTGCACATGCCACCGAAGAGTCTAACTCAATCAATCTCTCTGAAGAGCTGGATTTCCTTGAAGAGCGAAGGGAATTAGCCCTCATACGAGTAGCTACCCAGAAAGAATGAATTGAACAGTATTACAATCGGGGACTGTGCGTACGAAGTTTCCAGGTCGGAGATTTTATACTAAGGAAGGTGTCACAGAACACACAAGAAGCAAATTACGGGAAGCTAGGCCCTAATTGGGAAGGCCCCTACAAGGTAATCGCCTCAGTCGGCAAGGGATCTTATCGCTTAGCACGACCAGACGGTTCAATTGTCTCAAACAGTTGGAACGTGATTCACCTCAAAAGGTATCACTTCTGAATGGTAAAACGGTTAGTTGCTTTCTTCCTACCTTTAACTTTTGCGACATTTCTTACTTTTATTATACTTCTTCTAAATGGTACTAATAGCCTGAACAAGGTCAGATCTGTTTAGCTCAACTGGTAGAGCTCGAAGTTCTTCAACTTCGCGGCTGTGGGTTCGAAACCCACAACGGACACACTCCTTGTTTGGTTATGTGTGTTCTTTTATCTACGACTTGCGTTAGCTCTTTTTATGTTATCACTTCCCGTGTTCCAACATAAAAACAAGGAGGGTGGTGAGAGGCCCATGTAGGCCAGATAAGACCTTCATAAAGGCAAAACACCTTGTAAAAAGGCGAGTTTTCAAAAATATTTTATGTGACAAGCTTCCACGAAAATAAGAGAAGTCGTTCACAAGGCCAACGACTCGGCCAGAATTAAACTACAAATTTCCTGCGACAACTTTCAACTATCAAGGCGATAAGCAAAGTTGGCTCGCAAAGGCCAATGATTCGGCCAAAATCTATCGACCACGACTCGGTCAGAATAAAACATCTGCGCAGATTACTCACGACTTATGACCTCTTCCTTAGGAAAGGCTGAGTTAAAACATTCGGACAGACTTTTGAAGACCAGAACTTAATAAAGTTCAAACTTCAAAAAGCTCCTAAACATAAGGCACGAAGGCCACAATACATACAAACGAAAGATCAAAAATTCAGGCTAAATATAGTCATTGAATTAAAAAAGATATAAAGTTATATACATAATCCTGACAAAATGATAAAGTGCCGAAAACGGCTGACAGAAATTTTGCAGAGTTATCAAAGGCCAAATGGAACCGGCCAAACAAGGATCAGAGAGTCCCTAAGAGACCTCTATCCACAACCAACTAATCCGGCTCTCGCCAGATATACAAACTTGCAACCTAATCAAATTTTGGGGGCATCAGTTTTTGGGGATACGACCAGAACCCGACGCACCAGCTCCGTCGATTCTGTCATCGTCCCCCAAATTCTCGTCGTCATCTTTATCCTCATTTTCGTCTGCCTCAGACTCCTCGGGAGAAAGATTCAGTATTTGTCTTACTCCGCGAACAACGCTCTTTGATTTAAGCAGTATCTCCTCAATGTTGATCTGCTTAGTCTGGAGTTGCCCGAGCAGTGAACGCTTAGCCTCGAGCACAGCAAGCTTTGCCTTGATTTCAGATTGATCACGCAGGTTTGCCAAGTCCTTAGATAACGCGATTTAAGCACTCATCGACTGGGCAACCTGGTCCTTAGCAGCTTGGAGCTCAGCTCTGGCGCTACCGGACTCTTCATTAGCCCTTTGAAGATCCATCTCAAGAGATCCAGGATCATCGAGAGCTCTGTTCAACGAAGCCTTACATTCTTCAAGCAGAATCTCTAGACCCTGGACAGATTGTGTGAACCCTTCTTTCTCTTCAGAAAGAAGGTCCTTCTCCTTGGTGAGTGCGTTAATCCGCTCAATCCGCTCATTGTTAACTTCAGTCAATCGATTGACTTCGCCCCCAAGGAGACCACGCTGCTCTGCCAGGATCTTGTTCTCCTTCAGAGCATCCAGCAACTCTTTCTTTACCTCGAGTACTTGATCGACGTTGTTGAACCTGGAGCGGAACATTAGCTCGGCAGACATCATACTTGACTGGAGAAACAAAAGAAGCAAAATTTAGGAGTCTGAAGTCAAATTACTTCCAACACAAGCGGTAAACACTTACCCTGGCAGAATCGGCAGCAATTGTGAAAGCCAACTCCTCATCACTCATTTCCCTCATTCTCCACTCCTCTCGGGGACCAATGAGTGATGAAACCGCCTTGGCTAAACTGTCGGCCTAGATATAAAGTTGACGTCAGGGGTTAACCTCATGGTATGCTTTCTCTCGCAGTACTTGGGTTCCAAAGCCTGTTCAGAGGGGTAGTTTGGACCAAACTTGTAGCGCACACCCCTAATGTCCCTTAATCCGGTCTGACCATTGATGATTGACCGCTAGATGAGCCTTGTTGTTGATATGTCGGAGTCACCCTCCACTCCAGGATCTATCGTGTCACACTCGTGTAGACCAACAGGCATCGCCCCCTCAGTGGCCACGTTCTCTAGGTCCTCGAAACAAAAAACACGAGGACCTCAGCTCTCTCTTGTGGAACTTCTTCTCTTGTCTCCTCATCTTCTTCTTTTTCTTCTTCTTCACCCATTTTCCTTTTCCCTTTGTCCGCATGGGAAGGAGCCGCCTTCACCCCGTCATCAACTCAGGGACTCCTCTCCGGGGTACGGGCAGCCTCTTCCTCAACCTTCCTCTTATCGCTCCGAAGATAAGGTTTTCGCACAAGGGGTTCATTGGTTTCAGTCTCGGTATCTGAAACATCAATCACCACATGTCTAAACCCTCTCCCTGCGCAGACTCGGGCACTTCGGCAGCGGTCTTGGCACTCTCTCTTGCAGACTCTGATACATTGACTTTGGGCGAGGACTCACCTCCAGCAGCTGAGGTTTGCCCGGCAGCAACGGAAGCCTTACGAGCAGACTTCTTCCATGCTCCGCCCTCACCTTGGCCTTTCTTCTTCCTCTTCAAGGAACAAAAGTCACTGGATAGAAGCTCCTCACCACCTTCCCTGCCGCGCAGTGCCTCCACTGAAGCCAGTATAGATGTGGCTTCAGCATCGGGATCAACAGTGGACCCAGAAGGCACGGCCTGAGGGGGAGGGGCAGGGAAAAAGTCCCCCTGAGTACCCAGACCTGCAAAAGGCAGCACGGTCAGACACAGCGAAACTACAAAGGAAAAGAAATGGCTATAACAACGGAAAGTTCTCACCGTGAGTCTTCACGGTCAAACTCTTCTGCGCGGCAAAGTAAGCCCACTCTCTTTTCTCAGGGGAGAACTCGTTCAAGATCGCCTCAACCCACGCCGTCAGCTCATCGACTGATATGAGCTCGTCGTAGGTCGCTTGGCGGCTGCAAGGAAAAATCAAAGGAATAAACGGACAGGGAAAACGAGGAAGCACAAAAAATTCAAAAGAAAACTCGGGGACTTACGCTTTTTGTTCCAGACTTCGGGGAGTAAAGCCTTGGAGTTGAGGGACAAGGCCTGGGTACGCACGAATACATACCGGTGTAGCCAACCCCGGTCATTTGTATCCTCGGAGCTATGTACCAGACCCTTGCTCCCGCGCATCCTAGCATTTACAAAGCCGTCCTTGAAGATTTGTATATTGTACAGAGAAATAAAATGCTCATATTCAAAAACTTGATCGGTTTCTGCTGCAAACCAATCCAAGAGTGTAACTATTCTATACACGCTGGGTACAACTGCCCCGGGCAGAGTAAATATTCCCTGCAGAGCCTTTCAAGCACAGGATGCAGGGGTAGTTTACATCCTACTGTAAAAGGGTAGGTGCACATAGCTGTCCACCCAACCCTATGCGAAGTGATGTTCTCCGCTTCAGATACCGGCAAGAGGGGGATAGTCTTGTCCCAATTATAGTCTGCTCTAACCTGTGGGATCATCTCCGATGTGATCCCAGATTTGAATATATAACCCGGCCAACGCGTATATCTCCGTGATTGTTAAAAGCTTTGATGTTGCAATCTTTTTCCAACTCACCCCATTTTTTAGGGATGATCTCCGCAGCAGTGGCCTGAGTAGCCCTAGGCCTGGGGGTGGCTGCAGAAGAACTACCAGCTGCAGCATCCACATTTTGGTTTCTCCTAGATTTTGAAGACATGATTCAAGGAAAATTGAGGAATCTGGAAGGAGAGTTGAAGAGTATTCAAAGAATTCTCAAGGTTTAGCAGGAGGAAAATGAAAGCAAGTAAAAGGGTTTTAACTCAACAAACCCCTATTTATAGGAGTAAAAATTCGGCCCATCAAGTTCCCATAAGACACGTGGAGACTATCGGAGAGGCCACGATCAGATCCAACCATCAAAAGGAGAAGTAGGTTTCACCAATTTTCGAAGTGTCATTATTACCCTGAAGTGCAGCGGTCACCTCGCGATCAGCAGTCGACGTGTGCACGTGATTGAGGCTGTTAAAATCACTATTTTTACCCTTGAGACGCGCAGTAGTCACTTCGAAGCAGGCTGGGGACGTGCAGGTGTGCAAGCTGCAGTTACTTTTTTACAGTGCGCATTTAATGCGTACATCATGGGGATTTGTCACGTAGCTGATACGTACTTCACCCAGCTTCGTCATACAAAGATTGGATTTTGCAAAATGAAAATTCCCGCCAAACTTCACATCCACTCCTCGACCAGAAACTCTGCTCGAGAAGTGTGGGTACTATCTGTATTGGATAAAAACTAGTATCATCTAAAAAGGTGACACGTGTTTGCCACGTGACACGGACAGAGATTTGCCCGGAGAGACATCTAGCGAACAGATAACTAGCTAGGCGGCTACCACGAGCAGACCCAGAGCAGCAATGTAACGCTTCCCAGGTCAGCACGATCTGAATGAGCAATTATTAACCTGATCATGTGCGATTACTCAATGACAGGGGCGGAGGGAGTGTAGTGAGGGGGGGTTTGGTTGGTCGAACCCCAAAGCTTTGGTCCAAACTCTGTATTTATTTTAAAAAACTCATATAATTTTTACAAATTATTATAAGTTAGAACCCCGTAACTTAAGCGGACTAGAATTCCGAACCCCTAAACTTCAAATTCTGGCTTCGTCTCTGCTCAATGAATGGTCATAAAAGCAGTAATTACGATCCAGCGGTTACGTATCCAACGAATACGTGCCCAGCGGTTACAAAACTCAACGGACGCCTATCAGACCTATAAATAGCATTCGTCCAAGATCATTGTAACATAACTTTATTTCTTGTCTACAACATGAATAAGAATACTCTCTCTTACTCTTGCTCAAACACTGCTCTTTTCTTGCATTCGTTGAATAATTTGCTCTCTAGTCTTCTAGTGCGATCAGTAACGAGGAACCCTCACCGGGATCAAGCGATCCAACACGGTTACCTCTACCTATTTTATTAACGCTTTAACTTTATTCATTTCCGGTTACATATTGTTTCCATATTGTTAATCATTGTTAGTGGAAATCGCGAATATATTGCTACTCTAATAACTAACGTCATTCATCATTTAAACTCTTAATCTAAATTATTGATCGTGACTCCACAAATACAAATTTAATTGTTAATTGGCCTAAAGTCGGATATAGGTTAAACACGTGCCTCACTACATTAACAATCAAATCAATGAGAACTTAACATGTACTGTAAAATATAAGTTCCTTATGCATCGGCATTTAGTAAATCGCTTTGGCATATCATTTGAGCTCACTGCAAATTTGCAATGGTCACCATTTCGTTTTACTATCCATGATTGCAAACTAAACTTTGCGATCTTCCCATATTGTTAACTTCATTAAGTAAGATTATAAAATACGGAACCAATCATTTATGTTGATTATCATTAGAAATTAGTCTCAATCGTCGTTATTTTTACATTGCCATGTCCGAAGTTTGAACAATATCCTCAAAAACTCCTATGCTTCAAATTATGACGGCCACTGTAACCTCGACCACCACCGCAATCACTGATAGCTTAGTTTCCTTTTTTTAAGGGAACAATCTGCATAAGCAAATAAACAAAAATATTCAACCGGTAAAACATTCACTTTGAAGACCAAATTATATTGCTCCAAGAATATGTATGTTAACATGTTAAAAAACAAAGGGAGTACATTAGCATTATTTTTGGCTGACAGTGGAAAACATGCATCATCAGCTTCTGTTATTGACAGCAAGCGGAGTCTTTGCCACAACTACACGGCCTTTCATTTCTGGTATTCACCAAAAATAGCATTTAATTTGTATCCTCCTTAATCGTATCAGTCAATAAAACCAAGTTGACTCTGTTATATGTCTGCACTTTCGATAATGACCAAAACAGAAATAAGATGAAGTAGAAAAATTCCAAGCCAACAGTATACACTGCCTGTCCTTAAGAAATCTAATCCCCTCACAGTTACCCAAGGTTTGTGGATTAATTTCTCCCATGATAGAATGGAATTATCCTCACTGTGATAGCGGTAATTCAAATCACAGTGAACAGCGAACTCAAATAATGGTAGCAAATCACACTGACTCAGAACTTACTTTTTGTTTTGAAAACAAATGCAAAAATAATGAGAGAGAGAGAGAGAGTATGAAATTTTTGGATGATTAAAATGAGGCAAAATGCCTCTCTATTTATAGCCACAAGATTTGGAGTGAAAAGGCATGAAGGTGTCTTTTGGTGAAATGGCTGTTCATGAAAGGCAGCCTTCAAGGTGGCTGTTCAATGAAAAGGCACATTTTCATTGGTGAAGTAGCTGTTCATGAAAGGCAGCCTTCAAAGTGGCTGTTCAATGAAAGCACCCTTTCATTTGGAATAACTTTACAGCAGCCCACCTTTGGAATATTTGCATAAATAGTCCACTTTTTAATTTCGTTACGAAAACGGCTCCATATCAAATATTAATATAAAATATTAATATTTATTTCATTTCCCATTCACACCACTTTACCTTCCTTCCAAACCCAACAATCCCCCACATGAATGGGGAATGGCTATATGAAGAAAACATGCAGAAAACTATGTGATTTGCAAGTAAGAATTAATTGCATCTGGATAAGTGGGTTTCCCTTTGAACTTTCCGTAGTGAACATATATCGGATATACTCGGTCAATCGGTAGATTTGATATCTTTGAACCGTCGAACTTTGGTGTATACCTAGACAACATATGTCATACAATTAATCCTTGACCATTTTTTGTTCTCATTGTTGTGTTCGTTTCAGCCATGAACATCGCCTGGTTCATGAGTGCGTAGAGAATTGGCCGTACAGAATTCTCCTTGAAGCGGCTTCCACTTCACACTCACATAGGTGATTTCTAAACGTGTAATCCCGTAGATCTACACTGTTTGACAAACCCCGTATCAAACTTAGATAATCATTAAAAAACGTCTTTAACGTTTTATCCTTGGTACTAAACATTGTCTTATTAAGAGGATGGGTTGAGTTGTTTGACAATGTTGGAGCGGTCGTGCACAACTTTGTTTGAGCTCCTTGAACCTAGATCTTGGGATCTCCAGTCTTCTAGGTAGAGTTACCGCCATGACGACTTGTCCTCGGCCATAGTCCCATTCCTCTTGATGATCTCTCAACATCATCTCTAGTTAAACCTTTAGTAAGTGGATCCGATACATTATCCTTTGACTTAACATAGTCAATTGTGATAATTCCTCTAGAGATAAGTTGTCTAATGGTTTTATGTCTTCGTCGTATATGACGATTTTTACCATTATACATAAGGCTCCCAGCCCTCGATATTGCCGATTGACTATCGCAATGTATACATATAGGTGTCAACGGCCTAGGCCAAAATGGAATGTCTTCCAAGAAGTTTCGGAGCCATTCAGCTTCTTCACCGGCTTTATCCAAAGCTATGAACTCAGCCTCCATTGTAGAGCGAGCAAGCAAGGTTTGTTTGGATGATTTCCAAGTTACCGCTCCTCCACCTATTGTGAAAATATATCCACTTGTGGATTTTGATTCTTTTGAGCCGGTGATCCAATTTGCATCACAATATCCTTCTATAACAGCGGGATACTTATCATAGTGCAAAGCATAGTCTTGGGTGTACTCCAAATAACCCAAAACTCGTTTCATAGCCATCCAGTGATTTTGTCCAGGATTACTTGTGTATCGACTCAGTTTACTTATAGCACAAGCTATATCTGGTCGTGTACAATTCATGATGTACATTAGACTTCCCAACACTCTAGCGTAGTCTCGTTGAGACGTGCTTTGTCCTTTATTCTTTGTAAAGGCAAGATTAACATCAATTGGAGTCTTTGAAGTTTTGAAGTCTAAATACTTGAATTTTTCCAGGACATTTCTAATGTAATGAGTTTGAGATAATGCCAAACCTTGAGGAGTTTTGTGAATTTTAATACCCAAGATTAAATCCGCAACTCCCAAGTCTTTCATATCAAACTTGCTAGTTAGCATACGCTTAGTAGCATTGATTAGTCAAGATGAACACGTTGTTAATTCACAGACTACCATATCAATATCCATAGAGAATTCATGGGGTTTTCAAGAAAAAGAATCATATCTAATTCTTCTAAATAATATAGATACTAAGTCTAATTATGCATACACCAAATGCCCCCACATTTCAAAATATTTCTATTCTCTTTTCATAGAAATTCAATACATGATTGTGTTGATGATGTCTTTTCCATGATTGGTAAATTTTTTTTTTCTTCCTAAGTTTATAGCTTCCACGCTATAAGGAAAAGAAAAACAAAAAAAAAAAAAAAAACAATGTGCACACTTAGCAAATAATGTCACATATAGGAAATACCACAAAATAATTGAACTTGGACATTTCTTTCCCGTAACAAATACGGAAAACTTCAATATGACTGCTGCATTTCGTAATCATTGTCCTCATTAGTTGTTGCCTTTAGGCTTTAACCCTCCTTTGGGGAAAATTGATTTTACATTTTCCCACCTTTCAGTATTTTGCAAACTCTCATCAAGTTAAAAGCAGACTATTTTAACTTTAAAGTCAAACCATGAGAGTTTCTTCACTATATATCAAATCAATTTTTGGTATAAGGTGGCGTCCAACAGCCTTTTAGACAACTCATTTAAAGGGTATATCCATTCTTTGATAAAAGAAACCAACACAACTTGCAAGTTACGCAACATATATATATGCAGATCATTCAAGAGTTTCATTCGGCACTTTCAGTTCGTGGTTTTGCATTGCATTTATTTTTTTCCCATCAATATTTACATGCCAATAGTCCAATGAAACGATTAGTCATTTCATTCTTTGGACTGATTTTGCCAAGGCAGACCAACAGACATAGTTCCGTTTCATTCATTTTCTTGCCAAGTTGTATCAAGTTAGGCAGTAATGTACTTGCACCGCATGGGAAAAGACTCAAATACTGTATATCCATAGATTTCAATATAGCACTCAAGATACTACTGTCTTCAAGTATTCCATGAAGAAGAAAAACATACTCCTCTGTGAGATAAAAGATCCAAAATGGGATCTTGACAATAACATCAACTTTTTTAATTTTTAAACCAAATTTAAAAGTGCAGTGAAGATTTTATATCTTCAAACTGATTTAACGTACAGTGAAGTTTTTATATCTTCAAACTGCAAATAAAAATATAAATATTTTAATAATCCGGAAGTTTTTAATCTTCTGAACGGATTAAACACACAATAATTTTAATAATCCGTTGAAGTATTTAAATCTTCAAAACGGAATATTAAATTTGGAGTTGGAAAATCTTTTCAGATTTTAGTCTCCACAACAGTCTATTATCGATTAACAGACCAAAATACAAATTAGATTTCTTAAGATTGTTATATGTCTGCACTTTCGATAATGACCAAAACAGAAATAAGATGAAGTAGAAAAATTTCAAGCCAACAGTATACACTGCCTGTCCTTAAGAAATCTAATCCCCTCACAGTTACCCAAGGTTTGTGGATTAATTTCTCCCAGGATAGAATGGAATTATCCTCACTGTGATAGCGGTAATTCAAATCACAGTGAACAGCGAACTCAAATAATGGTAGCAAATCACACTGACTCAGAACTTACTTTTTGTTTTGAAAACAAATGCAAAAATAATGAGAGAGAGAGAGAGTATGAAATTTTTGGATGATTAAAATGAGGCAAAATGCCTCTCTATTTATAGCCACAAGATTTGGAGTGAAAAGGCATGAAGGTGTCTTTTGGTGAAATGGCTGTTCATGAAATGCAGCCTTCAAGGTGGCTGTTCAATGAAAAGGCACCTTTTCATTGGTGAAGTAGCTATTCATGAAAGGCAGCCTTCAAAGTGGCTGTTCAATGAAAGCACCCTTTCATTTCGAATAACTTTACAGCAGCCCACCTTTGGAATATTTGCATAAATAGTCCACTTTTTAATTTCGTTACGAAAACGGCTCCATATCAAATATTAATATAAAATATTAATATTTATTTCATTTCCCATTCACACCACTTTACCTTCCTTCCAAACCCAACAGACTCATCAACAGCAAAGCTCTTTTTCTCCATCATCATCTTTCCAACATGAGCTTTTCTTAAAAAAAAATGTGCGTTTAATTAGCGAACGATTACGTCTCTCGTCACGATCAAAGTACTTAATATCGAAAATGATTTCAACATTCGATGTAGGAACGATTGCTGTAGCTTGAGCAGTTGCTGGACACAGAAGATTCTGTAGTCTGTTGCTTTTAGTAAAGGGGAAGATGTGGACTTGTTTGTGGACCTGTGAATTCCCTGTACTGGTGATTTCTTATAAGTCTGCCTCAAAAGTTTCTCTTTATAGTGCATCAATTAATAGGGAGTAGGAATAGTCGGAATATTGTTACACTAAAATGTAACTGAACAAACCACCATCATTGACCATTATAGTGTTAATAAGATCATAGTAACGGTGAAGAGGAAGAGAAATTACTAATTGACATATGAGTATAATTTATGAGATGTAGTTAATAGGATAGAAACGGGTGATGATATTTCCTACTATCTAACGTATAGCATGTATTAACAATTATGTGCATTAACTTGGAAAACAAATAGAAGAACGATGAGAAAAAAAATGAGAGAATATATGCCACATAACCCAAATTAGAGTGAAATGAGAGAAGTGAGGAAAATAGGTCAAAATGGAGAATCCTTGGCCATAGAGGCATGTCACATCACTTGCCTATAATTCTCAATTACTAGTATATACTAGGGCGTATGTGCACAATTCTTTATTTGCAATCTATGGCGGTCATATAAATTGCATCTCGGTCATATAAATTGCATCTCCATTTGCAAATTAAATTTTTTAATTGGAACAGTGATAATTAGTATAAGTGAGTGTAATGATGGATAAAACTTACTCGAATCGACATTTACATTAAACTAATATTTTTATTCATAACATTTTGTGTAATCACGAAAATGCTTATACACTTTTTTTGACTTGATTTTTGTTACGCTAAAAATAAAAAAGGTAATTGTAATGTTGCTACTTCATTATAATAAAGTCCTTTAACTTTCTGTAAATGTGTTTGTATAAAGATTTATAATTATGTATTTTGAGAACAAATATTTTCCTTAAAAAGTGAGTAGTGAAAGAGGAAGCATTACTAAAGAAAGTGGAAACTCCCACTTTAGCCAACTCTATCTATAAAATAAAGGTATAACTTCAAATTCGAAGGAATTCTTATGGAATATTTCTTTTTCTTGTACGTAATTTCTTTTTTCATTTTTCCTTTTCCACTTTGTTGATTTCAAACTTGGGTTCGTGTAACTTCATTTTTTTAACTGCACTTATTTTGTGACTGCTGTGCTGCCCCAAATTCACAGTTTCTTTTTAGTTTTGCCTGGTTTTTCCCTAAGCCGTTGTTTAAAGCTGGCCGAGGATACATAACTAATTAATTACTCCAATATATTAGGCATGTAGGTAGGTACTTCTTTATATTTCTTTCAATGTGTATACTTCTATCTTCCTATAATTTTCTTCTAAAACACATGAAACGAAAACTGACGAAACAAAAACTAAAGAAACGAAAATTACAGAAGGAAAACAAAAGAACTTACAATTAGCGTATACACTCACAAATCTTAAAATTTCATAGAGATGTTCATATGCAAAGAAAAATTCATATTTGCATATTACAACTAATATCACTATTTCTTTTCGTGTCAACTCCAAATGCTTATTCAGATATATATGTACAACATTGGAACCTAAAATGAAACAAATGGCCAAATTAAAGGCCCTGGTACCAACTGTGTGGTGACGTTAACTCCAAAGATAGTCCCAATAAATTTAACTACTGAATTCTGATGGGATAAGAGGGAATTGTTACACGGTCACATGAAAAAATCAAGTACCTAATTATTGTGTCATAAGAAATAGAGGAAGACAAAAGGGTTTCAAATCAAGTTAATAGACACATGCTAAAGGGGAAACGGTGAAAAAAAATTAGAAATCATAATAAAAAGAAAGATCCTAAAGTGACAATGTGGTTTACCTGACGTGTTGGTCTTATTTAAAAAAGTTCAACAAAATGGATTGAAGACGGAGCTATACCTGCAAATAGGGGTGTTCAGGGTTTGGATAAAAACCGAACCAAATCGAAAATCAAACCGAACCGAACCAATAAAAAAATCGATATTTTGTTGGATATGGTTTGGTATGATTTTGAATTTTCAATAACTGAAAATATTTGGTTGGGTTTGGTTTGGTTTTAAGAAAAAAAAACCGAAGAATTAACCAAACCAAACCAACAATTATAAATCTTAATTTTTATAATTATATACATTAATAAATTAATATTTTATATAAACTTTTAAGTATTTTATATATTTTCAAATTAGAATGATACTAGTTTATAAATTATACTTACACTAAATACAAATGGAAATGGGCCTAAGCCTAACTAGTAACTACAAAGTAGTCATACCACCAAGTGATGTGGTGTAGCGGATGGGGCTACTCCTCCCTTAACCAGAGGTCACTGGTTCAAGTCCTGGGTATGAAAAAATCACTGGTAGGGAGTGCTTCCCCCCTGAATAGGGCCCTACGCGGCGCGAATCCGAATTAGTTGGACTCCAATGAGGGTACCGGACACCGGGTGGGAAACCCAAAAAAAAAAAAAACTACAAAGCAGTCATAGTGTTGAGTCTGTGACCCATTTAGTAACCCTTTATCCAACCCAAAAATATCTCATAAGAACTAATTCCTTGACCATGGATTTAGGCTTACTCATGAGACATCATTTGTCAAAGCACATACTAGTTTCTGGACCAGGATTCGAATCTTCTTTTATACTCAATGAGATGTTTATTATTTTTTTAAGAAAGATACTTAGATGAGATATTGTGTGAGCTTTGTTATAAGGAACTCTTAATGCTCAAGGAGCATCATTCAACCCAATTCCCTTTGAATTCTGTCCAGAATTAAGACAAGGTTCAGTTGCATGCTGCTCGAGGACATGAAAATCGTTGAGAAAATTGCTCAGCTCCCCACAAAATTAGATAGGTCTGGACTGGAGTAAAAGTGACAGTCTTGGAAAACCCGTACCTTTGGCGGTCTGAAGAATCAAGTCCAACAATTAATGGTGAACTAAATCTTAGCAGTTAGTAGTAAGTAGTTGTATGATTTGCAATTTGGTACACTACTGCTACTTTTTACATTGAAGCCATAGTTTCACGCACACTTATCTATTACATGTTGTAATCAATATTCAATAATATTCCAGCTAGTCAATGATCAATTCTATATACAAATAAATACTATAATAGATCCAACAGTCATTGTGAATTGTTAAAATAAATAAATTTAAAAAAAAAAAAAAAAAAAAAAAAAACTAACCGAACCAAACCGAAACCAAACCGAGATTAACCAAATCAATGGATATGAATTTTATTTGGTTTGGTTTGGTTTTAAAATTTTAAAAACCGAATATAATGATTTGGTTATGGTTTTAACCAATAACCACCCAAACCAAACCGTGAACACCCCTACCTGCAAATTCTATTCCATTTTGTCTGGTCAGATATCTTCATCCAGAAAAAGAAGTACACTTTCACAAAGAAGAAAAGCAAAATTTCGAATTAATAGTAACTCATACTAATGGTGATAATTTCAGAAAATGAAGTACGGATACCAGTAATGCTGCTTGTTCAATAATGTTGCACTTTCCACATATAAATATTAGGAAATACTGAAAAGGGTGACCGTTATTTTTTTGAAGCATAAATGCAAATATTTGATTCCTAATTTCCAGATGAAATGGCATTGATCTTTGACGTTACCAAAATATCTGATTTCATCATTACATTTATTGATTGTGGTTATGGCGCTTTATATAACGGAAGCCTATTAATGATTTAATAAGTACACATGTTTGGCATTTTATGCCTATATTTCCTTAATATTTCCTCACTTTTGAGCTTATTATTCACTCGTTTTATAGTTTGTGAATGTGGTTTTACACTAATTTTATGTCGTGTATATGTAGGTTGTTACGCAGTGCATTTGGAGCTTGATCGAGCAAGAAAAGATTGAATTTTGATTTAGGATTGGATCGGGCACACGAAGGCACGACACAAGCGAGCAAAGGAGCAAGGAACGGAGCAGTTTGGCTTGGCGCTACTAGGGGCGCGCCGCGCCAGCCAAAGCGCCCAGCTTCTGGCGCGTTTGGCTGCGCGCCACGTCCCAAAAGCGGAAGAAGTTCGACGGGTTCTGTCTTGGTCCACGCTTTACAAGGCGCGGGGCGCCCGTTATAGCGCCCCTTGTGCGGATTTTCACTTCCTATTTCGTCTAGGATTTGGTCTAACTTATTACTAGGCCTTTGTAAACCCTATAAATAGTCTTTTACTTAGTTTTTTATAGAAGTTCAGACTTTGGAGCAAATTGGAGAGCTCATAACATCAAGAACAATGGTTTTTCTTCCTTCCATTAATTTATTTCATCATTACTTCATTATTTCATCAATTCCTTGTGTTGTTATTATAAGTATGCGTGGCTAAATCTCTAGTTCTAGGGTTAGAGTATTACATGAAGGTTGATGTTTGAAGATTGATTTCCATTAATTGAATCCCATAACGGGTTGCTTATTCTTTCTTGATTTCACTTGTGTAATTGTCAGGGCCCGATTATTACGCATTATCTATGGTTTTTAGATTGAACTCGAAAGAGTGAATTTAATTACGTAATAAGAAAGAATAGGACTAGTTTGTGAACCCGGGCATCGGGGAACCAATTTGTGAGTAGGATAAACATATACTTGCTCGCCTAGTTTAACTAATTACAGAATTCGTTAATGCGTGCACGTGATTCAACCCATAGACATATAGGGATTGGAGTAGCCTGCATAGACTGTGAAGAATCGAAAGGTTTTTACAGGTACATTTACTCTGTCAGTTAGTAACCCGGGATTTAAGAAGTGGAATCAATTGGATACATCAACTGGATTGTTCGTAACTCTGACCCTGGACCGTCTCTTTATTATTGATAACAACCAACTTTTGCTCCATTGTTTGAATTCACTTCTACCATTTAATTACTGTTCTTTAGTTAATAAACTCATTCATTATTGGAAAAAGACCCCTGAATAATTTATATAAATTGTTTGCTAGAATTCAGTCTGAATAGTCCTCGTGGGAACGATACTCATCTTATCACTTTATTACTTGTCGACCACGTATACTTGCGTGTGCGTTTGGGAGCAACAACTTTATTGTATTTGAATGAGGGGAACATAAATAAATAACCCACGTTATATTGCTTAATAACACATTTAGAGTGAAATTAGTGTAAAGAAGAAAGGGTGGAAAATGGTTAAAAAGGATGAATCCTTATCCATAGACCTATGTCACATCACTCTTTTATACTATTTCTTAATTAGTAGATACAAGGGAACCGACCCGCGCGGTATGTGCGCAATTCCCTGCTCTATAGCAAATTTATATTTTTATATTGTCGTGAATTCACTCTTAGTTACTATGAGTTTCTGTCGCTTTGTATTCAATAGTGTGAGTTTTTCAACCTGCTATGAGTAAATAATACTACTATTAATAGTAAAGAAGTGATAGCGGAAGGCAATGAATTATACAGGTGCCTCAGCAAAAACCATGTGGAGACATTAATTTTACTTGAATATGTACGAATATCATGAAATTAATTAAATATGAGAACTCAAGTTTTAGGAAGATTTCACCGAGTAACCTTTCCAATTCAAAAATAGCAACAATACAATGAACAAAGTGCTATAGTCACATTATTCCATGGAAGTCTAATGAAGATAAGGACTTCATTGTAAACAAAAAGTTGCTAATGCCTATTCTATTCTGCTCCTAGTGTAGACATTTCTGTTTACTTCTCGTGAATAGAAAGATAAAGTGAATGATTTCAAGTGAGGCAACCATTATATAAAGAGACAGCAGCAAACCTAAAGAAACTATGAAGAGCAAACAAAAAAGCCTCAGCAAGATTTCCAGCTAAGATAAAAGGAGTAAATTAAATTTCAAAGAAAATGCTTTGATTTTATCCCTTCCCTCGCGCGCTCTTCATAACTCATCTGGTACACGAAGAGAAAGACATAGCAGAGCGCTTCAATCATTCATATCTCTTCTAATCTTTCTTCCTCCAAAATGATTGGTCAATCTGCCAAGATTCGAGATTGGTCAGTTAATATCTTATCAAATTCTGCAGGTTCGACAATAAGATCTTCGACAATAAAGGTTGCAAAGAGCTAGAAATTCAACATGATGTACCAGCCAAATGTGCAGCACAGTGATGAAATAATTCTAAATCAACCTGGAGAGATCCTTAATACCACAATTAATCTGGAAAGATAGGTAGATGTGATAGCATTGCACAAAGGTTCCAAGCATGGGGTGGATAACTACAACAGAAAGGAAAAATAAAACTGACTTTTTTAACAGTAAAACTAATCCTTCAAGGAAAAGTAACATTACTAATATAATCACTTCAAACCCTATCAAGTGCATAAGAACTATAAAATAACTTTACTACATGTAAATTTGAAAAAGGCCAAACAAACAATAACGCCTAGTCTTAAACAACTTTAAAAGTCCTAGAAACAACACTAAAGATTCATTTCTTGCACTTAGCGGTGTCTTCATCGCTGTCTTTCAATCTTCAATGACCATGATTCAGCGCTTCCTATTCTTAACAGCACCACCAACATGTTGCTCACCCTCAGGATCTTTCAACTTATCTGGTGGATTATCAGGTTCCTGAATGATTTTGTATATATTTTTTTAAATCATATTACATGTACTTATTAAAATATTCCATCATCTAAAAGACGAACCTTACAACGGTAACACACAATTACCTTATGTTTGTTAAATCCGTTAGCCACCTGTTTTTTTGGTTAACTTCCATTATCCATGACAATCTTCCCTTGGACAAACAAGGATAGAAGTTTAAATCAAAATAAATGTAAGCGATTAAATTACAAAAGTAAAACAATTCAAAACTCAGTACCTTCTCTTTTGCGGTAATTCTAAATCATCATTTGGGATGAATAGCAAAACGAAACCTTTACCACAAAGGCTTGTTCAGGTACATCATCGCCTCCTAAAGCCAGCCTATTGAACAGCTTGTGAGTTGATGTGCCTGTCAACTTCTCAGCAACAATATTAAGGAGGAAAAAATATTTAGTACACAAACAAAAAATTATTAAAAGGGGAAGTACGTGTAAACTCAGAAGTAGAATAAGTGTAAACTACCTTTTCGTCTATTAAAACCATATCCAAGCTAATTAATTGTCCATTCTTCTTGGTGTTGATAGAATCCCAAATCCTACAAACTCGAACTTGGATCATCCAATTATCGCGACTACTATTCAAGTCACTAAGAAAAGAATAAGCCATGATTATGGGAGAGTAAAGTGCAAGATAATAAAATACAATAATGATTATAGGGGAAGCTAAGAGCAAGATACAACATGCCAAGGCAGGCGCTTCTATATTATAGTGTTTAGAAACACACTTTTGCATATGAACAGCCATGAAGATTAATACAACATCATCAACTTAATTGTACACAATAATTACCACAATGAATGAAAAGAAATAAATGATAGAATGAAGGCAGAGTGTAACTGAAAATATACAACGGCTAGTAACTGTTCACATACCGTTAGGTATCATTCAAGGAAGTAGACGTTATAGGAGATTATCGTTTTCTTTATTTTCTTTTTTGATGTTTGTATGAGGTGCAATTGAGGAGGTAATTTCCACTGAACATGTGTTTTTAGGAAAAGGGGAGTGGCCTTTAAATGAGAAGCCTAAGGGGCTGGTTCAATTACTTTTGGAATAATTACACTAAAAGACAAGCAAAAGACGAAAATTATCAAAAATGATCTATATTTTCGAATCTTACCTGAGCTGTCACCTTTTTCCCGAGATAGCAGCGCCGCAAGTTTATACAAGTTTATACAATTTTATACAAATTTATACGCATGTATAAAATTGTATAAATTTGTATAAATGTGTATATGCAAGTGAATAAATTTGTATATTAAGGATGTTTATATGAATTTTTACTTTTTTTGTGTATATTTTTGTATTTCTATCATTGCTACGCATTTATCTATGTATATTCATGTATAATTTATTTTTTGGGGGGAGATTTGTGTGTATAAACTTGTCCAAAACAATGATTTAAACGCAATAAACAACATAAATTCAGTAAAATACAAAAAAGTAACGACACCACTGACGGGAGAGGGTGTCTGCCGGCGACTTAGTGGCTGGGAAGGAGGAGATTTGGTTGCTAGGGTGTTTTTTATGAAGGAGTCTGTAATTTTAGGGGTGAGTGCTATACATGAAGAAAAAAAATATGGCCTCTTATTTGTAATTTTGGGTAGTGGCCTGCCTATTTTTGAAAATTTCCGATTACTTTTCTGTTACATTTGTTTGTGGGCCACAACTAGATAGCTGCTACTAAAGGTTTTCAATAGCTGCTGTACTAATCTGAAGAAATTATAGCTGGATTAGAAATCTCTCATTTTTCGACATTTTAGAGTGAATGATGGCTATAGAGACATACTACATCACTTGTTAATAATTTTCAATTACAAGATATATAGATATAGAATATAGATATAGATTCGAAACGATCATTAATGTGTTAGTCATGAATAATTTTAATTTTCATTTATCTTTTTCAAGAGTCATTTTACTACATAAAGGGTCGGGAAAAGGAGAAGGGGAAGGAAGAATGGGACAAAAGAGATCGAACCCACATTGATGTAGCAACCTAGAACATAGTACAATAATCCCTTATAACTAGCTAAAGCTGAATTGATAATGCAATTCTTTTACACTGCTGATGTATAGAATTAAAATCATTTTTAATATGTTCAGTGTTGCATCAGTGGTCATTTGAGATCTTTAGAAGGTTGTATAACTGTGAACATTTGACATGACCTGGTACATCGATATCGTTGATGGCTTCTAAATGGTTATACATTGATAACTAGTATCTACATCCATGAAATGTATTAAAAAGGAACAAAAGGAGCACCTGGCACAAGAAGAGTATGCAATGAGAGATCAAACAAGGCTATTAGCAATATCTAGTTTTTGGACCATTTGCTTACATTACATGCTTACTAGTAAGAGGAAATGAAAACACTTCGTTCCCCCAGAAACGCCTGTACAGATAAAAAACATCTGCATAGTCGTCTAATCTCATGAACACGACTCTAAATTTACACTAAGCAGTTAGTCGAATAGCCGGAAGCTACAAAAGTTTGTCCGAGTCCCATCCTTGCAACAATTTGAAGCTTAGTAACACCTGCTACAGGCAGACAGTCTTTGTGTGTGTTACTGATTCTTAGATTTGTGGAAGCTTCACATCGATTCTAAAGACATTCACGCTTTAGCAAAGCAGCTCATGAACAATTGGCATCTTTTCAAAAACAATTGCTATCTCTTCAGAGTACGTAGTCTCAGTTATTCAATTCATTTCCTGAACTTTCTGCAGCTCTCCACTCCATAGAATGTGAGACTTGAAATGCTTTGTCAAATGAGGTTGCAGCAATGAAGACTTCTGGCATTTAAATTTAAAAGCTCCACCGATCTAATTGAATCTTGGCTTCACCCATGTCTTTTTGAGCCTTCTTCCTCCGATAAAATATTGGGCAGTCTCGACTGGTCAAAATCAGGATCATTTAGAAGAGTGGAGAATGGAGAGAAGTAATGAAAGGAATAACTAAACAGCAAGGATCTGTTAATTGTCCAAAATCAAACAGAGCTTTAGGGCCTGGATTGAAAATTTTATCTGAAATGAAGAGCTAAATTTGCACAAGAATCACAAAATATTGAGAAAATTCCATGACATGAAAACCACACGTTCTATCCGTAGAAGTAGAAAGCTATTCAAACCTAGTGCAAAGGACATCCTGATGGAGAGAGCCTTGGCATTCTTGGCATTGTGTCCATAGCCTCCCAAAAAGCTGCTCTAGTTCAGCCACTGCATTTAACAGTGTCGTACACAGTTATCAAGCAATGTTCAAGAAATTCTAGTTGCCTGTCCTTCCCTAGAGACATCTGAATAGAAATATCACATTCTCCTTTTCTTAGTTCTTAGGAAATGAACCAAAAAAAGAAGAAAGTTTTACTAAAGGGAAAGAGATGAATTCCTGGCATACCATTAGCAACAGATCTGCAATAAAGCTCGGCTTCTCTTCCTTTGCAGTGATTGCATAGAGTTCGATCAGAACCACTGGATGAAGGAGCAGAGAAGTTAATAAATTATTCGACAACACTTAATATAGCTTTTTCTGAGAAGCACACAATATATCTGTTCAGCTCCTCTCAGAGAGAGAGAGAGAGAGAGGTGTTTCAAGTGATAAAACCAAAATTTGTTTGCAAGACAGCTTGTGGGAGCCTTCGCAGCAGTGTTTTGGACAGCGTAAGGCGACAAGGGTCAATTTCACCGAGGCGACAGGCACGAGGCGAGGTTCGAGCCTTTTTGAAGTGAGGCCCCAATTAATGCCAAAAAATCAAAATATTAACTTGAATATAGAAATAACCAAAATCTCAATAGTATAATAGCAAACATTTCAATTCAAAAACTAAAAGTAGCTTGTCATAGTAGATACTAAAAGTCTAGAACTTGAATGACTCAATAATTCATTAGACAAGCAATACTAAAACTGAAAGAAGAGAGGAGAAAGAAGAAAAAGGAAAGGACAACTGGAGAAGCATGAAGAAAGAAGGAAGAAAGAAGAACTGGAGAAGAATGAAGAAAGAAGGAAAAGAACCTGTAGAGCTGTAAAGAACAAGAGAAGCGTGCGCATTTTTTATTTTTATTTAATGGAAACTCTAATTGTGGGTTCTTTTTATGTTTCATAAAGTGAGGCAGCCCTTTTTAAAAATAAAAATAAAAATACAAAAGGCAACGCCTTTCATCGCCTCAGCACCGCCTCGCCTTAAGTCGCCTTTGGATTAAAAGAGGAATTTCTCTTGTAAGACCTAAAAGGACAAGAAAGACAACAGTGCACCTGATTAGTGCTTTGCATCCAATGCAAGTGAGTTGCTTCTTGGCAAATCTCATTATACCACTGTTTGAAGGTGTCGAAATTGAGATGGATCTTGTGTGACTTCCTTGAAGAAGCTCTCTACTTGCATTCTTCAAAATTGGCTCAAAAATCCTCAGAAGTGGCTGATATAAAACACGGTCGTTAAAACCATGCATGAGCATGCTAACTAAAAAGAAACAGATCGAGCCATACTGACCTTACTAATTTGATTCTCAAGATAGTAATGAGGATCTATAGGTATGTTGTTCTCTAACACGTAAATAGGGTCCTCCGATTTTTCATATGCCTGCTTGTCAAAATATAACCATGATTTGACACAAGCATACAAAATATGGAGATTGTCATCAGATCACTAAATCAGTTAGACGGTTACCTTGGCACCTTTTGCAGCTTTAATGATGACGTAAGGTACTCTATCACCAATATTAGGTGCAGTAGCAGCATCTCGCTGTCAATCAAAACAATGTTCAACGTTTAGGAAATATTCAGATACTGACAACACAACTTAAATATGGTGATCTTAGTCTAACCTTATCTAAAATAGTCGAGTATTAAAAACCAATAAGTTCAGGAAGAGCACAGCCACACCACCAGAATAATATACAGTGCTTTAAAAAAAAAGGAACAAATGCCATGCATAATGGGAACATAATATAAAAGGGAATCTTAACAGATTAGGTTAAACAAATTTCAAACAGCAAAATTATTTGAGCAAGATCCTATAGATCGATCTTCACAGACAAAGGACAACTTATTGAACCATCTTGAAGATATTGAACCAAGACTAGAATGATAATAACTTCCACTCCTTTGAAGAAATATACAAATAAGTTGAGTTTTACCAACCTTGCGCATTCGTTCTGCAAGTTCTACATGTGCCGTTTTCACTTCATAATCATCTCCAGTTTTCGTCAGACCCTATTGAACTTAAGTAGTTAGAAAATGTTAATCTCATAAGTTAAACAATTAAAAAATATTCAAACAAGTAGCAAGAAGTATAGGCTCAATGTTCACCTGAATTAAGAATATTCTCACCTTAGTAATAACCAAAAGAGATAAATCCATGCGGTTCATTAGAAGATCTGAAATAGTATTCTTAACATATTGAACAGCACCAGGAACATCTCTGTCTATTAGTATTTTATGAAGGCACTCTGTTACAAGGTTTTTGACCAGGAGACAATTATCCCTCCGAACAGTTTCAATACCTGTTGAAAATTGGTAAAACTGTAACAATTCATCAACAGAATATGCACCTAAGAATGAATAATTTGAATGGAGTAACAATGATTAAGTTACAGCTAACACATTTTCTTTGCTATTTTTCAAGGACAATGTCATGGATAAAAGGTGATCTTAAAGGGCGAGAGAAGTTCCAATAATATGCCGAAGATGAATAAGTTAGGAAGCGACCCAGCTCACCTTTAGCATCCATTTTGTCATGTTTGTCCGGATTTGTCCATAGAAGGCCAGCATATCTCTTCTTGCTAATTAGCAGGTATGGATAATAAATCTTCTCAAATTCTAGTCTTATTGGCTGAAAACCAATACGCCACCAACAGATTTTGGCAGTAGAGAAGGTTAAAAATAACATCAGTGCAATGATGAGAAGACATGTCAATATCTAAAAATGTTTGAATTCTATATTTAGCAATAAATTCAGCAGAAATCTCAAAAGTTAACAATCTTCCACATAAGAGTACCAGATACCAATAAATTTACAAAAATGAATCAGGTTGAATAAGAAGTTATACTGATACTACTTATCAAAAAAAGTTATACAGACTGAGCAGAGTTTTCTAGTTTTTGATGCTTTTTCTGTTATCCCTCTTCATGATATACCCTAATTACAAATATGATATAAGTATGAAAACCACAAAACCACTTAATGGGCATTATCAGACAGTAATAATTTAACAACTGAATAAACAATATAAATACTTCATGGTAAAGTGGCACACGTTACTGTTTAAAGCAGACTCAGACTTGTTGTAAAAGACGATGAGAACAAAGAAGAACAAGAAATTGCACTGGAGTTATCTATCTGAAAAGGTGTTTGGATGCAACTAAAAGCAAGCGTCCAGATACAACTAAATCTACTGATTTAGAAAAGAGATACAGTTATATATTGCCTATCCACCATGTCCCCATAACCATACCTGCTGTCCAATATAATCTAATTTATCGATGACAGATATTCAGCGGAAAAAGGAAATTTTGTTCTCATCTAATTTATCGATTGTCAACTGGATTCATACAGAAGTAAAAAGAGATTAATTAAGAAGGAGAGAGAGAGAGAGAGAGAAGGTTACACACTTTGATAAATGTCCTGCTAATGTAGTCAGCAGCTTCTCTACCTAATTTCATAGCCTCTTCCACTGTAGTCACACCAAACTGCACCATCACTGAATCTGTATCTCCATATATAACCTAATATTCATGAAAGAAGCACAATTAGAGGAACAACTTTTGATAAAGTTAATAATCTATTGAAGTAAAGGGGAACGCGCCAAACAAGATGTATGCCACGGTATAGAATCTTATAAAACAAGTTTTTTCACATTGAGCATCAAGTAGTCAACAATGCCTAGGATATCGTATTTTGTTTCAAAAATATACGACAAAAAAATGTACTACTAGTCTGTATGCAGGTATTTCCTACTCATTTTAACTCTTCCATCTTCCATCTTCCCTCCATATGTTCCACTGAAGCGCCAAAGGAGCAAATTCCCACTCTTCTTATCTGCTTCGTCATTCTACTAGATGCTCATATTGATGAGTGAGGAAATCTCCTTTTCACCCTTCCGCTCTTCCCACTTCTAAATATCCCTGACCATAAGCAACATTTTTACTATTATAGTAACCCATGCTACCTATATAGAACTTCTATCTCCCGGTTTTACAGGTTTCTCCTAAATTTTAGGTCTCACAGTAATCCTCCTCCGCGTTCCTTACAAATATACACCTCACCCTCCAGAGACCCCACTTCAGGAATCATACTGGGAATGTTGTTGCAGCTAGCTAGAGAATAATTGGCTGGAAAGCATCACATCAGGCGCATCACCACATCATTTCTATTATCCGAAAAGTTGATTCAAGTACCATTGCATTTTTAGAATATCATTCCTCCCTTCTGCCCTATATTTTTTTTTTTTTTTTTTTTTGAAAATGGTAACATTTGTGTATATATATATATTAATCATTAGCACAAAAATGTGCTAAGGATCTTAATTACAAGATGCCAAAAAGGCATAACTAGGGTGAAAGAAAGAAGAAACAAAACCAAAACATACTTCTGCTCTACTTACAGGGACTGCATTATATCTATTATGGGATCCCCATCATTTACAAAACTTTCTTTACACCAAAAATGAAAAAGCAGTATACAATTCATCTTTATCTTCTGTAAAGAACTGCTTTTTTCTTCAAACACCCTGGCATTCCTCTCCCTCCAAACAGTCCACCAGATGCAAGCTGGTATCACTCTCCACCATCTCTTGTTTGTGACAGCATTACCCACTTGATTCCAGCAACTTAGTAGATCAGTTGTGGACTTTGGCATTGTCCACCTAAGCCCCACTATGTTAAGAAACAATTGCCACAGTTGTGAAGTAATTTCACAATGAATAAATAAGTGACTATTATCCTCTGCTTCTTTATTGCACAAGTAACACCTGGAGCTCAGCTGGAATCCCCTTCTCATAAGGTTTTCCTGTGTCAAACATGCCTGTCTTGCCACTAGCCATGAAAAGCAAAGAACTTTAAGAGGCGCTTGAACTTTCCAGATTTGTTTCCATGGCCATTCAGCGTTTACCTGACTGCTACCTGAGAAAAGGAGATAAGCCGAGCTTACAGAGAAAGTCTTCTTCTTATTTCCTTTCCATATCAACTGATCTTCTCTATCTGTAATTCCTTGAAAACTCTCCAAATCCTTCAAAAGTTCAGCCATTCTGTCTATTTCCCAATCATTTAATAATCTCCTGAAATTGAAATTCCAACCCTGTTGGCTCCATATATCTCCTATCTTTGCTGCTGGATTTGATATCAGAACAAATAGGTCAGGATATAAATCTTTAAGTGGACCATGCCCAACCCAATCATCATTCCAGAAGGAAATCTTCATTCCATTTCCAGTTCTAAACCCCACATGCTTGATGAAATAAGGCCACAAAGATCTGATAGACCTCCAATTGCTCACCCCAAAAGATGAATTGACATCTCTAGTGCACCAGCGAGACTCTTCTCCATATTTTTGATAAACAACTTGCCTCCATAAAGCCTGTTCTTCACGATTGTACCTCCACAACCACTTAGTTAAAAGGCTAAGATTCTGATTTCTTAAATTCTTGATGCCCAGACCACCCTGACTCTTATTGTTAAAGATTTCCAGTTGACTAAATGCACGGCCCTGTTCACCTTCTTCCCTTGCCAAATAAAATTTCTTCTAAGGGTGCCCTATATTAGCTACACGTCAAAAAAATTTCTCTAATGTGCATGATCCACAATTCTAGATCTACAAATCCATTCCCTATTAAATCGATACTAAACACGCTGAAATCTCTCGACTTCAATCAGATGGTACCTTTTCACCTCCCAACTTGCTCGCTAATAAAATTCTTAGCAATTTCTCCACCCTCTCTGCCATAGACGCAGATATGACATTAAGGACTATAATAAGCTAAATGCTAAACAAACTAAATCTGATCAGTGTCTTTCCACCCCAATGCCAAGTATTTCTTTTGTCACCCATTTTAGCTCTTTTCGACTCTCAATCACTGGGTTTCATACTGCATAATCCCTGTGTGCCACGCCCAGGAATTCCAGTTAAGTCGTAAAGATCCCCACCTTACAACTGAGAACCTCAATTAAGTGTCTGATGTTATTCACCGCACTCACTGGAGTAGTTTTGTGCTACTTTAGGTTTATCTTCAAACTACAATGTTTGGAACAACAGTAGCATACTTTACGGGTGATGTAGCTGACTCAATGTCTCAACCTCAAAAGTAAACTCATGAGGTGAGGATTGCCCAAAACCAAATAATAAGAACAATCCATACCTCGACCAATGTGGGAATTCTAACCGTGCTTAAAAGGAATTCATAGGAATTTCCTGTCATGTATGATATGGTATCTATGGAATAACTTCCGACAATGTACCTCTGCATTGTGTTCATAGCCCCCAAGTACTGTGAACTTGTCTTCCACAAGCTTTTTTGTGAGCTCAATCATCTGTCTACCTAGGAAGATCAAGCACATTTCAGAAAACAAGTAGTTGAATTAGCTTTTTATACAGCAAAGTTTCAATTGTTGGATGTCCTGTAACAAAATAGCTGGTAAAAGTTGGATTACCATAGCTAGTAACACTTGAAGATATTTCTAAACATGGTAATTGACCAACAGTAGCTCCAGTAAACCCATATACTGAGTTTGCACTGATCTGAAAAATCACAAGACATTAGTAGCTCAATTGCACAGGCTAAAATTCTCTTTAGTCCCAAGGCCGTTACAGTACCTTGAACACAAAGAGCCTATGTCATATATCTGCTAAGAAAAGGTGAAAGCAGATAACACTAACAAAATTGGATATTCACTTCATGCTACAAAATTACCTTCAAAGCCAGCTGACGGCCATCTAAGACAGCTTTGACTAGAGGATCCTTTGCTTCCTGAAACCAAAATATACCGTCACAATTCAATTTCACGGGTTAACTTGAATATTAATCTACTCGCCATCTGTTAGATATGCAGATAGAAAGATTTATATGTAATATAGACTAGTAAAGAAAGTTTGAAGGATTGATGTCCTTGATTATCTCCAAAGCCAGATCTCTAAATCTGGATAAAAATCTCTCCCAATGTATCCACGATTCTCTCAAACATCAGATGGAAACAAATTACAAAGATTGAACACCAAATTGTGATAGCAGTAAACTAACAAGGATCCAAGAAAAAAAAAAATATAAATTATATATAACTTTAGCAAACACCTTCAAATCTGCTTTTGCTCTCTTGCGAGCAGCCAATAGTTCTTCAAGAATCTCCGGAAGTATCCCCTGAAGAAAAACAATTCACACTATCATAATCAAAACAAGAACTCAAATGAAGGAATTACACCAACGGTTATATTTACCTTCTGTAAGTTTGACTTGACAAATGTTTCACCAGAAGGGGTCTTGTTGACATCATCCTCAGGGTGGTCCAGTTTGCGGACCTCTTCAGGAGTTACCTAGACATGAGGGAAGAAAACTGAAACATAGAACTGGAAGCATCGACATCAAGATATTAACGCTAACCGCTTAGTCCTCAGGTCAAAGGAAATATCATGGTCAAAACAAGAACACTTACCAGCGTGCAGTAACATAAATTATATGCCATCATGATTGATGGATATAGAGATGCAAAATCCAATGTTGCAATTGGCTTCTCATAGAAACCAGCTCGGGCCTCCAAAACCTGTGTCCAGATATTTTGACATGAAAAAATACAGAAGACATACAATTAGTATTTTTAACACAACATCAAGGAAAGAAAGGTGTGTGTGATGGTAAGATTTGATATTCCTTCAAACATCTATGTTTAACAAGAGTACTAGGACATATCTGATAATATAAATCTTCGCACAACTCGATGTTTGCACGTGTAAACTTTTCTTTTCAAGGTACAATGTTCAGCTGTTTGTGGTTAAAGACTTGTTTTCTTACCGTCGCACCCTCATATGTTCCTTGCTCTGATCCAGCCTGTTTTACATTTGGTATAACAAGATTCCTTTGCCTTGCCTTCCTTAAAAGTTGAGAGAGTACCTGAAGATAGAGGCTGTTAGTTAAATTTCCACTAGAGGAAATGAAGCAAGTTTAGAACTAACCTTAATGCTTTGCCCTCTTGCAAGAAGAAAAGATATAGGAACACCGGTGACTCGAGCCATCTCCACGTAGTTATAAATGAACATCAATTTATCCAAAAGCCGTTGTGGGAGATAAGCATCCTGCAATGGAACTAATAAATTCAATTTTCTTGTTGAGTGAGACTGAAAATTCACATCAGCAAATTACAATCCCCTCAGAACTCATCTAGAGTTCCCAATCACTAGATTCTATAAACCATTGGGGAAAGCTACATGTTGGTCATTATAAACTTGAAAAGAAATGCATTATGTCAAACTATTAGGATAACAGAAAAGAGGTGTATCAGTATTTGGCATATCTTGACCAAACAATACTTCTGTCTATTACACAACCAACCCCACCACACCCCCAAAAGATGTGCTTTGTGAAAAATTCATGCACAGCACTACCCTACCTATATATGCCGAACGATAAATATATCATAATTTTTTGGTAGGCTAACGGAGAATATTTCTAACATTTAAAAGAATCCCAAGACAAAGGAGTTAATCTGCTCAAAATTCCTTAAAATATCAGAACAGGAATCCTTCTTTTAGGATAATTAACATGAGCTCATAACAGTTTTATGTCAGAGCTACTTCCTGGGGCTCCCATAAAATTTGTTTCTAACATGCTAGAAGGATATGCTGGATTAAAATACACAAACTGGATGCTTCTAAACTGTGCAAAGGAGGTTGACAGATTCTCCACTGAGCAATTTGCATTGACAACCTTAAATTTTCTGATCAATGGAACATTGTTAACCAACTGGAATCTTCATTTAAGGTATTTAGACGCCATTCTTAAGGCCATAGCAAATAACATAATGGGAACATATGACAGCGATACTAAATAATAAGAGACAAGAAGTAGGACTATTAGTTCCCAAAATATATAAGGCATATGTGTGTATTCTATAAGCTGCAATGGCGTTTTAACTATGGAAAATAAACTGTGGCTATGACTGCAAAATTATAATGGTTGAGGACCTCACTATTTCGGAGACCTCTTCTGCTACAAATTTGAAGATAACCCAGGAGGATATAGGCATGCCAGAGTTACTTGCAGGAACACATTACTGATATTTAATCTTCCAGGAAAGTTCAGCTGAAGATTGCAGCGCAACACACAGTTGCAAAAATTTAGACATATCTCTATTTTACATGGTCATCATGGGCTAAGAAACATAAAAGAAAAATAAAAAAGTAAACATATAATAATGGTCTAATCAAAAGCTTCCACATGGGTCAATGGGTGGGGAAGCCCTGGAGCAGGCTATGTCCCAATGTGCCAACTTTCTTATGCTTTGAGATATCTACAAGTTCTTCCCTTGTTAGTGGTAGGCTCAACGTGTGTGTCATTAACTGTACTAAAGCTTGTGAGTTCACATCACAAGTTACTTTATGTGGCAACTCTAAGGAGTAACAACCATTATTCTTCAAAGAGCTCTCCCACAGATAGTGCACGCGAACAAGATTTTCATGGAATTACGATCCCAGAGGGCTAAAACCCTCAATTTGTGTGCTGTGGCATTTCACATCACTTCACTGGGTGTTCTGTACATGGGTGTTTGTAACAAAGTGTGGCAATACAACTTATGGTTCATGTAGATCTCCACTTGTCATTGATTAAACTATAAACAAGAAGCCAACAGACTCCAAAGATGCCCCAAGTTGATCTTGATTATACTACCTGATTTTGTGGCATGAAGATACTCATTAAGGTCTGAAATCAGAGATTCAAAGAGTTGTGCTTGTTGAAGAAGCTTAGAAGCAGTCGCATAAGAATGTCTGTAGGTCTACTTTGCACTTGCTTTCTCTTGTGAGAAAGTGGACAACCATTCTTCCATGCAGTCATGCCCCCGTTTCACCCTTTGTGTCACTTCATAAAGGGAATATTTCTCCAGTCTTACGAAGGTATACAGCATACACTAAGTTTATGCTCCCGAATTTACATTCTTAGTCGGCTGATATATGAGTCAAACATAGATACAGCAATAACTGGAGTAGCCAAGGCCCTTTACGAGCAATCTCGGAAGCCTATTAAGTTTTTTTGCACATTATTTCAAGAGAGTCCATTTGCACATGTAACCACTTTGAGTAATTATAGTCTCTTTATAAGTCACTTAGTAATAATATGGACTGACCGATACAACTTGAGAACGATCATAGAGTGTCTCCATGATGAAATGATTTGGTTTCTTTCCATGCAAATATCATTAGAGGGGATGCTACGCTGAAATGTGCCGCTATAAGCATTAAAAAGCTTTAAATAAAGTTTGTTGGACCAAAATTTTATGTGTATATCACCTATCTAAATGAAACTGTATGCACGTCTGAATTCATAAAATTCTTAAAGAACTAATTATTCTACAAATTAAGCTACACTCAGCTTACTATAACTCCAATTGAAGAATGTCTTTCTATTAGAATAAAAGTTGCACACCTTTAGACAATATACAGCAAGCCGCCTCCTAGTTTCTGAGTTCCCATTTTGAAGATCTGATATAATTGAATGATGGACATCTTCTTTCTGCAGGCGAATAGTAGTATTAGGGGGAAATTACTTGCTTAAACAAGTCAAGTATATTCCATAAGAACAAAAGGATCGGGAAACACGACAAATAAACAGATTATGTACATAAAAGAACATAAATGATAAAACAAATAAAGCAATAAAAGACCCTTCAGCACAATTTTCAGGTTGCACACATTCCAATGCATGATGTTACTACGAATTCAAACAATAGATTAAGATGCCTTCCTTTCTAACCCACCAGAAAGGGGGGGAAACTGAAATTAAAAAATTTACAAGGAATAAAATCTTGTCAAAATAGCTTTACAAGAAAAATTAAAAAACAAAAATAATAGTGCACTAGTACTAAAGAGACTTAAAAATAAGGCATTAGAGCTAGATAGAGAGGTCAGATGATATCCAATAAAATGAACATGCAGAATTCTTAGATACTATGTGCTCTCCAGTCTCTGCATAAATTTGAATTGAACATCAAATAATTTGGTTTAATATATTACCTGGCTGGATTTTGCTTTTTATGAAGCTTCAAGGGAGCAGAATTTACACAGCATTAACTCTACTTCTAAAACACGTTCGCTTCACAGATATGTTAAGAGTCTAGAAATATATCAAAGTAGTTGGTTACTCGATGAGATTCTATGAGAAAGAATGTAAGTGTGGGCTACTTTTTTCTTGTAAGTCCATATCACTAATGGTGCACCTACTAGGTATCGGCACTCAATAGGGGTATCATATCTGATTATGACAGGAACGAAAAGTTAGTTTCCTGTACAAATCTATTTACAAAAGGTACATGGTTGTGTGCAGATATAAGAGTATGTAACAAGAAACTATAGATAGATGAGAAAAAGTCTAACCTGCTCATTAAGAAAATGCGCTGAGACAGAATTCAGTGAGTAAGAACTTAGTTTATAATCCCTCTGCACAGCCTGCAAAACAAGAGAATAACAGGTTTGCCGACATTTTTAATTCATTTTCCTGAGCAAAGTTCTCCCCTACAGCAATTAGAACAGGTTACGGATACAGATGTAGTGAACAAAACCTGAAGCAAATCAAATTGAACTCTCCCTTCTATAGTAATTTCTTTACTTTCCCTTGTCCCCTGCTGTCTGCAACATAAACATGCATATATCAGTCCACAGCTCCACAAGTTTTTTGATAAAGTCTAGGCTTATACAGCAAAATTCAATTACATATACTTGTCAGCATTAGGAGTATCTTCTTATAGATTATAGTGATCAACAAACAATTACATGACGAAAAATCTTTGAGTTTCAGAAGAGCCCTAGGATATTTGCTTTCTTCATGATCACAAACAATTAGAAGATAAAATGCTCTAGAAGGCAAATGTGAGAGATCCCAATAACTCCATGGGTAATATTATTTGGAGAGACAAAAGGTTCTGAGAAGCTACAGCTAAATGGAAACCGTAATAGGTTAGTTTACAATCTCCATATTTCCCAGACCCAGGTAGTGACGGAATAACAAATACTCCCTCTGTTTCAATTTATGTTAACCAATTTGATTGCACACGGAGTTTGAGAAAGAAATGAAGACATTTGAAACGTGCGGTGTTACACATAGCATAACATTTTGTGTGGCTATAAAACTTTTGAAACTTGTGGTCTTAAACATGCCATAACATTTGTTTGGCTGTAAAAGCTTCTCATCAAGGGTAACATTGGAGGTTTAAGTTCAATTCTTTCCAAATTTAGAAAGGGGTCATTCTTTTTGGAATGGACTAAAAAGGAAATAGGTTCTAGAATGGAAGGAAAAATATGCAAACTTAACAGATCAATGTTAGATAAAGATATAGTCAACAGACACCAAGTAAAAAGAATATAGTGATAATAACTTTACCCACAAAGTACATACCTAAAATAGTTTTAGCAGACAGAATAAACAAAAGAAAAGATATAATATGTTGAGTTCAAGATGTTTTTTGTGCCTGGAAGAAGCTGAAACAAATAGCTGGTGACCTTTTGAAGAACTGGAGAAACGCAGGTGGCAGGAACAGACATAAGAAATGGTGGAGTACAGTCCCTCCCTGTATTTGGTGGACTGTTTGGAGAGAAAGAAATGCTAGGTGTTTTGGAAATAGATGCACTACAATCCAGAAGCTTAAAATGAATTGTATTTTGTCTCTTCGCTTCTGGTGTAAAGAAGCTTTTGTAGATGATGCAGAAACGTTATTAGACTTTTTTGATTCCTTGTAAGAATACACAAGTTAGTCTTATGGTTCTTGTAAATACTGCTGCCAATACCAAGTTGGTATTGATGAATACAAATGTTACCTTTATCAAAAAAAAAAAAAAACAAAGATATAATATGACCTTGAAGAGAAGGTTGTATCTTTCACACGAACCCTGCTGTTTCTGATGCGTCCAAGCACAGGAAATTCTGGGATCCCTAAGACTTCAGCTCTCTGAAATGAATATACAATACCTTCAGTAGATCAGCAATACAGATGGAAAAACAACGCTCGACTTAGCATTTTCTTTTTCGCTAGGAAAAAGAACAAGTTTTTCCACTTCAGTTCAACCATCAGCCTCACAGTTAAACCGCTAGTTATCATGTCAGGTTTTAATTAACGTAGCCCTCATCGTTTACTCCATTAAATAGTTAGAAATTACTCCCTTTTGACAATTACATTAACTAAGACAGTGTTAAATTTGTGCAGAACATCTTAATTCACTTCAGATCTTATCTAAAACATAAGAAGCTCATTACCCGGATGAGATATGGCAAATCAAAGTTGCAGATGTTATATCCAATTATGATATCAGGGTCCACTTCACGTATAAAGTCCTGCAAGTTGAAAGATTTAAACGAAAAAGTAAATTGGTTACTTGCAAAAGTAATTTTCTGGTACTCTTCTTATGATAACTTGTTTTCATTTTCAAACAAGTGTTCTGGGACAGTTTCATGCAATCATGCAAACTAAAATATGAGAGACTGAAATGACATATCCAAACACCTTATGTTCAAAATAAGTCTGAGAAAATCCCACCACCAAGATTCACATGGCAAGTAAGGTAAGTGTAAATAGCCCATGAAATTCTTTATATTTGTAATATTTCATTTGGCCACATAACATGTGTTAAAACTTACAGCTTCTTCACTCTTCTGCATGTTCATTCCTGAGCGGAAAGCTATACGGGTGGGAAGTAACGGAACACCACACGCTAACAGGTTCGACGGATGAATACTCCCATCATATGGAACCAAATAGAAGAACCAACTGTCCATGCAAAGTTGACTCCCCTATCCCTCACAGCCCACCCCACAAAAAGGAAGATAAAAGAGATGGAAGAAAAGTGCCAATTAATATATTAAAGAAAGATTACCCTCCATGCCAGAAATACTTCTTTTTCTGTATCAAATGACATAACATCCACCCCAACTATAGGTGAGCATGACTTAAGGGTCATCACATTCCGAATAAGTGGCTGATCCTGTCCCTGCAAGGTAACTAGATTTGCCACCTAGAATGATGTTATCATCTTGTCAGCTCCATAAAAGTATACAATTTAGATATAAATTCCAGATATATAGAATAAATTGGGACTTAACCTGAATAACAGGGTCGTGTGTAGGCTCAGGAAAGTGGCCTTTTCGACCAGCACATTCAATATCGAAACTCAATATGCGAAAGGGAGCCATCTTTGAAAATTCTCCTTCTGGAGAATGGCTGATCAAGTCAGAATAGCTAAAAGTAAATGTTAAGGAAGTTCAGGGTGATGGTTTCCTTATTAATAGAACACAATGCACCCTTTAGATCGTATATTCTGACATGCATTAGGATACAGGCAATCAAACTCTAATTGACAATAGGAGAGACTCCTTGCCGCTTTCTTATATTTTCCAACTGGAACTTCAATCCAGTTTCCACCGACAATGTTGCAGTCAATCATGAAGCGAAGAGCAAAAAGAACATTACTTTCATAGGTCATAAAGCTCTTCATACCAAGCCCATCAATTTGAATGCCTCTATCAAGAATACCTGATACATTTTACATTTCAATCAAGTGGAAAAAGAAGTAAAAAGGATTGGTAATAGAATCAATTCCATAAAATCAATCAGATTAAACAATCATTAAAAAGAGTCATATTATATTGCAACTTCAGTGCATACAATGACGTAGAAGGAAACAAACCCAACTTCTACCAGCAGTTATTTTTCTCTACATTTTCAGCTAATGAACTTCAGTGAGAGTATTCAGGAGCAATTTCACAGGCAGCATAAGATGCAAGAACATTATTTTCAACTATGGCTCAATGTGAAGTACTAGACAGAGTTATCATGGCAAAGAGTAGACAAGATTGGTAAGCAAAATGCCATATTAAATGTATCAATTACCACAAGCTCAAAAAGAAATTGGGGCGAATGATATGGTTAATGTACCACAACATATTACTGGGACTGCAATTGCAGAACCTCTTTTTAAAAACTTTTTGGGATAATTGCCAAGGACTATCTAAGAACTCCTTTGGTGCTGAACTAGATATAAATGAAAAATGAATTGAGAATGATTCGGGGAAACATTTCACCTGTGCTGGGTGGTAGTGAAGGAACGGAAGCAAAAATTGAGCGCTAAACTGCAGCTGTTTGCAGTTTGAAACGTGGATGTCTTAGCCCGTTAGTCTCTGCTGTACTATGCATATATTTAGTTGACGTGTTTGATACAAAATTGAGCAGAATTTGTGACTGGGAAAAATACTTTTGAACGATCCAGCACTGTCCTACTCTTTATTTTACTATCACTAAAACGTTTTTCATATATATGTGTGTCACAAGCACAAAGCAAAGAACAAAGAATAAATCAGAAAAATACACGTGTATCAGAAAGAAACAGTATAAATAAATAAAAATTGGAGGGCGGAAGAAACCACAAGACATACCGCGACAACTGGCAACCATTGTTGGCAAGGCCACTACAATCTTAAGAAAAGGCTGAGAAGCTTGCTTTTGGTAATACATAATGCTTCTTTTCTGAACTACTTCGATGCGACGGACAAACTTAGGGACATTGCTGTTCCTATTCGCTTCTCTCATTCTACCCTGCAGCAGCAACAAGAATGATAAAGCAAATGCAGAATTTGCCAATAATATACCAAACTGGTGAAAAAATTCAATCACAGCAACTTATACAAACGAGCTGGGAAACATACCTCAAGAATTTGGTGAAAACGGGAGATATCATCAGGGCCCATTCCAGCAGGGCAGCTGATATAGAAATATGGTTCAAATCCGTGTACATGACAACAAACACTATTTCCTGACCAGCATATAAACAGACATGTCTTAGTAAATGGAAAACAAGCTACGTCATCCTCAATAAAAACATTATTTGATGGATTCAAGCTGTAGTGTTCCTTCTGAACTCAACTCCTCACTGTAGCTACATGACTCAATAAAATGGTATGAAAATATTATTTTGAGTTGCTTTTAACATAAGATCACAAATTCCTAATCACATTTGTCACTAGTGAAGAATCGAAAAAGATTGCCATGTTAGAAATCAGCTTCCTATCGCAAGGACAGCCTAATTAAGTTTTTCTTTTGATTTCTAACATCTAGTGTAATATGATAGTTTGAAATTTTTCTTTTTTTTGAATGGTAGTATGATAGTTTGAAAATTACTAAAAGCAGAAGCTATAACTTCTTTTAGAAGAAAATGGCACAAGCAATTTTTAAAGGAAATGGAGAAATACTACAACTGGAAAAATCCACAAAGATGCAACATAAGCTCATATTAGTTACCTATATATTAATACTGTCAAGAGACAATCTATGCATAAAAGTATACTTGCTACAGGCGTGCCTCGCTAGGCTTGCAGCCCTTAGAACACTTTAATTGTAAAACAACCAAATCCTATTTAATGATGTGCATTTATACGTAAAGGGGATTATTACTCCATATTATTTGACACGCCAGGGTCAAATCTATTGTCCAGATCAATAGCAGAATATCCACTATACAACAACAGAAATTGCACATGTATGTGACAACAATGAATTACGCATTGAGAACCTTCCTTGGTGATCCCAAAGATTCTTAAAATGACAACTGGACCAGAAACATTATGCATGTGGCGACAATGAATTAAGCACTGACAAACCTTCCTTGGTGACCCCAAAGATTCTTAAAATGGCAGCAGGGCCAGAAGAACTAGGCAGCAATTCTTTATGGCTCTCTCCAATAATGTAGTCAATTTCCAACTGCTGAAACGCTGAGAAAAGACCACAAATTTCAGCATTACTTTCAGAATGAGATATCATGAAAGCCAAAAACTCATTAAAACTTCCAGACCTATTATTTCCTCTGAAATATTATATAGATCTAGGTGAATATCATGCCCTCAGCTAACCATATAAACTTGCTTAATAAGATTCTACATGACTAAACTCAATTCTGAGTGATCCAAACGTAGCTTCTTTTCTTCTTATTGCATTCAAAAAATCCTGTTGTTTTAGATTTTTGTTATTAAAAGTAGAAAAGATCTTGTCAAACAATGAAAATGAAAACTTTTTGAATCACATTTCTTAGTTGAGTTAGTATAGAACAGTTAATTTACAAGAGTCGAATCAAGGAAAGTACAAAAGTACAGAAGTTCATAGTTTAAAGAAAAAAGGAAAACAACTAAGTCTTTGAACTCAAATTTAAAATAATGAGTCTTCAAACCCCCTACTTGAACAACTTTTTTAAGAGGGCCCTATTTGAACAACTTTTTATTATCCATTTGAATCATTACTAAACTAAATAGCTTCCTCACACACAAGGCGGAAGTAGCCTATTGAGTATGGATTCATTTGAACCCAGTGTTTTCGACACAAAAAGTGAGTGTCAAAGTTCATCACAATTTGACGAATATTATACCTGAAGTTTTGAACACATAACTTTAGCAGTAGAAGGAGTTCAGTGCTAAGAACCTTAAATGTTGAACCTATGAAATTTAAAACTTGGATTTGCCTATGCTACTATAAACACTTAGGAGCCGTGTGGCCACAAAAAAGTTCCACTTTTTCAAAAAAAAAAAAAAAAAAAAAAACTTCACAACATTGTTTGGTTATACACTCTTGAAGATGGGTTTTTGAAAAGCCACAAAGGATCACTTTTTTGATGAAAAAAAAAATTCGCACTCAAAAAACTTCAACTTTTCTTTTCAAGTGAAATGATGAAGAAGCACAACTTGAACTTCTAAACCTACTGTATTATTTCTAACTCGAACTTCAAAAAACTCTTTTTTTTAAGTTTCAACCAAATTTATATCCCAACGCCTGCTTAAACTAGCTTAGCTTAACTACTTCCAATCATTTTATCAAAATATCCAGAACAGACTAAATCTAACAGTAAAAACCCTAATTTAGAGAGCATAAGCAAATGTAGCTTTTCGACAACTACACGAGCTAGCTCACTCATTACTTTCAATTCAAACTATATATACTTCAAATTCTCAAATATACATAACTATATCAAAGCACAAACCTATCAAATTATCAAAATTAACTCAAAATGAAGAGTAATTATTTTGTTAAATTAAAGTGTTCTCACAAATGCTTTGGGACTGAGATATATCCAAACGACAACTTGAACTAGTTTAGCTTAACTACTTCCAAAGTCTTTATGATAATATCTGAAACATATCAAAACTCAACAGTAAAAGCCCTAATTTAGAGAGCCTACGCAAATGTAGCTTTCGACAACTACACGAGCTCACTCGTTCATTACTTTCGATTGAAACTATATATACTTCAAATTCACAAATTTAATCAAAATAACTAATTATTTTGTTAAATTAAAGTGTTCTTACAAATGCTTTGGGACTGAGATAGGTAAGCTTGAGAAAGTTGAGGTCTTTTCCATTTTTGAAGCCGGTCGTTTATTGCGTTGCGCTCTTCGAGTTCGCGAAGGACTTGTGAATCTTCCTCGTACTGAAGTAATGTTTCTTCGAGGAAAACATCTTCATCTAGGTCTTCTTCTTCCATCGCGGCATGGTGTTTTGGCTGTGGTGACGGTGTTGCCGCCGTTTGTGCCGCCGATCGCTTCCGTGAGCTGCCGTTGTTCATGGTGGTGAGGGGGTGGGGTGGGGTGGGGTAGAGAGGGTTTTGGGAAATGGCGCAATTGTGTGTATAAATTCCCGCCAGTTCACTTCACTGGGTATTTATTAAAGAAGTGGATTGTACTTTTGGTACCTAAAGTTTCATTTGAATGTCGATGTAGTCCCTGAATATCATTAAAGTTGAACTTGATAATTTGTTTTAGTCCTCGGAATTTTGAGAAATGCTAATTGCAACCTTTGTCTAAAGACGTCGTTTTTAAAAATGGACTTTATAGTTGGTTATTTTATAAAGAGGGCCAGTGGCGTACGGTTTGAAATTAGGTGGATGATGTATCTATCCCTCTATCCTTCTCGAATTAAATATAAGGCTTTTGTTTGTGATGGAATTCGAAACTTATGACATGCGCTTAACTCACACATTACAAATTAAGCTCTTATTTCTAAATCAAAGTATGGAGCTAAATTTGAAATTAAGTACAATTATTGTGCTAAAAAAAGGTAAAATAGGAAATAAACGTATAAGTGGATGGAAGACAAAAAGAAAAAATCTTTACACGTAACAAAGAAAGAAAGAAAGAAAATGAATATGTAGAGACTTTGCTCAAGTGAACCTTCTCTAGTGATGCTAATGGAGGATGTGCCAACAAAGCAGTAGATAGAATACTATTAGCATATGTCTTAAAAGAAAAGTGAATCAAGTGATAACGAGAAAAGCAGATAGATGTTTTTGGACCTGAATCTCGTTAAAAAGCGGTACTAGTAGAAAATTGATGTCATGAAAGTTAAAGTACTATTCATTCATACAGAACAAATGTGTCCGTGTAGGGTGCATGCGACAAGTTTAGACCTATAACCTAACTATTTTCTAGACTATGTTAAAAAAATGCTCTCTTTACTCCTCATGTATAATTTTACTTTGTTTTTGTCGTTTGATTTGAAATTTATTTACGTTTCTGATCCTTTTATCCTGTTTCACTTTTTGCTTTGCATGTATGGCTTGCAATTTCAACTATTTGCACCCAGGCGTAACAATTAAATGGTCAATGAGGTAAAGAACCAGTTTGGCCAAATGTAAGAGGCTGATGGCCTAAATTGATGTATTTAAAATGGCTAGGGAGTAACTGAAAGTTTAGACCCCTCACTCGGAAGTAAATATGCAAACTACTAACGCTTTAGCGAAATGAAGTCACATTTGCACATGAAATTCGGTTTTAACTCATTTAATAAATATTACAACAATTACATCTCAATCCCAAGCTAGTTGACGTTTACTGTATAAATCCTCACTATCATTTCACTCAAGAATAAAGCCCCAAAAATAGTGTTTATTAGCCAACTAACCTAAAGTGACGTCCTTTAAAACAAACCTTAGTGAATGAAAATTGAAAAATGTATCAGCAAAACCTAGCTCAACCAATGAAGTGTCTTCTGTTTGCTTGTTCAAGAAGCAAAAATCATGGGTTTCATGATTTTCATCCCTCACGTCACATTATCACCTGGTTGTAGTTAGTTGCCTCCCTCACTTGTCCCATCATCAGCTGCTGGTTCAGCAGTACTTTCCTCACTCTTCTCCTCCACTTCGTTTTCCTCCTCTTTAGGCTCCACTGTCTCTGGCTTAGCCGGCCCTGGGCCAGCTGACACCTTCACCATTGAAGGACGTAATAGTCTGTCTCCAAGTTTGAAACCTTTGCGATATTCTTCAATCACAACACCTTCTTCAAATTCTGAGGAATCCTCACGCATTATAGCTTCATGCAGCTGACCATGGGGAGACCAGTTAATATTAAGTAGACACTGGTATCACAATTTGATCTTTTGGCATAACACTACTAAAAAAGATAAGGTTTTCGCAACATTACAATAACAAGGTGTGATGCAAAATTCAATAATAAAAATATTTACTTGACCAAAAAGGTGTAATGCAAACAGGTATCAGTGTTAGATCATTATACAAGTCGAAGGAAAGGAATTCTTGTTTGACTCCCTTCATGATAGAAAACAATAAATCTATCCACTGTCAACTCACCGAGTTGGCTCAAAATAGTGCTGATTGAGCTTAAAATCAGGTCGAGGTCTTCCTAAAACCCGAATAGATGTTATACAGCTTTTGAAAAAGTTCATCAATCATTCGACTGAATTTTGAGCCAACTCGGGATCTGGCCTGCATTAAAGCCAGTGATCAAATAGAAGAATCACTACATGAACAACAGAAGAGGACAGCTCAAACTGCAACTTTGTTTTCTCTGAACAATACAACCTATATGTAACTACCTATTCAAACAAACACCACACTGCAAGGAGAGACAGAGGCTTAAAATATCCAAGTATCTGTGCATGTATGTGCCCATACATCTATTATAGCAAATAGATTCATGGATTTAAAAAGCTTTTTTTTTCCTCTAAAAAAGTATGGGTTTAAGAAACTTACCAACGGGTCAAAAGGCTTCCCAACTGTCTCCACAGTCTCAACACGAAGAGATCCAAGGATTTCCACAAATTGTTTAGAGATGCTCTGATAACTATTATTAATTTTCTCCTCTCCCTCTGTTGCAACCTTGATTTGCATTTTCGCTCTCTCGAAATTGTCCAGAACAGACAAAAGTTTCTCGACAACTTCCCCTTGTGCATTTGTCACAAGAGAAAGTCTTTCTCTCTCTGTTCTCTTACGGAAATTGTCAAAGTCGGCACTGATTCTGAGAACACGTTCCCTCTCGCTTGACAGTTCTTCAGTCAATGAGGCTACCTTTCTCTGAAGTGCAACTTTCTCATCTTCCATGGACTTGAGGGAAGTTTCTATCTCCGCAATTTTTGAATCATCATTATTTGCTAAAGCATCTCTGTACAACTGCAGTGAAGTTGCAACGACTGACGCAGTTTCCTCCGCCGATTCGCTGTCACTCTCATCCGAAGCATCTTCAGTAGCATCACCATCTACATTCTCCTGTTCAATGGTAAGGAAATACACATTAATTTCTTTCCACTGTCAATAAGGGGGCAGACCATTGAAATACTTAGAAATTAGTGTCGAGTTCTAAGTTAAAAAGGGTGAACCACAACAGCACTAATCAGCACTTAGAAATTAGTGTGCAGAGTTCTAAGTTAAAAAGGGTGAACCACAACAGCACTAATCAGCATATTTAACAGGTTACATGCTCATAAAAGGATATAGAAGGGTGAACCACAACAGCACTAATCACCTCCACATAGATATGCTTGCTATACGGAAAAAGAAATACATCTAAAGAATCCCAGTGTATGATGGAAGAAAACTACTGTGTTTAATCACTCTGTCTAAGGCAAGGAATACCCAAGAAGGAAAGGGGCTACAGGCCAATATGAATTGCCAAATACACTCTTAATGAACTTTGCCTATGCGAGCTTCAGGTAGCCGGTAAACCTAATAGCATGGGGGATTGGGGTAGATAACCAATCAACGTCAACCGTTGTAATAATCCTGGCACAAAATTACACATAATTTAAATAGCCTGATTTTTCTTTGTTTCGGTGGTTCAAACGCTAGACTTTGTTGACTCTATTGTACCATTCGCAACAGATTCCCCTATCTTTGCTCCATAGAAATCCAAGGTCTTCTTTTTGCTTTTTCGTTATCGATAGAAATTCAAGGTCTTCTTCTACTCATGCTTTCAAAGAAGCTACTTAAGCATATTATTGAGTGAATTATATGCTGGGGAGATGTTTGATGATCAACCCCTTTGCCTACAAATCACTAAGCTTCACAGCTATGAGAGAGCACCCTGTATCAATGTCAATCTTAGGGATGATCAGTACCGACTCTCTGACTCCTTACAAAGCTTCAAAGCCAAAAATTCACTCCACTATGTTGGTTTCTGAACAATCAGGTATTGACATAGTTATTAGAGCCCACTTCATTTCCAATATTTAGGCCTTCCTTTTGATAAGCGTAACAAAAAAACACAGACTTAACACTTCAAACATCAACAATGACATAGCCCACAAATCTTTTCCTTTGTGCAATTGATTTGGGCTCTTTTTGACTTCATAAATGACAATTACCTCGAAGGTTCTTCTTTCTGCCATGAAATAGGTCTTCCAAGGTAATGCACCCACAATTATTCAATCATTTATCTTTCACGTACAATTGCTTAAATCCTAATCCACAATTCCATACTTGAGGTGAAAGTTATATCAAGTTCAACAAAATGCCTCTTTACATCACAGATAAATTATAAAATGTTACTTTTCATGTTTGTTTAAGCCATTAATAGTATTAAAAAATTTATATGTCTGCTTTCGAACCTTTTCAACTGAATGACTCAAAAGACATACATATGTATTTTGCTTATGTCTCATATGCAATTAAGATCTAACTGTATTATTTTTCGAACATGCACCATTTGGGGATAGGAGTTTAAGCTTCTTGCTTGAAATTCCATCTATATGCAGCCTTCGGTAAATGATATGACATTCTCTAATTGCAGAAAGGTTATGGATGAATAGCTACGAGCAACAGGGTCCTCCAAAAGGGCTGGATACCAGTAGGAGATAATGAGCTCCGTTAATGGGAGTGAAGGGTGCAAGGGTTCCTTTTAGCTATGAAATTGAAAAGGAGGATAGGTGGTAATCCAATTTCTGCCATTCCAAGGAAGGCAGGTCACACTGACAAGCCAAAGAGTGACGAAGAGGCAAGATCTTTTCTTTTTCCTTTTTGTAGCATCCATAGGTGTGGACTAGTGGTGATGGTGTGGGTGTAAAACCTTGGAGACAAGGGTTCAAATTTAAATTCCAGCTGAGACAAAAACAAAGAAAGCAAGGGAGTAGGTTATTTTCTCACATCCATTTAAGCAGCGGTGGGTAGAGTTAACCCGCACATGCGTTAGTGGGTAGCGTTACCCAGTACATGTGTGTGGTGGTACCAAGTGAAAGATTCGAGGTGTGCAAAAGCTGGATCCAGACACCAATATTTATTTTTTATTAAGTGGATTAAAGAGGTAAAGATTATGCATTACACAGTGGATGAAATATAAGGGGCTAGATTTTAGAGACAAAAACACTAGGTAATTTTCTTCCATCTGTCTAAGTCCTCATGGACAGAGTTATTACCCGATACCTGTACTAGTGGGAGATAACAAATACCAGGTGGAATAGTTGCAAATTGGTGTGAACATAAAGGGGAGAGTTCACAATTGGATGAAATCAAATGGGCTAGATTTTAGAGACAAAAACACTAGGTAATTTTCTTCCATCTGTCTAAGCCTTAATGGACACAGTTACTCGACATATAACCAGTGGAATAATCGCAAATTGGACGGGACATCACCATTCTTAAGAAAGATCCTTTTTTTCCATGTAGATACAATACAAACTTAAGTAGAACACAACTGAATATAAAATGTACTAGGATAAAAGTGTTGTACCTCGTGTTGAGATTCTTGTACCTCCTCCGATTCCTCAGTCTCAGTTTGAGCAGCAGTCTCAGTGGCATCCCCATTTGAAGCATATACTAAAAACTTCTCAGCCGACCGATATGACAATTGAACAATTGGGTGAATTGGACAGAGTCTTAGTGGGAGTACTTGAATTTGGTGTTGTGTTCTTCTTCTGGAGGAGGATAAGAAAGTGATGCAATTGGGTTTCACGGCGGAGTAAGTGGTGGTTGATAGTGATGGTGGTGGTGGTCTTAAGGTGGTAGTAGGTGTTGTGGTGGTGGCCATTATTTTGTATTGGTTAACAGTGGAAAATGGTGAGGAGAAGAATGAAGATAATACACCAGATAGATAGGCTCAAGGGTTTTAGTTCTATTTTGTGAACATCCCCACAACTAAATATTTCTACTTCATTGTGGCTAAAAGAAAACAATTTAATGTGTTGCTACTTATTTTTTTCTAGAATGTTCCTTATAAAAAGTAAATTTAACTCTTCATATAAAATCTAATCGACCTTCTCCACAAAATTAAATTTTCTACCAAATCTTTTTTTCAACTGAGATCTTTCAAATATTTCTTGGGTACTTACTATTGTCAATATTTAATCTTCTATAACAAAATAACATGTCACTCTATATATTATATTATTTTGTTCGCATTTTAATGAATTTGAAATATTACAACAACACTACCAACAACAAAATACTTACAGCTTGTTTGGATGGTTGTAACCCATGGTATGGTATTGTATTGTTACCATGGGTACGACGTTTGTTTTGGTTGTTTCTTTAATTAATATTGTATGGTATTGTTAAATTCATGGTTATGTAACCATGAAAACTGTCACTTTATGTAGCGACCGATTTGGTGGGATCGCGTCGTTACCTATTTTTCTTACCCATCATCCTTTCACTTATTATTTAATATTCTCATTTTACTCTTTACCTTATTTTCAATTATTAAACCACGGTAAACAATACAGTCTATCCAAACATTGTACAACACAATACGAGACAGTATCATACGATACAATATAATACAATACATTATGAAACGATGGGTAACAACCATCCAAACTGAGTGTTAGTGTTATTCTACTAGTTGAATTTGAGAAGGTGAGATATACCCACACCTTACCACTACCTTAAAAAACTGTGTAAAGTCTGCTTCCGTTAAACATTCGCACAAAGCATTTTAGGAAAAAAGTATTAAAAAGAGATAATGATCTAAAAACCTCATAAACTATCACCCATTTTTAAGTTTCCTATTTAATTTATGGGGTGGTTACATTACCCACCCTAAACTATCTTCTTTTTTTTATAACTAACTGAGTTTTATTACCAAATAGTCATTACAGCTCAATAGAAAGAAACTAAGTATGCAGTCTGGACATCCCCCAGACCGCCTAACTAACATAACTACCATTCATACCATATTTCCTACACTATCCTAACCTATATGAGCATATATTATCAAAGTAACCAGGGATTAGGGATAGTAGTCTAACAGGCCTAGTGCAGCTTGCAACTTATACTTTTTAGCCCCTCTACAGTGGACACTTTGGATAATTTCTCTAACTTTAACAGTTGGGTATTTCTTCTTATTTTGAAAAACTCTTGTATTTCTTTCATTCCATACATGGTAGACATTAGTTGTTAAGGTTATTCTATATATCTCAGCTTTTGCATTCTTCCCATTTGCATTCTGCATTGCCCACTCCAGTTCCTCTCTCCATGATATACACCGCTTCTGAATACCCTGCCATTAAAGTAGCCTGTTCAGATGTTGCTTGCATACCCACATAGGAAAACAGATGCTCTTGTGTTTCACTCCCAGATTCACATAGTAGGTAGGTATCATCATTTGTCACTTTCCAGTTCTTTATTCTACTTCTAGTGCTTAGCTTGCCATGTATAGCCAGGAGTATAATGAATTGCATTTTAGGTGGGCAGAGGTTGTTGCAAATTAATCTTTTTCATTGCACTTTTGGTTTGTCCCCCTCTCATTGCTTTTATAAACTTCCTTAATGGAATAAGAGTTCATTCTTGTTAGGTCATCTTCCAGGTACCCTGCAGTTTCCATATGTTTTTTTTATACTCAAAATCTTTTGTATCATCCAGGAGGCTTGAGTAGCTTGCACCTCTCAATTATGCTTTCCTTTTATATAGTAACAGTGCACCCATTTTACCCATAACCTATCCTTCTTTTTGCTCAAGCTTCATAGAAGCTTCCCAATAGCAGCTCTATTCCAGCTTTGTACATCCAGAAAATTAATTTCACCTGCTACTCTGGGGTTACAAAGCTTTTCCCAAGCAATTCGTGCCCTTTTTGAAGGTTTGGCACTCCCAGTCTAGAGAAATCTTATGCAAACACCCTCCACTTACTGTATTATTTTCTTTGGCAGTGTAAAGATTTGTGACCAATAGGTTCTTGATCAACTGAATTCTTCCCTCATAAGATAGGAACCTGGAAGTTCAGAAGGTGGTTATGCTCACCATTTTGTCTAATAATGGCCTGCAATTACTGATGGTCGGTCTTTTTGAGATCAACGGGATGCCAAGGTATTTGAAAGGCATGTCTGCTTTCACAAATCCCAGTATGTCAAGAATTGCATGTTGAGTGATGTTGTTTACTCCACTAAAGTAGATGGAACTTTTATATGTGTTAGCTTGTAAGCCAGAAGCTTTAGAGAACTGTTAGACTATCAGCTGAGGGATTCTAACAGTTCTCTAAAGCTTCTGGCTTACAAGCTAACACAGATAAAAGTTCCATCTACTTTAGTGGAGTAGACAACATCACTCAACATGAAATTCTTGACATACTGGGATTTGTGAAAGCAGACATGCCTTTCAAATACCTTGGCATCCCGTTGATCTCAAAAAGACCGACCATCAGTAAGTGTAGGCCATTATTAGACAAAATGGTGAGCATAACCACCTTCTGAACTTCCAGGTTCCTAACTTATTAGGGAAGAATTCAGTTGATCAAGAGTGTCTTATTTGCAATCCAGACCTATTGCTCACAAATCTTTGTACTGCCAAAGAAAATAATACAGTAAGTGGAGGGTGTTTGCATAAGATTTCTCTGGACTGGGAGTGCCAAACCTTCTAAAAGGGCACGAATTGCTTGGGAAAAGCTTTGTAACCCCAGAGTAGCAGGTGAAATTAATTTGCTGGATGTACAAAGCTGGAATAGAGCTGCTATTGGGAAGCTTCTATGAAGCTTGAGCAAAAAGAAGGATAGGTTATGGGTAAAATTGGTGCACTGTTACTATATAAAAGGGAAGCAGAATTGAGAGGTGCAAGCTACTCAAGCCTCCTAGATGATACAAAAGATTTTGAGTATAAAAAAAAACATATGGAAACTGCAGGGTACCTGGAAGAACTAAAGTAGATGGAACTTTTATCTGTGTTAGCTTGTAAGCCAGAAGCTTTAGATAACTGTTATAACCCCTCAGCTGATAGTCTCACTGATTCATGGTCCCATTATGTTAAACAGGGGGAGATCACCAGCAAAGCTAAGCTGGATAATCTGGAGTTTCTTACATCTAGGTTGGTAGTTGTAATCAGGGTTCTTCCTTAGCTGCTTTAGAATCCTAGTCAGGTATTCCATGGCTAAGACAAAGAGGTATTGGGTCATGGGGTCTCTTTGTCTTAAACCTTTCTTGGCTGGAAATGGTGGGGATATGGAGCCATTGATAATGATTGAGTATAACATATTAGTCACACATTTCATAATCCAGTGCACAAACCTTTCTGGGAAGTGGAGATATTATATAACTTGCTCCAAGAAGGACTATTCCACAGAGTCATAAGCTTTCCTTATATTAATCTTTAGCATGCATCTAGGAGATATCCCTTTCTTGTTGTACTTCTTCACCAGCTCATGGCTTAGAATGATGTTATCTGTGATCAACCTGCCTGGCACAAAGCCTGACTGGTTCTTATCCACTAGTTCATTCATAAGACCCTGCATCCTCTTGATAATGATCTTGGAAATGATTTTATATAGAGTAGTGCAGCATGATATTGGCATGTACTCTGTCACTTTAGATGGGTTCTTCACTTTTGGTACAAGAGTGACTGTAGTGCAATTAATAGGCTCAGCTAGCAAATGGGCAGGTCGGATTGGATATGGGCCGGTCAAAAATAGATAAGATAAATATGAATATATTATCTGACCCGCTCATATTTAATGCGAATAGAAAATAGATTGAGTGACAGATAATATGGTTATCCGTATTATCCATGATTACTTGAATGTAGTTGAAGAGCACTTATAGAGTGCATCTTTAATAAAGCTTCACCCAGTTTTTCTATCTACGGTACAATAAAAATGGATAGTTTAACTAGTTATGTAACATGCATATTAATTTTTATACTATGTTTCCATACGTCTATTACGCGGAAAATAAGTGTCCACACATCTATTACAAGAAAAGTAAAGCAGGTGCTATCATGATCAATTGTGTTGACATTATAGTTGCAAATAAACTAGAGGTTAATGTCTTCTTACATCTGCACTTCGGTTTTTTTTTTTTTTTTTTGATAATTAATTATACAACTAATCAAGTTTTTTATTCAAAAGCTGGTAAAAAGTTTGGTCAAGGAACTGTCTTTTGTCACTCACTCAGAAAAACTCATTTATGACTTATATCAAACAGTTCATCTGCATGATTATTTGCTTATGTTGTCTAATTAAATCTTTTCATTAGAAAAAAAGGGGAAATCAGAAGAAAATCAAGGATTAAACCAAATGAGAAGGTACTCACCTAAAATCAACAACAAGAAGATGTTGGAGTGAATTCATATCATATGTCAAAGAAATTAGAGAGATTTGAGTTTCTAACTTCTAAAGTCTAAGCCCCAAATATAGGTCTGAACTTTAAACTTTGAACTTTAAAGTGAAAATATTGTACCATAAGTGTGTCTTAGCTTTGCTCGCCCCATTTAGTCTTTGTTACCGATTTCCGAGGTCTTCTCCGTGGCATTTGGTTGAGGGCGCACATTAGTCAGTGCACACTAAAGTGCGACGAGAGAGCCATATTTGTCTCTTTTTGGATACTTTCATAGTTTAATTTGTAACTTTTTTAATTTTGAAGAACATAAGGAAAAAATTAATAAATTTAGAAAAAGGGAAACACCAAATAAGAAATAAAAATAACTACTTTAAAAGAGCAAATGTAAAAATACCACATGTATACTCTACAAAGAGGGTGAAGTCCTCTGCATCCACTTGGCTCTACAAAGAGTTTTAGATACGAAAAATGATAGTTCGGGGGGGGGGGGGGGATGACGTAACCACCCCATAAAATGTAAAGATGGGTGATAGTTTAGGTGGATCTTGGATCAATATCTGTTTTAAAAAATCAAGGCATAGAGACTACCAAGGTTTAGAAAGTAATGGCATAAAAAATTAAAGACAATCAGAGTAAATAAAAAAACGGTAGAAATAAAGACGAATAATAAGATAAAAATAGTATATACAAGAGTAATATCGTTGCTAATATGTCAGACATCTCTCGACTACTCTTTAATCTTCTACCCTAATCTTCGACCTCCACGCTCTCTTGTCTTAGGGTTGTCTCTTCGATGATTCAAAGGCGTGACATGTTTTGTCTAATCACCTCGTCTGATCCTTCATATTTCTACCTCTACCTCTTCATAGATCCAGCACTTCGAACCCCTTGCACCTCCTCACTGGGGCATATGTGCTCCTTCTTTTCACATGTTCAAATTATATCAGCCTCGCTTCTCGCATCTAGTCCACCACTAAGGTCATCTCACCTTGTCCTATATGATCTCGTTCATAATCTTGTCCATCCTAATGTGCCCCACACATCTATCTAAGCGTTCTTATTATTTCTAATGCTTTCATCTTATGCATATATGTGTTCTTGACTGGCTAACACCGTGCCTCATACAATACAGCAAGTCTAATGACCCCTCTGTAGAATTTACCTTTAAGTTTCTGTGGCATCTCCTTATCGCATGGGACACTAGATGTGCGCCTCCATTACATCTACCCCGCCCCAATACGACGTGTGTCATCATCATCGATATCTCTAATTCCTTGGATCAAACCTAAGATACTTGAAGCTTCCTCCTTGGAGATGACTTGCGTATCAATCTTCACTTCCCCACCAGACCCATGCGTTGCATCGCTGAACTTGCTTTCTATGTACTACGTCTTAGTCCTACTCAACCTGAAACATCCAGACCTCTACAATATTGTTAACTTCGTTGCGTATCTCGTCTATTAACATTGTCGTCTGCAAAAATACACAAGCCATGATATCTCCCCTTGAATATGTTGTGTTAATTCGTCCATCACCAAGGCAATAAAAACGGGCTAAGAGCTGATCCACACTTGATACCTTGATAAGAATCAAACACGAAAAAAGTAAAAGATAAAGAACGAGACGTAACTCGATCAATAATCTCAAGTAGCAACGAAGAACTCGTTCCGTTACACCCCGAGAGAATGTCAAGAACACCTACGCTAGGCAACTACCCTTGAGCTAACGTGAGCACGCAAGTAGAATGGTTTGGGGGGGGGGGATTGGAAATCATCTAGATTCACTAGAGGAAGAACAAGTCCCATCAAAGGTTTCATTCAACAAAGAGTTCAACTCTTAACAAGGGTTTTAGTCATCAATTATAAGCTAAGGAATGAAATAGGCTAGCTAGCTATTTATAGATGTTTTTAGGTACCAAGTGAAAGGTCTAGAATGCCCACACTTAGGCTTAGAGATAAAAGACCACGTAGGGTCAAAATAGACATAACACAAAGCAAAATCCCGTGCTTTAGCTTTTGAGGCGGAGCGCCCGCCATTTTGTGCAGTGGGGTTGGCTGGGCGGAGTGCCTGGTTGAGGGGCGGAGCGCCTGGCCCCCTTGTTCTCTGGGCGGGGCGCCTGATTCACTAGGCTGCTCCTCTTGCACTTTGATCACCCGGAATGGCTTCCAATCACTTCCTTCTTCTAGGCCGTTCCTCACCAACTGTAAGTGTACTCCTTGGATCTCCTTAGCTTGGCTCCGTGTGAAGGGTCTTGTGGGGGTTTGGGTCTTATCATACCTCCCCTCGAATATGCCATGTCAGTTTGTCTATCACAAAGGCAATAAAAATAGACTAAGAGCTGATCCACACATGAAACCTCTCCTTGAATATGTTGTGTCAATTTGTCCATCACCAAGGCATTACAAATAGGCTAAGAGCTGATCCCTGGTGCAACCTCATCTTAACTGCATTTTTTTTCAATCAAGATAATGTATGTGCATATTATGTTCACTCGATGAACGATCATTTCTTGGATATGGATAATGTAATATTTGAAATTTTCTAATAGTTAAGTTGATCGACTATCTTAATTTTCAATCTTATAATTAGTAAAGATTCGACTCCCTAACCAGAATTCTGTTCCCATTTTCCTCTTCCCATTTCATTCCGTTAAGTGAAGTACTGTCAATTGCATTTCCATATTTTAAAAATAATTTAAAAATAAAATTTTTTCAAACTTATTAAGTACTTAACTATGCTAATGACAATACCGACTTAGTTAATAGGCAATAAGCACCTCATGGTCAACCTACTTGCCGACCATGAGGGCAAATATGTCATTCCACACCAAGAGTAGCTGGTCACACGTGACTGGGCCCCACAAGGACAACCACTCGCTAACATCATCAAAGTCACGCGCGGCAGGATTGCTCCAATTTGACTGGTTGTGTAGACCACTATACTATAAAGGAAAATATCTTGCTTTTAGCCAGCGATGTGGGAGACAATGCTAAAGGTATGAAAGTTGCACCTAATTCAAAGAGAGAATGGGAAACTTCCTCCTGTCAACCAATATTAAGTTATCCAGAAAATGTTGCGAGAAGAAACTTATAACATGAATTTAAAAACGATTAAAATATCATAGTTGAAGCTTCAAGAATGCTTTTACAGGAACAACAAACATGCAATTGTTGCTTGGTTTTTGGGTAATACATCAATTATCTCTTCTACTATGTGTACACAGATGTTATTATACTTGTTTGGTCCAGAGAACAAAAAAAAACTAGAATATACTATCCCAATGATCATACTACTGAAAAACCAGTCAACGTGATTTAAAACAAAAAATTAAATTTGCAGAAGTCCACAAATGAGAGCATATTAAACACATAAACCGAAGCAGTCATAAACCCCATTGCATATATGAATCAACTATGCGTCAACCCCAAATAGTCAGTGTCAATTACATGAATCCTCTAAATCTATTCTGCTCTATTCAGGTACCAAAAAAGTTGTTAATAACAGGTTTTGTTAGACTGGATGTTCTCTAGAATCTCAAAATTATCCATTAACGGACATGCAAGTCTCTAACATACATAGATTGTTTATACAGTGAGAATGAAAATTAAATGCAAACAAGGGAGAAAGTGTGTGGGTTTATAGGTTGAGGAGTAAATTAACAGGCATCAGACGTGGTGCTCACATGGTACATGTGCAAGCCACGTGGTGATTAAGCAAAGATACCAATTAGGAAAGTCCACATAAAAGGTACAATTCAAATGACACTCTATACACATTGTTTATGTTGTGTTCGTTGTATGTCAATATGATTATTTGAAAAAACTTTGATTTATGTGTGTCAATATTATTATTTGAAAAGTCCACAAAGTAAATTTTTGATCAAATTTTCAATATATTTTGCAAAATACTTTGAGTATAAAATATTATTATTCACATCATGACACATAGTTTAAACGAGGAATGCAAGAGCTGTGGATTTTATATATGCATCGCTATGACATTTCTCACAGCTTTCTTCAAATAAAATATTATATACTGGGGAAAGAATCCTTAAGGGATAACAGTCATCGAGAATATTGAAGGTGTCTGGATCTTCATCTTGAATCCACCTAAATTTTTCCAAGAAAGGATTTGTTAAATTCTTTTTGTGGATAACTATCAATACAATCTTTCTATACACTTCCATCACCCAAATCTCTTAACACTTCCCACGTACAACAATTACACTTAAAACCTTCACCAATTTTATCACCTTTCTTTAATCTTTTCTTCGCTTCCATATACCCCAGCACATGCCAAAGACTGAACACATAATAAAATATGCATCCTTCATTTTAATTTGTGTCAAAAGTGCGAATGAATATGTAATTTAAGAAAGAAAGTGACAATTTTAGAAATTATGACCACCAAACATTGCTATATCATTTATATGATTATTAAAACATTTCATTGAGGATAAAATGAGAAGTTTCAAATTATTCTTAAATTTTAAAGTTATACCAAAAAATAGTAATAATATTATGCAACGGTTAAAATTTAAATAAATGAAATTTTGAGGTATATAGCAATCAAAAGGGAACAGTAATCCTACGACTTCCCTTTCCAAAAAGGAAAAAAAAAAAAACAAGAATTGTATAACAAACTCTTACCAGAATGGTTAATATTAATTTCTAATATCCAACTCAACTAATATTATTTCGAAATTGAGGCAATAAAGCAGTACACTAAGTTATTGTGATTACATATTCAAAATATAAGTATACTTAAATGTTATACAATACAAAAAAGCAATTTAAAATTTAATTATTTATTGGGTCTGCGGCTTCTTCCCCTAGTGCACATTATATATACTAATCTTACAAAAAGAAAATCCTCTCCTTTTCATAAAATCAATTCCCAAAATAACAAAAAGAAGTTTTGCTCAAAAACCTCCCTCCCTTTTCTACTTGACACCATATTTTCCTTGAAGAATCAAGATTACTTCACCACTTTCTTCCCTACCATACCCTTCCAAACCCCATCACACCCCACCACCCACCTTTCCAGAAAATGGACGGCGGCAGCATATTAGAATCAATAGGAGTAGAGATCATAGGAGTAATGTCACCAGTTTCCATATGCATGTTTCTTGTTGTCTTAATTGTCTATTCCTTAACTTCCCCTTCAGACAACACCACCATACCCCTCCGTACAGCTGCTAACCTCGTATACCTCGAATCACCATCTGATTCCACTACTCAAAAACTTGAAGGTGCTGTCTTAAATGCCCTTGTCTTTATACTCTTAATTACCATTGTAACTTTCTTGTTAGTGATTCTTTATTACTATAAATTCACTAATTTCCTCAAATATTACATCAAGATTTCAGCTTTTACGGTTCTTGGTTCAATGGGTGGCTCCATTTTACTTTCTTTAATTCAACATTTCAATATCCCTATTGATTCTTTAACTTTTGGAATATTGCTTTTTAATTTCACCATTGTTGGGGTTATTTCTGTCTTTTCACAAGGGATTCCTATTTTGCTTAATCAAATGTATATGGTGAGTTTAGGGATTATTGTTGCTGCTTGGTTTACTAAGTTGCCTGAATGGACAACTTGGGTTGTTCTTGTTGCACTTGCTTTGTATGATTTAGTCGCGGTTTTGGCACCTGGTGGACCGTTGAAGATTTTGGTTGAGTTGGCGTCGAGTAGAGATGAGGAGTTGCCTGCATTGGTGTATGAAGCTCGGCCAAATGTGGGGTCGAGGTCGGGGAATAGAGGGCCGAATTTAGGGCTTTTGTTGGCTGGTTTTTCGGATGGTGATTCGATCGAGCTTGGCGTTATGTCTACTGGCGAAAATGTGGATCGGAGTGTTAGGGGATCGAATGGAAGTGATGGTGTTAGAGAGGTTGAGATTGAGGGGGAGACATTACCGTTGATGGGTAGTAGCAGTAGCAGTAGTAGGAATGTGAGAGAGGGGACAGTGGCAAATGAAGAGATAAGGGAAAGTAATGAGAGTGATCGGAGACGGGAGAGGGAAATGGAGGAAGAGGAGGAGGAGAGAATGAGGGGGATAAAGCTTGGTTTAGGAGACTTTGTTTTCTATAGTGTGTTGGTGGGGAGAGCTGCAATGTATGATCTGATGACAGTTTATGCTTGTTATCTTGCTATTATATCTGGATTAGGGTGCACACTTATACTGTTAGCTGTGTGTAGGCATGCTTTGCCTGCGCTGCCTATATCCATTGCTTTGGGGGTTACCTTTTACTTCTTGACAAGGCTGTTGATGGAACCATTTGTCGTAGGGACTTCAACAAATCTTTTGATGTTTTGACACCCAGATGTGTGGAAGAGGATATTAGGAAGTACAGTATATGTTCAGTTCTAAGGAAACATACGTTTTGATTTAGTGGAAAGTTAATTGCTTTGATACACCCTTCTTTTCAAAGTTCTGATTAGGAAGGGACAACTCCAGCTATACTTTGTTCTCATCTATATGTAAATTGCAAGGATATTGAGCTTTGTCCTTCTATTGATTCTCTAACTAGTTTTGTTCACCTGATATTATCAAGAATGTTATAGTTCATTTTTATGATTCCACAAACTTTAGTAAGTAGCAATGTATTAACTATTACTGTAAGTAGTTTTATTGCTTATGAGTTGCATTCTGCTGGTAACAATCGACTTGCCAAAATTTTTGGTTTGACGCAAACATCTTGAGTGCTTAGGTTCTGCTTAATGTTATCCCTCTTGGATTTTAGCAAACATCCAAATAGAAATAGAGTGACTGCCAAAGACAGCTAAAGTCCAGTTGGACTGTATCTTGATTCATGTTTCAGACTAACAACATTCATATTTTTTCAATGTATTGGTTTAGTTTCTATGCTGGGTCTGGACTGGAGAATTCGTCCCCAAGTTTTACCTGGTCCTTGGTGAGAGGTATCATGCTTTCGTTCTCTCACTCGCTGACCCTCAGACTATGTCAATGAAAAGTCTTCTGGGATCCATCTTAACCTCGAACACCGGGCACTGCCGCACTGCACTGGAGCATTGCTTTCAACTAATGTTTCTTCCCAAATTAGTTAGATTTCCAAACAATTCTTTACAAAAAGCCATTTGAGGCAAAGCTTTTTCAAGATAGAATCAGGTTGTAGCTTTGTGTGTGAGTCTGCGAGATGTAAAAGAGGAATGAGAACAGCTGCTAAGAAAACAAGCAGCAAGAAAGTATGTTTTGTTCAGTTGCTAATGTACTGCTTTTAACCTGAAAAAGCATACTGGAGTTCTTTCATTTTATTACCTGTTGAAAGCATTTTCGTGAATATGGAAGCAATTAAGAGGTTTGTAAAATCAAAAGCACATTGTTTGAGAAATGTGTTGTATAAATGGCTGACAAATGTCAAAAGTCTGTATTGCCTTTGCACCAACCATCATCATTTCCCCTCTTTTTTTGGCCTTGAAACACTTCCTTTTTTTTTTGCTTGCTGGGATATACTTTTTTTTTTTTTGGCCCAGTTCTAGTTGAACGTAGTTTACAAGTTATGGAAATTCAATTTCATTTTTATTTTTGAGAAGTAAATCCAAACTTTAGAGTTTGTTTTCAAATATATGACTCGTAGATACGATAAATGTCCGAGCTTATTCTTACTGTTAGGTTGAATTCGATTGTGCCTTGACACGTGACAACAGGAGTCCAGCAGTTTTCAGTCTACAGAATTGACAGACAAGTCTAAGTATTTGATGAAAGGGTGACATAATTGATATACATGTTTATCATAAAAGGATGTCCATCCAGGGAACTTCTCCGGTTAGAGGAATAAATTACCATCCTGAAAGCAAGAATTGTTTGGTTAGCAGATTCTTAGCTCTCAAAGGGGATGCGGCCAGATGCCATATGGCATCTTGAACTTGCTTAAATTTGTCCTTCCCCTCCATCTAGTCTTATATGGCATTTGTAGTTTGGGCTGTCTACAGTCTTTTGCCAGAAGTTCCACTCATAATTATGACCTTCACTTCAAAGTCTAAAGTATCCTTGAATATGAAAAATATGCACGTTATCTTCATTACTCATACCTTGTAAATGATTTTGATGGATTGTTGGACAAAGGGCTTGCCAATTTGTTTTCGATGGATGTGTGGTCCTATAGTTGAGGAAAAAAGGCTTTGCCTCAGCCTCACTTGCACTTGATCAAGGATGTAACACGACAGATGCCATTTGTTAATTCACCTTGGAAGTAAAGATGCAGGAGAACTGTCTCAGTCCAGCATCGTGAACAATTTTTGCCTCTCAAATGGAAGTTGCTGCGTCTGTTTATGATGAGTTGCAAGTTGAGAAGTTTGTTTCTTTGTGGACCTTGACAATCTCTCATTTGGATGGAACCATATGCTTGTGTGGGGAATATTTGTTTGAAGAACGTGGAGAAAAAGTAAGCTGAGTTTCTTATTGTGCTAAGTACTCCTAATAGAGGCACTTTCTAATAGCTTTTAATTTTCTCTAGCCAAGGAATCATCAAGATGAAATGAAACAAATAAGACAGAAAAGTTACTAGTATGCAGCCTTTTTAGGATATTCTAGTTGAGGTGCCAAAGATTCTTGCCTTCACTTGTATTTCTTTCAGTATTATCTGTTTCCTAGGCACTGTGGATGGATTTAAACCCCTAGTCAAACTGAAAATAGTCATCAAGGCTTTGCCACCTAATACTGGAATCCAGTTCTGTGGACTATTCTTTGCACTTAATGTGTATTTTTCACTTCTTTTCTTTCTTTTCGGGGTTTGTTTAGCCAGCAAACATCTATAGTATTTGTTTTCCCAGATTGGATTCAAGATGCTTCTGAAATCTTAGAACTGTGCTTTCCGATTCAGTATTTTATGTCAGATGTCTCTGTTTTGTGCTTGCTGAATTTATTTCTTCTTCAACAAAGAAATTGGTGTTTCGTGCCTCCTACTAAGTGTGCTACCTTGAGTTTTTTTTTTCCCAGTTTGGCCGATGTGTGCAGGCTTAGAGTTTGGATTCATTTCCTTTTCCTAGCTGCTGTAAAAATGTTGAGTTTCTATTTTTACACTGGCGCAGATGATTTCCTCTATGGGTATCTAATGTTAGTGACATCAGACATGTTTGTGATATTGTTAAGTCTGATTTAGCCTTTTGTGGCTACTGTTACCAGTTAGTGGGATGAGATTGACATATACTCGTCTCAAGGGGAAACTGCATTGATTTACGAACTACATAAGTATCTTTCATATCTTTCGAAATTAGCTGTTACATGCCCTTAGGTGGTAAACTTTATCCAAACTTCACTAGGTTGCATCAACCATGGTAAATTGCTCTGCAGAAAAGCACAGACTTTGGTTCTATTTGTAAATTGTAACTATGCATGTAAAGAAATGGTTATCCACTAAGTGGTGGGAAGTACAAATACTCTATGAAATAGTCGGAGATGCATATAACGTGGTCATACAACATTATCTAAAAGAAAATAAACTGACGTGAATGTTGGTACACCAGTATTGTCAAAAAGGGAACACATCCTAAGTTATGCTATCTGATTAACCTGCTTCTATCAAAGCAGCTCATTAACTCCTATTCGTCTCAATAAAGTAGCCTATCGGCCAGCTAAGTGCACAATGCAATCCTTGATAGAAGCTCATCATAAGGACGCATCTAAACCTATAGTAATCCACTATACGCGATACAATGCAACCCATTATGATTTACAAATTTAATCCTACAAGAATAGCAAAGCAATGCAATGCAATATGATTTGTTTCCAATATACAAGGGAATATGGACTGCTAAACTCGTAACATACTCTATCTCTGTTTTCGTCAAAAGTTTGAGCCTTTTTGGCAGCAATTGAACATACCCGTTCAGCGCACTGCAATAAGCTTATTTCCATTCCAGAAGGCATGTTGCAGGGAATCAATGAGCATTTCGAACCCATTGACAAAAGCAAAACACCCTCATCTTTTGTCATTAGCTTTTTCTACAGATTCCATTGTTTCTTCAAACGATTTCTATATTCAAGTTGAGATATTGTTACGTACAGTTAATAAATATTTTACTGCTCGCTAAATATAACAAAAACTACCACAGCTCAATGATGAGATTAAAGCAGATATAAATTTTGTTGGTTTTTGTTGAAAAATATGGAGCAACAAAAACTAGGATTGAAAATGGATTGAAATTGTCTCTACTTTTCTTATTCAACTTATTATGGCTATTTATAGCCAAACTTGATAAAAAGTTCAGCAACTAAAGAGCTTTAAAAGCTCAACAACTTAACAATATTCAAAATTCAAAATTTGAACTAAGTAACTAATTATTCAAGATTTTCTCAACTAATTATTCTAGATATTTTTGCATCAATTGAACAAACTTCAACACTCCTCCTTTGTTCAGTTGATGCAGTCTAAAACAGATGCTCCTCCTCAATTTCTGCCTCAGTTATTTGTGCTTGCAGATTATTTTGATTGTCTTTGAACTTGCACACTTTTGTGACATGACCTGTTTGTTTACAATTTCCACATATTGCATCAGGTCTCCACCAACAAAACTTTTCTAGGTGTGTTTTCTTTTTACAATATTTGCAAAGAGGATAATTAACTTTTTCTCTTTTATTTTGTGCATAAAGAGCACCTTCAATAACTGTGTCATGTCTAAAACTTCTTCTTTGCTCTTGTGCTTAAAGAGCACTTATCAATTCTGCAACAGAGATGGTAGAAAGATCTTTTGACTCTTCTAGAGAGGAAATTTTTGACTCAAATCTTTCTGGAATTGTCACAAGAATTTTTTCAACAATTCTGTTGTCTGAGAAATCATCACCAAGCATTCTGATTTTATTAACAATCACAGAGATTCTGTCAGAATACTTAGTGATAGTCTCATCTTCTTGCATCCTAAGAGATTCAAAATCTCTCTTCAAATTCAAAATCTGCATTTGTCTGACTCGATCACTTCCTTGATATTCTTTTTTGAGTTTTTCCCATGCTTTTTTTGCAGTCTCACATGCAATGATTTTAGAAAAAATTGAATCTGCAACTGAATTTTGAATAATAGTTTTGGCTTTGCATTTTTTAGTTTTCTCTTCTGAATGGGCTTTAATTTGAGCAAGAGTGGGATTTTCAGGGAGTGGTGGTAATGGTGTATCTGCCATTCCAACTTCCCATAAATCATAGGCTTCAAGATAAGATTTCATTTTCACTGACCAAATTTGATAGTTTTCACCAGTGAAGATTTGTGGAGCATTCAAAGAGAGACTGTTGCTTGCCATTTTGAAAATAAGGTTAAAAATAGATATGGGTTAAAAATGGTTAAAAGTATTTGTTTGACTCACAGATCCCGTAAGATCAGTTGAGGCTCCTGATACCAATTGTTGGTTTTTGTTGAAAAATATGGAGCAACAAAAACTAGGATTGAAAATGGATTGAAATTGTCTCTACTTTTCTTATTCAACTTATGGCTATTTATAGCCAAACTTGATAAAAAGTTCAGCAACTAAAGAGCTTTAAAAGCTCAACAACTTAACAATATTCAAAATTCAAAATTTGAACTAAGTAACTAATTATTCAAGATTTTCTCAACTAATTATTCTAGATATTTTTGCATCAATTGAACAAACTTCAACAAATTTACACAGAAATGATATAAATATTACACAAGCAAGAAGATAAAATTGCATGAGATTGAAAAATGAGCTGCAAAAGTTAGGAGTAGCTAAGTGTAGATATAATGGGTGGCACCGGCAACCTCCGAATCCTGGTACCGCCCCTTCTGGTGATCCTCATGATCGGACTCTCCGTGATCGACCTTCCGAATTCCTGCTCTGGTTGCCACGTGTCCGAGTAGAAATTTCACCAATACACACCACACACAGAGGAAAAAATTGCCCTTGCCTTCTCATCTTATATGGCCCTTAAAGTTTGTTCTGTCAACAGACATTTGCCAGGAGTACCACTCATAATAACGTGCATATTTTTCTTCATTACCCGTTCATAGTAAAATGGTTTTGATTGGATTCGATGGATGTGTGATACTTGATTGATATAGTTGAAAAAAAGGACTTGCCTGAAGGGTCTCTGCCAACCAGCGAGGAGGGCTTTACGCCTGTCCTTGAAGGTTTTCAGTGCCAGTAAGGAAGCCACTGTTAACAAGGATATAACACTATGGATGCCATCGTGGGTTCACCTTGGAAATATAGATGCAGGAGAACTGTCCCAGTCCAGCATCTCACTCTGCACGTGTCCTAAGCAGCACTGGTACTTGAGACTGAACTTTGTTGCCTCTCAAACTGTAGTTGGTGCTTTGGCTTATGGTGAGGTGCAAGTTGAGAAGTTTGTTTCTCTGTGGAACTTGGCAATCTCCAATTTGGATGGATCAATATGCTTGTGTGTGAATATTTGTTTGAAGAATGTGGAGAAATGAAATAGTAAGCTCAATCTCTTATTGTGCTACGTAACCTGTTAGAGGCACTTTATAAGCTGCTTTCTCGTAGCCAAGGAAGAGAAACCAAGAGGAAATGAAAAAAAGAGTACAACAAGGTTACAAGTATGCAGCCTCTTTGAGGTATCTCTTTCAACTTCATCTGTGCCTATAGGCACGGTTTATGGAGTAGAACCCCTGTGCAAACTGAGAAATAGTCATTGAAGCTTTGCCACCTTCTACTGGAATCCAGTTCAGTGGACAATTCTTTGCACTGAATGCGCGCTTTTCACATAGTTTCTTTCGTTTTGCTGTTTGTTTATCCATCAAAGATCTGTAGCATTAGCTTTTAAGATTGGATTCAAGTTGCTTTTTAAAGTATCAGAACCGTGCTATCCGATCTAGTATTTGATTCATATGTCTCTGTGTGCCTCCTACTGTGTTTATGTCTTCTTTAAAAAAGAAAGTGGTGTTTCGTGCCTCTTACAGGAAGCCTACTTGAATGATTTGGTCAGTTTTTGTTGGCCGATGGGTTCAGTTAGGCTTGGAGTTTGGGATATCGGGTTATCGCCACAAATTATTGATTATGCAAATGTTAGTTCATGTTTGTCATATAGTCAACTCTGATTTAGCCTTTTGGAGCTTCTATTACCAGTTATTGCAATGAGAGTGACATAGATTCTCGTTTCAAGGTTGAGTTGTATTGATTTACAAACTACATGAGAAGTAATGTTGATTTCTTTCGAAATTAGCTGCCACTTCGCTTTTAGATAACAAAGTTGAAGTGCCCTTAGATGGTAAACTTGATCTAAAATACACTAGGTTGCATCAACCATGGAGTCTTCCTGTAACTCAGGAAATTGAGTCCACAGAAAATTGCTCAGTGGAGAAGCATAAGCTTTGGTTCTATTTGTAAATCGTAACTATAGTTTGCTATATGCCATTGCAGATAGAGCCCAAGAAATGGTTGTCTACTCCGAAGTGAGGTAACAAATGCTCTATAAAATAATCGAGATGCATATAACTCCATTGCACATCACCATTATGAAAAAGATAAAAGACCTAGTGAGAAGTAACAAATAATCTATAAAAAAGTCGAGATACATGTAACCTAATGTACAACATCATTATCAAAAAGAAAAAAGATCTAATGTGATTGTTCACACACCATTATTATGGTATCTGACATCTAATATAGCAACAAATGGTCTTCTTTCATCCATAGAATCTTAAGTTATGCTGGCTCAGCTATTTCTCTAAACAGCTAGTAAACTCCTACATCTGTCTGACTGTCTCAATGAAGTAGCCTATGGGCAACTGAAGTACACAATGCCGCATCTGGTAGAAGGTCATTACAAGAACACATCTAAACCTATTCCACTATACACGATGAACTGCAACCCATTATGATTTACAAATTTAAACCTATAATAATCTATTATACACAATACAAGAACAGCAACGCAATCTGTATGATTTGTTTCTAATATACAAGGGAACATCGACTGCTCAACAGTCAACCGGTTACCATATGCCGTCTCCCCCCCCCTCTGTTTATGTCAAAAGTTTGAGCAATTTGGGGAGCAATGGGCGATCTCAGCTCAGCCCTTCACAATAAGCTTATTTCTATTCCAAAAGGCATGTTGCAGGGAATCCATGAGCATTTCAAACCCGTTGACAAAAGCAAGCAACTACCGATAACCCCTTCATCTTTTGTCATTAACTGTTTTAGCTTTTTCTACAGATTCCATTGCTTCTTCAAACGATTTCTACATTCAAGTAGAGAATACAATAAATTAACATTGTATTGCTTACCATAAATAACAAATACTTCTTGAGCAGAACAAGGAAATTCAAACTGATCACACAAAAACAATACAAGTTACAAAAGCAAGAAATAAGATGCATGAGATTGGAAAATAGGCTGCAAAAGTTAGGAAGTCACTGCGAAGTCACATGTCCAAAGATTCGTATAACCCAACAACTGTGACCAGCCCGAACTTACAAGTGAGGCAAAACTTCAAAGAAACTTATTTAAACAGTAACATATTATTTAATTCTCTTATGGATAGAAACTAGATATTTCAGAACTCACTGACTGGCCTACTTTAAGTATTCGCGTTAACTCAACTCCCAGTTTCATGAATTGCTTATTGACCAAAGAATGATGAGCATGCAAGGATCTAAAAGAAGATAAGAGTTCCTGTGCAAAAGTTAATCTAAAGAAACTAAACCAAGTAACATTATGAGATTAAAGAACCATATCTAATTCTACCATTGAAACAAGAAAACAGGGGAACCAATGAAATGAAGGCACTAGTAAAACCTTATTTTTGTTTTTGTTCACAGTTAAGTAGTTTGTTAGTTGGTCAAAAGCTTACGGATAGTTATGGAGAATATGGATAGTTATGGAGAAAAGGAAGAGAAGCGTACTCCAGAATTTTGCATCTTCCATAGCGCCTCCCCGCCTGCATCAATCACATATGTTGCACCTAACAGTACACTGCAGACAATATATATGAGTGAGTCCTGTGTAAAAATGTTTTGAGGTAAATAAACTTATCCAAAACAAAGACGGTGAGGAAAAACAAAAGAGCAAGATGCTGTTTTAAAGTCCAAGCTGTCTCACATGAATCAGAAACTTTAGGAACTAGAAATACATAGAATTCAACTAAATCCAAAGGATGAGATTGAACAGTCAACTGGACAAATTTCAATATGAAATCTTCTAGGAAATTTTTCATACTTCTTAGTTTATACGCATATAAAACGCAAGACGAAGCTAACTGATACAACTTGGTCTTTTGAACACTTCTAGCCCTAGACTTAAATCAATTCTAAACTCCACCATAACAGTTTAATCACAGATAATACACCATACTAAAGCTTCCGTGAAATTTTGTACAACAAAAGTAAACCATCAGCAAGATAGCTCATCTTTGATCTAGGTCTGCACTACTTCATTGACTACTAGGCCACACCTAGGTAGTAATATTTAAGAACATTAATGTGTTATCTGAATGAAACATGTGCAAATGGAGCACATGAATATTGAGAATTTCATATAGCCAACTCAAACTAGTATGAGATTGATATGCACTTACAACAACTATGCCTCAATCACAAACAAGATGGTGTTGGCTATATGAATCCTAATTGACCATGTTATTCCTAAACAAGTTGGGGTTAAGCTCAACACATGCCATCATGATACTTAAAAAAAAAAAGCAGTGGAAGATTGATGTGCAGTTCTTGTTTTGATTTTTATCTTTATTCCCGATGGCTAGTAATGCACGGTATAATCAGTTGATAATGGGGCCCTCCCCCCACACTTCTTCAGTTTAATAACAGTCTTTTTGTTTGTGGCGTGGTTTAAACATGTGATATGCGCCTAACTCACACGTCACAAGTTAAACTCTACCATTAGACCAAATCCCAAGTGGCGATGTGCAGTTATTGTTGTACCACTAGGGAGCATAACATAACTACGTGTCAATCAAATACCATCATAAAAATAGAACAAGTTTAAGTAACATGAACCAACGATAGTAGAAAATATTTACACAATCAAATCACTTATTAGGTGTTATTAGAAGAAAATTCCCTCAATAAACATTACTAATAGTTACTCTAGTAAAACTAGTAAAAACATTCCTATCACATGTTAAAATTCACAACAGTAAAAAAAAACTACGTATACACAGTAACATAACAGTAAAAAGTTACCCGAACCGGATAACATAAATAGAAAAGCAAAGGTGAAAAGAAAGTTACCCAGCTAATGAAGCATTGAGGAGAAAAGCCTTGGTCGTCATGAACTTGAAAATCATTTCCAATTTAGAAGCAACACGACCTGAACTTCCATCAGCGGCCCGACTGTATCCATACCCGAACCCGGACCCATAACTACTCTTATAATTATAACTACTATTACCGCTGTAATTATTATTATTATTATAATCAGCACGTTTACGATCATCAATTAAAGTCTCGTAAGCTTCAGAAACTTGTTTGAATTTTAAAGTAGCATTTTCTTTTAAATGATGTGATGAATGGGCGTGTTTATCTGGATGAAATTCCATTGCTAATTTACGAAATGCTTTTTTTATTTCTTCTTTGGTCGCGCTTTTTGTTAACCCTAATATTTTGTAGTGATCCATTTTTTTGTTTGGATTTTGGAGGAAATGGGAAAGGTGGGTTTAGAGTTTATGTGTTTGTAGAAAAAGTGATCGTGGAGCTTCCATGGCCGTCATTCGTGAGGTTGTTTTTAATCCTTGTATGTAAACGTTAAAATCACTTGATTCCAACATTGTTCTTCTTATTCTAATTATCGTTTTAATTTTCTTACTGTATAAAAAAAGGCTCAAAATTTAAGGGTCTGTTTGGAAACCACCTCGTAATTGGATTTGGTGTAATTACTAGGGTAGTAATTACACAGCCTAGTAATTACACAATAAAGTAATTACGAAGTCCTGTTTGTCTGCCATAGTGTAATTACAGTGTAATTACAAGTGTACCGTTTGGTTGCACAAGTGTAATTATACTGTTAGATCTTTTTAAATTAAAAAAAAAACCTATTATACCAAATTATTGTTCAATTATTTTTTTTGAAATTTACCTATCATTTTTATTAATATTCGTCTTTCTAAGATCAAGAGACAAAGTTTCAAAAAAACTAGAGTAGTAACTCATCTAAGAGAAACAAAGAAGATAAAATAAAGAAAGTAGCGTAGAAATAAAATTTGAGAAGTTATATGGTACCACAAAAAGTAAAGATACTTAGAAAGTGAGGAAAAAAAAAGAACTGAAAGAAAAATATGTAAAATAAATAATATACTTAAAACAAGAAATTAAAAAATAAAAAAGAAAAAAAGATAACGTTGTAATTACCAAGGAAGATAAGAAATTGCAAGAAGTAAATGTCGTCAAAATGATAGGGAGGTACGAAAGAAAAACAATGAACAAATATATGATATAGTCAAAAACAAAATAAGTTCAAAGTAAAGAAATAAAAAAGGAGAAAGATTACCAAGAAGCAAAAAGTAAAGATAAGAAAATAAGAAGAAAAAAATAAAAGAGAAATGATTTTAAAGAAATTATATATTTAATATAAAATTAAGAATTTTAAAATAAAAAAAGAATAAGAAATTAAAAAGAAAATAAACTTAAAATAAAAACAAAGATAATAGAAATTAAAAAGTAACCCTGTAATTACACAGTGTAATTACCAGCAATTCTCAGCTCCCCCCTAAGAATTGAAGAGTGTAATTACATAGCCTCAATTACACCCAATTACATGCTGACCAAGTAATTACTTGGTCAGCCAAACACGCCAAACTGAGTAATTACACCCAATTACACCCAAATCCAATTACACAGTGGCTTTCCAAACAGGCCCTAAATGAAAACTTATGGACTTGTAAAAACCATACAATATGTATAGTGATACAATATTACAATTTCAATACATAGTACATGTAAGTATTTAAAATTTGATAAATTAAATTTATAAAAAAAATTGGATTAATTCCTAAATTCTAAAAAATAAAATAACACATGCCAAATGACGTGACGACAAGTCAAATGAAATAGTCAATACAAATGCGGCATATGTATAAATGATAGACTCTAACTATTTAAATTAGAGGTTATCAAAGATTGACTGGCAATTCAAATCAGTCAATCAAATTAAAGCAAACGAAGTTTGGCTTATCACAATTCCTCTATTCCACTACTATAAATAGAGGACTTCTATAAAGCCAAAGAGAAAGAACTAGAAGAAGATCAAGCAAGGAGAAGGATATCTAGGGGAGATCATCAAGAAGAACATCAAAGGAGGCCAAGCAGAGCACATCAAGCAAACTGAAGGGCAATCAAATAAGCTCCGAAGGAAAGATTTCAAAGTCTTCTTCTACGTCTGTGATCTACGTCCCTGTTCAAGTTCAACAAACGGAGTCAACGATCTACATTCTTGTTCAAGTTTAACAACGAAGGCCACGATCTACGTCCCTGTTCAAATCAAGATTCGGCGTGCGCGAGTTCAAACATCTGTTCGTGGCAGTTGAATCTCAAATCTCGTTCGTGGCGGACGTCAAAGTGTTCGTGACGCACAACAAATCCAATATCAAGCTTCTTGAAATCAAATCCAAAGTTCATCAAGTTCAAGATCAAGCTTCCGAGCCCTTGAACCAAAGTTCGTGAGGAGAAGAATCAGAGGACGTCATTTACAAAATTGATGGCACTCTAGAGATTGTAACTCGCTTCTTCTGATGATATCAAATACATTACTTTGTTACACTATTTATTGTCTTGAATTTTTTAGACTTCGAAATTTGTTGTTACAATAAATATATCAATCCCAAAAGGTAAGGAATAACACTTGCATTCTGGTGTGCTTGGTAAAAAGAAGCTGATGCGTACATATTTTAATCAGGTTACAAGGCACCCCGTTGCACAAAGCATCTCGTGTTCACATGGAATTCGGGAAAGAAAATATTTAAATGTAGCTTTTACATAATAACAAAATGTATTTTAGGGATAAAGAAACAAAAAGGCTTGGTAAAACCAAATGTAATTACAGTTGTTTTGTTTTCTCTGGAATGTACTTACAAGTTGAAAAATCATAATTTGGAATAGCCAACTTATAAGTATAGCTGATTTGCTTATAAGCACTGGTAAACACATTTACTAATTAGCAAACACATAAATAACTTAAGTGTTTTCATAACTCAGCTTGATGTCTTATAAGGTTACCTAAACACCCTCATAATACTTTAATTGGGATTGTGTTATATGAATACTCATATATACGACGCTCCAAATAAGCTTATAACAAATACAATAATAACAACAAAATCGATAATACTATATAGTTAAACCGTTTTACTTTTGTACATGGTTAATGGAAGAACTTTGGTAGGATTGTATCTTGTGACAATAATGTTCAATAGTGACCTCTTGACGGTCCAGGGACTAGGCTATTCATGTATGAACTTTAAAATATTAATAAAATTCTATAATCGAACTCTCTAATGGAAATAAAATAGAACAACCACTCAGCAATTTGATTTGAAGTGGTCTAACTAAACTGAATTTAGCAGAATTGATTGCTTCTATGGTCATTCAACTTTGGGTAATAAATCATTATGGTCACATATTTTTGTTTTGTCTTTCTATGGTCACTCAATTTTGGGTAATAGGCTACCATTGTCACTTATCTTTGTTTTGTCTTTCTATGGTCACTCAACTTTATCCAGTTAACTCCCATGGTCATTCAACACAAAACTCTACAAACTTCCGTTAAGTATATGCAGACGTGACAACTTTATTTTTTTAATACAAATTACAGAAAATGAAAAAAATTAAAATCATTTAGGACCAACCCACTTTAGACCCCACCCAGCCCCAATCCGAGTTAAACTTGGTCGTCTGACCTTGACGAGTTAGCTGCATTCATGCTTTTTATAAGCAAGAATATTTATTTAAGTGGCGTAGATTTTTGATTAATTATAAAGATATTTTACAGTTTGTTTAAGTAGTACTGTTTTTATTTAGATACATGTTTTTTATGGTTGATATTGATATCAATTTAGCAGATATGATAATAGCATCAAGTTGATGTTAAATGAACTGACTATATCATATCGTTTTGCTGGTTGAAATGGTTATTCTCTCTTGGAAGAAAGAAGTTATAGACAGCAATTTGATAGGATATTGTTGTAAAGAAGTAATTATATGGTTTAAATGATTATGTTTTCTGTTGGAGAAGTTAAATAATTTTACAATGATTTGATGTCTTCATTTTGCTATAGCTTATTTATGCTCCCTTTGTATTTGATGCTTTATTTTATTCCTTTCATTTTGTAATGGTACGATAACTGTTACATATAATTTGTAGGATGAAATATGGAAAAGATAAAAGAAACAGAAAAAAGAAAAGCAAGTTGTTTTGCAGTTAGGAAGTTCTGCTAAATTCAATTCTTGGGTCGATTTGGGGCTGTGTGGGTTAAAGTGAGTTGGTCCTAAATGATTTTAGTTTTTTTTTATTTTTCTGTAATTTTCATAAAAAATAAATTTGTTATGTCAGTATATATTTTACAGAAGTTTGTAGAGCTTTGTGTTGGATGGCCATGAGATTTAAGTGAGTAAAGTTGGATTACCATAGAAAGACAAAATAAAGATAAGTGACCATGGTGGCCTATTACCCAAAGTTGAGTGACCATAGAGGCAATCAACTCGAATTTAGCAGCTTGATGTTTTCTCAACTCCAATAGTCTTTTAAATACAACGACAAATATTAGTAACGTGTTAACTTGGTTTGGGCGTCATAAAGAAAAGTTCAAATTAAAATTTTGTAAACTAGACATCATCTTTAAGTTGTGGAAACAAGTTCAGTTCTTCGTGCCATTCAACCAGCCTGTGAATTCAGATTGAGAATTCATTAAACTGTGGTATGAATCCAAACGAGCTGAACAATATTGAATATAGATGTAATACAATTCAGAATTTTCAAGGGAACAGTTTGCCTAAGAACCCGTTTATACTTTTTGAAAAAATAACTTGAAAAAACTGGTTTGCTTATACCATTAGGCGAAATTTGAAATATCCAAAAAATGCTCTAAGCCAGAATTTGAGAATATTTGGTAAAAAACTTGTTACCACTCACAAAATTTTAATTTTTTTTTAAGTGAAATGTATGTCCAAACACAACTTCAAGTTTGAAAAACTATTTTTCTAACTCAACTTCAAAAACTCATTTTTTCAAGTAAAATCTATGTCCAAACGCTAGCTAAAACTGTCGTTTTTGGAAAAAATCTGTCCAAACGCTAGCCAAAACTGTCGATTTTGGAAATTAGCCACAACTAGAGTAACTTTTTACACATTAGCAACTTGGAGCTCTTATTGCGAATATAAAATATCTTTATGACAAGATGATAATCTGAAAATAAATGACTCTAATAGTGGCTATCTTGCAATAGCACAAGTATTTTCCATTTTCTGTCAAAATCACAATCCAAAACCAATAAACACAAAGTTATTCACCAAAGACGATACCCAAACATAATAAAGAGTCCAACTTCCTTTTCAACTCTTTTCTTTTGCACTCTAGTCGTCAAGTTCCAAACAGAGTGCTTAAAGACAAGGTCATTCAACACATAGATAAGATTATAATTTTGCAAAGTACTCAAGTAAATTGAACTTCTGGCATATATATGCAACAGTGCCAGTCGTCCCCAACCCATTTCACAACATTGTTAGAGGAACATTTAGTTATCAACTATCAATGGTGACAATCATATGTAAAAGTAGAGGGAAGTGAAAGAGTTGAATCACTTATGCGGATCCACTGAATCATGTCGATTTTGATTCCTCATATGAACAAGTGTTTGTAATCGCCATTTGCGAGCAAGCAAACACGGTTATAGCAATATGCATCTGCAAATACAGAAAAGAGGCATGTTAGGATTCATTCATTTGAAATTTGAGATATAGCAAGAACAGGTCTATAGCAATATGAATCTGCGAAGTTGGGAAAGCAGTGTATTGAAATTCACTAATTTGGATCTCCAACTTTTTTATATATTAAAAGCCTTTTGAACTTCCAATTTAATCTAATAAAACTACTGATTTCTTCATTGCCATTTTCGACAAAAAGGAAACGTCAGGAGCTTAGGTTCCCAAGCACAGATCCTTCGCACTCTTGTAATGCTATAAAGATGATCCCCTAACCTAGTCCTGGTTTGGTTCTCCAAGCCTTCACGACAAGTGTATGCTCAAGAGCCAAATGTATGAATCCAATAACGCTTTAAGATGCAACGATACAACAACAACAACATACCCAATGTTTGGCTCCTGTAAAGTACACTCAGGGACAGACATTTTAGAAACGATCCCAGCCAAGAAATGATTACAAAATACCCCCAAATAATTCAGGGGATCCACAGAAAATCTAGAAGGAAATGATTTTAAGTTGCTGTTTCAAGCATATTTTTGCAGGGAAAATAGCTCGACGAAAATTATAGTTCAATGTTCATGACTTTAAAGCAAGTCCAGAACCATCATGATGCATACAAAGAGATCAATCATAAAGATTCCAGCACCTAAAGACATCATGAGATAGGACATAATCAAAATTACTAATGTAGATTTGCAGTGATACCTAGTGTGTCCCCAAAGTTGGACCATATTTCAGCACGGATAGATTGGTTACTGTCGGCGATACCTATGACCTCAACAAATGTTGTAAGAGGACCAGGAGGACTGCCTTTCACAACTATCTGCTGCTCATCTGTTGATCTCCCGATCACTGTACCACCTTCAGAGCGCATAACTTGAATCACAGCTCGAACCCTCCTTCCCACATACTGGCGCAGGAGCTCAGCATTGACAAAGACTGCAGGATTTGATGTATCCATACCTTTAAAAGGAAAAAAGAAAATAGGGAAAAGAGTTGGAATTATTAAGGACAATGTTTGGCAGATTAAAACACTGTTTTGCAATCATTGTTATCCATAAATACACAAAATCGCATGTTCATTCAGCTTTGGGACAACAAATCCATTTGACTGGACTATTCAGTCTAAGCTATCAATTCCATCAATTAGTAGAACCATTGGGCATTAATACGCATTTTAAGGGTTCAGATGATGTAACAAAGATAAAGCACCAATCCAGATAAGAGAAATAGTTGAACTCTTGCAATTCATATGTCCCATAAATAGATTCAGCCCAAATAATTTAATACTGAAGCAATAAGGAAGAAACACTTGAGGAATGACGAATCAGGACAAGATATGGCAGAAGTGAAAATAAAGCCAATATTGAGAGTGAAGATGGGAAAAAGAAGAACACAAAAGAAGGAAAGCCATACTAAAGATGGGAACAAAAAGAATGAAGAGCGAAATAAATTAAACTAACAAAACCAATAGGAGGATGGAGGAGACTCAGAGTCATTAGCCTTATTCCATCATTTCCCTTTCTGAAGTTCTTTGCAGCAAGGATTTCTTTTACTTACACGAGTTTTACATCATGAGCATCATGTATTCATTTGCTTACCAAAAGAAAACAAAAAGAAAAGCTGTTTAAATCATTTCAAAAGAAACCTGATACTGCCAAAATTTATAAGCACCAGCAAGAAAAACTGAGTCCCATCCAATAGAGGTGTTCCTATTGCTGTGCCAGAACACGAGAATTTATGGACAGAACTTGAGTGTTTTATACAGATTAGAAGCTAGAGAGATACTAAGATATAGCACTCCTACCAAAGAAGACTCTTTCATGCTAAGCGTCCAGACCTGCTATACCCGAGCATGTTGATGGTGTCTACCTTTCAAAATCTATCCACCTCTTCTTATCTTAGCCTTCCAATCCCCACCTAGTCTTCTGACTCTTTTAGATTTTTTAAGTTGCGCCGCCACAACTTATCGCTGGAGATGCATTTGTGACTGTCCTACCAGAAAATTGATGCTTATAAGGACTCTTTCCCAAGTTCTGTGCGTTAGATAACATACTGATTACTAAAGCTCAGTCTATGTGTGGCTGTGCATGTGAGGCAGTGAGATAGAGAAAGTAGGACTGATATTCTAATTATATACCTAATAATCAAAACCAGATACTCCCTCTGTCCCATTTTGTTTGTCATACTTTCCTTATTTGTCCGTCCCAAAAAGATTGTCATATTTCTAAATTTGGCAATAATTCAACTCTAAAGTTACTTTTTGACTCATTTATAGCCACACAAATACTCATGGCTTATTTTAGACCACAAGTTTCAAAAGTCTTCCTTACTTTATTAAACTTTGTGCCAAGTCAAACTACGACAAACAAATTGGGACGGAGGGAGTAGTATATTAGCATTTTCTGGAAATATTAGCAGGAAATGAGGAAACGGAAAAGAACTTTTGACACGAAAAAGATCAAAAGTTCCCATATGTTATTACGCCTACCATTTTTCTGGGAAATCTCCACTGTAGGGACACGCATTTCCGTATATCCTTCACAAAACTTGCTCATAATGTTGCATCACATATTTTAGCCAAAAAAAAAAAAGTTACATTACACATTTTAGCAACTTTTAACCCGATAATAAGGACAACGACAAGATTAACCCGTTTTCCATCCCCTTTCCACTTGATATTCAAAGTGAGCACTTTCATATAATCCAAAATAAGTAACTAAAAATATAATATAGAAAATGAGCTCGAATAATCAAAAGCTCTTCGTCAAGAAACTAATGAAGTAATTTCTTATAGCTCAGTCCAGCCACAATCTGCTGGTGATATTCAAGTTGACTGACGACTTGCAGATAAATAATTATAAGCTCCATGAAGTAATATCCTTTTTTGTGGATTAACGCTATTCCAAAACCTAAATTTGACAACACTGGTACAGAGCACTTAGGTAGATCAGTAGCAAAAGAAACTGTCCAGAATCTACTTATGAGAATGAAAACAAAATGTTCCCACAATGCTAACGCTAAAGGAAATTATATGAAGTCTAGTTTCTCATTTATATTTCTCTTCTTCTTTCCTCAAACAAGCTCATGACCTTTATCTTTCGTGCATTGTCCATGTAGTCGCTTCTTTTCTCCAGGAGCATGGCACTGTATTATCAGCAGGCCTTCTGGTGTTTCAGTCAATGTTTCCAACTCCATAGGAGGACTCCTGGCTGAACAACCACCCACCAAGCGACCCCTAAAACCTAGTTCCCCTCATTGTGGGGATTCCTCAACTTTTATTAAATTTGTCAGAGCTCATAAATAATGCAGACCCTTGTTCGATTAAAAATTGTAACAAAAAACAGTACTTCCTCAATTCTTGTTATTTTCAGGTAAGAAAAGTAAATGTATGGCATGATGAAAGCCATCTTCCAGTTTCTTTAAATCAAGTTGGCAACTGAATGAACTTAACGAATAAACATATATCACAAATTAATAATAATATTAGTACATTGGTTAGCAACTTAGCATATTGGAGCAAGTGTGACATTAAAAGTCAAGATATACTGTAAGGAAAATGACTCTAGTCCATAAATAACAGAAGTCATTTTCCCCTTATGATGGAAAAAATATTTTACTTCGAAAACATTTACCGGTAACCAAAAACCAAAACAAATGACTTTCTATTGAAAAACATTCTCCTGGAAAGTAACTTACACTATCCCAAATACATTAAAAGTAAACTAATTTCTCTTCGCTTCTTTCACCAACTTCTATTGATGTTCTCTTTCCCCACTATCTACAAAGCCAACCATAATTACAAGACACCTTTCATAATTAATCATCCCAAATACCTAAAATCATCAAATTAGCGGAAAAGAAAGAGATATCAACTACGTCAATGGTCGATACAGCTCTTCGGCAACAGGTTCATTTGAACCCAATATATTCGATGCAATATTATCGATAAACCTTATAAAGTTTCAAAAGATATAATATCTGAACCTATAATTTTAAAAGTACATATTCTAAGAACATTTCGAACTCGAACCTATCAAGTTTAAATCCTGTCCGCCTCCGAACTACATTTACGCGACAATACTACTCCAAAACTCAATTCATATATATAGATTTCAACATTCAATAACTTCTAATAATAGTTCCTAGAGCAAAATTAGTTTATGCTGAAAATTGAAATCACAAAGGAGTAAATACTAATTAAGAAGAAAGTAAGAGTAAACTTACCAGTTATTTGCGATTGTGAAGAATTTGAAAATAGGAGAAAATGGAAAAAACCCTAATTGTAATTGAAATAATAGTAGTATTATGAAACTCTTTTCTCGCGGGAAACGGCCGCTTAATTATATCCCGCCTTTATATTTTGGTCATTTTGCTACTAACCTGTAAATTCTTTTATAAAATAAAGTAATTTTTGAAAATACTTTTTGAAATATTTTAGCAGTGTTTGGTTAATATAAGTGAAGAAATACTATTTATTAAAGATTGATATCAATGTTAGCAACAACACAACAACTACAATAAATTCAGTGTGTTTCTATTAGTGAGGTCTAGAGAAGGTGAGAATAATATTTTGATAGAAGTATTATTCTATATGCGTACATCTCATAAGGAATAATATTTTGATTAAGTATTGTGTATTAAAATATTAATACTACTTTTATTTTATTTTATATAGTGTTAATACTCTCTAAAGTTCAACAGCTTTCTTACTCCGTATTTCAATTGTTTGAATTATTCAATATTTTGATTTAAAGAAAATTTTATATAGTTTCAAGATATATAAATTTGATTTATAAACATTTGCGTAATCATATCGAAACAACATTGGTCGGGGAATGAAGTATAAACACATTAACTCTCAAATCTCATAATTTAGTGGTTAGGTCAAGAAGTTTAGAACTTCAGACATGGCTTGAAGACCGGTATGTTCTACATTTTTTAACATAGTAAAAAAATATCGGGCTGGGAGTGAGATCACATATTTGTTTAATATCTATTTTTTTCTGAAACATCGTAGCCTTATTTCTCATAGATAGAGTCTTCTTGATGCCCAAAATATTGCTAATAGTCAACCATTTTAACAGCAAAAATATAGTTGCAATTAAATCCCAAAATAATTTGCAACCATGAGCTAAGGACAAAACTCCAATAGTGAGACCAAAAGTTGCAATCACAACAATAAAAAAATTAATTTTTTCAAGGCAAGTGTGGAGCTTTTGATCCTTCTCAAACAGCTCGTCGTATTTTTTCTTTTTTCTTAATAACTTCAATTTTTTCAATTAGTTTCACAAATAAATTACTCGCAAATTTTCGTAACACAGCTTCTTTAGTTAAAATCTCTTAAAACAGCTCAGGCTGAATTGTATCAGTTGATGGTGGTAAAAAATAACTAGCCAAACATAATAATAGTAAAGCAATTGAGGAAGAAGTTGACGGTGGTCAAAGACATGGTGGCCTAGTAATTTTTTTTCGGCAATCGATTGAAACTAACATTTAATGGAGTATCACCGGTTGATGGTGGTAGAACGCAACAACATTTAGCTGCCGTCATTCAAGGTTTTTAGGGTTAGTCGTGAAGGGTTCGGGTTTGATTTTACACACATGTATATTTAGAGTTTAGTTTATGCTCTCCTTACATTACTATCATCAACCACCAATTTATCACGTAACCGATACATTCGAAATGTGAAGAACACAATGTACATTATATTTTCACCAAAATCTTAATCTCGTATAATGTGCAATTATAACAATTATTTCATGTTTGATAATTTATTTGAGATCCGGGTAGATTGATTGTTAGAATCAACTTATGAATCAAATTTTCTAAAAATTGCTATTAGAGCCACATTTCTCAAACATAAAGTACATATATTATTAACTGATATTTTTGTAGTCCAATAAATGCATACTTTAGTTAGAAAATCAAGCTTCTTTAATTGATAATTGCTTATGCATCCCTCATAATATATAAGAAGCAGTTAAGCAGCTCATGGTTGTGCTGCCTGCTTTCTGTCGGGGTACATCAGGTATTTCACATATTTAGTGCTGTAAATGTGTCATACTTTCTGAAGTAAATCGTGTACCTGTTGGGTTTTAATGGATAAACATGTTCATATACCCATAATATCCTCCGCATTTTTTAATCATTGATGGGTATATCTGGAATTTCACATAACTTTGCCAAGTTTTTCCACTGTAACCCCAATCTTTTCTTGGAATTCCGACCCTTTGTCAATCCCTCCGCCGAACAAATTGACCAAGGAGAACCAATCCGATAGAAGAATCAAGAGAAAGAATGTAGATTAAATTCCGTTGCTAAACCCAAACCCAAAGAAAAAGAAATTCGAAAAATGAAAATTAAATTCCGTTGCTAAACCCAGAAACTCAAAAGAGATATCATTAAAACCGATGACATGCAACTCTTCAAAACCATTTCTAAATCTCCAAATAACTCTTTCACAAGAACCATTGCTAAAATTGTATGAAAGTTATGAAATTTCAGAAGTAGTAAAAGGAATTGAAGCTAAAGATGTAAAGTTGGGGGACATTTTGCTTTTTAAGAGTGATATAATAAAAAATTTAGAAAAGTTTAGATCGTTACATTATGTATTTCTGGCAATTTGAGAAGTAACAGACAAAGAAATGAAAGAAAGTAAGTAGAAGAAAGGAACATAATAATCCCAAGACCGCTTTTTCCTATGAGCTGTGTTAAGCTGGTTTTTTGTTTATCTACTTTTAAGTTTGTTTTCCTCACTAATCCGAGAAGAATTAGCTAAAAGACCTCTCAAACTGTTGAATAAAAAGTTAAACCTTTCCATTTCTTTTTGACTTATTTTTGGAGAGAAAAAACTAAAGTGGGGACCAAAGGCTGGATTAGTATTCTTAGAAACTTGTGGGTGCAAAACAATAATTCGTTAGGGTGCAAAATATAAAAAACTTGTGAACTCTTTTGAAATAAAAAATGTACCCGGGTAATTTAAAACATAACGGATACTACATCTACTCTATTTGGTTGATCATACACTACATTGTGCCGTTCCAATTTTCTCTCTCAACTTCTCATATTTTCTCTCTATCAACTGCCTGCACGACTTCGTAACTGCTGTGAGAGTCCCGTTTCAATTATTTAAAGGATCTCTGTGGGTTCAAAGCACATTATCGACCAAGAGAATAAACAGGTACGCACTCGATTTTGTTAGGGTTTTTATTTGAAATTTAATTACTGTATTTTCTTCGATTAATGGCTATTTTGCATCTTTACATAAAAATTTCGGGTAATGGATTTTGTTGTTTTATCGTTTTATACGCAATTTGCGATTTGGGATTTCGGTTTAATTTTTGGAGGCTTTTTCTTTAACTTTCGTAGTAAAAATGTGGTTTGTGTAGGTGTAATTTTTGAGGGGTTTTTTCTTTAACTTTCGTAGTAAAAATGTGGTTTGTGTAGGTGTTTAAATCAATGTTTTAAAAGGCGGGGCGTAAGGCGAGGCATTTTACCTATAATGAGGCGAGACGTAAGTCCGAGACGTGGGGCGTAAGTTCCATGGATCTTATGTTTTAATTAATTTTAAATAATAAAATAGCATAATGAGCCAAAAAAAATATCAAAAGTACAAAAAAATTAAAAATAAGAAAAAAAATTATAGAAAAAAAGATTTAACCTTTTTAACAATGGTAAGAAATTGAATAATGTTACAGTTTTTATGAGATACAAATAAACCATAAGGCCTTAACTTTTAAACAATTAAAAATAAAAATTTGTTATTATAAAAAGTGAATAAACAATAAAAATTTATTACTATTATAATTTAAAACATTAATTCTTCATTGATAAATATAAAATTTCTACTAAATTGCAAAATAATTGAAGTCTAACAATTTTGAGTGACTGAAATAAAACATGAAGACCAACAACAAGTGGTGATGCTATAAACATCGACTATGCGTTTTTAGATTAAGTATACAGATGATATTCATCTTTATGATATTCTTAATTATAATACATGTAATATTATGTCTCGTTAGTTGAGTTATACTCAATTTTTGAATTTCTATAGATGAATATAACTTCATTGTTAAAGAAAATTGTGGATGAACAATCTTAATTAAGGAATTGGACAGATCTTTGCATAGGTTCAATAAGGCGAGTTCCGAGCGTTGGGCGTGCTCTGGGCGCATCGTCGGGCGCTTGAGGCGTAACTCTCACGGATCTAAGCCCCGTCCGAGAGTCTCAGGGCGTTTTGCTAGCGCCCCGCCCCGGGGCGAGTCCCTGGGCGAGTCTTTTAAAACAGAGGTTTAAATGCCTAGGGTAAAGCACGTCGTTCCGAAAGGAAAAGGTCCACGAACTTGGGAAGAGCGTAGAGCGGAGCTTTTAGAAAACAAGAGAGCTAAGGAAAAAAATATACGTACGCGTAGGTGGTCCATGCGTAAATCAGCGCAAGAAGCTTGGGTGTCCGCGAACATCCCCAAAGATTTTGTCAAATGTAAAAGAAGAAGGGTGGAGGAACATGATGATAGTGATGAGACAGCCACCGATAAAGATGTTGGTGGAGGTCAAACAGAGGTGGGTGACAACTCAGAGTACCTGAGTTCAAAAGGAGCATCTGCTGATACCTTTGATCAGATAGACAGATTTTAAGATGAGTTTGAGGCTGAAGATGGAGTTGGTAGTGGTGCTGCTGTAGCAAAAAGAAAAGGAAAGACTGTTGTTATTGATGATGATGATGATGATGATGATGAGGATGATTCTGGGGAGGTAAGTAGGAAGAGTGCTGGTGCAGGGGATGGAGAGGAGGATCAGGCTAGTGCAAGGGATGATGGAGTTTATAAAGGGGTTGATAGGGATAATGCTAGTGCTGGGGAAAAAACAACAAGGGAGATGAGGAAGAAGGGGATGAAGATGATGAAGAGGATGTGCATCCTCTTGACAGATTGAGTATTCCAAAGAAGGTGATTGACATTGATGTCAGTAGCTTTAGGTTCAAAACCTGGTTGTCAAGGTTTGAATCGTTTAATGCAAAGATCTTTATGAGATCTTCAGTGAAAAAGTTTTATGACTTCAAGACCAAGTTGGCAAAATGGGGCTTAAGCCTATCTGAGACTTGGACCTTCAATGGTCAGCTGGTGCACTCAGTGCTTTTGAGGACTATGAGGCAGTCCAAGAAAAAGCATGTGATGTGGTTCTTGATAGATGGTAAGCCAGTCTGTTTTGGCTTGAGGGAGTTCTACTTGATGACTGGCTTAAACTGTTGTCAAGAGCCAAATACCAAATTGAAGGCCAAGTTCTTGACAAGTGGTGAAGGATTTCTGGAGAAGGTCTGTGGTGGTGGGGAAGTGAGGGCAGAAAATCTGCTCTACTTGATAGAGCAGAAACGGTTCTCTAAGGAAGAGAAGCTAAAGTTGGCTCTTCTGTGGTTCCTCCATACTGTTCAGATGGCCAGGGACAAAACAAAAAATGTTGAGAAATGGTGGATCCAATGTGTCGATAACCTAGACTTTTTCAGCAAGTACCCCTAGGGTAGGCTTTGCTATGACTTGACAGTAGACTACCTCTACAGTAAAGTGGATTTTGCAAAGACCCATCGACAACATGTAGAGGGAAAAACTGTCGGTTATGCACTGTTTGGATTCCCATGGGCCTTCCTTGTAAGTATTGTTATATTATTTTCCAGTTTTATTAAGAATGATTGTGTGAAAACTTAAGTAATGTGACTGTGGCATTCATGACAGACATGGATATATGAGGTTGTGCCCTTGGTTGGCCGTAATGCTGGCAAATCTGCACAATCCCCTTGCCAATCCCAAGGATGCTGAGGTGGCAGCAGACAAGAAGAAATTTGGGAGATATTGATGCAGACCATCAAGGAGCTAGACAGGTATGTGCCAATTCAATTTATTAATTATTTTATCATTTAATGATTAATTAATTTATTAATTATTTTATCATTTGATGACAGGTTTTGCACCCTTTCTTGATCCCAACAGTGCAAGAAGTAGAGGGTTGCAAAAAAATTGTCTCTCCTCATACTGATGAGGTCGAGGATCCTGCACTGGACAGGGTAAGGGCTATGCTGGAGGGGGTCACTGGCATTAAATACATTGTGGAGGAGTATGCTGATGAAATGCACAAAAGTGAAAGCCAGGAAGATAGGGGTGATGATGTTGATGATGGTGATGATGCTGGTGCTGGTGATGGTGTTGATGGTGGTAGCAGGGGAACTTGCAGGCACTGTGGGCATATGCAAGGTGTGCTGTCAAGAATGCTGGAGGTGAGTGAGGAGATTTTGAAGCTATTGAAAGAGAAAAAGGTGAACAGGGAAAGGAAAACAAAGTCCAGGAACTTGTTGAAGAGGAAGCTGTTCAAGCAAAAGAAGATTGTCAAGAGAAAAAAGAAAGGTATCTATATTTATTTTAATGATAATTTGATTAATTTTGTCTGTTTCTAAGTATTTTCTTTTAGTTGTAGTGAATGAAGGGAATACTGATGAAGAGGTGAGAGAAAAAAATGCTGCAGTCGATGAAGAAGAAGAGGTTTTCCATGATGCTCAAGTTGATGGAGCAGATGAAGAGATGACTGCAGATGCTGCAGTTGAAGAAGAAGCCTGAAATGAAGCTCAAGTTGATGGAGCAGATGAAGAGATGTCTGGAGAGCTGAATGAGAAAGATGCTGCAGTTGGAGAAGGAAAAAATGAAGCAGTGGATGGAGATAATGCAGAGATTGTTGAAGAAGCCAGAAATGAAGAGATTGTTGAAGAAAATCGAGAGACACAAGCAGCATTGCAGGTGGATGAAGCTGATGTTGCTGTGAATGAAGTGCTTGCAAGTCTGAATGTTCAATTTCCTTCAGAGAATATTGGAGCAGATAATGTTTGACTCCAGTATTAATGATTGGTTTCGTGGTTTTGTATGAGTTGAATGTTGAACTAGTAGTTAATGACAGTAGTTGACAGTTAACTTTAAACTTATTAAGGTCTATTCTATTGATGACAGTAGTTGACAGTTAACTTTGAACTTGTTATCTTTTGAAATATTAAGGTTAGTCATAGACAAGTGTATGGTGGCTGACCTTGTTTTTGGACATGAAGTGTGGGTTTATTAATGCAGGGTACTTGTTAGGAACTCATTTCATTCATTGTTCAATGTTTCAATTATGGTTTGCAACTAATAACATGTTTGTACTTATGTGCTCGCAACTCAAACAATAACGAAGCTTTTATAACAAAAACAGCCATACGACTACATTACAATATCGAAGCTTTTATACAAAAACAGCCAAACGATTGACCTTAAGTTTACACTGCGTCAAAATAATAATACACATATCCAGATTAATTACAAAATTTACACAGTGTCAAAATAATACACATAATAAAAGAAGCGAACTAATAGGAGATCCATTTAAAAACGGAGCAGATAACACAACCAGCAACCATCGATTTAATCAACATCTTCAGTCGATGAATCTTCTGCTCAGCTTCTTCCCTCTTCATTTCAGCTTCTTTTAGCTTTATTTCACCTTCCCTCAGCATGATTTTCAGAAAATTATTTTGCTCTTCGCATTCACTCAACAGTTGTCTCAGTATAACACAATTGTCTTCAGTATCTTTAAGCTTTCTAACTAAGTTCCCAATCACACTCGATGCTGCTGCAGGCAGTGGTCCACCATCAAACCACCTAAAATAGTCGCACCCACCATTTGACTGCATTATTTAACAAAACCCAAGAAAAAATCAGTACATTAACAATTAATCAAAAACAAAAACAGAACTATAATGTATGACTAACACACTTTTGGAGTTTTACAACTCCAGAATCTGCGACCAGGGTTTGTAGTTGTACGAGAGGTCCTTAACTTCGTGCTTTTGCCGCAAAAATAGATATCGGCTTCCGCTGCTACGTTGGAGTTGGACGAATCTTGGCTCATGATGTTCGTGGAGTTGTTTGATTTTTCTGATGGTGAAAGCGAAGATTTTTTAGAATTGGGTGGGTTAGGTTTGATTTGTAATATAAAAATTCTAATTGTGTGTTTTGGGGTTAAATCAGCTTTTATATATTTGGAGAATTGTTTTAAAATATTAAATTTATGTTTAAGGGAGGCGGGAAATTGGGGGAAATTTGGGCACCATTTGCCGCTGAAATTTTTTGACTTTTGTCTAAGCCACGTGCCCTGGGGCGTGACGTGTTCCGTGTTTGAGTTCGGGGTTTGGGGATTTGGGGTTTGGGGTTAGGGTTTAGGGTTAGGGTTAGCGATGATCGACATATAGTAGTCGATAATCAACTTTGTATCTTGAAAATTAACATATGGAATTTTTTTCGAATCCAAAAAAGGTAATACTGTAATTATTCATTGAAAAGTGTATAAATGATGTTATAAATGAACTGCACTAACTTAATACATGCTTATACTTAAGTTATGTAGTATTTATCCCATCATTCATGGTGTAACAAGATATATGAGTCGCAATACTAGGCATTGCTTACCAAGAATTGACGTAATAGGCTTATGTATTGATGAGTTATACCCTTGTAGGCATCAATGAGTTGTTATAATGTATTAAAGTGGTCAATAATATTAGATGGGCACATTATACTATCACTTATGGTGTAACAAGACATATGAGTAGTAACACTAAGGCATTGCTTAACAAGAATATACATAGTAGGCTTATATATACATGAGCTTTACCCTTTTAGGCATCAATATGTTGTTTTAATGTATCAATGTGAGCTATAACACTCAAATGGGTTCCATATACCAACACATGAGTTGTAACAATACACATTAATCGTAACACTAAGGCATTACTTAACAAGAATAGACATAGGAGGCTTATATATACATGAGATTTCCCTTTTTAGGCATCAATATGTTGTTTTAACGTATCAATGTGAGCTATAATACTCAAATGAGTTCCATATACCAACACATGGGTTGTAACAACACACATTAGTCATGGTTTTTTGATTTTATGTGAAATTACACTAGGTCGATAATCAACCCTTTCGTGGTTGAGGTGGTTAATAGTCGATTAAGGACCTATGTGCAGTCGATTAGTTGATTTGGTTAATAGTCGATTACCTTTGTCCAGTCAAGTCCCGGCTTTTCATTTTTCTGATTCGTTTCCCTTTTTCAGAAAATTCTCCCATTACTTAAATATTTTTCTTATTACTTAATATTTATTTTATTTACATTTTCCAGTAAATTTTACTTTTTCTATTAATTAAATATTATCGTAATTTATTATTTTAATTTTATCTTTTTCTATTTATATTTTTGTTTTTGCTCATTTTCTGATTATTTTCATTTTTGCTAACCTATCTATCGATTTATCTACTTGGTGTTGGTTGATTATACACCAAAATGGAGTATGGACAGTTCATCAAGAATATGCAAAAAAATGGGAGAGCGGAAAATTGAACAAGAAATTAAAAGAACCATTGCTAATAATAATAATAATGCTCAGGGGGCTTTTTCATTTATAATAATTTTTAAGAAATGAGCAATCATTATGAAAACCCTTTTCTTTTTACATTTAAAAATTAAAAAAAACTAATTATTACGAGGGGAGGGGGGAGGGGTGATGTAGTTGTCCAGATCCTCCCCTGCTCGTTCCATGAGCACCCTTAACATCCTAGCCGTACGACGGATGTTCATCTCCTACCTCCTACGATCATCACGCAGGAGGCGGATAAGCCTTTCTATGTCAGCACGAATCAGCAGCACCTCTGGATCGTTGTTCCTAAGAGTGAGAATTCCTCCACTGCCATTGTTGTTGTTTCTGGTGGCATTTCCACTTCTACTTGCAGTGCCTGGAGCTCTTGCCATTATAAGATGAGAGTGATTCTTGAGTTGTGTTGTGGATTGTTGGATCTAATGCCTCTATTTATAAGCTCCAAATCGATGCAACCTTTGGTGTTCCCAGAAAAGTCTCATCGTTTCAAGTGGTAATTATGAACAGCCACTTTGTTTAACCCAATTCCGGCTGCTTTCAATGACGGGGCGCACACGCGTATTAAATGTGTTCATTCACTTTATCAACTGCATTATGTCAATTAATCAACGTTATTTTTTTTAATAATCAATCCATATAGTGTCTATTAATCGAAAATGTAAATACTCAACTGGTTGTAAACATGTCCAGCATTTGGTGAACTCAAATAATAGTCATTTTTATAAAAGACACTTAAAATAGAAATAAAATACATTAACGAAACTATTACAATCAGTTCAAATTGTTCTAACAAATAACACGGTACCAAATTAAGACAACCACATCTAACACTACTTAAACACACCAAATTATCACAACTTAAGCTAATACACCAAATCAGAATTGCAAGGTTGATTATCAACCTCGTACCAAAGCAGGGCAAGTTGTCCTCTTATGGCCACTTCTCTTGCAGTTTGAACATCTATTTTGCCTCTTCCTTGAGAAAAATGTTTCACCAACTGAGGGAAAATGATTAATTCTCCTTCTACCCTTTTTGGGATCGACCATCGGCGGAAGAATTCTTCTATGAACTACCTCTGGAGGAACCATCCATTCTTGCTCTGGTGGCATTGGATAAACATTTTCTTCATACGAACACATGTAAGTCTGAAGCCTATAAAATGGACAAGTGTAATGGTACACGCTAGCACCATATTCATCTCCATACCTTATCCTTAACACTTCAAACGCATGCTTGCATGGTATCTTGTCCAGGTCAAACTCCCGGCATGTACACGTTCTGAAATGAAGATTGACAGTGTGAGATAGGCCATCTCCAACCACAGTGTACTTCAGTACTTCCACTTTCCCGCCTGCATGATAAGCAATCAATTTGTTTCCTTCAAGCATATTCTGATTCAATTTTGTTTCAGCACTGGGCACCAAATGGCGTTGTGTTTCTTCATCTCCTCACGCCTCTCATTGAACTTGTCAGTAAACCTGCGAGTAATAGCATTGCACAGTCCCAGGATGGGGCATTCTCTCTCGTCCTTGAATATTGCATTGAGGGACTCGGAAAGGTTTGTGGTCATTACATCATACCTGTCTCCTGGAAAAAATGCTATCGTCCACCTATGGAAGCCCACTTCATCCTTAAGACAAGCAGCTGCAGCAAGCATTTTGACATGAGCTGGTTAAAAGCATCGCTGAACACTTCAAAACGGTACGCCTTCGCAGCGGTATAATAATCCTTCAAAAATGATCCACACTTGAACCTTACGCGCATGTTCTCAGCAAGGTGCTTGGTGCAACAACTATGAGATGCTAAGGTATACAACCTTCTAATCCCATTTGTTATGGCCTTGGCGCGATCGGAAATTATGCACAGGTCCGGTGTATTGGGGACTACGTGAGCCAGCTGTTCAAAAAAGAATTGCCATGATCTATCGCACTCCTTATCTACCACACAGAAAGCCAATAGATAAATGTAGTTCTCCGTGTCCTGCGCGACAGCCGTCAACAAAACACCGCCGTAGGTGGACGATAAATGTGTCCCATCGACTGATATCACCTTCCTCATATATGTAAACCCTCTAACTCAAGCTCCGTAAGCTACAAAAAAATACTTGAACCTCCCCTGTTCATCAACCCTTAAACCAGTCTTGCTGCCAGGATTTAGGCTTTCCAACACAAAACTGTACGCATCTTAAATTGCGTAACTGTGCTCCGGACTGCCCCTAACTAAAGCTTTTTCAATTTCTCTTCCTTTCCCGCACTTCCAATAACTTACCTTACTATTCAGTTGTTGATCCAAAGCACTCTTGATATCTTTTGTCATCAACCCTTTGCCTTCAGTAAACCTATTCTTGAAATATTCTCTGACGACATCCGCTGAAGCATGTGGATGATGGCTTGGTAGATGTTGCACCCCACATGTGTGCTCTTTAATGTATTTGGTGATCACAAACCTATTGGAATTAACATACTTCATGGCGCGTACCATCCACCTACAGCGCGCTTCTACACACGCCACGACATATAGGGATTTAGTACTCTTCTTTGTTTTGAATGTGAATGGCTTCTTTATTGAACTACTCTTCTTTGTTTTGAATGTGAATGGCTTCTTCATTGAACCCATCTTCAAATCCACAACCAAGCTCTTCTTGGTATCGAAGGTTTTCCCAGTATGAAAACCTGTGCAATTATCAACCACATCACCCAAGTTGCTGCCTTGAGTGGGAGCTGATTCGGCAACACAGTTGCTCCCATTTACAGCGGGTTCTCCAACCTTTGGATCTTCAATAGCATTTTTTTCTTCACTATCCATATCACCAACTCCAGTATCACTGCCATAATCACCCGTACTCTCATTGAATAGTGGTGGTCGTGGTGGTCTTGCGGAAGCAGCTGCAGCATTAGTGGCAGCATTTAAGCCTGCTTGAGAGCTCTCGACAACAAATATCTTTAAAATAGGCATGCTTACCATTATTTCTAACATCGAGCATATAGATATGCAAATCATTATCATTCCTTATAAAAGAAGGAGCCACCTTACCCCTCATAGGAGCAACACTAAAAACATAGCTAATTGAAACCTCGCTGCGATGGCACATTAAGTTGCCGCGATCGATTAATTGGTCAATTAACTTATCGTAGGTACATTCCAAATTTAATGCAATAGGGATTGTTGTCTTTGTCCTAGATTGCCAATTCCAGCATTTTGGGGTCTCAATCCATTCACCCATAAAGTCAGCACCTACTACTACGAAAACCCCATCTACTTCAACGAAGTCGATGATCAACCAAATGTGGTCGATGGTCGATGAAATAATGCAGTAGTTCTGCAACAATGGCGAACGAATAAAAAACAGCTTGAACTTCTTACCAGTTGAAGAAATGAAAGGATGTATGTGCAAAGACGGAAGCCCAGACCAATTCACCTCAGATTTCTATCCACATTACTCGCATCGAGACGTTACAGCCGCAATAAGAAATTTCAAGAAAAAATGGGTTCCAAAAGAGAAAACAGTTATAGATCGAGATGACGCAGTTCTTGATGAATGAAATGGAGCAAAAAACGAAGCTCAAACAGCCATTGAATGCCCAGGTGGTTCTGGGCGGGAAAGCTTGGAGAGAAGAAGAAGGCAACTGGGGGTCTAGGGGTTTTGGTGGGAAGATTTAATTATTTTTTTGGTAACTAATTAACTTTTATTACCAAAAGTAGTCATTACAGCTCAAGGAAAAGGAAAAAATAAGCGTGCAAGCTGGCTATCCCCATACTTGCCTAACAAACATAACTACCCTTAGAATCATATGTCATACACATTCCTACTCTACAGGAGCACACATTATCAACGCGACTAAACTTTTATGGGTAATAATCTAACAGACTTAGTACAACTTGGACTTTGGGCTTTTTAATCCCTCGATAATGGACATTCTGGATGATTTCTCTAACTCTAGCAGTTGAGTCCTTCTTCTTGTTCTGGAACACTCTTGCATTTCTTTCACTCCAGACATGGTATATAACAATTGTTAAGGTCATTCTGTATATTTCAGCTTGTGCATTCTTCCCATTTGCCTCTTTTGTTGCCCATTCCAACTCCTCATTCCATGAGGTGCATTGTTTGTGGATGCCCTGCCATTTAAGTAGACTGCTCCAGATACTGCTTGCATATTCACATAGGAAGAAGAGGTGGTCCTGTGTTTCACTGTCAGCTTCACATAGTGGGCAGATATCATTATTTATAATCTTCCAGTTCTTAAGCCTGCTCCTAGTGCTCAGCTTGCCATGCATTGCTAGTAGTAGGATGAATTGCATTTTAGGTGGGCTGAAATTATTGCAGGCTAGTCTTTTCCATTGCACTTTTGGCTTATCCCCCCTCATTGTTTTGTAGTCTGCTTTGATAGAGTATGATTTCATATTCAGTAGATCATCCTCTGAGTATCCTGCAGCTTCCATGTACTTCTTTGCATTCAAGATGTTTTGTATCATCCAAGAGGCTTGGTTAGCCTGGGCCTCCCATGTTTGCTGCTCTTTTATATAATAACAGTGTACCCACTTCACCCACAGCTTGTCCTTCTTCTTGCTCAGACTCCATAATATTTTCCCAATTGCAGCTCTATTCCAGCTTTGTACATCTAATAGATTGTTTCCTCTTGCAGCTCTAGGGTTGCAAAGTTTCTCCCAGGCAATTAATGCCCTTTTGGATGTCTCTGCACTCCCAGTCCACCTGTTGTGTTATCTTCTTTAGGAGGATGAAGATTTATGACCAATAAGTCTGAATAGCAAACAGGACACTCTTGATGAGTTGGACTCTCCCCACATAAGACAGGAACCTGGATGTCCAGCAGGCAATCCTGGACACCATTTTATCCAGGAGTGGTCTACATTGGCCAATTGACAGCCTTTTGGAGCTTAATGGCACACCAAGGTACTTGAAAGGTAGGTCTGCTTTTACAAATCCCAGTGTGTTCAAGATTGCCTGTTGAGTGCTGCTATCTACTCCACCAAAGTAGATGGAGCTTTTGTCTGTGTTAGCTTGCAGGCCAGAGGCATTAGAAAATTGTTGGAAACCCTCAGTTAGTAGCTTTACTGATTCATGGTCTCCTCTGCTAAACAGGAGGAGATCATCAGCAAAGCTCAGCCGAACAATTTGTAGCTTCTCACATCTAGGATGATAATTGTAATCAGAGTTCTTTTTTAGCTGCCTTAGGATCCTAGTAAGGTACTCCATGGCTAAGACAAAGAGGTATGGGGACATAGGGTCTCCTTGTCTTAAGCCTTTCTTTGCTGGGAATGGAGGGGTTAGTGATCCATTGATGATGATAGAATATGACACAGTGGTCACACACTTCATAATCCAATGCACAAATCTCTCTAGGAACTGAAGGTACTGTAGTACTTGCTGCAAGAAAGGCCACTCCACCGAATCATATGCTTTCCTCATGTCTATCTTCAACATACATCTAGGAGATACCCCCTTCCTATTGTACTTTTTCACCAGTTCATGACTTAAGATGATATTGTCAGTGATCAGTCTGCCTGGGACAAAAGCTGACTGATTCTCATCCACTAGTTCAGTCATCAGTCCCTGCATCCTCTTAGTTATCACCTTGGAGATAATTTTATATATGATAGTGCAGCATGATATAGGCCTATACTCAGTGACCTTAGTGGGATTCTTTATTTTTGGCACAAGGGTGACTGTGGTACAATTGATAGGTTCATACATTTCCCCGGAGGAGAAGAATTGGATTACTGCCTCTGTGACTTCATCTCCTATAGTTGGCCAAGCTTTCTTGAAGAAGTGGGCATTCATTCCATCACACCCAGGGGCCTTGAGTTCTCCTATGTCCTTTATAGCTATTCTGACTTCATCCTGTGTTACTGTCTTGATGAATTTTAGTTGCTGCTTCCTAGTCAGAATCTTGCCATCCCTCATTATACAGGGGTTGACACCTGGTAATTGCTGAGCTGTTGACCCTAATAGTGCCTTATAGAAACCCAAGATCTCCCTAGCAATTTCCTTCTATGTGTTTATCACATTGCCTTCACTAGTGGTTAAGCTTAGGATAGTATTTTGTGCTCTTCTGCTTTTCATGCTTGCAAAGAAGAAAGCAATGTTGGAATCCCCCAGCTTCAGCCACTGTACTCTTGATTTCTGTCTCAGGATGCTCTCTTCTATATTGGACCATTTCTCCAGCTTGCTTCTTATTTCTTTCTCAGCATAAAACAAGTCTGCGTTTATCTGCTCTTTCCTCTGAGTCTGGATGTCACTTAGTTGTCCTCTTAATTCAGATAATTTCTGCTAAATTTTCCCATATTCCTTACCAGTCAAACTCTTTAGCCCCTGCTTCACCTTCTTTATTTTTTGCCATACCCCCTTCATGATGTTTGTGTGCCCACCCCCCTGCCAGACTTCTTCAACTATCTGAGCAAACTTTTCATTTTCAGCTATGTAGTTGTAGAACCTAAATGGCTTTGGCCCTCGTTGTTGGTCCTGCATCAGTTGCAAGCATAATGGAGAATGATCAGAGCGGCCAGGCTCCATAACAATCACTTCAAACAGGTGCATAGTATTCATCCATTCTGCATTTACTAGTGCTCTATCCAGCTTGCTAAGGACATGCTTGTTTGACCATGTGAAGCTCCCTCCAATCAATTTCAGTTCAGCTGTACCAGTGTCTGTGAGATACTCTTTCATATCTTTAGTTTCAAATTCTGTAACAGGTGCTCCCAGTCTTCTATCCTCCAGCTCTGCTACTGCATTATAATCCCCTATAGCTAGCCAAGGCCTGTGACATGTGCTATGTAACATTCTCAGTTCTGTCCACAGTGTTTTCCTATCCTCAACTGTATGAAGTCCATAGATAGATATTAGTTCAAAGCTCAAGTTGAGGCTCCTGACATGCACTCCCCCATGAATACATTGAACAGACTCATGAACACATTTAAAATCAATCATATTTGGGTTCCAGATTACAAGTATTCTCCATTTTCTACTGCTTTTCCCATTAGTACACCATTTCCATCCAGGGTCTATTTTCCTGGTTACTTTAACTATATTATGCTCCTTTATTCTATGCTCAGAAATACATATTAATACTACATTATTCTTTTTTAAAAATAACTTTAGCTCCTTTTGCTTATAGACTTTATTCAGACCTCTTATATTCCATGCTACTAGTTTCATTGAGGAGTTGCTCTTGGTGGTCCCCTGTCTCTTTCTTCCTCTACTGCTTTCTTTGCTTCAGGATCTTTATCTGCAGCTTGAGTAGGATTCAGGTGCTCATTAGCTGCCAAGATGTTATAACTGTTTGTATTCTCCTCTGTTGGGTTGTTAATTACTCCTTTTTGGGTCTGCTTTATAGCTATTTTGCCCTTTCTAGCTTGTTGCCATTCTGGCTCTGGAGGCAAGGTATCATTCCCCTCTGTTTGCTGGTTCTGTGCAGGCTCCTTTCCCTGGGCTTGAGTGTTTTTTGTTCTCCATAATTGCTGCTGCTTACCCTGCCTGTTTCTGTTATGGTTAGTTGCCTCTTGTCCTTGGTCAGGTAGCTTTGGTCTATTCTGGTTGCCATTGTTTTGTACTTGTGCAGGCTACTTATATCTTTTCAAGATCTCATTGCCTTGTTCTTGACCCGGTGGCCTGCATTTGTGGCCAATTTGCAGGCATTCAGGACAGAATATAGGTTCCAATTCATACTGCACTGGCTGCTCAAACATTCTACCATTGGGATCAAGTACTTTCACACTCCGGGGTAGCTCTCTTGTCACATCCATTTCAATTAGCATTCTTGCATATGATATTCTTTCAACATTGGTTGTGTACGCATCCGCATACAAAGGAATACCCAGAGCACTTCCCAATCTACTTAGTGAGTCGATGCCCCAACAATTTAGTGGCAGATTGGGCATCTTAATCCACAAGGGGATGGTGTGTAGTACCTCAACATTAAAATCAAAGCTAGCCGACCAAGGCTTGAGAATTATGGGTCTGCTATACATAGTATAAGGTCCTGAATACATAATAGCATATCTATCCTCCATTGAGCTAAATTTGACTAAAAAATAGCCATCATTGTGGTAGTACACCATTGGTTTTGCTACAAAGTTTCAGTTAACACCCATGAATCTTTCAAGTGCAGCAAATGTGGGTGCTTCACCTAGGACATATAATACCAGAGCATGTTTCCATTTATCAGTCTCACTTTCCACTTCGTCCTTGCTCAATTCCACTACTACTTCCCCATCCTTCAGTGTAGGTGTAATAAAGTTAAGGTTCATACCTTTCGCAGCTAGCTTGTTTCCATTAAACAAAGAGTTCCATTGTTGTTGCTTCTGTTTAGTTGGCGTGAGATTCAATTTTCTTTGAGCAGCAGGAGGTTGATTTTTACTGGCATCCATTGGAGCCGCTTGCATCGATCTAGCCTTTAAGCCAATTTATATTGTTATACTCTCTTCCTTGCAATTTGAGCTAAGATTCGTGTTAAACCCTCTTTCAGTTCCACTGGTGGTCCTAGAAATCGTTTTCATCTTAGAGTTACCAGACCCAGTTATCGTTACTGGCGTGGAGCTCGTACTCTGTGCTGGTGGTAACACGCCAATTCTCTTCAGCAATCTGCTTTTCGGAGGCCTTGGTGTTGCTAGAAGAACCTCCTAATTCCTCTTGCTCAATTCTAATTTCTCTTCTTCCAGTTGTTACCGTTTTCATATTTATCCATTTCGGTATCTTAGTTTTAGTCGCCGATTTCCGAGGTCTTCCCCGTGGCATTTGTTCAGGGTGCACGTTATTCAATTCACGCTAAAGTGCACCGAGAGGAAAGCCATTATTTGTTTAATTTCCGACCTTTTTTTTTTTTTTGGGTAAATAATATTATTTATATAGTAGACCAAAGTGTAGTTTTTGTAACTTGGGGGCCGGGGGTTTGAGACTTGAGAACTTGGGTAAGATCATTAGTGTTAAATAGTCATTAAGCAATTAAAGGGTTATACACCCAATTTTTAAGACTTGAGGGTTATTCCCTCTATTTCCTTCATTGCAGGGGTCTTTTAGCCAATTCACCCCACTAACCCCTCTACTTTTGAAATGACTATTTGTTGCTTAACTGAAAAAATACAATTCCCTACAAAAAGAGATAGATGTCACAATGACATTCTAAATTATGAGGCACTGGGTAGAGCAATATTGACCCAACTTAAAGAAATAATATACGTAGTCTATGTCTTCTAATTATCTTAAATAACACCACCTTCCATAAGAAAATGGTAAAAAATTGTAAAAAAATAATTCTAAGTGTTCAGATAACCAAAATGCTACATCTCATATGTGTTATATTCATCGTTCAAATTGGTTGAAAACAAGAAAACTATAGTACAAAAAAAAAATTTAAGTTTAAATATTCATCTTTCATTCCTAATTCGAACAGGTTGTACTATGAAGAAAGTGATAGAAATATGAATTTTTACACTCCAAATTAGTTATGCTTTAAACTTCATGATTTGTAATCAGCAAGGAAAAAGAACATAATTTTATGTATACAATATTATTAACTGTTCAAACAACATATAATATTATGACAACTCTGGAGAGCAATCAATATTTTTGAATATATCAATGTGACAGGCTATAACATTCATCCGGAAAGAGATCAGGGACATCCACTAAACTTAGAAAAGAAAGTTTATCACTGATGCATATAAAACTCACTAAACGGTAACAACACTTAAGTTTAATATTACCGATATATGAGCTGAATATCTACTCCTGCGCTTTTTAAGGACGAGAATGAGGAAAAATCAAGGTGACATGCAACAAAGTCTTGATAAAGTGTTGCTTAACATGTGAGGCTACTCGCATGATTCATCACTATCTGCAATACACACTGTTTAACAATTTTATAACAATTACAAACAAGATGAGGTTGTTCATTGCGTATCCCTCTATTTTCCTTTGAACTTATATTTAATATCTAAAAAATGTACTTTTTATCTCAATTTTATTTTGTTTGTATGGATTTCTAAGAAATAATTTATCTACACAAGTTTTGATAATGTGCAAAAGATAATATGTTGGGTATTCTATAATGATGAAAGATTAGTGGGTATAAATTCAAAATTCATAATTTCAAGTTTCCAAATGAAAATAATACTCCCTAAAATACAAGCAATCCAGCATATCAAATAATGACGAAGCTCACTAAAATTAACAAAAATGATAACATATATATCAAAAGATAATCTCTCATCATATCGAAGTATGTATATTAGAAATGATAAAAGGAAGCTTAATAAATACTTATATTTGTTTCTAATTATTGTAAATCTCGAAAAAATTGGTTTAAAATACTCAAATAAACCAGTTGGTCTGGTCAATTAACAAATGGTAGTTCGCATAGAGATTATTTAAACAGATAAGTATTTAATTTAAGTATTTAAAATGATGATCAAATTTCATGCGGTTTGAACCTCGAAAAGCGAAAAGTGCTATATAAATTGAGACGATAAAAGTATATATTTAAGAATCTCCCCTACTATTGAGCCCGGGATACCCCGGGCGTTCCGGCACCTAGTATTTATACATATAATAGTTTTATTTAAACCTATTTGTAACAACTTTCTAACTATACAATGTACAAACAATATACCCAATTTTGTCCCACAAGTGGGGTTTGGAGAGAGTAAGATGTACGCAATTTTTATCCCTACCAATGTGGATAGGTTATTTTCAATAGACCCTCGGCTAGAGAAAATATTTAGAAAATATGTTTGCAAAATAATATAAAATATCATGCTAAAGAAAATGATAAAGCTATAACACATGCGAGGATATAATGGCGAACTATACCGTGTACATTTAAACATATCTTTAATCACACACGGACATTTGAAGCCCGATTTCTGTTATATTTCCATTTGCAAATTCATTAATTGCAAACTAGTATAGTACCCGCGCGATGCGCGGTTAGTATCAACACAAACTAATCATAGTAATTTTTGTTTTTTCATACCAACATATATGAAATATTGATATAATTTTAGCATTTTAGTATTTATCATTGTGGTTCTCTATTTTTTTTCTCTTTGGATAGAAACTCACATCCTAAACGATGCCACAATAAAAAAAATTAAAAAAATTAATGATACATTCGTTCAAAAGATAGAAAATTTGAAGCACTACATGGATTATAGTAACACACAATATTTAGATGAAAAGTAGGTTCAATGACATTTCAGTTAAATTATGTTTTTAACTTCATTTATTATTTGTTTATCATCATCATAAAATAAGATATTTGTACTCTTTCAACTTGTCATCGGTGAAAGAGCAACATTAAGTTGTACATATATAAACACTGGTCTCTTAATTTTAGATTTAGTTATATTTCAATTCTCAATTCTACTTTCATCCTAGAACTATTCCAACCAATGATTCTGAATTTTGTAAAATTATATTATTGAAGACTGACCACAACTCAAAGATAGTAAAAGCTTGTGTGGATGAGCTTAGAAGTGGTTTATAAGCTCATAAGCTCATTAGTTTATGTTTGGCTTATAATCTGCTTAAAATAAGCTCATCCAAATGAGTTTTGAAGCTTATAACAATTTCTTTACTATTGTCTTTGGTTAGTTTCGAAGTTGGGAGGATTAAGACCCATTTTCTGAGAAACGCCCTCGACATATATACACATATGGTACATTTATTTGGATTTGTAGTGTTGCATCAGCCTTCTCTTTTTTACTATATTTTTCTTGTATTGCATCGAAAGAAAACTAAGACATACCAACCTCTCTTAAAATTGTGACACTGCCTCATACCAATTTTCATAGATTGCAATTTGACTATTTAGGAACTTTTCACTGAAAAACTATATTGCACTATGTAATACTACTAAAGGTATAGATGATGAATTTGATTCCATTCATACAATTTCAATGTTTTTTAGCTCACACATTTTTAGTTCATTAATCATTTTTTACAAATTTAAATTGATATAAGCTTGCTGTTGAAATAATCCCCCGAAAGTGGTTTGTATCCATAATCTTCAACGTTATTGACATGTTTACTTTCATCTATTCATTCACTAAATATATTTATAGGCTCAGTCAAAGCGGCCACGGCGGTAGTAAAGCTTTTTTTGGAAAATCATGCATACAACCTCTTCGTAATTTTTTTCAGTTAAAAAACTTAGATATTAACATATATGAGCAATTACAAATTAGTGGCATCCATAGAACTTTCCATAGCAATGTCAAAATAATTCATGCAAACACTATCCAATCAAGTTCTTCATAACATGTGATATTATACAATGTTTCCATGATTACATATAGAACACATGAAGATTGTATAAGTAAGCCCATTCTCTTCTTTGGTGGTTTCTTTGCCGTTGACTTTCTCTTCCCCGTTATCAAACAAATATCTCACATCAATATTCAGTATTGTGTATATAGATTCATCTTGCATAATCAGTATTTCTTCTTCCTTGCACATGTTTTTCCCATTCAAGTTTCAAAATATAGCTACATATCTCAACAAATAAATTCTTATCTCTAATTAAACAATAACATCAATTCTAAAAAGATAGAAGCTAACATCAAGTGATATCTTTATCGGTTATGATCAGATTAATTTGATTAGAGATTTACAATGCATAGCATTACTCTTTTAGCACTATAAAAAATTTTGCGCGGTAGTAATTGAAACTCTAAAGAAGATAGTTCTGTCTCAATTTTGTAAGAAGCTAATGTAGCTGTTAACAACGTCTCCTATTCAAATCCTTGCTCCTATTCCTAAAAAGAAAGACAACTAAAGATATATTTTGATTTGGAGCTAACTTAAACTTTTAACGCCTCACCTCAATGCTATCAACATTAATCCATCTTCTAGAAATGGTTGAACTTGTAGTTTGTTTGACCATCAGAGCTGCATATACGTCAATTCTGACAAATTTTTATATGCACCATAATCTCTTTATGTGTCAGTGGGAAGAATTATATCTAGGTTAGAAGTACTTGAAACTTCATCCCAATTCTTTTTGTTTCTTGTCTATATATTGTCATTCCATAATCCACTATATAGTAATTTGAGATTGACATACTTCATTATATTAGAAAATTCTTACTATTTTAGCTTCGATCGGCTAGAATAATAGTTGTGTAAAAGAATATTGTTTAAGTTTTACCAACACAGAGTTTGATTATCTTATAGTTAAAAATTTAAAACAGTTAGTTATTGCTAATTAAAAAATAGCATATGGAGATTTCCCCATGCAATATGTGATGTGTCTTTTTTTTGGCTCAGTGGACATATCAATTTAACAAAATCCCATGGCGCGGGATCACATGTCTGCATTGGACTAAAATTTAGTACAATTACAAAGCAAGCTTAGAAAATAAATAATGACCAAAAAAAAAAAAAAAAGAAAGGCTAGAATGATAATTTGACCTTGTAGTATTCTCCTTAAATAGTATTCAGCTACTTCAATCGAACAAAAAATTACAACTCTTGAAGAGCAGAAATAGCATATGCAAGTATTTTCTTTTTAAAAACTTAACAAAAGAAAATGAAAAAGATTAATTACACCTCTTCATCTTCCTCCATTATAAAGACCTTTTAATACACAAGCTTTTCTTCATCAAGAGCACTCTTTAGAGCATGACATTGTCATCTCTCACAGATGAAAACTTATTTCCTGTACAAATCATAGAACGTTGCTAAACTTAGTTTTGTACTTTCAAGGTATTATAGTTGTAAACCATCATATCTAGTTTATATGTTGACAAACTACAATTGTATATTCAAAGTTTCATGTATATGTCCATAAAATATTATGATTGAATACTTCAATATTAATATGCTTAGTACTTATAATAAAAGAGAGAAAAAATAATGCTGAAGAAAAGCTAACTCCATCATGAAACCAAGGAGATAGTACCCTGGCTTACAACTCCTAATATTTTCTCGGAGTATGCATTAATCTTGTCCTTCGGGAATCGAAATTGTCGTGGTTGTTTTATGATGAGCAATCATTTTTGTGTAACGCAATCATCCGGGCACCTGCATATTATAATTGGATTGAATAACAGGCAAAGATATTCATACAGAATTAATCCAATAGCAAAGCATATGTAGAAATAACTGAAAGTTTAAAACTGAAATTAATCGTGCTTGCGAAGTCAATTAAAGCTATTGTTCTTTCATAAAGTATTTAAAATAAAGTAATAATAGAGTCTACACCAACTATATCTTCTAAAAGATTTATAATATTTCTAATTTATCGCATGAATTTTGCTTTGTATCTCTTGGCGATTGAACTTAGTTTGATTTGATTTTATAGAAGATAATTAATCACTACAAAATAAAAGAGAGAAAAAATAATGCGGAAGCAAAGCTAATTCATGGAGTCAACTTCAGTTTCGTCTTTGAGTAAATAATTTTGTCCTTTTCTTTGTAGTCATCATTTTTTTCATACAAACATATATGTATTGATAAACGGAAACGACAATGATATTGTAAAAAATTTCATAACCATAAAAAATTCTGATTTAATTTGTGATATGTTTAGAAAAAAATAATTTACCATGAAAATAAAAGTGATCTGAAAAGAACATGTAACCTTTCGTTGCTAAAATTCCTTGAAAAATACTCTTATATGGACTTTTTAACGTGGATAAATCCCTCCAAAGTATAAAAAGTTGTCACAGAAAAATGAAAGCAAAAGTTGGATAAAATTCATCCATCGTGTAAAGTAACACAAATGTCAATTTGAATTTATATCTCACTAAATAGGAAGATTATCTCTAACAAAGAAAATCCTTTTTAGGAATGAACAATAACATATTTTGTATAAAAGATAAAAAATTGTGAAGTTTAAAACTTGAAAAGTTAAATATGATATTAAGGTAGTTCAACCTTTAAATTCCGAAATCATCATATTTTTAATTATGAAGTTATCCTTTATTGACATACGAAAATGAAAACTTCACCTTAATAGTATTTGTTTCGCAAGAAACTTTTGATAATAAAAATTCCAAAAGTACAACCTAAATAGAAGAATGGTCAGACTTACGGAAGAGGCCACCACATCCAAGAATAGTGAATCAAAGTAAAATGTATCCAAGATACACATATGAAACAAAGCATTTTGAAGATGGCTAGTTGAAAGTTTGGCAGAATTGCTTACAACGTTCAAAATGAGAAAACCTGCAAATTAAGAGCCAATTGTTCATTTTTAAAGTCTAAATAAAAATCTTATACGCGTAGTAAGCAATTAAATATGAAGTGAAATGTAAGATGTTTTCTTCAAATATCATACTAACATACATTGATAAAAAAGAAAGAAAACTAACCTTATCCCAGGAGGGCCATTACTAAAAACTAACCTCTATGTCATTTTCTAAGGAGCAAAGTGTCGTTTTTTTTCTTTATAAAATGTTAATGCTTATCCCATTACTATGTGCAGTTTAAATAGAGGTTACTGCCAAAAAATTTTGAAGTCGTGATAACTGATAAGTTAACGAATTACATTTGTAGTTGAATTTTTTTAATATTTATTTTAATTCAATTTTTAAAAATTTAAATTGTAAATTTAACCACCTAACTAATTTTCAACTAATTAGTTTAGTTTGTCCTAACTAAGAACATGTGGTGATTTCATGATGTGACACTTGGCTAATTTTAATTGGCTACTACTTTCCTTTTAATAATATATAGATACATTAAATTAGCCATACATTCAAAATGGCTCTTGTAGTTTGAACCCACAAAGTTTTTTATCATATTTATACTACAACTCAAACACAATATAATAAAAGAAAATTACGAACCCACAAAAAATCTTTTAGCATAACATCCAAAATCCAAAATAAGGTTATTATTATTATTATTATTATTATTATTATTATTATTATTATTATTATTATTATTATTATTATTATTATAATAGCAAATTTCACTTCATTCAAGTTAGACGTTCGTTTTCAAATCAAAAGTACACATTTATGCATATTTGGAGCATAGGTTTTTATCTATTTATGCTAAAAGCATCACCCACAAACTGTAAAGTAGTCAACACATTCACAATAAATCTAACTATAATTCATATTATTAATTTTCAAATAGTATGAAACAAATAATTGTTCAAAATTACGACTACTCAATAAAATGGGATGCCTAAAGCTAAAATTAATAGCATACAATAAATTTTTTAATAAAATTCATGTATGATCTTATTTAATTTTTTCTCTTTTAACTTTTTGAGTAGTAAAGCTATAACTTATTTTTTTTAAAGTATATTCTTTCATATATCTTTTGATGAACAAAAGGCTAGTAAAAGAAAAATAAGTTAAAAATAAAAAAATAAAATTGTTATTTAGTTAATGGAGTATAAAAGTTTTCATATTTCTATTGTATGGTCATGACTGTAGTATTATAGTAAATACTCTTTCAAAGTTTTGAGTCTCTAGTTTAGTTTTCAAGTTTTTAGTTATAAAACTCCACTTAATTTTTTGAGCTTTGAACTAAATTACTCAAACATCCATATCAATCAACAAAATATTTGATAAAAAGAACTAATATATTGTATTGAAACAAATAATTAATATTTATTGATGTAATCTAAACTTGCGGAAGCAAACTAAACGGTATGCGGAAGCAAGTAAAACGAGATAACAAGAAATCAAGACTAGGAATACAAGAATTTAGAAGAAAGAATCGAATTCAATTCACATACGTTGATTGAATTCAAAAGGGAGAAAGGGAAACTTGAACCTTACAATGGATTCAAACTAGGTGTCGAATCTCCATAGGTTCCAAGTAAAGTGATACACGAAGCTTCAAACTTCGAACTCGAAGGGCTCGGCCTCTTCAATGTTCTCTCTCAATTCTATCTTCTATGATGACTAACTAATGAATGAAATGGCTAAGGGAAGCTTATATAGTTTTCGCTTACATAATTGTGAAATGAGTAAAAGCCCATGGGTAGAATTAATACAATAGAAGCACTTAGGGATAAAATAGGAATTACACCCCAAAAACAAGGTTTGAAACACTCCAGAACTAGGTGCCACGCCTGGTGCTTAGTAGAGGGAAACAGGCGCCCCTCCTCAGTAGGAGGCGGTCCGCCTCTGCATCAGTGGTGCAGAGTGGGCGGTCCGCCCATTGGTAAATCCAGAGAGGGTGATACAATTCAGGCGGTCCGCCTCTTCATGTAGCTTCTTGAAACGCCTCAATTCGTGCCTCTTAAGCCTCTCCTTTGGAGCCTAAGAGGTCCTCCTTCCATGGTGCTCCAATGCATGATCTTCAAGTCGCTTCCGAAGCCCTTGGCTTGTATTTCTTGTGCTCTCAAGCTTGGTTCTTGATGGTTGTCGTTTAGACCAATTTATATTGCATCATCCTCCCCTTCTTGAAAGGATTTCGTAATCGAAATCAAACCATCAAAACCTACATTCAAAACAAGCACATCCAAAGTTTCCTACTTCACAAGTAGGTTAGCTTAACAAGAATAAGTGCAAGTGGTGTGGAAAACACACTCTTGTGATAGAGCCAAGCATCAATACCCATAAAAAAGCATATGCCCCCAAAGGAAACAACAAGTTCTTGGCTCAACAATGACAAACACTTACTACCAAAATAAGCAAAGAGATCATTAGGACATGGAACATGCAAGACATAACAATCAAATTTCCTATGATCCCTAAACTTCTGACCAACACACCAAGCCTTCAAATCAATTTTATCACAAGGTGAAACATCGGCTTTGGTATGCTCAACACTCAAGGTGTGCTCAACATATGGGATAGAGTACGTAAAATAGTTTAATTCGCAACTAACATCGAATACTCCACTCCCTTTCTTGGAAGCATTCTTACACACTCTAAGAGGTACCTCCTCACCTCCACACTCATCTCCAAGACAATCCTCCTCACTAGACAAGCTCCCAAGGGAGGTCTCAAATAAGGGATTATCTATAGAGTTAATCATTCCAATCCATGAAGGTTCAAACTCACACTCCTCTCTAGCTTGATTCAATTCACCATTTCCATTGAAGTTGCCCTCATACAAAGGATTAGTATAGGCACCCTTCTCACGTTCATTAGCAAGCAAAGGTGAAGTTCTCAAACTAGAGGCAACATCTACACTTGAGGAGCCATCGAACACAATTCGATCTATCTCATGCAATAGAGACTCCTCAAGGTCATGGTCATCCTCACGACGACACAAGAGACCACCACTACCAAGTAAGCATTCAAGGGGAAGAATGGGACATTCAAGCAATTCATCTTCTCCTTTATCAAATATGGGTAGGGTGTCATAACAAGGTTCACAATTAAGGTCAATTTTAACATTTTCACTAAAGAGAGGTTCAACGAAAACCGAGCTCACATCATGATGTGGCTTTTCAACCCTCTCAACTAGTGGTTCATTTGCACACACAAGTTGACCAAATGGCTCTACACTAGTTGCAGACACATTGTATTCATGCAAATCATCAACAAGCATAATATTTTCACAAACAATATAACAAAACAAGGAAGTAATATGCTCGTGGGAAGAAAAACTAACACTTACACTTGAGTTGCCATCTTGCAAACTCGATGCATTTGAAGTGTCATGGCTAGCTTTCCTCCTTGTAGCTTACATTTGGAATCTCCTTCACCTCGTCTTTCCATCTCGGAACATGATTGAGGCTCCAGCGGTTTGCCTCCAAGAATTCCTACAGAAGAATTCAAACAAATAAAAGAAAAAGATAAAGGGTTAAGGTTAAAATAAGGGGTGTCTTCACTTTCAATGATTCTTTTTCCCTCTTTCTTTTCCTTCATTTTTTTCCAAGGTCGGGTGTAGATTCGGGTGGTGACAATCCACTCACATCACTCAATACAACCTCTCCTTTTTCCACTCGAGAGTTGTCACCGGTCGCTCCCTTACTCCTCTCTATCTTTTGTTTCTCATATTCGGGTGAGTTGGGACGAGGCCCAAGAATACCCATAGCCGGAGTAGGTGGACTCTTTACATCAACCCGCAATCTAGGACTTGGAGACTCATCACTTGATGTCTCCTTATTCTTTGTTGGTGAACCACTTGGCTTTGAAACTTGTGGTTTCGGGTTCACCTTGCTGACACTTGTCAACCCTTCTTTTGCACTAGTCCCACCACTTCTTGTAATTGTAGAACTCTTTGATTGCACAATTTCTCCAATGAAATGAAGTTCTCGCTCCTTGCTCCTTGGCTTTGCCAAAGAAGGTGTACTAGTAGGCAATTGGCCCCTTGCCTGATAAGGCACAAATACATAAACCTTTTGCCCTATGCCTATAAGATACGCATCCTTCATCACACTATATTGCACCCTCTTGTCCTCCAACCACGGCTCACCTATCCACACATCAACATGACGCATGGGATACACATCACACCACACATAGCATTTATAATTCCTATGAGATATGAGTACTCGAGCCTTCTTAGAAACCCGTACCCCATCATACTCATAAGTAGGGGTGAACATAGGTCGGGTTGGTTCGGATTTTTTATTTACCAAACCAAACCAATAATTTCGGGTTTTTAATCTTTAAACCAAACCAAACCGTCCAAAGTCGGGTTTTCTAATATCGGTTTTATTCGGTCTATTCGGGTTATTCGGTTTTTATTTGTTAAAAATAAATATGTGGTGTTTTCTCTCCTTTAGAAGTATAGGTAAATAGCTCGTATCCAATTGTACCAAAGAAGACAAGTTAAACCAAGTTAGTTCATATTAAAACTGTATTGGATACATAGAGTTCAAGACTTTCTCCTTTTTCTTTGATAGTTAACTGTAGAGTCCTACAAGAATTAACACTGTCAATCAGAATTTCCAAATATCGATTCAGAGATGTACAATATAGCACATCCAGATATAGATAGATAACAAAAGAAAAAAAAATACTTACCGATTAAAAAGACAATAATAGCGACTCAAATGTTTGAGTGCCAAAATCTCTTGTTCTAAGGAAATTATTTTTACTAATTAGGTTTTTTCTTTTGTGCACTTAATTTGGGTTCACTTGTTACTCTTGAGGGCTTTTCTTTATGGGTCATAAGTCTATAACTCATTCTTATTAAAATTAGCTCATGTAGATGTGTGTTGTAAATCGTAAGTTTGCAACATAAGTACATAACTAAGAAAAGCTACTAAAATATTTATACAATACTTCTCAATGAATAAATTTTATACATATAAAAATCTAAAAACAACATATATGTAATATCGGTTCGGTTTGGTTTCGGTTCAGTTTTTTTATGGGTAACACCAAACCAAACCTAATATGTCGGTTTTTTTTTTCGCCAACACCAAACCATAGTCGGTTTTTTTTCTTTGTTTGGTTCGGTTTGTCGGTTTGATTCGGTTTACCGGTTTGGTTTGTACAAGCCTACTCATAAGGATGTTCTAGCGTATGGCACGGTATCCTTAGTCTATCAACCAAAGAGGCGCTAATACAATTGGCATCGATATCACCAATCTTGAGCAAGATCCTCTAATACTATTTACCTCAACAACGAACCTACGTCTACCCAAGTTTCGTAGAGATGCATCCAAGGAAGAACTTGAATGTCCACGACTATCAACACCAACAACTTGGGTCTCCCTTATCCCTCCTCGCCTAGCAAGATTGCTAGGGTAACTTCCACTTCCCGTCACTCTTCCAATATTAGGAATGTTGTTGGAAGTCGAGGAAGGACCCTTGCCATGGAATCCATAAGTGCCTCTCGCCTTAGTTCCATAGCCCATAATACTACTCCTACTACAACCATCCAAGCCCCCCCACGACATTAGAACAATATAACCCCTTTGTAGCAAAAGCAACACCATCTCTCAAACCAACCTCCACATGGGAATTAGAAGCATTAGGTCGCTTAGCGTACCTAGAAGGTGCAAGCTTCTTCTTCCCTATGGAACAACCACCACCTCCTCCCATACTAATGGAAGGACTTCTACTACTCCCTTGTTCACCATTAGAGGCACCAAGAGAAGATGCAAATGAATAATTCATATAATCAACCTCATCATCAACTCTATCTATGTCATTATCATCATGCTCATATTCATCACAAGTAGAGTAAGTAGGATCAATGTACCTTGAAGCGTCACCATCTTCATATTCTTGACTAAAAGCATAAGGGTCAACACACTCTTCATCATAAACCTCATAGTCTTCATCAACCTCACTATCATCATAGTAAACCGCTTCATCCTCATAGGGGCCATGGTTTCCCGAGTCATCATAGTAATGGCCATCATCATCATCATAGGAACAATAGTCTCCATCATCACCATACGAGCCATAGCAACTCGCATCATCTCCACATGAGCCATAATCTCCAAAATCATCATCCGACATTGTTGCAACACCAAAAGAAGAACCTCCCAAAAGTCACTCCCTCACGTGTATCACTCAATTTATGAACACTCAAGAGTGAGGCCTTAACAACTTGGGAACAAAGGTGATCACAACTAGTATGTCCAAGTTAAAGTACGGAATGGAGTTAATGAGACTCGATGTACGGACGGCTATTTAAGTACGCACTTGAGGCCAAAGAAAGTTCTACGACTCTTCTTTAATTTCTAATCTCCTCTACGCACGAATGTCCTAATACGCTAGTAAGTCAGTGTCTTTCGAGTAGGCCAAATACCCTAGAAACACTAACCAAGAAGCCCGAAAGCGATCAACAAGTGAAAACCTACGAAAAAACTACCCGGGCAAGCTTCAAGAAAAGGGGCACCCCGCCTCTGTAAAAGGGGCAGTCTGCCCTGACAAAATCTAGAGAGCAGCCACCAGAGTGGGCGGTCCGCTTCCCAGAGTGGGCGACCGTCTACTGTGTTATTCCGCACAGTCCGAAAATCGTGTTCTTGGTGTTTTGGCACCCAATTTTCAATGTTTTCAAGGTGTTTTTCCAACCCAAAAGTACCCCAATGTGTTTTAAACAACTACAAACAATCCCCAATGATTTATATCAACACCCAATCAATAACAAATTCAAATCAAAAAATTTCAATCAAGTTCAAGGATTTTTCAAACTTTGGGATTTTTGATTTTTCAACTTTTGATTCTCAACTCCAAAACGTATTTTGAGGGTACCCAATCAACGGGAATATGATATCAATGAATCCCCGATAACAAACATCAAAGGAATCACCACAACCAAGAACATCTAGCAATTTTTTTTTGTAATTTTCAATTTTTCACTTTTTTTTTTTTTAAAGTTTTCTTCCTTTCAAGAACAACAAGAAAAAATAATAACAATATAAAGAGTCACAATCGAGGGTTTGTAAGAATAAAACCTATCTGTGCTCTGATACCAACTGATGCAATCTAAACTAGCAGAAGTAAACAAAACGGTACGCGGAAGCAAGTAAAACGAGATAACAAGAAATCAAGACTAGAAAGACAAGAATTTAGAAGAAAGAATCGAATTTAATTCACATACGTCGATTGAATTCAAAAGGGAGAAAGAGAAGCTTGAATCTTACAATGGATTCAAACTAGGTGTTGAATCTCCATAGGTTCCAAGTAAAGTGATATACGAAGCTTCAAGCTTCGAACTCGAAGGGCTCAGCCTCTTCAATATTTTCTCTCAATTCTATCTTCTATGATGACTAACTAATGAATGCAATGGCTAAGGGAAGCTTATATAGTTTTTTCTTACATAATTGTGAAATGACTAAAAGCCCATGGGTAGAATTAATACAATAGAAGCACTTAGAGCTAAAATACGAATTACCCCACAAAAACAAGTCTTGAAACACCTCGGAACTAGGCACCCCGCCTAGTGCTTAGTAGAGGGAAACAGACGCCCCTCCTCAGTAGGAGGCGGTCCGCCTCTGCATCAGTGGTGCAGAGTGGGTGGTCCGCCCATTGGCAAGTCCAGAGAGGGTGACACAATTCAGGCAGTCCGCCTGGTGAAAGGGGCGGTCCGCCTCTTCATGTAGCTTCTTGAAACGCCTCAATTCGTATCTCTTGAGTCTCTCCTTTGGAGCCTAAGTGGTCCTCCTTCCATGGTGCTCCAATGCATGATCTTCAAGTTTGGTACTTTAGTTTGGTCCAATATATTTTTTTGTACTCTCAAGCTTGGTTCTTGATGGTTGTCGTTTAGGCCAATTTATATTTCATCATTTATAACTTTAAGACAATTTTTATCAATGGAGATACATTTATTAAAACTAAAAATTTGGGGACTTTTGACTTTAGAGGCCTAAAACAAAAGCTTTAATTAATTCTCAGTCTTTTTTCTTTTCATTTCCATCTATAGCTTAAGGGGATTCCACCACTTAACCCTACATCACAAGATTTAGAAGATAATAATTCGTTCCACTTATAAACAGTCATAATAAGAATGATATGTGTACGTTTTATTAGAGACTAACTCATGTTCACATTTGTTAATAATTCAATAATATGTGTAGCTTGTCACATCTTAATAACTAGTGCTGCTATTGATTAACATTTACTTTAAGAGAACCCTTATCAATGTAAAGGGAAAACTACTTTAAGAGAATCACAAACGTTTTTATCATACATTCAAAACCAACATGGTTATTTAGAACCTTTTTTTTTTCCGATTATAAGTAAGCAAGCGTTGGTTGGAGTATTTATACTATAAAAAGTACTAAGAACAGAGAATAAAACGTACTTAGAGTTTTTTTAAAGCCAAACACAAAATATATTCTTAAGGAAGTAAATCCACAAACACCACACATTTAAAAATCCAACATGATTATTATACTCCATGAAGTACTAAGAACAAAGTATAAAACATAGTAGGAGTTTTTCTAATTGAAATTGAAATTGGGCTTAGTTGTTAGTCACTAGTTAAAAATGTATTTTTGACTTAGTAGTGGTAGTTTATAGGAATTTTTACACAAAAATACAATTTTTAGAAGTTAATTAGAAAACATAGCAATATTTTATTAAAATTACTCTATATAGAGGAAAGTCAAAAGTTAATTATAAATATAGCAACTTAGGAAAAAAAATTGCTATTTTGATTTATTATTTTTATTTTGCTACAGTTTTGGGGCTTTTTTTTTTTTTTTTTTTTTTGTTTTTTGTTTTTTTGTAATTTTCTAAGTATTGGTTCTACTATATAATATATTTTCCTCATTTTTTACACATTTTCAAAATTTTCCAACTATTGTTTCCTGTTCACGCGTTTCAGCACTGTTTATGCTCATGTCCATTGTATCACCGTCTTTTTTCCCTCAGTTTTCTCCCCCATTTTCTCCCCCACGTTCTCCACTATCATCACTATTTCTGAACCATTTTCATCACTGTTTTAGTGTTTAAATTGTTGGGTTTTTTTTCCTTCATTTTTTAGGGTTTCACTTTTTTCATCTTTTTTTTTTTTTTTTTTTTTTTTTTTTTTTCAATGTCTAATTCTAGTTCGTCTTCTGATACTAGGGAACTTAGGAGTAAAACGAAATATGATACAAATGTTTCTAAAAGTGGGTCGAAATCTGTTTTAAAATTTAATGTTCCTGTTTCTAAGTCGACAGAAACCCCGCAACAATTGAAGCGTGTAATGCGGTCGTCTGCGTCTCCTTCTACGAGTAAAGGTAAAGGTAAAATTGTGGTTGATGATGATGATTTTGAAGAAGATGCTCCATCATTGAAGAAAGTTAGATTTCTGTGTTGGCTGATGTAGCATTACAGGAACTTCTATTTTTTTTTTCGTTTTCCTATATTCTGTATCTATTTATTTATTTTGTTGTTTTTTGTTGTATTTGTTGTGGTATTGCATGTGTTTGTACTATATTTTACAGTTTCATTAATGTATTTTCACCGTTTCTGTAGTGTTTTACTGTTTTTGCTGTGTGTTTTATTGTTTCTGTAGTGTATTTACTGTTTCTGTAGTGTTTGTACTATCTCTATAGTTTTTTTTTTTTACTGTTTATGTAGTGTATTTACTTTTTCTGTTGTGTATTTACTGTTATGTGTCTTTTACTGTTTCAGTAGTGTAAATTACTGTTTCTGCATTGTACTTAATTTTTTTTAACCGAGTCTGGTTTTTCCTTTTTAAAGTGTTTCATTTTATATACTCCAGGATTTTATTTGGAAACAGTTCCATCTACAGCTTACTACGGATGGAGATATTGCAATACATTTGAAGGATGTCTTAAGTACGGTGCAGTTGGAAATGTTCAAAAATACATGTTTTGGTTATTTATTACAGGTAGAACATTTGCCCGTTTAGACTCAGTTGCTTCGGTCTTTGTTGGTGCGGGAGATTGAGTCCTTCAAGCCTCGTACACTTGAGATTTCTGTAAATGATTTTTGTTTGCAATTCGGGTTGCGTGAGTTTGCATTAGTGTCGGGGTTAAAGTGTTATGGAGATACACTGAGTTCTCTTGATACGAGTGGTCCAAATTGGTTGATGATGAATTGAAAAGTTAGAATCAACCAATTTCAAGATATTCAATGGTGGGGGTGATCTTGATGAGAAAGTTGTTATGTTGAATAGAAGAAGCTGAAGCAATAGAGACCTCTGTAGTAGAACCTTGTAAGTATGAAGAAACGCACAAAGAACCTGGTGAAGAAACAGGTAATACAGAGGCCAATGAACCATCTTCTCAATTTCATGAGGAATAGGATGATGATGTACCCCTAATCCAATTAAGGAGAAGGATTAATGAGTTTGTTCCTCAAGTGCTGAAAAAGGAAAAAAATTAACGAAAGGAACGGGAGAAGAGGTGAGGCCTGCAGAATCACCTGTTGAACCTGGTCCTCGTGCAGAGACAAGGTTGTTGATATAGAGGAAGAAGGATAGAACAATATGTTACAAAGCTGAATGCTCAAAGTTGGAAGAACCTACTTCATGAAGAGTTCCAGCAGCATGGTGTTGAGAGTACATGAGAAATGCATGGCATACATGGTCTGATGATATGAGTACTCTTGTTATAACTCGTGAATTCATGGGGAAAACAAGGTTTACCATAGTCAACTAGACAGATAAAAAGGTCGTGGCATCCTTCCATCAATTGTTGTTTGAGTTTGTTTGAAGAACCTGTTGCAGAGGTCCAAGTACCGTAATGAGATGAATTATCTGGATTTAACTTATATGGACATGTTAGATAAAGAGGTTCTTATCGGTCTTCCAGGAGCATTGATACAACATATATGGAGAATGACTAATGTGGAACAAGGAGAACATGGGTTGCCTTATGGGTTTCTTTTGACAAAGATCATGGAACAGTTTTGACATATGGACAGAACCTGATCATCATGAAATCTTTGAAGGAAACATCTGAAACAGCTATGAGTATTTGAAAGGAGAACCTGCAGAGGAACCTTTTACAGGTTGTTGATGTTGAAGGTCCTCGTGTAGGTGATGGAATCAGCATGTAAGAGACTATCAAAGAGAGGTTGAGCAACGGGCTGATGACATTACAAGGTTTGCTGCTCATAATAGTAGCTGGAGATGAACTGGTGCTGGAGAAGTAGAGAAGTTCAATGAGCATTTTGACTAGGCTTGCTTATATCAAAATCTTTATTCCAACCATTTCCTAGACCTGAACCAGTTTCTACCTTATTACCCATATTCCCTCAGTTTCTTTCTGATGTTCTGGTTTAAGACAATCTTTATGGTTTTAATCTTGATGTTTTGGATGCTAATTTGAGTACTTTGCTTGATTCATTACTAATCAGTTCCTTTATTTGTGGTAAACTAACAATCTTAGATTGAAGTTTGATAGGTTCTGCATATCGTTGATTTGCTGCCGTTCTAGGCTATAAATTCGACATTACTTGATTGGTTCTTTGACAGGTATACTGTGATCTTTTCGATGATGCCAACAGGGGAAGAAGAATGTTGGAGGTGTTTGTGACCCAGTTTTGTTCTGTTATAATTCTTATATATATTTCATTGCTTGTGTGTTAGTATGAAAAGGCTCCGGGCAATATTTGTTTGTCATCATAAAAAATGGAGAAATTGTTAAAGCTTGAGTTTTGATGATTGACAAAAGGAAAGAAAAGCTTGAGTTTTGATGATTGACAAAAGGGGAAGAAACTGGAGACGGACCTGGTTCACAGACAGGTTCACCTTATGCGGAAAAGATGCACAAATACATTCCCAGTCCGAACTGGAAAAGGAAAGAACCTGGAGAAGCAGTCTTACATACAAATTTGGGTTGGAATCGCGAATTGAAGAAGTCATAAAAGTTTTTCAAGGCGGCAAAGTATTGAAGACTTGGTGAGCAAGCAACCAACATGTTATTCTATTTATGGAAAGAGTTCATGGCTGTGGAGTTAGAATTGGAAAAGGAAAAGCTTAAGGAGGTTACCTTATTTACTTGGGAAAAAACTTTATTCTCCTAAATCAAATTGGTCTTTTGATCTCTATATATACTACATGTTGGGGATGCAAAAATTATTCACTCATTCAAAAACTTCAGGAGCAAAGCAAAGGCAAATATATTGAGAGAAGTATTGAAGTGAATCTGCAGAATCTGCAAAGCAGAACCGAGCTGAAGACGCGTTTCTCATTAGTTCTGTTTTGTCTAGATCTCTGTATTTACGGCCTGAGTTGGGTTGGCCAGAATCATTACGCACTCAGGAATTCTCAACAGAGCAAATAAAGAAGAAATCCTTCGTGAGAGCTATTGTGTGCAAGAGCAGAAGCAAAGCAGCAGAACCTGATGGAGTTGCAGTTTCATAGTGATAGTCTGTCTGTCTTAGTTATCTGTTATAGGTTATTGAGTTGTAATCTATCCGCTTGTTAAGAAGAAAAAAGTAGAGGTTATTTTTTGGTGAGGTAGTTCAACCTGACAAGCTAACGTGTGGCTATGAAGGTTCTAGGTACTAGGAGGTCTAGTTCCTTGATTGCATTGCGTTGTAATCTAAAACTTAGTTCAGCCTTACAAGCTAACGTGTGGCTTGGAAGGTTTTAGGTGCTAGGAAGTCTAGTTCCTTGATTGCATTGCGTTGTAATCTAAAACTTGCTCAATTTCCTTTAGTGAAAGGTTTAAATCCCAATAGTTTGGGTCATGGTTTTTGATCCCTTGAGCAAGGATTTTTTCACGTAAAGTTCCTTATGTTTCTGCATTGTGTTAACTTTCAGAGATAGGTGAAACTTGCAAGGAACCTGGTTCTTTGTGAGTTGGGCGAACAAGTCAACAATAAGTTTTAGAAGTTCGAAAATCGGGTAAGGATACTATTCACTCCCCTCTAGTATCTTACAGAGGTGCACCAAGTGCAACACAGTGCAAAAAATTTATAGAAATAGTGTAGAAACAATTCAAAAACGTAGAAATAATACATGAACGCAAAACTAGTGCAAAAACTTAGAAATGCTGTAGAAAAGTGCAGAAAAAGTGTAGATACAAGAAGAAACACTAGAAACAATCAGATACATGTAGAAACATTAAAAAAATAGTGCATAAAAAGTTAGATACAATATATAAATAAGATACCGGGACATACATAGGATATATAATAAAATAAAATAAAATAAAAAGATAAAAAAACTACAAACCTGGCAGAATAAATACCAGATCCGACCGAAAAACATCATAACCGGTCGGAAAACACTAGATATGGTCGAGAAACAACAAATGTTATTTGGAAAAAACCATTTTTGAACAACAAATACCATAGTTGAATGAAAACTTAGTAAAATTGACTGAAAAACTCCAAATTAAATTATAAGACATCAAACCTGAGCAAAAATCAGCTATAATTTTTTTTAAATTCAAAGTTGCTCTAGTGGCAGTATTAGGGAAGGTGTCCGGTGGTGGCAATAAGGATAAAGGGTCCGGCAACGACAGTGAGGGAAGGGTCCGCAGTAAGAAGATGTATTCTACTTCCACTCACGATTGATTTTCTCTCTAATCTTTGGACTTCCGTCATTTCAGTCTTAATTCAATTAAAACATCGGGAAAGGAAAACTACCCAGCTAAGAAAGCATTGAGGAGAGACGACCGGGTGGTCATGAACTTCAAAATCATCTTCAATTTAGTAACAACAACACTACCCGGATCTCCATCAGCGATACTACACCCATTCCCGAGCCCGTACCCATTTTCATAACTATTATGGTAATGGTAACTACTACTATTAAAGTTGTCGCAATTATTCGTAGAATTTAGATATTATTATTATACCGAATATTATATCAGGACGTTTGCGATCATCAATTAAAGTCTCGTTTCTTTTGAATGTTTTGACGAATGTGCATGCTTGTTTGGATGAAATTCCATTGCTAATTTACAAAATGTTTTTTTTTGCTTGCACTTTTTGTTAACCATAATATTTTGTAATGATCTATTTGTCGGATTGAGGAAAGTTTGGAAGAAATTGAAAAGGTGGTTTTAGAATTATGTATTTGTATCCATGGCTACGTGACCTCGTGGAACTTCCATTGCCGTGAGGTCTTTGTTAATGAAGGTAATAACATAAAGTTTTTAATTTTCTCGATGTATAAAAAAAGTCAAAATTTAAAGTAAAATATTTTACGAATACGTAGAAACCATACAAATTTGTACAGTAACATTGTGTAACTATAATCATGATTACGTCTCAATTCAAAACTAGCAAGACTGATAAGTATAGTTTTATAAATACTCTAATTGGAATGATCAATGTGAATACTCATAATAATTCAATTAAGCATAATTTAATTTTCAATAATAACAATAAAACAATAACAACAATATAGTTAAATTGTTCGATTTTGTACATTGATTAATGGGAGAACTTGATCGGCTTGAAAATTTTGACAATAACGTTCAAATTGTGAAATGTGACTCTTGACGTTCTAGCTATTCATGTAGGGACATTATTATATTTTTAGAAATTCATCCAACTGAAACTCCATAATCCAACTCTTTAGGAACAAAATAAAACGATCACTCTGCGATTTAATTTGAAGTGGTCTAATAAACTGAATTTAGCGGCTTGGCATTTTTTCAACTCTAATAAAGTCTTTCAAATTACAAAAACAAATATTAGTAACGACTTAGCTGGGTTGGGCGTCACAAAGAAAGTTCGAAGCAAATTTCTATAAACTAGACATAGTCTTAAGTTTTGGATACAATTTTAGCTCTTCGTGCCATTCAGCTAGCCTATGAATTTAGATAAGGAATTCATTAAACTGTGGCATAATCGAGTTGAACGATCGATGTTATATCTGCATAGATGTAATACAATCTTACGGATTTCAATTCAATGGAACAGTTCGCTTAAAACAGTCGTTTTTCGAAAACAATAGCCACAACTAGAGTCACTTTTTCCATATTAACAACTTGGCGCTATTATTGCAGAATTCATGCTTAGTTGCTAATAAATAAATGACTATATATAGTCGTGCTTATCTTGCAAAACTCAGCAATAATGGTGCCGGCTTATCAAACAAATTCACCGTATGCCCTCCATAAGAAGTGATTTTACAAAATTATCCGCGCTAAGGAATGTTTTAGCAAAATGTCCTTATTTAGTCCGCAAGCCAAGTCTTCAAGGCAAAAAATTTGTTAGTCTTGGAAATTGGCTATACTTCAAGGGCAAGTGCTGTTTTGCCAATACTTCAAGTTATATGGAGAGAATGCAGGGAAAACTGGAAGGGGCAAGTCTTGACAATTGCCAAGACTTACAACGCAGTGCCGCAAGTGTTGCCTATTGGGAATACTTGTCGTGCAAGTGTTGGAAAATCGAGCAGGGGTCAATGACAGTCTTTCAGGATTGGTCGTTATGTGTCACCACCTCCCACCAGGGAAAAACTCCGAAAGAATTTCATCGGCTCCTCCTCTCTTGCCCTCTTGACGGTATCCAGTTGAAATGGCTGTTCCAGCTGAAATACTTGGAATAATTCTACCACTTCTACTAGGAGTAGCCTTTTTAGTGCTAGCTGAACGTAAAGTAATGGCTTTTGTGCAACGTCGAAAGGGACAATTGCCAAGACTTACGGCCTAGTGCGGCAAGTATTGCCTATTGCCAATACTTGAAGGGATAAGTATTGAAAAGCGGAAAAATATAACGGGAAGTCTTGGCCCTGATTTTTTTCATTAAATCTTAACGGGGGCATTTCTGCAAACCATCTCTTAGCGCGGGCAAAAAGGCAAACCATTGCTTCCCATGTTATATTTTTGCAAATGAGCCCCTGCTTATGGCTGATTTGCAATAATATGACACGGGAAGCAATGATTTGCCAAAATACCCTCAATAACAGTGGTTTAGCAAAAATGCCCTCCATTAGTTTAATGAAACTTATTTCGGACGACAATACCCCTCACAACCAATAAAAAGATCCGCTCAGTCCCTCCCCCTCCTTTTCTCCATTCACGCGATCAAGAAAACCCTAAAACCCCATTTCTTTTACAGATTGCTCTGTTGAAAAGAAGATTCAACGTAAGATTTCTTCAAATTGCTATTGAATTTTACTAAAACTTCAATTAATTTCTTTATAATTTCATATGTATTATGCTTAAGTTTGCTTAAAATTCTATATAGACCAAACGAGCTATGACTTCCAGTTCTGCTGCAAATAGCACATGTCACAGACTATTGGTTAGTGCCAAGACTTTAAGCCATGTTGCAAGGGTAAAGTTCTCTGCAACTATTGCCAAGAGTTTAAGCTCTAGTGCAATCAGCACCCTACATATACTTCTTGCCTATTGCCAAGACTCTATGGCCTGTTGCAAGTGCCGACTTGCAGAGAAAGTCTCTGCAACCCTTGGCTTATAGCTAAGAGTTTAAGCACTGGTGCAATGGGCACCTGGGAGAGACTTCTTGGCTATTGCCAAGACTTTAAGCCCTCTTGCACTGGCCAACTTCAGAAGAAAATCTCTGCAAGTCTTGGCAATAGCCAAGACTTTAAGTTCTGCTGCAAAGGGAAACTTACACTAAAAATCTCTAAAGTATTGGCAATAGCCAAGACTTTAAACTCTACTGTAATGGGCGGCTTGTAGAGACTTCTTGTCTATTGCCAAAACTTTAAGCCCTGTTGCAATGAGGGGCTTGCAGGCAAAGTCTCTGGGCCTTATAGACACTTCTTCCCTATTGCCAAGACTTAAAGCCCTATTGCAATGAGGTCCTTGCAGATAAAGTCTCTGCAAGTCTTGGCTATTGCCAAGCCTTGCAGCTCTGGTGCAATAAGCACCTAGGAGAGACTTCTTGCCTCTTGCCAAGACTTTAATACCTGTTGCAAAGGGGCCTTGCAGACTAAGTCTCTGCAAGTCTTGGCTATTGCCAAGTGTTGCTGCTCTGGTGCAATAGGCACCTAGGAAAGACTTCTTTGCAAGACCTTAAGCCCACAAAGGGCATCATTTTTAACCATGATCCTGTTTCTATCAAAGCGATCTGAGTACGAAATTCTAAGCATATCATTCGTCTTGATTATGTGCAGGATTAGCACTATGGCAACTCACTACATTTATATAGCTTATAATGGGAAATGGGATGCAAACAGCAAATACATCAACCATGATATAAAGTTGATACTTGTCAAAGACGGTATAAGCTACCACGTATCTGAAAAAAAGATTTGTAATGCTCTAACCATCAACACTGATGAAAGTGAAGCAAAGATAAGGTTTGACACGAATCTAGAAAGGTGCAGAGGCATGATGGTAACAAATGATCAAGAACTTATAACTTGCATGTATCTGCTGAAGAATGATGAGAATTTCAGAAAATCCTGCTTCATAGTAGAAGTTATTAAAAGGGCTGACATGTCAGAAAATCCCGCTTCTTTGTGAATGAAGCTGACCATAGCATGGTGTTGCATCAAAATGAAGGGCAGTTATTGATTATAAATATTTTTAAAAATCAAACGTGATTGGAAAATTAATATTATCAATAAACTGAACTAGTGGCAATAGCCAAGACTTTACACTCATATAGATAACCAATTCAATTTAACTTGACGTAAAGTCTAGGCAAAGGGTAAGATATTTCCTACCGAAACTTATTTATCGACTTTAATATTAGAAATAGTTAACTTGCCTTGATGTCTTGCCATAGGCAATAATATTGACAACTAAATTGACACCAAGTCTTGGCAACAACATTACCAGCACAACCCTCCATGAATTATTTATTTATTTTAAATTAATTATATAATATTAGAGTTGGAATTAATTAACTAGAATTCAAGTCTTGTCATTCCATCTAAATGTGTTCACCCCACAACAACTAAAATGCCTTGAAGTCCTACAATTGCCAACACTTCCAGTTCATCTGATTCAAAGCAACTTCAGTCTTTAAAATAGAAAAAATATCAAACATCCAAGTGTACTTGTTTACATAAACACAAAAAATACGGTAAATACGAAATACCTGTAATTAAAAGCTACTCAACAGCTTTCTCTAACTCTTTTGTAGTATTAAAAGTCTCATTTGGACTACTACACGGATCATCTTGCAACGGAGATAACAAACGAAAATTTGGAAATTCATCGCCCACATCATATTTTTGCCTTGGAATTCATCAGAAGATCTTGGCTGACTTATAAAATCATCCACCGCATCAAAATGTACATGATCAGGATCAGGAGATTGAAGATTCAATATCCATTACCTACAAAATTTTAAAAAACAACAATGACAACACATAATAACAAAACAATGAAACAATAATGAAAAGACCATATACAAACATACAATGACAACTACTGAAACATGACTGATGAAAAGAGTAGACTACAGAAAAAGTCTACAACTATTGCCAATAGCCAACACTTTAAACTCCAGTAGAAGAGGCAATTTGTACAAATAGTCTCTGCAAGTATTGACAATTGCCAAGATTTTAAACTCTAGTGGAAGGAGCAACTCATACAAATAGTCTCTGCAAGTATTGACAATTTGCCAAGACTTTTACCTATATTGAAGTGCAAAACTTGAAGAGAAAGTCTCTGCAATTCTTGGCAATAGCCAAGACTTTAAGTTCTGCTCCAAGGGGGACCTTACACAAAAAATCTCTAAGAGTAATGGCAATTGCCAAGACTTCTACCTCTACTGCAGTGAACAAGTTGGAGACAAAGTCTCTGCAACTCTTGGCAATAGCCAAGACTCTAAGTTCTGGTGGAAGCGACAACTTACACGGACCATCTCTGCAAGTATTGACAATAGCCAAGACTTTAAACTCTACTGCAATAAGCAATTTGCAGAGAAAGTCTGTGCAACTCTTGGTCATGGTCAAGATTTTAAGCTCTATGCAAAACATGAATATCTAATAGCCATAGGCAATAAAAACCTTCAAATCACCGAAATCAAGCAAACGCAAGCAAAAAAATCCACAGGAACCTCAAACTTAATTCAACAATCATAGATCGAAATGGAAAAAACTAACAGATAAATGTATAAACAATAAGTATAAAAAAATAACAGGAAAAAATAAATGCAGATAAATGATTACGCGAAATAAAAATTACAATAGAACAAATATACGGAAAAGAGAGAATAAAAAACCCCAAATCTCCAGCACACAAAGAAGAAAGAAGGAGTCCAGGAATGGGGTAAGAGAGAAGGAAACCTGTTCAGCATGAATTAAGTAGGTCGGGGCAAAATAGTCCTTTCATAGGGAGAGTATGATGTGGAGGGCATTTACTTAAAATATTTGTTAGTGGAGGCAATTAAGTAAGATCACGTCTTATTGAGAGCACTGGGTGAAATTTTTTGCCCGCTTATAGGCTTCTCTTCTCAATATTTGTTTTCATTTTTTGTCCAAATCACAATCCAAGACCAAGAAATAGAAAGTTATTTACCAAAGTCTGATACTCAAAGAAAATAAAGAGTTCAACTTTCTTTTCAACTCATAGTTGACCACCCCCACCCATATTATCACATTGTTAAAGGAACATTCAGTTGTCAACTATCAATGTTGACATCATTGTAGATAATAAATTTGTTGTTTGAAAAATAATCAAGATAAAAAAATCAATAAATAATATTTGATTTATAAGAAAAAGGATGCGGGTTACAATCTCTAGAATATCTTATATCTAAAAGATGTAATCCTCTGATTCTTCTCTTCATGGATTGGATTCGAGGGCGTTAAAGCTTGATCTCGAATGTGATAGATTTGATTTGATTCAAGGGCTTTTGAGCTTGATCTTGAATTTGAGGGATTTGATTTGATTCAAGGGCTATTCAGCTTGTTCTTGAATATATGGATTTGATTTGATCACGAACGTGGCTGCAGGCTTTGATCACGAACGTGGCGGCGGTTATGTATGGAAAGACTTCTCCACTGGTGGATGGATGCTTTCACCAACTTCTGAAAGCTAGAGTTATGTAACCCATCTATTTATAGTTGTAGAGGGTGAAGACTTCCTTTAATTTGATTGATCCACTTGAGTCATCAAAGCTATCACAAAAACTATGTGATGAACTTGTATTTGATTGGCCTGTGTCATTTGGACAGTTGAAGATTTTGATTGGCCATCAATTTGACCAGGCATGCTGCATCACTTATACACATGTCACGTTTTTATTGATGTTTGATTTGACTTGGCATCACGTCATTTGACACGCGTCATAAACTTTGGGCTAATAAATCTTGAATTCAATAAAAATTATGTGTCTACAATCATGTGTAAAAGTAGAGAGTAGTGAAAGAGTTGAATTGCTTATTAGAATCCTCATATGAACAAGCGTTTATAATCGCCATTGGCGAGCAAGCAAACAGGGTTATAGCAATATGAATCTGCAAATACAGGAAAAGGGCGTGTTAACATTCACTCATTTGAAATTTTTGAGATATAGCAAGCAGACAAGATTTATAGAAATATGAATACGCGAAGATGGGAAATCAACATTCACTAATTGGTACCTCCGATATAATTGTTTATTTCTAATTTTTATAAGGAATTTGAGCTACCAATTTAATCAAATAAAAGTAATGATGTTTTCATTGCCATTTTCGACAAAAAAAGGAAAAGGACAAAGTTAATCCTAAAAGTTCTACTCCATTACATTTGTTTTCTCCCCAGGAGCTTAGGTCCCAAGAAAAGATCCTTCGCACTCTTATAATGCTATAAAGATGACCAAGAGGTATATGCTCAAGAGCCAAATGTATTAGTGATCCAATAACGCTTTGAGATGCAACCATAACCGCCAATGATTTCAACAAAATTGTTTTGTACATTATGCCCCTTAAAAATCCTACAGTTTCGAGCTAGTTATAGTCTATTTGTTGAATTGCTTCCTTGAATCTTCAGTGTATTCTGATCTACTTTCATCCTTCGTATTCCTTGCCCAGTCCAGCTGACTATTGAGTCCCAGATAGCTGCAGCCCATTCACATTCCTTGAAAGTGTGCTTTCACTCAAGTTTTGAGATATGGTCAAAACAAAATCAACTACTTTCCATTTTGTCAAATTTTTATGGTTTATTCTATTGCCACATGAAAGACAATGCATGATAATTATTTCCCCAATACATGATACTTATTTTCTTTAATTAATCTGACTTTTAATTTCATATACTTTCAACTGACCATATTTTTAAAAATTAGAAAGAGTAGAGAAACAACTCTTAGAACTTTTCAATGTTGATATAAATCTAAATAGAAATGATATACTTTTGTTTCATTTAAGAATAGGCGATAGAAAATATCTCAAAATTTTAAAAGATATATGCATAATAAAAGCTTAGGAAGATGAAAGAATAAAGAAATGATTGTATACACGTTGGACTCAAAACTTTAACTAAACCAAAATGGATCCTCTATAATAGTTGCACTAAATATTTAGTTCAAAGCAAGAATAATAAAAAATAAATCAAAATTTTATTCATTGATATCAATTTTTAATAAAGATATTTTCATTTACTAACCAAACACTACTAAAATATTTCAAAAAGTAGTTTAAAAATAACTTGATAATTTACGGATAGTGCCAAAACAAAAGTGACCAAAATTTAAAAGTCACGGTATAAATATAATTAAGCTGCTGTTTCCCGCGAGAAAACATTTTCATATATACTATTAATTCAATTTTCAACTACAATTAGGGTTTTTTCATTTTATCCTGATTTCAAATTCTTCACAATCACAAATAACTGGTAAGTTTACTCTTATTTTCTCTTTTGTAATTTCAAATTTTAGCATAACCAATTAGGAAGTATTATAGAAGTTATTGAATGTTGAAATCTGTATATACGGTTTGAGTTCTGTAGTAGTATTGTCATGTGAATGTATTTCAGAAGCGGATTCATGATTTAAACTTGATAGGTGCGAGCTCGACCTTTTAAGGTTCCTAGCACCGGACTTATATATATATATATATATATATATATATATATATATATATATATATATATATATATATATATATATATTAAAAGGAGTGTTCTAGCCAACCATATTTAGCCAAGTGGCATGTCAATAAAAAGACATGTATTAGTTTTTAGGACAAAGTAGTTAAATTCGGTGTTTTAGTTAGAAGGTGGTTTTTTTTGAATTAGATAAGTGAAATATGAATAAATATTAAGTGAATTAATTAGATAATTAACTGATTCCGTTGTGATTAAACATGCGAGTGCAGTTTTAAATGAATTTAAAGTGAACGTGGTCTAAGCATTTGAACAGCGAGTGTAGTTTGAAATCTTATTTAAAAATATAAATAAATCCAACTAGAATATTATCCACCTAAAGCAGTTAAATAAATTCAAGAATTAATTTGAAAAGTACAAAGAACACTTAAGAGATAAAGACTAAAGACAGTTTTCATTGCGTGAAGAAAACTGAGCATTTTTCCTTGATTAGACCCACGTTCCACATCCACCTTGATTTTTAATATTTTCATTGTGATGCCATTGTTATATTGTATTTCTGCTGCATTATCTCCTTCAAAAGTTTAGCATTATTACTTTGTTTGGCAATCTATTATTGGATTACAAACCCCAATTATACATCTCTCCCTTTTCTAAAGGAAAAAAAAATTGGATGAATATCAACACAACATCCAAGTGGGTAAGTAGAGATTTAGAAGAGGTGCAAACTTGGAATCAAGAATTATAAATGATAGCAAAAGGTCTGCAAGTGGGGATGATGCGCATTTGCGTTCTCCTATACCTTTTTACGTTTTCATTGTCTATTTTTTTGTGATTCTTGAAATCAAATTCTAAGCATATTAATTTGATCTCTTATAGGCTATGGTTTGAATTGGGCAGTAACCTCTATTTTAAAGTGGTGCAGTTAGTACAGACGTCGGGGAAAAATTAACCGGCGTTTTGTTTCTCTCATGAATTGGGAATTCAGATTCTAAAATTTTTTCCTTAACAGGTGAGATAAGTATCCATAATGAATTGGAAGAATGTGTGTGTAATTAGGCCTGACATATGTAACAAATTCATCCATACTTTCTGTCACTAAGCGTAAGGTACAAATAATTAGATAAATTTCTTTGTTTTACTTGCTTGATGTTGAATTTTAATGTTCCAACTATTGTATTTTAGTAATGTTACTTTTATAGTTTTCTTATTGTGATAAAGATCTTATATATTGTATCTCATTGCTAGAACTACAATGCATCTTCATGGTTTTGATATTCAAAGTATCAAAACTCCTACAACTTTTCTAATGCTACTTATTTCTGAAGGAAAATGTTAGTAAATGTAGGACTTAATTTCCTATATTTAGTCTTTTGCTTTGCTTTCTCTCTTTTTCTCTTTCTTTCTTTCTTTCTTTCTTTTTGCCCTTATATTATGTTTTAGGTAAAGATTTCAAGATGAATGGAGGAAGAAGTGCTAGAGGAAAAAATATAAATAAATAAACAATCCTGGTTTAAATTTGTGGCTAATTGAATATGGTCCTAAATATTCAATATCTACTTTTATTGACACTTCTCAATTTTGAATGTCATTGATACTAGAGTTTCATTGTTCAAGGAAGTATGGCACTGAAGAAGAAAAGCTTTGAGGTACGTACACGTTTGCTTCTAGAATCATTATTTTATTTAAGAATTTTGACATTGTAGTATGTATTGGTGAAGCCACAAGGAAATTACTGCACTAATTGTACGAAATACAATAGAGAGAATGACATAAATAAACCTTTAAGTTTATGGTTGGTTTAATATGGTCATTTGAATATAACTCTAAGCACATTTTGTCCATTAAATGTACAAAAGATGAGCACTTTTAGTTTTTGTTAACCTAGCCATTACTATGTCAGTTAAAATTGATAGAAGAAACTTTCAGTCCGAACTACCACTGTAGTAAAATTGTCTACTTTTTTTTTTGTATATGTATGTATTTATTATTTTTTGCTTCCATGAATTTGTATTTTGTGCAATTCAATTCTTTACAGGCAGATGCTTGCTATCGATTCATGCATGGCTGGGCGAGATTTTTATTCAATTTCAGAAGCGGAGATCAATTGGTACTCTGTTTATAAGTATTCCTCTGGCTTACTAAATAGGTAAGTTGATACATTAAATATGGAGTTTTGCTATAAGTTGAAGTATACAAATTTATGCACAACAATGTTATGGTTCCGATTAAAGGTTCTATAGTCTCGATATATTTTTTTTTTTCCATTTACTATGCTTCATCATTGTTCCTTTAGTTAGCATTTCACTAAAAAATAATTGTAATATTGCAATTCCAGTTAAGTAATGGATTGCGGTATTAATTACCTATGATGCGGTAATCTGATAAATAATCTTAGTACGTTAGTGCATTTATTCTGACATGGTAAAATATAGGATAGTAAAGATATCGTTTACTATGTCATTTAAAAAAGTCAAATACTTATTGAGTTTTCATTTTGTGAATTTAGTTTTAAAAGAAAGATTAGAAATTACCTTTTTTTTGTAGTGCTTTGGAAGCCAAGCTTATAATTTTAGTTTTCTATCAATGTGGCATGTACTATTCCAAATGATCCAATTATTTTTGCCTTATCATGCTTAGGAGGAGAATATAAGCCATGTTTGGTTTTAAATGATCCAATTATATTTTGCTGGAACTATGTAATGTACACAAAAATTATAAATAGTAAATATCAAATTTATAGCGGCGTATTATTAAGGAAAAACATGCATTTCTTTGGCTCCTTCTAATTCACTTTAATAGCTTACAGAATTGAATGAAAATATAAGATCAAATTGTTTCAAGATGAAAAGTATGGTATTAATCCTTTTATAATTAGATCAACATGCATGTATCTATAGATTTCGTACATGTATTGAAAGCTATGATTGATACAATTACTTCATGTATACTTTGTGTATGTGTGTGTTTTTTTTTTCTTAATTATTTTTTATAAAATAATTTAACTTAATCAAGTAATTTTGTAGGATTTCTTGCAATATGACCAAAAGCGCTTTTAATGAAACTAGAGGAGAGGGTGAAGGACAGAAGACAAAATGAAAGTTCAAATTTTGAAAAATAATTTAACTCTTATGGCCTTGAAGCATATCGCCCGATTCCATCTGCCTGATATATTAGTATATGACTACAATATAGTACACTAACAAAAGCAGAGCAGTTTGAACATTAAGTAAAATTAATATAGTGGTGATATTAATTAAATGCAACTTCGTAATACTGTTCTTATGAATAAAAAGGTGATGATTAATAATGCAAGCACAGTGGATGCAAAATTCTGCACAAACATTTTTTCAGAATTAAAGCAAACGTTCGCAATTATATAGTGATATCACAATCTCTCACGTATAGGAACTTTACATCAAGTTATAAAAATGTATACATGCTATGAGTTTTTTTTTTTATTATCAATGAATCAATATTTTAATGTGCTTTAGTTTTAAATATTTCTACTTATGCTCCACAATTAAGTATTGACTAATTCTTCTTCGCCCGTAGGAGATTCTTAAAGCCACAATAATGCAACCAATTGAGCTCATGAATCAAGACTTTTAAATTGAGAAATTAATGTTATAATGCATTTAATTTTTCAATCCGTTTTTTATGGTTGTCTAATGATCGACATTGATTAAGCAATATTTCAATCAAGCATTTTTTTTAATCTAACTATTTGTATTTTGAGTTTCATCCTTTTCAGGATAAATAGGAATTTGGACATTTTGTAGACACAGAAGTAGAATACATTTTTGGAATATTGAAACACAAAATTTCAAAAGTCTTATTTGGAGAAATTGGACACCTTGAATGAACTAACTGTTTTACATCTTTGTATAGTGTAAATTGATAATAGAAAATAGGATATCAAGGACAAGAATTCTTATTTCGTATACCAAAAAATATTTATTAGGATTAATTAGAGAATTCTCAAGTTTTTATTCTCATATAGGTTGATTATATTTTTAAGTTTATACATTATGCTTAACTGATCCAATGTACTGGTTGTTGAAAAATTTGCTAATACATTCGTGGTGGTTTTCTACAGAGTTGTCATGGAGCGTATAAATATAAATTGAAAGTTTGTTAATAACTACATATTTAGGATTATGAGGTAGTTAGTGCATGGCTTGATACATCTATCAAAATTAGATGGTTCGAAGTATAGACAAATGCTTTATTTTAAGATTTTCTTTTTTTATCTTGAATTTATTTCTGCGCCATGTTCTTTTAAATCTCAGGCCTCATTTTTCATTACATTTATAACAGTTACACATATAACAAATACTAATGGAGTTGTAAAGTTGGAGATAGAAAAATGTGGGAAGGAATCTAACTTTAACTCATGGATTGAACTTCATGTGTAGTTTGATGTCCCAACTAAATCTTATTTTAAGATTTTCTTTTTGCTCTTGGATTGATTTCTTCTTTGTCTTCTCTCTTAAATGCTAGACCTCAATTTATGTTTTATTACTTTGTTCAAACTTTTGACTATTACTACGAACAAATAACTATACAATTTAAGACTTAATAGTAAAACTTACATATTTGCTACGTGTATATATCCAATTTTAGTTTCATTTGATATTTTCCGCGCATCGCGCGGGTACTATACTAGTTATACTTTTAAAATAATGAGTTCAGATATATATATATATATATATATATATATATATATATATATATATATATTTGATGGAAATTTAATAGATTTATATATACTCTTCGTCGAATATATTGGGTACAAATGAACCTGTTAACAAAGAGTTGAATCCTGGGGCGGAGCTACACGTGGGCGAGGGGGTTCAATTGAACTACCTTCGCGACTTTTTATATATACATATTATAGGTTGAACGCCCTTGACACAACCCAAAGCTTCACTTTTAAAATTTTTGAACCTCTTGTTTAAATTTTGAAATCCTGCCTCTGCCCCTGGCTGCATCGATCACTAATCTAGTCGATATCATTTCCTTTTGCTATTTTGTTACTTAGGAATTAGGGATGATTAATTATGAGAAGTGATTTTTTGCAATAGCTGGCTTTGTAGATAGTGGGGAAAGATAAGCAATGAAACTTGTTAGAAGAAGCAAGAAAAGATATTTACTTTGTTTGGTATAGCATAAGGTATCTTCTAGGAAAATTTCAGAAAGTCATTTTTTTGGTATTTGGTTACTGGTAACTAATTTTTTCCATCAAAAGAGGAAAAGTGACTTTCTTTATTTATGGATGAAAGTCATTTTCCTTGCAATACGTCTTGCCTTTCAATTTCACAGTTCATATATTACTCCAACCAACACGTAAACATTACTATCACTCTATCAATCTTTAGAACTCAAAGTTCACAGAAACACAAACCAATTTGCTAATATTACTATCAATTTTGAATGTATGTTTCTTCAGTAAATGGCTAATGCATTACTCACCAATCAAACATTAAAAAAAATTCTAGAAAACCTTTTCTGTGGAAAACATTTCAGGGAAGATTACTTTCATCATGCCGGACAATTACACTGCTTAACGGAAGATAAGAAGAATTGAGGAAGGAGTTTTAACGTTGTTGAAATTGTAATTGAACTAGGACGTAATTATGAGCTCTAACGACATTAACTAAAGTCGAGGAGTTCCTCAACCGCGAGGGGAAGTAGAAGAGAAGATGCCTAGTTATTACACAGGCCCATGCTCCTGGGGAAAAGAAGTGGCTATCATGGACTATGAAGGAAAGATAAAAGTCATGAGCTCATTTCAGAAAAGGAGGACAGGACTATATCAGAAAGTAAATTCTTATAATTTCCTTTCGTGTTAGCATTGTAAGATAATTTTGTTTTCATTATTAGATTCTGGACAATCTCTATTGCTACCAATCAACCAAAGTGCTCTGCACAAGTATTGTCAACTTTAAGGTGTTGGACTAGCATTAAACCACTAAAATATAGATTACTTCATGGAGCTTATACTTATGTATTGGGAAGCTTCAATCAATTTGAATATCACCAGATTGTGGTTGGACTGAGCTGTGAGAAAATACTACTTTATTAGTTTCTTGACGAAGAGCTTTCCAATGTTCGAGCTAATTTTCTGCATTGTAGTTTTAGTTTCTTAGTTTGGAATATATGATGGAACTGCTCATTTTGAAAATTTTAAGTGGAAAAGGTATTGGTGATCAGGTTAATCATGTTGTTGTCCTTGTTGAAATAATCTGGTTTAAGATATAACGTGCTGAGCAGATTTTGTGAAGGATATGGAAGTACTGTGTCCCTGAAGTGGAGTTTTCCAGAAAAGTCATAGGAGCAATTACATATGGGAACTTATGATCTTTTTTTCGTGTCAAAAGTTTTTTTCCTCTTCCTCATCTGCTGCTACCATTTCGCAAAATGCTAATACACTGTCTGGTTTATTAATAGGTATATAAGTCCAATACCAGTCCAACTTTCTCTATCTCACCCCCTCACATGCACAGCCGCAGACAGACTGCGCTCAGTAATTGGTATGTTGAAGGAACCAAACTTATGAAGAGTCCTTATAAGCATTATTCACTGGTAGGACAGTCACAAATGCATTACCTACGATAAGTTGTCGGGGATACCCTAACAAATCTAGAAGAGTCAAAAGACTAGGTGGGGGATTGGAAAAGGGTGAAGATTAGAGTTAGGGGGATAATTTTTGAAAGATGGACACTGTCAACGTGCTCGGGTATAGCAGGTCTGGACGTCTAGGATGAAAGATCTGTCTTTGGTACCATAGTATATCTCTAGCTTCTAATATAATATAAAAATTTAGCAAGTTTGATCTTCTCGGTTACGGCACAGTAATAGGGACCTCTATTAGATGGCACTCAGTTTGGCTCACTAGTGCTATATGTTTTGTCAGTACCAGGCTTGTTTTGAAATGGTTTAAAACCCTTTTTTTTTTATTTTATATTGGTAAGCAAATGAATACATGATGGTCGCCACATAAAACTCTTTTTTGCAAGGAAAAAAAAACTCTTGCGGCATAGAATTTACAGAAAAGGAAATAAAGGAATAGGTTAAAGGTTCTGGTTCTCCTCCTCCTTCCCATTGGTTTAGTTAGTCTATTTATTTCACTCTTCCTTTTTTTTTTGTTCCCATCTTAATGTATGGGTTTCTTTCTTTTGTGTCGTCTCGTTTCCCATCTTTCCTGTCAATTCCGGCTTTATTTTTCACTTCTGTTATAACTTCGTCCTGATTCATCATTCGTTAAGTGTTTCTTCTTTATTGGGTTTAGTAGTAATCTTTTTAGGTTGAGTACTCTTTCTTATGGAACAATATGTATTGCAAGAGTTCAGCTATTTTCTTGTATGGTCGCATTGTTGCGCAGCAATTGGTTCTACTAATTGAAGAAGTGATAACTTAGACTGAATACTCCAATCAAATGGATTCGCGGTCCCAAAGCTGAATGAACATGTGATTGAGTGTAATTATGAAGAACAATGGTTGCAAAACAGTGTTTTAATCTGCCAAACTTGTCCTTAATCGTTCCAACTCTTTTCCTAATTTTTCTTTTTTCCTTTTAGAGGTATGGATACATCAAATCCTGCAGTCTTTGTCAATGCTGAGCTCCTCTGCCAGTATGTGGGAAGGAGGTTTCGAGCTGTGATTCAAGTTATGAGCGCTGAAGGTGGTACAGTGATGGGGAGATTGACAGATGAGCAGCAGATAGTTGTGAAAGGACCCCCTGGTCCTCTTACAACATTTGTTGAGGTCATAGGTATTTCCAACAGTAACCAATCTATCCGTGCTGAAATAAGCTCCAACTTTGGCGACACACTAGGTATCACTGCATATCTACATTAATCATTTTGATTACGTCTTATCTCACCATGTCTTTAGGTGCTGGAATCCTTACGAGATCCCTTACGAGATCTCTTTGTTTGCATCGTGATGGTTCTGCACTTGCTTTAAAGTCATGAACTATACATGTAATTGAGCTATTTTTCCTGCATAAATATGCTGAAGTAAAAGCATACCTCACATCTGGATTGTAGCTGGTACTGGAACTAAGCAAGCTCAAAATGAAGATGCTGATTGGTATAGTAATGGGAAATATAGTTTGACTTCGAATGGAACTTACTCAGTGACTCAAGAGTTATCTAGCTTTGAAAGGAGTTTAGCCCCTACTAGCAAATGCTGGCTTAGTGTGGAACTCAGTGATGCTACCTAAACATAGATTTATCTTATGGTTAGCATTACAAGAGAGGCTCCTAACCAAAGAAAGAATGGCAAGGATGGGCATAGCATGTGAGTCAATGAACTGCTGTGGAAGAGATGCTGTTGAAACAAGTGTTCACTTACATGGCACGTGATATGTTGATCTTCATTGAAAATAAATACTAAATCAAGAAAAAGGTTACTACAAAAGGAAAGGAAAAGATTAAAGCTGCAGGGACGGGATAAATCATACATAAATGTTTCACATTATTTAGGGAGATCATTTTAAATCCTGAAAAAAAAAGGAGAAGATATTAAATGCGGAACATCAGCATGCTTTCATTCAGGCTAACTTAGTGTTATATTACCAAAGTTAATTTAAAGGTAAAACTAACCTGAAGTGACTAGTTATACTCATAAGTTTACGATGAAGAAGGAACGCCTAATTGATTAGCTCTGCATCAGTAATAAGAGCTCCATGTGGAGCTGTTTCACCAACTTTTTCACCAACTTTTTCACCCTTCTTCTGTTGTTGAGGCTGGAGTTTAGCAAGCTGTTTCCCATCACTCTCTCTTTTTTTATTATACCATGTCTGTTTATCCAGTCCACAGTCGATTTAGGCATATAAATAGTACCTTTCCCGGCTGATTTTTGGGTTGCAACGCCATTCTTGGTTGCACTTTTCTTAACGCCATTCTTTGCTGCAACTAAAAGTAAGAGAGGATATTTGGGCGCAAGTGTGTGTATTCATATTTACAAAGGACTATATATACTGTGTAGTACATTGTGACTCTAGAATATTCTACTTAATTACAGGGAGTGATTCTAGCAATCATATATAATATCACAGTGATTTACAGAGAGTGATTTTAGGCATTAGTTACTCATCCTTGATACTTGGCATGATTGATGGCAGTAAGGATGTAGCATTGATGATGGGATCTTGTTGGTGCATATGTTCTTTCCTTCATATGCCCCTGCAAGATGGCAGAGCGGATCGCTAGGCCAATCTTGGAGCAGAATGAGCTGAAAGTGTGGCGAGGCAGAGGCTTGGTGAGCAAGTCTGCAAGCTGGTCTTTGGAGTTGACATGCGACACTCGCAGTTGGTTCTTTTGAATTAGAAATCTGACAAAGTGGTAATCGATCTCAATATGCTTCATACGGGAATGGAAAATGGGGTTTGTGCATAAGTATGTTGCACCAAGATTGTCACAGTATATAACTGGAGTCTGTGAAAGAGTGACAAAGAGCTCACGTAAGAGGTTTTTAAGCCAGCACATTTCAGCACCAGTAGAGGCAACTGAACGATATTCTGCTTCAGTGGAAGATCGGGCCACAACCTTCTGCTTTTTGGAACTCCAGGATATTGGAGTGCGACCCAAGTAAATAATGTAAGCTCCAGTTGAGGTGCGATCATCCTTGTTTCCAGCCCAGTCAGCATCGGAGAAGGCATGAAGTGAGAGTAGAGAGAATTGTCAATGAACACACCAAGGTCAGTTGTGCCACGAAGATAACACAAGACACGTTGCAAACGACCAACAATTTGTTGATAGAACTTAATATCTTCAATATGTGCACTATCTTCAAAGTAGAGAGTACATCCCGTGGACATTGGGGTGGACACCGGATTACATTCAGACATCTTAGCTTTGTCAAGTAGATCCAAAATGTATTGGCGTTGAGACAAGAACAAACCAGCTTCAGTACGAATCAATTGGACTCCTAGGAAGAAGTCCACATCCCCCAAATCTTTGATGGAGAAAAGAGTCCCAAGTTTCTGGATTACACCTTCAATAAATTTTGGATTGCTCCCTGTGAGGATGAGATCATCTACATAAACAACAAGGTAGGCAACAATGTTATTATGATTAAAGGTGAAAAGGCAGTGATCAGATTGGGTAGCTTTAAACCCAATAAACAAGAGCCCTGCAGTTAGCTCACGGTACCAAGCACGCGGAGCTTGCTTGAGTCCGTATAGTGACTTGTTGTGTTTACAAACATGATTGGGATGAGCAGAGCTTAAGTATCCGGGTGGTTGTTCACAAACACATCCTCAAAAAGCCTTCCATGGAGGAATGCGTTGTTAACATCTAATTGTCGGAGTGGCCAGCCACTAGTTATAGCAATGGTGAGCACAACACGAACTGTGGTATGTTTAGCCACTGGCGAGAAAGTGTCCCAAAAATCAAGACCTGGACGCTGCTCATATCCTTTGGCCACCAAGCGAGCTTTATGCTTGGTAATATTTCCACTTGAATCATACTTCAACCGAAAAACCCATTTGGTGCCAATTACATTCTGTGAAGGATCACGGGGAACCAATGTCCATGTATCTTGGTTGGATAATGCAGAAAGTTCAGTTTCCATGGCAGCACGCCAGTGAGGACTATTGAGAGCTTGTTTTAGTGGTGTGAGGCTCAAGGGTTAAATAAGGATCAGATGCAACGGCTGTAAGTATGAGTTTTTGGATAGGTTTAAAAATATGGTTTTTAGAACGTGTGGCCATTTGATGGGTATTTGTGGGAGGTTGGTTGTTTAAAGTGGATGAAGAAATCACTGGAGAGGAAATGGGGTTAAGCGGAATTGTGAAGTGTTCTGGAGCCCAGGTGTTGGTCGATGTAGAGTCTGGACGTTGTGCTTTGTTGTCAAATTGTGAGAATGGAAAATTTGTTTCAATGAAGTCTACATGCCTAGAAAGAAAAATCTTATTAGATTGGGGGTCAAAGCACTTGTAGCTACTTTGGTTATTGGAGTAACCAAGAAAAACACAAGGGCGTGATTTTACATCTAATTTATGCTGAGCATAGGGACGAAGCCATGGATAACATAAACACACAAATGTTCTAAGTTTGTAATAGTTTGGATGGTAACCAAAAAGACGAAAAAATGGAGAATCCTTCTGAAGAGTAGGGGTGGGCAATCGATTAATAAGATAAACAGCTGTTTGAAAGGCATGAGACCAAAGCTTGAGCGGAAGATTAGCATTGTGAAGAAGAGTGAGACCAGTTTCAACTAAATGGCGATGACGCCTCTCGGATGTGGCATTGTGCTGGGGCGTGTATGGAGGAGTTAGAAAATGCTAAATTCCATTCGACTCAAAAAAGCCTTTGAGTGCTTGGAATTCGCCACCATTATCCGAGTAAAATGATGTGATAGTGTGCTTAAAGAATTTCTCAACAACGGCTTTGAACTTAAAAATAGTCACAGAGACTTCAGATTTTAACTTCATGGGAAAAAACCACATATACTTTGTAAAATGATCCACAAAAATTAAATAAAAGCGAAACCCATCAATAGACTGGATGGGTGCTGGAACCCACACATCTGAATAGATATATTCAAGCGGATTGGAACTTTTTATTGATGATAATGAAAAAGGCAATTTGTGCATTTTATTCATTTACATGAATTGCACACAAACTGGTCACTAGAAGCAGCAAAAGGTAAATTTTGGGATTTTAGTAAATAACTAAGGATGTAAGATGATGGATGCCCCAGACGATTGTGCCAATGCGTTTTGGATTTGAGATGTGCAGGACATGCAGTTTTGATTGCAGATGGAGAAGAAGGTTTGGTTGGCCATGCATACACGCCATCCTTAGGCTTCCCCGCGAGAAGAGGTGCCCCCGTGTTGAAATCCTTAACACAAAAAGAGAATGGAGTGAATTCAACAGAAACATTATTTTGGGAACAAAGTTGATAAACAGACACTAAATTTTGTTTCATATTAGGAACACAAAGAACATTAGAAAGATGAATTGGACGAGAAGATGAAGGAAGAGTGGTAGAACCAGTATGGGTGATTTGCAAACCTTTACCATCACCAAGGAGAACATCATCAGATCCATCATACTCAGTGTGAATAGCTAAATTCTGTAGGTCTGTGGTAACATGGTGCGATGCACCAGAGTCAACAAGCTAAGTGGAGGCAGGGTTGCTCGTTTGTGTCGTAAAGTTTGCTCTTGGAGGACGGCTTGACACAGGAGAAGTACTCTGTTGATTTTCTTGCGGTATTAACCATAGAAAGGCAGCAAGTAACTTGCGACACTTTTTGACCACATGCCCCGGTTTATCACAATACTGACAAACTACACTTGTACGCTGGTTAGATGATTGTCCAACAGTGTTGAAGCGATTGGAATTATTATTTTGTCGATTGTTGGAGTAACTTTTGCCTTGTCGATTTTGAAGTTGAGATCCACCAGGTTTCTGAGCAAAGTTGGCAACTATCGGGGCAGATGATATTGGAGCATTGCGTTGCAGTGTAGCCTTATAATCAACGAGTTTGGCATGAATCTCATCAAATGAAACTGGTGTGTCACGTGAACGAAGAGAATCAGTTAAGCCTTGGAATTCAGAAGGAAGTCCATTGAAGATGTGTAGAGCAACTTCGTCATCATCGAGTGGTGAACCGGCAATAGAAAGTTGGTCACACAAATGCTTTATGGTCTGAAGATAGGAAGTTATTGATTGGGTTCCTTTGCTGGCTTTTGAGAGTGACTCTCGAAGACTCATGAGTCGAGCCCGAGAAGGTTTAGCATAAGTTTTGTAAAGGTAGTTCAACACATCATATGAAGTTTCAGCAGAGATGACAAATGGAATTATTTCGGATGATAGGGAGCCTACAAGAGCAGATCGAATTAGCTGATCTTGACGAGACCAAAATGGAGAATTTAGATGAGCTTCAGTTGGTTCTGAATCTACAAAACTCATGAACCCATAGCCTTTGAGGACTGATTTCCATTGGGTATGCCAGGAGAAGTAGTTTGAGGGGGTGAGTTTCAAAGGTATCTAGGCAGTGGTGTTGCTGCTTATGAGAGATGCATTTGGAGGTGGGTTAAGAAAGTCAACATCGAAAGGGATAGTAGAGCTCAAGGTTGCATTTGAAGGAGAGGATGAACCTGCACGTTCATTAGCCATGGCTACTAATCACCAGATTTATGAATTACAGATTTGTAGAAGAAAATAGGGAGGGTTGCCTTATGGCTAAGGCTCTGATACCATAAAAGTAAGAGAGGATATTTGGGCGCAAGTGTGTGTATTCATATTTACAAAGGACTATATATACTGTGTAGTACATTGTGACTCTAGAATATTCTACTTAATTACAAGGAGTGATTCTAGCAATCATATATAATATCACAGTGATTTACAGAGAGTGATTTTAGGCATTAGTTACTCATCCTTGATACTTGACATGATTGATGGCAGTAAGGATGTAGCATTGATGATGGGATCTTGCTGGTGCATCATGTTCTTTCCTTCATCTCATTTCTGAACATTAGTAGGTGGAAGTCATCTTTTGATACAATTAGTGTCTTCCTGAGTGTCATCCTCCTGCAAAGCTGAAAATTTATTATTCCCAGCCTGCACCAAAGCTAACTTGTCATTGGGTTTCGCAACACTTTTTGTAACCTGAGCATTGTCATTCCCTTTCATAGCTTTCTTATTCTTTGCTTCATTCCATTCTTCCTCATTCCTAACATTGCCAACCACCTTTCCACTTGTCAATATGCGAACTGGGGGTGCCGGGAGAGCAGGGGCAGGCTTGTCACGAGCAACACTTTCAACCTTGTTTCCAACATTTTTTTGTTCTTCCCACAACTCAGGGTGCAGAACTTTGCATGAAGTTTCATTGTGACCCTGAAGCCTACACGTTTTGCAATACAAAGGAAGATAATCATACTCAATATCAACCCAAAAGAATGTAATTTCCCCCGTCTCATCATCTTCCTCATTAATCACAAAGATGTCATTTATTTAATTTTTCATCAAAGATATTCCAAGCTAGTGTGGTAGCTCATGTAAAGCAAATTACCAAAGGGTTAAGTTTGCTTCCATTGGTGGTATTAGTATCATATGATGCTCAACCCAATAAAGTAGATGCGATGCTTGGATATTTTGCTATTTTACCATTAGTTAGCCATTATCTAGTCTTAGGAAGTTCATATTTCATTCATGATTGTGAAGACCGTATTTATATTTTGTTTGCTTATTATTAATAAAATTAGCTGCTAAGCTATAAGCTTAGTGGTATTTTGCTAAAAAAAAATTAATTAGCTCTTGATTTCTAGCACTTTTTGAAGACAAACTAGTATGCTGCTACTCTTTAGGAGTAGTATCATAGTAATCGTTTCTTAATCATAAAAAAAAAAAAGCTTAACATGATTTCTAACATCTAGTAATAATATACTACTACTATCCTAGCAACTCAGCAAGTTTGGCTCTCCATATAGGTTAAGCAAATCTCTGAACAGAGATAAATATAGGGAAATGAGTGTCTAAAGACCCTGACTTTTACCAAAATAATGGTCAAACATTCACCAAGAATGGTAATAAAGACAAGAAAGAATTCTGCCATAGAGAAAATAGAGTACAACGTCTTAAAACTTGCACGAAAATGGTGAAACTACGCTGCTGGCTCATGAATGGCAAAAAAGCTAGTGTTGTGATTGTAAAACTCTCACTTAATTACTACTAAATTACACAAAATAAAATTGTAGCAGTACAAGTTTATGAATACTATTTGTCTTATTTAAATAGAAAGAAATTCTATTAAATTAAGACATACTTGTAGAGATCGGTCATATTACATTGAAATTTATAATTTCCTTTTGTAAAATCTTTTTGTTTCTGATCATTTATATGTTAGTACTAGTTAGTAATATTGTCAATGAGATTTCTCATGGCTGACTATCAGATGTACCAAATACCAATATTTATGTCTCAGTGTTACATGTGGAAAAATCAAATGAGTCAACTCAAAATTTGAACATGTCAATTACTGTAATTAATTACTCTGTACATCTTAGTTGAGGTCTACAACATGAATTCAAATTAATCATGTTACCCCATTAAGACTTTAAAACTAATCCTTATATATGAATAAACGAGTCATTAATTGGATAAATTGTTTAACATGCATGCAAATGAATAATGTCATTATTCTAAATTTCACTTTTACTGATTGATTTGGCTATCAGGTGTCGGCATTTGCACTAATAGCCTTTTTCTCAAGACTGCTACATAATATCTGTACCCGTTAATTCTATGCGCCAAGTTTATTTGCTAAAGCTTTTTTTTTTTTTTAAGGGTATTATACATAATATCTGTACACGTTAGTTCTGAGGGCCAAATTTATTTGCTAAAAGAGAAACTCCTTTGTGCAACCTTCCCTAATTTTGATGAAATGTAAGCATCCGTTATAGTTTATCAGAAAACTCCAGCCACTTCGTAAGCAAGCATCTTGTTATCTTCGTTTGTGACTAGAGCAGGACGAACACTCTACCACATAGTGGAATGGATAACTAGGACTATTAAAATGAAAACCGTGTATAATAATAGTTCTATATTTGATGTCGATTCATCCATACTTCCATTTCTTTATAGAGGAAGGCAATTTTTCTTATTAAATCTTCTTTTCTTAGATTAAAATATTCTCAGACCGTGCTTGCTGGCTGGGAGCTGTATGAGCAATAACGTCTACTACTATGAGAAGGGTGGTGGACAGAAATGGTCGTGTTATATATACCTCACTCTCGTCTTCGATGGGTCTGTTTTTTTTTCTTCCTTTGGGTGTATGCAAATATAATTTTAATGAGGTGTCGGCCTTTGCATCTGATATTCATTGGGCTTTTATCTTCGGAAGCCTGCGCCTTGGCGATTTTGTGCAATAAACCCTTCTGGCTGAAGACTAGCGGTAGGTGGTCCTCCATAGTTTTAGGAAAAGAGTAACCTTGTGTTTAAGCACAATAATGAACTGCGGACGACGTATTTAAGATTAGGTGATCCTCAATCGTGAACTTCATAAGGTTTAAAGTTTATATATGAAGTTAAACCAATAATAGTATTGAAAAATCAGACTAATAAATAACCAATAACATAAAATAATAATGTACGTTAAAAGCATAAGTTTTAGCACGACATTGTGTTCAATTAGCGCTCAAGCTCCTACATAATTTCTTGTCTCTTTTTTTAATTTTTATTAACTTTCCACCAAAGAGGAAAGATGTTTAGTTCCTTTTTATTCTTTTTGAAAAAGTTACACTAATCAGTAGGAGTAACATTTCTCTTTTCAAGAAGTAAAAAATGGAAATGACAAACAAAATTAAGAATTTTACTGTAAATAAGACAAAAAAGATAGTAAAGCTTTATTTCCAAGTTTGTTGAAGTGAGTACATGTAGGCGTACGTTAGCTTAAAATGCACCATGAGCCTAAGTTAGTGCACCATTGTTGAGCTTGAGTTCATTTTCCATCTGCAAATACTCATTACCTATTTTTTGAAAGAACACCAAAAACGATGCATCCCTACTTCCATACACCGCTTCTTCTTCCAGCTCTATACTCTATACTCTTGTGGGTATTTTTCTAGCTAACACTATACTCTTACTATCTCTTTTTCCTTGTTTTTTACTACTACTTTTTATATGTTGGATTTTGAATCCATTGTTAAAAATATTTTGTGTTTTGTTTTTCTTTGTTTAATACTAGTACTAGTATTTTATAAATGGGTTTGAACACTAGTCTCTGTTTCTTTCTTTGATTTGATAGTAGTATTTTGAACAGATATGTACTTTGGGTTTGAACAGATATATATGTTTAGTTTGGATTTTTGAACGTCTTTTTAGGTATCATAGTCTGGGTTTACGTATGAACTGTACAAATTAAAGGCGGACCTATGTGGAAAGAACGGGTGCACCAGCACCAGTTGACGTAGACGAAAATTCTATATTTGTACGTATAGAATCTCAAAAATTGGATATATGTAGTACTTGACACACTGAATATCTATCAGTCGTGCCTTGCCATGTTCAAATCCTGGTTCGCTTCTACAACTGTAGATTTTGTTTCTTACTATTTGTTTGATATTATAGAATTATTTTTTTGTTTCTTATTTGTGAGTTTGTTTCTTTAAGTCTATATATAGTAGTCTTTACAGCTTGAAAGAGACTTGAAAAAATGGAATAAATGTGTCTATAAATCTATAAAGATGTGTACGTTGGGTTTGAACATAGGTCTAAAAAAATTGTTTATATAATATTATTTTATATATTCGAATGTCAAATTATTTTATGGGGTTAGTTCATATGATGTTTTATAGTATCATAGTCTGGGTTTACTCTATGAACTGTAGATTTTGTTTCTCATTTGTTTGATATTATAGAATTGGTGTTTTTGTTTGTTATTTGTGAGCCTGTTTCTTAAAGTCTATAGTAGTCTCTACCACTTGAAGAGACTTGACAAAATGGAATAAATGGGTCTTAAAAGATCTATAAAGATGTGTGCGTTGGGTTTGAATGTCAAAAGATTTTTATGAGGTTAGTTCATATAATGTTTTTTACTTTCATAGTTTGGGTTTGCTCTGTGGATTTTTGATTCTTATTTGTTTGATATTATAGAATTGGTGTTTTTGTTTCTTATTCGTGAGTTTGTTTATTTTGGTCTCTGGCTATAGAGATGTGTACTTTGGGTTTGCAAAATGGGTCTAAAAAAATTATGTATACAATGTTATTATGGGTTTAGTTTGTATAATGTTTTTACTTCATACTAGTCTGGGTTTGCTTTATGAACTATACCTTTTGATTCCTTTTGATTCTTATTTGTTTGATATTATAGAATTGGTTGTTCTTGTTTCTTATTTCTGGATTCTTGTTTTGGTTTCCGGTAGGCTCACATGGTAAATAATATAGCCTGAAAGAGAGTTGACAAAATGGAATAAATTTAGTGTTTTATTATTCTCTTAGATAATTGTCTGACTTTTCTTTTTCTTTTTCTTTTAATCTCTAGATCAAGAAATAGATATAGAGAAGATTCTACAACCTAACCCTGCATCACAAAATTTGGGAGGTAATACTTCTTTTCTAAAAATTCCAGTTTATATGTGTAGCTTAGTCTTGTCACATCTGACATATAGCTAGTACTACCACTAATAGGTCAAAGTTGATCTGTAGTGTTATGTTGTAACTGATTCTTTTACTTTGTAGCTGCTGGTGCTCCTCCGGACACTCATTCTCTACCTGCTTTGAAAGCCAACGTGAGATCTTTAGAATCTATAGAGAAGCTAAGGGACAAGTTGGACACTCAAATTATAAGCTTGGAACAAAAGGCAACTGGTAACATACATAAACTATTCGTAAAGGTTGCCTTTATACTGACATACACAGGAGCTGGAGTAGTATATCAAAAGCAACAGGTTTCATGTGCAATTATGACAATTTTCACAATTGCATTGATGATTTCCTTTATTGAGGGAGTATACCTTGTTGTTTGGGGGGCTTACATGAAGCTGAAAAGAATGATCCCTCGTGTTAAGAACTTGGAGGCAAGAAGAGAAGAACTAGCCAAACGAGCCGAAGAGATTTTGAAATTGGAGAGTGCACGGATTTAAACGTCCCAAGATGTGAATGGAAATGTAGAGAATACTCCACTACATCCTACCGTGAAGGCTGATAAAGTGAAGGAACGTTGTGCGACCTTAATGGAATCTGAGGAATACTTGAAAAACTTTGAATGGTACAACAAGTTTTTGTATGTGCTGCAATTGTGTGTGTGATATTGAATGGGACATGTTTATGTTTCATTGCCTACTTTAACTACTGCGGTAAGTGATTCTCAATACTTGGATTTGCTAAATTTTAAATGTATAAAGTGACTTTGTGGAAAGTTGTACTTTATATTAAATTTGAACCACAAAAGTATCAACTGATTTTTAAACCATTTGTGTGCAGATTCTGCTATGTTAGGATGTCAAAACACGCAGATGCCACACCATCTGATGAAGCCCACATGAAGAAGATCCACACCATCTGATGAAGCCCACGTGAAGAAGATCCATAGAAGAATGTATGTTATGCTTTAATTGTTACTTCTACTAGGGACTTTCAGGTTATATACCTTCTTGATATTATGATACTATGTTTTCTATCACTTTTGAACATGGAAAAGTGAGTTCTAAACTGTTTGGCCACTGCGCCCACTTATCAGATAGTCCAACACTTCCTTATTAGTTTAGGATGTTGTTACACCCCGTACGTCTAAATTGACGTATATCATTATAATATCATGTTAAGAATGATTTAAGTGAGTTTAAAGTAATAATATGACCATATATGATGTTTATATGTTGAATATAAAGTTTGGGAAAAATCAGATTTAAGTTGCGGAAAAACCGACTAAGGAATTGCCTTGTAACGGAGCTTTTTCAGCAATTAATTTCATGTGTTATATGAAGTCTTTTGGGGACATATCATATACCAAATTGAAGGTCTTGGAGTGTAGTTTCCAACACTTTTAACGGTTTGCTCATATAACTTATAGATAAAAAGATATGAGCGTCAGAAGTCAGACCAGAAAAAGGGACATAAGCACAAAAGAGGGCTAGAAATGAAATGTTTTTATTATAAAAGAGAAATCTCTCTCTCTCTCTCTCTCGACATTTCCAGTAAAACCATGATATAAACAGAGCTTTTTCAGTTTGAATCCATTTTTTTATGATTTTGAAGATAGAACATCAATTTTGACACGAAACGGAAGATGGATTGCGTCAAAACGCTCTACGCGATTAGGGTAACATTATGCTACCTTCAATTTCGTCTATAGTTTGAGTTTTAGAATTACTTCATAGCTAAGTAAAGTATCTAAATTCTATTTTATAGCTTGTTTAAGCTTTAGAAGGTGTGGAATTCAAAGGAAACGAAGTTTAGAAGCTAGAAACATCAAAGGTATGTAAGGCTAAACCTTTCTTTTGGCAAGGCATGTATCTTTTAGATTTTGAAGCTTTTATTAGTTTTAAACGTAGTTTTTCTTGTGAGAAACTTGTATGGTACCAAGTAAACCTTGTATATACTTAATTTGGTACTAAAATCCAAGGTGAAAGACGTCCAAATCAGAAAGGCAAAACGTTTCAAAATTTGGAAAATTGTTTTGAACTTTGGACAGTTGTTAGTATATTGATCATAACTCCTTATACAAAATTGATATTAAGATGATTTAAGAATCTCCAGAATCCTAATACATATATCTACAACTTTCATGAAGACCATGAGGTCTATAACTTTTATCTGCACCCTCAAAACTATGATGCAATACAGGAAGCTGGTACTGTCTAGAAATTCTGTACATCCGTGGAATTGTTACGCCACTCTCATCTTGTTATCCAGTTAATTTGTTTATGTTATCAGTTTATCCGGGTATCCATTCCCGTGTATAGTATAGTGTTGGTTCTGTTTTTGCGTATCATCCAGTTTCAGTGGAAACTCTGCCGAAATTTTTATAAAAATCAAAGAGTTAGACAAATTCTAAGTTTCAGGTTGTGTCTATAATTCCATCCAGAGTTTTCTTATCATTCCTTCGAGTCCATATATATTGTTGCCACATGTGTTATGCCTCATACATGCTTATGCTTATATTGTGATCATGTTATGTGTGAGTTGGAGTCCCCCATAGAGGCTGGACATTGGACACACAGTCCTGTCGCGTGTGATACTACCCGTCTGGGGGATACAGCCCCTCTGGTTCAGGCGGGAGTTGAAACACCTAGTGTGACCGGGTGTCATTCACACACTCTGACCAGAGAGACTAGATATTACTAGCTGGGGGGGATATAGCCCATAACACCCACCAGGTTTGTTATATACGCGTATATAGCCACAGTATGCACTGCATGATTATACATGAGGCTAGTTCCGATTTTCAGTTACCTGATTTGGGGGGATACAGCCCATAACACCAGACAGGTACTAGTTCCGGTTTTTAGTTACCTGATTTGGGGGGATACATCCCATAACACCAGACAGGTACTAGTTCGGGTTTTCAGCTACCTGATTTGGGGGGATACAGCCCGTAACACCAGACAGGTACCAGTTCAGATAACAGTTCAGTTTTAGCTCGGTACCAGTTATCAGTTATCAGTTCTCAGTTATCAGCCACCAGTTCTTAGCGTCAGTATCAGTTGACAGTTATCAGTTCCAGTTTCTAGTAACCAGCTATCAGTCATATTACAGTTATTTATCAGTATAGTTCAGCTCAGTCTTCAGGTTCAGATTCAGCTAGACTTCAGCTTAAATTCATATCATGTTTAGTACGTTCTTCAGATTTCCAGCTATATTGCTATGCTCCAGCTCATGTTTACATATTTATATTCCAGCCTACAGTTTCATTCAGCTATGACATATTATATGCTCATGCCTTACATACTTGGTACATATCGTACTCACGCCCTTTTCTGGGGCGCTGCGTTTCATGCCGCGCAGGTGCAGATAGATCAATGCTTGGACCATGTAGTAGGCCATCTATCAGCTACTGGAGTCACTCCGCTTACTCCCGGAGTTACTTATCTTTTGGTATGTGTACAGTCAGCCATCTTGGGTATGGCGGGGCCTTATCTCGTCCTTTGTATATTCAGTTCATCACTCTTAGAGGCCTGTAGATATGTCCCTGTGTGGTGCAGTCAGTATGTTATGTATGTCAGCTTATGTTAGCCTTGTCAGCTATTTGCATTGCATACTCCTTATCAGCTAGGTTTATGCTTATTCTGTTTATCAGTTATAATGGTTAGCATATTATCAGTAGGATTAGTGATGATCGACACTTAGTGTTGGTCATCCGTCGCGGCCCTAAGTTGGGTCGTGACAAAAGTGGTATCAGAGCAGTTCAGTCCTAGGGTGTCTACAGGCCGTGTCTAGTAGAGTCTTGTTTAGGAGTATGTTGCGCGCCATACTTTTGAACAGGAGGCTATAAGGCACTTCAGGACAGTTGTCTTTCTTTCTTCTCTAGATCGTGCGATAGAGCCATGATTATAGAATTCAGCCCTGTAACAATAGTAATTTCAGCAAAGCGATGCCGCCAAAGAAACTAACAGCTGCCCAGAAGGGCAAGGTTATTGCCGGCTAGGGTATTAGTAGAGTGCCACCTAAGGTGGATGAGAGTGAGGAGTCCAGACCTGAGGCTCCATCCGAGGCCTCACAGATCCTATCAGTTCAGGGTGATATTAGAGGTACTGCAGCTACTATACCTCCACCTTCTTAGCCTGATAGTCAGGGGCAGGAAATGAGGAATGCCATTAGATTATCGACTAGTGTTGTAGTTGCTCAGACTAGACAACACAGTGTAGATGCCCAGGGAGATGTTGGATCCAGGATCAATGATTTTATCAGGCTAGAGCCTACAGTCTTTACCGGATCCCGTATAGGAGAAGACCCTCAGGATTTTCTATTGAGGATAGCTAGAGTGTTGAGGGTTATGCACGTGTCAGACACAGAGTTAGTAGAGTTGGCTGCATTCAGATTGCATAACCTAGCAGCAGGGTGATACCAGACATGGGAGCTATCTAGACGGCCTGATGCTACTCCCACGACTTGGAAGGAATTCTCAGATACCTTCCTTTATCAGTATATGCTTATAGAGACATAGGGAGCCCGTGCTAATCAGTTCCTGACCTTGAGACATGGGAGTTTGAGTGTAGAAGAGTATAATTATTGCTTTAGTTCTTTAGCATGGTTTGCCCCTACGGTGGTAGTGAGTATGGAGGATATAATTCACAGGTATATAGTGGGACTAGCTCCACACCTAGTGAACGAGCGTATGACAGTTGCTATGCAGTCATGTATGAACATAACATTCAGGCATTTGCTTTGTTACTTGAGGAGAGGAAGCAGAAATAGAGAGCCGACAGGGATAAAGTGCTAGACAAGAGGGGCAGATTTTCTGGTTCGTTTGGAGAGACGTCTGGAGCGAGTAGATAGCAGAGTGTTAGACAACCACCAGCTAGTATACCTACATAGTCTCGTGGCTTTAGATATGATAGACCTCCTCAGTCCAGATCTAGTCACACATCACTGACTTCAAGATTAAAGTGTCGTGGTACTTCTATACCGGCCAGTCAGACATATCCCAGATGTTCGGATTGTGGTAGACGCCAATTGGGTCCATGTCAGTTAGGAGTTGATACTTGTTATATTTTTCGCGAGGCAGCTATTTCATGAAAGGTTGCCCGCCTAGGGGTGGCAGTTGTACAGCCCAGCCAGCTAGATCACCAGTTGCTTACTCAGCATCAGCACGCCATCAGGGGCATGTTCTTCAGGATGGCACCTGTATAACAGAAAGAATTTAAGGAGCAATTGAAGGATTTGTTAGATAAAGGCCTCATCAAACCCAGCATTTCCCCGTGGGGAGCCTCGATGCTATTTGAAAAAAAAAAAAAAAGATGGCTCTCTACGCATGTGCATAGATTGCAGACAGCTGAATAAAGTCATTAGTAAGAATAAATACTCTCTGCCCAGGATTGATGTCTAGTTTGACAAGCTCCAGGGTGCCAAGTGCTTCTCGAATATAGATTTGCGATCAGGCTACCATCAGGTTAGAGTTAGAAAATCTGATATACCTAGGACTGCATTCAGGACTAGGAATGGCCATTATGAGTTTTTAGTGATGTTGTTTGGACTCACTAATGCCTTTGCAGTATTTATGGATCTAATGGACAGCGTATTCAGGCCTTATTTAGATTTATTTGTGATTATATTTATTGATGATATTCTCATCTATTCAAAGTCTGAATCAGAGCATCCGGAGCACCTACGCACAGTATTGGGTACTCATCGGGACCAACAATTATATTCTAAGTTCTCAAAGTGTAAATTCTAGATAGATTCAGTGGCATTTCTTGGCCACATAGTTTCAGCAGAAAGAATTAAAATAGATGACCAGAAGATCTAGGCTGTGAAGAATTGGCCCATGCCTACGACGCCAACTGAAGTACGTAGTTTTCTGGGTTTGGCAGTTTATTACAGAAAGTTTATAGAGGGTTTTTCCTCCATTGCAGCTCCACTGAACAAATTGACAAAGAAATCAGCTAAATTTGAGTGGTCTGAATCTTGCGAGCACAGCTTCCAAGAACTAAAGAACAGGTTGATAACAGCTCCAGTACTTACACTTCCAGAGGGATCTGAGGGCTATGTCATTTACTGTGATGCTTCTCGAATTGGTCTTCGTTGTGTTTGATGCAGCATGGAAGAGTAATTGCTTATGCTTCTAGGCAGCTGAAAAAGCACGATCAGAACTACCTCATCCATGATCTTGAGCTTTCAGCAGTCATTCATGCATTGAAGATTTGGAGACATTATTTTTACGGTGTTCATGTTGATATTTATACGGATCACAAGAGCCTCCAGTACATATTTAAGCAAAAGGAGCTAACCCTATGATAGAGGCGGTGGCTAGAGTTTCTGAAGGACTATGACATGGACATTCTTTATCATCCGGGTAAAGCGAACGTTGTTGCTGATTCCTTTAGTCGCAAGCCTATGGGTAGTCTATCTTATTTACAACCAGAGAAAATAAAGTTAGCTCATACACTCTACCAGTTGGCCAGCATGGATGTCAGATTAATAGATTCAGAGGACGTAAGAGTTACAGTTCAGAACACAACCACTACTTGCCTAGTGACATAAGTAAAGCAGCACCAGTATGAGGATCCAGTTCTAGTTCAATACAGGCAGATAGCCAGAAGAAAAACCAAAATTATTATCTAGGTTACTAGTGACGAGGTTCTTATATATAAAGATAGACTTTGTGTTCCTGATGTTGCAGATTTATGTGGACAGATTATGACAGATGCACATTATTCCAGATACACTGTTCATCCTAATTCGACTAAGATTTACCATGATCTTAAGCAGATTTATTGTTGAGACGAAATGAAGCGTGACATAGCAGAATTTGTGGCTCAGTGTGCTAACTGCCAGCAGGTTAAAGTCGAGCATAAAAAAAAAAAAAAAAAAAAAAAAAAAAACCTAGTGGCTTGTTACAGGAAGTCGAGATTCCATCATAGAAATGGGAAGCAGTGAATATGGACTTCATTGCAGGCTTTCCCCGTATGCGGAGCAGATATGACTCTATTTGGGTTATAGTTGACAGGCTTACTAAATGAGCTCATTTCTTTCCTGTTAGAACTACATATTCAGCAGAGGATTATGCCAGACTTTATATCAGAGAGATAGTGCGCCTACATGGTATTCCAGTATTTATTATTTCAGACGGGGGCGCACCAGTTTACAGCTAATTTCTATAGATCGTTCCAGACAGGTTTAGGGACACCGGTGTATCTGAGTACAGTATTTCATCCATAGACAGACAGACAGGCTGAGCGGACCATTCAGACATTAGAAAATATGCTTAGAGCTTACGTGTTAGATTTTAGAGGCAGCTGGAATGGTCACCTACTGTTGATAGAGTTTGCATATAAAAATAGCTATCATTCTAGCATACAGATGGTGCCATATGAAGCTTTGTATGGGCACAAATGCAGGTTTTCTATATGATGGTTCAAGGTTGGCGAGTCTCAATTGATAGGTCCAGACTTAATCCAACAAGTAATTGATAAAGTCAAGTTGATCAGGGAAATATTATTAGCAGTGCAGAGCAGACAGAAGTCCTATGCAGATAATCGACATTGAGATTTAGAATTTCATATTGGCGATTAGGTATTCCTGAAAGTATCACCTATGAAAGGCGTTATGAGATTTGGAAAGAAGGGAAAGCTTAGCCCTAGATTTATTAGTCCATATCAGATTATCAGGCGAGTTGGGCGTGTAGCCTACGAGTTAGACCTTCAAGCAAACCTTCAGGAGGTACATCCAGTATTCCATGTTTCCATGCTCAAAAAAATGTGTTAGAGATCCTTCTAGAGTTGTACCAGTAGATGATGTACAGATTACAGAACAGTTGACTAATAAGGAGGTGCCAGTTGCAATTTAAAGAGGCAGATTCGTCGAGTAAGGACGAAAGACATTCCTTTAGTTAAGATGCTATATCAAAGCAATAATATAGAAGAAATAACTTGGGAAGCTGAAAATGACATGAGGGCCAAATATACACATCTCTTCATTACTTCGAGTATGTAACAGATCGTTGCTCAATGCTTCTACATACTTCATTTAACATTCGAGGACGAATGTTCCTAACGGGGGAATATTGTTACACCCCGTACGTCTAAATTGACGTATATCATTATAATATCATGTTAAGAATGATTTAAGTGAGTTTAAAGTAATAATATGACCATATATGATGTTTATATGTTGAATATAAAGTTTGGGAAAAATCAGATTTAAGTTGCGGAAAAACCGACTAAGGAATTGCCTTGTAACGGAGCTTTTTCAGCAATTAATTTCATGTGTTATATGAAGTCTTTTGGGGACATATCATATACCAAATTGAAGGTCTTGGAGTGTAGTTTCCAACACTTTTAACGGTTTGCTCATATAACTTATAGATAAAAAGATATGAGCGTCAGAAATCAGACCAGAAAAAGGGACATAAGCACAAAAGAGGGCTAGAAATGAAATGTTTTTATTATAAAAGAGAAATCTCTCTCTCTCTCTCTCTCGACATTTCCAGTAAAACCATGATATAAACAGAGCTTTTTCAGTTTGAATCCATTTTTTTATGATTTTGAAGATAGAACATCAATTTTGACACGAAACGGAAGATGGATTGCGTCAAAACGCTCTACGCGATTAGGGTAACATTATGCTACCTTCAATTTCGTATATAGTTTGAGTTTTAGAATTACTTCATAGCTAAGTAAAGTATCTAAATTCTATTTTATAGCTTATTTAAGCTTTAGAAGGTGTGGAATTCAAAGGAAACGAAGTTTAGAAGCTAGAAACATCAAAGGTATGTAAGGCTAAACCTTTCTTTTGGCAAGGCATGTATCTTTTAGATTTTGAAGCTTTTATTAGTTTTAAACTTAGTTTTTCTTGTGAGAAACTTGTATGGTACCAAGGAAACCTTGTATATACTTAATTTGGTACTAAAATCCAAGGTGAAAGACGTCCAAATCAGAAAGGCAAAACGTTTCAAAATCTGGAAAATTGTTTTGAACTTTGGACAGTTGTTAGTATATTGATCATAACTCCTTATACAAAATTGATATTAAGATGATTTAAGAATCTCCAGAATCCTAATACATATATCTACAACTTTCATGAAGACCATGAGGTCTATAACTTTTATCTGCACCCTTAAAACTATGATGCAATACAGGAAGCTGGTACTGTCTAGAAATTCTGTACATCCGTGGAATTGTTACGCCACTCTCATCTTGTTATCCAGTTAATTTGTTTATGTTATCAGTTTATCCGGGTATCCATTCCCGTGTATAGTATAGTGTTGGTTCTGTTTTTGCGTATCATCCAGTTTCAGTGGAAACTCTGCCGAAATTTTTATAAAAATCAAAGAGTTAGACAAATTCTGAGTTTCAGGTTGTGTCTATAATTCCATCCAGAGTTTTCTTATCATTCCTTCGAGTCCATATATATTGTTGCCACATGTGTTATGCCTCATACATGCTTATGCTTATATTGTGATCATGTTATGTGTGAGTTGGAGTCCCCCATAGAGGCTGGACATTGGACACACAGTCCGGTCGCGTGTGATACTACCCGTCTGGGGGATACAGCCCCTCTGGTTCAGGCGGGAGTTGAAACACCTAGTGTGACCGGGTGTCATTCACACACTCTGACCAGAGAGACTAGATATTACTGGCTGGGGGGGATATAGCCCATAACACCCACCAGGTTTGTTATATACGCGTATATAGCCACAGTATGCACTGCATGATTATACATGAGGCTAGTTCCGATTTTCAGTTACCTGATTTGGGGGGATACAGCCCATAACACCAGACAGGTACTAGTTCCGGTTTTCAGTTACCTGATTTGGGGGGATACATCCCATAACACCAGACAGGTACTAGTTCGGGTTTTCAGTTACCTGATTTTGGGGGATACAGCCCGTAACACCAGACAGGTACCAGTTCAGATAACAGTTCAGTTTTAGCTCGGTACCAGTTATCAGCCACCAGTTCTTAGCGTCAGTATCAGTTGACAGTTATCAGTTCCAGTTTCTAGTAACCAGCTATCAGTCATATTACAGTTATTTATCAGTATAGTTCAGCTCAGTCTTCAGGTTCAGATTCAGCTAGACTTCAGCTTAAATTCATATCATGTTTAGTACGTTCTTCAGATTTCCAGCTATATTGCTATGCTCCAGCTCATGTTTACATATTTATATTCCAGCCTACAGTTTCATTCAGCTATGACATATTATATGCTCATGCCTTACATACTTGGTACATATCGTACTCACGCCCTTTTCTGGGGCGCTGCGTTTCATGCCGCGCAGGTGCAGATAGATCAATGCTTGGACCATGTAGTAGGCCATCTATCAGCTACTGGAGTCACTCCGCTTACTCCCGGAGTTACTTATCTTTTGGTATGTGTACAGTCAGCCATTTTGGGTATGGCGGGGCCTTATCTCGTCCTTTGTATATTCAGTTCATCACTCTTAGAGGCCTGTAGATATGTCCCTGTGTGGTGCAGTCAGTATGTTATGTATGTCAGCTTATGTTAGCCTTGTCAGCTATTTGCATTGCATACTCCTTATCAGCTAGGTTTATGATTATTCTGTTTATCAGTTATAATGGTTAGCATATTATCAGTAGGATTAGTGATGATCGACACTTAGTGTTGGTCATCCGTCGCGGCCCTAAGTTGGGTCGTGACAGATGTACTATTAGTATGGGATTTAATGTAGACTTGCTTTGCCTGCCCTTCCTATATCCATTGCTTTGGTGGTTATTTTTTACTTCTTGACAAGGCTGTTGATGGAACAGTTTGTTGTTGGGACGTGTACGAATCTCTTGATGTTTTGACCCCGTGATTTGTGAAAGATGATATTAGAAAGTACATGATATGTTCAGCTCTAAGGGAACGTACATTTTGATTTAGTGGAAAGTTAATTGCTTTGGTACACCCTTCTTTCAAAGTTCTGATTAGGAAGGGACAACTCCTACTATAATTTGTTCTAATCTATATGTATATCGCAAAGGATATTGAGGCTTGTCCCTCTATTGATTCTCTAACAAATTTTGTTCTTCTAATGTTGTCATGAATGTTATAATTCATCTTTCTGATTCGGCAAATTTTTAGTAACTAGCTATAGCTATTACTGAAAGTAGTTCTGCTGTAATGCATTGCAGTTCTATTGGTAACAATCAACTTTTTGAAATTTTAGGTTTGACTCAAACATTTTCAATGCTTAATGTTATTCCTCTTCGATTTTAGCATACATCCGAATAGAGATAAAGTCGACTTCCACAGACAACTAAAGGCCAGTTGCCCTATTTCTTGATTCAATGATTCAGACTAACAATGTCACATTTTTTAATGTATTGGTATTGTATATATACTGGTCTGGAGATTTCATCTCCAAGTTTCATCTGGTGCTTGGCGAGAGGTATCACTGCTTTCTTTCTCTCACTCTGACCCACAGAGTGTCTATGTGTGAAGTCTTCCAGAGTCCATGTTTACCTCAAAGACTGCACTGTGCTGAAGCTTTGCTTTCAAGAAATGTTTCTTTCCAAAGTTGTTTGGTTTCCAAACAAATCTTAGCGAGGAGCCATTTAAGGCAAAGTGTTTTCAAAATAGAATCAGGTCGTAAGCTTTGTGTGTGAGTCTGGGAGATGTGAAAGTATGACTGCTTTTAATGTAAACATATATAATGAATTTGTTTTTCATTTCATTACCTGTTAAAAGTATTTTCCCTGGATATGGAAGCAATTAAGAGGTTTGCAAAATCAGAGTGTCTATGTGTCTTGTCTTCCAGAGTCCATGTTTACCTCAAAGACTGCACTGTGCTGAAGCTTTGCTTTCAAGAAATGTTTTTCTCCAAAGTTGTTTGGTTTCCAAACAGATCTTAGCGAGGAGCCATTTGAGGCAAAGTGTTTTCAAAATAGAATCAGGTCGTAAGCTTTGTGTGTGAGTCTGTGAGATGTGAAAGTACGACTGCTTTAAACGTAAACATATATAATGATTTTTTTTTCATTTCATTACCTGTTAAAATTATTTTCCCTGGATATGGAAGCAATTAGAGGTTTGCAAAATCAGAGACACATTGTTTGAGGAATGTTGTTGCATTGTTTGAGGAATGCTGTCGCATACAGGGCTGACTGCTATTGATCAATTGTGAAAAGCCACTGTTAATGAAGTGTTGATCGCAATTATTGAATCCTGCATTTCTATATAAAACTTTTATTGCCTTAGTTGAGAAGTTCATCTAATCTATTGCACTGCATTTCATGATGCTCTTAACATTAATGAGATTATCATTGTACTCCTATTGATGGCATTACTGCTTCCTATGTCTTTCAGGCTGACAAGGAGATCAAGTCTCTCAAGGAAAAGGTTGGCAATTTTGAAAAAGATAATTCTTTACTGACAGTGATGAACTAAAAGCAATGTTCTATTTTGTATGGATATTAGTGGTTATGTGCTGTTTTCTGTTAGCTGATCTATTTAAAAAATTGCAGCATCTTGTTTGTGCTTTACGTTTGTGTATTGGGTGAGTTAGATAATGCACTTTTAAGAATGAGTTAGATTTTCATTTCCATGGGGATTGTTCAAAGTTGCTCTCCTTTGTCAGCAATTGGCAACATTAGGATTAATTGTCATTTTGTTGCATCAGAAGCTCCTGAGAGTTTCCTAGACCAAAGTTCATTGGACTGCTTTTGGTTTCCTATACGGTGTTTGTTATCTATGTTGGCCCGATTAATCTTGGTTTTGCATTCGCTAAGCCGCACTTAGGGGGTAAAGTGCTTTCTACCAAAAGCAGCTCTACTCCTCGGGTACTTGTATCTTGTGCAAAGTGATTCAAGTTTTGGAAACACAGAGACATCTTTGTTTTTATTATATGAGCCAATTATGAATGTATTAATTTGGTCTCCATGTTTGGTTGCAATACTCATAAAAGTAGATTCTGTACAGATTCTTTTGGTTGCATTTTGGTTCATTTAAATATGAATTGAAGTCACCCCCAAGCTAAGTTTAAGTTAGGTCGTATTGGTTTAAAAATTCAAGAATACTTATAAATATTGGGCTTATGAGTTCTAACCAAGACTAAAAGATTCCTTCACTTCTCGATTAGAGAACTAATTCTTAGAAATTTGAAAAGTATACAAAGAAAGAAAAAGGTATATATAGAAGAAAAATAGGAGAAAGAAAAGATGATCAAAGAAAGCCTACCAAATGCAGTGAGGGAAACACAATACTTACTCCATGGATGAACTGGGTTGAGTTAGTACCAAATGCGCACGCAATGGTACAAGCAATACAGAGTGAATAAAATATCATTTCCAGGAGCATTTATGGTTAATTACATTTAAGTAACAATTAAGCCTTAATTATCAAGAAAATATGTAGATTGGTTTCTAAAGAAGATCGATTAATCTAATATGAACTCTGAAGAATGAAGTCAAACTAAGTATCAATAAAGTAAAGCGCTCAAATGATATAGGAACTCAATAATAAAAATAGCCTAAAGCTTTGGTCTCCTTTGATAAGAGAATTAATTAACCTATTCACTATTTATCTAGGAAAACAGAATGACGTGCTCATGAATTAGGATACAATGTGATCTCTTAAATTGTTAGGCCACAAATCAATTCTTTAATGCGTAGGTTCCTGATCTTACACAGTTCAATCCAAATCAATCATATATTTTCCTTTTCAAGTTTAATATAAATGTATAAATAAAGTTCACTGAATGATCACACAATTAAATAACTAATAATATGATTGAATAGATAATTCTGAAACTCATTAGGACTGAAGTTATAATTCATTTAAACCTAAATTCAATCTTTTAGGTCCGAATTTGTCTTTCTTATGGGTTGCCCTACACTTAGTCTTCTAGTTTGAAGTTGAGCCAGCTCAGACCCAAAGTCCCCATCTCAAGTTCAATGGCAATGTTTGCAAAAAAATTTAAAAGGCGGATGTGCCTTAATTGGCACTGGAAAAATACGATGTGTTGCTAAATTTTTCCCTTAGTATGAATACAGACCAATACTAATTTTACCTTCCCCAAGTGAGAACTAAGACAAAAAAGGCCCAATCCACCGTTGATTATCACCAAATTGACTAATTAATCGTAGAATTCTTTTAGATAATCAAGTCCAAAGTAAATGAATAACACATTAGCTTGCAACTCTTTTAGGTCCATAATTATAGCCACGGTCTAACGGTGAAATGTGTTATAAATAATCCATTTCTCTCCACTTTATCGGACAAAAGTCGAATTTCAAGAGTCAATTCTTTTTACCGTACTTTTTTTTATATGTTTATTAAATATTTTGAATTATTAATTATTATAACTTGTAATACTTTTGCGCAGCTTTTAAATATGCAAATTTTATTTTAAAAATTTGAAACGACCTCGGTCAGTCGTTTCGGAAGTTAGGACTCCGATTGGCGTGCCGATAATTTTAAAATATTCGTAATATCTATTAGAACCTGTCTGTAAAATTTGAGCTAAATCAGACCTCGTTTGGGGTGGCATCAGAAGAAGGTTTCAATTTTTATTGGCGATTAATATTAAAAGGAGATTTTCGAGCTCGGTTTTGCCGAATGAGCTCCGATTCGAAATCCGAAAGCGTTGTTGGGTTCGTATGATTATTTATGACCTTTGTGAACTTTCAAAAGTGAATTTCGATGTTGTTCGGCTAGTTTCCGCTAAAATGCCGAAAGTTAAATAATTTGACTTCTTTTCCATTTAAATTCGCATCTTGAGTTTCGGGAGTCCAATTTGAGATCCGACTTTGTGAGTATGTTACATATATTTTTTATAACTTGTATGCAAAAGTTGGAATTATTTCGAATATCATAGGATACCGTTTTAATTTTTATCACGAAAAGAAAAGAAAAAAAAAATAAAAAATGAAAAAATGAGAAAAAGACAAAAGAACAAAAGTTAGGCGGCTGGGATTAAGATTAGCTTAAAAACTAGAGCTATATACGTTCAGCTTTAGAAACATCAAGAAATAGAAACATGAGAACGAAACAGAAATGAGAAGCAATGCCGGAAAAAAATGCCAGAAAATAAGAAAAGGGGCCGGAGAAAAGTAGAATTTTCACCCTGAAACATTCAGGTAATGATCCTAATATATTATTTGAGTTTATTACGTGTGTTTGAATATGTTTTAACGGTAAAACGTAGAATATTAGACATCGTTTTAATAAGTTCAACTTATAATTTAAAGGGTCAATTGGACCCCGATAGTGGAATTGATTATATATTCGTACTCAGTGAGTTATGGGCAACATATAAATTTAATTTATTTAGGATTTGGTTATGTGACCTTAAACCCTGTATATAGGTCTAGCCTGCGTATTGCGTATGCAAATAGGGTATCAGGTTCCTACCTGGATTACCCTAAGATGTGAGGAATGAAGCTTTTAGCCTAATTTGATATATTTTTCTGCTTATTGAATAGAGTGGGATCGTTTGGCAATGAAACCAAAGGATAAAGCGGTTATTAATTAGCAGAGCTAACTTTTGGAAGAGGTAAGTGTTTATATCTATTTCTTTGGAGGCACCTGGCCTCGTGGATTTTCTACCACGTGTTTCCTTACGTGTGTAGCTGCCAATAGGCGTACTCATTACGCCTTAGCTTTGAATTTACATTTAATATTATTTGTTACGTCCTGTTGTTGGTACTGCATTGAGCATATGAGTATTGAACTCTGGTTTTGAGCATTGCATAGACTTCCCGGTTGGCGATGAGAGTCCCGCACCGGTGAAGGGTCATTATTGCATATACTTCTGGTTTTGAGCATTGCATATGGATCGGGTTGCACGCCGCAATGGTATAAATCTATGGATCGGTTTGCACGTTGCAACAGGATGAATATATGGATCGGGTTGCACGCCGCAACAGGATATATTCCTGATTGTTGATGTGTTCGGGATACCTATATGTTTTGGTTACCTTATGTCCCTGGCTGTTTATGATTCCATACGTGTTTTCAGTTATTATTTGGCTTTGCCTGTTTATAGTTCAAATAAGATGGATGTAGTTTATCTGTTTTTCTTCTCCCTGGCTATCTATCCTATTCTTTGAGGTGCCTAGTCTGCCCCACTTATTGAGTCCTTTGACTCACCCTTGTTTGTTGTTTATTTCTTGTCTATCTATTTCGTTTCGGCAGGTTCGCTCCAGGATTGAGTTCGCCATGTTGTGTAGGAGCGAAGACGACTTCAGCTGTCAGGGTGAGCCAGCTTTTATTTCGGATGGCCACCAGTATATTGGTTATTATTTCAGTTGCATTTTGGTCCCTTCAGGAGGTATCCGTCTTCTTTTGTACTCTTAGATGTCTAGTCTGGATAGCCCTAAACCTAGTACATTGGGTAGTCAGCTGTAATTTCTTTTGTACAGCTTGGAGGTATCAGTATGTCTATGCTTTTTCTAAGTCTTGTTTTTATTTATGAATTGGATTATATTTATTTTGTTAATTTAATTGGTAAGGGTTCGCCCGAGGGATTTAGGGGAGGATGTCGGGTGCCCGCACGGCCTAGCCAGATTCCGGGTCATGTTAGTCGGTATCAGAGGGCAGTTTATAGTCTATCCAGACTGAGACAGTGTCTAGTAGAGTCTTGCTGATGGGTACGTAGACGTCCGTACTTATCTACGAGGGGCTATGATGGCATTTGGGATGTTTCACTTCCTTCTTTTCTGATCATGCGTTGGTCTTGGATGCAAAAGTATATTCATTAATTCATTCGTGGTAATTGTGAACCCTCGTGCGAGAAATCAGTAGACGATATGAGTTCAAGACGAAGCAGTCTAGCCTGGGGCTAGCACTGACGAAGCCCCGAGAGATTTTGATCGTGCTGACGAATTAGTTACGAAGGTCCCAGCTGTAGGAGCTCGCGATGGGCAAGGGAGCAGGGCCTTGTGGTTCCCTTAGCTCTCTACGATGCTTTCACGAGAATTGGCGACACAAATACTGCAAAAACCTATCATTCGCTAGACAGCCTATCAGGTTGCCCCATGTGCAGACGTTCGATCTCAGGGAGCTCCTATTCCAGTTCTTAATATTGCCGCAGTAAAATATGTTCCGGAGGTAGCATGTGTTGTGCCACCAATTGTTCTGGCTGATTAGCCAGCCAAGGTAAGAGTTCGATCCGAGTGCCCAAAGAGGTTGCATTATTTTACGTGGTTGAACCTTCCGATATTCTCAAGCCATGTATCAGATAATCCCTGTGTAAGTTTTTGTTTTTAAAATAAAATGATGTCAGCGTATCCTTCAGGCTCTTGATTATATCGAGCGGTATGGTGTTGATTATTCTTCTTTCCAGTTTCAGGGTCCATCCTTGAATTGGTGGGCCACTCTCTTATTAGCTAATTTGGTTCGGTTTTTCTTCTAGATTCGTGGAAAGGTTCCTTTCGAGTAGCGAGCGAGATGAAAAGTGTTTCCAGTTTGAGTGGATTGGACATGGTAGCCTGTTGGTGTTTCATAATATGAGATTGAATTCTATAGAATGGCTGGATATGCATTAGAACTAGTTCATGAGCCTTTCGAGAGATTCAAAGATTTATTGATGACCTTTATTTTCCTTGAAATCCCAGATGGCTCGAGAATTGAGGTCTGGATTTCATTTGATGTTGTTATTGATATTACCTGAAGGTTCGAGGCATACCATAAGTTAGAGCGGGAAGAGTTATAGCGGGAAAGTAAGAGATCCCACGGCCCTAGTGGGAAACCATGGTACATCATTTGGAGGTAAGAGTTCTGATTATTTTGGGAGGTCACCTTCCAAGTTATTTCAGCTTGTGTCACGTGATTCTTAGAGTGCGCGAGTAGGTCATCAAGATTAGGCTTAGCTTTCTCTTTGCAGCTATCAACAATCTATCCAACTTCCATTTTCACTGAAAAGGTGTTATCACTGTCGTGATTCTGATTATCCTTTGAGGAGTTTTTCTGTTATCATTATCGTGAGTCTGGTTATCCTTTGAGAAGTTTTCCCTTACTTCGGCAAGTAGACAGTTGTCGTTTCTCTCGTCATCAGGCACCTGCACAGTCGCAGGGAATTTTATTTAGATCTCAATCCTCCAGAGAAATGCCACCATATAGTAGAGGTTGAGATTGTGGTGGCAGTGGTTCTCCAGAAAGTGCTTGTCAGGGTAGTGGCTCAGCTCAGCTGCAGAGGCAGTTCTATGAACTGCTAGTCTGGAAGGATGCTGAGGCATCTGATGTAGTAGAACCGTATGTTTCTTCTTCCCTTATCTGTAAGTAAGATTTATCTTTCCGATCGATCTGGAAATGGTGTGTCTTATCATGTTTCGACGGTTTCCTTGGATATTGTCGTAATTAAGAATCGGTTGCGGTAGAGGGGTGAGTTTCTGATATGATTTATTCCTGGTATTTATGAGACCCTACTAGTTTATCTGATCTAAATATGAGAGATTTGACGGTGAGTATTGTTATTGCCTGCTTGGCATCCTGTTATGCCACCTTGTGTTATTATGTCAAGTCATTTTACCTCTCCCCTCGGAAATCAGTGTTGGTAGGATGATGGGATTCTTATTCGTCACCATCAAAGAGTGTCATTATTTCTCCCGATGTAAAGTGGTTAGTAAGTAATACTCGATTTATGTATTTCATCTTTGTTCAAAACGCTAGTACAGTCAAGTTATTCGATGAGCTTGTCTTAGTTATAAAAGGGTTTTTCGGTAAATTGTCAGAGTTTCCTTCTTATTGGAAGGTTAAATTGATATGGATGTTGCTCCATAGAACTCATTCAATGTCTATTTCTTCAATTGCGATTCTTTGGTTAGCCTGACTCGGAAGTAGAGTAGCTCTGGGAGCCTAGCAAATAAAGAGATGAGCTTCTTGAAGCTCTAAATTATTTCCATCCTCAGTCCATTGACATCTCTTCTTTGTTCGGCACCGGTAAGCTTGGGCAGTTGGTAGCCGCTTGTGATGTTCCCTGTGTTAAGCCAGAGTACGTGTTATTGTAACCGGGTAAGCATATTATTGTTTTGGATATCAGTTTATCCGGGTATCCATTCCCATGTATAGTATAGTGCTGGTTCTGTTTTTGCAGATCATCCAGTTTCAGGGGAAACTCTGCCAAAATTTTTATATAGAAGTACCATCCATCAGGTGGTGGTGTTTACGGCAAAGGTATGGAGTTGTGAACTCGAGAGTTGCAGCTGTTTGGCAACTCGAAAGGGTAGTTGGTAGCTTAGGTCTGCCTACGTTCAGCTCTTAGCTAAATCTTCTTTAGTCCAGCAGGTTTTGCGAGGATGAATATTCCTTTCTAAATAGCTGCATGAGTTTGTGCTTTAAGTGGAGGAGTCTTCCTCCAAATACTGAATGGTAATACTAAATCTCTAAGGCGTTGATACCACTTCTGACACTATTAATGCCAGAGATAAGCTGGCAACCTGATCATATATATGTACCTATCTGCTAAAAGTATAAAGTCTGGAAAGATGATACGACTTTAACTTGCTGAAAATTAGAACACTGAGCCAAAAATTTTGCTATGTCACACTTCATTCCGTCCCACCAATAAATCTATTTAAGATCATAGTACATCATAGTCGAACCTGGATGAACAGTGTATTTGAAATAATTTGTCTCTATCATAATCTATCCACGTAAATCTGCAACATCAGGAACACAAATTCTATCTTTATACATGAGAACACCGTCAGTAGTAACCCTGTATGGTGACTCCGGTTTTCTTTTGGCTATCTGTCTGTATTCAACTAGAACTGGATCCTCATACTGACGCTGTTTTACTTCATGGAAATTTAGAGTTAAAGGTCTAGTGCAGCTATCCAGTAGTATTTACATGATCCTTATCTATCTATGATAGACCCTGTTTATATGAACCTTTGACATACATTAGGATATGAATAACTACATTCCCAAAGGAGCTTGCGGAACAACACTAACATCAACTGAGATGTTGCATAGTGCGTTCGTAAAAATAATATATCTTGCATCAATCTTCTATAGTGTGTAGTGATAAGGTACCTCAAAAGTTTCCCCTATTGCATCAAGTGTTAGCTAATTCTTTGTTTCATCGACCTGTTCTATATCAAAAGTATATCGACGACGTGATTCCTCGGTAGAATCATATTAATCCATTCAGAGTTCGTGTATCTTTGTTTCGAAAATGTAGAACTCTCCTTTCGTGATCGAGGAAGGCTCAGTGTAGTCAGAATAAGCTCGGGCAATGGCGTTAGAATATTATCCAGCTATGTTTTTATCCAAGAGTTCGATATGCGTGTTATAATTTTGATTCTGTAATCATGAAAAAAAATTCCGTGGGATAGTTAATGAAAGTCGTGCAAGTTCTTTTCTTATCAGCGTAAATCTTGTTTTAGACTTAGGCTCGTTCGAGGACGAACGAGAGTTTAAGTGGAGGAGAATGAAACGACTTCGGTCAGTCGTTTCGGAAGTTAGGACTCCGATTGACGTGCCAATAATTTTAAAATATTCGTAATGTCCATTAGAACCTGTCTGTAAAATTTGAGCTAAATCAGACCTCATTTGGTAGGCATCGGAAGAAGGTTTCAGTTTTTATTGGCGATTAATATTAAAAGGAGATTTTCGAGCTCGGTTTTGCCGAATGAGCTCCGATTCGAAATCCGAAAGTGCCGTTGGGTTCGTATGATTATTTATGACCTTTATAAACTTTCGAAAGTGAATTTCGATGTTGTTCGGCTAGTTTCCGCTAAAATGCCGAAAGTTAAATAATTTGACTTCTTTTCCATTTAAATTCGCATCTTGAGTTTCGGGAGTCCAATTTGAGATCCGACTCCGCGAGTATGTTACATATATTTTGTATAACTTGTATGCAAATGTTGGAATTATTTCGAATATCATAGGATACCGTTTTAATTTTCATCGCGAAAAGAAAAGAAAAAAATAAAAAATAAAAAAATGAGAAAAAGACAAAAGAACAAAAGTTAGGCGGCTGGGATTAAGATTAGCTTAAAAACTAGAGCAATATACGTTCACCTTTAGAAACATCAAGAAACAGAAACATGAGAACGAAACAGAAATGAGAAGCAACGCCGGAAAAAAATTCCAGAAAATAAGAAAAGGGGCCGGAGAAAAGTAGAATTTTCACCCTGAAACATTCAGGTAATGATCCGAATATATTATTTGAGTTTATTACGCGTGTTTGAATATGTTTTAACGGTAAAACTTGGAATATTAGACATCGTTTTAATAAGTTCAACTTATAATTTAAAGGGTCAATTGGACCCCGATAGTGGAATTGATTATATATTCGTACTCAGTGAGTTATGGACAACATATAAATTTAATTTATCTAGGATTTGGTTATGTGACCTTAAACCCAGTATATAGGCCTGGCCTGCGTATTGCGTATGCAAATAGGGTATCAGGTTCCTACCTGGATTACCCTAAGATGTGAGGAATGATGCTTTTAGCCTAATTTGATATATTTTTCTGCTTATTGAATAGAGTGGGATCGTTTGGCAATGAAACCAAAGGATAAAGCGGTTATTGATTAGCAGAGCTAACTTTTGGAAGAGGTAAGTGTTTATATCTATTTCTTTGGAGGCACCTGGCCTCGTGGATTTTCTACCACGTGTTTCCTTACGTGTGTAGCTTCCAATAGGCGTACTCATTACGCCTTAGCTTTGAATTTACATTGTATATTATTTGTTATGTCCTATTGTTGGTACTACATTGAGCATATGAGTATTGCACTCTGGTTTTGAGCATTGCATATACTTCCCGGTTGGTGATGAGAGTCCCGCACCGGTGAAGGGTCATTATTGCATATATTTCCCGGTTGGCGATGAGAGTCCCGCACCGGTGAAGGGTCATTATTGTATATATCTCCTGGTAGACGATGAGAGTCCCGCGCCGGAGATGGGTATCAGGCATATGTGACTGCATTGCATCATACCGCATTCATCCCATCCCATTGCACCGCATACTGACTATTATGTGTACTGTGTTGTGTTTTATGTATGTGGTATGTATATTATGACGTGGACATATCTCAGTTTGCCTATATATTTCTGGCTCGTATCCCGGGTTGCGGGAATCGGGTTGCACGCCGCAACGGTATAAATATATGGATCGGGTTGCACGCCGCAATGGTATAAATCTATGGATCGGGTTGCACGCCGCAACAGGATGAATATATGGATCGGGTTGCACGCCGCAACAGGATATATTCCTGATTGTTGATGTGTTCGGGATACCTATATGTTTTGGTTACCTTATGTCCCTGGCTGTTTATGATTCCATACGTGTTTTCAGTTATTATTTGGCTTTGCCTGTTTATAATTCAAATAAGATGGATGTAGTTTATCTGTTTTTCTTCTCCCTGGCTATCTATCCTATTCTTTGAGGTGGCTAGTCTGCCCCACTTATTGAGTCCTTTGACTCACCCTTGTTTGTTGTTTGTTTCTTGTCTATCTATTTCCTTTCGGCAGGTTCGCTCCAGGATTGAGTTCGCCACGTTGTGTAGGAGCGAAGACGACTTCAGCTGTCAGGGTGAGCCAGCTTTTATTTCGGATGGCCACCAGTATATTGGTTATTATTTCAGTTGCATTTTGCTCCCTTCAGGAGGTATCCGTCTTCTTTTGTACTCTTAGATGTCTAGTCTGGATAGCCCTAAACCTAGTACATTGGGTAGTCAGCTGTAATTTCTTTTGTACAGCTTGGAGGTATCAGTATGTCTATGCTTTTTCTAAGTCTTGTTTTTATTTATGAATTGGATTATATTTATTTTGTTAATTTAATTGGTAAGGGTTTGCCCGACGGGTCTAGGGGAGGATGTCGGGTGCCCGCACGGCCTAGCCGGATTTCGGGTCGTGTCAAAATTTATCAATGTCCAAATTCACGATCAAATTCAAAAAGTTTGATTTTCAAAATCGGAGTTATGCCGTATAAGATGAGACGTGAATAGCTCATTTTGACAAATAAAGGTGTTAAACTAACAAAATGAAATTTAAGAAGCTGAATTTTGAAATTCGGTACAAATATTATGACAAAAACATAAACCCAAGCATCCTAATTCAAAAGACCATAATATTGTTGTCCGAAACATAGTTGATTTAGAAAACCTTTAGCTTTATACTTCTAGTAATAAATAGCCGGAAATAATCCATAAGTCCCTCAGTTTCCGGCCGGTTCTATTCCGCTCTACAAGTTGTAAGTTGTCTGTGTGCATGTTATTTTTATTTACTTAGAATCAACTTTTATCTAGCCCAAAATATAGAATCATGTTCATATTTTATGATTTCAGTTTCTTATTCAATTAATATATGGTTATACTTGTACCCCCCCTCTCAAATTTTTGGATGACGATCTCTCATATGTACTTGTCGGGTGGGATATAGCATATACCATCTAGTCCGGATACTATGACGAGGGAGATTTGTATTTAGATAATGATACAGGGAGAATCACAACTAAAAACTAGTTATTAAAGTGGGAGAGTCCAAGACTATGTAAAATCCACATCACACACTCCCATTAGACCGTCGCGGGACTCAAGTCCCTCAATGAACCATAACATATAAGTGACCTTCTGGCTGCTATAATAGGTAAAAGTATCTTGTTCTTCTAAAAAATTTCTTTCATTGATGGTGTATATATAACATAAATTCAGCGAATTAATTACAATGATCTAAACGTAATTTCCAATCTGTTGGTTTCGATGACTAGTATGCCCCTCCAATAGAATCCCAATATGTCTTTTGTTTCTTTTCTTCTAATCAAACAGTGCATGTTATGCTATATATCATACCAAACAGTTTGTTGTTTGCTTCTTTTGTAGCTTGACAGGAAGGAGCTCATGGCACTTGAATGTTTCACAGAGCTCTTGGGTTCATTATTTAATAAAATATGTAAAGGTGATGAAGATGTTGCTGAAACTTTTGAACGTTTGCCAGAGTGTCTCGTTGTTGATATCATGAGTAGACTTCCATTCGATCGCCTTCTTAGAAATCGAAGGGTTTGTAGGGATTGGAGAGCTTTGATCTCATCATCAGAGTATTTTACCACCTTACATCTTAGTAGAGCTAGACCCATGCTACTCTTACAGGATGATAGCAATATTAGCAAGCGTGGGCAGTGCCTTTATGTGTTTGGTGAAGACTGTAATAATAAGAAGAGGTTCCGGAAACTGAATCTCAGACCTGAGCTTTTGATTAATACGCGCTGGGACCACTGCCCCACTCTTGTATTCTCTTATCAAGGAGTTCTTCTGTTTGCTGATTTCAGGTGGCTTTCTACTTATTATGTTTTCAATCCGGTAACGCAAGAGGAAGTAACTGTGCAACACACACTTCACCCTGGCTACTTATGTGCTCTTTATTTTTGTCCATTAGCAAGAGCATTCAAAATTCTTTATGTACAAGTGCGAGACAGCCAGTGTCAGTATTTTGTTTACAATTTCAAGATGCAAACGTGGATGAAAACTAGATCACCATACAGTTTCAACTTTTTGCCCGGTGCTGGCTATTCAATTGTTAATGGAGCACTGCATTGGATCACGGAAAATGATTTAGAAAAAAGAGGTATTCCTCCTTGTGAAAATGGAATCATGGTGTTTAGCATGGGTAAGGAAGAATTCTCTACTATGCCTCATCCTGGAAGCCCGTGCAACTCAAAGCGTGTGCATCGAACTATGACTCTCTTTGCCAAGGATGATTGTTTGTCTTTCTGCCACTTGCTTGTCTCTGAGTATGCAGTGGATATATGGATCTTGGAGAACTATGAAATGAGGACATGGATTAAAAGGTACAAGGTTAATATTTCTGATAAGAGAATTTTCCCATTTAGTAATTTGCATTACAACGAAATGAGAGGAATGTCTGAAGGGTGGTGGATAAAGCTTTTGGATATCCAAGATGATGAACTTCTATTTGAACTTTCGGATGAAGGGTTATTATCCTATAATTTAGATCATAAAACTGTCAAGAGAATTGAGTTTCCACAACGAAAGAGGTTCGTACATACTTGTAAGCCTTTTATAAAGAGTCTACTGCAATAGCTTAAGTGCTCAACTCCCCTCACGTTTTTTCTTATTTATCAAATGGCTTTTTTAGTTGAATTGGTTGTATTTTGTATAAAGTATGTTTAAACTTGATGTATGGGCCTAAATCGTCTTTAGGACACAAATCAAATTTGGATTGCGGATATAAGCAAATCAATGTATCAAAGCCATAATGGATGTAAAAACAGACGAGAATATAAGTATAAGGCAAGAAATATACGTAAATAAATGGTATTTCAATATATGGGTGGATGTACAATTTGGCAGAGCTTTTCCAAGTATTTGTGTGTCCATTACAACATAAAAATGAGGCTATTTATAGGAGAAATGAGCTCTGGCGACGTTTTGCACAGTCAGCCACCTTCAGCATGTTTGATAGTGGAGTTAGTGGACTGAAGTAGAGGGCAGTTGCATTGCTGAAACCGGGGCATCCAATCGAGGTATAAGTATGTGACCTCGGTGATGCAATCTTGCTGATCGGCTGAGGTGAAACCGGAGCGTTCAACCGAGGTATAAGTATGTGACCTCGGTGATGCAATCTTGCTGCTCGACTGAGGTGAAATCGGGGCGTTCAACCGAGGTATAAGTATGTGACCTCGGTGATGCAATCTTGCTGCTCTGCTGAGGTGAAACCAGGGCGTTCAGCTGAGGTATAAGTATGTGACTTCGGTGATGCAATCTTGCTGCTCGGCTGAGGTGAAACTGGGGCGTTCAACCGAGGTATAAGTATGTGACCTCGGTTATGCAATCTTGCTGCTCGGCTGAGGTGAAACCGGTGCGTTCAACCGAGGTATAAGTATGTGGCCTCAGTGATGCAATCTTGCTGCTCGGCTGAGGTGAAACCGGGGCGTTCAACCGAGGTATAAGTATGTGACCTCGGTGATACAATCTAGCTGTTCGGCCAGGGTGAATCTCCACCGAGCTATAACTTGAGATTCATCTTCGGTGATGGATTTCGATGACTGACTTCGGCCACTCCCATCTTCAATCTTCGAGGTATCAGTTCAATCGACCTCGGTTTACTTCATCGAAGTGCTATCCGAGCACGTCGATTTTTACCCAATACAGATAGTCCCCCCACTCCTCCGATGAGTGTCAGGGTCACTGAAGAGTGGAATGAATTTTTGCGGGAAGACGACGTGGCTCAACTTTATCAATTTCAAAACGTTGCAAGTCTTTTCGAATTACTGTTGCGCGTTACATGGTGACCGTTCATTGGCCACCGAACAGCCACCGAAGAGGAAGAGAGGGACCTTGTATCGAGGAGGCAGTTGCTCCTGCTTTCGAGGCGGTGGCGAAAAAGCGTCGATGCCTTGTTAATGAGTCCGGTGAAGGGACGCTCGAGGTTGCTTCCGAGGCAGTGGCGGGAAAGCGCCAAGGTGAAAGCCGCTTCGGGGCGAAAATTCCCTTGAGGAAAAAACGAGGGCGCTTCGAGGCGAAAATTGCCTTGAGGAAAAAATGAGGGTGCTTCGAGCCGAAAGCCGCTTTGGGGCGAAAATTGCCTTGAGAAAAAAATGAGGGCGCTTCGAGGCGAAAGCCGCTTCGGGGCGAAAATTTCCTTGGAAGAAGTTAAGGCAGGGAAGATCGTCCTCGAGGAGGAGATCATTAAGGCGCGGGGGATGCCGCCGAAGCTCAAAAGATTGTGGATGAGCTTCCATCGAGTGAGGGCTCGAATGATAGTGAATCCGAGGATGATGAGGATGGCGAAGGGAGCGCCGAAGAGAATGATGAAGATGCCGAAGAGGGGAACCCCATGGGGGTGCAGTCCCCAGTCTTTGCTTGTTCTTCGTGTTTTCATCCTTGTTAAATTTTTTGTTTAGGCCTTCGGACCCTTTTGATGTACAAATTTGTGGCCTACAGGCCTTTTATGAATGGATTTGTCTTTAAGTGTTAGCTTTCATTTTGCCTTGTGAAACTTTGAGCCGAACACTTTAGAGTAATTTGCTTGCAAGGCTTTCTCATATGAAATCGATGCTAGCTTGGAACGACATTTTATTCCTGAGCCGATGCATATTAGTAGTACTTCGGTAATAATCATAGAAACAAAGAGATCTTGGACCAAGTTTATTTCATTGAAGATATCTGAGCCTCGAGTGTCTTATCCATAGGGCCTAGCTTAAGCAAGACTTAGCCGCAAAAACGAACTTAGAAAATTCCATTGCTGGGCGAAAACATAAAGCGCTAATCTACTCTTTGGGTGTCAGTCCCCGGTTGTCGGATAGATAGACTTCGGTGGGAGAGGTTTAAAGCTGACCTCGGTAGGGTTCCCATCTCAAGGGTAATATACTCCCTGGGTATCAATCCCTGGTTGTTGAATAGATAGACTTCGGTGGGAGAGGTTTAAAGCTGACCTCAGTAGGGTTCCTATCCCAAGTGCTAATCTACTCCCTGGGTATCAGTCCCCGGTTGTTGAATATATAGACTTCGGTGGGAGAGGTTTAAAGCTGACCTCGGTAGGGTTCCCATCCCAAGTGCTAATCTACTCCCTGGGTATCAGTCCCCGGTTGTTGAATAGATAGACTTCGGTGCTTTAACCCCGGCAGTCCCCTTTACAACGTTGACCAAATCCGAGGTGGATATGTTGAAGTTGTAATCGGGGATCCGAGGTAACTCTTTGTCCCTTGAGACAAGAGCTGGGCCCGAAGTGCTCCTTTGGTTGGTGTTAGAGTACACCTTTCCACCGAGGCGTTGGCTTACGTGTTGGTTACCATGCCTTCGGATGTGGCCCCGGTGGGAAGTCCCCATATTTTCACGCCCGTAGGAACGAAGATCAGGGTTCTTCCATTCGGAGCCATGGGGAGAGTTTTATTTCCTGTTCGGTTGTCTTTTGTTTTTAACCGAGCACGAAACTCAGAGTTAATAATTAACTGTTCGACCTGCTGTGTTTGCATGGCGTTCAAAGTAGTAATAACAAATTCTTGGAAAGCATCATTCGACCCCGAGGAGGAGGGGATCGCTGCTGGTGGCACAATCGGTGCGTCGGAGTTGGGGTTCGGTTGAACGCCAGTTTGTCCGTCTGGAGTGAACTGGGGTGCAACGGAGTTATCATAGCTGCTAGTCATTTTTCGAGTTTATGTTGGAATTCGGACAAACAAGAGGTGCGACTTTGGAACAAAGCGTTTCTGCTTATATCCCCATAGACGACACCAATTTGTATGGTCCTAAATCGTCTTTAGGACACAAATCGAATTTAGATTGCGGATATAAGCAAATCAATGTATCAAAGCCGTAATGGATGTAAAAATAGACGAGAATATAAGTAAAAGGCAAGCAAAATGCGTAAATAAATTGTATTTCAATATATGGGTGAATGTATAATTTGGCAGAACTTTTCCAAGTATTTATGTGTCCATTACAACATAAATATGTGGCTATTTATAGGAGAAATGAGCTCTGGCCACGTTTTGCACAGTCAGCCACCTTCAGGCCCACGTTCAGCTTGTTTGATGGTGGAGTTAGTGGGCTGAAGTAGTGGGCAGTTGCATTGCTGAAACCGGGGCATCCAACCGAGGTATAAGTATGTGACCTCGGTGATGCAATCTTGCTGATTGGCTGAGGTGAAATCGGGGCGTTCAACCGAGGTATAAGTATGTGACCTCGGTGATGCAATCTTGCTGCTCGGGTGAGGTGAAACCGGGGCGTTCAACCGAGGTATAAGTATGTGACCTCGGTGATGCAATCTTGCTGCTCAGCTGAGGTGAAACCAGGGCGTTCAACCGAGGTATAAGTATGTGACCTCGGTGATGCAATCTTGCTGCTCGGCTGAGGTGAAACCGGGGCGTTCAACCGAGGTATAAGTATGTGAGCTCGGTTATGCAATCTTACTGCACGGCTGAGATGAAACCGGAGCGTTCAACCGAGGTATAAGTATGTGACCTCAGTGATGCAATCTTGCTGCTCGGCTGAGGTGAAACCGGGGCGTTCAACTGAGGTATAAGTATGTGACCTCGGTGATGCAATCTTGCTGCTCGGCTGAGGTGAAACTGGGGCGTTCAACCAAGGTATAAGTATGTGACCTCGGTGATACAATCTAGTTGTTCGGCCAGGGTAAATCTCCACCGAGCTATAACTTGAGATTCATCTTCGGTGATGGATTTCGATGACTGACTTTGGCCACTCCCATCTTCAATCTTCGAGATATCAGTTCGATCGACCTCGGTTTACTTCACCGAAGTGCTATCCGAGCACATCGATTTTTACCCAATACACTTGATGCAGCTTATTCCATTTGTCCCATATGTAATATTCTAAAGGAGATTGGTTCTCCTCCATGGTAAGTGTCAAATCTTTTGCGTAATTTAAGTAGTAATGGCTTTCTTGCAAGAGTGTTGCAAAATTCGTAACTTTTAGCTAGTGTTAAATGCTTTACCGTGATAGCTTTCTAAATTCTAAGTCCTGTAACCCATCCAAACTGAGATCATATCTTATTAATATACTCTGTAATCTGTATGATTGTACCCTTTTCTCTCTGAGCTACTTGCTCGAGAACAGGAGATCAACATTATTAATTGCTGTTTTAAGCATTGATGATATGGCAGTGCTTATTATACTTAGTTGTAACTTTTGAAATTGGGTTTGAATTTCTAGTGATCTTATTTTAACGAAATATAGGGAGTAATTATGCAGTTTATTTTGTTTGGAAAATTTAGTTTTATGAATGGATTGGTATAGTCAGTTGACCCTTAGTTTTATGACCATATGTAAAATTACATTAAACATTCCCTTGTAAACAATTTTTGCGGTTCAGATCGAGGGTATTCTACTCCATCTTTTTTGTATGTAGTGAGCACATTTGCACGTGTTATTAAAATTTTGAGAACCTTTTTCAATGGTATTGAAATTTTGAGCACTTTGCATGCCTCATAAATTTGTGAACAAAAATCGTCAATTGTGTTTTCGGCAGGATCGGTTCAAATTACTCCATATCTGCTTTGTATTTACTCCATGGATGAGTACATAGAAGCTAGTGATGAGCAAACTATCCAACCAGCATTTACTTCAAATTAAGATTGTCCTCAATCATGATACGGAGAAACTCCATTAGTCATTTTCCGTCGCCAGTGCCGATTTCATCAATTTTTTGATTCACTTTACTCTAGTGGAAGAGTCTAGACGACGATAAAAAGGAGCTTGATTTTAATGAAGCTCGATATAGGCAACACAGATCATCTTTCTCTTCCCAAGGTTTGAAGTTACGCCAACTCAAACCAAAAGTTTGAAATTAAGCGAACTTTAGATCGCGTCTGAAGTTAATTAGAAAAATTTTAAATGGCATTAAGAAAGTAGACGTCTTGCTAAGTTCTTATCTTCATGTATGGTACGTATCCGGAACTAAGACAAATAAGACCAATCTAGTATATTGATTACCACCAGATTGACTAATTAATTAGCATAGATTTCATTAAGATAATCATGTCTAAAGTAATCAATAACCTGTACGCTTGCAACTCTTTTTAGGTCTAAGGTTGCCATGGTGAACGCTCAGCCGTGTTTATTAAGTAAACCATATGTGGCAAATTATGTGGTACAATATGAATTTGGAGAGTTAAATAAGTTATTATTTTACTGTGATTTTATCTTTTTAGAACTTAAATTATTATAGTGTTCAAGTATTTGTGATCGGATGATCAAATTAAAATGCTATCGGCGCATGGTAATGTGCTAAGGCTATCGTGCGCCCCTCACCGGAAATGCCAAGAGGCAGACCACGTAATAGTGCTAAGAAAACTCGAAAAAGTGGGAAAAAGGATCGTAATACAGAAAAGGTGTTCGTGGGAACCATGAGAGGCACCAAATCAAAGGGGAAAAATGTAGTCGAAACAAATCGAGAAGCAACTGAAGAAAAAAATAAGGAAATCGCTGAAGAGACGGCGAAATGGCCAACGCTGCCACGCCGGGGACTCATTCCACCCCTAAGCGGAAATAGTTCGCTGGCAAGTAATACTGTGATACGAGACCCAGTTGTCACGCCCAAAACTGCAAATCCTAACCCTAATTTGCAAACACCCGATGCTGGGAGTAGTAAGGGAAGCATAAATCATAACACCAGATCTTAAGCAGGGAACCAGGAAATTGAGGAAAGGAAGACTGATGCACCAGTAGGACCGAAGGGAGATCGGCAGATACCAGTAGAGAAACAGGTAACCAAACCATGGAATACTCTGTTTAGTTCTAATAAGCTAGCTACAAGGGGTATGAACCTCAATTATGTTTCCCCCTAACTAGAGATGGTGAGAAAATAGTGGAGTTAAACAAAGAGGAAGTAGAAAGAGAGGAGGAGAACTGGAAGAGAGCCCTTCTGATGTATGTTGTAGGAGCTGAACCCACCATTGCAGCAGCAGAAAGGTTTATAGAAGGACAATGGAACTTTGTAGCAAAGCCCAAAATATACTATCATAACGATAGGTACTTTTTGGTGAAATACAACTCCATAGCCGACAGAGATGAGATTCTATACTCAGGACCCCATACTATGAACAATAGACCAATCATCATGAGGGTATGGTCGGCTGAGTTTGATTTTAATGCAGAGGTGCTCCAAACAATTCCCATATGGGTAAGGCTTCCAAACCTTCCCCTAAACTGCTGGTGTATGGAATCTCTTAGCAGAATTAGTAGTGTCATTGGGGTGCCAGTCTATGCTGATGAATGCACCACTAAGGTGGAGAGAATTTCTTATGCCAGAGTCTTAGTGGAGATTGACATTACTAGACCCATGCCAAATCAGATAAAGGTCAGGGACCCAATGGGTAGAATCTTTGAACAGAAGGTTGCCTATGATTGGGTACCTGAATATTGCACAACATGCCTTCAAGTGGGACACCAGTGCAGGAAACATGAGCCTCCTCCACCTAAAAGGGTAGTGAGAGGAAGGGGAGAAGCACAATAAGAACAGAATGCAGGACCTGCCCAAATAAAATGGCAACTCAAGAATCATTTGGGAGACAAACCAAAGGAACATGAGATTGTACCACCTGTGACAAAACCTACAACCTAAAAGGAAGTAGGCGTCCTGAATGTAGAGAAGGTTGGGAATGCAGGAACAAAACAGGGACCAGACTGGATCATAGTGACTGGTAAATCAGCAACCAATGCTAGAAATCTCATCCAGGTGCAGGGGTCTCACAAAAACACAAATAGTTTCAAGCCTCTGGAGGAGGGGAACAACATGTTGAATGATAGACATAATAATGAAGGAAGGAAGAAGCCTGGAGATGGAGGTGCTGAGGTAACAATCCCCCCAATACTATCATGAAAGTGGCAACCTGGAATATAAGAGGCCTCAATAAGATTCACACGTAAAAAGAGGTCTTACAGTTTATTTGAGAGCATGATATCAAGATAATAGCTATCTTAGAACATAAATTAAAAGAAAATAAGGCTCGTAGAGTCATCCAGAAGATTGCATGTCAATGGCAATGGACTGGAAATTACAGACATAGTAGTAGAAGTAGAATATAAGTACTGTGGGACCCTAATGCTATATCCTTCACTGAGACTTAGAGCACCTACCAGTATATCCATGGAGAAGTGGAATTGCAGAATAGAATAAGATTAAGCTTCACTGCAGTGTATGGGCTTCATACCATAGCTGATATGAAGAATTTGTGGGAGGAGCTGGAGCTCATAAATACCACTCAGCATAGTGCATGTATGATAATGGGGGATTTTAATACTATCCTTCAACAGGAGGATAAACAATATGGGAGCCAAGTACAGGATGCTGGCTCAAGAATTTCAATGACTTCTTGATTAACATAGGTATTGCTAAGCTCAAAACTACTGGGAGAAATTACACCTGGACAAATGGGACAACTTTTAACAGGATTGATAGGGCATTAGGCAATGCAGAATGGATGATGCAATTCCCATAAATTGAGGCACTTGTACTGAACCCTGGACAATCAGATCACTCCCATATCCGTGTACATATGCAGATGCCAGCGATACCTACAAGCAGACCCTTCAGATTCCTAAACTGCCTTGTTAACTATCAAGAGCTCACTGATATAGTGGCTGAGGCATGAGAGTGGGCAAATAACAAGAAGCCCATGGAAGCTGTGTGGATGAAACTAAAGAGAGTGAAGAGGGGCCTAAAAGAACTAAACAACAAAGAATTTGATAAAGTGAAGGACAAAATTAAAGAGGCCAGAAGAACATTAAATGATATTCAGGGGATGATGACAGACCCTACTGAATACCATGCAAAATAGAAGATGAGAAGGCAAGCATATCACAACTTGAGGAATGGTTGCAGATTGAAGAGAGCATTATAAGGCAAAAGTCAAGAGTAAAATGGCTCAACCTGGGGGACTACAATACAACATATTTTCATGCATGTGTAAAGAACATAATTGCTTAGAATACTATCAAAACCCTATACAGTGCATATGGATCTATGTTGCAAGACCAAGTAGAGGTGAAAATTGAAATTCTAAGTTTCTATGAGCAGCCACGGGGAAGAATGCAGAGGAACTCCCAGCAAGAAACACACAAATCATGAGTCAAGGGAAGCTACTGTAGAGACAACATCAACTTCAACTTATTGAATCAATGCAAGAATAGGAGATATATCAAGCCCTGAAGGACAGCAGTGACATGAAGGCTCTATGACATGATGGTTTCAATGCCGTTTTTTCCAAAAGAGCATGGCATATCATAGGACCTGAGGTGACTATTGCTGTACTGGACTTCTTCAAAACAGGTACAATGTATAAACCCATAAACTGTACCACAGTTACTTTAATCCCCAAAGTCAAGAACCCATCAAATGTAACAGAATTTTTAGGCCCATATCATGTTGTACCTTACTCTATAAAATTATATCTAAATCCTGACTAAGAGGCTTCAGAGAGTAATGTACCTAATCATAGATAGTAGCCAGGCAGCCTTTGTACCAGGGAGGATCATTAGTGATAATATCATATTTAGTCATGAATTGGTTAAATGGTATGAGAGAAGAGGAATCTCACCAAGATGCATGTTAAAAATTGACAAGAGAAAGGCCTACGATTCTGTAGAATGGAGTTTCCTAAAGCAGGTTCTTACTGAGCTAAGGTTCTCTCATCAGTACATGTGATGGATAATGTAATGTGTGACCTCTGTCTCATATTCCATCCTGATTAATGGGAAGCCAACCAAGCCCTTTAAAGCTAGAAAGGGACTCAGACAAGTGGATCCCCTGTCTCCATTCCTATTTGTGATAGTCATGGAGTACCTCACTAGGCTGCTTAAGACCCTAAAAGACAAACCAAATTTCAATTTCCACCCTAAGTGCTCAAAATGTAAATAGTCTAGTTAAGCTTTGCAGATGATTTTGCTCTTATTCTGCAGAGGAGATAGTATATCTATACAAATGTTGTTTGAGCTGTTCTAAAGCTCCTCCAAGGCATCAGGACACAGTGCAAACATTGACAAAAGTTGTATCTGTTTTAGGGGTGTATCAGAAGAAGTGCAACATGAATGTAAGCAGAACCTAGGGTTCACAAAAAGGGAACAGATACCTTGGAGTTCCTTTGAGTACAAAAAGAATGTCCATAGCTCAGTACCAGCCACTCATAGAAAAAATGATGGCAAGAATTAAATTCTGGACTTTAAGGTTCCTGTCTTATGCAGGAAAAGCCCAGCTAGTAAAGAATGTCCTATTCTCAATACAGGTATTCTTGTCTCAGGTGTTCATTCCCCCAAAGAAGGTTGCCAAGGAAATTGAGAGTATATGCAGAAGGTTCTTGTGGTCTGGGTCTACTGTGTTGACACCCAATTTTGTCCCTCTTTTTTTTTATAATCGGCTGTAATTTAACTTAAAGGTGCAATTTAACTGTTTGAGCAAATCTGCATTAGAAATCATGCATTTACGTGTGTTATCCCCTATTTATACATTATATATTTAATTGTGATTATATTATATAATTTGCATCATTCAGGCTATTTGTGAAACTGTGACTGTTTGCATAATTTACTGCATAAAATAATATTTTATAATTATTAGTGACTATTTGTACGTATTTAACTTAAATTGACCCCAATTGTTTCATGTGTGCATTTTTCTCTTTTTTCATATATGATTTATGTATGTTTTAATTTTAATCTTTATTATGCACATTTAAATTAAATATCAGTTTAATTAAAATGTCTGGTCAAAATTTCATTTCATAATATTGACATATTAATTTGAATTCAAATTTCAAATCTCTTTGAACCTGGACGAAGATTTGACCAGATATACCCATTTTTACATTATACATTTTTTTTCCATAAAAACATCCAATTCATTTCAATTCAAGAGTTCTCACATTCTTTGAATGTGGAATCTTTTAAATTTGAATTCCTTCCTAAATATGTCATGCCTTTATTTCTTTTAATTTTCCTAATTATGTGTTTAACACATTTTTAGGTATAATAGGAAAAAGGATACAAGAATCCTTGCATAAAAATCACAGCACCCCAACGTTCATATCCTCCAAAATCTCTCATCCCTAAAATCTCATCTCTATCTCCTCAAATCATGACCTTCTAATCTTCCCCAACGTCTTTATTTCTGGCTACATATACAGTAGCAAGAACGGTCCATCAGAGCATAGGGCACAACCCCTCTCCCCTTCACTCGAACGCCAACACCTACAACACCATCTCCACCAGAGAGACACACACACAGAAACATACACACACCCCCATGATAAGAAATAGGGGACATCGGGGATGGGGGAAAAAGTGCCAGTGATATATTGGAAAAAGGGAGATCGGGAAACAGTGGGGTTAGCGGCGGCACCACCATCGGCGATGACGTCGTTTGTTAGGAAAGCCGACTTGTTTCTGTCGCCTCTATCCTTTTGATCATTTGTTGAAATTAGAAGGACGTGGTGGAGTCTGCAGCGGCGTTGCCAGAAATCGGGTCGGCGTCACTCCTCCACCTCTTGTCAGGTTGTTTGTTATGTCACTTGCTATCGCCGCCGCAACTGTTTCGTTTCACCGGAATTGGTTCTGGTTTACTCAGTTTTCGCTGCTGTTCCGTTGGTTTCCATGCTTCGAACCACGCTCCTCCACTGTTGGTTTGGTTCACTGTTTTATCCGGGGTTTCAAAAACTAGTTATGTTCTTGGCTTTTGATAAGCCTCATGATGCTTTTGTCTCTATATCTGTGATGACTCCTTATGTGATCTGTTATTGTGTTATTGTGCCGATTTCTATATTGAAATGATACTGACGCTTTCCTTTAAGAGTTTCTGCAGTTCCCTTTGACATTGTGGTGCTCGGTTGTTTATTAATATGGATAATGCTATTGTTTACTGGAGATATTGCATTGGTTTAGACAGATACTACACTTGCTGCATTACAGGCCAATGAAAATATTCATTTTGAGGCTACCGACTGATTTGAACGGTTACTACACCATTTAGGCCAATGACATTTGGAGGCCTAACACAAGTCCCGTCCCGTATTTACCGTCCCTTACATGTCCCGAATAAAAACAAAAAGGCAATGATGATGAGTATACACTTTGCAAAATGAGCATAGAGTGTGTAGGACCGGTACCTGGCATGGCAACACGGTCGGCCACCGTTGTTTGCAGCTGTATCGAAGTCCTTAAACCTCTACCCGATACGACGAAATCTGAGCCTAAAACCTTTAAAAAATCTATTTTCACTTTTTATTATTATTATTATTATTATTATTATTATTATTATTATTATTATTTTATATATTATTACTATTTCTATTATTACTTTTTATTATTATTATTTTTATTTTATATATTATTATTATTATCATTATTATTATTATTATTATTATTATTATTATTATTACTTTATTCTACTTTATTTTTTTATTTCATTATTTTAACATTAATTCGTTTTATATTTTTTGCGAGGTATATTTGGATGAGTCTATTGAAGGACGGCGCATTTAGAGTGGATAATACTTTATTACTTTTATCTCATTTTATTCGGACTAACTATTCGTTTTCTTTTCAAGGAATATTTGAGACAAAACTTACTAAGGATGAAAGACATTTGAGAAGATGAATACTTATTTTTCATGCAAATTATTTATATTATAGAATATTAGTGAAAATTCCTTGTTTGTTTTACTTTAATTTATTATATGAATCCCAATTATTTAGTCCGGCCGAGAACCACATTCGGTGGAATCTGAGAGGTGCCTAACACCTTCCTTTTGGGTTAATTTGAACTCTTACTCAGACTTTCTGGTTCGTAGATCAAGTTATCGGAGTTAACATTAAATTGGCTAGAAACAAAGTAGGTGCCCTAATATGCCTAGTAAAAAAATATGTTAGGTGCCGACTCCAAATCTTACCCGTGAGTTCCAATGAGTTGAGCCCTGTTTCGAACTCTAACCGGTTTGGATAAAAAAGGGTGTCGACACACTGAACTCTCCAAAAAAGCCCTCCTCGCTTGGGATAGGCTATATTGTCCTAGAACAATAGGTGGACTGAATATTCTTGACATCCTCAACTGTGACAAAGCAGCCATCTGTAAGTTATTGTGGGATATCTGCAGAAAGAAGGATAGATTATGGGTGCATTGGATCCAGATATACTTGTTTAACCTGGATCCGATTTTAGGCCAATTAACAATTAAATTTGTATTTGCGGTGTCACGATCAATAGTTTAGATTAAGAGTTTAGCCAATTTAAATACAAGACTGCATTAATTACAAGATTATGAATATATATGCACGATCTTTGATGGAGATGTAATGATAATTAACGATTATATGAAAGTAATACGAAGTAATTGAAGACAAATACGATTAAAGCGCGAATTAAATAGGTAGAAGGAACCGTATTAGATCGCTTGATCTCGGTGAGGATCGCTTGATCTCGGTGAAGGAACCGTATTAGATCGCTTGATCTCGGTGAGGATCCCTTGATATTAGTTACGCTTGAAGACTTGAGAACGAAATATGCAGTAATGTAAATGATGAACAGTAGTGAGCGAGAGCAAAGAGAGTATTTTATTGATATTATAGATAGAGAAGAGAATGTATTTACAATAATTCGAAAACAAACGCTATATATAGATTTTGCTATGCAGCCGTTGGGTATGTAACCGCTGGGTAGCCGTGGCCCTTGTAACCATTCATTGAACAGTTGCGTTTAAACAGGTAACTGTTCATGCAATCGATTTAGAGAGGTGTCACGTAACCGCCTTGGGCCTGCTCGTGGTAACCGCCTAGCCAGTCATTAGATGTCTGTCTGGGGAAACCTCTGCCCGTGCCACGTGGCAGACACATGTCCCGTGCCACGTGGCAGACACGTGACAATAGTTTTTATCCAATACAGATAGTCCCCGCACTTCTCGAGCAGAGTTTTTGCTCGAGGAGTGGATGTGAATTTTGGCGGGAAATTTTATTTGGAAAGTCCAACCTTCATCTGCAACATGATAAGTCTCAGTGACGTGCGCATTAAATGCACGAGGTAAAAATTAACTGCGCTAGACACGTCCACACGTCCGCCGTCAGTTTCGAAATGACTACTATGCGTCCCAAGAGCAAAAGTAATGATTTTTAACCGCCTCAGTCACGTGCACACGTCCACTATCAGTTGCGAGGTGACCCCTGCGCTTCAGAGTAATGATGTTGCTTCGAAACTCGGCGAAACCTACTCTCTCTTTTGACGGTTGGATCTGACCGTAGTCTCTTCGATGATCTCAACGTGTCTTATGGAAACTTAGTGGGCCTGACCTGTTTACTCCTATAAATAAGAGTTTGTTGAATTTTAACCCTTTCGTTTGCTTTTACTCTAAAACTCCCGAAGCTTGAAAACCTTTGAATTTTCTTCAATCTTTCTTCTAACTTTCGATTCCTCTCCAACTATGTCTCCAAAAGCTAAAAATAATTTGAACCTGGACGCTGCTGCCAGTAGTTCTTCCATGGTTACCCCTAAATCTAAGGCCGCTCAGGCCACTGCTTCAGAAATTATCCCCAAGAATTGGGGTGAACTGGAGAAGGATTGCCGCGTTAAGGCCTTCAATAATCATGGTGATATACGCGTATGGCCAGCGTATAGATTCAAATTCGGGATCACGTCAGTGATGATCCCTCGAGTTAGAGAAGACTGCGGCTGGGACACGAGCATTCCCATTTTGCCAGTATCCGAGAATGAGAACATCACTTCTCATAGGGTAGGGTGGACGGCCATGTCTACCTATCCGTTCACAATTGGTTGCACGTTACCCCTCCATCCTGTTCTTGACAGGTTTTGTAGGGAGTATTTTCTCTGTCCGGGACAACTGAGCCCCAGCATGTTTAGAATGATAAGACTTATCGATTGGTTTGCTGAAGAGACTGGTCAAAGTTTTGAGTATGAACACTTCATTTCTTTGTACAATATTCAAGTTTTTAAGGACGGACATCAATGCCAGAATGCGTGGAAGCAAAGGCTTGATACGCAGTTCTGAGGACACCAATCATCGGGGATGGTTGCACCGGTACATATTTGTGCGCATTCAGGCATTGTCTCTCAACTCCAAGGCTCCTCTCTCCGAAAACTGGAATAAGAGGCGTAAGTTCCCAAGTTTTCCTTTGGAATTTTTATATTTCCCCTTTTCGTTTATTTATTCTTTGGATTCTGCCTTACAGCTGCCAAGTTGCCCTATGATAAGCTCATATCGGTTGATGAGCTGAGAGCGTGGGTTGAGCCCATCCTGGAGAAGTTTCCCGTCGAGCAGAGGGAATGGACATACTTCGCCACAAAAAGGGGTCTGACCGTAAAGACTCACGGTGAGAACTTTTTGTTGTTGCAGCTACCTCTTCTCTTCGTGGCTTTGCTGTATCTGACCGTCTCGCCTTTTACAGGCTTAGGCGCACAAGGAGACTTTTTCCCTGCCCCTCCCCTTCAGGCTGTGCCGTCAGGATCTGCTGTTGACCCTAAGGATGAGGTTGCGGCCATAAAAATTGCGGCGGAGGCAATGCGTAAGAGGGAAGGTGGCGAGGAACTATTGTCTAGCGGTATCAGCTCTCTGAAGAGGAAGAAGAAAAGCCAGGGTGAGGGCGGAGCACTGAAGAAGGCTGCTCGTAAGGTTTCTGTTGCTGTCGAGAAGACCTCAGCTGTTGGAGGTGAGACTCCGCCCGGTGCTAGTGTGCCCGGGCCTGAAAAAGAGAGTGTTAAGACTTTTGATGCAGTCCCCGAGTCTGCACGTGGAGAGGGCTTTGAAACGGAAGTGATTGACGTTTCTGATACTGAAACCATTGAAAACCTTGTGCGAAAGCCCTATCTCCGAAGCGACAAGAAGAAGGACGAGGAAAAGACTGCCCGTGCTTCGGAAGGAAGTCCCCGAGTTGATGACGGGGTAAAGGTGGGCTCTTCTCGTGCAGACAAGGGCAAAAGAAAAGTTGGTGAAGAAGAAGAAGGAAAAGAAGAGATCCCCCAAGAGGGCAGCCAGAGTCCCCGTGTTTTTTATTTCGAGGATTTGGAGAACGTGGTTGTTGAGGGGGAAGTGCCTGTTTGTTTGCATGACTATGACACAAAAGATCCTGAAGTGGCAAATGATTCTGATAAGTCAAGCACAAAGCTTACTCGGCAGACCTTCATCAGCGGTCTGACTGGATCAAGGAACATTCGGGGCGTGCGCTATAGATTTGGCCCAAACTTTTCCTTTGAGCAAGCTAGGGAGCCTAAACATTGTTGAACCCCAAAAAAATAACCCCTAGAGGCTAAATTCCGGAATATCAACGGGATGGACTAACTCTTTTGAGTTTTTTGGAGAACAGGGAACCAAATTAACAAATGCGTGCAAAAACTCCGTTTTTGGTAAAAAGGCAGTCTTTCATAGATTCTAGAGTAAGAGGTTTTGTTAATTTCGAAAGAAAGTTTTTAAGGCACTTTCGAAATTCCGTAAAATACGGTTAATCCGACATGTTTTCAAATATTTACAAGTACGCTTTTCTTGCGAAAGAATTATTTAAAAATAGTAATAATAATAATAATAATCAAATAAATAAAGGCTTATTTGTATAAATATTTTTTACTTGCACGCATTTGCTAAAATGGCCCAAATTTGTAATAAATTAAATAATGACTTCAAAAAATGGCAATGAACATGAAGTAACACAATAGCTCAAGTAATCAAATAATATTAACATAAATTGAATTCTACACATGAAATGTCTAAATACAAATGATACATTTAGTGAAATAAGTAATCGATTTAAAATGATAAAACTCGGGAATGTGACAAACTCGCGGGAGCCTTGAATTTCTAGAATTTTCAAAGGATATTGAAAACTTGAACCCGAGTTTGATCCCGACGCGACTCCAAGCCAATGCAAACCATCCTGATTGGTGAGTTTAGCCAACTCGATCTCAAATATTCATGTCTAATGTACCTCGCAAAATAAACAAACAAATGAAATTGGATTAGTACGATAATAAAGTGTAATAACTAATAAAATAATAACAATAAAGTACTTAATAAAGTAATAATAATAATAATAATGATAAAATATATAATATTAATAATAATAATAGTAATAAAAATAATAATAATAGTAATGGGGTTTTATTTGTAAAATTTAGGCTCAGATTTGTATGGCGTGTCGAGTAGAGGCTCGGGGTGCTGGTACGACTGCAAATACGGAGCCCGGGTCGGTTGCCATGCCAAGTACCAAACCCACAACTCTATTCGACTTGCTTTGCATTAAATTCATACATTCATCATCGCCTATTTATTTTCGTAAGGGGCACGTGACGGGACTTATTAGCCTCCGAACGTCATTGGTAGTGTAGTATCGTGTTCGAATCAGTTTATAGGTCCTCAAATAAAATATTTTCATAGGCTTCATAGAATCGGACAGTACTGTTCAGATCTAAACCATTAAAGCAAACCATTATCCCAATAGCATCTGAAATAATCCACTTGAATAAAACCATTATCATGTGGGAAGAGTACTGCAACAGAGAAAATAGTTAGGCAACATCATAATCAAAACAAGCCATAGGATTACACAGCCTTTAAGGAAACAATGTACAGAACACCGGTCAAATTCTAGAACGCATATAAAATCAAAACCAGAACCAGTCAACGAAAGCAATAGACAGAACAATTTTCAGTGCTTTGTCAATAAAAAGTCAAATGAGACACCCAAAACTTGGTCACAGCGGAGCAAGAACCAAGAAACAAATATGCCAAAGATAAAGTGTTTCCCGGAGGGGTACAGTGGTCCAAAACAGGTGGCAGAGACGACAAAAAGTGAGAGGGAGCGACTTCCGGTAGCGGAGGCTCGGCGTCGCTGCTACCTCGACCTCGAGACCATTTTCTTTCTTCCCTCCAAATTCGACAAAAACAGATCAAGCAACAAATTCCGGCGACAAGACTTCTCCAGCTATGGCTCCCAATCCACGAAGGCAGTGAAACGGGACGACGCTAACAACGAAACCCAGTAGCAATGATAATAGGAACACACTGATTCAATAACCAAGATTTACAATTTCTGTTCAAGACAAATAAAAGAGACAACCTATACACACGGTTAATTAAATTCCGGTGGGACAAAGGGTGGTGACAGCGAGTGGAGGCACGGTGGAGCAAGGGAGGAGGAGCGACTGCTTAGGCAGCGTCACTACAACCCCAACCCCCTTTTTTCCTATCTCACTTTCAGATTCAACAACAGGGACAAGGACTCCAGTGGCGATGACTGGTGACGCCACTGGTTTGGTCCACCAAAAGCCAAATCTGATCTCCCATGTTTCCCTCGGTTTCTTTTTGATTTTGTGTGGGTGTTTGTATATGTTTTTCGATCTGGTTATATGGGTGTATGTATGGGTTTTTCTTTTTGTGTCTGTGGTATATGGTGAAGAGGAGAGGCATGTGTGTGTGTGTCTGATCTATGTAATGGGAAGGGGATGATGGGTATTGTGGGGAAGATGAATGAATAGTGAGGGAGGCTAGGGTTTTAGATTTTATAGGGTGTGAGGGTGAGGGTTTTTAGAATTGGGATAGGAAAATGGGAAATGCATATTGCGTAAATAAGCTAAGACTTAAAATGAAGAACGATTACGGCCTTTTTTCCGTTAAAATTATGAACTTAATTTATCCTAAAAATTAACCTTATTTTAAAAATGATTAGACGTTAACTGAAGATTTCGGGACAAAATTGGGTGTCAACAGCTGCCCCTCTTTACCCGAAAAGGATGAAAGAGTTTTCAGGGTAAAAAAAGTTGACGTGAAAGCCAATTTTGTCACGGTAAAGCCAAGACCCTGATTCCTAGGATCAAAATGCGAGGCTTATGGACATGGCCGAGCTCCAGTTTCCGAGTTGCCTACATATCTCGGGCTGAAAGAGAATCAGGCCATATGTAGTTCGACGCAATTTGAAAATCAAAGCTGAGATAATAACGACTGCTCAAGCACGGGAAAAGAGGCTTGTAATCACCCAAGTTATGAAAATGTGGTCGACGACACACCCATAAAGAGGGGTTTACACGGACATAGCTTCCACTATACCTCGATAACCGAGCCATCTTGTCTTCAATCTTAAACCTCAGACTCTAAGGTTAACAAGAGACTTACCTCTAGGGTTGACGACTTATGCGGGTGCGATTCTTCAGGTCTTCGTTGACGAGTCTATCTCATCTCAACGATTGCCCCAGTTCACTGCTAAGAAAGTTCCATGTTATGCTCCAAACGCTGTTGCGGTGCTGCTAAAAATCCTGTAATAATCTCAACAAATGGTAAGCGAACAACTGCTAATAAACTGTAATAATTGAATAAGAAATAGATAAAGTGATAACATAAAATTGTAAATGCGGGTTATGATATCATCAATAAGTTCTTCTTTCGATCAATTGACGAGGCGCTCCGCCCGGGGAACCTCTAGGCTGATCCTTATTCTGAAACAGTAAAGCAAGACAATAAGTAAAGTGAGAACGAATCGTAAAATGCAAGGCTTTCATAAGATAAGTTGACTAACGAGACATGTCCCAAGTCGAATTGCCTATCTTTATCATCTACTTCAAATATAATATGCCAATGTTGCAAGACAACTGACATCGCGAAAACCTCCGAAAATGGTGCTTCAGCTGACTTGTCTTTCGTTATCATCTACTTGAAAGAAAACTACATATCCTATTTGTGGGTGGAAAAACCCGAGATATCCTATTTGTGGGTGGAAGAACCCGAGATATCCTATTTGTGGGTGGAAGAACCCGAAATATCCTATTTGTGGTGGAAGGACCCGAGATATCCTATTTGTGGGTGGAAGAACTCGAGATATCCTATTTGTGGGTGGAAGAACCCGAGATATCCTATTTGTGGGTAGAAGAACCCGAGATATCCTATTTGTGGGTGGAAGAACCCGAAATATCCTATTTGTGGGTGGAAGGACCCGAGATATCCTATTTGTGGGTGAAAGAACCCGAGATATCCTATTTGTGGGTGGAAGGACCCGAGATGTTCATCTACAAGACGAAATAAACAAACAAAATTAAAGTAAAGCAAAAGACACAAAGCTCATTAAAGCAGGTACTTCTCCAAATTTAGCAATATCTGCAAATCACAACAATGAAATTTTAGTAAGTGCTCTCTTAAAGAGGAATAGAAATGAAACGGATATGTTTAAAATTTACAAGAATTATAAGAGATAGAAATGCAGCCTTTCGGCCGTAAATCAAGATCGAGCCTACAGTGGGCTCCATAACAATAGCGCCCTTTGATTGTCTATGATAGGCTTCATAATAATGCCTCCAATTGTTTATGGTAGGCTTCATTAATAATGCCTCCAATTGTTTATGGTAGGCTTGAAATGATAATGATGTCTTCGCTTGCTCACGATAGACTTGATAATAAGACCCCCGATTGCTTACGGTGGTATCAATAACAAAAGCGCCTTTAATTGTCTATGATAGGCTTCAAAATAATGCCTCCAATTGCTTATGATAGGCTTTAAATGATAATGATGTCTTCGCTTGCTCACGATAGACTTGATAATAAGACCCCTGATTGCTTACGGTAGGATCAATAACAAAAGCGCCTTCAATTGTCTATGATAGGCTTCAGAATAATGCCTCCAATTGCTTATGGTAGGCTTCAAATGATAATGATGTCTTCGCTTGCTCACGATAGACTTGATAATAAGACCCCCGATTGCTTACGGTAGGATCAATAACAAAAGCGCCTTCAATTGTCTATGATAGGCTTCAGAATAATGCCTCCAATTGCTTATGGTAGGCTTCAAATGATAATGATGTCTTCGCTTGCTCACGATAGACTTGATAATAAGACCCCCGATTGCTTACGGTAGGATCAATAACAAAAATGCCTTCAATTGTCTATGATAGGTTTTAGAGTCCCCAAAATTAATGCCCCCTCTTCAAAAATTGATCAAGTTTTAGGTTCATGTGTCCGGCGAAAGCCGGATGATTGGTTGCGGACAGAGGTCTCTTTGGGACCTTCGGATCCTTGTTTGTTTACGGCCGGTTTCATTGGCCTTTGTCACTCAACGAAAACTTCTGTCAGCCGCTTTGGCATTTTTATTATTTCGTCAAGACAATTTATATATTTTCAGATCTTTTAATCCAATGGTTGTGTATAGCTTGAATCTTCGATCTTTGTAATTACGTTTGGAGGCATTGTGGCCTTTGTGCCCTTTATTTAAGCGCTTTTAGAAGTTTTAACTTTGCTAAGTTCTGGTCTTTAAAAGCCTGTTCGTATGTCTTAACTTAGCCTTTCTCAAAGAAGAGGTTATAAGTTGTGAATGGTCTGCGCAGATGTTTCATTCGGACCGAGTCGCGGTCAATAGGTTCTGGCCGAATCGTTGGCCTTGCGAATGACTTTGCTTACCATTTTTGATAGTTGAAAGTCGACGCAGAAAGTTTGTAGTTTAACTATGGCCGAGTCGCTGGTCTTGTGAACGACTTCTCTTATTTTCGTGGAAGCTTGTCACATAAAAAGTTTTAAAAACTCGCCTTTTTACAAGGTCTCTTGCCTTTATGAAGGTCTTATCTAGCCTACAGGGGCCTCTTACCACCCTCTTTGTTTTTATGTTGAAATACGGGAAGTTTTAACATAAAAAGAGTTAAGGCTGGTCGTAAATAAAAGAACACATATAACCAAATGAGGAGTGTGTCTGTTGAGGGATTCGAACCCACAGCCGCGAAGTTGAAGAACTTCGAGCTCTACCAGTTGAGCTAAACGTATCTGGTCTTGTTTAGGCCGTTAGTACCATTTAGGAGAAATATAATAAAAGTAAGAATGCCATAAAAGTAAAAGGTAGGAATAGAATAACTGACCATTTTACCATTCAGAAGTGATACCTTTTGAGGTGGATCACATTCCAATTGTTTGAAATGATTGAGCCATCTGGTCGTGCCAAACGATACGCCTTCCGTTGCAGTAAAATAATCCTTCAAAAATGATCCACACTTGAACCTTGTGCGCAAGTTCTCAGTAAGGTGCTTGGTGCAACAACCATGATGGGATAAGGTGTACACCCTTTTAATCCCATTAGCTATGGCCTTGGCACGATTAGAAATTATGCACAAATCGAGTGTACTGGGGACTACGTGAGCCAACTTTTCAAAGAAGAATTGCCATGAGTCATAGCATTCCTTGTCTACCATACTGAAAGCTAATGGATAAATGTGGTTCTCCGTGTCCTGCACGACAACTGTCAATAAATCACCGTCGTAGCTTAAATATGTCCCATCAACAGATTTCACCTTCCTCATTTAGGCAAAGCCACTAATCCGAGCTTCGTAAGCTATAAAAAAGTATTTGAACCTCCCCTGTTCATCAACCTTCAAATCAGTCTTGTTACCAAGATTTAGGCTTTCCAACACAAAACTAGACGCATCTAAAACTATATATCCATGCTCTAGACTGCCCCTGACTAAAGCCTTTGCAATTTCTCTTCCTTTCCCGTACTTCCAATAACTTACTTTGCTATTCAGTTGTTGATCTAAAGCACTCTTGATATCTTTTGTCTTCAATCCTTTGCCTTCAATAAACCTGTTATTGAAACATTTGCCGATGACATCCGCTGAAGCATGTGGATGATGGCTAGGTAGATGTTGCACCCCACATGTGTGCTCTTTAATGTATTTGGTGATCACAAACCTGTTGGAATTAACATATTTCATGGCGCGCATCATCCACCTGCAATGTGCTTCTACACACGCCACGACATACAGAGATTTAGTACTCTTCTTTGTTTTGAAAATGAATGGCTTATTCATTGAACCAAGCTTCAAAGCCACAATCAAGTTCTTTTTGGTATCAAAGGTTTTCCCAAAATGTAAACCTGTGCAATTATCAACCTCATCCAAGTTGCTGCCTTGAGTGGGAGCAGATTCGCCAACACAGTTGTGAGAATTTACGCGGGACCTCCAACCTCTGGATCTTCTATAGCATTTTCTTCATCATTATCCACATCACCAGTAGTATCACCAACACCAGCATCACTGCCATAATCACCCGTACTTTCATTGAATAGGGGTGGTCGTGGTGGTCTTGTAGAAGCAGCAGCAGTATCGTGGCAGTATTTGAACCTGCTTGAAAGCTCTCGGCAACAAATTTCTTTTAAATAGGTCTACTACCGTTGCTACCAATATCGAGCATATAGACATGCAAATCATTATCATTCCTTATAAAAGAAGGAGTCACCTTACCCCTTGTATGAGCAACACTAAAAATATAACTAATTGACACCTCGCTACGATAACATGTTAAATTACCGCGATCAATTATTTGGTCTGATCGTAGGTACAGTCCAAACCTAAGGCAATAGGTACTGTTGTCTTTGTCTTAGATTGCCAATTCCATCTTTTTGGGGTCTCAACCCATTCACCCAAAAAGTCAGCACTCACTATTACGAAAGCTCCTATGTATTTCAACAATCTCTATAATCAACCAAATGTGGTCGATGGTCGATGAATTAATACAGTAGGTCTGTAACAATATCGAACAAATTAAAAAGAGCTTGAACTTCTTACCAGCTAAAGAAGTCAAAGGATGTATGTGAAATGTTAACTGACACAAGGAATTTGTTATTGTAGTTGTAGCTTTGGGTTGAGAGAAAGGCTATATAAGGTTGAGAGAAATACCTATATTAGTGACAATGACTAATATGCCCCTTATATCTACCGTTTGTTGTTTTATGATATTATGCTTTATGATAGGTGGTCATGGCACTCCAATGCTACACAGAACACTTGGGTTCACCATCCAATACAATATGTAAAGGTGAATGAGATGTTGCTGAAACTTTTGAATGTTTGCGAGATTGGTGATATTTGGCGATATATGTCTATATTTCCTTAATATTTCCTTACATTTGTAGTACTTTATTTGTTCCTTTTATGTTATACTTATGGTTTCATACTCATTTTTTGTAATATTGCTGGTAGGGCTTGCACAAGTGTAAACGAAACAAGAATGGATGAAATCGAGCAAAAAAGAATGATTCGACAAGAGGAGTTGATGGACTTAACAAAATGTGAGATATGTTGTTAGAAGGCAAGGCTACGGTGCAAGCTGTATATCTATCACAGCTTCAGACTATGGAAGGTTGTTTCACAGGCGACGCCTTTAACACAGTCTTCACCATCAAGGGTTGTTTGGCATGCGGCGCCCAAAGAAAGCCTTTGTAAATTTGGGCACCACTATTCATCTAGGCTGTACCAGATGCGACGCCTTCAGAACAGCATGAAGCCTGGCGACCCTAACCTTTCCAACTTAGTCTAGGAGCTGGTTTAGCTTAGCCTAGTACTTCGTAAACACTATAGATACATTATAACTTAGTCTTTTAAGGGAGTTGGACGTAGAGAAGAGCAGAGGAGCCTTAGATGTCTTCTAAACAAGTTCTTTCTCTCTTTTTCTTATTCTTCTCTTTAAATCTATAGTTTGTTCATTCTAGAGTTAAGGCAATTACACGAAGGTTGATGTTTGAAAGTTGATTTCTACCTATTGATTTACCACTACCGATTGTTTATTCTTTCTTGAGCTTAATTGTTTGGTTACCCGATAATTGAACACTATCTACAGTTCATAAGTTGAACTCAACAGAGGGAACTTGTGAACGCACGTAAGAAAGAATAGAGTTTGATTGTGAACCTGGACATCAGGAAATCGATTTGTGGGTAGGATAGACATATACCTATTCGCCTTGCTTAGCAAAACATAAAGTTCTTTAGTGCATGCATGTGATTTAATTCCATAGAAATATAGGCATTAGAGTAGCTTGCATAGAGTCATGAAGAATTGACAGGTATTCACGAATATATTTGACTTGTTAGTTGCTCTGACTCTGGACCGTTTCTCTTTTATATTGATAGCAACTTAAAACTTGCTCTCGAACATTTGATTTCATTACTTGCTTCATTTAATTATTGCTTCTTTAGTTAGTAAAAATTAATCACAATTGAAAAAGATCCCTGAATAGTTTTTAGGAAATTGTTTGCTAGGATACAGTCATTAACACTAGTCCTCGTGGGAACAATACTCAACTTATCACTTTATTATTTGTCGACCACGTATACTTGCGTGTGCGTTTGGAAGCAACAATTGTCTCATAGTTGATATCCTGAGTAAACTTCGATTCGATTGCCTTCTTAAATGCCGAATGGTTTGTAGGCATTGGAGAGCTTTGATCTCATCACAGCATTTTACCACCTTACATCTTAATCCTAGACCCATGGTACTCCTACATGATGATTTCGAAACTACCGAGGATGGGCAGTATCTTTATGTGGTTGGTGAAAACCATAATACTAATAGCAATAAAAAGAAGGGGTTTAGGAAACTTCATCTCAGAGATGATCTTATGATTAATACACGCTGGGAAAACCGTATTTCTCTTCAATTCTCTTGTCAAGGAGTTCTTCTGTTTGCTGATTATACTTGGGTTGCTACTTATTATGTTTTCAACCCGGTAACACAAGAGGAAGTAACCGTAAGACATACGCTTCACCCCGGCTACTTATGTGCTCTTTATTTTTGTCCATTAACAAGAGAATGCAAACTTCTGTATGTACAAGTAAGAGGCAGTTGGTGTCGGTATTCAGTATACAGTTTCAAGACACAAACGTGGAGGAAAATCGATTCATCATCCACTTTTAAGTTGTTGCCCAAGGGTGCCCCTCCAGCAGTTGTTAATGGAGCATTGCATTGGATCACGTACCATGATTTAGAAAAAAGAGGTAGTCCTCCTTGTGCAAGTGGAATCATGGTTTTTTAGAATGGGCAAAGAAGAACTCTCTGCTATGCCTCAGCCAGGAAGTGTGTGCAACTCATCAAACCATGACTCTCTTAGCCAAAGATGATCGTTTCTTTCTCTGCCACCTACTTGTCTCTTAGTATGCGTTGGATATATGGATCTTGGAGGACTATTAAATGTGGGCATGGATCAAAAGATACAAGGTTAATATCTTTGATAAGAAAATTTTCGATCCCTTTTAGTTTGCCTTACACCGACACGATTATAAAGCTTTTGAGCATCGAAGACGGTGAACTTCTACTATACTTGTGTAAAGAAGGATTATTTTCCTATAATTTAGATCATAAAACTGTAAAGAGAATTAAGTTGCCAGAACTGAAAATGTTCTCATATACTTGTAGGCCATAATATAAGAGCCTACTGGCAGTTGCATATTATATCCCCCCACTTTTTATTCTTGTTATTCTTTACCTTTGTAACTTTTACGTTTTCTAATCTATCAAATGGCGTTTTTAGTTGAATTGGTAGTGTTTTACATAAACTATGTTTTAGATTGCTGCAGCTTATTACATTTTCCCCAGATGATGGAACACTCTATAGAAGATTGGTATTCATGCTTATGTTGATGATATGGCAATAAAAGTGTCTCTATTGCAACCAAGTCGTACAATTAAATTTTGTAACCAAACAAACAAAATGCATCAATGCTCCCTCTTATTCACTTCAAAAAGATCTCCAAAAACTCATCAACTCAATAACCAGGGAGAGGAATATAGTAGCAAATTGTTCAACTTTTAGAATGAATGGATAAATTAACCAAGATTGTACTCTGAAAAAAAATCATCATCCCTTTGTTTTCTTCTGATTCTAAGTATAGTCTATAGATGGTATAGGGAGCGTTTTAAATTTTAACTGTATATGCCTTAGAGACTTTAAGTGTGGTTCAACGCATGAAAATCTTCCCAGGTCAGGGAGTTGTTTCAAGGAAGGAAATGCTGCTGTAGGTTAGAAAGAAAGAAAGTGAGGTGCAAGTGTAAGTAGAATCACAACAATAAAGACACTAGTGCATGTTTTGTACTTGTATAAATAATTACGATTGTAGCATAGGTACAAAGTCAAACATATACTGATACTATGTTAACATATATGGTCCGTACTCGAAAATGGCAAGCACTACTAGTATGGAAGCTTTCAAATGTCCAAGTTAATATAATTTGATTATAACCATTTTTATATTTTCCTACCATGCATGAAACCAGAATTCAATACTCAAGTCTACTTCAATAAAAGATGAGGTATTTGAAAGTTTGAATTAAAAAGATAATTATTTTTAAATGTTGTCTTATAGGAGTAATGTACTTTTGTAATTAGGTTGTAGAAGACTCTACAAACGAAATAAGATAGAGAGTACAATTCATTGCAAAACGAAGCAGATACTCCTTAGAACATAGTATACTACTAATTCAAAGGAGATAATAACATTATTTATTGCAAAACGAAGGAGATACTCCTTAGAACATATTACGCTAACATAATTCCTTCATCAACCACAAATAACTAAGTTTTGTTTAATGTAGTGATCCTCAAATGTTACATATTCCATTTTTACAAGTCTATAGTGATGACAACTATAAAATGTAAAATGTAAAGAATACTGCGAAATGTGATAAGATAGATGAAATCTCTCTACTTTTGATTTAATTTTAATAAATAACAGTTTTACCTTCTAATAAAATCTATAGCGTGTTCATTTGAAATTAGTTAGTTCATTAAATTTCAAATATCATAATTTTATACCCAAAAAAAAGAATAAATAAAGTGCAAAGGCAATGTTGAAAGTTGTGTTCATGTCCTGTTGACAACCATTTAACCAACATAACTTAATGAAAAAGCAAGAAAGAGTAATGATCACCCTCATTCTTCCCACCTCAAAAAAGTTAGTAATAGTACATATTAAACTAAATGCAAAACAACTCCTCCATCATTCCATTTGCACTGTGGATCCACCCCCACTTAATTAATTAGCTGTCTTATACTATACAATTATTCTAGTGGCATATATATGTCTCTTTCTTTCAATATTTAATAATGTAAGACTAATCAAACGGGCAAGAACCTTTCAATTAATTGAAGTTGGTTTATATGAAATCTTGACTATTTTATTTTAAGTATACAACAATAATATGTTCAGTATAATCATACGAATGCGGTACGAGAAAATAAGGTATTCCATTACTCAAATAATTTAAAGAGGATGCTTCTGACGGACCTTGGCTCGAAAATTTCTATTCTAGTCTATGCTATTAGTATTATAAAGATTCAATTTTTATCTGAAATTTAGACAGGTAATATATATAGAGTTGTCAAGGTCCCATTGTTGAAAATTTAGAAACCGAAAGTAAGAAAAAGAAAGGAGAGTTGAAAGAGAAAGGTGCAAACTTTTTCTTTTTCCTTTTATCTTTAGTTTTAGCTTTTACATATACTTCAATATAAGTAGCTTTTTCAGTTAAGGTGAAAAAAAGAAGAAAGTTAAAAACTTGGACTGGTTGTTGGATTTTTGTGGAGAATTGACTTTGATCTGTACAAAAAAACTGGTATGCATCTAATCTTGGAAATTTTTCTGTTGTTTTAATTCAAGAAAAAGTTTATTTGGGTTCTCATATTTGGTTCTTTCATTATGTAAAAATTTTCTTTATGTGATTTTTTTCAATTTCTTGATGCAGTTTGAATTTTCTGATACAAGGGAATTGAGTTGTTTGCTGTTATTGATATTTAAATTAGTATACAGTGAGAAAAGAGAGAGATGGGTGTTGAATTGTTAGAGATTGGAGTTCAAATGAGGAGAATTGTGATGTTTTCGCTTAAAGGATGTTATAAAATAGTCTTGAATCATCCTTTCCTTGTGAGTATGCTGTGTTTCATAGCATTTTTGTATAGATCATTTCCATTTTTGTTTTCCATATTGGTAGCTGCATCCCCAGTTCTTGTTTGTACTTTTGTTTTGCTTGGAACTTTGCTAAGTTTTGGTCAGCCGAATATACCCGAAATCGAAAGAGAAGAAAAAACAACTCTTGATATTGTGCCTCTGAAAAGTGGAGTTTTATATGATGCTACTCATATTGAGGGTGAGGATAGCTACTTTGTGGAGAGATATAGTGAGGAAGAGAGGGACGTTGTAGAGCAGGCGGTTGATAAGATCAGTGAGGTTCATAGGGGTCAAAGCTTTAGTGATCTTTCCCCTCTACTCGACAAAAGATCTCGAGAATTTCATTTTGGGAGTGAGGTTACTGAGGAAGCATCAAGGGAGTTTTATGAGCAGAACAATGAAAATAATGAAGAGAAACATGATGATGGGGAACATCTGGAGAGTCAATATTCTCCCATTCCAAGGGATGATAATGAGAGCATTGAATTTGACTATGACAGATCAGATTCCTTTGATTCTAAAAGGGTGAATCTTAATTCTCTTCCTGGTTCTCCTTGGAAGAAGGAAGAGGCGGAGGGAGACGAAGAAGAGGAGGATGTAAACGAGGCGATAGATTCCTTTGATTCTATAAGGGTGAATCTTAATGATCCTCCCAGAAAGGAGGAATCGGAGGAAGACAAAGAAGAGGAAGAAGAGGAGGATGAGGAGGACGACGACGATGATTTTGATTCGGGTTCTGATCGAGCAGAGAGCTCTTCTCCGGATGCTTCAATGGCTGACATTATTCCAATGCTTGATGAGCTCCATCCACTTTTAGATGAAGACAGTCCTCAACTTGTTAGTTTGTCACATGATGGTTTTGATGCTGCTTCAGACAGTTCTGGTAAGTCCGGTGAGAGTGATAATGAATCTGATGATGGTCGTGAAAATCAGGAAGAGCTAGAAGTTGCAGATGATGAGAATGAAGAAGAAATGCGCGACAAGGAAGATATAAGTAAGTCAGCTATTACATGGACAGAGGAGGATCAGAAGAATCTAATTGACTTGGGAAGCTCCGAGCTCGAAAGGAATCAAAGGTTGGAGAGTCTTATTGCAAGGAGGAGAGCACTGAAGAAAATGAGGCTGATAATGACTGAAAAGAATTTGATAGACTTTGAAAGTACGGATCTTCCATTCAACATCCCGCCCATCTCCACAGCAAGAAACAATCCTTTTGATGCTCCTAATGGAAACTATGACCTTGGACTGCCTCCAATCCCTGGATCTGCCCCATCTATTTTATTACAAAGGCGGAATCCATTTGATCTTCCTTATGATTCAAGTGAAGAGAAACCTGACCTTATGGAAGACAGTTTCCAACAAGAGTTCACAATGTCTCAAGCAAAAGATCCACTCTTCCGGAGGCACGAAAGTTTTATTGTAAGACCCTCGGTCTTTGGGCTGAACAGGCAAGAGAAGCAAGATATCCATTTGAGACCTTATTTTGTTTCAGAAAGGATGGCTTCAGAAGGAACAAGCTACTCACCGTTCCAACGACAATTTAGCGAACTTAGTGATTCAAAGGTAAGTTCTGTTCTTGAAACTGAGTCACTAGGTTCAGTTGACGATCTGGAAGACAACAAGCTCATTGAAGAGGATGCAAGAGACCAAAACCTTGATGAAGAAGAATTGGAATGCAAAGATGTCAGAGATGAACATGTCTCGGAGGAGCCAGAGCTCTCTGTAATAGAGCGTATGTCTGAGCATGTCAGACATGGAAGTCAATCCTCCAAAGAAGTAGAGTCGTTGGAGCAACTGGGAACTCTGGAAGTTCATCATGAAGTAGAAGAAACTTTACTCCAGGAAGGAGGAGTTGCCAATGCTTTGGAAGATAATCCGATCGAAACTCAATCAAAGCCAGAAACTTCTTATCAAAGATACAGCAGTCAATCTAGCTCCTCGTCGTTGTCATCAGTAAGTGAAAGGATCTTTGCTGATCAAGAAGGAGAGATGTGGTCAAGTTTAGAGGAAACAAGAGGTCATATTGAACAAATTGGGATGTCCAGGCAAGCTTCATTGGATGGTTCAGATTTCCACATCACGAGCACTTCAGTGGAGCAGACTTCACATGGGGAACCTGTTTATGATTCCAGTCCTTCTGTTATTAGGGAAAACTTTTTCTCATCCTCCTTTTCTTTCACAGAGAGAGAATCTGTAGAAAATAATCAGGACATTGAAAAGTCCCTTCCTACTAATGAAGAGATTTTGGCAACAGTATATGACCAAGAATTTCTGTCGAGGGAGGCAGCATGCCAAAATGATCTTGATGTTGCAAAGGCAGATGTCTCTCAAGATGATGAAGTGTTTGGCAGTGCAAGTGCTCCCCCGGTGGATGAGTTTGTTGTTGCCCAGGCATCTATTGACTCAAGATCATTGTCAGATGAAGATATTGGGTATAAGGAAGAAGCTGTTGAGCTTGCACAACATCAAAGTTCTTCAATATTTAATGCAGATACCCATATTGTGTCTCAACATGCTGTAGAGCAGATCGTGGAATCCCTTTCAACGTCCTCACAACATCAAAACATTAAGCAGTTGGATGATGAACAGCTTTCTCTAATTGCTGAAGAGGTTCCACTTGTTCAACCTGCTATGCCTACTTCGGAGAGGCAACCTGTGGAGGATGTAACTGAAAAAGAAGAAGCTATACTCGGAGAACTACATGATCCATCAAATGTTGTTGAAAATTTGGTCACTGATGCTGACAGCCAAGTGGATGAAAATCTGATCTCTGTTGGACATCACAGTGAAGTGTGTGAAGAAGAATTGGCATACTCAGACAAATCCATAGATGAACAACCCTCAGGGGTTCACGAAGTAATGGTAAACCTATTCTTTTCCACATTTTTTTGACTTTTTTTTTTTTTGGCAGCATTTCTTTCTTCATTTGTTCTCATTTCATATGTCATAGCACATTTACCAGGGTTAACCTTAGAAACTTGAAATCTGCTGGTTAACCTTTTATATTAAATTGCGTGACTGCTGCTAAGGAAAAAGAAAATATCTACTTGATTTACAAAATAACAACATAATTTATTTACTTTACTTGAACTGTGAGCAATAAAAAACTGCGACTTAAGACTCCTGTAATAATTAGGACAAATATTTTGGTAGCCAATGTTACCATATGTTTCATGATCTAGATGTTGCCTGTTGGAGAGTACACTGTTACTCTATAAAGTTTTTGGGCATTACGCGTTAAACCAAGGGAGATCTATATAACCTGGCTCAATTTAGAAGTTTCAGGGCTTCATCATTGCATCCCTTCCTTGAGTTGAACAGAAGAATGCAAAACCAGGTTAAGGAAAATACCTTAACCAGTAGTAGATTTTCTAGATCATGCAATTTGGCATCTTAGTTTAGTTTCAATTAATGTTCGGTTTTCTGACATCAGAATGAGTAGTGAAGTTTATAGCTTCCCAAATCGGATCATAAACAATGCTTTTGAAAAGTCAGAAAATGAGTAACTCGATAGTCAAATGTTCGAGTCTTAGAACTGTTTCCACATTAATTTTGGGAACTTGGGATTGACCTGAAGAACAAAATGACTAGAGATAGCCGAATCACAGAAGAAGTAATGAACGGCTACCGAGTCTTGCTATTGACTTTACAGTTTGATAATTGAATCTTGAACTTGACAAAAACTAATATAGATAAAGCATATTTTGCACGAACACCACACCTTTAAAAGTAAACAAATATGAACTGAACTGTAGAATGTGGAAATCAAATTATGGATCTAGCAGAAATCAGTGATAGAAGCATTAATTGGCTATGAATAAGTTTGTGTATTTGAGGAAGATATCCTTCACCATCTGTGCGAGCAGATTGCTGCTGGTTTATTTGTACTCAGGTTCTCTTTATTTGGTCTTAAATAACTGATTTTTCCAAAAACAAGAAGGTATAACTTTTTTTCAAAGTTACCCTGGTCTCACAAAATTCTAAAAATTCTTGGAGAGATAAATATTAATATAGTCAAGAACATTCTTAAGTGATGTTCCGTAGTAGCTTTCTTGATAGGTATGTAAAAGGCTAAAAAATCAAATAAAAAGAACCAGAGGGAGTAACTTATGACACTTTTTTATTGATGTCCTGCATCATCTGGACGAGTGAATTTTCCGCTGTTTAATTGTAATTTGGCCATATGAAACATACTATGGTTATATGATAATACGTGCTACTAGTATCCTGCATAATCTGGATGAACATGTAACTGCTGGTCACTTTACTTGCACATACTACTACATCATGCTTAAATGTATTGGAAATTGACTAGTGACTGCATTTTGCCAAAGTGACTTTTTTAGAAAAAAAAAATGTTATACATAGGGGAAGGGGAAGGGAATTACAAGGTGCCAAATCGAGCTCTTACTGACAAGGTGAAAGTTCAGGTGAATTACAACTGCATCATGCCAAAGTGATTAGAGAATTAACTGGTGCATTTCTCAGGTTTTGCTTTTACTTTTTCTTTGCAATTCGTAATTCGGGGGGTTGGGGGATAAAGAACATTAGAAGTTTTATTCAGTGATAGGATTATTAACTAGTGTTTCTCTTGTTTCAGAAGTCATGCATCAACAAATTATTTTCCCCCTTTAAGTTATTAGCAAGTTAATTCATTTCTTTCCATCTCTCTGTTTCTTTTTCCTTCAAATGCTTCTAGTTGGGAATCAATCCTGGTAATCTTAGTCCATCTGTTTCTGATAAACAGGAGCCACCAGTTATACTGGTTGAGTCGATTGAGGAAGCAAGCATCACGGAGAACTTGAATGCATCAGAAATACATGACCTTGATAATGGAATTCCTATCATCAACTCCCCACGTTCTCCTGACTCCATTTCCAGCCAGCATGGGGTTGATGAAGCCCCAGTGGATGCTGGTCTATCAGGTCTAAGGAGCAACATCCTCGGTGAGGTGGACAATGATAGCCAGATCAAGGTCTTGGAAAACTATGTATTGCCACCAGAAGCAACTGATTTTCACCATGATGAGCAGTATATAGTTGAGGATGCAGATGGTATTGAGGACATTGATGAAGTGTTGCTCTCTGAATTAGATACAGTTGGTGACTTTAGCATCGAGGGGTCAAGCCAGTATGAGTTCGAGAGACGAATTAACTCTAGTGGAGAGGGTTTGTCTGCATTCGATACTGTTGATTCTGAAGAGGCCTGTGCTGAAGTTTTTGAAAGAAAATTTCCATTGCACCCTGGTAATTTAAATACATCCACATTAGAAGAGATTGATGAGATTGAAGAAAAGGAGTGTGCTTCAGAAATTCAAGAATCTAGAATGAGTGGTATTGATCATATCAATGCATCTCCTGAAGAAGTTGCTGAAGGAGTAGTTCTTAATGCTATTGATCCTAGATCAGTCGAAGGAGGACTCCTGAAGGATAGTGATATTGGACCTTCAGATCCCAGGGTAGATTTGGATGCTCAAGACATAGTTCCAGAAATGCCTCTATTTGAAGCTCCCAACTCTGTCTTTGAGGGAGCAGAACTAAAATCCGCTCAAACTGGTGTGACTGAAGTGCCTCAAGAAGTTATAGCCAAAGAGGACACGGATGCTGGTATGCCATTACTGGAAGCACAAACAATTCAAGATATTGAGTCGGCATTTTGGCAAGTTTATGAGAAAGAAATAGAGAAATCTAGTATTCTTGAGCAACCTAATGCTGAGCTAGTAACTGCAGAATCTGGAATGCCAGTGCTAGAAGCACAAACAGTTGAAGATATTCAGTTAGCATTTAGGCAAGTTTCTGAGATAGAAACAGACAACTCAGATGTTCTTGAGCTTCCTAATGCTACACTACTGACTGAACCATCTAGGAGTTGTGACAATGCAGAGGTGTTTGATGTGACAAGTTCAGGACAGGAAGAATCTGAAATGCCAGTATTGGAAGCACAAAAGATAGAAGATATTGAGTCAGCATTTAGGCAAATTTGGGAGAAAGAAATAGAGGACTTGAATGTGCTTGAGCTACCTAATGCTCAGGTAGTAACTGAAGAATCTAGGAGTTCTGACAATGCAGTAGTGCTTGAAGTGACAAGTTCATTACAGGAAGTTTCCGGCATGCCAGTACTGGAAGCACAAACAATTGCAGATATTGAGTTGGCATTTAGGCAAGCAGAGAAAGAAATAGAAAACTCGAGTGTGCTTGAGCTACCTAATACTAAACTAGTAACTGATGAATCTGGGAGTGCCGGCAATGAAGAGGTGTTTGAAGTTTCAAGTTCAGTTCAGGAAGATTCTGGAATGCCGGTACTGGAAGCACAAACAGTTGAAGATGTTGAATTAGCATTTAGGCAAATTTCTGAGAAAGAAATGGAAAACTCGAATGTGCTTGAGCTACCTAATGAGCTAGTAAATGAAGATTCTTTGAGTTCTGACAATGCAGCCATGCTTGAACTGTCAAGTTTGACAAACAGTGAGATACAATTACCAATTCTTGAAACAAGATCAACTGAGTTATCCAATGCTGAGCTATTAAATGAAGAATCTGTGAGTTCTGGCAATCCAGAAATGGTTGAAGTGTCAAGTTTGACACACAATGAGATGCAATTACCAAATCTTGAGAGAACGTCGACTGTGTATTTTGATTGGGATCATGAAGAAATTCCTGAGAGGACTGCTGAGACGTATACCCTTCATGATTCTGTAGGTGGTGACGTTTATATGAGGGAATCCGGAGACGTAGGAGCTTCTTCAGATTCACGAGACGTTGAGACAGAGTTGGCATTGGAACAAGTCTTGGCTGAAAATTTGGAGAAACCCCTGAACTTGAGTTCTGAAGGGGAATCAGAAGAAGTTGAGCCAAGTGGAGCAGGCTCATCCAAGGATATGGAATCGAGTGTTAGAGACTTTGATGTATCTGAAACCAGTGAAGGTGATAGTGAAAAAGGAGATCATGATGTTGTAAGGAATGAAGCTAAGGAACTACCCGCTGGAAAACCAGATCATGCTGTTGATGTGCCTACTACAGCTGATGTGGAAGGCAAGAAAGACAAGCCTGAAAAGTCGGACTCAAGTTCAAGTTCAAGCTCTGATTCAAGTTCAAGTGATTCAGATAGAGAATGAGGATGATAGGAAGAACTGGTGGAAGGTGGGGAATTTCTGGGATTTTTTTTTTCCTATTTTTGGATCATTCATTTACTTTTTCGTGTTCGAAGAAGTTGAGCACGAGGTGTCCAAGTTGGTTAACTTTGTGTTTATTGTATTAGTAGTTTGGGTTGTTGCGTGGTTTGGAGAGTGGTTTGTGAAAGGATGGGTTCCTTCAAGAATGAGTTTTGATTTGATTTCTTGAAGCATTCCTTTCTTCTTTTTCTTGTTACATCTTTTCACCAATTTTGGGGATTGGTGGGAGAAAAGGTTTTGCTAACTTGTATATCGATTCTGTAATTTTTGTTATGTAGAAAGTTTATGTTTCACTGTCTTCTGTGAAGGTAATGGCAAGACTCGTTCCCTTTCATTGTTGCTTCTTTTTGCTGTTTGCGGTTTGTATTTTCCTCTGTAGTTCCATTAATGAGGAAACTTTATTGTTTAATTTATAAGGTAATGTTTCCTCCTATGTAAGCTTTCTTGTTGGAATATGAGTTTACCAGTAAAAATTTCGCGGGGAAGCCACTTTGGCACCCGCTTTGTGATGCGTAGCCTCTGTTTACAAATTCGCTGAGAATTAGCCACTAGACGCGTTTTTTAAAAATAATAGCATGACGATGTCGTTTTACACATTTTGGAAATTCCGGTTTTAACCTTCCTTATTTTTAACTTATTCGGTGTTTTTGTTTCTCTGTTTAATACTGTGACTTTTGAACTCTATCAAACTATACGAACTCTCTTTCGAAATACAGCAATTTCTTATTTTTGAGATTTTGAAGCTTTGTGTGTAAGGTAACTGTGTTTACTTCGTATATTAAGGTAACTGTGTTTACTTCGTATTGTTTTTTTTTTTTCATTTTTGTACGTGTATATGGGTTATTTAGGTTTTGATTTTGTTTCGAACAATGTTTAGATTTTCATTGGAGTACAGTATAAGCTTTTGATTTCCTTTAAAATGGTAGGGTTTTTTTAATGGGAACGCTTTGTTTCTGTGAAACCCATTGTCCCCAGAACTATATACTGTGACCTTCTGTTGTGGATAGGCTGTTGCCCATGATTAAAAACTGGGACTGTGTGTTTTTAAGAGGTACTTGTCCATTGTAAATGGTGGGTTATTTTTTAGAAAGGGGGCAACGGTTTTTTTTTTGTCAAACCCTTTGCCCCAGAAGTATATACTGTGACTCTGTTTTAACAAGTGCTTGTGTACCCAGCACTAATGTCTGGGGGAGCGGGTGGGCCACCAAGCTCTCCCCCAGTACAAAAAACATGGGACTGTGCATAACAAAGCATCATAGGCCCCAGCACCAAGTGCTGTGACCTTTGTGTTCAACAAGTGCTTGTGTCCCAGTTCTAAATCATGGGACTGTGCATAACAAAGCATCATAGACCCCAGCACCTAATGCTGTGACCCTTGTGTTTAAAAAGTTCTGTGTCCCAGTTCTAAAACATGGGACTGTGTATAACAAAGCATCATAGACTCCAGGACAAAATGCTGTGACCCATTTGTTTAAAAAGTTCTGTGTCCCAGTTCTAAAACATGGGACTGTGTATAACAAAGCATCATAGACTCCAGGACAAAATGCTGCGACCCATTTTGTTTATTAAGTGCTTGTGTCCCAGTTCTAAAAATGGGACTTTGCATAACAAAGCATAATAGGCCCCAGCACCAAATGCTGTGACCTTTGTGTTCAACAAGTGCTTGTGTCCCAGTTCTAAATCATGGGACTGTGCATAACAAAGCATCATAGACCCCAGCACCTAATGCTGTGACCCTTGTGTTTAAAAAGTTCTGTGTCCCAGTTCTAAAACATGGGACTGTGTATAACAAAGCATCATAGACTCCAGGACAAAATGCTGTGACCCATTTGTTTAAAAAGTTCTGTGTCCCAGTTCTAAAACATGGGACTGTGTATAACAAAGCATTATAGACTCCAGGACAAAATGCTGCGACCCATTTGTTTATTAAGTGCTTGTGTCCCAGTTCTAAAAATGGGACTTTGCATAACAAAGCATAATAGGCCCCAGCACCAAATGCTGTGACCATGCACATGAAGTACTTGTGCTCCCAGCACCAATGTCTGGGGGCAGGGGTTGGGCTACCAAGCTCTCTCCCAGCACAAATACTGCGACCTTGCACATGAACCACTTGTACCCCCAGCATCCCAAATACTGTGACTGTGCAGATAAACTACTTGTACCCCCAGCATATATGTGTTAATTTTCCTTTGTTTTTATTTTAATACATGTGCTAATGTTACAGCAATGGAGATTATTCCAAGTGATGAGGTTACGGATAATCTGCCAAACGACGATGGTATATTGCTTCTATTTGCGCAGTGGAAAAATCGTGATTGCCAGTGGAAAGGTGACACAGAGTATCGTGGATTAATCGAAGGGTTACTGTCTGCGGATTACCTGGAGAAACTGAAGAAAGGGCCATTCGGCAAGTTTATGCTTTTGGAAGATGCTAAATATTCTGGGAGGCTTATAAATTGTTTTCTCCAGTCTCAAATAGTTTCTTCAGACAACACTAAGCTTAGCTTTAAAGTTTTTGGTGATATAGTGGATTTCACAGCTGATGATTTTCATGTAGTTAGTGGTCTTAATATTTCCAGTATTGTAGATATAAGTATTTTTAAGCTTTCAAAGAGTAGATTAAAAGAGAAGTATTTCAGGAATCCTGAAGACGATGTTAATAAAAAGGACAGCAAGTGGACTTTAAAGTTATATGACTTGCTTGATTTGATTGAACATCATTCTAGTTATGTGAGAGTGGCTCCAAAGAGCAAGGGCAATCTGAATAGAGTGTCTGCTGCACGATTGGATGTTCCATTAGAGCAAGATGATGCTGTTAAATTAGCCGAGCTATATTTGCTTAATTCTGTTTTATTGGGCCGGCCATTACCTAGAGTAGTGGATGATCAACATATGATTATTATTGATAATGAAGAGGTGCATAGCTGTTATCAGTGGGGTACTGAGATATATCGTCAAATGGTACACCATTTGCAATCAATCATAAAGCCAGGTTCTTCTACTTATTTGTTTCCTGGTATGCCCTTCCTATTCTGTTGCTGGGTGGCAGAGGTGTTCCCTGTGTTCAGGCAGTATTTTACTGTTCGCCCTAGGATCAAACCTGTGATGCTTCGTTACACATGTACTTTTACCCCTCAATACAATGTCTTGTGTGATGACTACTTTCATAATGAACAGGTGAGTTTTATGAGTACTTGCTTTTGTTTGTTATTTATTTGTTTTACTTTTTTGTTGGTTTTGAAATGTATTTTTTAATAGTTTTGGGAGGATGCCTCAGTGAGACCAATAAGGCATAAATCTAAACATGCTTCAATTTCAAAATCACCCTCAAAGTCATCTTCAAAGACTAGTTCAACAGGAGAATCTATTGACATGAATGAAGTTGTAAAGGTGAAATTCTTCGTGGGTTTTGTCTTTTAATTTTTTTTTCTTATGTGGTTTTAATGTTTTTTCTTTTACCAGAGATTGACAGCTAATCTCAAAGTTAACTTACCTACTGAGAGCAAGATTCAACATATGATCAATTCCTCAGAAAATAGTGTAAAGAAAGATCTTGCTGACATGGAGAAGAGGATTACAGATCAGTTGAATGCAAAGTTTGATGCATTACTGCTTCTTGTTGCAAAATCAAAAACAAGTGATCTCGGAGAAAACTGTGGTGTGTCTGTAAGTAAATCAGTTACCAGGAGTAGAAATGAAAAGAGTAATTTTGTTGATAATTTGATTTATTCAGATGGTCGCAATAGTTTTTTCAAAGAAACATTTAATCAGGCAGAGCTTGGTGGTAGTGTACAAAGTGATCATGGTATTGCAGCTCCTTTAATAGATGCAAGTGATCAAATAATTGTGGATGTTTTAGAGCATTACAAAGCTGATACTAGTGACCCTATTGATGAAGCAAAAGGTACAGATGATTTAGAAAAGGCGCCATCAAATTCAGACAATCATCAGCAAAGTCATGGTAGTCAAATAGAGTATTCTGTATAGTCGTAATTTAAATAAAAGGGAATTTTTTTGTTTAATGTAATGATTTTTTATTTTTTGTATATGCAGATAAACAGAATCCTTCATCTGATTTATTGGACAAGTGTCCATCTAAAGATGATGATGTATCTTTGAATCCAACAGATGTTCAGCTTCGTGATGAAACAATTTATCCCACACTGAATGGTAAGAAGAAAAAAATTTGTTGGTAGATTGAACCAACATATTATGCACTAATACTGTGTTTTTATGATACGCTAATGTCCCAGATAATAAAATACTGGGACTCTTTGTTTAACAAGTACTTGTGTCCCAGTTCTAAATTATGGGATTTTCTATAACAAAGCACTATATGTACAGCACAAAATACTGTGACTTTTTCATATGAAGTATTTTGTGCCCCAGCACCAATGTCTGGGAAGTCTATAGTAATGGGAATGTATTTTAAATATGTGTGTTTTGACACTTCTGTTTTCTATAGAGAAATATAATGTATTGTGCTTATTTATTTTTACAGAAGGTAATAATTGTGAATGTGGGAAAAGTGCTGTGGTTGTAGAACAAATTAATGAATTAAAGCATCTTGTTGAAACTGGTATTTGGACACCAGTAGGTATGTAAAAGTAATTTTTATATAATAAATAGTGTTCCTATTTTTGTTGTTGAAAATGTGTAACAAATTATCTTGTTTTGAAGTCTCTCAAGAAAGTTCTCAAGAAGGTTGTCAACCAATTAAGCTTGCTGATAACCAAATGTTTTTGACTCCTGGTATGCGAAAATATGTTGCATATTTTGCATGGTCCACACTCCAGCATAAAATATCCTGTTGGTTGGTTAATGAATAGTTTGTCTTGTTCCATTTACAGAAGCAACAAATGTTAAAGCTGATAAGGAAGATGTTGTCAATGAACGCAGTCACAGTGCTGAGGTTCGACTTGAAGTTAGGGCTGTCAGCGAGCTTTGCATAGCTGGTCTTGTTTTTACACCAGAAGGTATGTAATCGTTTTTTTTATAGTTATTTTGTGTTCTTATTGTTCGCAAATGTGTGATATATTATCTTTATTTATAAAGGTTCTCAAGAAGGTTCCCAAGAAGGTTCTAAAGAAGATCTTAAAAAAGGTGTTGAGCATTTGTCTCCAAAAAAGGGTTTGAAAGCATTTTCCAGCAAGAAAAGGAAGAAACGTGATAATGATGCTTCTCCTGAAATTGCATCTCCCCTCAAACCTAAAATTGGTGAAAATTTGGCTGATGTAAGCAAAAGCATCATGAATATTCGTTGCATAGATGCACCTTCATTTTCAATTGGCTTGACACAGCCATCGCAAGAGACTGCAGCAGTGATTGATAGTGTCAGGCATGATTCTATGGATATCGATCGCTCAGAAAGTAAGGGTGGTACAGAATTGGCATTAATAGAGAAAGACAATTCAAAACTTACGACACTTGCTGATGCATCTGTTGTAGTACTGGAGCAAGAGTCTGCTTTGGATTCAGCCATGAAAACACCTGAACAGTCAAGGAAGGTTGCTGGAACAAATGTCTGTGCAAGTAATTATGCAGATGTGTCTTCATGTAAACAACAGTCGGCAATGCAGTCTTCAGTGAAAAAGGAGGAAGTTATGGATTTAGCTGTTTTGCCAGAGAAACCATCAAATCATCCAGAAGGAGGAGAGGTGTTAGGCAGGGGACATAGGGTTCGTAAGATTAGCCGCCACTTATTATCTCCATTCAGGCCTTTTCATCCAAAGGAAAAGTGTGATTGGAAGCCTTCTTATAGGCGTGTATGCCCTTTTCATACTGTCAATGCCACGTCTAATTGTTTGGCAATTTTTGACAAATGGTTGAAGCAAGGCTTGAAAGTGACTGATAAAAACAGCGTCTCTAAAGTGTAAGTTATTTTATTTTATTTTTTTTAGTTATTGTGTATTTTAAGTTACACGGTGTTGTGGATTATATTAGTAAATTTGTATTCTTTATGTTGTTTGTGTTTAACTTTTTCAGGGGTGATGATCTTTATGATGACAAAATTGCAGACATCAATTCACAGAATAAAATTAAATTGTATAGTGTTTCAGTGAAGAGCAAAATGTGGTTTAGAGAGATTGCAGATAGAAGATATCCACTTACCAATGAGGTTTTCTACAGCTTTTTTTTATTATTGGTTCTGTAGTGTTTTATATATATATTTGTTAACTAATTTTTTTTTTTTTTTGCGTTTTGTGATTTTTTTTGTCATGCAGCATGTTGATGTTATACTGTACTATCTGAGGAAGAAACATGTATATCATTTCACAAACTACTCAGCGCTGTTCACAACGACATACTTGAATTTTGATTTTTTTGTAGAGTCGTTGTTCTTTTCGAAGGTTGAATCCTATTTTGAAAATATGGCAAAAGAAGAGAAGACCAGGAGAATAAAAGAGAAGAAGGATAGAATGGAAGAAGAGTGGAAGAACAAAGAAAATTTTGAAAAAATGAAGGCCCAACAAAAGAAAGGAGCAAAAAGGACTCGTGGTCAACAAAAGAAAAAAAAATATGATCCTCCAGCAGAAGTTGTTTTTGGAATTCATGACTTGACATTGGACGATTTAGAGAAGATTGAGTTAGATTTCTACCTAGCACAGTATGAAGGAACTGCACAGAATAGCCTACTTGAGTGTGTGAATGGGTCTTCTAATGAATGTGGCATAGCATGGGGTCAAGTCGAAAAAGTTTTTATGCCAATTAGGAAGACTTCAGTTGATCCTAATGATTACATGTCTTGCACTCATTATTGGTTGGGAGTTTATTCTATAAAAGATCATAGAATAGATGTCTATGATTCGGTTTTTGATGGGGATGAAGATTTTGTGAAGATCAAGATGGCAATGTATGCAATTGCTATACCTAAGCTACTAAAAGAGATGGATTTTCATACAGAATATCCTAATTTTGGTACAACGTACAAGAAACTTGATATTGTTTATCAAGCAGCACCAAAACAATTAGGAGATACAGACTGTGGTATTTTTGTAACAAGGTTTACAGATCTATTCATGCTTGAACAGGATTTGTTTAAACAGGAATGGGGAGTAGAAGCCATTAGTATTTACAGGAGAATGGTTGCTGTTAATCTACTGTCGCATGGAAAATCAAAAAGAGATGAAGGCTATGAAACTCCACCAGAGAAATTGAATGATGATTATGGAGAGCATGATGAGAAGCTAGCTTGTGAACATGGAAGGCTGCCTCTTCTTTGAATCTTTATTAATCTTTTTTATAAACAATGCAGTGTATACATTTTTTGAAGTATGTATAGTTAATATGTTATTTGTTTGTTATTATTTATGAGCTTGGGAACTATATAAATTGGAATGCTAAATACTTTAATCCCCCTGTACAAAAACATGGGACTGTGCATAACAAAGCATCATAGGACCCAGCACCAAATGCTGTGACCCTTGTGTTTAACAAGTGCTGTGTCCCAGTTGTAAATCATGGAACTGTGCGTAACAAAGCACCATAGACCCCAGGACAAAACGCCGTGACCCTTGTGTTTAACAAGTGGTTGTGTCCCAGTTCTAAAACATGTGACTGTGCATAACAAGAATCATAAACCCCAGCACCAAATGCTGTGACCCTTGTGTTTAACAAGTGTTGTGTCCCAGTTGTAAATCATGGAACTGTGCGTAACAAAGCACCATAGACCCCAGGACAAAATGCCGTGACCCTTGTGTTTAACAAGTGGTTGTGTCCCAGTTCTAAAACATGTGACTGTGCATAACAAGCATCATAAACCCCAGCACCAAATGCTGTGACCCTTGTGTTTAACAAGTGCTGTGTCCCAGTTGTAAATCATGGAACTGTGCGTAACAAAGCACCATAGACCCCAGGACAAAACGCCGTGACCCTTGTGTTTAACAAGTGGTTGTGTCCCAGTTCTAAAACATGTGACTGTGCATAACAAGCATCATAAACCCCAGCACCAAATGCTGTGACCCTTGTGTTTAACAAGTGCTGTGACCCAGTTCTAAAACATGGGACTGTGCATAAGAAAGCATCATAGACTCCAGGACAAAATGCTGTGACCCATTTGGAAAATCCAGGCGTTAAAAAGAATAGGAACCGAAATGACGGTTTTCATCATTACTCCTGCAGTCTCGAAGCACGCAACAGTCGCTTTTTTAGTAAATATGATTTTCACCATCTTGAAAACCTTTTACTCCATTCCATATTTCATCCAAACCTTCAAAGCTTCAAAACACCTTTCTAACAATTTCTAAAACGCAAAAACTCTTCCAATCTTTTAATCCAGTTGTCTCCAAAACCCAAGAAAAGTCTCAATATGGATGCTGCGGCTAGTACTTCCTCAGCAGCAGGTGGTCAATCCACGAGTTCTTCAACTTTGGTTGCTGATGTGATCCCGAAAGTTTGGGGAAACCTTGAAAATGATTGTTCAGTCATCTCGTTCAGCCATTATGGCAATATAAGGTCGTGGCCTTCAAGCCGGTTTAAGAGTTCAATTACTCTCGACCTCTTGCATAGGGTTAAGGAAGATTGCGGCTGGGACGATGATGTTACAGTTTCTTGCCCCTACCCAACGGAGAATATTACTTCTGTGAGAACTGGTTGGACGGCCATATCCACGTATCCATTCACAATAGGCCATACGCTGCCATTGCATCCTGTTATAGAGGACATTTGTAAATACTACCTTATCTGCCCGGGGCAGCTGTGCCCGAGCATTTATAGAATCATTTCTCTGCTACAATGGTTTGCCGATGAGACTGAGCAAGATTTTGAGTTTAAGCATTTTATCTCTTTGTATAGCCTTCAGGTTGCAAGAGACGGGTATATCAATGCCCGTATGAGAGGAAGAAAAGCTTTAGTGCATAATTCTGGAGATACAGGTGATAGGGGTTGGATGCATAGGTATGTTTATGTGCAGTCCAAACTCCTCACACGTGGCAGCAAAACTAATCTCCGCGAGGTGTGGAACAAAACTCGTAAGTCCCTGAGTCTTTGTATTAAATACTCTCTGAGTTACGTATTTGCAACTTCTGACCTTTACTCTTTATTGGTTAGCTGACAAGATTCCTTACGACGGTCTGATTTCCGAGGAGGAGTTGTCTGCTTGGGTTGAACCCATTTTGGCAGCTTTCAACCACGAGGAGAGGCAGTGGTCCCACTATGCTTCTGAAAAGAAATTGTCAAATCCTAGTACCCATGGTAAGCTGATTACCCAACTTCCTGCTAATTTATGTTGAACTCACTGTGGTATTAATATGACTTTATTCCCAGGTTTAGGTGCTAGTGGTAGTTGCTTTCCTGCTCCTCCTCCTGTTGAGGAGACTGTTGACCCCGTGGCCGAGATCAACGAGGAGGCAGCTGCGATCCTCCAAACTGCTGCAGCTGTTAAGGCCAGAGAAGGTGGTGAGGAGGTCCTTGCGAGCTTGAAGAGAAAGCAATCTGACTCTGAAAAGAGTAAACCCAAGAAGAAGACGAGGACAGCTCGCAAGAGTCCTCAGTCTTCTGAAAAGACAATTGAAACCAATGCTGCTGCTGCTGATATGCCCAAGGCTGGGCAGGAGAGTGTTAAAAGCTCGGCGGCCACCCCTGAATCTGCTGGGCCTGTGATATTCGATATTTCTGATTCAGATGCTCTCGATGTGACCTTGACTTGGAGGAGGAGGGCACCTCTTCGGGGTGATAAGAGGAAGGATGTAGAGACTTCTTCTTATGCCTTCGAGAAGAGTCCCCGATTTGATGATAGGGAAGGGGATAGAGCTGGGGAAATGGGGGAAGAAAGAATGCACGAAGGTTTTGCCTTCTTCCCTGAGGATCCAAAGCTGAATGAGCCTGAACGGGTTGGTAGTCAGCAAGGCGAGCCTGAGCAAGCCAGCCACAGGCGCCCTGGCAAAGAGCCGATGAGAGAGGAGGCTGAGGAAAAAGAGGAGGAGCAAGATGAGGGGGTTGATGAGTGGAGGAAAGCTGAGGCGGAGGCTGAACCTCAGGTCTTTTATTACGAAGACATGATGAATTTGGCTGGTGAAGGGGTGGCACCAATTTATCTGCAAGAGTGCGACACTCTGGACCCCGAGGAAACAGGTGACGTTGAGGTCTCTCGCACAAAGCTTACCAGGCGAGTATCGGTAGGAGGAAAGACTGGGGCCTACTTTGTTAAGGGTATTCGTCACAAATTCGGTCCCCAGTACCCTTCTGAACAAGCGAGGGAGCCCAGGCCGTGTATGAGGGAGTGTGACTTCACTATCTCTCCGGATACAAATTTTCTGGCGAAGCCTGGCCACTTGGTTAAAGTGACGTCTAACCTGATCGGTCCTCGCGAGGAGTGGAACATGCGTAGCATGAGTGACGAGCAGCTAGCTTACGCAATTGCTGAAGATACTGCTCGAGTAATGTTTCCCTCTTTACTTATTTATTCCTATTAAGTCCTTAGTTCTGATTACCTGCATATTTTCATTTTGTTGCCAGGCAAGTATGATGGCTGCCGAGCTCATGTTCCGCTCTAGGTTGAACAACCAGGAACAAGTCCTTGGCTTGAAGAAAGATCTTTTGAAGGCTCTCCAGGACAAGCAGGCCCTAGAAGAGGAGAAAGAAGCTCTGATCAGGGAGAAGCGAGTCCTGGAGGGGAGGCGTGGCTTCTTTGAGGATAAGATAGACAGGTTGGAGAAATCCAACACTGAGGCCAACGACAAGATACATGCCCTCCTTGAGGAGAAGGACCGTCTTCTGGACGAGAAGGAAAGGTTTGCACTATCATTCGAGGATCTGAAAACCAGGATAGATGAACAAGGTCGCCAGATTTCTCAGCTTGCCCATGAGCTTAATATGAAAGAAGTTACCTTGGAAAGCATCCGTAGCACTTCTGACCTAATGTTGAGAAACATGAACAAGGCTGAAGCTGAATCTCGGGCTGCTCGAGGAGAACTGCAAGAAGCCAAGAATCGGGCTGAGGAATCTGTTAGGACCCAAGAGCTGTTGACGAAGGAGTTGGCGAATTTGAGGGATCATTATACAATCGAGTCCAAACTGGAAGCTCTTGAAGCCAAGAAGAAGTTGCTCATCCAAATGCAGCGCGGCCAGGTTAATGTCGACTCAGTCCTTGATCAGACCATAGCAGCTATCATCAGTGTCAAGCAGGCCTTGGGCATGGAAGTAGGAGCCGACGACGATGATGTCGAAGAGGACGATGAAGGCAGTGAGGATAACGAAGATGAAGATTTGGCTGGGGATCCGACTGATGGAGCTAGTGCATCAGATCGAGATCCTGGCCCAAATGATGACTAAGGCCTCATCTGGTCCTCCTTGTAAATTTACTGGATGCTGTTAATTTTGAATATTGCTAATTTGTGGACAAATGTATATTTTGACTACTTCTGTTTTTGTCCGACTGATGAAGGCTTGATGATCATTTTTGATCTCAAGTCTTGTTTATATGAATGACGTTGGTATTCGCTGTTTTAATGAGGTTTTCAGAAGTCAGAATTATATTTCAAATCCTAGTGTCTGAGTTCCTTATTTGGTGTTAATCTGCGCAGATGTTCAAAGTAAAATTTGATCATAACTAGGTTAAGTTGCCCTTAGTTAAGATAAATGAAGTCAGGCCACTATAAATGTTATGTTTTTAATGGTTGCATCTGCAAGTGTAATTTATCTTTTCTTGTACTTTGAGGATACTTCTTTTGTGTTTTATGATAATGTTAATCAAAATGCCTGTAAGTTTGTGTTTGTTTTGTGTGAAATATGTTATCTAATATGCTGGGGGATTGCTAAGATGTTTTTGCCGTGAGTAGTAAAACAAGGCGCATGGATCATACTGCCTCCCAGATGTTTAACCTGGGGCTAGTATTTTAAGGCACATGGACGCCCCAGATGTTTTTGCTGTGGACATTTGAGTTTTTATTTTTATTTTTCCAATGCACTTTTTCCACTGCACCGTAAAGGAAAAGAACAAGGAATGTGCAGCTTTTATATAAAGAATGAAGAATCTTTACTATCATCCAAAAGCACAAGGACAATACAGTATAATTGAGAAGTTTTCTTGTACAATTATTTTAATATAAATAGACTACTTTGTTACTGAATAGAAGAGGCAAATATTTTTGTATTTTTAAGATGGGAACAGTCGTTGAAGCAGTTGTTGAACCCCCAAAAATATTAACCCCGAAGGATTAAAATTTTAGGAATATCGACAGGATGGACTAACTCTTTTGGAGTTTTTGGAGTCGCCACCCAATTTAAGGAAAAACAGGGAACCAGATAAACAAGTGCGTGCAAAACTCCGTTTTTATAAAAAAGACGGTCTTTCTTTCAGAGATTCTAAAGGTAAGAGGTTTTGCTAATTTCGAAAGAAGGTTTTTAAGGCACTTTCGAAATTCCGTTAAAAAAACGGTTAATCCGACAGGTTTCCAAAATATTTGCAAGTGCTATTTATGCGCTTTTCTAAAAATAATTAATTGAACTATTAATTAATTCAACTAATTAAATTTAGTAAGTTTTCAAAAGATTTTACAATTTTATTTAAAAGCTTTAATTATTTTTCAAAATAAAATAAAATAAATAAATAAAGCGCATTTTCTTTTAAAAAGGAACGATTTGATCGTCCTAATTTCTTTGCCAACCCGCATGTGGTATAGCGCATAAATGGCACTTGCTTGATTTTAACTTTAAAATCCGAGTATCTCATCATAAGATGGAACTTAGATTTCAAGTCGCTTTTTGCAAAGTCGTTTCGGGACATTTAGAAGTTAACTTAAACTTCTTTATAGATTTTGACTTTTTAAAGAAACTACTTCGTATCAATAAGATAGAAGTCTTTTCTTATAGTCATTTATTAATCGTGGTTTTTTGAAAATTTATGAAATTTTGCACGCATTTGCTTAAATGGCCTGATTTGCAATAAATTAAATAACAATCCAAAATTTAAAAGGTAAATAACCATAAAGTAGATAATAAATCAATCAATAAAATATTTATTCATAAATATAAGTATATAATTATTCTACAAGTTATTGACATAAATGTCTTAAGGGCCAAAGGGAGAATAAAGTTAAGAAAAACCCGGATGAAGACACAATTTCTCTTAGGACTTGGTGAACTTCTGATGCAGCAAAATTCAGACGGCATGGGCTAGTGGATGCAATTTGGGCAAGGGCAAAGTGAATGCAGCAACGAGCTAGTTCAGTCAAACTTGAAATTTCCAAGTTTCCAAATGAACTCATTTTCAAGTTGAACATGTCAAAATCAAATAAGATAAAGATTAGTATAAGATAACAAGTAATAGAAACTAAAAACGTTTCAATAGGTTTTCTCCAAAAACGAGACAAAAGAGAATTTGATATACAACTAAGAAAACTAACATAACTGATTTCATAACCCATTAATTCAATTTTACCAGCCTAACTTGAATACTTTTCACCCATTCAAGCAAACTTGAACTACACAGCACACCACTACACCACGGCAGTGCTTGAGGAATACATTTTATAGAAAACAAGAAACACAAGCACACTTAAAGTGTCAACGAATAGATCTCTCAAACCAAGGTGCAAGCATTTGGTGAAAACTTTTATAGTTCAGATGTGTAGAAAAGAGTCAATTCTTATACTACAATCCAGTGCAACATTTAATCAGCCAATAAACCTTCTCAAAATTAACAAACCCTCTGGAAAAATACATGTTACAGACATGATTCAATACTTAAATATTTTACAGGTTAAAGGTTAAAATTTCCAACTTATTACCACACTTTAAACTTTAAAGACTTGGATACTAAGCTTAAATTTACTTCAAATTAGAACAATACAAGCAAGATACTAACTTTAGACAGAAGATTCAAAATAAGCTCAAGAAGTTCTTGCTATAAGCTGCCCCTTTACAGATTCAACACATCAATTTTAAGGGGAAAAACCATGAGCTCAATGAATACCTCAAGCTATGTAGAAATCAACTAAACAATATCATGAAATATAACTGGTGATCATGAACACAACTAGAGATCCTTATACAGAGTTCGAATAAATCAACTAATATAGTAGTTTCATAAGAAAATATACTCCTGGCTATGTTTTAAACTAACAAGTGTCCCAAAGTACTCAAGCCAAAAGACATTCAACTTTGACAGGGAACTAGCTTTAGAAGATAACAACTTATCCTAATAGCAGCAACATAATTACCTTTCAATGAATCTAGCCTATACAATCTAAGAATATGGATGTTATACCCCTGCTTACGTCCTTCTTAAATAGAACTAACTGTACTAATCCATCAGACAAAAGAAAACAGGAACCACCCTCTTAATTCCCTACTAAAACCTGCACTATGAACAACTCTTGAATAGCCCCTACATACAAAACTCAATACCTTCCAGACAAACTTTAAGACATAATTTTTATTCAGTGAAAAAAAAAATGATCCAATCCTTAACAGTTTTACAAGCAGAACATGATTTAAGCTTAAGCCATCTTTTTTAAAAGATTCTTTCATTCACAAATTTACTTTGACAAAAAGTTTCCACCAGAATAGTCTAAGGAATTAAACTTTCTTCAAAAGGGGACTCACATGATTTCTAACAGACTAAGGAGACAATCTTTCATAATTTGAACTAATGAACAGATAAAAAGAATGCATTTTCAGGGAGGTACTATTATATAAACAAAGTTAGGACATGAATTTCTACTAACATAGATGTACACATAACTATAATTGACACAATTCCACCTACTGCAAAATCCTTTAGCAACTTAGCAACACTAGCCTATACCTGCTCCTATGCTCCTTCACTTCCTAAAGAACAACCGCCAACTTTTAAAACTAGCAAAACCATCTTAAGCCACCTGAACTACCTAAGCAACTAAGACAAACAACCACACAACCTTTCTCCTTTGAATCAGGAGAACAGAACCTGAGCCCCTCTAAACAACTCCATTAATACCATCTGCAAGCCACTCAGCCTTTGACATATTTGATCACAAACTTAGATAATGGGATAAGCCAAGTAACAGGTAAAATAACTTCTATTATCATTCTCTTTCAGGCCATTACAAACTCCAAATTAGATTCCATCTACAGACAGTAATAGAAATAATGAAATAGGGGTAGGCATTATGGATACAGAACAGATACTTCATGTAAACAATAACCAAGCATTATTCACATAGTGTTAAAAGTATAAAATTTAAAGGAGGTTAAGATGTTACCTCTTTGCGAGCAGTGACTGAGACGAGGGATCCGTAGAGTGCGACTCGAACAAGGTCGACGACTCGAACGAGGTCGACGACGTGAATGACGACGCGACGATACGGAGCCAAAGAAAAATGTGCAAGAACAGGAACGAAGAGGATATTAAAACTAAAAATTCAAAAAAAATAAAATTTATGCCTTTTCCCTCTCTATTTTCTTTCGCTGCTGTTCATCTTCTCTATTCACGGCTACTGTTTTTTACCCCTACTACCGCTGCCCTGAACTCAATCTCTCTATTCCTGGAAATCTCCCTCCTTTTCTCTATCACGGCTGCTACACAAAAACTGAATCCCCCCTCTTGAAACCACTCACCTTCTATTTATACCAGTCCCAAAATTTAAGGTTCTAGGGTTGTGGGAAATACCCAAAACGACCCCTAACGGTACAAAAGCTTGTACGAACAGGATGAGCTGGAGTTTTTGGACTGATTCACGTTCAAAATTAGGGAGGGAAAATGGTTTTTTCGGGTTCTAAAATCGAACGGAGGGGAAACGGGTTTGGGAGAGAAAAACGAAAAATGGGCCGAAAAGAATTCGAGAGAGGGGGTATCAGATATGTGTGTTGTGTATATGTATATAGGGGTTGCAAAAGTAGGCTAAATATTAGGTTTTAAAACGATTGTAGCCCCCCTATTTAGGATAAGTTAAGGAAATTAAAGGGGTTGCACGGGTAGGCCGGAATTGAGATATGGATTTGCACATTTAGCCTATTTTCTTTTAAAATAAAATTGATTCACTTTAAATATAAAATTGACCTTAATTTAGAAATAATTAGACATTAATTTGAAAATTCTGGGACAAAATTGGGTGTCAACAGCTGCCCCTCTTTACCCGGAAAAGGATGAAAGAGTTTTTAGGGTAAAGAAGTTGACGGAAAACCAATTTTGTCGCGAGAAAGCCAAGGACTTCGATTCCAAGAACCAAAGTGCGAGGCCTAGAGACATGGCAGAACTCTGGTTTCCGGGTTGCCTACATATCTCGGGCTGAAAGAGAATCAGGCCATATGTAGTTCGACGACACTTATATACGAAGACTCGCACGATAGGCAGAAAAGACGACACGGATAGGAAAGAAACCAAATTGACACCCTAATCCGAAATGAAAGATTAGGATGACTTGCTTGTTCGAGTGCGATTCTTCAGATCCTCGTTGACGAGTCTAGCTCATATCAACGATTGCCCCAGTTCACTGCTAAGAAAGAGTTCCACGTTATGCTCCAGTTCACTGCTGCGGTGCTGCTGCGGTGCTGCTAATATCCTGTAATAAACTTGACGAACGGTAAGCGAGTAACTGCAAATAAAGCTTAATAAATGAAGTAATAAAGGAATAACGACTATAAAACTTGTAGATGCTGGTTGCAATATCAATGATAAGCTTGTCTCCAATCGACTAATGGAGAAATCTGGCTTTGTGAGGCAAGATGACTTCGGGGCCGTTGGTAGAAACTTTAAATCATGAAGAGGCAATTTGAAAATATATTAGATTGCGCTCCAACCAAAAGTAGGAATACGTCCGAAAGTATTCACATTATCCTGCATGTCTTAACAAACTTATTAGCAATGTAAGGCTATAAAAGTATGTATAGAAAATGTATAAATGCCTCAGCAGGATACAAAATGTGCTCAAGAAAGTGTGCAAACGTCTATCGAGACCATAAAAGATTACTCCTTAGAGGAATTTAAATAATCAACACCTTCGAGGTGACAGAAATACGCCTTTGAGGCAATAAAATTACGCCTTAGAGGCATTCAAATAACTAACACCTTTTAGGTGACATAAATACGCCTCCGGGGCAACAAAATTACGCCTTAGAGGCATTCAGATAACTAACACCTTCGAGGTGATATAAATACGCCTCCGGGGCAACAAAATTTCGCCTTCGAGGCATTCAAATAACTAACACCTTCGAGGTGACATAAATACGCCTCCGGGGCAACAAAATTTCGCCTTCGAGGCATTCAAATAACTAACACCTTCGAGGTGACATAAATACGCCTCCGGGGCAACAAAATTTCGCCTTCGAGGCATTCAAATAACTAACACCTTCGAGGTGACATAAATACGCCTCAGGGGCAACAAAATTTCGCCTTCGAGGCATTCAAATAACTAACACCTTCGAGGTGACATAAATACGCCTCCGGGGCAACAAAATTTCGCCTTCGAGGCATTCAAATAACTAACACCTTCGAGGTGACATAAATACGCCTCCGGGGCAACAAAATTTTGCCTTCGAGGCATTCAAATAACTAACACCTTCGAGGTGACATAAATACGCCTCCGGGGCAACAAAATTTCGCCTTCGAGGCATTCAAATAACTAACACCTTCGAGGTGACATAAATACGCCTCAGGGGCAACAAAATTTCGCCTTCGAGGCATTCAAATAACTAACACCTTCGAGGTGACATAAATACGCCTCCGGGGCAACAAAATTTCGCCTTCGAGGCATTCAAATAACTAACACCTTCGAGGTGACATAAATACGCCTCAGGGGCAACAAAATTTCGCCTTCGAGGCATTCAAATAACTAACACCTTCGAGGTGACATAAATACGCCTCCGGGGCAACAAAATTTCGCCTTCGAGGCATTCAAATAACTAACACCTTCGAGGTGACATAAATACGCCTCCGGGGCAACAAATACGCTTATCGAAAGCGTGAACATAAAAACTCTTCTCGAAAGCTTGAAATACAAAGACGCTTTTCGAAAGCGTGAGAATGTTAATGCGTTATACTCTATGAACTCTTCCACGGAGGAATGGTCTTGATTATAAAATAAAGTGAACCCCTTAGGATTGGCAATATCTGAAAATCAAAAAATAGAACTTTAGTAAGCGTTCTCATGGAGAGAAATGAACAGATATTCTTAATAATTTGCAAGAGTTATGGGAAATAGAAAAGCCGCCTTTCGGCGAATTGACAAAGCATCGGGTCATGAAGCACGAGCTTTATCCAAATATCATTGCAATCCTAGCGATGAAAATCTTGGAGATTGACTTGCTAAGATGTATATCTTCCGTTGTGGGTCTTAATGTCCCTGCTCTCAAAGAAAAATTGTTAGTTTTGGGAGGGAGGGGGGAGCGTTTGATTCATGCTGACTCGAGCCTTCATTCTTCAACCGCTTCCTTCTTCTCCTTTTTCTAGATTTGCGATCCGTCTTTTGAGACTTGACCAACAAACTCTTTGTCAAGCAATACGGCTTTTGCAAAATCTGCCCCAGTTATGATCTTTCAAATCTTCAACTTGCCTTGCAAAATTTGCCCCAGTTATGATCTTTCAAATCTTCAACTTGCCTTGCAAAATTTGCCCCAGTTGCTATCTTTCAAACCTTCAAATTATCTTGCAAAATTGCCCCAGTTGCTTGCCTTAGGGGAGACTGGAAATTTTAATATTATAGAGTCGAGCCCGTTAAGAGCGCCTACGTATCCCTCCACGGGAATCAGACCGTGCGTAGTTCTGCTTACATAAATATTTTGGGAAAGTATGGCAATCTAGGTACGAAGCCGTATCCGAATTGGAAAATCCACACATCTGCCCAGATGCATAGTTCGGCATTACATCATAAAAGATAAACAAGCCTAAAGTATTACAATATTTTGACCGAATCCGACGGGGATTGCCTACTTATCCCGTTGCCATTCCAGGAATCAGGTCAGAAGTAGTTCAAAATTACATAAAAGAGGAAATAGGGGATTCCTATGCTAGTGTAACCGAGCTCTATGTGAGTTGCTTACGTATCCCAGCCCTGGGAATTAGGTTACGCGTAGTTCGCATTACAATTAAAATTACATAAAATGAGAAAGACACTTGTTTGCGCCGCTTGTAAGCTATCTTGATTGTACTTGGATTGAAAAATTTTGTCCAGAATTTAAGAGTGAGAGCCTTCTTGTAAATGAGACAATTTTCAACAACAGTCATGCTAATAAGGCATTGGTTCTCCCATCTGGATTGATCCATTTTCGATTAAATCTTGGATCTTGTGTTTAAGAGCAACACATTCGTTAGTGTCGTGCTTGAAAAATTCTGCATGGTAAGCACAATATTTGGTTCCATCAACCCATTGTGGGGGAGGGTCAAATGTACCATTTCCTGATAGTGGTTCTAGCATTCCCACATCTTTTAATCTTTCATACAATTGAGCTTGTGGTTCACCTAAAGATGTGAATTTTCGACGCTGCTTCTTCTCATATTTGGGATGCGATCCTGATGGTTTAGATTGACGGGCCACAGGTGGCAGATGTTGTTGCGGATAATTGTATGCTTGCGGTTGTGAATAAGGGCGATAAGCGGTTGCTGCAAATTGATGGTAATTGGGTTGGGCATTATAGACGGGACATGGCGCGGGTGGAATTTGATGCTGACTTGGATAAGTTGGATATAATGTGCTTCTGTAAATAGATTGGTTTGATGAGTTTCTGAAGGTTGGCTTCTTGTTTGGCCTTTGGTCGATATCAGCCATATCAATTCCAAATTCATCTTCCCTCTTTCTCTTCTCAAAATTGCCCATACCAGTCTGGATGGTTTGCGTAGTTGCCTTCATTGCAGCAAAACTTACAATTCGCCCTGTCTTAACCCCTTCTTCAACCATCTCTCCCATCACAAGAAGTTCAGAATAAGGTTTACCCATCATAGGGAGCAAGTGCATGTAATAAGAATCATCTTGGGCTCGGATGAAGTATTTTACCATGTCTTCCTCAGTCATTGGTGGTTGCACCCTTGCAGCCTGCTCACGCTATTTCAGTGCGTATTCCCTAAAGGTTTCTGTTGGCTTCTTCTTCAGATTGGACAAGGTTATAAGGTCAGGAGCCATCTCGATATTGTACTCAAACTGCTTTGTAAAATCACTGGCTATGTCATCAAACTCACGCCACTTGCTTATATCCTGCCTTGCAAACCATTCAGCAGCAATACCTTCCAGACTATGACTGAAGAAGGCCATCAGAAGTTCCTCTTTACCTCCCGCAACCCTCATTCGGTTGAGATATTTGGTCAAATGAACAAATGGGTCACTATGACCATCATATATATCAAATTTTGGCACCTTAAACCCGGGAGGAAGAGTAACGTCAGGGTATAGATAAAGATTGCGGTAGGAGATGCTTTGACGTCCTCTAGACACTTGCAAATCCTTGATAGATTGCTGCATGATTTTCATCGTTTGGATTATCTCCTCTTGCTCAACTGTCTTTCCCTGCTTTTCTACTGTTATGGGCACTTCAATGGGTGCTTTGGATGTATCTTTGGCAGGTAAATATTGATAGTGAGGCAAGTTGTTGTGGTTAATGAATGCATTTGGGATGTTGTTAACTGGTGCAATGACACTGGAATTTAAAGGCGTGTTCGGATTGGCAGTTTCAACATTGGGGTTCAGAGTTGACAGCACGGCTGGCGCGTTTTGGTGGCTCGACCCTTTCATTCTGTCTAGTTCAGCTTGCATACACTCAATCTGCTTAGCCATTCTAGCAATTTGTTCATCAGGAACAACAACTGCTTGCTCATTAGAAGATGCAGGGATACCAGTCTGATTATCAGTCATTGCTTACTTCACTTTAGATTAGACACTTAACCAACTCGGGAGTCAACACGAATCAAACTCTCTCTCTTTGGGGAATAATCAAAAGAAAAGTTCAAAAAGTAAACTATGTTAGTTTGCGTGTCATTAACAACATTGCATACAATCACGTAGCGCGCGTCACGTAGCGCTTTGCATTTTAAACAAGTTTGACATGTGGCAATCACAATTAGTTGAGCGTAAATGAAAATGCGGGCGCGTCCTACCCTGTAAGGTACCTCTTTGTGCTAGAGGTAAGCCTAATCGCGCAAACAAGTGGTAACGAAAAATAGTTCATGCCAGTTCTGAGCAATTCAGATTTAGAGTAAGCAATAATAATTGATAACAATCATCTCTCCGCCTTGTCACTGCAATTCTGTTATCCCAACTAACTCCCAAAAGTTGGTGTCAACTCGGAATTCTAACACAGCTCATGCTCTCCACAACATCTGCACAGAATTCTAAACCCAAATGTCTAACCTTAAACAATCCTCCACATCTTTTGCAAACATCCTCGCTCCTCCAAACACAACTCCCAATTGTTTACAACATCCAGGGGTGAGATTTCCAACCGCCTTCACAATACCAGACTGCAAATCATGAAAGGCGCCAATTGGCCTTTTACAAGAAAAACCTCACTGGTCCTCGGCTTTGGACAAGCCTCTCAGCTTCCTAGGTTTTGCAAGGCTCACAGACCTTGTTCATAGGGCTCCTCACTGGTCCTCGGCTTTGATTAAGCCTCTCAGTTTCCTAGGTAGCCAAGACCGCACTGGTCTTCAAGGAGGGACCCCACTGGTCATTCAAAGACACAGGAGCTTCGCTCTCCTAGTATGCGACAAGCATACTTCAATTTTATACAGTTGCAGCTGGATAATCAACATAGGCCTGCACACACGCAAAGCCATTCAAGAGAGGGACCCCACTGATCCTTTTAAAGACACCAGGGGCTTCGCCTCTTAGATCTCACCACACCAGACTATCTCCAAAATACGAACCAACCAAATCTGCCTAACTTTCCCCCGACTGCAATTCTGTCTATGATCTCAATTCTGCTAAATTCTTCCATTTTGACCTAAAGACAACATTGGAGACAAAATTCCAAATCTGATTTTGCTCAAAACATGGTTAGGACTGAGGATTCGTTATCACACAGCACATAATATGCATTGTCGTTGGGTTTCAAGAACCCGCTGACGTAAGGGTGGTTTCCTAACTATGGAGGCGGTACCAAGGACCGGGTCCAGACTAAGGTGTAAATGTATGCATGCTCCTAAAAGCTCCATCTAAGAGTGGGTTAACGGTTGAGGCTAACAGGTGAGTGGCAGGTGGCTTCGTGGTCGAATAACTCCCACGACAATCCGCCGGTACACCAACTCGTCAAAGGGTTCTTTAGTGGAAGAAAGTGCGGGTGCGTATGCACACACCTCGCGGATATTTGAGTGAGAATGCAAGAGGTTCCCAGGAGTGGGGGAAATATGAACGGAATGCCAGTTTATATGTGCGCAAATAAGGGTGTAGTGACATGCTTTCCGTGACATACAAACAAACAGGTATAATAAAATAAAATAAATTAAGCATGCTAATTGCAAATAATTGGAAACCTTTATGGTCAAAACCTTTATTGTTCCCCAGCGGAGTCGCCATGCTGTTGAACCCCCAAAAATATTAACCCCGAAGGATTAAAATTTTAGGAATATCGACAGGATGGACTAACTCTTTTGGAGTTTTTGGAGTCGCCACCCAATTTAAGGAAAAACAGGGAACCAGATAAACAAGTGCGTGCAAAACTCCGTTTTTATAAAAAAGACGGTCTTTCTTTCAGAGATTCTAAAGGTAAGAGGTTTTGCTAATTTCGAAAGAAGGTTTTTAAGGCACTTTCGAAATTCCGTTAAAAAAACGGTTAATCCGACAGGTTTCCAAAATATTTGCAAGTGCTATTTATGCGCTTTTCTAAAAATAATTAATTGAACTATTAATTAATTCAACTAATTAAATTTAGTAAGTTTTCAAAAGATTTTACAATTTTATTTAAAAGCTTTAATTATTTTTCAAAATAAAATAAAATAAATAAATAAAGCGCATTTTCTTTTAAAAAGGAACGATTTGATCGTCCTAATTTCTTTGCCAACCCGCATGTGGTATAGCGCATAAATGGCACTTGCTTGATTTTAACTTTAAAATCCGAGTATCTCATCATAAGATGGAACTTAGATTTCAAGTCGCTTTTTGCAAAGTCGTTTCGGGACATTTAGAAGTTAACTTAAACTTCTTTATAGATTTTGACTTTTTAAAGAAACTACTTCGTATCAATAAGATAGAAGTCTTTTCTTATAGTCATTTATTAATCGTGGTTTTTTGAAAATTTATGAAATTTTGCACGCATTTGCTTAAATGGCCTGATTTGCAATAAATTAAATAACAATCCAAAATTTAAAAGGTAAATAACCATAAAGTAGATAATAAATCAATCAATAAAATATTTATTCATAAATATAAGTATATAATTATTCTACAAGTTATTGACATAAATGTCTTAAGGGCCAAAGGGAGAATAAAGTTAAGAAAAACCCGGATGAAGACACAATTTCTCTTAGGACTTGGTGAACTTCTGATGCAGCAAAATTCAGACGGCATGGGCTAGTGGATGCAATTTGGGCAAGGGCAAAGTGAATGCAGCAACGAGCTAGTTCAGTCAAACTTGAAATTTCCAAGTTTCCAAATGAACTCATTTTCAAGTTGAACATGTCAAAATCAAATAAGATAAAGATTAGTATAAGATAACAAGTAATAGAAACTAAAAACGTTTCAATAGGTTTTCTCCAAAAACGAGACAAAAGAGAATTTGATATACAACTAAGAAAACTAACATAACTGATTTCATAACCCATTAATTCAATTTTACCAGCCTAACTTGAATACTTTTCACCCATTCAAGCAAACTTGAACTACACAGCACACCACTACACCACGGCAGTGCTTGAGGAATACATTTTATAGAAAACAAGAAACACAAGCACACTTAAAGTGTCAACGAATAGATCTCTCAAACCAAGGTGCAAGCATTTGGTGAAAACTTTTATAGTTCAGATGTGTAGAAAAGAGTCAATTCTTATACTACAATCCAGTGCAACATTTAATCAGCCAATAAACCTTCTCAAAATTAACAAACCCTCTGGAAAAATACATGTTACAGACATGATTCAATACTTAAATATTTTACAGGTTAAAGGTTAAAATTTCCAACTTATTACCACACTTTAAACTTTAAAGACTTGGATACTAAGCTTAAATTTACTTCAAATTAGAACAATACAAGCAAGATACTAACTTTAGACAGAAGATTCAAAATAAGCTCAAGAAGTTCTTGCTATAAGCTGCCCCTTTACAGATTCAACACATCAATTTTAAGGGGAAAAACCATGAGCTCAATGAATACCTCAAGCTATGTAGAAATCAACTAAACAATATCATGAAATATAACTGGTGATCATGAACACAACTAGAGATCCTTATACAGAGTTCGAATAAATCAACTAATATAGTAGTTTCATAAGAAAATATACTCCTGGCTATGTTTTAAACTAACAAGTGTCCCAAAGTACTCAAGCCAAAAGACATTCAACTTTGACAGGGAACTAGCTTTAGAAGATAACAACTTATCCTAATAGCAGCAACATAATTACCTTTCAATGAATCTAGCCTATACAATCTAAGAATATGGATGTTATACCCCTGCTTACGTCCTTCTTAAATAGAACTAACTGTACTAATCCATCAGACAAAAGAAAACAGGAACCACCCTCTTAATTCCCTACTAAAACCTGCACTATGAACAACTCTTGAATAGCCCCTACATACAAAACTCAATACCTTCCAGACAAACTTTAAGACATAATTTTTATTCAGTGAAAAAAAAAATGATCCAATCCTTAACAGTTTTACAAGCAGAACATGATTTAAGCTTAAGCCATCTTTTTTAAAAGATTCTTTCATTCACAAATTTACTTTGACAAAAAGTTTCCACCAGAATAGTCTAAGGAATTAAACTTTCTTCAAAAGGGGACTCACATGATTTCTAACAGACTAAGGAGACAATCTTTCATAATTTGAACTAATGAACAGATAAAAAGAATGCATTTTCAGGGAGGTACTATTATATAAACAAAGTTAGGACATGAATTTCTACTAACATAGATGTACACATAACTATAATTGACACAATTCCACCTACTGCAAAATCCTTTAGCAACTTAGCAACACTAGCCTATACCTGCTCCTATGCTCCTTCACTTCCTAAAGAACAACCGCCAACTTTTAAAACTAGCAAAACCATCTTAAGCCACCTGAACTACCTAAGCAACTAAGACAAACAACCACACAACCTTTCTCCTTTGAATCAGGAGAACAGAACCTGAGCCCCTCTAAACAACTCCATTAATACCATCTGCAAGCCACTCAGCCTTTGACATATTTGATCACAAACTTAGATAATGGGATAAGCCAAGTAACAGGTAAAATAACTTCTATTATCATTCTCTTTCAGGCCATTACAAACTCCAAATTAGATTCCATCTACAGACAGTAATAGAAATAATGAAATAGGGGTAGGCATTATGGATACAGAACAGATACTTCATGTAAACAATAACCAAGCATTATTCACATAGTGTTAAAAGTATAAAATTTAAAGGAGGTTAAGATGTTACCTCTTTGCGAGCAGTGACTGAGACGAGGGATCCGTAGAGTGCGACTCGAACAAGGTCGACGACTCGAACGAGGTCGACGACGTGAATGACGACGCGACGATACGGAGCCAAAGAAAAATGTGCAAGAACAGGAACGAAGAGGATATTAAAACTAAAAATTCAAAAAAAATAAAATTTATGCCTTTTCCCTCTCTATTTTCTTTCGCTGCTGTTCATCTTCTCTATTCACGGCTACTGTTTTTTACCCCTACTACCGCTGCCCTGAACTCAATCTCTCTATTCCTGGAAATCTCCCTCCTTTTCTCTATCACGGCTGCTACACAAAAACTGAATCCCCCCTCTTGAAACCACTCACCTTCTATTTATACCAGTCCCAAAATTTAAGGTTCTAGGGTTGTGGGAAATACCCAAAACGACCCCTAACGGTACAAAAGCTTGTACGAACAGGATGAGCTGGAGTTTTTGGACTGATTCACGTTCAAAATTAGGGAGGGAAAATGGTTTTTTCGGGTTCTAAAATCGAACGGAGGGGAAACGGGTTTGGGAGAGAAAAACGAAAAATGGGCCGAAAAGAATTCGAGAGAGGGGGTATCAGATATGTGTGTTGTGTATATGTATATAGGGGTTGCAAAAGTAGGCTAAATATTAGGTTTTAAAACGATTGTAGCCCCCCTATTTAGGATAAGTTAAGGAAATTAAAGGGGTTGCACGGGTAGGCCGGAATTGAGATATGGATTTGCACATTTAGCCTATTTTCTTTTAAAATAAAATTGATTCACTTTAAATATAAAATTGACCTTAATTTAGAAATAATTAGACATTAATTTGAAAATTCTGGGACAAAATTGGGTGTCAACAGCAGTGTTGAATGAATTGGATGCTGAATTAGATCAATTTGTAAGTTAATCACACCATTTTTTTTTAAAGTGTTATTTGTTTGTTGGTCTTGTTATGCTTTGCAGACTTCACCCAGTCTTTACACTGGGACGTTATGGTAAATATATAAGCAGATCCAGTTTTTTTAAGTGGTGGTTTTTGGTCTAAAAATAAAGAAATACCAGCTACATTGGGATTCGAAAAGTCAGGACTTTATTAGCGAAGACCAAACAAACCTACCATTTTTTACTACATTTATTGTGATATCTTTAATCGATTCTTTGACCATAAGAGCTGGACAAAAGTTAATATTAGATAAATAATCTATACCCAGCATATTAGAGAACATTTTTCATAAATAAGATGGGAACAGTCGTTGAAGCAGTGTTAAGTGAATTGGATGCTGAATTAGATCAATTTGTGAGTTAATCATAGCATTTTTTTAAAGTGTTGTTTTAGTTTGATGTTATTATAAAAGTTTGCATTTCTTCTTTTGTTTTGTTTTGTAGATTTTGCCAGTATGGTTGGCAATTAGGCTTCCCAGACGTGATGTTCCAGCCACTCTTATTTGCCGTGGTATTCATTTCCAGATGAACTACCTAAAAGTGAGAAGACAGAGGAAACTGTGTAATGGATGGAGGGAGTTTGTACGCACTAACAATCTTGGAGTAGGAAGTACGTTACATTTTAGGGTTCTGGAATCTTTAGATCGTGTGGTTTTAAATGTTCGTATATGGCAGCCTGAACTAGAACCTTTAAGTTCAAGTTCTAGTTCTAGTTCTAGTTCTGGCTCTACTGTTGAAGATGCTTGAAATAAGATAGCATATATTTTGTGTTTTAGTTCAATATCTGAGTTTTTGGTAAACAATATCTGAGTTTTTGGGGCAGTTATATATGTGTAATATAACTGTTGTTTTTTGAATTGTGATTGTTCAGTAAACAACATCACAAATATTATGTAATGGTGCCTTTTCAATTATAAGTTGCATCTGTTATTAGATTATTGAATTTATTCTATAAATACATATCAACTTATAGTTGTTATGAAGTTCTATGTGAAGTTTCTATGTTGTCATTTTTAATTATTAGTCTATAATTTCCAACTAGTTTACAGTTATTAGCATAGGACCCCATATCAAAATGCTGTAATTTTTCAACTGCATAACAATATAGCTCCAGCAAAAGTACTGGGGGATGAATGTATGAATAAATATTATTAAACTTCGTGATTCTTGAATTAATTTAATAGCAGTCCCCATATGAAAATGCTGTTATATTTCAACTGCCTAACAATATAGGTCCAGCAAAAGTACTGGGGGGATTTACAATTATGAGTATACGACTCCAGATCCAAATGCTGTCATTTTCACCTTCATAACAGTATGGCTCCAGCACAATTACTGGGGGGGGGGAGGACTAATTTATGTGAGAGCCGTTTTTTATATTTTAATTAATATTTATTAAATTTCGTGATAGTAATTTAAGTTACACAATATTTGTTGAAAATTGATAACCTATAGAAACTGTAAAGTCCATAGAAAATATAATTTCTTTGACTACATTTAATGTATTTTTGGCAAAATACATGCCGACTGACTAACAGTTACTCACTTTTTTTACTATAAATAACCCTTTGTAGTTAAAGCAAAGTACAAAGTTTTTTGAGATTTCATCTCCTCTTATAAACTGTAAAGTTTTTTTTGAAAAGAAGATATGGCAGAAGAAGAGAATCGTGTGGAGGAACTAGGAAGTTTCGACAAGAAAATCACATCATCTTATTTTGATAGAGATGATTTTGTATGTTAAAAGAAATGACCAAAGTATTTTTTATTTTTTTCATTTATTTGTTTTAGTGTTTTGTGATTTTATTATTAACTGTGAAATATTATTCTTTTTAGATCTTTCCAAAAAGTTGGAGGCAGAGGCTACCAAATATAAATGGAATGGCATGCATATTGTGTGAAGATGATGATGAGGTATATGAGATGAGCTTCAAAGTTGGGAAGCACGCACGGTTGTGTAATGGATGGAAGGATATGCTTAATAAAAAAGGCTTCAGGATAGGCAATATACTTCGTTTTGATCACCAGTTCCACAACATATTCAATGGTAATGCAACTGTTGTTTTTGAAGTTTCTGTCATAAATCATCAGGATGGTGAGGGAGGGGGTGAAGAAGAAGATGATGATGATGATGATGATGATGATGGTAGTGGCAGCAGCGACGAAGATGTAGGATCAGCCCAGAAGCCTATTGTGATTGAATAAGTTTTTGTAGTTTTTAAGTTTTTTCAGATAATATGGGTATGTATGTTTGTGTGTGTTTTTTATTAATCTGTGTTTTTAAGTTTTTCAGCAGCTGATCAATTATGAAGTATCCTTTTTAGCATTATGAACTGTGTTTGTAAGTACTGTGTTGTTGTGGTCGATCAAAATGTTTGTTGTTCAATAAGTAAAAAAACTAATAAATAGATAAATGGAGACTACTATTTTGCACAGCAACAAATGAAAAGTGTATTTTTTATATATATTAATCCTTGTTAAAGAATACAGAGGAATTAAAATTTAAAAAAAAAAAATTCTCTATAAGTGAGAACAAAATGCTGTTAATTTCAATTGCATAACACCATTGCTCCAGCACAAGTACTGGGACCAAGTATAGGACCCTCCAGATCAAAATGCTGTTGTTTCTCAGCTGCATAATACCATGGCCCCAGCATAAGTACTGGGACTAATGTATGTGACAACAGTTTATTATATATGACCCAGTATAGGACCCTCCAGATCAAAATGCTGTTGTTTCTCAGCTGCATAATACCATGGCCCCAGCATAAGTACTGGGACTAATGTATGTGACAACAGTTTATTATATATGAATAAATATTATTAATTTATGTAATTACGAAAATGTTGCTCACATTCAAAAAACAAAATCTATTGTGCATTTTAAATATTGTAAAAGTGTTGTTATAGTAATTTAACTTGCAGAATCTTGTAAGATTTTTTATTGATTTGACTTGTCATGTAAAATGACAAAAGAATCTATCTACTTTTTTGACAATACACAAATGCTGTGGATTTCGAAAGTTAAAGTAGGGAATATTTTGTGGATTTCAATATATTTTTTGAACAAAAGAGAGTCTGTTCTAATGTATAGAATCTTCCCAGAATCTGTTTGATTTCTTTTTGTGTTGTCAACTGTGTAATACTGTTACTTTAATACAGTTGAAAATCTCAGTGTAATCTTTTCCTATACAGATACGACCTCTTCTTTACAAAGAAAGAAGCAAGGAATCTTTACAGCTTTTTTTGACTTACAATGTCAGCTAAAATAGAACAAATATTCTTTACATGTTTTTTCTGTTTTTGTTTTCTATAAATTAGACAGTGGTCTTGTTTTTTCACTTGTACAAAACAAAAATATTATTCCAAAAAAAAGGAAAAATAACAAAGCATAAAATAAAAAATGGCTTGCAATGATGAAGTAAGAAGACAACAATGGCGCCAGTTGAATAACGATGTTAGGAATTTGAAAAGTGATCTTGAGTTTTTGAAAACTGAGGTATCAGTCGTGAAGAATAACTTGGATGTGTTGTTTGAATTTTTTGTAGCTTTCAGAGAGAAAAACAACAGAGATATGGATCGACTATTTGACAAACTCTTGGACATTGAATTGCAGAACTTCACAGATTCAACTTCTGGTTCTAGCTCTCGCGTTCCTAGTAATCATTAATGTTTTACTGTATTTTTTCTATGTGTTTCGCAGTGTTCTGTTTTTATGCTTCCATGTGAAGCAAGTGTAATTTATCTTTATTGTACTTGAGGATACTTCTTTTGTGTGTTTTAGAAGTATCCTTTTTTATGTAATTTTTATGTTACTGTTATTGAAAATGTCTGTAAGTTTGCCTTTTGTGTTTGTTTGTAAAAATAATGTTTTTGTATAGTATCAGCAATATATTCCCCAGTATTTTTACACAAAACTCCAGGATATTGTTATGGGGCTTTCGTTGAACGTAACACCAAGACACAGCATTTTCGTTATGGGTGATTTTGAATTCGAGCTTTATAAGCCCCAGAATTTAATGCTGGACAAAACACAAAGTACTTCAAAATCCGGTTAAACAGTGTGACCCATTGTAAACAGTGTGACTTATCAGAACTTACGACAAAATACACATTGTACCTTTTCAGAATTTCCAGAAGTGACTCTTACAAACAAATGCCAATCTATATAAATTCCCACCCATAAAACAGATAGAGAGGAATCCAATTTGTCATTTTTGTTATTGAACAAATAAAAAAAAAAGAAATTGTGTAAAATAGTATTTCATCAAAAAGTATCTATGGAGAATGCCCACCGACCATCCAATGGCCACGGACCATCCAATGGTAGACAGGTTTTCCAGAATGGTTATGGACCATCAACTCGAAGGCATGATACGAACTTGCCTACAATACCAAGAGACCTGTGTTGGCGTTTTGAATATCTGAAGAAGGAGGTGGAATACTTGAATGAATTCAGAAAGAAATGCGAAGATGAGTTGTGGAATTTAAGGTACACGCAGCGACAATATTTTGAAAAACTGATGGAATTGCTTAAGGTGATGGCAGATCCGCTGCGATTGCACAGCGCAGGGCCAGGGGAGCCCGTGTTTAGGAATTATGGAGAATAAACAATGTTTTAAATTGATATATTATGTATTGTTGTTCTTTCACATATTAGTAATTGTTTTACAATGATATCATGTATTCAAAAAGGCAAACAGATTGTGTTTTTAGAAGTATGCTTTTATGTAATTTTTATGTCACTGTTAATGAAATTGGCTGTAATTTTTCCTTTTGTGTAATTTGTTGACTCTTTAATAATGTTTATGTATAGTCCTAGCAATACATGCCTCAGCATTTCTGATTAAAACATTTTGAACTGCAGCCTTATAAAATAGCACAGCTACAGTATATTGTAATGGGACTTCGCTTGAAAGTAATACTAATCCCCCAGATTTTTATGCTGTGACCAGTAGTTTAAGGTGACAAGTAACTACTCTTCCTGTTGATAAATGCAGTATAGCTACAGGATATTGTAATGGGACCTTGCGTTAATGTAATACGAAGTCCCAGCATTTTACTGCTGGGACAACAGGGGGGGGGGGTGAATTTGAACTGCAGCCTTATAACCTAAAAAATAGCACAGCTACAGTATATTGTAATGGGACTTCGCTTGAAAGTAATACTAATCCCCCAGATTTTTATGCTGTGACCAGTAGTTTAAGGTGACAAGTAACTACTCTTCTGTTGATAAATGCAGTATAGCTACAGGATATTGTAATGGGACCTTGGATTAATATAATACGAAGTCCCAGCATTTTAATGCTGGGACAACAGGGGGGGTGAATTTGAACTGCAGCCTTATAACCTAAAAAATAGCACAGCTACAGTATATTGTAATGGGACTTCGCTTCAAAGTAATACTAATACCCCAGATTTTTAAGAGTGTGTCAGCAAATATCTCGGGTACCAGCATTATATCAGGATAACATTGGCATACGAGAAGATCTCGAACTGGAAGAAACATAGGGAAGAACATAGAAACACAGCTTTTTTGACTACATTTATAGTGATACTCAATCTCATTTTGACTATACATATTCACTTTGACCATAACAGTTGAACAAAAGTTAGTAACTCCTAGGCTATAAATAAGGCTTTGCAGTTGAAATAAACAATAACAAAGATTGCAACTAATTTATTTTTTCATTGAAACAATAATATGGAGGATGATCGTTGGGAAGAACTAGGCAATTTCAGTATGCAAATAAGAAAATCATACTTCAAAAGAGATGATTTTGTATGTTAAAAAAGTTACCAATTATTTTTTATGCTTTTGTTCATGTAATTTTTCATTGTTTTTTTTGTATTAACTGTTAAAGTTTATTTTTTCAGATCTTTCCAGAGAGTTGGAAAGAGAAGCTGCCAAAGGTCAATGGAAGTGCACTTTTACTTTGTGAAAATGATGACACTGATTATGAAATGAAGTTCAAGGCTGGGAAGGTACATTCAAGGTTGTGCAATGGATGGAAGGAGATGCTTCTGCGTAAAGGCTACAGACTGGGTGATGTTCTTCGGTTTAATCATGTTGTTCATGAGGTTTACAACGGCGTTGCCACTATGGTTTTTGAAATTTCATTAGTAAAACGTCAGGTTGGTCAAGGCCACAACAATGATGATGATGTTGATGATGATGATGATGATGACGACAATGATGATGATGGTAGCAGCGACGAAGATGTAGGATCAACCCAGAAGCCTATTGTGATTGAATAAGTTTTAGTAGTTTTTATGTTTTTTCTGTTAATGTGGGATGTTTGTTTGTCTTTTTTTTCATGTGTGTTTTTTCAGTTAATGTCGAATTATGAACAATGATTTTTCGTAGTATGAACTGTGTTTCTAAGTACTGTGTTTTTATTATTTAAGCAAGATCAAAGTGTTTGTTGTTCAATAAGTAAAAAAACTAGAAAATAGATAAATCAAGACAACTATTTTGCACAGCAACGAGTGAGAAGTGTATTTTTTATATATAATAATCCTTGTTAAAGAATACAGAGGAAGTAAAATGTAAAAAAAAAAAAAGTTCTCTAGAAGTGAATAGTCCTTTTTGACATCAGATTTGTTGCGACTGGATGAAAATAGAGAAGAATAGTCTTCTATCTATCTAGTGTTGATGCGATTCCTAACTGAAAAACAAAAAAAAAAAGAAAAATTTTAACATAGCCAGCTTTGGGGTGTTGAATTGCACTAAAATAGAATTAAAAAATAAAATCATATAGAGAGACATACCTATTGGGAGTTATGTTTCTTTGAATATGGGTGAAGTACTGGAGTGTGTCTGCAAGATGTTCTGTTGTGTCCACGCTTTCTACATATCCCACAGTGTTTCCCCGTTTGTCTTACATATTCTGCAGTCGAGACAAATCTTTTCTCCTGTCTTCTACCTGTCTTAACTTTAAAATCTGGGGGTTTTGTTATCTCTACTTTAATGCTATCAGGTACAACCCATGATTCTTCATGTCCAACAGTGTTGATTTCCGCTTCATACTGTTTTAACCATGTTTCTCTTTTATACCATATAGAGCAATAGTCCGATTTGTTTAGGTGCACTCTGTCTATAGCAGCAAGTGCATGTTCACAAGGCATTTCATCCATCTGGAACTTGAGGCATTGACATTCTTTTTTCTTCAAACAAACAATGAATTCTCTCCCTTCATCTGTTACCTTAAAGCTTTGATCCGCAGTCCGGTCAACCTGTAAAAATGTAATGTATAAGATCACTTGACTAGCATAACACATACGATGCTGCAAATTACTGGATCCCCCGCTTTTGCATACCATGTAGTCCCAGCACAAAACCCGGGACTTCATGAATTATCATTGACATAATGCAAATGAATTATCATTGACATAATGCAAATGACATCCCAAAATACTCACATTCATTCTATATGCTTTTTTTATTTTTTTTTTCAATTCATCATCTGTCCATTTTGATGTTGCAAAGAAAATATCCTGCGCACTTTTCCGTCTCTCATAAAACCAGGTCTGTAGCTTGTTCATTATGTTTTCCACCATTGACAGTATTGATTTCCCCCGAGCATGTAACAGAGCATTATTCATTGATTCCACAATATTTGATGTCATCATGTCATATCTTCGATTTCGACAGCAAGCTCTAGTCCATCTCTCTGGTGGTTCTTCCATGAGGTAATCATAGGTTGCCCTATCCGTTTCCTTCATTTGATTCATGTCTGTTTTAAACTCTGCAATCGTGTAGACACGACATGCACTATTGAATATACTTATCACTGCAGGACTCACGTTCCTTTTGTTAAGGTTCTTTTCCAGATGATATACACAGATACCATGGGCACATTCAGGATATACATTTGCAATCCCATTTGCAATTGCAGGATTACGATCTGAAAGGAACAGTAAATTCTCACGACAACCAAATGCAATGCGCAACTGTCTAAAGAACCAATTGTATGCCAGATTATTTTCTGAGTCGACAACTCCAAAGGCAAGTGGGAAGATTTGGTTATTTGCATCTTTCGTCACTGCAACCAATAGTGTGCCTGAATATCTCCCCTTAAGGAATGTTCCATCGACAACTATCACAGGTCTACAATGTTTCCAGCCTTTGATAGATGCCGCACAAGCAAAAAACATATATTTGAACCTGGATAATAGAATTGCAGTGTTATCAGTAAAATTCATGTTAAAATTTTTGAGTCTCAGGTTTTAATACTGGAACCCCACTTATACATAATGACGACATCACAGCATTTTTGTGACGGGAATCGAACAAATAACACTGCAGTCTCAGGATTTTTTTAATTGGCATTACTGGAATTCTACACAAAAATATATAAGTACACTTTTTTTTTTTTTTTACCTGTTCTCATCATCTCTTTGAAGAGCAACATGTGAGCCTGGATTGATGTCTTTTAGCACATATAAATATGCTGGTAACTTCTGAAAGTTCTGCTCAGGCGTTCCTCTAATTAAAGACTCTCCTTCTTTTATAGCACGCCATGCCTTATTATAAGAGATTAGAACTCCCATTTTCCTTCTAATCTCTGCAACAACAAAATTAGGCTTAACAGGATAATTATCGTCTCTTAGATTCTCAACTATCTCATCTCGAACAATCTTTGACGTAGCATGTTTTTGGTCTCTTTTTCTATCATCCACCGAGCAAGTGTGATTCTTCTCAAACTTCAGTATTTTGAACAGTGTGGATTGTTTAATTCTGGAAGATCGAACAGTCCACTCACATTTTTCATTCATGCATGCCAGTGAATATCTCGTTGTGCTTGATCTCACAACCTTGAATTCAAAATGGTGTGCAATTGCAGTTGTCTGGAAACATTTAGTGATACACTGTTTGTTTAAAAAAATTGATCCAACCTTGATGTCGTCCAAATCTGCATTTTCTTTTAGTATTGGACGAGGAGATTCTCTTATTTTCTTACTTGAATACCTCTTTCTCTTTTTTCCAGCACTTGATGGCTTAGGAAGTTCAATATTTACAAGCTGTTGTTCTGTGTTTTCAGCATGCATTAACTGTTGATCTACTGCTACAGCTTCCACAGATGGAGGTGTCAAAACTATCACTTCAAAAGCATCATCGTTGTCTATTTGCATTATCATTTGGCCTTCAGTGTAATCAACTCTCTCAGACTGTGGAGTTCGTTGTGTAATGTCAACTATGAAACGTCTACTCCTATACTCGGAATTGTTCTTCATCAAGTGTAAACAGCTGATTAAATCATCGGTATTTTTTATAGGGACACCTTTGCTTGTTCCAAGTTCCATATCAAACCATATGAATGCCTCACAATGTTCTTCGTCTAAATCTATCTTTTTCCAAAGGTTTCTTCTGAAATCTTGAAAAGTATCTGTTTCACTATGTAGAAAAATCCTTGTATCATGATCTATGTACTTATAATCTGGTGTCCATTTCCCATTGAATGCAAGAACAATACACTGTTTAGCCATCACCTGTAGTTACAAAAGACAGTAAAACTAAACTAAGTTACAAAGAAATCCACACGGTAAAATACTGTAATTGTAGCTTAATAATGAATGCTTAAGAACTGCTAACCTATAAGATAAATATACATTTCCATAGTTTAATTGCTAACTATACAGGGTGGAGGGGGATTTTTGAAGTGCAGCTCTATATGCTAAAATATAGCATAGCTACAGGATATTGTAATGGGACTTTGGTTCAACTTAACACTAAACCCCAGCATTTTGTGCTGTGGATATTTTTTAATGGTACACTGCTTCAGCACTAATCCACAGCATTAAATTCTGTAGGTTGAAGGAAGGTCCCATCACAATATCCTGGGGATATCACGCCATTTTGAAGTGCAAGTTTATATCCTAATATAGTACAGCTACAGGATATTATAATGGGGCTTTGCTTCAACGTAATACTAAGCCCCAGCATTTTTAGCGTTGGAATACAGGATATTTTCTAATGGGGCATTGGTTCAACAGAAATCCCAGCATTAAATGCTGGAGGTTAGTGTTACGTTGAACGAAGGTCCCATCACAATATCCTGGGGATATCAGGCCATATTGAAGTGCTTATCTAAAATGTAATCATAGCTACAGGAAATTTATAACGGGGCTTTTGCTTCAACGTAACACTAAGCCCCTGCATTTAGTGTTGGACAACAGGATATTTCTACTGGGACATTGCTTCAACATTAATCACCCAGCATGAAATGCTGGAGGTTACTGTTACGTTGAAGCAAGGTCACATCACAATATGCTGGGGATATCAGGCTTTTGCTTAAACGTAATACAATTCTAGGTATTTCATACTCTTATGAACTTAATTCAGATTCATATTAATTATATATAACAGTAAATTCGCGTTTCAGAAAAACAAATTCAGATTATAATCACGAAAACAGATATATTTATGTAATATAATTCAAACTCAGCACAGAAACGTCGGAGAAACTGTGGAACCGCACCTGCAATTAGCTTTTACAGTTTGAATTTGAAAGTTCCGGGAGAGAGACGATGATCTGGAGAGTTGAGAGAACTAATGTATGCTTTGTTCTGTTTTTTTCCACGCGTTATTTTGTATTTATTGTTGAGCTGTAGGTTTTTAAGGGTAGTTTAATAAATTCAATATATGCGGCAGTAGCCTGAATGTACGCGAGTGTTTTATTGGCTATTTCTCAATGAATTTTGAAACTATGGATGGAACTCATCTAACGTGTGCAAAATTGGCTAGTCATCAATTTTTCGCAGTTTACCATATGTACATCTCTCTCAACCAAGCGATGCTATTAATCTTTTTTGTCATTTTTTGACTTGTTCTCTCAATTTTCTGAGTAAATATCAATTGTGTTCACCCAATTTTTAATTCATTACGAAAAATTACTTGTGTTTGTTTTGTTTATCAAAAGTCACTCAATTTTACTATGGTCATCACAAAAGTCACTCTCGCTTAAAAAAAAAAAAAAAAAGAAAGAAAGAAGAAGTTACCGAAAACACACTAACTCGTGAATAACCAATCAATCAACATAACATTTGTTTGAAGAGCAAAGCTATGTTATGTTAATGGATTGGTTATTTAGGAGTTAATTAGTGAGTTTTCCACCCCTGCTCTCCAATATCCGCCCCTAGGGATGGCAATTGGGGCGGGGCGGGGCAAAACACTAACGGGGCAGGGCGGGGCAACGGTTAAACGGGGCAGGGCAGGGCAAAATTTTGTTTTAGAATTTTTGGGGCGGGGCGGGGCAAAACACTAACGGGGCAGGGCGGGGCAACGGTTAAACGGGGCAGGGCAGGGCAAAATTTTGTTTTAGAATTTTTGGGGCGGGGCGGGGCGGGGCGGGGCAACATAGAGGCCCAATAATTTTACTTGTTCTTTTTCCACTATTTTCTTATTTCATGATTAAGTTGAGGAAATAATTGAAATATTGTTCCACTATTGGCTATTTAAGCTATTAATTAATATAGTAAATACGTAATACTTTTGAAATACTACAAATTTTTTAAAAGTTTCAATTTCTTCAAGTAACTACAAAATCATCAAATTTGAAAATTTCAATAGAAAAAAAGTTAGAGATATTTTAAATGGATTAAAAGTTAAAAGAAAAATTTAATTTTGATGATAAAAAATAAAAAATAATGACTTAAAAGGTAATTTAAGTGAGGCGGGACGGGACGGCTCAAAACGGGACAGGACAGGATTGGTCAAACGGGGCTGGGCGGGATGGGGCATTGCCACTCCTTAGTCATGTATCCATCAATTCCTCTACATTGCTCTATAAATTGCATATTACACATTCTGTTTTGCATTTTATTGGAATTATGATCACCTATACCTAAATATTTAATGAAGCAGCAATTATAATATCAGTAGAAAGGTAAATAGGTGAATAACGGCAAGATTCGGGGCATCTTTAGTTTTTATTTTTGGTGCCCATCCAATATACAAATATTCGAAAGTTTGAGGTAAGACGCTCCTTATCAAAATGGGGCCCCTTTGATAGAGTTTTCTTAGTGTTCGTAAACTATGCAAATGATCATACAAGAAGATGATTATACCTCCTTGTTCCCACATGTATGCCCTTAATTACCAAAGATTTTGGCCATTGTAGTGCATTGAAATTGTTGTTATAATTATTAAAATACCAAAATAAATGCAGTAAATGAGGAAATGAAGGAGTGAAAATGTAGAGCCTACATTTCCCTTCGTCTGCTAACTTAATTATCTCAATGGAATTAATAAGAGAAGATTAGAAGTCAGGATTTGATCATGAGTGAAGAACACATTACTTTGGCAATGGGGCGGGGCAGGGGACCCTTCCCCTTGCCAAAGTTTTGCCCTGTCAAAGTTTTGCCGTGCCCTGTCCTGCCCCGTCCTATTTGGTCTTTGTCAAGTTTCAGCCCCGTCCCACCCTGCCCCGTTTGACCCGCCTTGTCCCGTCCTGTTTTGACCCGCCCCGCCCCACCCCGCCCCACTTAAATTACCTTTTAAGTCATTATTTTTTATTTTTTATCATTAAAATTGAACTTTTCTTTTAACTTTTAATCCATTTAACATATCTCTAACTTTTTTTCTATTGAAATTTTCAAAGTTGATGATTTTGTAGTTACTTGAAGAAATTGAAGCTTTTAAAAAATTTGTAGTATTTCAAAAGTATTACGTATTTACTATATTAATTAATAGCTTAAATAGCCAATAGTGGAACAATATTTCCATTATTTCCTCAACTTAATCGTGAAATAAGAAAATAGTTGAAAAAGAACAAGTAAAATTATTGGGCCTCCATGTTGCCCCGCCCTGCCCCGCCCCAAAAATTCTAAAACAAAATTTTGCCCTGCCCTGCCCTGCCTCGCCCCATTTAACAGTTGCCCCGCCCTGCCCCCGTTTAACAGTTGCCCCGCCCCGCCCAGTTAGGGGTCGTTCGGTACGAGGGATTGGATTACTTATCCCGGGATTAAATTTGGGATTATATTTATCCCATGTTTGGTATTAAGTGCACGAAAGGCCACTTTTGCCACTGGTCTTTGGGCACAGGCCACTAATACCAAAATATTTAGTTTGTGGCCACTTTTGCTTAAAGAGATAGAACTTCAGTCCAGAGGCCGGATTGAAGTTCAGTCCTTAAAGATTGAACTTCAATCCACGGCCATATGGACTGAAATTCAGTCCAGTCCTTAAGATAAAACTTCAGTCCATGGCCATGGACTGAAGTTCAGTCCATAGCCATACCATGGACTGAAGTTCAGTCCATGGCTATATGGACTGAAAGTTCAGTCCTTAAGAGATGGAACTTCAGTCCAGGGGCCGTATGGACTGAACTTCAGTCAACTATCAGAACTTAAGTCAACATTTATTTAGTAAAGGCCCAAAAGTGGCCTCTAGTGTAAGACCAAAGAAAATAGTGGCCTCAAACTAAATACCAGTGTTAAAAGTGGCTGCTGGGCGAAATTTTTACGTATTAGCTAATACTAGGACAAATTTTATGCCTAAATTGTAGGATTATTAATCCCACATAGGAGGTGGGATTAACAATCTTGGGATTATAATTCCGGGATTGTTAATCCTGGAATAACTTAGGGATTGAACCGAACGACTCTTTGGTGTTTTGCCCTGCCCCATCCCGCCCCGCCTCAATTGCCATCCCTAGATACATCGATTTAATGCAGGTTCTCCAATGCTAATTATGCTTTCTCTTAATGCTAATGCACGAGCACAACCAATGTCACAACAATCATATGACAGTTCAACTTAATTTATAAGGTAAGCTTTCCTCCTATGTTTTTTATATTGTTTCTTTGTGGTTAAATTTATATTTTCTTATCTGCAATCGGCCTACGTGCATTGCTCTTTATGTAAAGATAAGGTTCAAATGTTTCTGGTGTAGATGAGTAGTCTGAACCTAAAGCGGGTACCGGAATCCTTTAAATATGAGATATTTGTACTACATGGTGCAAAATTTATCTTCATCGTGTTAGATTTTTTCCCGGAATTTTTAGCCTATTAGCACTCTCCTTGTTGAAGGAATGAAAAAGAGTTCTAGAAGAAATATATCTTTTATGTCTATCCTTTACTTAGAGGAGAAGTAATAGACAACTATAAATAGAGGATCATTTTATCATAATTACAACAACAAACTCCACAATGTAGTCATTAGAATAGTTTTGTTTAGGGAGACTTCTTTTCCAAATGATGTAGCCTAAATACCAAACCATTTTAAATAAAAGTTTTTAGCTTCTTTTCTATATGTCTTATTTATACGCATCCAAATATTGATGTCAAATATTGATGTATTAGCTTCCGCATGACGTCATGTTATTTCGATCCCAACACATCGGATATTTACCAAGACATACCATCACGTGGCATGCATGTATTACAGAGGTAAAACTAGATTTTGAAATTTTGGGTTCATAATTTTAATCCTTTTAAGTTAGGGAGTTCCAAATTAATAATTACTGATACATATTAAATATTTTTCTCAAAACAAATATACATGATTTGGTCAAAATTACGGGGTCGCCCGAACCCCGTCCTAGAAAGCTAGCTCCACCACTGATGTATTAGCTCGGTGTGAATAATTATTTACCTATTTGCTCCATTAAAAAAAGGAAAAAAAACCAATTTTTTTTTTGTGTGTGTGTGTGTGTTGTGTATATCCCCTTTATATATAAGAAAGACTTTAGCAGCTCTTGGTTGTCCTGCTTGGGACAGATTTGGAAATTCGTTTTATGGGTGCTACGCCTGTACTGCACTCGATGCACCTGTTACTGTACGTTTCGCGGGTTTATTGGAAATACGAGAACATTATTGGCATATACCATATGCATCCTCTGAAATTTTGGGTAAAATGAGGGGTTTAATTGATATTTCCCTATATTTTGCCACTACTTTTCATAACTACCCTCAGTCTTCTGTTTATTGTCGACAACTTGCCTCTAAAGTATATCCGAAGTTTCCACTGCTTCTGGACATATTGATTTTCTGATGAGCAGAGTTTGCCACCGCTTCCTCCCCCCCCCCCCCCCCCCCCGCGCCCTTCCCCCCCTCGATAATCTAAATCTTTTCCTGTAAAGATATACTCTAAAATCTCCGGTACCCACCGTTTATTTCTGCTCTTCTTCTGCTCTTACTGTTCTTGCGATTGACCTCTACCTACCTGTTGCTCGCTTTTTCTGAAAGTTCAAAGTTTTGTGTCTTCTATCCATTCGTGCTCATAGAGCTATTATTACAGGTAAGATTTCGAATATCACCAATGTTTTCTTTATATTTCTCATATTTTTCTACTAATTTTACTGTGATCACACTGTATCTCTGTTTTTTACTTTAGTTTAACTGTTTATAATTTTAGTTCCACCATTTCTGTGCTACTGAAAAGAAAATTGTATAATGGGATTTCTCTTATGTCTCCTTCTGTTTAAAAAAAAAGAAGTAACGTCTCCCTCTGTTTATATGAATCGATTGTTCAAATTAGTTGCTTTGCGAGCAGCTCGTGATGTGATTAACTTTTGGATCAGTACCTCCGCAATTTCTGTGTATCAACTTCTTTTTTTTAACATTGACCACGTTTTTTCCGGCCTTTTGGTGTTAAAAAGCGGTCTTGTTTTGTACCTCGAAACTACTGTCTGTATTGCTTGCATCTTTTAGCAGGTAGAATGAGACTATATCATTACATACTATCATCTGATTTTCCTTTGGCTTATAAGAAGCCTTTTGCTTTTGTAACAAAGATAGTTTTTCAGAACCAAACTATTGGAATAGCCAAGTAGTAATGCTTTTTCCTTTTTCCCTGCCTTAGTACTATGTGGAATAAGGAAAACTGATTTGAGCTAAAAATATAGTCATCAAATTATATTTTTATTTACTTGTTAAAAAAAGGGTTCTATTAAGGTAGATGAAAACAACATTCACGAGTCTTACTCTACCCAGTTGACTTGGGGAAAGTCACATTCTATAGAGGTCATGTTGTCAAAATTGTACTAATTCATTACTGCCACCTGAAGGAATTTAAAGAATTAAGGTCAATGCCTACCTAAATATTGAAAAGAGCCCGGACAAATGGAAAAGACATTAAGGCAACTGCTTGCCTAATATATTAAAGATAAAGCAGTCATTGCATCAACTAAGATAAGTTAGATGCTCTTGCAATTGTGATGAAACCAATCAGGTCCATGATAACTTACTTTTATGGTTTTCAAACTTCATGTTCTTTTCTTTTCCTTAATGAGATTTGCACGGCAAGTATGATAACATCGTACTTAATTTATGCTGTTCTCAGTTAAAACATTTTGTTTGAATAATTGTTATTTGATTGATTGTTTGGAAAAAAAGATCTTTATGCTGACTCTATTTATTATTCTAATTTCAGCAAGCGTTATTGGGTATAACAAAGTTTGATGTTAATGGATCCTACGGAAAAAGAGAAACGTGCAAAGCAGAAAGTCACAGATAGAAATTCCAAGCGACGCGAGGTATATAGACAGATGAACATTGAGGAAAAAGATGCGCTTTTGTTAAAACGACGGTTGAAACGGCAGAAATTAAAAGAATGTAATAACGAAAATGCAGTTGTTGGGAACTTTGCCGAAATAAATACGAGCTTTGAACAGAATATGAGTAATCAGCATGCTCTTCGTATAATGGACTCTTCCTCTGTTCATTCCTCAGGTTTGAACATTTGCTTTTTGATTCAGTTAATCATCATGCGCAGTGAAATGCTTTTATTCACCTCCATTTTGTTTTTTTCCTTAACACTGCATCTGTTCACCTACTTAGGTAATTCTTACCTCACATATTGTATTTTATCCACCTTCTGCAGCTGCGATTGTCGATGGCCTGCATTCTGCACATAGTTCCCAGCATAAGGAAAAAAATATAGTTGCTCCACTGGCTATCTTCGAGAAAGGTAAATAAAAAATTTACAGTTTTTCCTTTGGATGGTACATTAAGGGTTAATAGAATATGATCGTTATTATATCGTCATTTAATTATATAAATTTATAAATTAGGATCAACATCTGCCGCACCTAACAAAAAGAGCTATAACTCACTTGGAAGTGTTGTAATTGAAGGTTCGTACATATTTTAAGTTACAATAGTATTTATTACAATTACTACTCCTATTACTTAGTTACAGACCTAATCATACGAGATATCTACAGGTTATCATCCCAAAAATAGGAACTCCAGTGATTTTAACCCTTTAAGATCAACTGACTATAAACCCTTGAAACGAGTCCTGAACTGTACATACTGTAATGCAAAAAGGTTTGAATATGAATCAACTGGATTCTGTTGTAGTAAAGGCGCAGTAAAATTGTGCTCACATAAGATGCCACCTGAATTGCGAAATCTGTATTTCGGAACTACCGAAGAATGTATACATTTTCGAACATACATCAGAACTTACAATAATATGTTTGCTTTTACTTCACTTGGTGTGAACTATGATAAGGATTTAGCAAGACGAAATAATGGTATATACACATTTAGGGTTCAAGGCCAAATTTATCATTTTATTGATGATCTATATCCTGTTGACAAAAAGGCGACAAATTTACAGCTTTACTTCTATGATAACGATAATGAATTACCCAATAGAATGAGTTGTTCAGACAAGGTTGATGAATTAGTTGTCAGAAAATTAATGGACATACTAAATGTCAATCCATACTCTATCTTTCTGAAATTCTTAATAGATATTCCAAACATTGAAAACTTTTATATTGCTCTCAAGTGTGATTCGGGACTAGATCAGAGAGTATACAACTTACCTTCCACATCAGAGGTTGCAGCCATTTGGATTGAGGAAAATGATAATAATATTACTCGTGCACCTCATATTCGCATTTACACTCACAGTAACAGAACACAAATAGTGAACTATTACTATGGTTGTTATGATGCTCTTCAATATCCATTACTGTTTCCGTATGGCCAAAGCGGATGGCATGCTGGTATTAAAAAATTACCGGATTCAAGAATTGTTACTAATGTTTTCCCTTCTATTCCACTTGAAACATTACCCGGTATCCGTAATCTGTGTTCTATTGAGGATTATCTTAGCATTGAAGCTCAAAGTCTGGAAAAAGGAAAGCGAAAAAGGAACAACATATCCGTTCGTCAATATTACTGTTATAAACTTCAGATGAGAAATGATGATGATGATGAGCTTTTACATACGGGAAGATTATTTCAACAATATTCAGTAGATGAATATATAAAAGTCGAAACACAAAAATTAGATTTTATTGTGTTCAACCAAGATTTGTTTAGGATTAATGTGTTGCAGGGGCTTATTGACATTTTGAGGCTTGGTGAACGAGATAGTTCTAACATTGGAAAACAGACTTTTCTACCTGCTTCCTTTATCGGTGGACCAAGAGATATGCGGCAACGATACATGGATGCTATTTCATTGGTGCAACATTTCGGTAAGCCTGACTTATTTTTAACCATGACATGCAATCCATGTTGGACAGAAATAAAAGAACATTTGGCCTTGACAGATGAAGCTCAAAATAGACCAGATTTAATTAGTCGTGTATTTAGGGCAAAAGTAGAAGAGTTGAAAACTGATATATTAAAACGACATATTTTTGGAAAAGTTGCTGGTTTTATGTATACTATAGAGTTTCAAAAACGAGGATTACCACATGCACATTTTCTTATTATATTAACTAATGAATATAAATTATTGACAACAGAGGCCTATGATAACATTGTATGTGCTGAGCTACCTGATCGTGTTAAAGAACCAAATCTGTTTAAACTTGTTAAAAAACATATGATGCATGGACCTTGTGGTGTTTTAAATCCGACAAATTCCTGTATGAAGAAAAAAGGTGGTTGTAAATTTAAATATCCAAAACAATATGCTGACCAAACATCTAAAGGAAAAGATTCTTATCCAATTTATCGAAGACGTAATACAAGTGCTGTAGAAGTGAGAAAACAACTTTTGGATAACTCTTGGGTTGTTCCATATAATCCTTTTCTGCTTAGTAAATTCAGTTGTCATTTAAATGTTGAGATTTGTTCAGATGTGAAGGCTGTAAAATATATTTATAAGTATATTTGTAAAGGACATGATAAAATTGCCTTTTCTGTACATAATGAGAATATACAAGAAGAGATCGATGAGGTAAAACAATATCGGTCTGCGAGATGGATATCACCACCCGAGGCTACCTGGCGTTTGTTTGCTTTTCCAATTAGTGAAATGCATCCAACTGTATGTCGACTTCAATTGCATCTGGAAGGACAACAATTTGTTTCTTTTAAGAAAAATACTGATATAGATGCAATTCTCAGGAATCCAATGATTAAAAGAACAATGTTAACTGAGTTTTTCAATATGAATTATACAAATAAAGATGCGAAAGAACTTAATTTACTGTACAAAGAATTCCCTGAACATTTTGTATGGTCTACAAGTGATAAATTTTGGTCCCGTCGAAAACAACATTTTGCTATTGGACGTGTTGTGACTTGTCATCCAATTGAAGGTGAGCGTTATTATCTTAGATTACTGTTGATGAATGTACGGAGACCGATATCATATGATGATCTTAAGACAGTGAATGGCAAGTATTTTTGTACTTTCAGAGAATCTGCTGAAAAAAGAGGACTGTTACATTCTGATGATAATCTTAATGAGTGTATGTCTGAAGCCATGAGCTATCAAATGCCGTATAGTTTGAGACACTTATTTGCTACATTGTTAGTATATTGTAATCCTACAAACCCAAAAGAATTGTGGGAAAATTTTGAAAAGCCGATGTCTGAGGACTATAAATTGTTACCAACTATGCAGGCAAAAGACATTCGATATAGTGTGCTAAATCATATCAATAATATCTTGCATTCAATGGGACATGACATAAATGAATATAATCTTGTTCCAGAAAGCATTAGAGCTTCTCCAGCAGCCAAAGAAGCCAAAGAAGTTCACTTTGAAAGGACTATAACAGTTATGGAAGAAGATTTGATTTTACATACAAGATTGAATGTTGAACAACAAAGGGCATATAATGTGATTACTCACAGAATATTCACGAACAAGGCAGGAGCATTTTATGTTGATGGTCCGGGTGGAACAGGTAAAACTTTCTTATACCGTGCTTTACTAGCGACAGTGCGTTCCAAGGGATTTGTTGCTTTGGCAACAGCGAGCTCTGCTGTTGCTGCCTCAATTCTCCCTGGAGGCCGTACAGCACATTCACGTTTTAAGATACCTATAGATCTCGCTGAAAATTCAACCTGTAATATTACCAAACAGAGCGCACTAGCACAGTTAATACAAGATGCAAGATTAATCGTATGGGATGAAGTATCAATGGCGCGAAAAAAAATGATTGAAATGTTTGATTTACTTTTACGAGATCTTATGAATTCGAATACATTATTTGGTGGAAAAGTAGTCGTATTTGGAGGTGATTTTAGACAAACTCTTCCCGTTGTACGAAATGGAAAGAAGGAGGATTTTATCCATGAAAGTCTGTTGTACTCTGATATTTGGAGTAAATTAGAGAAAATGCATCTAACAGAGAATATGCGAGCACGTGCCGATCCGGCCTTCTGTGATTATCTTCTGAGAATTGGAAATGGAACTGAAAAGATCATAGACAACAAAATTGAGATTCCAAAGTCACTACTTATTCCTTTTTCTACTGAAAGTGAGTCTTTGAATGCATTGTTTGCAGCAACATATCCGGATATGCACACTTTTTTTTCAGATACATATTGTGCAGATTCTCGTGTTATTTTGACAACAAAAAATGACTTTGTAGATGAAATCAATGAGATGCTTATTAATAAATTTCCAGATAAAGCTACAACATTTGTTGCTACTGATGAAACTCTTGAACCGAATGATCAAAGTCAATTTGAAGATTTGCTACATGCACTAAATCCGGCAGGTTTACCACCTTACAAACTGAGCTTGAAAAAAAGTTGTCCGATTATATTACTTAGAAATTTAAATCCTTGTGAAGGTTTATGTAATGGTACGCGATTAATTTGCTGCGACTTTAAAACTCATGTCATAAGTGCAAAGATTGTGAGTGGAGATTTTAAAAATACACACGTTTTCATTCCAAGGATACCGCTATTGTCATCACAGGATGAAAAATTGCCAGTTCAATTCAAAAGGATACAATTTCCAATACGATTATGTTTTGCCATGACGATAAATAAGGCGCAAGGCCAAACATTAGATTTTGCTGGAATTTATTTGCGTGAGCCTGTCTTTTCACACGGCCAGCTTTATGTCGCTCTATCAAGAGCTAAAAGTTCTAATTGCGTAAGATTGCTAATTCGCCCACCGGCACTATCAAATCGTGATGATCATTCTACATTCAATATAGTTTATAATGAGATAATTCAGAAAGCTTTTGGCTGAATGTACATATTTCAAATTCTGATGCCCAAACTCCATTGATTCAGGTATGGTTTTACTTTGCATTGCCCTATTATTGTCTCCTTTTTTTAAAAAAAAATCCGATTTCTAAAAATGATATCATAAAAGACAGTTTACTATAATGGATTTTCAAACTATTTCTGTTAACAACATCTATATTTTGAATTCTCATGAGAATCAAGAAAGCTTACAGCTAAATGTGCGAATTCAAGATCAGTTGTCTCGACGTCATTCTTTTAGATATGTTTATACATTGAACACCATTCATTCACCTACTTTTACATTAGATTGTCCTATAATTGAATCTTTGTATTTCATATTACTGCAGAGTATGAATGCGCAAGGAAAACTTTTTAAAGAGGTTGAAAGTTGTCTTTGCAGATACGGTACGTTGCTTTTTAAATTGATAGTGATTTATATTTTTTTCCTCTAGCAGATATATGTTTTATTCATTTCTGTTGTATTCGTCAGTTTATATGTATATATTGTAATTCATCCTACCTCAAACATTAATGAGTAGTTACTGAATTTAACATCCGAATTTGGCCTTTTTAGAATATAACATAATTCCTATATAATCACAGCGACAGTAAGTCATCTTTATAAAGCTGTTGTTTTCTATGCATCCCTGAATGTAACTGAAGTTTTAGTTTGCACTTTAGTATGTCTACTGACCTATGTATTCACTATCTTACTGCTATTAATTCATGTATCCACTTGGTTATGACAGTGAAGTCAATCTTAATTCAGTAGACCCTCTGGCGCAACTAAATAATTGAGGAAGAAGAGGTGGTGGAGAAGATAATTATAGCAATTCATCCAGCCGTAGTACTTTTCTATATGGACTTTCGGATTTCTCTTTACCTATGATATTCTTATTTTCTTTTCATATCAGTTGCAGGTTAGTACAAATGTGGATGTGATGAACTTGACACATGCAAGGCTACCCACGACTCTCATTAGAGGTCCCACAGCCACAGTATATAAACTTATCTTAAATATAATTAACAAAAAATAAAAATAATTTATAAGCGTTGAACATTTCTTCTTAACTCTACAACTGTATCGACACTACTAATTTGATGTAAGCAAATCAAATTACTGCTGAAAGCTGATGAACTGGTTTCTTTGTATAGGCATAAAGCTGAGCTTACTGGTGTTGCTGCTAAAAGTATTAATCAAACTGGTGCAATATAGAAAGTATGGTTAGTTTATGTTTATTTAGCTATTTATTGATATCTTAATGTCGTACCTCTTTTATGCCATATTTCCTTTTGCCTGGAAAATTTTTTATTTCTAATTTGATTTCATATTTGTGCTTTAATTGCAAGAACACAGAACTATTTATAAACTACTATGGATAGCATTGAGCATAAATGCACGACAAAGCCAAGGATGATAAAGAATAGAAGCCACTGTAGCCAGGAGCAAAGAATAACTGTTATCAAAATAAGGAGGTGCTGTTTGCCTACTTATTTGTTGAACTTTAACTGTTTTATCACAGTATGCATGACATGTTTTAAGAAACAATTACTTACTGTCTTTCAAAGAAGTAATCTGTTGTTAGTGGAGTCGTAACTGTATAAACAGAACCTGAAACATGATATTTGTACGCAGTAATTCATGTTTGAACATATTGTTTGTTAGAATACTGAACTGGATTCAAATGATGCGGACGTTATGGATGAAGAGGAGGCAGAGGTTCTATCACTTCAGTTTCTATACAAAAAATTTCAGAGAACATACTTCGTCTAAAAGTACGCCTGAGAGACAAAGGTACTATAACTCCATTTCTTTCACCTAGATGGTCAAATATCCTAATCGTATTCTTATGTGTTTGATTCAAAGTTATAGAAGTGCTCTCTAATATACTTTTTCTACTGAAACTTCATAAAAGTATTTGTTAACAGTGATCTTGATATTATGTGAAACGAATATTTTGATAAAACCTGTATCAAGCAGCTATTACAGAAAACATATGAAGAACTGAATGCTGAAATAACAAGCTTCTTTTTCAGCTAAACCATACACCAGGTTCTCTTTGCGATAAAATGCAGGTTATAATATTGCAGGATTTTTGGCTTAAGTAGATATGGTGTATTTCCTGGTCTCACTTTCCACTCTCCATTAGTTAACCTTATGGTGGAAAATGGCCACACAGACATAAAGCATCTGTTATGTTTTATATCCAAATTAGTATCGCATGATTTGGACACAAGACAGACAGAAGAGTTATTACTCTGTATTTAGGACAAAAAGAAAGAGACTTGATGTACTGTTTAGCTGGTCATTTAATGATATGAAGGACATAGAAGCCGCTACATTATGACAAAATTATAAAACTTTTGGAGACTAAACTAAACCTTTACGATGTTAGTTGACATAGGCATTAAACCTCTTTTTTGCACCAACTTTCTCTTTCCAAGTGTTCCCTTTGTCTTATATTCCGTTTCATGGGACCAAAACTGAAAATGCACAGAAATAATCTGCGGTGAGCAAGTTGCATTGTTTGTTATTATCACTATCAGTCTATTTATGCTACACACACTGATTTTTTTTTTTTGGTGTACGGTTTTACGATTACAAATCTCGATCGTATCTATTACCATTTATCTGTATGGTCCACTTTTTTCCATATGCTTTCATCTTTCTTGTTTTGCCTTTAACAGTTTTTACTTCAAAGAATGGTGTCCGAGCTGTTTCTTTCCTCTACAAAAGAGATAGCTACTGACAAGAAGAGAATACAGAAAGTTAGCCTTCTACTACATCAAGTTGATCACTTCATCCCATTGCATTTACTAATGTTCTTCTTTTGGTAGTTTTTACACTAATTGAACTACATTAGAAGATATCATTAGCAATTTTTAACTTTAACTAAAGTTGATCGCAGACATTGGGCCCGTGCTCAGCACGGGCATACCCCCCTAGTATATATAATAGTGTACAGAATCACTTGTTATACGGTTATGTTCACAATATTTAAGGTGACAAAAAATCATGGAAAACATTAGAATCTGATTGATGTTAGGAAAGGAAATAATATTGATTCACGTCAAACGCAGATTTTGTTGAGAGTTTGTAATTGACTTTACTTGTACTCCCTTTATCTCATATCAGTTGTCTCTTCTAGTTTTTTCATGCCCAATAAATAGAGTGTATATTTTATTATGTTATCGTGATTTAATAGTATTTGACTATTAAATTCTTTTTGAAATTCTTTAGTTATCAAGAATATAGTTGGAAAAAACTATAATAAATTTAGTCTTGCAATCCTAGAAGTCTATTATGGTATGGAGGAAGTAGTTACTTCTACGCAAGGCAAAACCCCTAGCGTTTTCTTCAGAGCAATGGCTCCCCACAAACGTGTAAACTAAAGAAGTTCTGAGTAATTTTGTGCAGAGAACTTGTTTGATCTATTACATTGAGATTCTTTAAATACAAGATGAAGGAGCAAGGCTACTATGTACAAAAGGAAATAAGGATCCTAAAGAATCGTAATCAAATATTTACAAGGATTACACGCAGAGAAAATAAGGTCAAGAATAAAGAAAAGATCATAGTGATTATGTTGCCTTATTATGCCCCCGCAAGATAGGCGGTGACTCGACAACGCCAATCTTGGACCGATGATGAAGGAAAACAGTAGCAGACACCACCTTAGTAAGAGAATCAGCAAGCTGAGATTCTGAAGGAACATGACGAACAACCAATGTTTTGTCTCGAACCTGCTCTCGTACAAAGTGATAGTCAAGAGCCAGATGCTTCATTCGGCTATGAAAGATTGGGTTCTGACTGAGAAAAGTGGCTCCAAGATTATCACAACAGATTGTTGGAGTGTTGGAAGTAGAGAAACGGAGTTCACTTAGAAGATTGACAATCCAATTAGTTTCTGCAGCAGCATTGGCAATGGCCTTATATTCAGCTTCGGTAGAGGAACGAGCTACTGTTCGTTGCTTCTTAGAAGACCAACTGATCGGGGAGCCTCCAAGAAATACAACATAAGCACTAGTCGAGCACCTATCATCCGGATTTCCACCCCAATCAGAGTCCGAGTAAGTAATGAGATCAAACGGGGCAGAAGGAGCAAGACGTAGAGAAAGTGCAGTTGTAGCTTTGAGGTAACGCAAAACACGTTTGGCAGCTTGCCAGTGCAGGTGAGATGGCTGGTGCATAAATTGTGAAAGCCGATTAACAGCAAACGCAATGTCAGGCCGAGTGATGGAAAGGTACTGAAGCGAACCTACAAGCTGACGATATTGCTTTTGATCTGTAGGGGAAGATCCATCAGCAAGCTTAAGTATAGCAGAGGCTGCAAGAGGTGTAGTAACACCTTTGGCGTCAAGCATATTGAACCGATGGAGAAGATCAGCAATATACTTTTTTTGGGAGAGATAAAGACCCGTGGAAGTGCGACAAACTTCAACACCAAGAAAATAAGTGAGTGGAGTCAAGTCTTTAAGAGAAAAGCGGGCAGCAAGCGCTTTGTTGACTTGAAATATCTTAGTGCTGGATGAACCCGTTAAGATAATATCATCTACGTACAAGAGTAGAAAAATAACAAAACCGGGACCCCGCATGGTAAATAGGGAGGTATCTGATTTAGAACCAACAAACCCAATAGAACATAAAAAATTCTTAAACTCAATATACCAAGCCCGAGGTGCTTGACGAAGACCATAGATTGCCTTGTGAAGTTTGCAAACATGGGAGGGGTACTGATCATCCACGAAACCAGGGGGTTGTTCCATGTAAACTTCCTCTTCTAAAGTGCCTTGCAAAAAGGCATTGTTAACATCAAGTTGATAGAGAGGCCATTTGAAATAAATTGCAAATGTCAGAATGAGACGAATGGTAGTAGGCTTGACTACTGGACTGAATGTGGAGTTGAAGTCAATACCAGGTCGTTGATGAAAACCCTTTGCAACTAACCGACCTTTAAATCGATCAATGCTTCCATCTGCCTTGTGTTTGACTCGAAATACCCACTTGCACCCAATAACATTTTGTTTGGATGTGGGAGGGACTAGGCTCCAAGTTTTGTTCCGCACAAGTGCATCGATCTCTTCACGCATTGCATCTCGCCATTCTTTAGTTTTGGCTGCCTGCTTGTATGTTTGAGGAGCAAACAGAGAACCTTTTGATACAACTAGAGCCGAGTAATCAAGAGGCTTCTTTGGTTTAAAGATATTATGCTGAGAACGAGTAACTGCACCAACAGGTTCGGGAGTAGGACTACTTACCTGCTGCAAAGGAGAGATGGCAGCATCTTCTCCCAACGCCGGAGTAGAGGTGGACTGCACCTGGACTGGAGATTCATAAGAGCTGCTGTTGGATGGCAAAATGGGATCAGTAGGTGGTGAAATAATTGTGTTTGATGGCTGAAGCAAGGGATTTGACATAGCAGGGGCAGGAGGAATGTCATGTAAGGTGATTGTAGTATTGTTCTGATCATGAGAGGTAGGGGTGAGTGATCTGTAGGTATAACATCAAGCCAAACTGGAAGGTTAGTTTCAGTTAACCTTGATAAAGATGGGAATATGGTAGCAAATGGGAAATTGTCCTCTAAGAAAACAACGTGGCGAGAAAGGAAAAGCTTGGAGGTAGAAGGATCAAAACATTGATAGCAATGGTATTTTGTAGAGTAGCCAAAAAAGACACATGGTTTAGATTTTGGATCAAGTTTATGGTTGGTATAGGGACGTAACCAAGGATAGCACAAGCAACCAAATGTGCGAAGTGAGGTGTAATTTGGAGGGGTATGAAACAAAGATTCATACGGTGACTTGCCTTGTAATATTGGCGTAGTCATTCTGTTTATAAGATAAACAGTTGTTGAGCACGCATAAGGCCAGTATGCTAGCGGGACAGATGCTTGGTGCAAAAGAGTTAAAGTTGTTTCCATTATATGACGATGGCGTCGTTCAGCACTACTAACTCTTTGAGGAGTGTAAGGGGGTGAGAAAAGGTGTTGAATACCCATATCTGAAAGTAGTTTTGTTAGGCTCTCGTATTCTCCACCACCATCCGAATAAACTGTGATAATTGGAACACTAAAATATTTTTCAACAAGTAATCTGAAGTTTTTAAATGTGGAAACAACATCAGATTTTCTTTTTAGGGGGAAAAGCCATGTGTATTTTGTAAAATGATCCACAAAGATAACATAGAAGCGAAAGCCATGAGAGGACGTCACTGGAGAAGGTCCCCAAACATCAGTATAAAGTAGCTCTAATGGTCTTGAACTTTTCAAAGTCGATTGTTTAAATGGTAAACGATGACTTTTATTGCAAAGACAAGAATTACAATGATCTTGAGAGGAATTTAAAACTGGCAATTTAAACTGAGAAACAATAGACTTTAAAACTTTTAAATGGGGATGACCAAGACGACGATGCCAAAGAGTGAAAGAGGCATTGTTGGTAGAAGAAGCAAGATATGCAGCTGGTGGTGGTGAGGATCCAGTCCATTCGTAAGTCCTAGCTCTATTCGGGCCTTGAGCCAAAGGTGCTCCCGTTCTCAAATCCTTCACAACAAAGAAAGTAGGAAAAAACTCAACAGATGTTTTATTTTGCTCACAAAATTGAGGAACAGATATTAAATTGCGATGAATGGCAGGAGCACATAGAACATTTTTCAACAAAAAGTTTTGAGAAGGAGAAGAAAGAGTAGTATGTCCTGTATGGGTAATTTTAATACCATTACCATCACCGACAATCACGTCATCTGCACCAGTGTACTCTGAGTAAGCCTGCAAGTTTTGTGTGTCGGAAGTAATGTGATGTGAAGCCCCCGTATCCATGATCCAATTTGAAGTTCCTGATGGTTGCTTAGTTAAAAAATTGGCTTGAGGCTCATTAGTATTGTGAGGGCGTGAGCGACAAACTTTAGCAATATGCCCAAATTTATCACATAACTGACATTGAACTCGAGGTTTGTTGTTGTTGGAAGTAGATGAGCGCCCATTTTGTTGCCGATTGGAGTTGTTACCAGATTGATTTCGAGGCCAATTATTGTTTTCACTGTGAGGCTGTTGCTGATTCTTTCGATTGTTATTGCCACTGTAGTTGTAGGTGTTATGTTGTTGTGGATGGCGACCTTGCTGGTTGGACCTTTGGGTGTAATTGGCTGTGATGGCAGCAGATTCTTGGCGATGATGAAGGAAAACTTCATGACCGCTTAGCTTGTCAAAAAGCTCTTCAAGAGTGATGGGCGTGTCTCTAGCGCGAATAGCAGCACTTATCTCATTGTATTCAGGACCAAGGCCACTAAGAACCTTGATCACAAGTGCAGCATCATCAATGGAGGATCCAGCAATAGCGAGTTCACCGGAAATGGCACGTATCTCATTGAGATATTGAGCAACAGTCTTGGTACCTTTAACAAGGCGATTGAGGGAGTCTTGAAGACCATAGACTCTCGTCTGGGACTTGTTTGCATACTGTTGAGCAAGTTTTGTCCAAGCAACATATGCAGTGGATGCCGTGGCAACAAGGGGCGCGATAGTGGCATCAACCGATGCCATGATGGCATGCCGAATAAGGCTATCTTGGCGGAGCCAATTTTTGCAATTTGGGTCTGTGGCTGGCGGACATGGAAGTGTTCCGTCAATGTATGGAACAAGATCATATCCAAGAAAAAGCATCTCATGTTGTGCTTTCCATGTCAGGAAGTTGCTACTGCCAATTAACTTGATCGGAAGTTGAGAGGCTGGGTTGATTGTAACGAGTTGGCTAACCTGAGTAGCTGGGTTAGTAACACCATGGGATGGACTGGAATCAGTAGTTGAAGTAGGCAGAGTTGGGGTGGTTGTGGAATTTGAGTTGGGAGCCATGGGAGTCAAGGTGAAGTTAATAACACAGCAAAGGGAAAAAAAAAATTGTGAGGAAATACTCGTTAGAGCATAAATGGCCCTGATACCATAAAGAAGTTCTGAGTAATTTTGTGCAGAGAACTTGTTTGATCTATTACATTGAGATTCTTTAAATACAAGATGAAGGAGCAAGGCTACTATGTACAAAAGGAAATAAGGATCCTAAAGAATCGTAATCAAATATTTACAAGGATTACAAGCAGAGAAAATAAGGTCAAGAATAAAGAAAAGATCATAGTGATTATGTTGCCTTATTATAAACAAGTCTGCTAAAGTTGAAGGCAGCAATGATCTTGTAATCAGCATTCTACTGCATCTCCCAGCAAAACCATTATTCAGGTTCAAGCTTGTTTCGAAACGGTGGCTGTCTCTCATCTCTGATTCCTTTTTTTCTTCCCTCTGGAGGCCTCAAGCTTTACCCGTTGTGCTCTTTGTGCAGCAGTTTTTGTATGATATTAAAGTGTACATTAGTAAAAACAACGTCGACAATTACAGTTACGTTCCCCTCCAAGATAAAGAAACATCTAAGGATTATGGTCGAGCCTTGGATTTTATCAAGGATGCTCCCTCTGACATTGTTAAAATTTTGAGTTCTTGCGATGGTTTATTTCTTTGTGTCTGCATGAACAAGTACTATTGCGTATGTAATCCAACTACAAAGCAGTTCACTACTCTTCCATGCCAAGATCATATGCTTTATCCTTCGAAGAAGCTGTTGGACGTATGTTTGGCCTTTGATCATTCAGTATCCCCCATTACAAAGTCATAATTGTTGGCTCTGTTGCCCATATTGAGATATACTCTTCAGAGACCAACAGTTGGAGAAAATCTCGAGCTCAGATTCCAAAACCATTCAAGATTGGCTTGTTGGGGGATTGTGGTACTGGAGTTCTCTTCAATGGATCAGTCTTTTGGATATCAGAAGAGTTGGGCATATTTTACTGTTTTGATATTAACAGAGATATTGTCCATTCTTATCAAATGCCAGATATGCCAACACTCTACTGTGGATGTGTCCATGAGCATTTGTATCTGGTTGGAGCGCAGCACCATGGATATGACATCTTTGAATTGGGAAATGACTGCTCCTCTTGGAGCCTAAAGTGTAGCATTGATCTATATGAACTTGGAGAAATGGTCTACAATCTTAGAGGATGTCCAAGAATCAGGGACCATATTTATTCATCGAAATAGGGAAGCACGTTATATTATTCAGTTTAAAAGACAACAGTTGCAGCAAGCTATGCGAGTTGTCATCAAGCACTGGTGTTTCGCGGCTAGGATTGAGGCTTACAAACGTCCATCCTCTGATTGAGAATCCATTCTGGGTAGGAAGCAGACCAAGTAAGTAGACCAGTTGTCCTATAGACGTGTGTCTGGAGAACACTTGTATTAGTTTCTCTATCATATTCATAATCCATCAGAATTTGGGACTTGAGAGTATTAAATGTTGAATCAAATTAGTTTCACGCTCATCAAATTCCAAAAATCTCTCATTAAAATCCCTTTTATTCATTTGGCTATTAACTAAATCCTATCTCTCAGTTACAGTAATGGAAACAGCAACGAAAACAACAAAGGGTGCCGGAGGCCGAAAAGGGGGTGATAGAAAGAAATGGTGCTTCTTCAATTCCCAGTGGGTCGTATTGCTCGTTTTTTAAAGAAAGGTCGTCAACGTGTCAGTATGGGTGCACCCATTTACCTTGCTGCTGTTCTTGAATACCTTGCTGCTGAGGTATTGGAATTGGCTGGTAATGCGGCGAGGGACAATAAGAAGAGTAGAATTATTCCAAGGCACAGTGAGAAATGATGAAGAGTTGGGAAAATTGGTTAATGGAGTTACTATTGCTAGTGGTGGTGTTCCTCCTAATATTAATCCTCTTGTGTTGCCTAAGAAGTCTTCTGCTTCTGAGGAAAAGACATATCAGTCCTCCAAGTCCCCAAAGAAGGCTTAGACTCTGCAATTATGTGGAATTAGAAGGCTATTTTGTGTAGTTATTGGTATCTAGAACTAGGAGTTAGGAGGCCTTTTTTTTAAAATGTTATTTCTGGATAGTGTTTTGAAGTAATGTAGCTTAGATACATAATGTAAAGCTGCTTTTAAGCCTACAAAAGATGTGGCTGTCACCTTTTTATCTTCCTAAAGGGGTATGCATAGAAGGTTTGAAAATCAAGGCCTAATAGGAATGAGAGAGCTCTTCATTTGGGTTCATAGTATAATAACCAGTGAGAGAGCCTGAATGTTGTTAAATTTGTCTTCTGAATTTCAAGTGAGGCAGTAATTTTTAATTTTGTTGATAAATTCCCTTGTTCTTCTGAGAAATAACTTAATTCTTAGGGCTGTATGCTTTATAAAGTGAATCTTCTAAATTCTCTTTGATTGATGAATTTGCAAATTGAAATTATGCGGAACTTGCACATTGCACTACATAAACTTCTACTAGTAATAATTAATCCATGTACTAGTAACTTTGACTGCAAACCAAACGACCACTGGCAGCGTACCTTTCTAAACCCACTTACCCATTTCACTTAACATTGAAATATGACATACATTAACAGTTGGTAGCAGTATAGTGACGGGTTTACACACATTCATTAACCTACATACACCATTATCTTTGCTTAGAATTACAAGTTGGACACATAGTAAGTACAATAATAACCAACATTCAGGGAAGGGAAACATGTAACTTCCACAAAAGTGGCTGTTCTTCAGAACCTATTCATCAACTTCCTAAGAGCAGTTGGTGTCATAGCTAGCGAGTCCCAACAACTCTGGACCTTCAAGTCTAGGATTGTGCTCGAAGCTGCAAATTAGATGTTTCATAAACTTATCACAAACAATCAACTAGGACACTCATCATTATATAGAGGAATCAGTAGGAGCTGATCTATGAGTTAAGACATCCAGAAGAATAACCAGGTGAATTAGTGCAAACGATACAGAGACAACGCCATACACATGACACAAGCCCAGTGAACAAGTAACTACATCTGGTTACCAATTTTCATCTTGCAAGTTGTCCTCCCTCAATTCTCAGGCCACAGATCTTAAATTTTAGCCCACCCCGACCCAACTGGGAAAAGTAAAGTTAAGGAACATATCATCCAGATCCGAACTTTCTTTACATAAATCAATTTCTTTTAGGCATCCAAAGTCACGCGGAAAATTCCAATGCATTTCTGAAGCTTGATTTGATTGGTCTTCCTTTGGGTTTGAAGTAAAAAAGAGTCATGGAGTCAAAGGTATCTCGTGTATACCTTGAACTGATACCAACCATAACGCTAATTGAAATAACTGGAAATCTTGCAACTATTTAAGTTAAATATCTCTGTCTCTTTAATTAGGTGTGTTATTTTAAGGCCTTTTGACAAATCAATGAACTATTCTGAGATAGGTCACATATCTAAATCCTTTCCAAAGTAAGTTTTTATAATGAAAACAAATCTTAGAAGTCACTGTTTCCAGAGCCATTCACCGAAATCCTTCGAAAATTCCAATTCCTGAGGCCCAATATTAACTTACGACCAAGGGAAATCAAGAAGATAGTCTTCCTTCTAAAGGTAATACTTGATAGCATAAAGACCCCATGACATGATTCTATTTGTACCACTACTCCATACTACTCCTAGGTTCAATTTTGATAATAGTACTTGCAGGATGTACAAAGAAATCTTACTTGTTCAGTGGAATATGCTCAAAGGGACCAGAAGTGGGAATTGTTCCACACAAATTGTTATTTGAGACATCCCTGGAAGAAAAAGTGCAGATAGTTCAAAATATATTTTGCATGAAAATAATGATGATAACACAAGCAAAGTATATGCACTTACACAACTTTCAGGCTAGAAACATTAGCAAGTTCTCTTGGGATTGGTCCAGTTAGCCGATTATCATTCAGACGCCTGATAATATAGATAAGAAACTTTCAATAAACAGAAAGGATTTTGCAACCAGCATACGTGTTTGGGTAAGTCAATAGGGAAGGGGTTGGGGAGATTTCATTCAGGTAGGGATGGAAATTGGGGCGGGGCGGGGCGAGGCAAAAAACTAAACGGGGCAGGGCGAGGTAACTGTTAAACGGGGCGGGGCAGGGAGGGCAGGGCAAAAATTTATTTTAAAATTTTTGGGGCAGGGCGGGGCAATATAGAGGCCCAATAATTTTACTTGTTCTTTTGCCACTATTTTCTTATTTCAAAATTAAATTGATGAAATAATGGAAATATTGTTCCACTATTGGCTACTTAATGGAAATATTGTTCCACTATTGGCTACTTAAGCTTTTAATTAGTATAGTTAATACTTAATACTTTTGAAAGACTACAAATTTTTTAAAAGCTTCAATTTCTTTATGAAACTACAAAATCATCAAATTTGAAAATTTCAATAGAAAAGAAGTTAGAGATATGCTAAATGAATTAAAAGTTAAAAGAAAAGTTCAATTTGATGAGAAAAAATAAAAAATAATGACTTAAAAAGTGATTTAAGTGAGGCGGGGCGGGGCGGGTCAAAACGGGGCAGGGCAGGGCGGGTCAAAACGGGGCAGGGCAGGGCAGGGTTGAAACTTGACAAAGACCAAAATGGGGCGGGGCGGGGGAAGGGCTCGCCCCGCCCCGCCCCATTGCCACTCCTACATTCAGGACTTCACTAACTCATTTAAGGTCGAACTGAATCTGACCATTGGTCATAAAACAAAAGGAAACTCCGCGAGTAACCCAAGTAACTGAATCATAGCCTCCTTGTCTTACCCCCCTATGTCATATGACTGGAAGAGAAATGGAAAACATCACAAAGGAGAACTTACAGGAAAACAAGACTCTTCAACTTTCCCAGTGAAGCAGGAATTGTGCCTGAAATGTTGTTGTTGTATAGATCCAGACTGATGAGGCTCTTCAAGTTACCGAGCTCTTTTGGGATGGTTCCCTGAATATTGTTTTTGTACAGCTCCCTGAAGCAACAGAACAATTACATCATGGATCTAACTCCTTAAACCCATGGCATCATTGAGTGGAAAGGGCAAGTAATTCAAGATTTGGCAAAATTACTCACAAATATTGTAGATGTTCAAGCTTTCCAAGTTCAGGTACCAAATGACCAGATAACTTTGAGTTGCCAAGGTCCCTACAGAAATGTTAACATTCTCAGATAATTCGAACTTGCAATGGCTACAAGGTAAAACTAAAGCAAACTATAGCAGTATTCCTTTAGATCTCTACTTAATTTCTCCACAGTTTTAGGGCATAGAATAAGGAAGGGGGGTGGTTAATAAAGGAAACTTTCTTCCAACAACCTGCAAAATATTAAATAGGAGACAGTAACTTTAATCACAAGCAAAGACAACTTTAATGCAGAAATTTAGCATCTCACAACTAGTTAGAAAGGAATTATCTTGTTGTAATTACTGTTACCCTAGGGATAAATACAACAACTTCCAGCTAGAAAATTGACATGATTCTTTGTACACGTGGAACATAAGGCTGTACACCTCAAGTTTTACAATATGTGAATCTGAAAAATAATCTCTAGACTAAGCCCTCATGGTTACGAAGATATAAGAAAGTTCTCCTCTTGCATTTCAATAAATTAGTGTGTCTCATTCATATTTTATAAACCTTGTGGTTATCAATGAGGAGTCCAATCGACATACAAATTGTCCAGTAACATTAAGTGTTCAATAATCACCTATTAGACAAGAAATGCAACTCTCAAACATACAATCTATCATTAACAATCCAAAACCTTTGCCAATTAAATGATCACAAGATAAAAAAGTACACAAGCAGATGATCATGCTCGCCGAAAAATTGTCCCTCAACTACTTTTGAAGTAAGAAGTTTTGACACACTTAAGAATTAAGATGAACAAAATCTCTTATATTCAACAAAGGTGCACGTCCACAAGAAATAAGAAACATAAGAAGGCCAAAGATCATTAAAAATCATGTGTCTTGGCTTTTAGCATATAGATCAAAGATACATATCAAGAGAAGAAGCTTAAGTTTAACTAAAGAAATACAAAACCTTTTTCACTACGGAAAAGAGGATTCAACTTTCACTTAGTTTCAAATAAAGACTTGTGAGCTAGCAAGTCAAGTGAAAGCATAACTTTATTATCTCAACTAGGCTATTATGCATTAGAACAAATGGATCAAACTTCTAACTCACAAACGAACTAGTCAACACCAACACAATCTCAAACAATGTTAAATTCACTATACGAATCCTATACATAAATTCTACTCTATCTAGACTCATATCATTCCAATACTCAACAATTTGTCTAACAAGAAAAGTTAATGATTGTGGTACTCTAAATCTCAGGCTTATCACTATACTACACTATCAAACAAATCTCTAACCACAGTACCCAAACCCAATCTTCACTCTTGGTCAATGAAGTGCGAGGAAAACCATGACATCTGAACCTCAGTGGCAACAAAAAGCATTTCTTTCCATCTATCTACGCCTAAGTGGGCAGAGTTACAGGTATCGGTTGAATTAGTCGAGGTGCGCACAAGTTGGCTCGGACACCGCCATCACCTAAAAGAATGATAAGGGGCAAATCCAGCCTCTCACAGCAGATTCAACCAAATCCACTACTTTCTATCTGGACCATCCATACATATACATAATATATACACATAAACACAAATGCAAACAAACAAATCGAAGAATTCCCGATAACTAACAGAACAACAAGAAACAATAATTAACAAAAAAGGGGTCATTTTTTAAACTTACACACGAGTAACATGGTTATCTCCATTACAAGTAACATGAAACCAAGTACAAGGGTTAACAAGATTCGGATCCCAGCTTTGGAGCACGTTATCCGGGTCAGATAAACTCCGACGAAGCGCATATAAAGCATCCCCTTCTGAATTTCCCTTAACACTTGCAACAGCTACCGCAAGTACAATAACAACCAAGAACAAACACTTTGTTTCAAAAACAGCAGCCATGGTTGTACTTTACTACAGAAACAGCAAATTTTTGAGGGGTTTTGTTGGAATAGACCCAAATGATAAAGAAGAAAATAGAAAGAGGAAAGTGAAGGATCGGTTTTGGGAATGACAGAAGCTGGGTGGGTGTGTTTTAAGGGAATCTTTTCTACTTTCCACTTTCTTTCTTTCCTCTTTTTATTCCTACTACTACTAGTATTATATATTCATGCTTTTCAATGCGACTCAGGACGTGACTCGAGATAGAAAAGCATGAATATAGATGGATAGTAGTCGAGCGACTTTTTATTCATATTAGTAGTAGTATTGTTACTATATATTCTATTTTCAGTTTATTCTTTGTCTTTATTTGTAATTGATGTTTTGTATTTACCTTGAATATGTTCGAGTTTTTCTGTCAATATTATATTTATCTTGGAATTGTCATTTTGTTTCTTTCAAACATGTTTCCTAAATGTCTTTATTTATATGTGTAAACATTTTTTCTTCTTTGATGGGTAAGATTTGCATACATTTCATCCTTCTCAAATACCACCTTAGTGCACTTTGGTGGGATATTAACTATATATATTGTTGTTGTTGCTTTTTAATGTGACTCGAACCTTTAATACAGTACTGATAGTAGAGGTGCTTAACTCACCGATGCGTTTAATTCAAATTTGTGTTGTGTATGATGCACCAAGAAGAGAAGATATTCTTTACTCTCGAGACTTTAATTTAAAATTTATGATTAACAATTGAGGGTGTCATTCATTCCATTACTATTTTTTTCTTTTGTGATGTTCTTTTAAATTGATACTCCAACTAGAACAATAATCAATTTATTAATGATAATATACATCAGATTAATCGGATCACTAAAGTTGAGATAAAAAATGTAAACGGAGAAAAAAAAGGTAAGATCTTAATTCCATATCAAATCAATCGAATAGGAGTACATCTCAAGAGAACCTTTGCTATGGTTGGCTACCCCATTCGCAAAGGAGCTCTTTTTATTCTAATATGGTAAAACTATGTTGCTTAGATGATTTAGAAAGGCCGATATTGTTTAGGTTATATGGGGTAAAACATAATTTAGAAATAAATTTTCTCAAACTTATGAAATAAAATCTTCATAATTGGATGACATAAATGTAAAATACAAAATTTTTTCAATTTTAATTTAAATACTATTGTTTCTACTTCAATGGATATTACCCAAACACCCATTTAAAACGAATCCTTCACTTTTTAGTACGCTGCTTGCCAAAAAAATGAAAAAGACGAAGAAGAAGAAGAAGAAAAAAGGAAAACACTGTGTGTGATTTGAAAGCATTAGTTAGTGTTTTGGCTTTTTCCTTTGATTAGTGTGTTAGGAAGACCAAATAATATTACTAACCTTTTTCCAAGTCAACTTCGATATAAGATGATTTGTGGATCTTTCCAAATTCGTGGTCTTGTTTTCTTTGACGTGTTTTCTACTGCCAAATTTAACTCGTCAATCTGTCAACCTAAGCAATTCAAATAATTTTGTTGGTCCAAGTTGGAGGCGAAGACAGCGTCAACAAACTAAAAGCATCTACCAAATTTCCATTATGAAAACCAACTTTACTGAATTTTATAAAACGATACAGAAATTATTACTCTGCATCCTAGCAAGCACGTATATTTTAAGATTTGTTTAAATTCTAACATTTTATGACTAGTTTATTCTCTTAATTTTCTTTTAGTTCTCCTATGAGATGCGTTTAAAAATCGTGGTAGTTGTACTCGGTGGTTTCCTACAATTAACATGTGTAATGTTAAGATTCTCGTATAACTATTTAACCTCATTTAAGTATTTATCTTAAATTTGGGAAGTTATTTGCATTTATCAAATCCAAATCGTTGCAATTTCGAGATTAAAAGATTCACATAAAGAGAGATGACAAAGAGAGAGAAAAACAGAATACAAGTCCGACTGTTGGAAAATAAAAACTGTACAAGTGTTACTACATTGCAAAATCCATCCACGGAGACTTATCCCCAAGCGAATTAGAAATTGGGACAATATGGGAAGAATTAAATATTCAGTTATCATTATGAAACCATCTCTACTCATCACCACCTCACTGTCATAGGCTTACGTTTACCAGTGTATACAAGCTAATGAACATAGAAGTAAAAAGTTGCGCATGCAACTGCCCCTTCTGTAAACACTGCAGCAGCAAAATGCAAGCCTGAGGACAGTTGCAGGAACGAAATTGGACTAGCAACATATAAGAACAATAGCTATGCAACACCGAACAAAGATAAAATGACCATAGTCTACATTACCATAGTGACTCTTGTCTTTTTTCTTCCTTGGGAACAGGATGGGTGAAGGCAAGGGGGAGGGGGATTTATACTGCCAAATTTAGCATCCAAACAAAACGAGAAAGAAAATCCCAAGTCCACAACAAAAAGGGGAGAGTGAAATAGAGCGAGTGAGAAAAAAGTAGTCCATGAAACAAGTAAACTGTTGAATAATGGACGGAAGAGAGGTCATCTTCCATCATTTTCTTCTCTTTTGCCAATAGCATTAGGAAGCAAAGGCATTCAACGCAACCTTTAGGCTCTTCTGTCGGCGGCATAGTCATTGCTCTCCTCATTGCCATCTCTGTAATCTTCAACTGCATCAACCGGGCTATTAGCATCACCAGCTTCAGCTTGGTTGCTGGTATCATTGTTGCCAAGTTGGTCAGTGCTGCCAAAGCTGCTTGTGAAACTGTTGCTTGCAGCATCACCACTGCCTGCAGCACCAGCACCTATTCCACTGCTGGCATAGCTGTCACCACTTGGAAAGTTGTTCCCACCACTTGTCCCAAAGCCAAAACTGTTTTCTCCACTCCCATAATTGCCAGCAATATTAGTATCAGCACCACCTGCACTGCCATAATTGCCACTACCACCATAACCAGCAGCTCCATAATTACCACCACTACCATAACCAGAGCCTCCATAATTACCCCCAGAACCACCATAACCTCCAGCCCCATAATTACCACCACCAAAGTTACCACTGCCACCAAAACCACCACCACCACCACCTCCACCATATCCTCTAGTCCTGTCATTCGCTATGTTGACCCTAACTCTACGACCATCAAGCTCCTGTAAGAAATGTGCATTAGAACTAGCTGTCATAATCTAACCAGCAAATAGACATGCCTGGATGTATACAGGAACATCCACAAATAACCCCTAACCCTAACACTACTATCATGCATATTGAACAACATATAAATGCTTCTGGATAAACACTGCCATAAAAGAACATTCTCTAAAGGTTTTTCCCATCATGTGAATCCAGACACAGGAAAACAAATGTTTTTCTTTTCACGAGTAGAAAAGCGAATAGAGCACCAACGTACCTGTTGGTCCAAAGCCTGGATAGCAGCACTAGCATCCTCAGAACTGTTGAACGTAACAAAGCCAAATCCCCTGGATCTTCCAGACTCGCGGTCATAAATGACTCTTGCTGAAAAATTTGAAACCTTTTCAGATTAACACCAAGCAATTATTCTCCGAATACATATCTATGTATATACAACTATAATAGCTTAAAACGGGAAAAAAAAGGTGAACTCATTCTTCCATTAGTCTCTCTAAGTCTTACTCCAATCGTCAATAAACTAATTCTCACTCCATCACCAAGGCCCTCCTTTTGGAGGCAAAAGAGTGTGCTTTCCATCCTTGCTTTACATAACGTCTGGAAATTTGTCTAGAGGATCTTCCAGACAAGAGTTCTCCCTACTTTGACTATTTTTACTCCCATTATCCAACATTTCCTTTTTGTTGTTGTTGTATTAGTCTATAATTACATAGAGCTCTAAATTAGACAAACCTTCAACAACATCTCCATACTTGCTGAAAGCGTCTCTAAGACTGTCGTCATTTGTATTCCACGAAATTCCTACATCGTCAAACTAAAGGAGGTGAGCAGAAATAGAAGAAATGTAGCAGATACTGTGCATAGCATTCAGAGAGAAACTACATGTACCTCCAACAAAAAGTTTCGAAGAAGACATGCATCTAATAAATTGAAAAATAGAAGGTTTGGATGCAGATATTTCTTGATTGATGTGCTGCTTACTAACAGCCTGCCGAAGAATGTTCCCAGCTTTGCTAAAGAAAGCCATCTCTGAGAAAGGGCAGAGAAAGACATATTAATGAATTGAAAAAAAGATAAAAGCATGAACATCAACCTTATAATTTCAGACAGAAGAGCCTGCTATTTATCAATTTGCACTTTGTGATTAATCATTCAGTTGAAATAACAGTTAGATGTCGCAAAACAACTAAGCTACACAAGCACTTGTATTCAAATTGTCAACCCCTTGTAGATTTATAGATGCTGGGGAAACAAAACAACTGATTATTCCAAGTAACCTTTAGTGAAGGGTGGAGAAACAATTTTCCCCGTACATTAAAACTAATTATATAGTACTTCATTGACCCATTTGGATGTAACAGAAATTAAAATTACTCTGCATAGTGTTTAGAGTTGGGATGGCTATGAATTGCAATAGGTTGTTTGGGTAAATTGAATATTCCAAAAGAATTGGTAGATGATCCAGATTTAAAACTTTTCTTTCCCAGTTAGGCTGCTTCAAATGCTATGCCCTCATATTCATTTGCATTAGGCCCCGTGCTAAACTTACAAGTATAAATAGCACTATAAAATTACATTCACATTTCACATCAGTATGAAATTTTAGAAAACTAAAAGACTAGTGCCTACACGACTATTAGCATGTTAGAGACAGAACCTCCCTAGTGCTAGATAATCTCTAAGTACGGAATATTGAACTATTACTGACCCAAACAGAGCATTATGATATTGAGCTTTCATAACACCGACCCCCAACTAGCTTGGAATTGAGGCATTATTGTAGATTTACAAGCTACTTTATGGGTGCAATAAACGTGAAATGAATGGGAAAAATCTCTACTTTTCCAATTTAGGGTTTGAACGACCATAAATTAATTTATCAACAATCTATACTATTCAAAATGACACCAAGTAGCTACTCTTAAGGGCTGTTATTCACGTTTTTAGCCATACGATTATTTCTCTACGACGATTTACTATACAGAAAGACATGAACAACATACCCTACAACTTCGAAAACATAACCACATGTACCTACTAGAAGAAATCAGTATACAAACAGCTATTGCACCTTTTATAAAGCATTAAGAGTAAATATAATCATTGCAAACTTATAAATAGTTCGTAATTTTAACATTAACGATCACGAGTTATAGCTCGATACTTTTTAGGGTTTAGGGTCGTTACGGAAAACGAAATTATAATAACGCTGGAAATGAAACTAAGAGACAAAAAGGGAACAAACCTATGAGTTATATTATAGCGCGGTGTTTCGCCGGAAAAAGAGAAACGTACACACTGCTTTTTCAGGTTTGGACTGAGTGACTGCTGTAATTTTGAAATTAGGGCGGAAATGATTCTTATATAGGGTATTTCACTATTTGGGCTCAAACACGACCCGCCCGATGGATTTGGGCCTCTTAGTTGGAATTCATGCCAGAAACGCAAAAATATTTACTGGGCGCCCTCCATAAGGAGTGATATTGCAAATTATCCGCGTTAAGCAATGTTTTAACAACATAACCTTATTTAGCCCAAGCCAAGACTTCAAAAAAAAATTTGTAAGTATTAGCATGGGGCAAGACTTTAAGGGCAAGTGTTATTTTGTCAATACATCAAGTTATATGGCGAGAATGTAAAAAGAGACCGGAAGGGGCAAGTCTTGATCTTTTGCCAAGACTTACGATCAAGTGTGGCAAGTGTTGCTTTTTTGCCAACACTTGAAGGAATAAGTGTTGAAAAGCAGAGAGGGGTTAAAGGCAAGTCTTGGCCCCGACCCAAAAGTTTGACAGGGTCGTTTCCGCCCAGATTTTTTTCATTAAACTTAATGGGAACATTTTTACAAAACCACTATTAGTACGGGCAAAAGCGCAGATAATTACTTATGGTGTCATATTTTTGCAAATCGGCGTCAAAAATGGCCGTGGTGTCCCCAAAGTTAAAAGTTTAACTAGCCAATCAGTTTTACCTATGTCATTTAATTTTATCGTTCACCTTTTAAAAATTGTTTGTTAGTGTAGCTAACCACTTTCAAATAATCAGGTCTGAAGTTGAATACCTATGCTGTGAAGTCCACGCAACTTAAATTTTTTATTTTGAAGATGAAACAAACTCAAATAAAAAATGAAAGTTTGGCTCAACTTCAAACCAAATTTAAACTTTTTGGTTTGAAATTGAGCAAAAAAAAAAATTTGCATGTTACAACTTGAAACTAAAGGGGCTAAATTTAGCTTACAACTTGAAACTAAAGGGGGTAAATTTTAGCTTAACTTGGCTTGAACCTCAACCCAAATAGTCTGAAGATAGATAAAACAGCTTGTTTATGCAAATTTGTGTCCATAAGTGGCTGAAATTGTAGAGGTCCATGCAAAAGTGGATCTTGTGCACTTCAGCCCAAAAGTGACTGCTTTTGAAGGTTTTTCCCCATTTTCCATTATTTTAAGCAATTGAACCTCCAACTAATGGTTTTAATATAAAAAATGTTTTTGCACTTGGTTACCTAGCAGCATCTTTGCGTGAATCCCTACTAAACCGACAGTGTCTCCTTCTCCATTATGGTGACATATTAGCAAGTATTGCCTATTTACTAAGATTACACGGCAATGTAGTTGAACCAGGAGGTGTCAATAATAATTGTTGTTTTGTCAAGACTTCAAGGCAATTTAGCTGAGAAAGGTGAGCGAAAGGACAAGTGTTATAATTTTCCAAGATTTAAAGGCAAAAGTTGGACATGGTAGAAGGGATCAATAGCAAGTGTTGCCCCGCCAAGACCAATTTAGTTGGAGAGGGAGAAGACACATCATTAAAAAGGTGTTGAGGAGCAACCATTTGGTTTAAATAAACAACCACCTTCATACCTCTTCATTTTTTAATATGCTGACTATAAATAGAGAATCATTCTTTTAGAATTTTTCTTACAAAAATTCTGAACGTTCTCCATTAGCTTCCTACATTGCTTTCAAATATATTAAAAGCATCAAAGTGTGATTTTACTGTCGGTCATTTGAGCTTGTTGTTTGCTGTCGTTTGGGGTGTCACTATAGTAGCAAAAAGTAATATATTCTATCATGAAAGGATCTAATCTATAACTTTGAGTACTGTGAAATTCAGTGGGCTCAAATATTTTTCTTCATGTTTCTGCATGTTGTTGTGGCTGTTGTTGTGCGGCTGTTACAAAGTTGATGTTGTTGTTACACTTGTGTTACGACTACTGTTACGCTGTTGCTGCTGTTACGCCACTGTTACGCTAATGCTGTTGTCACCCTATTGTTACGTTGTTGCGGCTGTTACACAACTGCTGCTGTTGTTACGCAGCTATTGCGGCTGCTGTTACGTGGCTTTAAATTTACTTGTTTGGCCTTTTTTTGTGCTAGAAGCTTCGGTTTAAATCGAAGAACTGAGTAAACCAAACTGAAACAGAACTAAAATAAACCGAATCGAACCGAAGTATAAAAAGTACGACTTTTACTTCACTTCCAAAAAATCGAATACCGAAGTACTGAACCGATGATTCAAAAAACCGAACCGAAGTACCGAACGACCACTCCTAGTAGAGCGCTTGTATCGTCCGATATATTATTATTAAGAGCCCATTTGGGTGAGCTTATTTTAATTAGCTTAAAAGTCAAAAGTTACTTATAAAATCCTAACTTTTCACTTTTCGCTTATTTTAAGCACAAAAGTGCTTATAAGAGCTTGTTTGGCCAAGTTGCCAAATTCAACTTATTTTGAGAAGTGCTTTTTATCAAAAGTACTTTTTAAATAAGTGCTTTGTGAGATAAGCAGTTTGTGTTTGGCCAAAACTTAGAGAAGTACTTTTGTTATTAATATGTGTTTGACCAATATTTAAAAAAATTATCAATGACGAAAATTAATATACAATAATATTAATTTGATTAAATATGGAAGTTTGAAATGGGTATTCTTGTCCCAAATAATCAAAAGCACTTATTTTTTCAAGAAGCTACTTTTTTCAGCTTCTTCCCCACAGCAGAAAAACTGTTTCTACTACCACTTAAAAGCACTTATTTTTTCATAGAAACTTGGCCAAACACCCCTAAAATTTTAAAATAAGCACTTATGGCTCTCTAAAAGCTTGGTCAAACAGGCTTAAAAGCACCTAAGCCACTTTTAAGTTTATCCAAACGTGCTCTAAGCCAAGGATACAAGAGGGACGAAGAACGGAGAAATTCATTGACCATGACACACTCCAAGAGTCCTAGTTGAGTATATCCTTAACAACTACAAATGTATCTTCACCTCACATAATTTGAAAAGATCTGCAGAATATAAACAACATAAATCCTTAAAAACGACAAATTTAATAATTTGTTTTTTGGATTTTGTGGACACTTGGACCAGATCTTTCTTTGTAATTAGTAATTCCTAGTGAAATGGCAAGCATGATAGTTTGTATGTTTACGTAATTGTTTTGGTGATGCTTGTCACATCTCTCAAGTCTAAATCCACGTTAATATATATATTTTTTAATCCATGTTGATTGAAAGTGAAATCTACCATCCACGCGTTAATAAAGTTCAATGATCCAAACATAGAGAAGAGGTTATTCGAAAATCTTGGTAGTACAACACGACACAACCTGAAAAGTTCTAAATTTTTGTAATTCAACCATTAAATATGCTGTAAAAGATAGTATTACTAATAAACTTAATTGAGTTAATCACGATATATTTTTCTTGGTCCACTAACTGAAAGCGTTTACAAATCAAGGACGAATAAACCAAATAATGATCTACTAGACCCCAACACTAAGACCCTTTTGTTTATAGTTTTTGGACAGTTTTTGAAGTCGAAAAAGATGTTTGTTTATAAAACTTGACATATTTTGAAATCAAAGATCACAAATTGAGAATTTTTGGGAAAAATACATTTTCCCACTCACAAACTTCAACTTTTTTCCAAGCTAGCGTTTGGACATAGATTCCCAAATAGGTTTTGGAAAACACTTTTAGGGTGAAGTTTGACATGAAAAAAAAAATATTTGGACATACTTTTTAAGAACAATTTTTTTGCTCAAAAGAGTCTTTGAGCTCTTATGAAATGAAATTTGATGTGTAATTATTTTTTTGAGTTTTTGGGAGAAGTTTTGCTCAAATAGTATAAACAAACAGTTTTTCTCCCAAAAATTCCCAAAAAATGTTCCCAAAAATTATAAACAAATGGGGGCAAGTAAAATGTACCGTGTCCAAACACAATTTCAAGTTACAAATTTTTTTTTCCAAACTCAATCCCAAAAAGTCAAATTCCTAAGTTTCAACCAAATCTATGTCCAAACGCTAGCTGAGATATCTGTGACTATCCTACTCCATTTTTCTTTTTCCATCTTTCTTGTAGAATTTAGAGACTGATCAAAAGCTCATTGAATTCAATTAGCGTTCGAAGTGTTATCACACTTCCCCTTACCGTGTTAATGAAAGAACATATTGTGTTGTCTATAAACAAAGTTGCAGTATGAGATATAAATGTATCTTCAAACATAAATTGCAAGGTTCTTATGGGTAAATGTTTATTTGCATCAAGTAATACATCACACTAAACCGTATAAAAATACACCACAAACCTAATCAGTGTTCGTAATTTTTTTTATTAGTCCTTGTTGGTTTGTTCCCCTGATTAACACCTCATGTTCACAATTCATTATTCTAATCAGTACCTGGTTAGTTGGTAAGAGTGTTCGATTCTATTATTCCATCCATTCCAAAATGGATGACATTATTTTCTTATTAGTCAGTTTAAAAAAGAATGACACAATTCTAAATTTGAAAATTTTTTTGAGTTGAAACTAATAATTTGCCCTTAATGAAATGCTTTATAAACACATATCTATGTAGAGCTTATTTAGGACCACAAGTTTCAAAAGTCTTACCATATTTTTTAAATTCCGCTCCAAGTTAAACTAAGACAACTATTTTGAAACGGAAGGAGTATTATTCTCAAGTATCCAAAAAGAAAACCATCTTCTGACTAATTACAAAAAAGAGTTCTATTACTAAAAAGAAAGTAAAATGCAGGGGAGAATCGATAAATATAAATAAGTTTGTGGATGTTAAAGGAGAATAACTAAAGAAATTTAATTAAATAAATGAAAAAGGACGAAAACGACAGAATCCTACGTGGCAGCCACGCTTTGTTAAAGTCAACGTATGCCATACCGCGTAAGAACCGTGTAACCGCGTCCTCTCTAATGGAAGAGAGAGAAAAATGGGCCTCTTTTCTTTTATTTCTTTTTTTTTTTTCGTTTGTAAATTTCTAAAATTGATTGAAATAAATTAGTTTATTAGAAATTAAGGAAAACAAAATGAAAAGATCTAGTTCAACGTGGCACTCAATAAGTGGTTAATGAGATGATGTATTTTGTTTCTTTATGTTTGACTTGTACTTTAAGTTACTATTTTACCCCTTTGATAATTTTATTCAGTTTGAAGTGGTTAAAATAGTTGCAAATATGGAACTAAAGAAATGAAAGTACTCGTCCAATGAAATATCAAGCAGGTCAAAGTGATACTGTTGACTATTAACTATGATCTACTAGCTTTGAAATTCTTTTTTATAATAATAGAAGAATCAATTTTCTAGGTAATGGAAAGAAATTTAATTTCATAAGTTGATATAACACCAATATGCTGAAAAACAGATTGGCATCATTCAAAATTTTGGAAATGATTGTAGTTTTTTAACAATCATGATAGTATTACGGTTAGTACTTGTCATTCAAGTGTTCTCATACTTTTAATCCATATTTGTATATTCATTACACGCGGAGTTACCATGCTTTTGAAATGAAGTAACAACAAATTGATAAAAAAATACGTTGCAAAACATTAAATAAAAATATCTATCAACTAGCCACCATCTAAGTTCGTGTTGTATATGAAAATATTCACATAAAAATTAATTGATACATTTGAAAGTATTTATCCAAAATTACTTCTCAAAGTTGAAAGTTATTTCATGCAGATTTTAAGGTCACCTGTTTGACATACAAATGAGAAAGATTGCAACTCTAATTATTTTTGAATAGCAAATGAAATAGATTTATCATCGAGGGAGACAATGGGATCAATGCAATTTCTCCAATCATTAATGAGATGTCTCGGATATGAGTGATGAAATAAAAATATTTCTAGTTGAAATCCTATCTATTAATATATCTTACACGTGTGGTTTAGATTAATTCGTGAACGAGTTTTCAAATATCAGATGGTTATCAATTTGATAAATTTTTAAGGAGAGGGGAGGGAAGGGCAAAGCGGGAACAACGGAAACATTAAACTATATAAACCGATGACGCCCGTATATAATGCAGGGAAAGAGAAAAACAAGTGTTTAATAGCTTTATATTCTTCTTCTTATTTTCCAATTCATTTCTTTTTATTTATTTACATATCAAAAGTTTGTTGGTATAAAAGCACCAATCAATCATCTCCTAAAGTCTGGAGAAATCAAAAAAGAAAATAATATTGTGTTTGAATATTGAGAAATGGCGGATCAGCTAACTGATGATCAGATCTCTGAATTCAAAGAAGCTTTCAGCTTATTCGATAAGGATGGAGATGGTAACATATTCTTTTTCTTTCAGATCTCACCTTTTTTTTTTTTAAAGACGTACAAGAATCCATGCACAGATCAGATCTCACTCAAGACATACAATCTGTTTTGGCATTTCATTTAATTTTGAATATGCTTTAGTCATGTTAGTATGTTTATTTTGTATTAGAGATTTTAATAAATATACATAGGAAACAGCTATGTTCTTGTTCTACATAATAAATATGAACTTGTTTGATACGAGGGCAGAGTTGTTTAAATAGGGAGGCACTGCTTTCTTAGCTTATAAATCTAGAGAACATGGAAGTGGTGTAGTTTATTTTGTGAGTCGTTTTTAGTTTATTGATTTCGGAGGAGTTGAGTAAATAAAAACTGTATATATGAATGATTTTTAATCCAATTTGTGATGATAGATGTAGCTTTTATCTTGTCGTTTCAGCTAGTTGTAAATAATAGTGGGAATCTTTTCTTAATCTATGGGAATATTTATTAAAGGTTGCTAATAGTGTCAGCAATTGGATAGTGGTTTGTATTGAATTTGATGAACATTATAGTGTTGAAGACTTAATAATAAGGGCTTAGTATTGGTTAAAACAAGTAATGTAAGGTAAGAGATGAGATATTTGTAAAGAAGCATGTTTTCCGCCCACTGAGGGATATCACTTTCTTCTTTGTAGATGAGTGTTAAAGAAGAGCATATATTGGTTGATTGGTTATGTTATTTTCTGGCATAAGTTGGAAAGTTGTGCATTTGCTGTTTTCTTCTGTTTGTTTAAATTGGAAAGTAGCTTGCTGACTCAATGTTATGGCCAGAAAAGCATGGTTTAAGTATTTTTGATATAGTAGCTAATTGTGAGGTTTTGTATAGGTTGCATCACCACTAAGGAGCTTGGAACTGTGATGAGGTCGCTGGGACAGAACCCCACTGAGGCTGAGCTCCAGGACATGATAAACGAGGTGGATGCAGATGGTAATGGAACCATTGACTTCCCAGAGTTTCTAAACCTCATGGCCAGGAAAATGAAGGATACTGACTCCGAGGAGGAGCTGAAAGAGGCGTTCAGAGTCTTCGACAAAGATCAAAATGGCTTCATCTCAGCTGCTGAGCTTCGCCATGTGATGACCAACCTGGGAGAGAAGCTTACTGATGAAGAAGTTGATGAGATGATTAGGGAAGCAGATGTCGATGGTGATGGACAAATTAACTATGAGGAGTTTGTCAAGGTCATGATGGCCAAGTGATTCCACCATCTCTTGTTAAATTGAAGTCTAGTCTTGTTCAAATATGAAAAGTACAAAAAAGATTTCATTGAATAGGATCTGCTAGTATCATATGTTTCGTCTTACCATCTAGATGTATTGGACCTTGAATGAATGTATTGTAAGGACTAAGGGTGGTGGAATATCTCTACCTTTTTCTTTTTCTCGTTATTCTTGACTTTGTGTACTTTAATTGATCATCTCAATTGATGAATGCAGTTTTATTAGCATTCTTGTGCTGTACTTTCCATGGAATTGAATGCAAAAATCTTTCTCGACTTCTCATATTCGTTGAGTAACTTGCTGAAGTTTGTGATTGCTTTGAATTCTGATGTTTAGAATTGTCACTTTTGGTAACTTGGCTTAGGAAGAACTTGGGATTTGAGAGGATATCTCCACGCATGTTTGGGCAACAATCTTCCTTTTCTTAATACTTGGCAATTGCATTCTCTACCCAAAAGTCCATAAACAAATCTCTCTTCTGTGAATCATGTCGAAACACAATGCCCTTCCTCCATGACACCGGGTGCCAATGAAGGGAAACACATGAGAAGGGGTTTATTGCGCATGTGTCTGTGGTAGGGATCTGGCCACTAAGACCAAAACCTTTGGCAACATTAGATTACAATTATGTAAAAAGAACTGCTTTCAGAATCTTTTTCTTGGACCATGAAAGATTACACACAATTCAAAGGAGATTTGCTTTTGCATCCTTTATAGTTGTGTTTAGTCAAATGATCTTTTCACAACAGTGGAAAGAGTAACACCGGAGATTCGCAAAAACAACACAAGTGATCTGTGTAAAATTTTCTTCTATTGAATTTGTAAAAGAGCAGGGGAGATTATTTCCTCCAATGAACGTGAAATATTAACAATTTTATGTGAATAAGAGTCGATTGTTGATGATTAATACTATCAAAACTGAAAAGTAATTCAATCAATGAAAAAACACTGACAGGACACACACGTCTTCATACCAGATGGAGGCTCAGTACTGTAAATCTGTACTCATTTTCCTGAAACAAAAAAGTAAATATGCATATTGCTCTCTTTTGGTTATAAGAAAATTACCAATCAACATTCCTAATACACATACAACAACTTGCCCGTTTTAGTTGAATGTAGACTTTGACCACATGGTACCACATCGAGTATTATTACAAGTTAAAATTTCTTGATTGAGTTGCAACTATACTTTAAAGTACAGATTTTTGCTTTTTCAAAGAAGAAATTGTCATGATGGAACCATAAAACTAGAAAAAGACTCGAATTGTCCATTTCATTTATCAGGGCATAATACAAACTGCAGGACTGTTTCTCCCATCTATCAAACAAGAACAACCAAGAGAAAAAGATTTAGCCACATAATGCACTACAACAAGTTATAATCTCTTCAAGCTTTTCTTTCTTGCATCAATCTTCTTTTTATCTGCAGGGAGTTTTGCCAATCCAGCATCCTTCTTCAAGGTTACTGGTGGTGGTGCTGCTGCTGACCCGCTAACTGCTGTGTCTGCTGTTGAACTAGGTGTCGGCAGCTGGTCCAGACTGTTTCCTCCTTTTACTATGTTAGCTGTAGCTAATGGAGCAGGCTGTTGGAGAGGGGTAACTCCAACAGTCTTCTGATCAATGCTACACATTGAAGTATTTGTCTGGCCAACATTTAGGGCTGTGGTCGACTCGGAAATGGCTCCTGTTTTTAGCTTAGTCTTTGGCTTAGCATGAATACTGGTATAAAGCCTGCATGTCAAACGCAGAGGAGGTTTTAGATGGTCAGGAAGCACATGAAATAGCTAAACACTACTTTAAACTTATAAACAACAGCTGAGATAAGTTGAAATTTTCTCTACGGAACACACAAACTATGCTAGTGAGCCAGAGTGGTTTAAGTTTGTATTCAACTTAAATTGTTTGATTTTTTTTTTTTGAGAATGGTTAAATTCTTTGATTTATGAGCATGAATTCCAGGTTTACGCCTGCAACTACTTGAGAAAAAGGTTAACTTAAAGGCACTGTCATCAACTCAGTCACATTTTACAGCTAACAAAAAGACTTGAAGAGGAGTTGGTTCACTTGGATCTTCATTTTGGTCATTAAAAACTGACTACAAAATAGGTGTGCATGGTCACGTTGTACTTGCATCTCCAGTTTCAACAAGGTCATCAACTCAGCAAATGCTTTTCAGCAAAACCCCTTTTTCAAACTGAATTGTAGCATTTCCATAAAATCCACAAATTAAGATACAATTAAGCACAACCAAACCATCTTCTCTCCATTAAGAATGTATTAAGTTGCAGGATAATGAAGCATGACAGTAGTAAAACCAAATAAAAATGTGACAACATCATAGACGTGAAGATGACACGAGTGAAACTACGACACACTAACTCACCTTGCATGTCTAGCATATTCCTCGTAATTATCAAGCAGCATCTTACCAGCTTGCTCATTCAACGCTGATTCTGGAAATGGCTCAATCAGTAAACATCTAACCACCTGTTGCAAAACAGCAACCACAAAAGTAACAAATCAAAGAAAGAAGAAAGGAAAAGCGAAAACAACTTGTCAATTCATACAGATATTTTCATAAACCTCAGGCAGACTATTATTGACTTAGTTTACAGAAACTTACCATGAGAACATGTCGTAGGCCCAAACTAGGACTCCAATCTTTCTTCAAAGCATTGACACAAATTTCACCATTGGTGGCAATATTGGGGTGAAAAATCTTGGTCGAAAAATAGCCTAGATAGAAAACAAAAGATGCAAAATATGCACTCAGCCATATTAATTCAGAAATGGCAAAAAGATATCCTTCTAGAAATGCCATGCCAAAAGTTACAACAGCCTATGTCATTATTGGCAATATGCCATTAGAAGAGAGAGAGAGAGAGAGAGAGAGAGAGAGAGAGAGAGAGAGAGAGAATTATAACATTTGATATACAGCTGTAGATTTCATGTTAAACCTAAGTACCAGCAAATAAGGTCATTTGATAAGAGTTACTAAAACGAGAGACTAAAGCAGAAAATACGAATTAGCTTCTTGAATTGTGATGATACAGAACCCAACTGAATGAAATGAGAAAATTCAGGCTAATTTAAACTAGATACGAGAAAAAGATTACAAAAACATGTCACTGGTAAAACTTAAAATATTGCATGTGGAGACAAACCTTTGGGTGGGGAATGGGGAAAATCATGTGTCAAAATCAACTTCATGCGGAAAACCCCGTTCTCATAAGGAGTCCCAGCTGCACGGTAGATAGAGAACTTAGAACAAGCGTTATGTCTCAAGAACTGAAATATAAACAGCAAAGATAACATACCTGGTCCCTCAATATCAGCATATATGGTTGAAAAATCATCATCATTTACACCTACTTTAATGCCTTCTGGAGGAGTTTCATCGAGATTTTTCAATTCTTTCGCCAATTGCTTTATCACGTTTGGTGGGAGATTCTCATTAGTTGCCTACACAAAAAACCAAATTCAAGAGAGTTCAATTGACAAATGATGAAAGGTTCCGCAGTTGAGATGGCACAATAATAAATTATGTGAGCACCAAAAAGAACTAATTCGCTTGGATCCCCAGAAGAATGTCAAATCAAGAAACAGAGTAATAGTAACACACTGAATTTGATGAAATACCATAACCAAATATAAGTAGAACCCTAGGAGCAGTTGGCAACTTTGTTGGCGGAAATCAGCTCAGCAATTAGTTTGTGTTGGCAGGGACTTCAGATGTTGAAGATAATCAACTTGTGAAAGGTTCCTGCAAAAGGGCCAAAAAAAGATCATCAGAATGCGCAATTCTTTAGGACTCATCTACATAAACTTAAGACACAAGCAAGTAAATAACTGTTCCAAATGACCAGAACATTTTCAAGACATGCAGATATCATAGTGCCTGAGAACCATAATTTATTTAAATGGAAATACAAGTCCATGGAACAACTATATAACTCAACACCCATCAGACGTCTAGCCCGATTTTGGAGCTCACAGTGGACTTCAATGCCAAGGGTTGGTTTTGATGCCATGTGAATTGTGAAAGAACCTCTGTACAACTTAAAACTTCTATGGAAATTGGTGGAGTGATTCAACTTCTTTATAACCCCATTGGAGCCAGCCCTTCATAATGTTGCTTGAGCTGGCAATCCAATTAATTATCTAGATTTTAGGTGACACATTGGTATCGAGAATGGACAAATTCATAAAGATCACATATTCCACAATCAGGCAATTCCAATGTGGATACATATTGAATAGTAAAACACAAAAGTTAAGCAGATATTCCTCGCCAGCCAGTACACTGCAAAAACTTTAAGCTATTTTGGTAGTTCAACTTAATACATAGGGGTCTCCAGATTGTAATAGTTTCAGACTGACAGAACTAACAAAACTGTTAGGATGTTAATCACTTGGTCCTTAATAATAAACATCCTTTAACAGCAGCAACATGCTACTTTTAACGCACTTACTAGTATACGTTTCGCTAATAATATACAAATATAAAAATTCAAAGAATGATTATTGTCAATCAGCAAACAACATAACAGCAGATGCTAAAAGAACTAACATCGCCATCCAGAGAAAGATATGCTCGAGATCCTAGCGAAAAGTTGAACAACATCTTTAATCAAAAGCAAAAAATTTCAGATGGAAAACTATGGCTGAGTATATAAATACATAAAATTAATCAATGCCAAAATCCTGTATGCACTAGGTCGTCCAACCATCCGCGGTGGAGCTAGAGAACAACATGGGTTCGGCCGAACCCAGTAGATTCGGCGCAGACCCTGTATATGTGTTATGAAATCCACCAAATATGTAAAAAGATTGAATTTTGAACGCGTTACAAGCACTTGAGATTACTATCTTAATCCTGAATCCATAAAGCTCAAATCTTGGCTCCACCTCTACTAACCATGTTGACACAAGATTGAAATCACAGTAGAATAGTAGATACAGTAGAAACTAATCCACCATACACTCTCAAATTTCATCTTCGAAAATGGTATAGAACAAATTAAATCCATAGTAGTTACATAACTCAAACCTTTACTAGTCTAGATGATTGAAGAATCAAAAGGTTCCCCTTTGTTTCCTTATCACAACCAAAGTCAAGAATTGATATACCCTTTTCTTTTTAGCCACTATAAATCAAATAAAACACCCAATTTATGCTAATTACTCATACTTTCCAGTACACCAAGAATAAGCAAACAAAGAGTCAACAAAACACACACACACACAAACAAGAAGATATTGGAATCTTAAATACCAAATGAAAACCTAATCAGTTAAGTAAGAAAGATCCTATCATTACACATAATCAAACCTGAAACACAAGTCCAACTAAGAAAGAAAAGAACTTTACACACATACAAACAAAGAATCAAGAAAGTTCCCTTTTTTAACAATTAACATCAGGATCTACAGAATAGTTCAAGAAAATGGAAACCCAATTGTAAAAATCAAATCTTGAATTAGTTCCAAGTCAAGAATCAGGTAAAAACAGTCAATTAAAGATTCAAAAGAGAAACACCAGATGGGAAAAATTACCTTTAGGCTTAGAGAGAGAAAGAGAGAGTGTGTGGGTAATAAGGGTGTGGGATTAGAGAAATGTTGGGTCTATTTCCGTAGTTGGAATAACACCCACAAAATTGCAGAAAGGGATGCCTTTTAATGAATCATTCATGAATAGGTTGATTGATTTATTGTATTGTATGTGTGTGTACATGTATACGTTACATTACAATAGTGTCCAGAGAGGACGGTGGGTGAGTAAAAAGATTTTTTATACTATTGAATTAATAGATGCATGATAGTATCTACTATTCGTGATTATGGGAGTAAAGAAAAAAAGATTACTTGCGTGGTTAATATATCTTCATGTTTAACCAAAAGTTTTGAATACAATTCTTGAAAATAAATATATCTTTCTTTTCTACGGTCGAATTTAAATTAGTTTCCCCTTGAACACAAAGCGAGAAACAACAAAAATAAAGATACATATTATAAATGTTATTTCATCTTCCAAACATATATTTTCAATTTATTTCTTATTTGATAAGATTAAAATAGTTGATTTGATATAATTTAGAGGTAGTGTAAATATTATCGTGTTGGGATTGAAGGAGGGGAGACATACAATAGTAAGTAGAGTACGAATAACAAAAATGTAAAATATATATTTTTTTTCTTTAATAAAGCCATTGTCCTTATTGACATTTTACTATAGTCGGTAATGGTAAGTTTTTTCGCAACCAATTTTCAACAACAACAATCAATAATCATACTTAATGTATCCAATAAATGGGGCCGAAACGAATTTTTCATATTATGAATTTATCATATATATCCTACTATACTTTGCTATAACCGATTTTTCATATTATTAATTTTATCATATGTACCGTATAATTATGCTTTGCTACAAACAAACAAGCTATTATAAAGAAATTCAAGGGAATTAGAATAATATATTTGATTGACTGTGTTGTGATTGTTCGATTCCCTGTATTACAATCTCCTTCTTGTATTTTACCCCTCACCCCAATCTTTTTAAGAAATTACTAAGGTGCTGTTCGGTTCAACTTACAATTATCACAGAATTAATCTCCGGATTGTTAACCCCACCTCCTATATGAGATAGAATTATCCCATGAATGAGGTATAAAATTTATCCCATATTAGTTAATACCACCAACCAAACATGGAATAATTATAATCCCAAATTTAATTCCGAAATAAGTAATCAATCCCTCATACCAAACGACCCCCTAAAAGATTTAACTATATATAATTATTATATATTTATAAGCGTCTTTTGTCGTATGTGTCTCTTTTCTTTTTCCTTAGGTTTGCGAATAATTTAATGTGGCCTCTCAATCATTAGGAATTATAAAGTAATATATTCCCTGTTTTTGGATCGAGGAACCCTATGGGCTAGCATTTCTTTATTTTAAAGTAGGAATTCAAATTAAGTTATTTATTTAATGCATTAACATATAAAGGGAGAGTAATTTGATTTTTTTCCTTAAAAAAGAAAAAGAAAATGACTTCGTTATGCAGGAATCTCAAGAAGTAATTTAAATGATAGCACTCATCTGAATAACCTAATAATAATGAGCTTTTTAAATTTAAAAACTTTCAAGAAATTGCTATGCCAAATTATTTGTCAATTATATCAGGATATCCAAAATAGTTGGTGTGGTCGTAATAATAATTTCATACTCCATTGACAAAAATGCCTCTATGTTCCCATTGTAGGTCCACTTATCAAGCAAATAATTGGGTAGCTAGTAGTTTCTTAAATTTAATTTTCTTAAAGATAATCCTAAACACTTTGTTAATTTGAAATATATCATTTTTTATCGGTGTTTAGGTCAATTTGTATATAGTCGATTTAAACAATATGTGTGCGAAAGAGAAAAAAAATAGTTGTTCAACGCATATGCTTACAACAAATCAAATAATTTAATCTAATTAGGACATTCTCAATATCGATGCTAATAGTTTCCCTGCTGTAAACATTTCAGTTTAGTTCCTGCTGACGAAAATGCTCCAAAATGAAAATTTTCATTCGAATATAAAACACATGATCATCGATAGAAGGATAAGGATTTGATATTAATTAAGTATTTGGTGCTTGACTCATACAAAAGCTAGCTGGATTAATTCTACATAAAATATTACATATTTATTGAATGAATATTAAGGGCACTTGGTCTTTCTTTCTTGTATTTTAATATTGTTTCCTTTATAGAAAAACAAAAGTAGGTATTTATTTATTATTGATAATTCAAAGGTCCGAATTTTGTCGGGTTCTGGGCCATACCCAAAACGCTGTCTCGAATTCAAATTTGCCGACACTTTTGGGCTTGTGTGTTATTGACCGTTGGACGATCCTCTTCAAAAACTAGCCGTTGGTCCTGCCAGCTTTATATTATCTTGCCCTTTGTCTTTTGTTTTAAAAAAACACTTAGGGGTCGTTCGGTTGTAGAAGTATTTAACGCGGGTATTAATTATTAATGCGGGTATTAGTAATGTGAGTATTAATAATGTGTATATTAATAATGTGAGTATTGATAATGCGGGTATTAGTTATGTGGGGTTTAATAATGTGGGTATTAGCTACGCATATATTATAACGTAGGAATTATTTGTTGAATCACTGATATATTACAAATTAACAAAAAATATTATTATTTAAAATATTTATTTACTCCTTAAATAAAATTTTAAAATATCCTTATTATTATGAGGGTTAATTTTGTCATTTAAAATTTTAATACCTGCATTATTAATACCCACATTATTAATACCATCTTCTACCCCGCATAAAATAATACATAAATTCCCGCATTAATAATGCAGGTATTAATAATGCGGAATATACAAAAACACAACCAAACGTTGTACTAATTTTATGCGGGTATTAAAATTTCACAGAAAACCAACCGAACGCTGCGCTAAATTAGCGCGGAGTTTTGTGCAGGTATTGAATGCTTAACTGAGTAACCGAACGACCCCTTAGGTATTAGTTTTGTTTATTACATCAATCTCAAAGTTATTGTAAATTAGAATATGGGCATATGCGTGGTACTCTCTCTCGTAACGCACTATATATATATATATATATATATATATATATATATATATATATATATATATATATATATATATATATATATGATTGTAACTATTAATAGAAGACACAAATAAATACGCTAGCGTTTGGACATAGATTTGGTTGAAACTTGAAAAAATGAGTTTTTAAAGTTGAGTTGAAAAATCATTTTTGGAACTTGAAATTGTGTTTGGACATACATTCCACTTGAAAATAAGTTGAACTTTAGTGAGTGGGAAAAAGTTTTTTCCCAAAATCTGGTTGGGATCAGTTCTGGGAATTTGAAAACTTGATTTCAAAATTTGGCCAAATTTTATAAACAAACACATATTTGAAAAATATAATTTAAAAAAATATTCCCAAGTTTTATAAACAAGCGGGAGCTTCCATTTCACCAATTCATGAACAAGTTTAATGAAATCCAAATTAGAAAACACTTCTAACTTTTCAATTGTGTTTTGAGTATTCAATATTAATTTTTAGAATAACGGCACAGGTGGAAGCAGTCGATGCTTTAATCATTTAATTGACTATTTGATTCCAATTAATGCTTGATGTCATGCTGGAAAAAGAAAAGAGTTGCGGTCGATTTTACCTACTATGGAATTTGAACCAATGACTCTCGCCGTATGAAAATGATATTTTAACTATCGAGTCAAGTTGGTCAAGCTGAATCAAGTCATCTGTGTGGGCAAAAATACACCACCTATTATTACGGGAATACGAGTTCAGCTGGCGAGACTAGACTTATCCTTACAAGTTACTGGGTACTGAGGATATAAGCTCGCTCCTAGAGCCAACGAATGTTTAGGCGGTTTGGCCACAACACACATCCCATCGCTACGGTTTACAGTCTCTCCTAGTTAGAGTTTAGTATACCACCATCTTGAGTTGTAGGCCCATGGTCCTATTAGTACTTGTATTTTACCTTATATAGGATTGTGTATCACTACTGTAAATACCCCTCTTTACATTGTATTGTACTATCTCTGGATACACCAATAACTTCTGCTACTCTCAAGGAATAAGATTTACATTATTTTTCTCCATTATTTCTTGTTTATTTACTTGTCTTATTTTCATCGCATTTATTTACTTTTCCATCGTAATTTACCGTATTGCTTATGACCTCATTCATAATTAATTGTTTAACCTAGACGTAAAAATTTAGGCATAAACATCGTCGTATAAAAGAAAGCGCACAACCAAAGTAGCCCTTACTATACAAGGGTGCGGAGTGCTAACAAAGAGTAAACATACTTATTTTAAAAACTTAAAATAAAGTTGAGATCAAATGCACTAGTTTGTAGATTATACATTTTCTAGGTATGTATGCAAGGCTTATAACTTTATATTTACATACAAAGTTATAGAAAAACCTTTAAAAAAACAACTACAAAGTTTATAGGGCAAATTTCACTAATAGAAAGCCCAGTCCACTAATTTACAATATCGAGGCCTATAATTTATCTTTCATCAGCATGGCAGCATTGATTATAAAAAAAATCACGCGCATGAATCTCGCGCCAAACAACTCTTCCAAATTTGAATCAAAACATAACTCTATTTCCTTTTAAAATACCATCACTCACGAGCAAAAATTTCCTTCCATCTACGAACCCTAAACTCTTCATTCCCAAAAATAATGCGAAATTGAAGCTTGTGAATTTCAATTTCTACTTTTTTCAATGGACACTTTTCCAACATACATTCAACACACAGGGGAATGGAATCACGAAAATAAATTTGTGAATTTCATCCCGGATTGCATTGTTATTCGATCTAGTTTCAATTATAAAAATTTAGTTGCAGAAATTTCAAAGCAAATCGGGATAAATATTGAATTGAATTGAATTGGATAGAAATCAAGTTCATTCAGAGTAATGATTTACCACCTGTGCTGATCTACAATGATACTGGTGTTCAAGTTTACATTGAATTAAGGAAAAAGCATCCAGATTTCACTGCCTATCCGCTCTGTGTAAGGATGAAGGAGATTCCAAATGGTGCTTGATGCTCGAATATTAATTCAGCCTCAATGAATTTTAATTGTATTAATAGTGGAAAACTTATATAAGAGATTCATGAGGCAGATGACATAGATGTGGATAAATTGGTGGATGATAATTATACAGAAGATATATTCATTGATAATTGTGCTATAATAGATGATATGCTACATGAGAGAGTTGAAGAGAATCAGGTTTACCAGGACAAGCAGACACTTTTTAGTGTAATGAAACACTATGCCCTGCGAAATAAGTTTCAGTTCAAGGTGAAGAGATCAAGTACAAAAAGGTATGGTTAAAGCTGTTTATTCTAGTATATAACTGTATAAACAAGTATAAAACAACTTTATATTATTGTCTATAACTTTGGTTGAATCTGTTTGAATGATATGTATTATTATGTATAACTGTATATAAGTTAAATAAAAAACACTGTATTATTGTGCATAAATTTGTATTTGGATTTTTTTTGTCGTCTGAATCACTAAGTATCACCTTTTCAAGTATGGATAACCTTTTCAAGTATGGATACTTAAGTAAACCTGATATAAATTGGTATAAACTAATATAAGTAGTTTTTGTATTATTGCATCTAATTTCATTCAAAACTGTTTTCACGATTGTATTGTTTTGTATAAAGTTGTATATTAATACAGAAAGCATGTTTGCTGTGTCATCACCGTTGTATATACAGAGACATATTTCTTTGTATGAATATGTATATCAAAACAGCACTATATTTATGTGTATAAATTTGTATTTACCATCTCAACGCTCTTTATCAATAGGTATTACCTTTCATGTGTTGATGCAAAATGTATCTGGAGTTTCAAAAGTTCAGCTGTAGGGAAGGCGCAGATATTCAAGGTGCGAAGTTTTATTAATAGTCATACGTGCTCACTTGGTGAAAGATGCTTAGAACAACGACAAGCGAGTGCGTTTGTGATTGCTACAATGATCAAAGACAAATATATAGATCCTAAAACTGTCTACAATGCAAATAAATATAAGGATTGACATGCTGAACGACTACGGTATTGAATTAACCTACATGAAAGCATGGCGAGCAAAACAAACTGCTTTAGAAATATTAAGGGGCGACCCTACTGAATCTTATCAACACCTTCTAAGTTACTTGTATATGGTTGAGGAGATAAATCCAAGTTCAGTTACAAGGTTGCATAAATCTGATGATAGGCGCTTCCTATATACATTTGTTGCACTCAATTCATCAATCCAGGGTTGGAAGTATTGCAGGCCATCGATGGTGGTTGATGGGAGCTTTCTTTCAGCAGCACACAAGGGCACATTTTTGAGTGCTTGCACAGAGGATGCAGATGGTAAGTTAAACACCATTGCAAGTATCAAATCTGACTATTTTCATAAGACATCAGTTTGTATAATTGTATAATATTGTATAAAGTTGAATAAATCTGTTTTAGCTCACATTATAACTATATATAAACATGTATATCTTTGTATAAAACGCAGCTTTCCATTTGAAACCTGATGTATAAACTGTTTAAATAGGAAAAATACTGCCCCTTGCGTATGTCATTGTTGATTAAGAGAACGATGCATCATGGGAGTGGTTCTTCATGCAAATAAGATACACTTTTGAGGTTCGGGAAGGAATATGCATTGTCTCGGATAGGAATGAAAGCATCTTGAAAGCCGCAGCGACTGTTTATCCAGATGTGTCGCATTGTTTTTGCATTTACCATTTGTAGATCAACATCAAGGCCAAGTTAAAAAAAAATCATGAAAAACTTAAAGACAACTTTTTTGCTTACACAGTTAAGGAGTTCGACAAAAAAAAAGAAAAGAAAGAGATGGTAAAGAATGAACCAAAAATACAAGATTACTTGTTCAGAATTGGGTATGACAAGTGGTCTAGAGCACACTCCGAGGTCAAAAGGCCAATGAACATGACTTCTAATATCGCAGAGTCACTTAATTCAGCCACAAGACATGCAAAGGATCTCCCAATATTGCGATTGTTGGAATACATGTATAATCTGGCACAAGACTGGAACGACAAAAATAGAAGGCGTGTAATATCAACATTCACAGACCTTGGGAAGAAATACAACAAAATGCTTCAGGCAAATCTGATTGCGTCGATGCAGTTGACGGTATAAAGAGTTTAAAATACTGATTCTATGAATGCAACTTTGTTGGAATTTGTTGTGACCACATACTTTTTTTTTTCCTTTTAAATGAAGGTGAGGTTTTCAAATGACGACTTATACACAGTGTATAAATGAGCAATGCACAACACTGTGAACCTTGCAAAGAAAGAATGCAACTGTGGGAGCTTTCAAATAGATGAACTGTCATGTCCACATGTTTGGGCAGTTTTAAGGCGCAATCGAGTGGAAGCAGTCAACTTTTGCTCGGTTTACTGCAGGAAGAATTTTCTCGGTAAAACATATGAATATCCAGTATATCCAATGCCACATGAGTCTGCATGGGACATCCCTACAGAACTCCTACAGGAAGTGGTGCTGCCACCTAAAGGAAAGAGAGCTCCAGGAAGGCCAAAAAAGACCAGATACAGAGCATCTTGGAGATACCATGCAAGATATCCAAACTGTCATGTGGGGTGTGTGGACAAGCTGGTCACAACAAGAAGACATGTAGGAACCTACCAAAGACGGATTGACACATTAAAGTTTTAAGACAGTTTTTATCTTTATACATAGTTTAATCATGCTAATAAACTTCATTACAAACTTTATGTTGGTGTTTCCAAGTATGAATAAATGTTTGACACTAGAACATACTTTTATTTACAAATGTGCTTTATATTGCATGATTTGATACTATAACGGACAATAAATGGCAGACTACTACAAAAGGCAGATGTAAACTGCCTATTTTCATGTCATGTATAACTGTGTATAAGTGTGTATAAATATGTATAAACCTGCATATAAAAGAGCATAACTTTGTATAAACATGTATACAGATCTTGATGCTCTAAGAAACAACAAATAATAGTCTACAATGCAGATATACACTGCATGTGTGTAATGTATAACAGTGTATAACAATGTGTTAATTCCCACGATTACACCACTTTACTGTTTTAAGGACCAGTTCTTTAAAATGTGTTCCTTTACTCTACGATGTGCGGAATTAAAACTGTAAGTAATTGAACACCAGATATTAGCGTGGAAAAACCCCTAGACACGGGATCAAAAAACCACGACCTACTTCTCAAGTAGGATTTCAACTTCACTATGTAAAAAGACCCACTTGGTTACAAGACTCACTCTTACTAACCTAGGACTAACTCTAATCCTTTAGTGATCTTTCTCACGATCAGTGAAGTTGAGTCAAGTCCACGACTTGAACCAGAAAGTTTACAACTCGATTTTTGCTTACTACAATTGAACTAAGACTCGAACTTTTACAAGAATCAATCTAAGGAACAGGTTCTCACTTAGTTCTACTGTAGCTAACTGATTACACAAATATGCTAATAATTCTTCTCAGCTTTTGCTCGATGCTCTCTGTATTTGTGTACTCTTCTATGGCTGATAGTCTCCATGATTTATAGCTTCCAGCAGCCAAGAAGTCTTGATGAATTAGAACTCAAAGCTCCCTTGACTTTGAGTCCTAATTGGATTCTTCTCTTGAGAATCCGGATCTCCTATCATTATCCTTTAGTTTATGCAATCTTTTCATATCCATTTAGACCTGCATAATTATCAAGATATACGTCAGTTCTAGGATAAATAATAATATCTCAATTAAACGATTTTGCATGAATTATCTATTCTGCTACAGTGATTCAAAGGAACAGGTCCTTTGAATCCGTTCCTCAGTCATCAGTCAAAACTCCAAGCTTATCCAAGCTAACAATTTCTCCCTTTTTGATGATGACAAATTCATACTCATAGCTTCATCTCATTAATGTCCTGAAGTACAATTTCAGCTCAAAAGACACTCAATCAGTGGAGAATTAATTCATCATTAAGGAACAGATTTTCATTAGGTATAAGATCATGCAAAATCAGACTTACTCTTCCCCCTTTTGGCATCATTGAAAAGGTTGCATACAAAATATAACTCAAGTGTTAGAATTAATCAGCACATGGCCATTGAGGCAACTCAGAATGCAAACATAACTTAAATTAAAGCAACTGCAAAACAATGATATTAGCCATCCAAGACAATTCATTAAATCAATCAGTGAAACCAGGGGATACACGCACATACTACAGAATTATCCAAAAATTAAAGAAGAAAAAGGCTAAGGCACTAAGCTAGGCTAGATCCCACTAGACATAAGATGGCTAAAGGCTAAGGCTAAGGTGGTCAGGATGTGGAAGGACCAGGTCCCTGAGACTTGTTAAGTAACTCAAGCATCTGCTTGAGCATTCCCTCATTGGTCTCCTTTGCCTTTGAGGCCTCTGCCTTCCAGAAATTCTTCTCCTCTTCCAACCTTGCTATCTCAGCAGCCTGAATAACAACCTGTTGCCGAAGTGCCCTCACTTTGTTGTTCAGTGGCTGCCTCCCAACACCAGCCTGTGGAGGATCAGCCTGAACTGGCAAATCAAAGCTTATCAAAGTTGCACAACCAAAATTTTCCTTCTTTGTAGCCTTCACAACCCCTTCCAGGGGAATCTTCAATTTTGCAAATATATCAGTCAGGATGAAACCAAACGGCAGGGAGTGCTTTCTCTTCCCAGCAATCACCCTTTTTATCAGGTGGATCATAAAGCTGGGCTAATTGATCTGCTTTTCAGTGTCCAACAGTTCCATAAGGACCAGGTCCATGAAACTGGCAACTCCTCTTTTCTCCTGCCTTGGCATCACTATTTTGTTCACAAACTCAAATAACACTTGGTGCTGTGGGTGCATCTCACTCTTCTGCACAGCCTTGGGTTTCTCTTCACCATCATTCTCAGCAAACTTCCTAGTGATCTCCAGATCAGTAGGCAAGTCTGTCAAGTCAGGCCAAACCGTCTTGACATAGCTAGCATACCCAGTAGCAGGAATCCCCAGCAGCTCACCAAGTTCCCTTGTGTCAAACATAATGACATTGTCATTGACAGAGGTAGTAAGTCTATCTTCTCTGATGGAGCAGTTCTTGTAGAACTCTTGCACCATTCCCTTTGCATACCTCCCAGAGATCTTAAGGACCATGTCCCTCCAACCCTGAGCATGCAGTTTTTGCAGCAGCCACAACATTCCTTCTTCTTGCACATTAGACATAACCCGACCTTTCAAAACCTTCCTGGTCAACATGTCATCATGAACACAGTGCACAGACTCATCACTTTCAGCATCACTATCACTCTCATCCCCTGCAACAGACTCATCACTGTCACTAGCAGAGTCTTCAGAAACAACCACTCTTTTTGGAGGACCTGGTCCTCTTAGCAACTTTCTCAGCAGCTTTAACTGAGCTTCTTGCTACCCTTCTCTCAGAAACTTTTCTTTTCTTAGACTGAGGCACAACCTCCTCAGCATCTACCATCTCATCATCCTCAGAAAAATCAGCAAGATCAATATCATCAATATCATCCACTTCTTCCTCCTCAACTACCTGTTGTCCTTTCCCTTTTCTACTCCTTTCCAAGGCAGCAGCTAGTTGTTCATCAACAGCTTTGGCAGCACTTCTTGTCCTCCTACCCCCAGAAGCAGGGGTTGAGGCAGAAGGAACAGGTCCTTTTGCCTTAGAGGAACTTTCAACTTTCTTTTTATTTCCAGGCTTGTAACTATGACCTATTTTCTTCAACTTAGCAGCAATTTCAGCAGTCACACGGTCATTGATGGGTTCCTTTCTAGCCAATTTTCTTTGCAGACTCCTAATGTTGATCAAATCTACTAGGGGCCTATCACTGATAGCCTCATCAACATCAACCACATCCTCCATGGGTGCTTTAGGAGCAGCCTCTGGAGACCCCGATGACCCATGCATGGGTGCTTCCAACCTCTTAATAGGTTCCCCCTCAAGAGCAGCCTCAGACCCCTCTCCCTTTTCTTCCTCGTCTATAACAACATTCAAAGGGTAGGTAAAGTTTACCTGATACTGATACAACACCATAGCACGAGATAAATCCTCAACCTGCTCAGCAATTGATTCAGCCGTGGGAACTGATCCTTCCCTCTGAATTTCAGGTTCAGGTACGTCTGGGATTGGTTCAGGGATTTCAGGGTTTAGATTAGTGGTTTCCATGGGTGAGGGAGGATTAAGATTTTGTGGTTGGTCATCAATAGGTGCAGTTGAAGAATTATCAAAAGCAAGAGACATCTTTGTAATTCGAATTAACAAATAATTTACTACTCTTTCTGAAATTGTGAAAGTTTTAATTGATGAACAATGTAAAAGAATAATGAGGAAGAAGAAGTGTATTTATAGAATGAAATAGGTAGTGGAGTTAGAGTGAAAAACGGTCAACTTACCTCAGCACAACATGCAACGGCTAAGGACTCTTGGGAGTCTCCCGGAGAAAAAGAGCCGTTAGGCTGTAGGTTACCTTTTCAGAATAGGAACTGTTCCTCCGATGGGACTCCTTTACACTTTGGATATGGGTAGGAAACTTATTGGGATTTATCCTAAACTTAAGTTACCTAAAGCCTTTATACTTCTAAATTAACTGAATAATAACGAGTACATACCTGTTTTTAACACAGAAATTCAGTGTCCTTCCAATTTGCAACATTTTGATCATCTGAAGTTCTAAGAGCATAAGGGTAACATCATTAAATTTTAGCAACTCTAAATAAGGTATATGACATAAGAGTATACATTTAAGTATTAAACTGGACTTAATTATTCATAATGACTTGAATAAAATACATGTTAAGTGCAATTTTCTAGCCAATTATGAAGTGAAGCATTGATGATTTTATGTGAATTTAATCATTCCCAATTCTAATCTATTTCTTTCAAAATCATCTCTACCTAGAGCTTTTTGTAAAAATGTCAGCAATTTGCTTTTTAGTGGGACAAAATGCTATGGTGATCAAACCTTTTTCATAATTGTCTCTTAGGAAATGATGTCTTATATCAATGTGTTTAGTCCTTTTGTGATGCACTGTATTCTTTGTCATATTAATAGCACTAGTGTTATCACAATAAATAGGAACGGTTCCTACATCAACACCAAAATCCTGTAATTGTTTTTTGATCCATAACAACTGTGAACAACATGAAGCAGCTGCCACATATTCAGCCTCAGCAGTGGAAAGTACCACTGAATTTTGTTTCTTAGTTCCCCAAGAAACCAAACACTCACCAAGAAAATGTGCCATACCTAAGGTACTCTTTCTATCAAAAAGGAAACCTGCATAGTCAGCATCAGTATATCCAACAAGATTAAAACTACCACCTTTTGGATACCAAAGTCCCAAGGGACCTGTTCCTTTCAGATACCTTAATATTCTTTTAACAGCTTTCAAATGAGATTTGGATCTGATTGGAACCTAGCACACAAACCAATACTGAACACAATATCAGGTCTACTAGCAGTTAGATAAAGTAGAGAACCTATCATGCCCTTATACAATTTTTGATCAACTGATATTCCATGTTCATCAAGATCCAATTTTGTGGCAGTGGCAATAGGTGTGTCAATTTCCTTAGCATTATCCATATCAAACCTTTTAAGTAATTCCTTAACATACTTTTGTTGATGGATCATAGTTCCATGTGAGGTTTGCTTAATTTGTAAACCCAAAAAGAAATTGAGTTCACCCATCATGCTCATCTCAAATTCAGTCCCCATCAAGTTTGCAAATTCCTTACTTAAATTTTCACAAGTGGCACCAAAAATTATATCATCTACATAGATTTGAACAATTAAGAGATCCTTACCTTTTTCTTTTAAGAACAAAGTACTATCAATTTTACCTCTCTTGTATCCATGCTGGAGTAGAAATTTTGATAGCCTCTCATACCATGCTCTTGGTGCCTGCTTGAGCCCATACAAGGCCTTGTCTAACTTGTACACATGTTCAGGGAACTGTTCACTTTCAAACCTGGAGGTTGCTTGACATACACTTCTTCTTTCAAGTAATCATTCAGAAACAGACTCTTAACATCCATTTGATGTAGAGTAAATTCCATGTATGTAGCAAAGGCTATAAGAAGTCTTATTGCTTCCAGTCTTGCAACTGGAGCAAAAGTCTCATCATAGTCGATGCCCTCCTCTTGACGGTATCCCTGAACAACTAGCCTGGCCTTGTTTCTTGTTACCATGCCATCCTCATCAAGTTTGTTTCTGAAAACCCATTTTGTTCCAATTATGGACCTGTTCCTTGGCTTGGGTTCCAGATGCCAAACTTGACTCCTTTGGAATTGATTCAGTTCTTCCTGCATAGCATTAATCCAATCTGCATCCTTCAGTGCTTCTTTCACATTTTTAGGTTCAACAAGAGATACGAAGGCACTAAAGGCACACAGATTGTGATTCTTGATTGCTGATCTAGTTTGAACTCCGGCAGCCTTATCTGAGATTATTTGATCCACAGGATGTGACCTTTGATACTTGAAAGGCTTGGGTGTCAATCCATTGTCAGAAGTCCTCTGCTGAGGAACAGTTCCTGATAGAGTAGTGTTTCCAGTTTCTGAAGTGGAACCAACACTTGTTCCCCCTGTTTCAGTGCTACTCTTCTCAGTTCTGTCCTGAGGAACAGTTCCTTGCAGTTCACTTCTCATATCCAGAATCTGCATTTGTGGATTAAGTTCAAACTCTTTCAACATTCCAATTTCTTCATCCTCCTGTACCTGTTCTTGAGTGAGACTGTCAGTTTCATTAAATTTAACATGCATGCTTTCTTCAATTTTTAATATTTTCTTGTTAAACACCCTATAAGATTTACTATTTAAAGAATAACCAACAAATATTCCCTCATCACTTCTAGGATCAAATTTCCCTAAGGCATCATTCCCATTGTTGTGTATGAAGCATTTGCAACCAAAAGCCCTAAGATGAGAAATATTTGGTTTTCTTCCTTTAAGCAATTCATATGGGGTCTTTTCTATTAAAGGTCTTATCATACATCTATTTATTATGTAGCATGCAGTATTAATAGCCTCAGCCCAAAAGTTCCGTGGAAGATTTCCAGATATCATCATAGTCCTTGCCATTTCTTCTAGAGTCCTATTTTTCCTTTCCACTACACCATTTTGTTGTGGAGTTCTAGGTGAGGAAAAATTATGATTAATGCCATTTTCATTACAAAAATTGGAAAACATATGATTTTCAAATTCAGTTCCATGATCTGACCTAATGGCAACAATATGGTTATCTAGAGTTCTTTGAGCTTTCTTAGCAAAAATTGAAAATGCATTAAATGCTTCTTCTTTAGATGCAAGAAATATAGTCCATGTAAATCTGGAGTAATCATCCACCAATACCATAACATACTTCTTACCTCCACGACTCATTGTTCTCATAGGGCCACATAAATCCATATGGACCAGTTCCAAAGGTTTAGTGGTACTTACCTGTTTCTTCGATTTGAAGGAGGATTTTACCTGCTTCCCCCTGGCACATGCTTCACATACTTTTTCTTCATTAAACCTGATGTTAGGAAGACCTATCACCAAGTCCTTTGACACAAGTTTGTTCAATTGTGAAAGACTAGCATGTCCTAGTCTTTTGTGCCATAGGAGGGGATCATTTTGCACCACACTTAAGCAGCTCAAGCTTCCATCAGATAATGTCAGCAAGTCTACTTTGTAGATGTTTCCATGTCTGTTTCCCTGCAAAATAACCTCTCCAGAAGCTTGATTAGTCACAGTGCATCCAGTAGATGAGAAATTAACATTATTACCTTTGTCACACAATTGAGATATGCTCAAGCAATGCTTCAGCCCATCTACTAGAAATACATTATCTATACAGTGTGAATCAGACCTACCTACCTTTCCAATTCCAATAATTTCCCCTTTCTTACCATTACCGAAGGAAACATTTCCTCCTTGGAAGGCTGAGAGTGAAAGGAACAGTTCCCTATGCCCTGTCATATGTCTTGAGCAACCATTGTCCATGTACCATTTGTGGTTTATCTCCTTCACTCTAGCCTGCAAAAGAAAACTAGGGGTTAATTTTAAGAACCCAAACTAGTTTGGGTTCCTTTCCTTTTGAAAAAGGATGAATCAGATCTCTCCTAGCCCAGAATGGTAATGGTTTCTTTGTGTGAGCATTTTCCCTTTTTACAGAATGTTGAACGGGTTTGTAGAACCTATTCTTCTGTTTCACAGGATTTTGAACAGGTTTATAGGACCTGTTCCTCTGGGCAGCCCTTTTTAAAGATTGACAATTTTCTTTCCAGTGAGTGCATAGCCTGTTTTCAGGAAATGATAAGTACTTACTCTTTGGATTCCATTTGGATGAACTCTGTGCTTTCATGAATCCAATACCTTTCCTGTTACTACTATAATTTTCCTGTAACCATTCTAGTGCTTCAGAAGACTTGTTCCATTCTACAGTTTTTCTTAATTCCATTTTTGTTTTAACCAAGTCTTCTTCTAAAGATCTTATCTTTTCATCTTTCTTACACAGTTCATCAACTGTGTCTTTCAGTTTCTCTTCAGCAATGATCTTATGAGAATTAGCAATACCTTTACCTTTTACAACTGTTTTAACATTTTCTACTTCCTGAGCAGTTGTTTCAAGTGTGAGGACCTGTTCCTCAAGCATGCTAATCTTCCTTTCTAGAAAATCATTTTTAATTATTTCCTCTTTGCATTCTGTTTCTAAACAGTCAACTTTATCATGCAGTTGGTGATTATCATCCCTTAGAGTTTTAAATTCATTTAGCACAATATGGAATACTTTAACCAACTTTTCTCTAGACATTCTTTTTACATCTTCTTTGAGTTTAGAAAGAAATACCTCAGGATCCTCTTCATTTTCTGAATCTCCAAGTGCCATTAGAGCAAGATCCTCATCCAGATCATCATCAATTATTTCGTCTTCACTGTCTTGCCATCCTGCAACCAGCGCTTGGGGATTTCCACTTCTCTTATGGACCTGTTCCCTAGCCTTCTTCCTTTCATCAATGAATTTCTTCCTCCATTCTCCTTCCATAATTGGACATTTGCTGATGTAGTGCTCCGAGCTTCCACATTTGTGGCATTCTCCAGCCTGTTTCATGTTAGTAGACCTACCCTGTCCACTAATTTCCCTTTTCTTATTCAAATATTTCTGAACACTTTTAGCGATAAGGACCAGTTCCTTATCATCAATGATTTTATCACCAGCAGTCAAGGCTAGGTTAGGTTCAGTTTTAACTGGTGCTCCTATGTTTTTAACCTTTTTCCTCAGTTCATAAGTCTTTAAATTGCCTATAAGCTCATCTAAGGATAAAGTGGTTAAATCTTTACTTTCAATGATAGCACAAGCTTTGATCTCCCAAGAATCTGGAAGAAACCTAGTTAAAATCTTTTCTACCCTATCTTCCACAGTTAAAACCCTTCCCAAAGAGATAAGTTCAGAAGCAATGGCATTAAATCTAGTATACATTTCAGAGATTGGTTCTTCTTCTTTCATTTTAAAGCTTTCATATTCAGCATAAAGAAGTGTACCTCTGGACCTTTTTACCTGACTTGTTCCTTCGTGTGCAACTTGTAGAGCATCCCAAATCTCCTTTGCAGTGGCATACCCTCTGATCCTAGTGCATTCGTCAGGATAAGTCCACCAACCAGCCACTTTCTTGCCTTTGCATTCTTTTCCCATTGCTTTATTTCTTCAGCATTGCATTCCTTCCTGGTTTTGGGAACATCCTTACCATCAGCATCCTTCTTCATTGGGATCATGGGACCTCCAGTTACTATGTCCCACAATTCATAGTCTTCTGCTTGAAGGTGATCGCGCATCCTCTCTTTCCACCATGAATAGTATTTCCCATTGAAATAAGGTGCTCTAACCATTGACTGGCTCTCACTGTTCTCTCGTGATGTACTCATCTAATCCTAGGTGTTAGCCTTTTCAAGGATAACCTGCTCTGATACCAATTGTTAATTCCCACGATTACACCACTTTACTGTTTTAAGGACCAGTTCCTTAAAATGTGTTCCTTTACTCTACGATGTGCGGAATTAAAACTGTAAGTAATTGAACACCAGATATTAGCGTGGAAAAACCCCTAGATACGGGATCAAAAAACCACGACCTACTTCTCAAGTAGGATTTCAACTTCACTATGTAAAAAGACCCACTTGGTTACAAGACTCACTCTTACTAACCTAGGACTAACTCTAATCCTTTAGTGATCTTTCTCACGATCAGTGAAGTTGTGTCAAGTCCACGACTTGAACCAGAAAGTTTACAACTCGATTTTTGCTTATTACAATTGAACTAAGACTCGAACTTTTACAAGAATCAATCTAAGGAACAGGTTCTCACTTAGTTCTACTGTAGCTAACTGATTACACAAATAAGCTAATAATTCTTCTCAGCTTTTGCTCGATGCTCTCTGTATTTGTGTACTCTTCTATGGCTGATAGTCTCCATAATTTATAGCTTCCAGCAGCCAAGAAGTCTTGATGAATTAGAACTCCAAAGCTCCCTTGACTTTGAGTCCTAATTGGATTCTTCTCTTGAGAATCCGGATCTCCTATCATTATCCTTTAGTTTATGCAATCTTTTCATATCCATTTAGACCTGCATAATTATCAAGATATACGTCAGTTCTAGGATAAATGATAATATCTCAATTAAACGATTTTGCATGAATTATCTATTCTGCTACAGTGATTCAAAGGAACAGGTCCTTTGAATCCGTTCCTCAGTCATCAGTCAAAACTCCAAGCTTATCCAAGCTAACACAATGTATAAAAAATTGTATATCATTGTATAAACCTGCATATTGTGCTTTACCAACCCTTGTGCAGGGAAAAATATAACTGCATGTATCATAATGTATAAATTTATAAAATAAACATACACAATCAAGTTAATACAAAAAACATTGTTTGAATCATCATTTAACAGTAAGGGAGTCTTCATAATAGCAAATTTCACCATACAAGAGCAAATGCGAAAATAACAAAGTCTACATCCATGTGATACAACAAAAACTGCCCCATTAGAAGGAAAAAACTAACTAAACTACTTCTTCGGTCGTCCCCTCTTCCTCTTGAAAACTCTGCCAGTGACTTCATCATCGCTAACTGCATCAGAATTTCAGTCATAATCCCAAAGCATGCAAGCAAACCTTCCACGAATATCCTCAATATCAAATTCATCTTTTTCTATCTTTCTTCCCTCGATAAAGTACTCGGCAAATCCAGCCATATAAGCACCACAATCACTGTAGAAACACAAAGGCAACAACAAAAATCAAATAAATACACAACACCAAAAAATTAAAATAATGATGTAAAAACAAAACCTACTTCGTCATCTGATGTGGCAGGTCATTTACTAGGTTCACGTCAAAAGGATCAGACAAAGTTTTATCCATATAAGCACCACTCTTCAATCAATATCAGTTCACTTGCCATAAAAGCCGGTAGTATTAAGGAAATGAGGAATCAAAAGAGCATAAGCTAACATCACATTAAGAACGACAACATCATTCAAAGCTCCATGGTTATAATCATACACATCAATGCGCATATCTTTAAATGTAAGCACACCCAAAACCTAATGGCCCACACCACGCTTAACATGAATAGGCAGCAAGACATGGTCAACAGTGTGCCAAGGAGAATTTGCATCACAGTAGTAGCCTAGAATGTACTCAGCCACTTCATGCTCATCGGGGATCACACGAAAATCTCGGTGCTTTCGCTCAAATGTGGCAAAAAGTGAAGTGATCTTGTTGTTGAATGTCCAGTCAGTTGTAGTAAAGTTCACTGCCACATTAGGGCCATATTTTCCCTTTTTCCGCAAGTAGTAAAATATGGTATCAATATGCTGAGACAACAAAATAGAAACAAAATAATGTCAGATTTTAAAACTACTACAAAGAACACTAAGTAAACACAAGAAAAGTTAAACAATGATTATACATACAAGTTTATACATATATCTGCACTTATATACAAACATATACAAGATCACCACAAACCATAGCAGACAACTATTTATACATATTTATCATTGGCTATACAATTATCTATACTATTATACAAAGCTATACGATGGAAGGAAAGAAGTACACCACATGCTATATAAGACGACAGTTTATACATAGTTATACTATTATCTACACTATTATACAAGTGTATACAAAAAGGGTAGGAAAGAAATTTAGCACATATCAAATCAAACAACAGTTGACCACTGTATGCAAGATGATGAAACCAGTCCTTCTTATCCACAACACATGAGCTAAAGACAAACAGCTTCTCAAGGTTATTTATGTCATCCGGATAAAGCTGCTTCGCTCTTTGAAAATAATGAAAAATTAATATAAGCTAGCACAGTAACATAATTTTATGATGAATTCATTAAAGTGTTAAATTAATCAACATACCTCTGTGATGAATCGACCCATTCGTCGACAAACTCAAAAAAAAAAAAAAAATGTTGAGCCAAATCTGATAGAGGATTATACAGATTTGCAGCAACCATGAAAGAATGCTTCATAGAAAAGATCTTCTTGCATGCTGATCCTGATGTGTCATCAATAGCTGAACCAAAAGCTGGAGTATATGGAGATTTAGTAAATTTTCCGGGTTTCTTTTGACGACCAACCTGTTGAGGGGTGACGTTTTATTCTTTTATAGCATTGGATTCTTCTTGGGCAGCTTCCTCAACTTCATGGACATGTTCCTCAACTTCATGGACAGGTAGAGGAGGAATTGGTTTATAAATGACAAGCCGTGAGACGTTTGCCCCAGGGAACTCTTCATCAAAATCATCCCAAAATTGTCCATATTATCAACATCATCTACATCACCAAAACAGGAAAAAAAATGAATGAAAATAAAAAATCAAGTAAAATCTTTACAATGAGTGCATGTATATTCTGGTATATAATCATATAAAAGGTATAAAACAATTTTTTCTAGGTATAAAACTGTGTATAAGTTAAAGCAAAAACAGTGTATTATTGTGTATAAATTTGTATTTGGAATTGTTGGTTGCCTAAAACACAATCAATCTAAATACAAAATGAAAAAAAAAATAAAGGCATATTTTGTACCAGGAAAAGCCGATGCAACTCCATCAGCTTGCTCGACATCGGACTCCATATTCTCAACTCCATCAGTTTTCTTTACATCGGAGTCCACATGTTCAAATCCATCAGTTTGATTCACATTGGATTGTATATTATTAACTTGAGTGGTTGCAGGAGTTTTCCAAGCCGAGAACGAACAGTCAAAATATTCGTCACCACCTTGTCCATCCATATTTTCATGAGCAACATTTCCAGGTTGCTAACCAAGACATAATAATAATAATAATAATAATAATAATAATATGGAAAGAGGTTAACTTTCATTTTTTAATTTATAAAAAAGTAACTAAAATATATACCTTAGAAACAGGAACCTCGCCTCCCTTTGAGTCGTTTGACTTAGATTCAAGAATTGTAATCACTTTCGCAAAGGAATCAACAGCAAACTTGTTCAGAATCACAACTTGATTCGTAAGCTAGACAAGACAAAGTAAAAAAAGGATAAAAATATTATACAAATAAGAATGTGTACACATTATACAACAAAAAACTACCAAAATAAAGCAATATGTGTAGTACCTGTCGAAGGTCAACCCTTAACTACTTAACTTCATCCGCCAATAGATTATCACTCACAGAAGGACAAGCTGGGGATGAGAAAAGACCGTCAGCAACATTAGAGGCAGGCACATCTCCTGGTGGAGGATTGAAATCTTCGAATAGCTGATCAAGGTTCAACTTGGACTTCTCTTCACTTGTAGGAGACATGTTTCGATAATGAAACTAAAAAAAATGATATTATGTCAATATAAACCACAGGCAAAACATAAAAACTTGACATATATATGTTTATACATAATATATAGAAAAATTGTCATATAGAGCTCCAACGTTACCAGATCAATACTAATATAGAACCATCGACGATGTCCACATATTTTGGATTGACACTCGTTTTCTAGTTCAGAATGCGCAACACCTTATTTTGAACAAGAACAGCAAGCTTCTTGTCGAATGAAGAACAACATTCATAAAACCAAGTCTGGAATGCTAGAGGCAGACCTCCTAACCTGTACATTTGCAAGTTGTCACACTGTTTATCCCTCATAGTCTGAAGCATGTCATCAAATACTTATTTTCCCCAGCCATATCTCTCATATACACCACTCTCAACAAGATCAAAATCTTTCTTCAAAATAGAATGATTATCATCGTCTTAAAATAAGAAAGTGTGGATGAACACCATCACAGCCATCTTCAGCGCGTTCTCATCAGATTCCCAACCCTGTTTCTTGAAGCGATCCAACAAGCATTTCCTATTTACTGAATCACTCCGTTAAAATAATCATCCATCAACCTGTTCGTTTCCAGCCTCTCATACAGTGGTCTCATCTTACTCATTTTCAAGCCAGTAAAAAGAGCAAATTCTGCAATCCCAAACCTCAATGTAGTACCATTGAGCTTAACCCACAACTCCTTATTTTGCCCAGGTGCAACTTTCCGAAGTAGTAAACAATGTATAAGCTGATTCTAAATAACAAAAGGAGGCAAATCAAAGAAGTATCCAAAGCAGCTTTTTCAGAACATCTCAACCTGTGTAGGAGTCAAGTATTTTTTCAGGTTGCTCACAATATCCGTGTTGGTATGTGCACTAACTCTTTTGTGGAAATGGTCTCTGGTGCTAAATAGAACGCACCAACCTATATGAAAAAGGGAATAGAAAATTAAAATCAAGGAACAACAATCAAGAGACAAAAATTAATCTAATCCACAAAACAGAAAGTATAAAAGTTATACAAGTGTATACTGCTTATACAGTTTTATACAATAGTTTAACAAAGCATATATGAGTTTATACAAATGAGCTTTAGCAAAGCACAATATTTATACAAATATATACTTAAGTATACAAAGTATCTGAACAACAGCTTTGGGCTTCATCACCTTTGGTTGGTGAATCTTTTGTCTTTTATTGTTACCAGCAACACGAGAACTGCTTGCATCATCAACGCTGGCCTTTCTCTTTTTTGTTTTGACGGGACGACGACCATCAACATCCAGAGCAACAGAATTCACTTCCTCTTTACTACTCGTGCCTTTCACAATCCTCTTACCAACCTTAACAAATTTAGGACCTCTATGCTTCTGCGGACTCAATTTCAATGCTCTTTTCGCACTAGGTGACTTTAAATCCATACCGCCTGAACGAATAACAATTGGTGTTCGTGACCGGGTACGACGACCACTTGCTGCTTCAGCACAACAAACAGGAGACGCAAAATCATCATCATCCACTACATGTGAAGACAACCCACTCACTACTTCAGTATCAACCTTTTTACCTTTACCAAGTATCTTTTTCGAATCCATAGGACTACTCCGTTTTGTTCATATCTAAAAAAAAAAAATCAACCATAACACACACATAATTGTGAATTTATGGAACACATAGCGTAGCAAAAAGTGAACTAAAAAGACTACACTATAACCAAAATGCTAGAGAACCCTAACGTGAGATAAAAATAAAAAAAATACAAATACAAGGAAATAAAACATAAAATAGAAATATAATCATAACAACAAAATACTCCCTCCGTCCCAAAATGAGTGTCTGGGTTTGACTGGGCACAGAGTTTAAGAAAATAAAGAAGACTTTAAAATCCTGTGGTTTAAAATGAAAGGTGTGTATAATGTGGGCCACATTCTTTAAATCCTGTGGTCCAAAATTAATTTTAGATTTAAAGAGTTGCCATAAAAGGAAAGAGGCACTCATTTTGGGACAAACAAAAAAGGAAAGGTAGACACTCATTTTGGGACGGAGGGAGTAATTTGTTTCTACAGAAAATTTAAAAAAAAAGCAAAAATAAAATAAAATAAAATAAAAATAAATAAATAAATAAATAAATAAATAAAGAAAAAAATGAAAACTTACACAAAAGCCGACAAAAGTAAAAGAATTAAAGGAATGCATGGCGGGACTTACATTTACGGAAGGATGGCCGAATTTGAAGAAGAGAATCAAAGCACCAATTTGTAAGGGGTTACGTTTGGAGCTGTTTGGAGAGGGTGTACCGTTGAGAGGGTGTACGTTTGGAGTGTGTTTAAAAGGGGGGCATTAGTTTGTGTAAGAAATTTTTTAAAAAAACAGTAAGGGTGACAAAATGGGTAAGGTAAATAAATATGGGCTGATATTGGTAATTTAGGTGGGCTGGGTGTCAACCATGTAATTGTCCCAAGTTTATAGGATTCTCCTATGTCAAACTATGCACGGGCCCAACATAATATGATTGTCGAAAATAAAGTTTTACCTGTGCAATGTAAGATACAAAATTACCACAAATGATCTATTGAAAAAGTGTGTTCAACAGATCTTTCGGAAAAAAGTTTTTTCCTAATACCAAACCATCAAGTAAAAGAAAATACATCAAATCTCAGCACAACTCATAAACATGTTACAAAAAAATAAATAGAAAAAAGCTAAAGAAGCTGGTAGGAACATTATGCTATCACAATCTCTCGAGTCTCTAATGTACCAAAGGGAAAATCAAACTCTTCAATATTTTGTATATTGGTTCCACCACTCATGCATCATCACCAATGGTTGTTCCTGAAAATCATTAAAAATGGCACACATAGGAAAAACAGGGGCAAGTTCTTCTTAAGTGTATCCACTTCATTACTTGTGCTTGATTGAAAAATTCCATATTAACATACTAAAATCAAAAAAATTTAGTCTCAAGTTTCTTCTCAAAGTGACCTTCCATCTATATCTTCGGAGTTGTTATACTTGTTCTGGGGTAAGTTAAAAAGACCGGAGAAAGTATGCATCAGAATGAAAGTTCTTTGTTTAACATTAAAAATAATGTGCCGGTGAGAGAGACTTTAGCTCTTAACATCAGGATAACTGTTTACCAAGTAAAAAACTCAATAATTGATGCTATCAAAATTAATTACTTGACATAGTAGTAGCTACATCTCCCCTCCTCATCTGGATTCCTACAGTAGACCAGAGGTTTCAATTCAACAAATCAACATCAATACTGACTTAATTCAAGGATATGTAATAAAGAATGTAGGTAGATAAACAAGGTTTGATCTCAAGACATGATAAACAAAATCTAGCACTGCATTAAAAAAAAGAGTTAATTCCTAAAATGGTCACTGAACTATTGATAAGTATCTAAAAAAGTCACTTTTATTTGGTTTGGGACAAAAATATCACTCAACTTATCAGAAATACCTTAAAAAGTCATTTTCTTAAATTGTTGGTTAAAGGTCAGCGGAAAATGCTGGCATGAAATTTTATTTTAGTTTTTTTTTTCTTTTTTCAGCATATTTTAGTCATCTTTATTAAAAGTTAATCCAATAAATATTTTATTTTTTCTTAAAATACCAAATTATTTATTTATGAAACACCCACATACTACTTGACCCAAAATGGGTCTTCTTAAGACTACTTTATTTTAGTTCTTTTTTTAAAAGTGAATTCAATAAATATTTTAATTTTTTTTTAAATATCAAATTATTTATTTATGAAATACTCACATACTACTTGATCCAAAACGGGTCTTTTTAAGATTATTTAAACGAGTTTTATTGATATATGTTATTTGTTTTCTCAAGTCATGATACGGGTAAAATACAAGATAAATTCTAAATCCTCCCAAGATACAACTCTCTTTTACATACCATACCATAAAAAGTTTATACTAAAACTTTTTAACAAACAAAAGCTTGTCTAAATGTCCCACGAAATCTTGAAAGTGCCATTGTCAACAAAAGAGTAACATACTATGCTAACATAAGTTGTTTTTACATAATCTCAATAAGAGTAACATACTGTTCTGCATTTTTTGAGAAGACCCATTTTGGGTCAAGTAGCATGTGGATATTTCATAAATAAATAATTTGATATTTAAAAAAAAACTAAAATATTTATTGAATTTATTTTTAATAAAAAAATTAAAATAAAGTAGTCTTAAGAAGATCCATTTGGGTCAATTAATATGTGGGTATTTCACAAATAAATAATTTGGTATTTTAAGAAAAAGAAAATTAAAATATTTATTGTATTAAATTTTAATAAAAAAAACTAAAAATATGCTAAAAAAAAACTAAAATAAAATTCCATGACAGTATTCTCCTGTTAGCTTTAACCCACAATTTAGGAGAATGACTTTTTAAGGTATTTTGGATAAGTTGAGTGATTTTTTTGTCTCAAACCAAAGAAAAGTGACTTTTTTAGATACTTAGTAATAGTTCAATGACCATTTTTGGAATTAACTCTTAAGCAAAACATATTTAAAAAAGAAAAATTACAAGTATAAAATTGATATATATGTATAAAAGGGATAAATAAATAGAAAAATAATATATGTCGATATTTGACAAGTTCAAACACTCTTCACTAATAGAATTGTACTGTACCTTTATTTTTATAATAATGATCACACGCCTCTTAGGCAGCTAGTATGTTCATAACCATAAGAATCAAAATGTCTCAAGTTACAAAACAACAAAATAATCTTCCAAGTAAAAGAAAGCAAAAGATAGAGAAACTTGCCTCGTCGCCATGGTAATCACTTCAGTCATATGAAGCTAACCCAATATTGCACTTAGCCAACTTTGAACTGCTTAAGCAGTCGAACCACCATAAAGATACAAAATACATAAAGTTGACTGGAAACTAATGTTTAGAACGAAGCACAGCCAACCAAAGTCATTCATGTACCAAGAAGTTGAAGATGAATTGTGGTGACTTCATTGAGAACTTCAATGAAAAATTGGAAAAAAAAATCAATCAAATTTTGCAAATGGAGCAAACTGAACAGAAGTTGGAATTGCAACTTCATTATTGATCTATATTCTTTCCTTAAATTTTAGTTTTACAAAATGCTTTATATTTCTACCTCTGCAAAGCGAATTATAAACAATTAAAACAACCATTGGACCACAAAATAGTGTAATTAAACAGTCCCATCTCTCATCATGTCTACCATTACATATGGATAGAGCTAAGATCTATAAATTTAAAAATCAAGGAATGAGATTTACGGGAAAAAATAAATTATGGAGTGATGACAATCAACACAATCTAGAAAACTCTAGACACAATCCATTAACTTGTTACAATTCAACAGGATACTTGCAATCCTTTTTTTTTAATGGAAGGGAAAAATCAAAAAAAGAAAGAAAAGGTTAATCTAATGCGCCATTATAATTCAAGAATTCAAGGCTTGTAGCTCAATTTTTTTCTACTCAAACTTGCCGTTTTCAAAAGATACACCAGCAGTTACCTAGAGGAGTTACCTTGAGGATTCGATACCGAAATATCTGATTCACCAAGTAACAGTAGATCTCCTCTTGTTGTGCTTAAAGTTAGCTATGACAAAAAGTTATACATAAAATGACTTGAGATCATAATTCAAATTAATCAGTCGCAGCTCGATAATGAATATGAAAAAGCCTAATGAAAGTACAGAGGAAAAAAAATAACGTTTATAAAGAAGTAAAACAATTATATATTTTGAAGAAAATCAAGTAACAACCTTATAAACAAAATTATTAAACTTACAAAGAAGAGTAATCCCAATTTGAATAGTTGCTAATTCCTTTCAAAAATATTCATGATCTGGAGAGAAATTCTCCATGGACCTTTCTAAAGAAGATAATCATTTTTTCCGAATTCAGTGTTCTTGTTCTTTTTCTGTATTCACAAGTGATAAGCTAGTGGCTTGGTAAAAATAACTCCATGTTTCAAATAAACCAATGAAATGAATTCAATGAATACATAATTCAACTAAATGCCTCTTTATCCTGCATCAAGTCATTCCTATGGAAATGGGAAAATAATACACTTGCTTTCACTTTCTTCACACCGAATTAGCTTAGAGAAGAAAGAAAACTGAATCGTACTAAAATAGATGGTACTGCCTCTGATTTAATTCCTTCAAGTGTTAAAATATAATTATCAAATAGATTCAATACAGTTCTAACTTAATTTTACCTTGGAAAGGGGGGGTGATCGCCATAAATGATTGTCTCTTATTCGTTTTTTTCTGTAAATAAGTGAGAGAGAAAGTCACTTCCAACAAAATATGAAGTATGAATAAAAAGCAGATAGAGAAGTGAAAACTGAAAACACATGATATATTGTTTTACTAATATTGCACATAATTTAAAATTTAGTACTTAAAAACTTATTTCATGTGACCTCCATATTTTCCTATTAACGTTTCAAGAGCTGTATGAAGAGCATCAAAGGTACCAACTCCATTATATAATGGACATAGGAATACATCAATATCATCACTACATGTCAATTGGTCGAACAAAATAGCAAGTCATTCTAATTTATTTTTAATAATTTTTTTCAGGCATATTATCAAACACCTCGTATTCATTGTTATTATGTCAAATAAAGTTATAAAATTACGAAGAAATTAAATTGCGCAAAAATGCAAAGTTGAGAAGACCATCTGTATTCCCTCGCAAACTACTCAACAATCAAAGAACCTTTTTTCCAACAAAAATCAGTAACTTACCAAATAAAATAAATAGGAATAAATCATGTCAAACACTGACATGCTGTAGAAAATTCATAAAAAATTATCTAAAAGAAAAACTTACAGATTCGACCAAAAGAAGAAGGAACAAACTATACACACCAATGGTGATTAAAAAAAAGTGTAATAAATAAAGAAAAAATACAAAGAAACTTACGGCAACAGAGAGCAAAACTGAAAATTTAACCTGAAAAAGAAAAGAAAAAGTACCTTAGAATTAACCAACAGGTAAACAAAGAAAAAATGTTATGCAATTAATAAAGTTATTGAAAGCAGAGTTCTTGAGGAGGGAGAATAGAATGAGCTTGGAAAGGAAGCTTAGTGGTTACGGGTAGGAAACACTGTACCATATCTCATAAGCAGTACAGGTGCGTTGCTAGGAGAAAAGTGCATACCAGCTGTTAACAATTGGACAACAATTAGTGGGGAAAGTGCACAAATAGTCTATATTTATAGCTCCTTTACAATTTCAGTCAATTTTGGATGCCTTTTTGCAGAGGCTGGCCACTTTGTCTATCTTTAAATTATTGTGATTGAAGTTCAAGTCGATTAAGCTAACTTCAACTCTTTATGGTCTGAAGTTTAAATGTGGTATTTTTTTTCCTGTTTTATCAATTTTAAGCCAAAACTTTGAATTTGGTTTGAAGTTAAGCTCAACTTCACACTTTTGAAGTGAATTTAACTCACTTTCAAACCAAAAGATTTAAGTTGAGTAAACATCAAACCATTGGTTAAAATTGGTTACATAACTTCAATCTTGATAGTTTGAAAGTGTACTACACTTGCCAATTATTTTTAGAAAGTAGCTAAAAATTAAATATAACTTTTTTTACGAGTTAGTGCTCTTACTAGGGGCCAAACCACAAGATACCAAACAACTAGACAACCCAACAAGAGTTTAACTTGGGATCATGCCCCGTTAAGAATTAATTAAATATGAGTATAAGTTAGAGAGAAGAGGTTATGCATTGAGTACTGATTTAATCAGCTCCATGCTTCTTATCCCAAGTTCTTCTAACTCCTCATTCCCCTTCTTCTAAGTCTCCTTATCCCCATTTTCCCTTTCCTTATATGTTATTTTCATTGAAATAGTTCAGTTTGAGTTTTATCAATATCATATTTTGTACAATGGTATCAATTGAATTTGGGTTTGTTCAATCGACTGTCAACCTACTAACACGTTCCTCTTTTTTTATCTGACTTTTAAATTAGCCATGATTTGCAAAGCATATATCAACAACAAAAATATAATGTTATCCCACCAGTAGGGTTCAGAGAGAGTGTGATGTATGCTGAGCGTATCCTTATCTTGAAAAAGATATAGAGGTTGTTTCTAATAAATCCTCAGCTCAAAGAAAGCATTATAGAAAAATAAATTTTGATTTTAAAAAAAAAAAGGTGTAGTAAGTACTAACATTAAAAACTAAAGATAATCAAAGTAAAATAAAATAATAGTAATAATAAAGATGAAGAATAAGATAAAACTAGTACAAATAAGAATAATACTACTACTAATAAGATAACCATCTGTTGATTACTCGGTATCATTCTACCCTGATCTTCGACCTCCACACTTTCCTATCTAGGGTCTTGTCCTCGATATGAATATGTACCATGTTCTGTCTAATCACTTCACTCAAATTTTTCTTCGTTGTACCTCGATCTCTCCACAAGCCTAACACTGTTAACCTCTCGCACCTCATCACTAGGACATCTATGCTCCTCCTCTTCACATATTCGAACCATCTCAGCCTGACATCTCACATCTTGTCGACCACCGAGGACACTCCCACCTTGTTTCGTAGGTTCTCGTTCCTAATCTTATTTATTCTAGTTTGCCCATACATCCATCTAAGCATTCTCATTTCCGCTGCTTTCATCTTCTGAATATAAGTATTAATAACTGACCAACACTCTGCCTCATTCAACATAGCTGTTCTAACGATCACGCTTTTTTATGGCACATTCTTATCACATAGGATACCAGATGCGAGCCTCCATTTTATCCAGCCCAGCCAATACGATGGGTGACATCACTGTCGATCTCTCCATTTCCTTAGATAATAGACCCAAGATACTTGAAGCTTCCTTTCTTAGGGATGACTTGCGTATCAAGTATCACTTCCACATCTGAATCATGTGATACATCACTTTAGATTTCAAAGTCTGTCTCCAAACTCCAGCTTATCATTAATATCGCTGCATGTCTCATCAACCACAACTATGTCATCTGCAAAATGGGCTAAGACTTGACCCTTGACGTAACCCTAACTCGATGTGGAAGTATTTTGAGTCTCTATTGTTCACTCAGGTCTTGCCTCCATCGTGCATGTCTTTAATCGCTCAAACGTAAGCCACTTGGAACACCTCTAGACTCAAAGTATCTCCACATAACCTTCCTTGGGAACACCTCTTCCTCAAAAGATGGATGGCCTTCGCTGATCACACCTCGCCTATGCCTTCAAGACCTTTCACTAGGAGTCAAGCCAAGGATCTTCAAGTTATTGGGTTACTGGTGCAAGCTTAATCCGAAGATGTAGCCAAGCAACTGAGAACAATAGTGTAAAGTAAGATAAAAGTTTGACACAAATTTTCTTGCTTGAACGGCACCGAGGAACTGGTCTCGGTACGATTCAAGTAGAAGGAAAGAGTACCTAAACTATGTAACAATCCTCAAGAGAACAATGCCTCTTGCAAACTGAATGTTCAAGAGGAATTGTTCAATCGGATTCACCGAAAGCCATAAGTTCCGAAGGCCCCATCGGGCTTACTCACATCTGAGACTAAAAGAGTATGCCCATGGCAATTCTCATTCAATAATCAATATCCAAAATCTAGCTTCTTACAATGAAATGGAACAAGGTTTATATAGGAAATACTAAGGGTAAACTATTAAAATGGTCACTTGAGCAAGCCACGTAGGGCTGAAATAATGAGTGTTCGACAACCGTGACTTCGGTGCTCGGTTGCTTGCTCGAACACATTTATCATCGGACGCTCACTTGACTTCGAACACAATTTGTTATATTCGGCTCTGTGCTGCTCAGTGCCAAGGGTTGGTGTTCGGTCACTTTGTCCTCGGGCTCAAATTTGAGGATGTAGCCTTCGGCTCTAGAACTTTGCCGCTCTTCTTCGAACACATACTTCCTCCCGACCAAGCCAACTGAATGTGCATATCATGTAGTAATTTGGCTTGGCTTCGTGTCATTGGCCTCGGTGGATCATTCACTGAATTCGATGGATCTTCGAGCACTTGATCAGCACTTCACTCTGCATTATCCTCCCCTTCTTGAGAAGATTTTGTCCTCGAAATCGCTTCAGCATCTGTCCCCGATGCTTGGCCTACAACACAAGGAGATAAGTCAGCAACATTGAATGTGTTGGACACATTATACTCACCTGGGAGGTCGATCACATAAGCAATATTGTTGATCTTGCTCAGCACTTGAAATGGACCATCCCCTTGAGGTGCCAACTTTCCTTTCCTTTGGTTCGGGAATCGCTCTCTTCGGAAGTGAACCCAAACCCAATCTCCCTTCTTCAACTCCAACTTCTTTCGCCCCTTGTTTTTTTTCAATGCCACTTTGGCATAAGCTTCCTCAAGATTCTTCTTTGCCTTGGCGTGCAACTCGAGCAAAGCTTTGGCTCGGTGAGTACCTTTAAAATCAATAATAATATCTCGAAGCAATGAGGTTAGATCAAGTGGAATTAAAGGATTAAAACCGTACACACATTCGAACGGGGTCATATTTATCATTCGGTGCACCGTTCGATTGTATGCAAACTCCATCATGGGAAACAATCAGCCTAGTTTCCAACCCTATATTTGATCATAGCTCGAAGCAAAGCTCCCAAGGTTCGGTTAACTACCTCGGTCTGTCCATCAGTCTGAGGATGGTGAGACGTCGAGAATAGTAGTTTGGTGCCGAGGGCACCCCACAAACATTTCCAAAAATGACTCAAGAACTTCGAGTCTCGATCACTCACAATTGTACGTGGCACACCATGCAATTTTAACACATGATCAATAAACAAAAGAAGCAACATGTTGTACACAATCGCATTTCTTGCAAGGAATAAAGTGATCCATTTTGAAAAAACGGTCCACGTCAACAAAGATGCTATCGTGTTCTCCCTCCGACCTCGGTAACCCCAATACAAAGTCCATGGATATATCAACCCAAGGTTGATCAGGCACAGGAAATGGGGTTTACAAACCATGAGGGTTGGACTTCGATTTAACTTTCTTGCAAACGAGACAAGTGTTGCAAAGCTTTTCCACATCTCGTCACATTTTTGGCCAATGGAACTACTCGGTTAAGATGTCAAGAGTTTTGTCGACACCGAAGTGTCCCATCAAGCCTCCGGAGTGAGCTTCTCGGACCAAGAGCTTTCTCCACGATGACATTGGCACACAAACCCTCCCATTTTTGAAGAGGTAGCCATCGTGCCATTGATATTTCTCAACCCTTCGGCCACTCAAGATTGTGTCACAGACACATTTTAGCTTGGGATCATCTTAATACATTGACTTGATGCTTTCGAATCTCATGAGCCTCGAGGCGAGAGTGGTCAATCAGGCAAATTTTCTTGATAGCGCATCGACCACAACATTGTCTTTTCCCTTTTGTAATGAATTACATAGGGAAAACTTTCAATGAATTCAACCCATTTGGCATGTCTTCGGTTCAATTTCTCGTGACCTCGGAGATGTTTCAAAGATTCACGATCACTTTTAATCACAAACTCTCGAGGCCACAAATAATGCTGCCAATGGGCGAGTGCTCGAACGAGTGCATACAATTCCTTGTCATATGTAGAGTAATTCAAGGTTGCACCCTTAAGCTTTTCACTGAGATAAGCGATCGACTTCGATTCTTGCATTATCACTCCTCTAATCCCAACTCTGGATGCATCACACTCGACCTCGAATGCTTTGCCGAATTAGGGAGTTGCAACAACGGGGCAGATTAAAGCCTCCGTTTGAACTCTTGGAAAGCCCTCTCTTGGGACTCTCCCCATATAAATGGATGTTCTTTCTTTACTAGCTCGATCAAAGGAGCTGCCACGATGCTAAAGTCACGAACAAACCTTCGGTAAAAGCTAGCTAAACTATGGAAGCTACGAACTTGAGATACCGAGGTTGGAGTTGGCCAATCTTTGATGGCTTCGACTTTTGACTCATCGACTTCAACACCATTAGCACTCACAACGAAACATAGAAAGACTACACGCTCGACACAAAAGGCACATTTCTTGAAGTTAGAATATAACTTCCCTTCTCTAAGCTTATCAAGCACTAGCCTTAGGTGTTCGACATGTTCATCCACAGATTTGCTATAAATAAGGATGTCATCGAAGTAAACGACAACAAACTTATTTATGAATGGTTTGAGCACATGGTTCATCAGTCGCATGAATGTGCTCGGTGCGTTGGAGAGGCCAAAAGGCATCACCAACCATTCATATAGACCGAACTTGGTCTTGAATGCAGTTTTTCACTCGTCAACGGGTTTCATTCGGACTTGGTGGTAACCGGACCTGAGGTCTATCTTCGAAAAGCATGAAGAACCACTTAACTCATCTAGCATGTCATCTAATCGAGAGATAGGATGACGCTACTTTACCGTGATTTTGTTGACTGCTCGACAATCAACGCACATTCACCAAGTTCCATCTTTCTTCGGGACAAGGATAACAGGAACAATGCAAGGGCTCAAACTCTCTCGAACAAGGCCTTTGTTCAGCAATTCATCAACCTGCCTTTAGAGCTCTTTGGTGTCTTCGGGATTATGTTACACCCCGTATGCCTAAAGTGACGTATATCATTTTAATGACATGTTAAGAATTCTTTAAGTGAGTTTAAAGTCATAAAATGACCATATATGATGTTTATATATTGAATATAAAGTTTGGAAAAAATCGGATTTAAGTTGCGGAAAAATCGACTAAGGAATTGCCTTGTAACAAAGTTTTTTCAGCAATTAATTATGTATGTTATATGAGGTCTTTGGGGGCATATCATATACCAAATTGAAGGTCTTGGAGTGTAGTTTCCAAAACTTTTGATGGTTTGTTCATACAATATGTAAATAAACAGATATGAGCATCAGAAGTCAGGCCAGAAAAAGGGACATAAGCTCAAAAGAGGACTAAAACTGAAATGTTGCAAGTGCAAAAGGAAAAATCGTCTCATATCTCGTTATTTCCAGAAATCTAAAGAGAGAAACAGTTCTCTCATTAAGTTTTAAGCAACTTTTATGATTTTGAAGGAAAGCCGCCAATCTTAACTCGAAATTGAAGACGGATTGCGTCAAAACGCTCAACGCTCTACGCGATTAAAGTAATGTTATGCTACCTTAAATTTCGTCTATAATTTGAGTTTTAGAATGACTTCATGGCTAAGTAAAGTACCTAAATGTTGTATTACAACTTCTTTAAGTTTTAGAAGGTGTTGAATTCAAGGGAAACAAGGTTGAGAAGCAAGAAATATCAAAGATATGTAAGGCTAAACCTTTCTTTGTGCAAGACATGTATCTTTTAGCTTTTGAAGCTTTTCTTAGTTCTAAACTTAGTGTTTCTTGTGCGAAACTTGTCTGGTATCAAGGAAACCTTTTATATACTTAATTTGGTACTAAAATCCAAGGTGAAAGATGTCCGAATCAGCAAGCCAAAACATTTCAAAATATGGAAAATCATTTTGATCTTTGGACAACTGTTAGTATATTGATCATAAATCCTTGTAAAAAATTGATATTTAGATGCTTTAAGAATCCTCAGAATCCTAAGAAATATATCTACAACTTTCATGAAGACCACGAAGTCTATAACTTTGATCTATACTCTGAAAATTAGGTCGAAAGACTGGATAATGGTGCTGTTCTGACATTCTATCTGCGGATTTGTTATGTCATCCAATCGTCTCATCTTGTAATCTGTTTAACATGTTTATGTTATCAATTTATCCGGGTATCCATTCCCGTGTATAGTATAGTACTGGTTCTGTTTTTTCGGATCATCCAGTTTCAGGGGAAACTCTACTGAAATTTTTATAGAAATTCAAAGAGTTGAACAAATTCTGAGTTGTAGGCTCTGTCTATAATTCTATCAAGAGTTTTTTTATCATTCCTTTGAGTCCATATCTATTGTTGCCACATGTGTTATGCCTCATACATACTTATGCTTATATTGTGATCATGTTATGTGTTATTTGGAGTCCCCCATTGAGGCTGGACATTGGACACACAGTCCGGTCGCGTGTTATACTACCCATCTGGGGGATACAACCCTTCTGGTTTAGGCGGGAGTTGAAACACCTAGTGTGACCAGGTGTCATTCACACACTCTGACCAGAGAGACTAGATATTGCTGGCTGGGTAGGATATAGCCCATAACACCCGCCGGGTTTGTTATATACACGTATATAGCCACAGTATGCACTGCATGATTATACACGATGCTAGTTCAGGTTTTCAGTTACCTGATTTGGGGCGATACAACCTATAACACCAGACAGGTACTAGTTCAGATGTTCAGTTACCTGATTTGGGGGGGGGGGGGATATAGCCCATAACACCAGACAGGTACCAGTTCAGATAACAGTTCAGTCTTAGCTCAGTACCAGTTATCAGTTCTCAGTTATCAGCCACCAGTTCTTAGCGTCGGGATCAATTGACAGTTATCAGTTCCAGTTTCTAGTTACCAGTTATCAGTCATATTATAGTTATTTATCAGTATAGTTCAGCTTAGTCTTTAGTTTCAGATTCAGCTAGACTTCAGTTTATATTCAGAGCATGTTTAGTACGTTCTTCAGATTTCCAGCTATATTGCTATGCTCCAGCTCATATTTACATATTTATATTCCAGCCTTACAGTTTCATTCAGCTATGATATATTATATGCTCATGCCTTACATACCTGGTACATATCGTACTCACGCCCTTTTCTGGGGTGCTGCGTTTTCATGCCGTGCAGGTGCGGATAGATGTATGCTTGGACCACGTTAGTAGGCCATCTATCAGCAATTGGAGTCACTCCGCTTACTCCCGGAGTTAATTATCTTTTGGTATGTGTACAGTCAGCCAGTTTGGGTATGGCGGGGCCTTGTCCCGTCCTTTGTATATTCAGTTTAGCACTCTTAGAGGCCTGTAGATATGTCCCTGTGTGGTATGTCAGTATCTTATGTATGTCAGCTTATGTTAGCCTTGTCAGCTTTTTGCATTGCATAATTCTTATCAGTTAGGTTTATGCTTAATCCGTTTATCAGTTATATTCATGGTTAGCAGATTATCAGAAGGATTAGTGAAGATCGACACTTAGTGTTAGTCTTCCCTCAAAACCCTAGGTTAGGTCGTGACAAAAGTGGTATCAGAGCAGTTTAGTACTAGGGTGTCTATAGGCCGTGTCTAGTAGAGTCTTGCTCAGGAGTATGTTGCGCGCCATACTTTTGAATAGGAGGTTACAAGGCACTTCAGGACAGTTGTCTTTCTTTGTTCTCTAGATCGTGCGATAGAGCCATGATTATAGAATTCAGCCCTCTAATAATAGTGTTTTCAGCAAAGCGATGCCGCCGAAGAAACTAACAGCTGTCCAAAAGGGCAAGGCTATTACTGGCCAGGGTACTAGTAGAGTGCCACCTGAGGTAGACGAGAGTGAGGAGTTCAGACCTGAGGCTCCATCTGAGGCCTCACATATCCCTTCAGTTCAGGGTGATATTAGAGGTACCGCAGCTACTGTACCTCCAGCTCCTCTACCCAACAGTCAGGGGCAAGAAATAAGGGATGCCATCAGATTATTGACCAGTATTGTAGTTGCTCAGACTAGACAGCACAGTGCAGATGCCCAGGGCAATGTTGGATCCAGGATCAATGATTTTGTCAGGCTAGAGCCAATAGTCTTTACTGGATATCGTACAAGAGAGGACCCTCAAGATTTTTTTGTGAGGATAACTAGGGTATTGAGGGTCATGGACGTGTCAGACACAGAGTTAGTAGAGTCGGCTGTATTTAGATTGCATGACCTAGCAGCAGGGTGATATCAGACATGAGAGCTATCTAGAGGGCCTGATGCTACTCCGGCGACTTGGTAGGACTTCTTGGATACCTTCTTTCATCCGTATATTCCTATAGAGACATAGAGAGAACGTGCCGATCAGTTCCTGACCTTGAGACAGGGTAGTTTGAGTGTAGAAGAGCATAATTATCACTTTAATTCTTTAGCAAGGTTTGCCCCTACGGTGGTAGTGAGTATGGAGGATAGAATTCACATATATATAGTGGGACTAGGTCCACAACTGGTGAATGAGTGCATGACTATTGTTATGAAGCTAGGTATGATCTAATTATGCATTCAGGCGTTTCCTTTATCACTTGAGGAGAATAAGCAGAAACAGAGGGATAGAGGGTTACATAAGAGGGGAAGATTGTCTTGTTCATCTAGAGAGACATCTGGAGTGAGTAGGCAGCAGAGTGTTAGACAGCCACCAGCTAGTATACCTCCAGAGTCCCGTGGCTTGAGATCTGATAGACCTCCTTCGTCCAGATCTAGTCACACATCATAGACTTCAGGATTTAAGCGTCGTGGTACTTCTATACAGGCCGGTCAAACATATCCCAGATGTCCAGATTGTGGTGGACGCCACTTGGGACCATGCCAGTTAGGAGTTGATACTTGTTATATTTCCTAAAAGGCAGGACATTTCATGAGAGATTTCCCGACTAGGTGTGGTAGTGGTGCAGCCCAGCTAGCTAGATCAGCAGTTGCTTCGTCAGCACCAGCACGCCATTAGGGGCATGTTCTTCAGAATTGCACCTGCATAATTGAAAGAACTTAAGGAGAAACAGAAGGATTTGTTAGATAAAGGCCTCATCAGACCCTGCATTTCCCCGTGAGGAGCCCTGGTATTGTTTGTGAAAAAGAAAGATGGCTCTCTACGTATGTGCATAGATTACAGACGGCTGAATAAAGTCACAATCAAGAATAAAGGCCCTCTGCCCAGGATTGATGACTTGTTCGACCAGCTCCAGGGTGCCAAGTGCTTCTCGAAGATAGATTTGCGATCAGGTTACCATCAGGTTAGAGTCAGAGAATCTGATATACCTAAGACTGCATTTAGGATTAGGTATGGCCATTATGAGTTTTTAGTGATGTCGTTTTGACTCACTATTGCCCCTGCAGTATTTATGGATCTGATGAACAACGTATTCAGGCCTTATCTAGATTTTTTTGTGATTATATTTATTGATGATATTCTCATCTATTCAAAGTATGAATCAGAGCATGCAGAGCATCTACACGCAATATTGGGTACTCTTCGGGACCAACAATTATATGCTAAGTTCTCAAAGTGTGAATTCTGGTTAGATTCAGTGGCATTTCTTGGCCATATAGTTTCAGTAGAAGAAATTAAAGTAGATGGCCAGAAGATCGAGGCTGTGAAGAATTGGCCCAGACCTATGACGCCAACTGAAGTACGTAATTTTCTGGGCTTGGCAGGTTATTACAGAAGGTTTGTAGAGGGATTTTCCTCCATTGCAGCTCCACCGACCAAATTGACACAGAAAACAGCTAAATTTGAGTAGTCTGATTCTTGCGAGCACAGCTTCCAAGAACTAAAGAATAGGTTGATAACAACTGTAGTACTTTCATTTTCAGAGGGATCTGAGGGCTATGTCATTTACTGTGACGCTTCTCGAATTGGTCTTGGTTGTGTTTTGATGCAGCACGAAAGAGTAATTGCCTATGCTTCCAGGCAGCTGAAAAAGCACGAGCAGAGCTACCCTACTCATGATCTCGAGTTTGCAGCAGTCATTCATGCATTAAAGATTTGGAGACATTATTTGTACGAGGTTCATGTTGATATTTATACAGACCACAAGAGCCTCCAGTAAGAAAAAGGAGCTAAACCTACGATAGAGGTGGTGACTAGAGTTGCTGAAGGACTATGACGTGGATATTCTTTATCATCAGGGTAAAGCGAATGTTGTTGCTGATGCCCTTAGTCGTAAGTCTATGGGTAGTCTGTCTTATTTACAACCACAGAAAAGAGAGTTAGCTCATACATTCCACCAGTTGGCCAGCATGGGAGTCAGATTAATAGATTCAGAGGATGCAGGAGTTATATTTCAGAACGCAGCCACTACTTGCCTAGTGATAGAAGTAAAACAGCGTCAGTATGAGGATCCAGTTCTAGCTGAATACAGACAGATAGCTAGAAGAAAAATGGAGTCACGATACAGGGTTACTAGTGACGGGGTTCTTATGTATAATGATAGACTTTGTGTTCCTGATGTTGCAGATTTACGTGGACAGATTATGACTGAAGCACACTATTCCAGGTACACTGTAAATCCAGGTTTGACTAAGATGTATCATGAACTTAAGTAGATTTACTGGTGGGACGGAATGAATTGTGACATAGCAGAATTTGTGGCTCAGTGTCCTAACTGCAAACAGTTAAAGTCGAGCATCAAAAACCTAGTGGCTTGTTACAGGAAATAGAGATTCCATCATGGAATTGGGAAGCAGTGAATATGGACTTTATTACAAGCTCGCCCCATACGCGGGGCAGGTATGACTCTATTTGGGTATAGTTAACAAGCTTACTAAATCAACTCATTTCTTACCTGTTAGAACTACATATACAGTGGAGGATTATGCTAGACTTTATATCAGAGGGATAGTGTGCCTACATGGTATTCTAGTATCTATCATTTCAGACAGGGGCGCACAGTTTACAGCTAATCTCTGGCGATCGTTCCAGACAAGTTTAGGGACACAGCTGAATCTGAGTATAGCATTTCATCCCCAGACAGATGGACAGGCTGAGTGGACCATTCAGACGTTAGAAGATATGCTTAGAGCTTGTGTGTTAGATTTTGGAGGCAACTAGAGTGATCATCTATTGTTGATAGAGTTTACGTATAATAATAGCTATCATTCTAGCATACAGATGGCGCAAAATTAAGCTTTATATGGGTGGAAGGTCTCTTATAGGATAGTTTGAGGTTGCCGAGTCTCAATTGATAGGTCCAGATTTAACCCAACAAGTAGTTGATAAAGTTAAGTTGATCAGGTAAAAATTATTAGCAGCGCAGAGCAGACAGAAGTCCTATGTAGATAACGGCGTCGAGATTTAGAATTTCAGATTGATGATTGGGTATTCTCGAAAGTATCACCAATGAAAGGCGTTATGATATTTGTAAAGAATGGCAAGCTTAATGCTAGATTCATTGGTCTATATCAGGTTATCAGGCGAGTTAGGCGTGTTGCCTACGAATTAGACCTTCCAGCAGACCTTCAGGAGGTCCATCCAGTATTCCATGTTTCCATGCTTAGAAAATGTGTCGGAGATCTTCCAGAGTTGTACCTCAGTAGAGGATGTACAAATTACAGAGCAGTTGACGTATGAAGAGGTGCCAATTTCAAGTTAAGATAGGCAGATTCGTCGACTAAGGACGAAAGACATTCCTTCAGTTAAGGTGCTATGGCGAAGCAATAGTGTAGAAGAAATAACTTGGGAAGCTGAAAATGACATGAGAGCCAAATATCCACATCTCTTCACTACTTCAGGTATGTACAGATCGTTGCTTAATTCTTTAACATACTTCATTTAACATTCGAGGACGAATGTTCCTAACGGGGGAAGATTGTTACACCCTGTATGCCTAAAGTGACATATATCATTCTAATGACATGTTAAGAATGATTTAAGTGAGTTTAAAATCATAAAATGACCATATATGCTGTTCATATGTTGAATATAAAGTTTGAGAAAAATCGGATTTAAGTTGCGGAAAAACTGACTAAGGAATTGCCTTGCAACGAAGCTTTTTCAGCAATTAATTATGTATGTTATATGAGGTCTTTTGGGGACATATCATATACAAAAATGAAGGTTTTGGAATGTAGTTTCCAACACTTTTGACTGTTTGTTCATACAACGTATAGATAAAAAGATATGAGCATCGGAAATCAGGCCAGAAAAAGGGACATAAGCACAAAAGAGGACTAAAACTGAAATGTTGCAAGTATAAAAGGAAAAATCGTCTCATATCTCGTTATTTACAGAAATCTAAAGAGAGAAACAGTGCTCTAATTAATTTTTAAGAAACTCTTATGATTTTGAAGGAAGGACGCCAATCTTAACTCGAAATTGAAGACGGATTGCGTCAAAATGCTCTACGCGATTAAGGTAACGTTATGCTACCTTCAATTTCATCTATAGTTTGAGTTTTAGAATTACTTCATGGCTAAGTAAAGTACCTAAATGCTGTATTATATCTTGTTTAATTCAAGGGAAACAAGGTTGAGAAGCAAGAAACATCAAAGGTATGTAAGGCTAAATCTTTCTTTTGGCAAGGCATGTATCTTTTAGCTTTTGAAGCTTTTATTAGTTCTAAACTTAGTTTTTCTTGTGAGAAACTTGTATGGTATCAAGAAAAACTTTTATATACTTAATTTGGTACTAAAATCCAGGGTGAAAGATGTCCGAATCAGCAAGACAAAACGTTTCAAAATATGGAAAATCATTTTGATTTTTGGACAGCTGTTAGTATATTGATCATAAATCCTTGTAAAAATTGATATTTAGATGCTTTAAGAATCTCCAGAATCCTAAGAAATATATCTAAAACTTTCATGAAGACCACGAAGTCTATAACTTTGATCTATACTCTGAAAATTAGGTCGAAAGGCAGGATAGTGGTGCTGTCCTGACATTTTATCTGCGGATTTCTTATGTCATCCAGCCGTCTCATCTTGTAATCCATTTAACATATTTATGTTATCAGTTTATCCGGGTATCCATTCCTGTGTATAGTATAGTGCTGGTTCTGTTTTTGCGGATCATCCACTTTCAGGGGAAACTCTGCTGAAATTTTTATAGAAATTCAAAGAGTTGAACAAATTCTGAGTTGTAGGCTGTGTCTATAATTCTATCAAGAGTTTTTTTATCATTCTTTTGAGTCCATATCTATTGTTGCCACATGTGTTATGCCTCATACATACTTATGCTTATATTGTGATCATGATATGTGTGATATGGAGTCCTCCATAGAGGCTGGACGTTAGACACACAGTCCGGTCGCGTGTGATACTACCCGTCTGGGGGATACAACCCTTCTGGTTCAGGTGGGAGTTGAAACACCTAGTGTGACCGGGTGTCATTCACACACTCTGATCAGAGAGACTAGATATTACTGGCTGGGGGGGATATAGCCCATAACAGCTGCCATGTTTGTTATATACACGTATATAGCCACAGTATTCACTGCATGATTATACATGAGGCTAGTTCAGGTTTTCAGTTACCTGATTTGGGGGGATACAACCCATAACATCAGACAGGTACTAGTTAAGATGTTCAGTTACCTGATTTGGGGGGATATAGCCCATAACACCAGACAGGTACCAGTTCAGATAACAGTTCAGTCTTAGCTCAGTACCAGTTATCAGTTCTCAGTTATCAGCCACCAGTTCTTAGCGTCGGGATCAATTGACAGTTATCAGTTCCAGTTTCTAGTTACCAGTTATCAGTCATATTATAGTTATTTATCAGTATAGTTCAGCTTAGTCTTTAGTTTCAGATTCAGTTAGACTTCAGTTTATATTCAGAGCATGTTTAGTACGTTCTTCAGATTTCCAGCTATATTGCTATGCTCCAGCTCATATTTACATATTTATATTCCAGCCTTACAGTTTCATTCAGCTATGATATATTATATGCTCATGCCTTACATACTTGGTACATATCGTACTCACGCCCTTTTCTGGGGTGCTGCGTTTTCATGCCGTGCAGGTGCGGATAGATGTATGCTTGGACCACGTTAGTAGGCCATCTATCAGCTATTGGAGTCACTCCGCTTACTCCTGGAGTTACTTATCTTTTGGTATGTGTACAGTCAGCCAGTTTGGGTATGGCGGGGCCTTGTCCCGTCCTTTGTATATTCAGTTTAGCACTCTTAGAGGCCTGTAGATATATCCCTGTGTGGTATGTCAGTATCTTATGTATGTCAGCTTATGTTAGCCTTGTCAGCTTTTTGCATGGGATAATTCTTATCAGTTAGGTTTATGCTTATTCCGTTTATCAGTTATATTCATGGTTAGCAGATTATCAGAAGGATTAGTGAAGATCGACACTTAGTGTTGGTTTTCCCTCGCGATCCTAGGTTGGGTCGTGACAGATTACACCGGTATGCAGGTTCGTTGGGGATTTGAAACCCCATTACGAGGTCAATCTGGTGCTCGATTCCTCTCAACGGAGGAAATCCACCTGGTATTTCTTCGGGAAACATGTCTCCTAAGTCCTGCAAAACACTTTGTACAACACTAGGCAAAGGGTTATCGTTTGAAAAATCATTATTAGAGTTTAGAAAGATACCCTTATGCACGAGGCAAATTATCATTCGACCGGTGTCGTTGCCTCGTAAGTACTCCCCCGGTTTTATGATTTCACAGATATTATTGACCTCGGGTGGTGGAGTTTTTGCTTTGGCCACAATAGGCGCTCCGACAGGAGTCTTAGATTTTGCTGCTTCTTTCAGCTCTCTCATCCGTTTATAGTCCTCACTGACTTGTTTTAGAGACAAAGGTTTGAGTATAAAACTCTCCCCTCCGAAAATAGCTGTGTAAGTGTTGGTTCGATCGTTGTGGATAACAGATCGATCAAATTGCCACGGTCGCCCAAGAAGCAAATGACAAGCTTGTATCGGGACCACATCAAACATCATCTCATCATGATAAGCCCCCACTTGAAATTTGATTAACACTTGCTTCGCCACTCTCAGTTCTCCACACTCGTTCAACCATTAGAGCTTGTAAGGTCGAGGATGTTTAGAAGTAGGCAGTCCCATTTGTGAAACCAAAGTTTGGCTCACTATATTCGAACAACTTCCTGAATCAATAATCATCAAACACACCTTCCCCTTCACTCGACATCGGGCATGGAAGAGATTCTCCTTTTTGCTGTCATCTTCCTCTTCCATGACCATGGTACTCAAATTCTTTCGAATAACTAAAAGAACTTCGGGATGCTCGTCCTCAGTGATTTCACATCCATCGTTCTAGAAGTCAGCTCGATCAGTCTCCTCGGTTTCTTCCTCCTTGGAGTCATCTATTTTCTCATAGATGTTTCTATCGTCGAGCATTATCATGATATGCCGAGTTGGACAGTCTCTTTTCATGTGACCATAAACCTCTACACTTATGACATTGAATTTTAAAAGCACTGGGAGTATTGAGTTGACTTTTACCTCCCATGTTTTTGGATTGGTTAACAGTCACTCCCCTCTCGAAGGGTTTCTTCAGATCTCGAACAGTGTCTGCATTTGTTGGATTCAGAATCTTCCATTCTTTACTTCGGTTTAAAGGAGTTGAAGTAGTGACTCCTTGATACCGGTTTGCTGTATCGTCCTTCAATGGCAACTTCGATGGCAGCTTCGAACACATCTTCCAATGGGTGATACACATGCATCATCAATTGAGATGACACATCTCAAGCCAAGCCATTTTTGTATCGGATGGTGGCTTGCTCGTCATCTTCTTCTAAATCAAGATTCAATTGAATTCTCATGAAATCATCATGATACTCTTGAACCGATTTAGACCCTTTCTTCAACTCAAAGAGCTTTTGAAGTTTATTTTTCCGATACTTGGCATTCACATGCTTAGCATCCATTGCTCTTCTCAACTGCGCCCAAGTGGTGACTTCGGGATAAACATTCCTTTGTCTCATCCTTTTGTCAGCCTCCCACCATGTTGATGCATACGCTTAGAACGAAGCGATAGCATGTGCATCTTTTTTCTCTTCGGTCATCTCATTGGTTTCGAAGATTCATTCCATTTTAAGCTTCCATTCAAGATACTTGTCCGGATCACTAGTTCCTCTGTATGATGGAATAGTGATCTTGACACTGTTCAATTTTGAATCACGAGCACCTTGGATCAGCTCCGGATACTCATCATAATAGCCACCAGCCTCACGTTCAATATTTCGATCAACATTTGTGCCTCGGCCTCGGAAATTTCCACAACCTCGTTGAACCTGCCTTCGTTGACCGAATGGTGGTTCATAATCAGCTTTGGGAATTTCTTCTCCATCGACCTCTTCATCAATGGCTCCAAGTTGTCTTCGGGCCATTGGAAGTGGTAACGTATCTCCTCGAGAAATGCCTAAGTCATGATAATAAGCTTGGGGATTGCCCAAGTTTGGTTGTTGGACTTGGGGATTGCCCAAGTGTTGATTAGCTCGGGTATTGCCCACAGCTTCACTTCGATCAGCCTCGCCCTTCAACTGTTGTTGTCGAAGGAGCTCAACAAATTGCTCCGGTTTCATAGGAGTGGAGCTGCTCGTTCCAGCGGTGGACCCATGCATGGCCACGGACACGCTCCCTTGCTCGAGGTTAGCTACACGAGCACTTACTCCTTTTACTTCGGTGCTGAGGCCTTGTATCGCAGCCATAAGATCGGCTAACGATACCTTGGGTACTGCAATGCCCTTCTCTCCATTTCCAGCCATTGCACTTGCACAAATCAAAGACTAAAACAAGTGTTATAAAGGTTAGAAATCACCTCAAACACTCCCTCACTTTTAATGGGTGGCGCTCGGGTCCACTCAATTTGTAGGTTCGGTTTTAGTCATTCGAGGAACTTGTTAGCAGTGGCTTCGTTGGATTGACCAATGTCCTCTAAGATCCTTCAAGTTCGACAATAGTCACTGACTCTTCGGGAAGAGTTAAGTTATGTTCGACTCGATGTAACAGACATTGTTTTTACTGCGCTCGGGAAGTCAAAGAATTTTTTACGAAAGTTTGGACTTCGGTCACCCCTCACACAAATTTGTAAGAGCTCAAATTCGATAGTACGACCTTGAGTAGAAGAGATTACTCCAGAGATCCACTATCGTGAATTTTCGAACACAAGAAAAGTGAAAACCTAGGAGAATCTACCCTTCGATTCCTCTTCGGAATCCTTCGAACATGCCAAGTTTTGTTCGTACAAAAGTGGTCCTTCCTTTGTACAGATAGGGTTTCACCTTATCCAATTTCCCTTTTCAAGCCGACAAAATTTCACCTGGGGTTTTAGATTTTGAAACTTTGTCCCTTTCTTATTCAATGGAACAGTGAATCTTTGCTCCGGTGTACGGATAAATTTCAACTTCGTTTCACTAACCCCGATTTTCAACAAACATTGGGTTGGTTTTCACTCCGGTAACATCAACGCCGGAGGAAAACAATTTCAAGAGTTTTGAGCTAAGAACACAGCTTGCTTCGTCCGTACACTGTTACAATATAACAATTTTCCGACGTACGCATGGTGGTTCGATCGATAGAACTTCGATTTCTAGCTCAAAACATAACCCAAATCAAACAAGTACCACCAACCTTCAATGATAACAACCAAAATCAGCTGGGGTTCGATATCACACCACCAATCGTCAAGGATAGCCCAAAAATCCTTTGAGAAACCCTAGTCGGCAATCATGTACGACAGGTGCTCATTAGAATCAGCATACGACGGTGAACAAGAATCAATGATTGTTTGACTCTAACAACCAACATTCAAACCAAAATTTTTGAATTTTTCTTTTCTACTTCTCTTTCTTTTTTTTGGTTAAATAACAACATCAATAGTAACACAAGAACAATAACAAGAACAGGAAATGGAAAACAAAGACACCAACGCACGAATATTAAAAATAACATCGAACATGATTTGGGGTTGTAGAAACAAGCCCAAACCGTGCTCTGATACCAAGATGGTGCAAGATAAATTCGAAGATGAAGCCAAGCAACCGAGAACAACAACGGAAAGTAAGATAAAAGTTTGACACAACTTTTCTTGCTTGAACGGCACCGAGGAACTGGTCTCGGTACGATTCAAGTAAAAGGAAAGAGCACCTAAACTATGCAACAATCCTCAAGAAAACAATGCCTCTTGCAAACTGAATGATCAAAGAGGAATTATTCAATCGGATTCACCGAAAGCCACAAGTTTCGAAGACCCCATCGGGTTTGCTCACATCTGAGACTAAAAGAGTAGATACCTAAGGCAATTCTCATTCAATAATCAATATCCAATATCTAGCTTCTTACAATAAAATGGAACGAGGTTTATATAGGGAATACTAAGGGTAAACTAGTAAAGCGGTCACAAGTGACCAATAAAAGCAAGCCACGCAGGGCTGAAATAATGAGTGTTCGGCAGCTTTGACTTCGGTGCTTAGTTTCTTGCTCGAACACATTTATCATCGGCTGCTCACTTGACTTCGAACACAATTTATTGTGTTCGGCTCTGTGCTACTCAGCGCCAAGGGTTGGTGTTCGGTCACTTTGTCCTCGGGCTCAAATTTGAGGATGTAGCCTTCGGCTCTAGCACTTTGCTACTCTTCTTCCGAACACATGCTTCCTCCCGACCAAGCCAGCTGAATGTGCATATCATGTAGTAATTTGGCTTGGCTTTGTGCCATTGGCCTCGGTGGATCATTCATTGACTTTGATGGATCTTCGAACACTTGATCAGCTTTTCGGGCTGCATCAGTTACACTTGATGAAGTTGGAAGTTTTGCATGACCTTTGGGAGAAGCCTAATAACGTCTACAACTGTATCCAAGTGGTATTCAACGATGGTGGTCCAAGTTTCAGTGAAGATGCCCAATTACAATTGAAGAACCCAAACAGCTAAAGGCCATTTTAGTAATTGTATAGACTTTAGTATAAGTACTAAAATTAGGTCGTCTTTCACTTAGTTTTTGGATTAATATTGTAATGAACCTTATAAGCTAGAGGGTGAACTTTTGGTAGCCTTCCAACTTGTCATTGAATTTGCAAGAGGTAATATTCCTCTTGAGGATTCAATTAGTTTAGGTGTTTTATTGAATGTAATCGGAGGTGATTAGATTCTTAATCTAGTTACTGCCTTTATCTCATCAATATTTGTGTCTAGATTTCAATATTTAATTTTCTTCCTTAATCTTTTGAATTCTTGACTATCAATTTCATTATTATCATCTTGGTATCAGAGCCTAGGCAAATAATTGTTCCTTTAATTCTTGTTTACAATCTAATTTTACATTCAAAATAGTTCAAAAAAAGTTCTTCTTTGTTTGCTTCTTTGAGTTCAATATTTCTGGGTCTAATATTTCAAATTGGTGTTGTGGTATTACTTGAATTTTTATCTGTGAACCTTATTTACAAGCTGAATTTGGATATTAAACTTGGATTCCAAATTGCGTTAACGGCTAGGATTGATAAAACAGGAAAAAATCGTGGGACAAAAGTAGACAAAAAAAAGTCCATTTGATATGGAGTTATGAAATCTTGTTTGATAATTGTTCCAATGCTTCAAGAGTGAAAAAGAAAAAACGCTTAAGATTTATTTTCCCAACAACACAGTGTAATCCCACTAGTAGGGTCTGGGGAGGGTGAGATGGATACAGATCTTACCCCTACCAAGGTGGAGAGGCTGTTTCTGATAGACCCTCGGCTTAAGGAAAAATATTTCGAAACATGCTTGCAAAAATAAGATGAAACCACCCATAATAAAGAAAATACTGTCAGGAAAACTACTGATAACTAAGGTAAATAGACAACAGTGAAAGTAGTAAAGGCAGAGAAGTCGATAAATAAAGTATATAAAAAAAATATAAATGATACTAAGACAGAACTCTCACGGCTACTACCTAACTGTCTACCTTAATCATTGACCTCCACGCTTTTCTATCAATGTTCATGTCCTCGGTGATCTGGAGGTGAGCCATGCATGATGAATCACCTCACCCCAATTCTTTGTTGTTCTACCTCTACCTCTTCATAGACCCCACAACTTCCAATCTCTCGCACCTTGTCACTGGAGTATCTGTGCTCCTTCATCTCACATGGCCGAACCATCGCAGCCTCGTTTCTCATATCTTTTCCGCTACTGAGGCCATTCCCGCCTTGTCACGAATGACATTATTCCTAATCTTAAGACTTATTTGCCCATAAAAGAAAACTCTTGATTCTTGTGTGGCCAAAAAATACGCCACCTACTGCTATAGGGATACGAGTCCTGCTGGCGAGACTAGAGTTATCCTACAAGTCACCTGGCACAAAGGGCACATGGCCGTTCTATGAGTTACGACCATTCAGGCGGTACGGTCGTAGGATAAAGGGCATACATCCTGCTGCATTAGTGTTACAGTATCCTAGTTAGGGTTTAGTATATACCATTACCTGAAGTTATAGGCCAAAAGCCTTATTAGTCTTTGTACTTTATCTTAATTAGGACAGTGTGTCCACTGCTATAAATACCCCTCCTTATGTTGTATTGTATAACAAGGTAATTCACTACAGAATCCGGCTATTCACAAGGAATAAGGCTACTTTACTTTTCTTGTTTCTATCTTTTATTTATTTACTTTTCCATCATATTTACTGTATTGCTTGTGACCTCATTCGTAATTATTTGTTTATCCTAGGCGACCGCTTTTAGGCGTAAACAGCGGGGCCCAGGCAATTATAGGTATTCTACGAAGGAAAAGACACAATCATGTCTGATGATAGTAGCAACGTTTCAAAGAATACTACGGACGCAGTAGATGAATCCGTAAAGGATCCCAGTGATCCGAGCATTCAGCCTAAGGATCTCATTGAGCAATCAAAAGACCCTTCCAAAGAGCTGATCCATGTCACCAGTGATGGGGAAGGCGACCAGCCGCCAGAAGGGAATACTGAATTCCGAGGTTTTCTTATTAATCTCCTCAACACTATGTCAGAACAATAGCATCGGAATTCAAACAACATAGTCGAAGGGATATCTCAGAAGTTAGGGGCGATGTTTTCTTGATAGTCTCAGAGGTCATCATCCCCGTGAGGACCAGCACCCACGAACCATTCCCTAGCATCTGTCCCTAACCGTAGGCTAAACACGGATGCCCCCCTGAAGGATCGTCAACAATCAATAATCAAGACCTTAAGGAGCGCTTGTTATCCAGGACCTCATAAAGGAGATGAAGCCCATCCACAACCTGATTGGTAATGTGCCGGGTGCTCTACCCCAGCTTACCACGATAGATGAGCAGAAGTTTTACAAGCATGTCTACAAATCACGCGTTGCACCGGTCTGCATACCAAAGCACTTCTGTCTGCAGGATAACTTGAAGTATGATGGAACAACTGATCCATATAAGCATACTGCTGCATATTACACGGCTGCAAAGAGCAACGAGATCACTGAGCAAGAGATTCAGTCTGCTATGGTGAAGAGGTTTTGCTCAACTTAGACCAAAGGCTCCCTTGCTTGGTACACTCAGCTACCAATGGTACACATACGTGATGTAGGTTAAAACGAAAACGTAAAAAGATAGGAGCGAGACTCGTCTCGAACTCCCTGCGAGGTATCCACGAAGAACTTGTTCCGTGAAACCATCGATTCGGGTCAAGAGTTGCCTACACTATGCAACTACCCTTGAGACACACCTGAGTCTCGCAAATAGAATGATCGGGCGGGGTTGAGGGTCAACTAGGTCCACTAGAAGATTCAATTTCCAAAACAAAGGATTCATTCAACACAAAGGAGCATTGCTTTCATATTCTTCAACATTATCCAGACTTGGGTATTTATAGTGTTTCCCAAGCATACATAATGACCAAACTACCCTTACTCATAAGGTTCACTAAATAGGCCACGTGGGGCAAAATAGTAATAACGACATAAGTTGTAAAAAGTATTCAGCATTCCAGGCGGGGCGCCTAGGCCTAGGCAGGGCTGACATGACCCGGAATCCGGTTAGGCCGTGCGGGCACCCGACATCCTCCCCTAGACCCGTCGGGTGAATCCTTACCAATTAAATTAGGAAAATAAATATAACAATTCATAAATAAAGACAGGACTTAAAAAAAACACACAGACATTTTGACACCTCTAACCTGTACGAAAGAAAATTACAGCTGACTACCCAACATACTAGGTTTAGGGCTATCCAGACTAGACATCTAAGAGTACAAAAGAAGACAGATACCTCCTGAAGGGAGCAAAATGCAACTGAAATAATAACCAATAAACTGGTGGCCACCCGGAATAAAAGCTGGCTCACCCTGACAGCTGAAGTCGTCTTCGCTCCTTCACAGCGTGGCGAACTCAATCCTGGAGTGAACCTGCCGAAACGAAATAGATAGATAAAAACAAAGTACAAACAAGGGTGAGTCAAAAGGACTCAATAAGTGGGGCAGACTAGCCACCTCAAAGAATAGGATAGCTAGCCAGGGAGAAGAAACAGATAAACCAAATTCCTCTTATTTAAATTATAAAAAGGAAATAACAAGAAACATGTAAGAAACTACAAGTTCAACCAGGGATGCGAGCCAGAAATATATCAACTACAAATAAGCAATGCACATATAAGCAGAACAATAGACATGTACCACAAGTCTACACAATGATATGAAATGAAATGAAATGAAATATGATGCAAAGGGTCACATGTGCCCGTAATCCCATCCTGAAGCGGAATACTCCTGCATTCGAGGGGAATCCAATCTGATAACCAACTGGAGCAGAATACTCCTGCCCATGGGGCGGAATACTCCTGCACCCGATATAATATAAACCAGAGGCGGAATACTCCTGCACACTCCCTGGGCGGAATACTCCTGCACCCGATATAATGTAAAGCTGAGGTGGAATACTCCTGCATTCAATGTCTGACATAAGAGCGGAATGCTCCTGCTCTTGGGGCGGAATCCTCCTACCCTCAATATGATACAATGGAGCGGAATCCTCCTGCTCCTGGGGCGGAATACTCCTGCCCCAATATGATATGCAATATAATACATATGAATGACATATAATGCATATGAATGCAATGTGATGCAATAATAACCCTTCACCGGCGCGGGACTCTCATCCACAGCCGGGAAGTAGATGCCAACTCACAGCTAGAGTACAATGCTCAGATCCTCAATGCAATACCAACAATAGGACATAACATGTAATATACGACGTAAATCCAAAGCTAAGGCATAATGAGTACGTGTATCGGCAGCTACACACGTAAGGAATATGTGGTAGAAAACCCACGAGGCCAGGTGCCTCCAAAGGAATGGATACAAACACTTACCTTGTTATAAAGTTAGCACAACCACTCAATAACCACATTGTCCTTTGAATTCATTGCCAAACGATCCCACTGTGTTCAATAAGCAGAAAAATATATCACATAAGGCTAACGGCTTCATTCCTTACGTCTTAGGGCAATCCAGTTAGGAACCTGATGCCCTATTCGCATACGCAATATGCAGGTCAGGCCTATTTACAAGGTTTAAGGTCATATAACCAAACCCTAAATATATTACATTTTTATGTTGCCCCCTAACTCACTGAGTACGAATATATAATCAATTCCATTATCTAGGTCCAATTGACCCTTTAAATTATCAGTTGAGCTTATTAAAACGATGTCTAATATCCAAATTTTTACCGTTAAAATATATTCAAACATACGTAATAAACTCAAATAATATATTAGGATCATTACCTGAATATTTCGGGGTAAAAATTCTACTTTGTTTCCGACTCTTTCCTTATTTTCTGGCATTTTTTTCCTGCGTTTTCTGATTCCTTTTTTCGTTTTTCTCGTTCCCGTTTCTACTTTTGTTTCTGTTTTTAAATTCCTATCTAAAGGAACAGTAGCCAAGGGATTATTAATCCCAAGGCCACCGCCTTTCTCTTTTACTTTTCTTTCCTTTTTCATTTCTCTTTTCTTTTATTTTTGTCTTTTCTTTTCTTTTCGAAAATTAAAATGGTACCCTACGAAATTCAAAATAATTCTAACTTTTGCATAGAAGTTATATCAAATTTATGTGACGTACTCACTAAGGCGGATATCAAATCGAATTCCAGAAACTCAAGATGCGGATTAAAACGGAAAAGATCAAATCCTTTTAACTTTCGGCGTTTTAGCGGAAACTAGCCGAACAACATGAAAATTCACTTACGAAAGTTCGCAAAAGTTACAAATAATCATACGAACCTAACGGCACTTTCGGATTTCGAATCGAAGTTCGTTCGCCAAAACCGAGCTCTAAAATCTCTTTTTAATATTTATCGACAATAAAAACTGAAACCTTCTTCCGATGCCTGCCAAACGAGGTCTGATTTAGCTCAAATTTTACAGATAAGTCCCAATCGACCTAAAGAAAATTTTAAAATTATCGGCATGCCAATCGGAGTCCTAACTTCTGAAACGACTAACCGGGGTCTTTTCATTCTCCTCCACTTAAAGTCTCGTTCGTCCTCGAACGAGCCTAAGTCTAAAGAAAAATTCGCACAGATAACAAAACAACTTGCACGACCTTCATAAGCTACTCCACGGACATTATCTCATGATTGCAGAACAAGATTATAACACGAACACTGAACTCTTGGAATAAAACATATTTGGATAATATGATAACACCATTACCCGGATTATTCTGACTAAGATGATCCTTCCTCGATCACGAGAGGAGAGTTCTACATTTTCGAAGCAAAGATATACGGAACTTTGAATGGATTAACATGATTCAGCCGATAATCACCTCTTCTATATACCTTTCGATATAGAACAGGTCGATGGAACTAAGAATTGGCTCACGCTTGATGCAATAAGGGGAGCCTTTGAAGTACCTTGTCACTACACACTATAGAAGATTTGATGAAAGCTATATTATTTTTACGAACGCACTATGCAACATCACAGTTGATGTTAGTGTTGTTCCGCAAGCTCCTTGTGGGAATGTAGTTACTCATATCCTAATGTATGTCAAAGGTTCATCTGAACAGGGTCTATCATATAAGGATAAGGATCATGCAAATACTACTAGATAGTATGATGCAGACCAGGAATGATCTTCAGACTGAACATCTACTTCAGGGTATTGTCTTTGAATTGGAAATATTATGACTTGAAAAAGTGAAAATAAAAGAGACATGTGGTTGGACCATGAGCTGATGAAGAATACCAGCAACACGTTGATTACATGAGCACCTATAACGCTAAAGTAACTTCTCAGAGAGTTGAGGTGTGAAGGAGATATGCCAATGATGGATGAAGGACAGGCTGCACTAGACCTTTAACTCTAAATTTTCATGAAGTAAAACAACGTCGGTATGTGGATCTAGTTCTAGTTGAATACAGAGAGATAGCCAGATGAAAACCGGAGTCACCATACAGGGTTACTACTGACGGTGTGCTCATGTATAAAGATAAATTTTGTGTTCCTGATGTTGCAGATTTACATGGACAGATTATGATAGAGGCACATTATTCCAAATACATTGTTCACCCAAGTTCGATTAAGAGGTACCATGATCTAAAGCAGATTTATTGGTGGGACGGAATGAAGTGTGATATAGTAGAATTTGTGGCTCAGTATTCTAATTGCCAGCAAGTTAAAGTCGTGTCATCTTTCCAGACTTTATCCTTTTAGCAGATAGGTACGTATATATATGATCAGGTTACCAGTTTATCTCTAGCATTAATAGATTATTAGTGGGTTTAGCAATGATCGACACTCATTGTAGGTTTCTGTCGTGGCCCTAGATTGGGTCGTGACAAAAGTGGTATCAACGCCTTAGAGATTTAGTATTACCATTCAGTATTTGGAGGAAGACTCCTCCACTTAAAGCACAAACTCATGCAGCTATTTAAATAGGAATAACCATCCCCGCACAGTCTGCTGGACTAAAGAAGATTTAGCTAAAGGTTGAACATAGGAAGACCTAAGCTACCAACTACCCTTTTGAGTTGCCAAACAGCTGCAACTCTCGAGTCACAACTCTATACATTTTTTATAAGCACCACCGCCTGATGGATCAACTCAGCGGGTCAAATGACGCCTCTCATTACCCTTAGTAGCGTTGAAAAACAACAATGTGCTTACTCAGCTACCTTGACACGTACTCTGGCTCAACACCGGGAACATCACAATAGGTTACTGACCACCTAAGCTCACCAGTGCCGAATAAAGAAGAGATGACAACGGACTGAGGATAGAAATAATTAGAGCTTCAGGAAGCTCATGCTCTTATTTGCTTGGCTACCTGAGCTAGCCAAAGAATCGCAATTGAGGAAATAGATATTAAATGAGCTTCACGGAACAATATCCATGCCAATTTAACCTCCTCATAAGAAGATAACTCCAACAATTTATTAGTAAACTCTTTTATACCTGAGAGAAGCTCATAGAATAACATGACTTTACTAACATTTCGAACCAAGAGGAGACACGTAGATCGAGTATTACTTACTAATCATTGTACACCAGAAGAAACAATAACACTTTCTGAAGGTGACGAATTAGGATCACATTATCCTACCAACATTGAATTTCGAGGAGAGAGGTAAACTGAATTGACATAATAACAGAAGGTGGCGTAACAAGATGCCAAGCAGACAATACTGACACTCACTCGTAAATCTTTCACATTTAAATCAGATAAACTAGTAGGGTCTCACAAATTCCCTGAATAAATCATACTAGAAGCTCACCCCTCTACAACAATTGATTCTTAATAGAAACAATATCCAAGGAAGACATGGAAACATGGTAAGATAAACGAAGTTCAGACCGATTGGAAGAATCAAATCTTACTCACATATAATGGAAGAAGAATTACATGGGTGTACTACATCGGATATTCCTACCAGACTGGCAGTTCGTCGAACTGCCTCTACAGCTGAGCTGAGCTACTACCCTGATAATCACCTTCTGAAGAACCACTGCCACCACGCTCTCGACCTCTACGGGATGGTGGCATTTCACTAGATAATTGATATCTAAATAAAATCCCCTGCGACTGTGCAGGTGCCTGAGGACGAGAGAAAGGACGACTGCATATTTACTTGCCGAAGTAAGGGAAAACTCCTCCAAAGATGATAGGCTCACGACAATGACAACACCTTTTCGGTGAAAATGGAAGCTGGACAGATTCTTGATAGCTATAAAGAGAAAGTTGAGTCTAATCTTGATGAACTACTCACGCACTCTGAGAATCACGCTCTACAAGCTAAGATAACCTGGCAAGTAACCTCCCAAAATAATCAGAACTCTTACCTCCAAATGAGGTATGGTGCCCACCAGGGCTGTGGGATCTCTTGCTCACCCACTCGAACTCTTCCCCCTCTAACTTATGGTATGCCTAATACATTTGAGCAATATCAACAACGACATTAAATGAAGTCCCAACCTAAATTTTTCGAGCCATCTGGGATCTCAAGGAAGGAGAAAGGTCATTAATAAATCTTTGAATCTCTCGAAAGGCTCATGGACTAGTTCTAATGCATATTCAACCATTCTATAGAATTGAATCTCATATTATGAAACACCAACAGGCTATCCGACAGGCTACCCTGTCCAATCCACTCAAACTGGCAACACATTTCATCCCGCTCGCTATTCAAAAGTAACTTTTCCACAAATCTAGAAGAAAAACCGAACAAAATTAGCTTATAAGAGAGCGGCCCACCAATTCAAGGCTGGACCCTGAAACTGGAAAGAAGAATAATCAACACCATACCGCTCGATATAATCAAGAGCCTGAAGGATACGCTGACATCATTTTATTTTAAAAAAACTTACACAGGGATTATCTAATGCATTGCTTAGGAATATCGGGATGTTCAACCGCGTAAAATAATGCAACCTCTTTGAGCACTCGGACCCAATAATTACCTCAGTTACCTAACCAGCCAGAACAACTGGAGGCACGACACATGCTGCCTCCAGAACATACTTTACTACGGCAATATTAAGAAATGGAATAGGAGTCCCCTGAGACCGAACGTCTGCATCTGCGGCAACCTGATAAGCTGCCTAGCGAATAATAGGTTCTCGCAGTATCTACGTCGTTAAGATTCTTGTAAAAGCATCGTAGAGAGCCAAGGGAAACACAAGGCCCTGCTCCCTGGCCCATCGCGAGCTCGTACAGCTGGGACCTCCGTAACTAGATCGTCAGCACGATAAAAAACTCTCGGGGCTTCGTCAGTGCTAGCCCCAGGCTAGACTGCTTCGTCTTGCACTCATACCGTTTGCTGATTTGTCGCACGAGGTTTCACAATTACCACGAAGAAATTAACGAATTAACGAAAATACTTATGAATCCTAGACCGACGCACGATCAGAAATGAAGGAAGTGAAACTTCCTAAATGCCATCATAGCCTCTCATAGATAAGTACGGACGTCTACGTACCCATTATCGAGACTCTACTAGACACTGTCTTAGTCTGGATAGACTCTAAACCAGGCTCTGATACCAACTGACACGACCCGGAATCCAGTTCCCGACATCCTCTCCTAGACCCGTCGGGCGAACCCTTACCAATTAAATTAGGAAAATAAATATAACAGTTCATAAATAAAGACAAGACTAAAAAAAAAAACACAAAGACATATTGATACCTCTAAGCTGTACGAAAGAAAATTACAGATGACTACCCAACATACTAGGTTTAGGGCTATCCAGAGTAGACATCTAAGAGTACAAAAGAAGACAGATACCTCCTGAAGGGAGGAAAATGCAACTGAAATAATAACCAATAAACTGGTGGCCATCCGGAATAAAAGCTGGCTCATCCTGACAGCTGAGTTGATAGATAGACAAAAACAAACAACAAACAAGGGTGAGTCAAAAGGACTCAATAAGTGGTGCATACTAGCCACCTCAAAGAATAGGATAGCTAGCCAGGGAGAAGAAACAGATAAACCAAATTCCTCTTATTAAATTATAAAAAGGCAGAGCCAGATAATAACCAGAAACACAAAAGAAACTATAAGCTCAACCAGGGATGCGAGCCAGAAACATATCAACTACAAATAAGCAATGCACATATAAGCAGAACATTAGTCATGTACACAAGTCTACACAATGATATGAAATGAAATGAGATGAAATGAAATGAAATGAAATATGATGCAAAGGGTCACATGTGCCCGTAATCCCATCCTGAAGCGGAATACTCCAGCATTCAAGGGGAATCCAATCTGATAACCAACTGGAGCAGAATACTCCTGCACATGGGGCGGAATACTCCTTCACCCGATATAATATAAACTAGAGGCGGAATACTTCTGCACTCTCCTCGGGCAGAATACTCCTGCACCCGATATAATGTAAAGCTGAGGCGGAATACTCCTGCACTCAATATCTGACATAAGAGCGGAATACTCCTGCTCTTGGCGCGGAATCCTCCTACCCTCATTATGATACAATGGAGCGGAATCCTCCTGCACCCAATATGATATGCAATGTAATGCATATGAATGACATATAATGCATATGAATGCAATGTGATGCAATAATAATCCTTCACCGGCGCGGGACTCTCATCGACAGCTGGGAAGTAGATGCCAACTCAGAGCCAGAGTACAATGCTCAGATCCTTAATGCAATACCAACAACAGGACATAACATGTAATATACGACGTAAATCCAAAGCTAAGGAGAAATGAGTACGTCTATCGGCAGCTACATACGTAAGAAATATGTGGTAGAAAATCCACGAGGCCAGGTGCCTCCAAAGGAATGGATACAAACACTTGCCTTGTTACAAAGTTAGTACATCAACTCAATAACCGCATCGTCCTTTGGATTCATTGCCAAACGATCCCACTGTGTTCAATAAGCAGAAAAATATGTCACATAAGGCTAACGACTTCATTTCTTACGTAATAGGGCAATCCAGTTAGGAACCTGATGCCCTATTCGCATACGCAATACGCAGGTCAGTCCTATGAACAGGGTTTAAGGTCACATAACAAAACCCTAAATAAATTACATTTAAATGTTGTCCATAACTCACTGAGTACGAATATATAATCAATTCCATTATCGGGTTCCAATTGACCCTTTAAATTATCAGTTGAACTTATTAAAAAGATGTTTAATATCTTAACTTTTACCGTTAAAATATATTCAAACACACGTAATAAACTCAAATAATATATTAGGATCATTACCTGAATGTTTCAGGGTAAAAATTCTACTTTTTTTCTGGCTCTTTTCTTATTTTCTGGCATTTTTTTCTCCTGCATTTTCTGATTCCTTTTTTCGTTTTTCTCGTTTCCGTTTCTGCTTTTGTTTCTGTTTTTCAATTCCTATCTGATGGAATAGTAGCCAAGGGATTATTAATCACAAGGCCACCGCCTTTCTCTTTTACTTTTCTTTCCTTTTTCATTTCTCTTTTCTTTTATTTTTGTCTTTTCTTTTATTTTATAATTTCTTTTCTTTTCAAAAATTAAAACGGTACCCTAAGAAATTCAAAATAATTCCAAATTTTGCATACAAGTTATACCAAATTTATGTGACGTCTTCGCTAAGGCGGATATCAAATCGGATTCCAGAAACTCAAGATGCGGATTAAAACGGAAAAGATCAAATCCTTTTAACTTTCGGCATTTTAGCGGAAACTAGCCGAACAACATCGAAATTCACTTTCGAAAGTTCACAAAAGTTACAAATAATCGTACGAACCTAAAGGCGCTTTCGGATTTCGAATCGGAACTCGTTCGCCAAAACCGAGCTCTAAAATCTCTTTTTAATATTTATCGACAATAAAAATTGAAACCTTCTTTCGATGCCTACCAAACGAGGTCTGATTTAGCTCAAATTTTACAGATAAGTCCCAATGGACCTAACAAAAATTTTAAAATTATCGGCACGTCAATCGGAGTCCTAACTTCCGAAACGACTAACCGAGGTCGTTTCAGGGGTGCTTGGAAGTTGGGCAGTGAGCTGGGAGGCCTCTGGCTAGGTGGGGCGCCTGGTCTTGGCTGGTGCCAGGCGGGGCGCCTGCTTTCTTAGGCAGTGTGTCATCCAGGCGGGGCGCCTGACTGTGCTGCGCGTCCCTCCTCCTCTTTAGGCGTGGGGCTAGAGCTGAAACCATCCGGAACATCTTCCAATTGCTTCCATCTTCGAGTCCTTTCCTCACCAAGTGTAAGTGCACCTCTTGGACCTCCTTGGCTTGACTTCGAATCAATGGTCTCGTGACGGATTTCCTGGCATCATCCTCCCCTTCTTGGGAAGATTTCATCCTCGAAATCGCAACGTCATCACCTTCGGCTCCATCATCTCCTACATCAAATGGAGTCAAGTCAGAAACGTTAAAACTGTTAGAGACATTATACTCACTTGGCAAGTCGACCACATAAGCATTGTTGTTGATATTTGAAAGCACTTGGAAGGGACCATCTCCTCAGGGTGCTAACTTCCCTTTCCTAAGGTTTGGAAACTTTTCTTTGCGGAAGTGCACCCACACATAATCGCCCTTCTTGAGTTCCACCTTCTTTCGTCCCTTGTTCTTTTTGGAGGTCACCTTTTCATAAGCTTCCTCCAAGTTCTTCTTCGCCTTAGCATGGAGTTCAACCAAAGCCTTAGCTCGGCTTTTACCTTCAAAATTAGCAACCATTTCCCTTGGCAAAGGGGTTAGATCAAGGGTAATCAAGGGGTTAAAATCATAAACACACTCAAATAGAGTTATGCCAATCATTCTATGAAAAGTGCGGTTGTATGCAAACTCCATAAGAGGTAACTTGTCAATCCAAGTCCCACCCTTACGTCGGGTCATAGCTCTAAGAAGAGCGCCCAAAGTTCGATTCACCACCACGGTTTGCCCATCCGTTTGACGTAGAGAACAATAGCTTGGTGCCAAGGGCACCCCACAAATTCCTCCAAAAATGGCTAAGGAACTTGGTGTCCCTATCACTCACAATGGTTTGAGGCACACCATGCAACTTTAACACATTATCAATGAACAAGAAGCAACATGTTGTGCATCATCACACTTTTTACATGGAATGAAGTGAGCCATCTTAAAGAACCTATCCACGACAACATAAATGCTATCATGTCCCCCCTAGTCCGTGGTAATCCCATAACAAAATCCATAGAAATATCCATCCACGGGCTAGTAGGCACGGGGAGAGGGGTATAGAAACCATGGGGGTTCGATTTGGACTTAGCATACTTGCACTCAAGGCAAGAATTGCAAAGTCTCTCAACTTGCATCCCCATTTTAGGCCAATGGAATTGCTCCATAAGAATGGCCAAGGTTTTATCCCTACCAAAGTGACCCATGAGCCCTCCACAATGTGCTTCTTGAACAAGCAATTCTCTCCATAGAGACTCGGGTATGCAAACTCTACCATTTTTAAAATTTACCCATTGGTACTTCTCAACTTTCTCTCATTTCTCAAGAGCTTCATGGATGCTCTTTAGCTTAGGGTCATGAGCATACATCACCTTAATGCTCTCAAAACCCATGAGCTTGGAGGCAAGAGTGGTGGCAAGAGCAAACTTTCTAGAAAGTGCATCTGCCACAACATTGTCTTTCCATTTTTTGTACTGAATTACATAGGGAAAAGACTCAATGAACTCTACCTATTTGACATGCCTCTTGTTCAACTTCTATTGGCCCCTAAGATGTTTGAGTGACTTCATATCACTCTTAATCACAAATTTCCTAGGCCAAAGATAATGTTTCCAATAAGCAAGAGCTCTCACTAGGGCATACAACTCTTTGTCATACGTAGAGTAGTTCAAGTATGCACCCTTCAATTTTTCACTAAAGTAGGCTATGGTTTTTACATCTTCCATTAAAACACCACCAATTCCCACCCCCAAGACATCACATCCAACGTCAAATACGTTTCCGATGTCGGGCAATTGCAATAAGGGGGCAGTACTCAACCTACTTTTCAACTCTTGGAAGGCCTTCTCTTGAGTCTCTCCCCACACAAAAGGTTTGTCCTTCTTCACCAATTCGGTGAGTGGAGTGGCAATGGAGCTAAAGTCTTTCACAAATCTTCTATAGAAACTAGCAAGACTATGAAAGCTCCTAACTTGAGTCACGGTAGTGGGGGTAGGCAATTCTCTAATGGCCTCTACCTTGGACTCATCCACTTCCACTCCTTGGGCACTCACAACAAACCCAAGAAAGACTACCCTTTCAACACCTAAAGGCACATTTTCTTATAATTAGCAAAGAGCTTTTCGGCTCTCAACACTTCAACCACTTGCCTTAAATGATTCACATGGTCGTCTAATGACTTGCTATATATCAAAATGTCATCAAAGTAGATGACCACGAATTTGTTGATGAATGTCTTCAACACATGATTCATTAGCCTCATGAAGGTACTAGGTGCGTTGGAGAGGCCAAAGGGCATCACCAACCATTCATATAGACCAAACTTGGTCTTGAATGCGAATTTCCATTCATCCCCGGGTTTCATCCGGATTTGATGGTAACCGGACCTAAGATCTATCTTTGAAAAGATGCTAGAACCATTTAGCTCATCAAGCATATCATCTAAATGAGGTATGGGATGTCGATACTTGCCGTGATCGTGTTGACTGCTCGGCAATCCACACACATCCTCCATGTGCCATCTTTCTTTGGGATAAGTATGACGGGCATGACACATGGACTCAAACTCTCACGGACCAAGCCCTTAGTAAGTAATTCATCCACTTACCTTTGCAAGTCCTTTGTATCTTCGAGATTGCTCATATAAGCCGGCTTGTTTGGGATTTGGGCTCCAGGGACAAAGTCAATTTGATGTTCAATACCCCTCAAGGGAGGTAAACCATTTGGCATCTCATCTGGGAATATGTCTCCAAAAACCTTCAAAACACTTTCAAGAGTACTAGGCAAAGGGTTAGAAGAATAATCAAATTTGGAAGTAAGAATCATACCTTTGTGCACTAGGCAAATGAGTAGTTTGTTGCCATCATTCCCTTTCAAAAGCTCACCAGTTGCATCATGGCACAAATGCTACCGGTAGAAGATGGTGGAGTCACCACCAAGCTCTCGGCCAAAGGACTAGTCTCAACAACCGACTTGGCCTTTGCCGCTTCTCTCAACTCCCTCATACGCCGATAATCATCACTAACTTGCTTCGGCGTCAAAGGTTTAAGCACATACTTTCTTCCCTCATGAGTGGTCGTATAGGTGTTGGCACGACCATCATGTACAACATTACGATCAAATTTCCATGGCCTTCAAATAGAAGGTGGCAAGCTTGCATAGGAACCACATCAAACATGTGTTCATCCACATAGCTCCCCATCTTGAATTTAATCATTACTTGTTTCACCACTTTCAATTCACCACACTCACTTAGCCATTGTAAACGGTAAGGGTTGGGATGTTTCAAAGTGGGCAATTTCAGTTTGGAAACTAGTGTTTGACTAACAACGTTAGCTTCCCGAGTCAGTAATCATGGAACAAACAACACCCATGACTCGGCATCTAGCATGGAAGAGGTTTTCTCTTTGCAAGTTCTCACTATCCTCCACAGGCATAGCACCTAAACTTCTCCTCACAACGAGGAAGTCACGAGGATCATCTTCCTCAACCTTATCCTCCTTCACATCATCCTCTTCATCTCCCTCTACTCCCTCATCCCCAGGTTCACTATCTTGTTCATACACCAATTCACCTACCACAACCATGATCTTTCGAGTAGGACAATCTCTAGCAAAATGACCATACCCCTTGCACTTATAGCATTGAGTAGAAGTAGAAGTAGGATTGCTCAAGTGAGTTTTAGAATTACCTCCCACATGTGGTGTAGACTTCTCATACTGCTTCTTCACATCTTTACTAGCACTTGCACCACTTGCACTTGGAAATTTTGCATTTGGATTCTTCCACTCCTTTGGCTGACTCATGGGAGTAGGAGTGGTACTCTTGTAGCAAGTGGAATTCTCATCCTTGAGCCATTTATCGGCTTCAATCGCGGCATCATATAGATCATAATGATTGTCATATTTATGAAACTTCAATTGAGAGGCTATCTCTCAGTTCAACCCACTCCTAAACCGAATCACAACCGGTTCATCCTCCTCCGCATCCATGTCTAAGGTCATCCGGATTTGCTCAAACTCATTGAAGTACTCCCCAACTATCTTGTAGCCTTGCTTCAACTCATAAAGACGTTTGAGTTGGTCTTGATGATATTGTTGAGTCAAATACTTCTCATCCATCATACGAATCAATTCACCCCAAGTAACATTGACGGCCATAGCATTTCTCCTTCTATTCCTCTTGGCTGATTCCCACCGAGTAGAAGCAAAGGATTCAAAGGAAGATATAACATACTTGGCTTTCTTCTCCTCGTTCATGTCATTGGTGTCAAACACTCTCTCCATAGATAACTTCCACTCAATGTACTCAACCGAGTCACGATTCCCTTTGAAAGTAGGAAGTGTAAGCTTCACACTATTGAGATTATTGCTCAAGAGGTAGAACATTTCGAATGGGTCTTGGAAGTGGAGTATTTCTTTGGGGATTTCCCAAAATGTGGGGAATGCCCACTCGTTGGGGATTCCCCAACACTTGCTCAACTTTAGCACTTTCATTATTTTCCTTTTGTTGCCTAAGCAACTCAATAACTTGCTCCGGGGTAAAGGTTGAGCTACTTGTACCTTCACCAGCTTCAAGTTGGACACTCGGGGTCCCTTTCTCAACTTGGACGCTCGGAGTCCCCTTTTCTAGGCTTTAAATCCTTAGACTCATACTATCTAATTTGGCCAAGATAGTAGCCAAGGTACACTTCAAAAGATCATCTCCTTCATTAGCCATTGTACCTACAAAATGAAAAAATGTTAGTGAAATCACCTCACACACACCCTCACTTGTGTATCACTCGGTTCACTCGTTTAGTGGAGGTGGATATTTTACTCGAACTTGAATCTAGAAGCTTCACGTAGTTGAACAACAATCCTCAACTCAATCAAACTATCCACAAGTCAAGTGTCCTCCCGGGTGAGTGGAGTTTATGTGACTCAATGGACAATAAGCTCTATAAAGTGAGGACTTGAGTCAAAAGGATCTACGAATCTTCTTGGAGTTATACTATCCCAAACTAGGCATGAGTTGCCTAAAAGCTCAATGGACTAGTACCAATTAAGTAGGAAAGTTACTTAGAGAGGCACTAATTAGATGTTATGCAAGCAAAGAAATAGGAGAACCTAGGAAAAACTACCCAAACTAACACCTTTCAGTAGTAGGCGGGGGCGTCTAGATGTAGGAGGTGCCCGCCTAGCCTTGCAGTATTTCAGGCGGAGGGCCTGGGACTAGGCGGGGCGCCTGAGGTCCTATGCAGTGACCAAATCAGGCGGAGGGCCTGGGACTAGGCGGGGCGCCTGAGGTCCTATGCAGTGACCAAATCAGGCGGGACGCCTAGACTCTTGGCGGCCTAGACCTGGAGCAGATCCAACCTGTTCCAAACTTGTTCCAATTCGATTTTCAATCCACAAATCTGATGTTTTCAACTTGTTTTCACAATCCAATGATACCCAAAGTTGCTTTTGATATTTTCCAACAAACCCCAATCAATTTTACACCCAAATAATCAATCAAATCGAAGATTCAATGCCATGAAACTCAAGAACAAGGGTCTCTTCAAAATCGTTTTAAAGTTGGAATTCAAATCTTCAAAAATCTGTTATACAACTTCAAATCATGAGATTTAGGTATCAAAACGATGGGTTTTCAACAAGGATCAATATCTATAACACCCATATCAAGATTCAATCACACCAACAAGTTATGCCAAATTATTAGATTTTCAACTTTTTCAATTTTTTTTATATTTTCTTCTTTTCCATAACTTCAAACGCAAGAAACTAAAGAGAAAATAAACTAGGCACGATGAACAAGGACCGAGGGTTTGTAAAAACAAATCCCGAGCCTTGCTCTGATACCAAACTGATGCAGGGTAAAACGAAAACGTAAAAAGATAGGAGTGAGACTCGTCTCGAACTCCCTATGAGGTATCCACGAAGAACTTATTTCGTAAAACCCTCGATTCGGGTAAAGAGCTGTCTACACTATGCAACTATCCTCGAGACACACCTGGGTCTCGAAAATAGAATGATCGAGTGGGGTTGAGGGTCAACTAGGTCCACTAGAAGATTCAAGTCCCAAAACAAAGGATTCATTCAACACAAAGGAGCATTGCTCTCATATTCTTCAACGTTCAAAATAGACTAAGTACGAAAATAAGTTGGACTTGGGTATTTATGGTGTTTCCCAAGAATACATAATGACCAAACTACCCTTACTCATAAGGTTCACTAAATAGGCCACGTAGGGCAAAATAATAATAACAACATAAGTTGTAAAAAGTATTCAGCGTTCCAGGCGGGGCGCCTAGGCCTAGGCGGGGCGCCTGGAAGTTGGGCAGTAAGCTGGGAGGCCTCTGGCTAGGCGGGGCACTTGGTCTTGGCTTGTGCTAGGCGGGGCTGCCTCCTTAGGCAGTGTGTCATCCAGCCGGGGCGCCTGACTGTGCTGGGCGTCCCTCCTCCTCCTTAGGCGTGGGGCCTAGAACTGAAACCATCCGGAACATCTTCCAATTGCTTCCATCTTCGAGTTCTTTCCTCACTAAGTGTAAATGCACCTCTCGGACCTCCTTGGCATGACTCCGAGTGAATGGTTTCGTGACGGATTTCTTAGCATCAGTACGCCTCCTGAAGGGAGCAAAATGCGACTGAATTAATAAACATACCACTGGTGGCCATCTTGAACAGAAGGTGGCTCACCCTAACAGCTGAAGTCGTCTTCGCTCCTTAACTCAATCCTGGAGCGAACCTGCTAAAACGAGATAAATAGACAAGAAACAAAAAACAAATAAGGGTGAGTCAAAAGGACTCAATAAGTGGGACAGACTAGCCACCTCAAAGAATAGGGTAGCTAGGCAGGAAGAAAAGAAATAGATAAACCAAATTCCTCATATTTAAATTATAAAAAGGCAGAGCCAGATAATAACTGGAAACACGTATGGAACTCTAAACTCATAAACAACTAGGGACATAAGATAGGCAGAACATATAGGTTTTTAAGTATCCTGAATATATCAACAATCAGAAATACATATTGTTGCGGCGTGCAACCTGATCCATATATTTATACTGTCGCTGCGTGCAACCCGATCCATGTATTTATAGCGGATCCATATATTTATACTGCTGCGGCGTGCAACCCGATCCATATATTTATACTGTCGCGGCGTGCAACCCGATCCATATATTTATACTGTCGCGGCATGCAACCCGATCCATATATTCATGTTGTCGCGGCGTGCAACCCGATCCATATATTTATACTGTTGCGGCATGTAATCCGATCCATATATTTATATTGTTGCGGCGTACAACCCAGGATACGAGCCAGAAATATATATGCAAACTGAGATATGTCCATAACATGGTATACATACTGCATACATAAAATACAACACAATACACAGAATAGTCAGTATGTGGTGCAATAAGATGGGATGAATGCGGTATGATGCAATGCTGTCACATATGCCTGATACCTATCTCCGGCGTGGGACTCTCATCGTCTACCAGGAGATATATGCAATAATGACCCTTCACCGGCTCGGGACTCTCATCATCTACCAGGAGATATATGCATTAATGACCATTCATCGGTCGGGACTCTCATCGATTACCGAGATGTATATGCAATGATGACCCTTCACCGGCTCGGGACTCTCATCGATTACCAATTACCGAGAAGTATATGCAATGATGATCCTTCAACGGCTCGGGACTCTTATCGATTATCGAGAAGTATATGCAATGATGACCCTTCACCGGCTCGGGACTCTCATCGATTACCGGGAAGTATATGCAATGATGACCCTTCACCGGCTTGGGACTCTCATCGATTACCGAGAAGTATATGCAATGCTCAAAATCAGAGTACAATGCTCATATTCTCAATGCAATACAAACAACAGGGCATAATATATAATATACAATGTAAATCCAAAATTAATGAGTATGCCTATCGGCAGCTACACACGTAAAGAACACGTAGTAGAATAACCACAAGGCCAAGGGCCTCCAAAGAAATGGATACAAATACTTACCTTATTTCAAAGTGCTACTCAACAACCGCTTTATCCTTTGGATTCACTGCCAAACGATCCTGCTTATTCAACAAGCAGAAAATATATCAAATTAGGCTAAAGGCTTCATTCCCTACATCTTAGGGCAATCCGGTTAGAACCTAATACCCTAGTCGCATACGCAATACGCAGGCCAGGCCTTTGTACAGGGTTCAAAGTCACATAACGAAACCCTAAATAAATTATATTTATGGGTTGCCATAACTCCCTGAGTAAGAATATATAATTAATTCCATTATCGGGATCCAATTAACCCTTTAACCTATCAATAAAACTTATTAAAATGATGTCTAATATACCAATTTCTACCATTCAAATATATTCAAACGCACGTAATAAACTCAAATAATGAATTAACATCATTACCAGGATATTTCAGGGTGAAAATTCTATTTTTTTCTGCTCCTTTTCCTTTCATTTTTCTATTTTCTGGTATATTTTCCCTCTGCGTTCCATATTCTGAATATGCTTTTGTTTCCTTTTCAAGCTTCGACAGCGAAGCTTAAGGGATTATTAACCCTGCCACCCCCGTCTTTGTTTTTATTTTGTTTTCCTTTTTCTTTTTCTTTTATTTTAATTTTCTTTTCTTTTCTTTTCGTTTTCGTGGCGACAATTAAAATGGAACCGTACGAAATTCGAAATAATCCCAAATTTTGCATACAATTATACAAAATTTATGTAACATACTCACTAAGGCGGATCACAAATAGGATTTTTGAAACTCAAGATGCAAATTAAATGAAAAAAGATGAAATTATTTAACTTTCGGCATTTTAGCTGAAACTATCTGAACGACCTCGAATTCACTTCCGAAAATTCATACAGGTAAAAAATAATCATATGAACCTAACAACGCTTTCGAATTTCGACTCGGAACTTATTCGCCAAAATTGAGGTCGAAAATATCTTTTTAATATTTACCGACAATGAAAACTGAAATCTTCTCCCAATATCTATCAAACGAGGTCCGATTTAGTTCAAATTTTACAGACAAGTCTTAATAGACCTTATGAAGATTTTAAAATTATTGGTACACCAATCAGAGTCTTAACTCCTGAAACGACTACCTAAGGCCGTTTCAATATCACACTGTTTCTACTTGTATCTACACTATTTCTTGCATATATACTTTTTCTACACTTTTCTAGTATTTCTGTTGTTTCTACTTGTAGCAACAACAAAAACAACAACAACCCCAGTATAGTTCCATAGGTGGAGTCTGAGGAGGGTGAGCTGTACGCAGACCTTAATCCCACCAAAGTGGAGAGGTTGTTTCTGATAAACCCTCGGCTCATATTTTATATGAAAGGCTTTTTATATTTTAATAAAAAAAATGTACTTGTATCCAACGCAAATGCTAAGTAACATATTGTACTTAGACTAATGGACATTAGGATAAGAATATACATGACATACCATAATGTTCAAGAGGTGAAACAATAGGTGGTGATGAAACTGAGATATACGTAACTTAGGTTTTCTCTTAAATGCACCCTCAACTTGATCTAGTTGTATATATCTACACTATTTTTCTAGTATTTCTATTTATTTTTGTTGTTTTTAGTATTTCTATATTGTTTCTATCTGTATCTACACTACTTCTACATATACTATATATAGGCAGTGATGGTAGACAAATATGGGCGGGCAGCAAGGCGAGAGATGAAATATGGAGGCTAGGACTTTTTATTTTTAACAACTTGTATATAAAAATATTGCTATCTTTTGTATAGGGTGTAGTATTTTCTATATATTATAAACGAACAAGCAGGGTACGAACATAGCATTAACCAAATGTATCAAAAGTTACGTCAATAGTACTCTAATACTTGGGATGTAATTGGATTCACTTTTTCCCCTTTCCCTATTAAACACACGTACTAATACTCTTCTTCCATCAGCAAGCAACATGTACTATCATTATCGTTTACAAAATGCCATGCATCTTGCAATTTTTAGATTTGTGTGGGTCAACTGTCTTCCTTCTTTTCCGATCTTATCATTCCTCCCACTTCTCTCACTAAAGGTGCTTCCTCTCTGTGCAGAATTAATGCTTCCTCTTTGCTTAAAATTGGTCTATGTTTATTTAAAATCACAAATTGGTATATTTCCCTTTTTGCGAGCTTTGGTATTTCTTTTCCTTTCATTTTCAGTCTCCTTTTGTTTATTTTCTATTCAATCGGATTAATCTTTCATTCAATTTTTGTTATTCTGTGCAGTGTTTGGATTGTAATAGTGTTGCATGCACTGAGTTTTTACAATGTTGTTGTTGTAAATGCTGATCATGTTGTCCTCTCCTTCTAATGGTTTTTCTTGTTTTGAGTTTTTATATTCTCTTCCAAATTTTTTGGTTTCTCATATGTTTGCATTTGGATTGACTTTAGGTGAAAGCTGCTCAGTAAACTTATTACTATTGAAATAAGTTGCTTTTACTCAAGTCTTTTGTTTTGAGTTATACGATGTCTAAATTTTCTTTATATGTAATAAGGCCAAATGTTCTTATTTTTGTTTTTACTTATATATTTGTGTTTTCATTGTCGACATGACTAATTCGTAAAATTAATGCAAAAATACATGTGGGGACAATTTAATTGTCTTCAAGCGTGAAGCGTCCAACAATATTCTTCTTTAATATTATCGGATAGTCTACAAAAGGATTTATATTTGATGTTTGAAAAACACCAATTTCCCACCTATTAAGGTTCCGAGTCCGCGTGCTTCGCTGTGGAGAAATGGTTGGAAATTTGAATTGGTATTTGATGAGCTTTTGTGAAGAAAATATATCCTGCCTGATCATGAAAGTATGATAAAGGATTAGACTTTGCCATTAGAATCTAGACTTGAAAATATTATAAAGCTGTTAAGGAAAAGTAGGATAAAGAATTAGAAATTGCTACTACATTCCAATGAGTTTTGGTGTTTAAACGAATTGTGAATCTGATTAAGAAAGGAAAAGAAAAAGAGATATAAGAGATTCAATTAGCATAAAGTCCAACATAGATACTTGCTCTTCTTACATTTGATTTTTGGTGTGAGTTGGTTTCTTTATTGTGGGAGTACATTGTTCAGCAATGTTAGACCACTAATTGACACCTTCACATCACATCTGTACATACAGAGTACTTTAAGCTGAAGGGTAGTTACTGCAATATGAGACTATGAGAATTGATTTTTCAAATGATGTCATGTACGTAACTTAGTGAATTATTCTAGAGTTTGATATTTTCTTTCACAATAGAGGCAGTGAGAACTTCTGATTTTTGCAGCAACCAGATATATTCATATTTGAACTGTAGAATCCAATGAACACATCATTGAAAAGCAGCGGGTATTTCACGCTATGTAACCTGTAAGATGGCTGCTACAGTACTTGAGGTAACAATGTCTACTATGTTGTCTATGAGAATCCATTACTTGTGTGAATTAAACTATCTTTGATTAAAATAATTATTCATCCTGTGTTACTACTTCTATTTCTGCTTGAATTAAGCAAGAAGATGCAAAATGTACACAAGGAGACTAAACGATGCAACAAATTCAAGGGAATAGCAGCAGCAAATTCTGCACTTCAATGAACACCAACTACTAAGAAATTTTCTCAACTTTAACATCTTTATTAGTTAAATAGTTATCACTACTAAACTTTTTAATGTTTATGTGCAGACAGAGCTCTGAAATTGTGCATCTCCTCATTAGGACTAGGGGACTTGGTGTACACAAAAAATTATGGATGATGATGTTTCTTTTATCATTACCTGAATGATTTGAATGTTATCAGAATGTTAATGTCTACGTGTAATTTGCTTTCGTTGAACTGAGTAGGAATCAACAAGCAGAGATCTTGTGTCGTCTTTTGCACATATTGACTTGCAAGTGTACTACTATGTGCATGTTATAACCTCTTTCTGTTGATATCTTTTATTTCCTCATTTGGAGGTTATGACTGATCTTGAAATATGAGGGATCATACATTGTTGCTCAAAAGTTAAAATATTGTGTCGTCACTTATTCTTAGAATCATATATTAATAGGTCGTGTTGCTTATGAGATTCGTCATTCGAGACTGGTCCCGGTTCCTACCTTTACCAAATTGTTCAAAGAAATCATCTCCATTCTCCACAAGCTTCATCTGCAGTAGCTAAGTGGTATTTTGTATGATCACAAACCCAAAACCTTACTCATAATAAAAGGCAAAATACTTAAAGTCACACTTCAACTTGTCCTGAAAATCCCCTGGAACACCATAACTTTACAGGTGTTCCATGACCCCCTTAAGATGTTCAAAGTGGTATTTATATAAACCTTATGCGCCACGTAGCTGTTGTGTTCATCTCACTTGTTTTGGGCGCGTTAGAGACATATTTCTAAGTAATAAAAATTAAAAAAAAAATGTTTTAACCTTTTTTACTCATTTATACACGGTTAAACTATATCCTTACTCAATTCTATTCTTTGTTCTTTCCCAATTGTAAAAAATCCCTAATTATATTTCTCTTCCGCCAATTTGTTCCTAGTTCCATTACATACTGAAATTACATCACTATTTACTCTGCTTTAACTTGATTGAGATGTCTTCGTCTTGCAGCGTGAACAGTGTTTGTAGGGCCAATGTAGTCCCGGTAGTGAATGAAGAAGTGAGATGTAACCATGGCTTGTTGTTTCCATTGTTGATTGCCTGGACCAAAAGAAACCCAGGTAGAAGGTATTGGGTGTGTCCTTATTATAATGGTCCAAGATATTGTAAATTTTGGCGTTGGGCTGATGATGAAATCGATCCAAGATCAAAATTTGTTATCCCAAAACTAATAGACAAGGTTCGTGAGATAGAGTCTAATTTGGGAGCTTATGAAAACGATTCCAATCATTGTGTAGAATTTAAGAGGATGGAGATGAAATTGAAGAAGATGGAAGTTGATATGGAGAGAATACATGAAAAGGAGAAGAAGTTGAGAAGCATATTGGGCAAGTACAAGCTCCGGGAAAATCTACTTTGTCTTGTGATCATGTTTTGCCTTCTCATTGCTATTATGAAGATATTAGGGATGTAATTTCAACTTTTTTAGCTTGTAATTTAGGTTCATCTAAGCTTGTTGCCATTATTATGTTGTAATATTTTAGGATTATGGTGTAATGTCATGTTTTAGGATTGAAATGTAGTCATTTTGTTGTGTGGATACTGCATTTGGTAATTAAATATTGCTTATTAGTGTCAAATATGATTGTTGCTCCCAACGCACACGCAAGTATACGTGGTCGACAAGTAATAAAGTGATAAGTAGAGTATCGTTCCCACGAGGACTATTTAGACTGGACTCCTAACAAACAATTTCTTAACAGCTATTCAGGGATCTTTTCCAATAGTGAGAGTTTTATTAACTAAAGAACAGTAATGGAAAGGGTGGAAATTCAGTCAAACAATGGTGCAAACTTTGGTTGTAAACAATATTAACGAAACGGTCCAGGGTAAGAGTTACGAACAATCCAGCTGAGTTTTTCAATTGATTCCACTTCTCAAATCCCGGATTACTAACTAACAGATTAAATGTACCCGTGAAAACCTTCCGATTCTTCACGGTCTATGCAAGCTACTCCAATTCCTATATGTCTATGGGTTGAATCACGTGCACGCATTAACGAACTCTGTAATTAGTTAAGCTAGGTGAGCAAGTATATGTCTATCCTACTCACAAATTGGTTCCCCGATGCCCGGGTTCACAATCTAGCCCTACTCTTTCTCATTGTGTTCATAAATTCCCTCTTTCGAGTTCAATCAAAAAACCATAGATAATGCATAATTATCTAGCTCTAATAATTAAACAAGTGAAATCAAGAAAGAATAAGTAACCCGTTATGGGATTCAATACATGGAATTCAATCTTCAAATATCAACTTTCATGAAACACTCTAACCCTAGATCGATGGATTTAGTCACGCATACTCATAATAACAATACAAGGATTTGATGAAATAATGAGATAATGATGTAATAGATTAATAGAAGGAAGAAAAACCGTTGTTCAAGATGTTATGAGCTCTTTAATTTGCTCCAAAGTCTGAACTTTTTTCTCAAAAACTAAGTAAAAGAGTATTTATAGTGTTTACAAAAGCCTAGCAATAAGTTACGCCTAAGCCTAGACAAAATAGGAAATCCAAAAATGCTCCAGGGGCGCTATAGCTGGCGCCCCGCGCCTTGGAACGCGCTCAACTAGACAGAACCCGTCGAATCTCGCATGCAATAGCCCCGCTCCGCGCTCCAATACGCGCCAACAAGCTCGGCGCTTCCCTGGCGCGCCACGCCACCCATGGCGCCAGGCCATTTTCCTGGTTCCTTCGTTCGCAGCTCGCGTCGCGTTGTGCCTTCGTGTGCTCGATCCAATCCTCAATCCAAATTCAATCTTTTCTTGCTCGATCATGCTCTTTAATGCTCCAATTGCACTTCATAACAATATACAATCATATGACATAAAATCAGTGCAAAATCACATTCGTTAACTAGGAAACGTGCGAATAAAGTATCCATACGTGAGGAAATTTTAAGAAAATTTAGGCATAAAATGCCAAACATCACCACCCCCCACTTGAACCTTTGCTCGCCCTCGAGCAATCACAAATAACTTCCCAACCTAGGTAGAACAGGTTTGCCTATGACTATGGTTGATACCGACCATTGAACGAGTGCGCACATAACTACTATGAGTCCAACAATCATGCCAACAATTTATCAAACATCAAAATATGAGAACAACCACCCCAAGACAACTCAAATGCACAAACTCGACTCATTGCAACCATGCTCCCACAAAGTCACACCTATCTACTCAACCAAGAAGCCACGACTTTACATATCTCATGCAAACCATGTGCCCTCACCAAAATGAAGCAAGAGAGTGTCCCCCAAATATCACACACAACAATGAATATCAAGAATAGAACGGGGACAATAGCATAGAAAGAATTCACTCACTCTCATGAAAATCTCATATGTCACACACGATGTACCATAGGCTTGCCCGTAGTGTAGGACTCCACTAATGTATGCTCACTCCAATCGGGATTAACTAGGACTTTAAGGGATTGTAATGTAGGCTAAGGGGCTGGTAGGATACATATGGGTAATAGTGACTACCTCCCTAAGCACTTTAATACATCACAATCAATTTGAGCACATATCTCATCAAAGCTACCCAATCACCACCCAACCTATTTCACACACACTTTTTTCAACAAGTAGCAATTTTTCTTTTAAGCACAACACTAGCAAAGATGGATATTCATTTCTATTCTCTTTATTTCTTTTTCCAATTTTTTTCAGCTTTTTTTTTTCTTTTTAATTCTTTCCAACCCTTGCCAATGCTCCTTCAACTACTTCACACTTTATCAAATATTCTCCTCATTGGTTCCACTAAAAAACCTCCCAATATTTCAACCACAAACTCCACAACAATATACAATTATCAATTAAAGTGCTTATGGAGTAAATGGTCAATAGAAAGCAATTTAGAACAAGTGGGTAGGCTTGCGGTGTGGGTGCCAACAAAAGATCAAAGAGATCACAACAATCAAGTCCAAAGTGTATATAAGGATAGGAAAATCAAGGTCAAAGGCTTATCCAAGAAGGCCTGTATCATTTCCCGACTAGAGCAAACCTACGATTTCGCTTTGCACACACACGGGGCAAGCTCTAGACACCAATATGCAAACATGGAGTACAATAAGAATATGCCTCACAACACACATTGCACACAGTTCACACAAAATGGCTCTATCACAACTCTCAATCAAGCAAATAGAGTGCAACTTGTGAAAAATTAAGCACTAATGCACAAAGGTTCACAACAAAGTCAAGTGAGTGGACTCAAGTATCTCAAGGGGGTCATTCTATTTTTTCTAGGCATGCATCACAATGTAAAACCAAAAGACACCACAAATAGCACATGCAATATGTTCAAGTCCACCGGTATCAAATAAATCAAAGGCACCTAGCATTCTACCTATTTCTTTCGTCTAGGGCCACCTATAACTAACTACTCTAATCCTAATAAAAATAAAAACTACCCGGTTCAAAGGCCTCCCCGTGAAAAAGAACCGAGGCCATAAGAAAAACCACGGGGTGGATGACTGTACCACTACTAAAACTAAAAAGAAAATCTTTTTGAAATTTTTCATTGGTTTTCTAATTTTTTTTTTTATTTTTTTATATACTAAAGCAAGAAACAAATAAAAATAAAGTCAAGTGACAAAAATCTACCTAAAGGTACAATAATCCATAACCTCAAAATTTTGGAAGTTTCCCTCACCCCACACTTAAATCAAGCAGTGCCCTTAGTGCTAAAAATAAGAAAGTGCAAGGGTACAGAAAACTTCCCTGAAACCAATCGGCCTAGCCGTTGGCGCTAGCATCCTCCAAGCTTCTGTATAGCATGAGGTACTCAGACTTCTGCCAACAGGTCATCAATATTAGGCAAGGGTGAGGACACCCCATACTTAAACTCGGCATTACATGAACCTGCAATCCAAAGAAAAACAAAAATTATGTGACACTATAAATAAAATAATACAAGTACAAACTCGGGTTGCCTCCCGAGAAGCGCCTTAGTTAACGTCGTGGCACGGTGACACTTTTAGCTCACTTCCAGCATTTATGTCTTCTCTTCTTACGACGAACCTTTGCTTTCTTCCTTTCTTTGAGAGAACCCCTCTTCAACTTCACATGTGATGTGCCATTGCTATCTTGTTCCACATTCTGCTCACACACGTCATTTGGTTTACTTCCATGTTCTTGTTTGACACATTCGATCATAGAGCACTCTTCAACCTTAGTTATGTGCTCCTTCTCATTATAAACCTTCAAAGTAACCTTTTTCTCCATGCGCTCTAATAGTCATCTCACCCAGCTCCATGTCAATAAGCGCCTTCGAGGTGACTAAGAATGGTCTCCCCAAAATGATTGGAGCTTCTCGGTCCTCTTCATAATCTAAGTTTACAAAATCAGCAGAGAATGTAAACTTACCAATTTTAAGCAATACATCCTCCAACTTACCATCAGGGTGAGTAAGTGATCCATCCACCATCTTAAGAGTAACCGAAGAGGGCTTGATTGCTCCTAGCCCTAACCTTTTGCAAATAGATAGAGGCATGAGATTTATGCTCACACCCAGATCACACAATGCACCAGTGATATTATGCCCTCCAACGGTGCAAGGAATAGTAAACCTCCCAGGATCTTGAAGTTTTGGAGGTAGCTTGCTCAAGATTGTGGTACACTCCTCGACTAACTCAACTGTATCTATCTCTTGAGGCTTTTTCTTCTTGACTAAAATTTCTTTTAAGAACTTCACAAAGGATGGCATCAATTCAAACACATCAGTCAAAGGAATGTTAACTTGAAGCTCTTTCAACATACTCACAAATTTCTGATACTGGGCCAATTCCTTCGATGGTATAAGTCTCTGCGGGAATGGTGGAGGCGGCAGAAGTGCCTCATTTTTCTCTTCTTTCTTCTTTACCTTCTCCACTTTTTCAACTCTTTCTGTTTCAGCTTTCTCCTCAGACTTGGCCATCAACTCTCCACCTTCAATTAAAGTCACTGCAAGACATTGCTCAGGCCCTTTTTTAACAGTACTTATTTCTCCCACCAACTGCCCCAACTGGTGCTCCAGGTTCTTTTGAGCATTGGCAAGATCTTGTATGGCCTGTGCATGGGCTGCAGTGTCAGCTATCATTCTCTGCTGGCCCGCCATTATCTACTTTAGCATATCTTCAACTAAATTTCTAATCTGCTGTGGTGGAGTTGGAAGCGGTTGGTAATTATTTGGGGCTCTCATATTGCCTTGATAATAAGCATTACCAAACTGATTTTGACCCTGCAACCTATTTTGATTACCCACGTAATAAACTGACTCTGGATTAGAGGAGCAAACCTCTGTAGCATGATCTTGACCACAAACCTCACAAAAACTCTGGAGTTGTTGCATTGGAGCTACTTGTTGCTGAGTCTGCGGCAGAGCTAGCTTGCTAATTTGATTAGAGATAGCATCCATCTACGCCCTCAGCTCTGAAACGGTATCTAACTGAAGTACCCCAGTAGACTTCTGCGTAGTAGCTCTACCATCACCCTGCCAATCAGGATTGCTCTGCAAAAACTTGTCTAGTAATTCATAGATCTGGTCAAAGTTTATGGCCAGTACTTGGCCTCTAGTAGCAGCATCTACCACGATCTTGGTATGAGCATTCAATACTTCAACAAAAGTGTGGGCCAACACCTCATTAAACTGGTTGTGGTGCGGGCAATCTCTCAACAATGACTTGAATCTTTCCCAGGCCGAATACAAGGATTCTCCATCTCTTGTCTAAAAGACATAATCTCACTCCTTATTTTAGCTGTTTTGGAAGAGGGGTAGAATTTAGCCAAAAATTTCTTAGCTAAAGCATCCCAAGTAGTGATAGACCCAGGCTTTTTAGCCTTTAACCACCTCTTTGATGCCCCAATCAATGAAAAGGGGAAGAGTATCAATTGAATATAATTAGTTGAGACCCTGCTGGTGTGTATGTGTCACTAATCTCTAAGAAATTCTGGATATGTTGTTATGAATCCTCATGCAATAATCCAACATATTTTCCAGTCGTATGTAACAGTTGTATCATGTCGGACTTAATCTCGAAGTGTCCAGTAATTTCAGGTTTAACTATGCTCGAGGCTACTCCCTCCAGACTGGGAAGAGCAACATCTCGCACAGCTAAAGCTCGATCTGCTGCCATTCCTACAGGTAAGGGTTAAGAGAAACCTAATACCTGAAACAGCACAACTCAAAACAAAAATTAAACCTAAGTAGAAAATAATAAATTGTCTGAAAAGAAAATAGTCAATTATTTAGTCCCCGGCAACGCCGCCAAAATTTTTTTTTCTCCCAACGCACACGCAAGTATACGTGGTCGACAAGTAATAAAGTGATAAGTAGAGTATCGTTCCCACGAGGACTATTCAGACTGGACTCCTAACAAACAATTTCTTAACAGCTATTCAGGGATCTTTTTCCAATAGTGAGAGTTTTATTAACTAAAGAACAGTAATGTAAAGGGTGGAAATTCAGTCAAACAATGGTGCAAACTTTGGTTGTAAACAATATTAACGAAACGGTCCAGGGTGAGAGTTACGAACAATTAATTGAGTTTTCCAATTGATTCCACTTCTCAAATCCCGGATTACTAACTAACAGATTAAATGTACCCGTGAAAACCTTTCGATTCTTCACGGTCTATGCAGGCTACTCCAAATCTATATGTCTATGGGTTGAATCACGTGCACGTACTAACAAACTCTGTAATTAGTTAAGCTAGGTGAGCAAGTATATGTCTATCCTACTCACAAATTGGTTCCCCGATGCCCGGGTTCACAATCTAGCCCTACTCTTTCTCATTGCGTTCATAAATTCCCTCTTTCGAGTTCAATCTAAAAACCATAGATAATGCATAATTATCCCTCGGAACGCGCTCAACTAGACAAAACCCGTCGAATCTCGCACGCAATAGCGCCGCTCCGCGCTCCAATACGCGCCAACAAGCTCGGCGCTTCCCTGGCGCACCGCGCCAAGCCATTTTCCTGGTTCCTTCGTTCGCAGCTCGCGTCGCGTTGTGCCTTCGTGTGCTCAATCCAATCTTCAATCCAAATTCAATCTTTTCTTGCTCGATCATGCTCTTTAACGCTCCAATTGCACTTCATAACAACCTACAATCATACGACAAAAAAACAGTGTAAAATCACATTCGTTAACTAAAAAACGTGCGAATAAAGTATCCAAACGTGAGAAAATATTAAGAAAATATAGGCATAAAATGCCAAACATCAATAATGGTAAAAAGACTTGAAGTAAAGTGAAGCAAATAGTATAACATAACTACATATGCAGTCATAGCTGCCTTGGAATTCAATAAAAGGATGTTCACAAGCCAAAAGAAAAGAAACAAGTAGTCACAGCTGCTAATGTTAATGCTAAACCAGACTAAGCAAAATATGCAGTCACAACTGCTAATAGGCAGAACAAACAGGAAGTCACAGCTGCTAATGTTAGTCACAACTACATGAACAAAATAAGGGCAGTCTTTGCTGCAAATAGTAGTCACAACTACATACAAAAACCATGCAGTTATAGCTGCTAAATAACCAACAACATACAATCATTTCTTCTTTGCTTTAGATGAAGAACTAGTCTTGCTCATTTGCCTCTTACTGCAGCATTAGCCTTCATCTCCATGACCTTTTCCCTTTCATTTGTTGCAGCCCAGCAGAGGTCACAGCAGACCGTCCTCTCTATTTCACCCACCAGTTGGCTTATGGCCAATATCTCCTATTACATCTGCAGAACAAGAGTATGTTCTTGGTTGCATTCTAGGCTGTAATAACAAATTTGTAACAGTTAGTATCAATCTCATTGATTTGGTTCAATATGAAAAAAAAAAGGTACTTACATTGATAATTGAGTGTTCACTTTCAGTATGAAGGACACTCATCCTAATCATTCTTGGCCTTTTGAAGGCTACCTTGCCCCTACAAATTCCACTTCCAGGGCCAAAATCCTACATACTAAGGATAATTGTTAGAAAAATATCAAGGCATATGCAGTATGAGTTATTAAAATAAAATATTACCTGTTGTATTCCTACCACTTTCTCTACCTATTCCACTTCTTTTACCTCTTCCAATGTTTGGAACAACCACTGGAGTTGTAGAAGAGGCAACACTGGCTTGTGTACATGCTTGTGTAGATTCTTGTGTAGAAGGACCATTGGAGGCTTGTGCAGTAGCACCCTTATGGCAGCCCTTCTTGTTGTGACCTCTTTCATGACAATTGCCACAGGTCATCTCAACACCCCTTTTTTAGAGTTTTCAAATCTTATTTTCTGTTGGCTCTTTCATTCTTACCTTTTTAAGTCTTTCATGTATTTTTCTAATGACTAGTGGTATCACAAGAGTGTTTAGACCCTCAGACCACATCTTCAAATTATGGACAAGCTGAATGAAATGACTGTAAGTTTTTAGGTATGTCTCTTGACTGTACCAGCTAGAGACATATTGCCTAGGATCCAACTTTCTATGGTGAAGGGCAGCAATACCATGGGGACATGGAATTCCCTTAAGGGACCAACTTTGTCCCTTAAAATACTTCATATCAACTTTGTCCTTAAACTTTTCTTCCAAGACTTCAAAACCATACTCACCATTTCAGATAAGGCTGCATTTCATGGACCTTTTTGTGTTATCCTCCAACACCTTCATTGCCATTGGAAAAATAGGATCCTTCTAACTCAAGCCAAACTCCCTCATCTTAGCAATTCTGGTCATCATCTTAACCTTTATTTCCTCAAGCATTATTACTATGGTCTTGAGCCTTGGAGCAAGTATCCATGGGTTGAAACTCTCTGCCATGTTGTGGTCAACACTGTCACAACTGCTATGGTACTTGAAGTATACTTCGCTCCATCTCTCCACATTGTAGTAACACAGTTCATCCATCATTCTCTCTGGTCCCAATATCTTCATGAATTCAATGTTTTCCTTCAACTCCTTCTCAAATGTGCTTCTAGCATACCTCCAGAAACAGTTTCTTCTTTCAGTGCCCCTCTATTCCTTTGACCAGTTGGCCAAGATGTGTCAGACACACATTTTGTGTTTAGCCTTTGGTAATACATCATCAATAGCACATTTAAACCCCTGCATACAGAAGACCAAATAAAAGACATTAACCAACAGAAAGTATAATTGATTAAAAATAAAAAAGAAAGTAAGGTGGAAATAAATACCTTTTGTATGTCGGTGATGAGAGTTAAGTTCTCTCCAAGTCCAAGCTCAAGATAATCATTCAATAGGTTGACAAACCACCTCCAGGTATACTGATTCTCATATTCTACAATAGCCCATGCAATTGGTAGCATCTGGTTGTTACCATCCTTGCGAACAACTGTGAGCAGGTGGCCTTTACGTACACCCTTTAGAAAGCAGCCATCAAGGCCAATGCATGGCCTAGTACCATCCTTGTATGCCCTCTTAAGATCATCAAAACAGATGTAAAAACTGTGAAACATTTTCTTTCCTCCCTCAAATGTTTCATCTGAAACCTTGACAAGACAAGTACTACCAGGATTGGACTTGATTAGTTCATCCCTATAGTCCAGAATCCTACTAAACTCCAGAACATGGTCATCCATTATCTCTTTTAATACCTTGTTCCTAGCTCTTCTACAAACAGTTCTCCCCACATACAAATCAAACTCTTTTCCTATAACTTCCTGAAACTGAAATATCCTAATATCAAGATGTTCTGCAATTCTTTCCTTGTAGTGCTTGGCCAAGAAATTTGAATTGGCCAGTGTGTTCTTGTTAGAAGTACTATAATTGTGGTTTGGATTGTAGTTTTTCACAACAAAATCTTGTGACCTAGAGTCAATACTAGCAAATAACAACCATGGACAGTCCATATGTTTGCACTTAACCCTCACTCTTTTTTTTCCATTTATATGCTTCTTAATAGCAACTCTTTCATCAAGGGCATACTAATTAGTCACAACATCCCTAAACCGTTTCACACTTTCAAATGCTAAACCAGTCTCCCAAACAATTGTCTTGCATGAAAGATCAAACTTTACTCTTTTTTGTCCTCGTAGCTCTAACTCTCTTCTTAACCTCTCATGCATCATCAACTTCACCTTCTGGATCAGTCTCAAAGCTTGCAGCTTCATCACCACATAATCTTCCCTTTAGAACCTTCCTAGGATCATCAGATTTGTTTTGGTACCCAACATCTGGACCTTTATGTCCTGTTTTAATATGTTCAGGTAACAGTTTTCCATCTCTCTTCTTTCTTACTTGAACATTCCTTCTTTCCTCTCTAAAAGCCCTATACTCTTCATGTATGTCACTACCATAGTCTTTTTCTACTTCTCCAAAAAAACTCATCATGTGAAGAATCAGAACTATCAGGTGTGAATTCATCAGATCTCAACTTAACATCACTGTTTTGATGTTCATTAGCAGCATCTTCAGAGGCAGGTTTGGATGAACTTTGACTTTCAAGAGTAGTGAAATCAGGCTCAACCCTAGCAGCATCTTTAGAGGCAGGTTTGGGTGAACTTTTACTTTGAAGAGTAGTGAAATCATGCTCAATCTTAGCATCCTCTTCAAGTACCACACCCTCACTAACCCCAATGCTTTGATTGGCACTTTCCCCACCCACATTGTCTGTATATTCAATTGGAAGGGGGGCCACCACATGTGCCTCCTCAATGTGGGACAAATAAACTTTAAAAAATCACTATTTTTCAATAGAGGAGAAATTCCACAAATGTCCCTATTATTTTTAATTTCTACCAATTTACTAGATTTTGGATTCCTTGCATATATTGAGGTTTTAGTACAGTCATAACCTAATTCCTTAACATAGTCTATAAATTCAAAATAAGAGAATGTATTATCTACATCAATATCGAAATAATCCCTAATAGCCCAAACCATATAAGTATCCCCATCAGCGTGAAAATTACCCCTATGGTAGAACCTTAATGTAACCAGTACAAAAGATATGTTAATCTAAGTACAAACTTAACATAAACAAACTGACCTTTATATGATGGATTATAGGGATTGTAAAAATCGACTTTCGACGCCAAAATAGGGTTTTCACCAATTCTGTGATGGATTGTGTTGATTTATTGAAAGATTGACACGATTTGATTGTGTCGATTCATTGTTAGGGTTTAGAATGGGTAAGGAGACAGATGAGTGTCGGGTTAAATTAGAAATGGGGTAAAATTTTTGCTAGGGTAATTTCATTTCACGGGGGGAATACATGGCATACACTGGCAATTACGTGGCATGCTGTCAAGACGAGTGTCATACATACACTTACATATGCCTGGGCACTGGCACATAAGGATTGTATAAATACCACTTCGAACTTCTTAAGGGGGGTCATGGGACACTCGTAAAGTTAAGGTGTTAAAGGAGGCTTTTGGGACAAGTTGAAGTGTGACTTTAAGTATTTTGCCCATAATAAAACCTCATTATTTAATGGGAGGTTTACGAAAATACCAATCAAAATATTTACCTACCTCTACCCATAAGTTTCATATTTATAAGCCCTACCCATAAATTATTTACATGTCCTATCCATCTAGACTTGTATACTATTATTTATAAAGTATACCTTAAAGGTACACACACCCATAAGGTATAACAAAGGTATACAGTAATAAATGGGTAGGTTTGGTAAATACTTTTAATTTCATGGGTAGTGTAGTTTTTAATGGGTAGGGCCTGTAAATACTTTGAATTTTATGAGTATATAGCATAAAAATAATAAATTTCACTATATATACCCCCTTATCCTTGGTTATGATTTTTTGTCTCCACTTAAGAATGATTTAGCAAAATGACCTCGGTAGGCAACACTTCACGTTATAAATTTATAAGTGTTCCCTCGGGGGAAACACTTCAAGTATAAATTGCAAGTGCTGCCTGCAAGGCGACACTTCAAGTTATCTGAGGAGAATGTTGACAGAGATCAAAGGTCAAGTACTGCTACGGGGCCGGCACTTGCAGTACTTGTCATTTTATACTTGAAGTGCTGCCCCCCGTGGATGCACTTGTTAAGTTATAACTTGAAGTGTTACTCCCGAGGGAGCACTTACTTAAAATTAGTGAGTTCATTCTTGTAAAACCACTTTAAGTGAGGTTAATAAGGCAAACTATTGCCTAAGGTGGTTTGCCTTAAGGTGTCATAGTTTTGTAAATTGCCCGCGTAAAAGATCCTTATTTAATCTAGGGATTTTTACACCGTATGCCCACACTTTATAAAATATTTCACATATTTACCCATTTAAAACTTTATTTCACTCCATACCCACTTTGACTTAAATATTTACCGTCTAATGCCTATTTCATGTAAATATTTGCTGCCCTACCCACTCTTCTAATTCTCGTATTTCCCTCATTTCACAATACAAACCTTGAGTTCATTAGAACTACCCAATCCTTGTCAATTTTTCTGTTGATCGTCGGAGCTCCGTCGCCGGCCGCGGCCAACCATCTCCTTCAAGAAAAAATTTTACACGGCTGGACTCCTCTCGTTACCCTCTCTCCATTCCTCGCCTCTGGTTCCTCATAAAGTCGCTGCTCCACCGTAGATCGAGGCGTAAAGGGTCGTCGGAACCCTAATTCTGGCGACCCCTACTCAGCTACAGTCAAGCCATACATCAACCCCATCCATTTGGTCTCCTCTACACGTTTCGGAAGGTATTTTACCATGAAACCCTTCCACTCTCTCGGCATTTGATACATCTTTGCATGTATTTCTTAGTTGCAGCAATCAATTCTAAATAAACACACACACACACACATACTAGTAAAAATTAGTTCTTTTTGTTGTCCTAAATATCTGCTTGGTACTTGAGCTAAATTTTGTATCAAATTTTAGGTAAAAAGTTTGAAACTTAGTTTTAATGTGATGATAAACATGTGTAATTATGAAGAAGTAATTCACTTGGTTTTATAAGATTTTTTAAGTCCCATTATTACTATTGGCCATTGGGAGTAGTAGCTCTCCGATGTTATAAAATAAGATGTTAATTTGACTTATATGATATAGCAGTGTTGATGGAAGATAATATTAAACTTGTGGTTGAAAAGAAAGCAAACATTTCGGGTCATATTGAAATAGAACGAGTGTCATGTATATTGAAGCAGAAGGAGTAGTACATATGGGGACTTGTTGGACGGACCTTGTTCGTGTATTGTCTGCAGGTTGCATCATGTTATAAGGAGGAGGAGATCTCATAGGCCCCTAAGTTTAGGCTAATACTACCTAGTTTATGTGCTACTTGGTCTCTTCCTTGAACCTGTGCTTTAAGCACAATTTTCTCAATCTAGATGTTAGGCGCACCTGTTATTAGAGGTAATACGTGAGTATCTATCTCTCCCAGAGTTGATGGTAACTCTCTCTCCCAGAGTTAATCATGTGTATGACTTCCATTGGGATAACGTGAACTTCCAAAGGAAACAAATCCTTTCTTTAATCAATATTCTTTAGGTGTGAAATTAATCGGACCTGAATAGAGCAAAATCTATGTAGATAATTCATATGATCCACTGATTGGTATAGAGTCACAGTTAATTGATTGGACAAACTTGTTTGGTTTGGTGAATGTAGTGAGTTTGTTTTTTCATTTTTTGTTGAAACATGAACTTTGTTGTTCTTTTCACTTAAGGATTTAATGTTGATTTATTTATTCGTACTTCATGGTCTCTTTAAGTTGCATATCAAATTGTTAGTAGAGTTAATGCTATTCATTTATTGTTTTCTTGCTCATTTGATTCTTCCAGACATGCTATTGACGTTTAAAGTGAACGATTTTTTCATTATCATTATGATTTGTAATATTGTTTTGGGATGTGAAATGTGTGAGGTATCAACTTTGTTTTTTTATCTAGTGTCCACCCATGAGGCAAACTAATAGTGATTTCAATGAGTACTATACTAAACTTCGATGTTCTTTGAAGGTAGCCACCTCAATTTCAAGTAAACCCATCAAGATATCCAAATTGCCAGCTAATGCCTCTTGATTTGTAAAACATTGAAGTTTTAGACTTCTCAAGGGTTAAAAAAACTTCCTAATAACTGGGATGCGGCTTTTAGCAACTGCAAGTACAGCCTCATCCATCATCTTTACTACACCACATTGATATTCATATAGCCTTTGAGTTCACTTGATGCCTCCAAGAACATGGTGATCATGTACTGATAATCCATATAAGCTATTGATTCTTCTGTGCATAGGGATGGTACCAGGCAAAAAGATGATATATAAGCTTGATTACTTTACACAATTTCTTGAAGTTACATATGTATTTATTAATATCTGTTATAATGTCCTTTAAATGATCGTGACTAGGTAAATAGGACCATGTTGAGCTTCAAGAATAAATACTTGGTGATCGAGGTGTTTCTGGATCCAAATAAAGACCTTGTAGTAGATGAGCCCATTATAATCACTCAATTTAACATGACAAAGGCCATCAAGGACAACATTTTTATCAAACTTTGGTGAATGTGGTCTCGCTTCATCTTCGAGTTCATTTCAAGGTGAGCTAATCAGTTTAAAGTTGTCTACTTGAGCTTGGAAGTTGCCTGATTTCTTCTACTTGCAATATTTGGTGCACTTTCAAATCTTCATATTTTGTGTAGTGAAGTATGTGAATCCAATAACAAAACTTTGTATCTTACGAGCATCGAGAGAGGAGTATCAAAGAGTTTGGGTTGCAATAACTATGGCCAGGAGTATAGGAAGTTGCCCAGTGGTGTTCAACTTACTAGACCTTAGTGGTAAGTTATAGTATTAAAATTGAGGTTGAGAGGAATGTGATGTTTACTTTGAACCATATTAGTATAATAATTTGAATGGTGCGTAGCCTTATATTATATATATATTCATTTATAGGTTACTTGCTGCAAACATAAATATATTGTGTGCTTCATGTTGTCTCTTTCCAGGAAGTATCAAGGCATGTAGAACTGCAGCTTTGAGAAGTGATGAGTTGAAATTTCAGCAAATACCAGTTGTTAGCCGGAGCTCGCCTTACACTAGAGCTTCAGCAGCAAATGTAGAACTATCTTGACAAGATCAAAGTTTTCTAACATGAACCATGACAACCTACTTTTCTTTAAATACGAATTTGTCTTGTAACTATTTGACAATTGGCCTTCTGTATGTTTCATCACCTTATTCAGATCATATGTTTAAACAAAGTCCGTTTGCGTTATATGGCTTCAGTTTGTGCTTTTAATTGTCAACTGTACAGAAGTGCCTTTTGAACTTGATGAATTTTGATAGTTGGTTAAGATACCTTTATTTCATTACTCATTCTACATGACAACACATACAGTTATCCCTTTATATAGGGATTTTTACAAGTTAGTTAGGGATTTGGTCTCTAGCTAATCACATATTTTCTTGTAGTGAAAATCTTGTTGCAATGAGCAACTCAAATCCAGTGTTTTTCAGCTGCTACACCATTTTTATCCGAACGATCGGGCTGGATGGCATATTTAAAGCTAAAGATTATGATAGTGTGCGTCATTCCAGGAGCCATAGAGATTAAGTTTGGGGACGGTATTTGATTGTTGTATATTCATTCAGAGCTTAATGTACAATGGATTTTGGAGTTGTTTGAATGGCTTTGCCAGGATGGTTGTTTGTTGTGAGTTGGGTGGTGAAAGTAGGCTCTGCTTCTTGTAATTATACATAGTAGTTAGAATATATCGCCTATTGCGGAAGCCCTGTAAAAATAGTGTAACTATTCACACAATATTTTAATTTTTATATTTTTAAACAATGTATACATTTTTGATATATTGTATACTCATTTGGTATACCCTGTTATACTCCGATCAATGTACAAAATTTTACAGAACACATAAATATTTAAATTTTATTGTTTTTAACGAAGTATACCTTTTTGGTATATTTTATATTCTTTTAATATACCCTTTTGTATTTGGATCAAAGTGTGCGACACTATCGAGGAAATAAATATTTCAGTTTTTATTATTTTTGATAAAGTATACCCTTTTGGTATACTGTATACTCTTGTAGTATACCCTTTTGTGTTTGGATCAAAGTGTGCAATACTACACAGCGAATAAACATTTCAGATTTTATGATTTTGAGCAAAGTATACCCTTTTGGCATATTGTATACTCTTCTGGTATACCCTTTTGTATTTAGATCAAAATGTGCGATGCTACCGAGTGAATAAATATTTCAGTTTTTGTTGTTTTGAAAAAAAGTATATGTTTTTGGTATAGTGTATACTCTTCTGGTATACCCTTTTGTGTTTGGATCCAAGTGTGCGATGCTACCGAGCAAATAAATATTTCAGTTTTTGTTGTTATGAACAAAGTATACCATTTTGGTATACTGTACACTCTTTTGGTATACCCTTTTGTGTTTGAACAAATAAATATTTCAGTTTTTATTATTTTTGATAAAGTATACCCTTTTGATATACTGTATACTCTTGTAGTATACCCTTTTGTGTTTGGATCAAAGTGTGCGATGCTATCGTGCGAATAAATATTTCAGTTTTTATTGTTTTGAACAAAGTATACCTTTTGGTATATTGTATACTCTTTTGGTATACCTTTTTGTATTTGGATCAAAGTGTGCGATACTACCGAGCGAATAGATATTTCAGTTTTTATTGTTTTGAACAAAGTATACCCTTTTGGTATACTGTATACTCTTCCAGTATAGCCTTATATTTCAGTTTTTATTGTTTTGAACAAAGTATACCCTTTTGGTATACTGTATACTCTTCCGGTATACCCTTTTGTGTGGATCAAAGCGTGCGATGCTACAGAACGAATAAATATTTCAGTTTTTGTTGTTTTGAACAAAGTATACCCTTTTGGTATAATGTATACTCTTCTGGTATTCCCTTTTATGTTTGGATCCAAGTGTGCGATGCTACCGAGCGAATAAATATTTCAGTTTTTGTTGTTTTGAACAAAGTATACCCTTTTGATATTTTGTATACTCTTCTGGTATACCCTTTTGGTTTTGGATCTAAGTGTGGGATGCTACCGAGCGAATAAATATTTCAATTTTTGTTATTTTGAACAAAGTATACCTTTTTGGTATACTGTATACTCTTTTGGTATACCATTTTGTGTTTGGATCCAAGTGTGCGATGCTACCGAGCGAATAAATATTTGAGTTTTTGTTGTTTTTGAACAAAATATACCCTTTTGGTATACTGTATACTCTTCTGCTATACCCTTTTGTGTTTGGATCCAAGTGTGCGATGCCATCGAACGATTAAATATTTTAATTTTTATTGTTTTTTGAACAAAGTATACCCTTTTGGTATACTTTATACTCTTCTGGTATATCTTTTTGTGTTTGGATCCAATTGTAGGATGCCACCGAGCGAATAAATATTTCAGCTTTTGTTATTTTGAACAAAGTATACGTTTTTGGTATACTGTATACTCTTCTGGTATGTCCTTTTGTGTTTGGATCAAAGGGTGTGATGCTACCGAGCGAATAAATATTTTAGTTTTTGTTGTTTTTGAACAAAGTATACCTTTTTGGTATACTGTATACTCTTCTGGTATACCTTTTTGTGTTTGGATCCAAGTGTGCGATGCTACCGAGCGAATATATATTTCAGTTTTTTTTTGTTTTGAACAAAGTATATCCTTTTGGTATACTGTATACTCTTCTGGTATACCCTTTTGTGTTCGACTCGAAATGTAAAATGTTTCTGAAGACATATACATTTTAATTTTTATTATTTTTAAAGAAGTATACCTTTTTGGTATATTGTATTTTCTTTTAGTATACTCTTTTGTGTATGGATCAAAGTGTGCGATGCTATCGAGCAAATGAGTATTTCAATTATTGTTATTTTGAAAAAAAATATACTTTTTTGGTATACTGTATACTCTTTCGGTATACTTTGTTATGTTTGGGTAAAAGTGTGAGATACTATCGAGCAAATAAAATATTTCAGCTTTTGTGTTTGTGAACGAAGTATGCCTTTTTTGAGAAGGAAAAAAATGAGTATAATAAGATCTCGGAGAAAGAAAATAAATTAAAAAATAAAAATATGAGGAGACATGAATAGTGCTAGAAATAGGAGAAAGAAAACAGAAAGAAAAAAGAAAAAAAATGGAAAAAAGAAAAAAAAATAAGAATAGTGAAAACGGTGAAGGAGAAAAGAATAATGAAAGAATGACAAAAAAAAAAAGGAGAAAAAAATAATACAAGATATCAGGAGAGAGAGGGACTTGAGTTCCTTATTTTATGCCTCATAATAAGAAGGTAATTAGCTAATGGGTATAGAGTGTAAATAAGGTATGGGTATTTTTTTTTCTTGGTAATACTGATAATATTATAAATGCTAAGGTGGCATTACATCTTCAGAACGAAGAGCAGCGCTAGTTGCCCTTAGAGTACGGAGGACAGACATATTACAATACTTAAGCAAAGTAGGACAAGTAGCAGTAGATATTTTCCTAGAAATACTGGTACTAGTAACATCGTTATGGACTGCTTCAAGGGTATACTCCGGTGCATTGGAATAGATTGTTACAGGCTCATCTAGAAAACATGGTAAGTCCCTTCTTAGCCAGCAGATGTGCCACTTGATTGCCTTCCCTAAACGTGTGCCGGATTAGTGGATCCCCCGGCGCTTTCAGCGCGCACCTGCAGTCAGAGATAATGTTAGCATACGAGGGAGTATCACTATATAATAGTTGAAGGACCTCTATAGAATCGGTCTCAATCTCTAATGGATAGAGATTATTTGTACAGGCTAGAGACAAGCCCCTTTGAAGGGCCAATAGCTCCATGAAAGTGTGTGTTGGCCCAGTTTCCTTATGGCAGTAACTTAGGACCCAGTGGCCTTGAGAATCTTGAAAGAGTCCTCCAACTCTACCCTGCAACGTATTATGTTGAAAAGCACCATCGATATTTAACTTAAATAAGCCGAATGGAGGAGAGAATGAAACGACCTCGGTTAATCGTTTTAGAAGTTAGGACTCCGATTGGCATGCCGATAATTTTAAAATATTTGTAATATCCATTGGGACTTATCTGTAAAATTTGAGCTAAATCAGACCTCGTTTGGTAGGCATCGGAAGAAGGTTTCAGTTTTTATTGTCGATAAATATTAAAAAGAGATTTTCGAGCTCGGTTTTGGTGAACGAGCTCCGATTCAAAATTTGAAAGCGCCGTTGGGTTCGTATGATTATTTGTGACTTTCGTGAACTTTCGAAAGTGAATTTCGATGTTGTTCGGCTAGTTTCCGCTAAAATGCCGAAAGTTAAATAATTTGACTTTTTCTATTTAAATTCGCATCTTGAGTTTCGGGGGTCCAATTTGAGATCCGCCATCGCGAGTATGTTACACATATTTTGTATAAGTTTATGCAAAAGTTGGGATTATTTCGAATATCGTAGAGTACCGTTTTAATTTTTATCGTAGCAGCGAATTTTAAAAGAAATTATAAAAAAAAGAAAAAGACAAAACGAGAAAGAAAACTAAAGTGACCAAATGGCGGTGTAGCATACTTAGCATATATGCAAAGTTGTTACCAAAAACAGAAACATTAGAAGCGAGAACAGAGAATAAATGAAATAACGCAGTAAATAAAAATGCCAGAAATGCAAAAAGAGCCGGAGAAAACTTAGTATTTTTACCCCAAAATATTCAGGTAATGATCTAAATGCATTATTTGAGTTTATTACGTGTGTTTGAATATGTTTTAACGGTAAAACTTGGAATATTAGACATCGTTTTAATAAGTTCAATTAATAGTTTAAAGGGTCAAATGGACCCCGATAATGAAATTGATTATATATTTGAACTCAGTAAGTTATGAGCAACATATAAATGTAATTTATTTGGGGTTTGGTTATGTGACCTTAAACCCTGTACATAGGCCTGGCCTGCGTATTGCGTATGCGAATAGGGTATCAGGTTCCTAACTGGATTGCCCTAAGATGCGAGGAATGAAGCCTTTAGCCTGAATTGATATAATTTTTTGCTTATTGAATAGAGTGGGATCGTTTGGCAAGGAAACTAAAGGATAAAGCGGTTGTTGATTAGCCGTACTAACTTTTGAAAGAGGTAAGTGTTTGTATCCATTTCGTTGGAGACCCTTGGCCTTGTGGATATTCTACCACGTGTTCTTTACGTCTGTAGCTACCAATAGGCGTACTCATTACGCCTTAGCTTTGAATTTATATTTTATATTATATATTATGCCTTGTTATTGGTATTGCATTGAGAATATGAGCATTGCACTCTGGTCTTGAGCATTGCATATACTTCCCGGTTGGCGATGAGAGTCCCGCACCGGTAAAGGGTCATTATTGCATATACTTCCCGGTTGGCGATGAGAGTCCCGCACCGGTGAAGGGTCATTATTGCATATACTTCCCGGTAATCGATAAGAGTCTCGAGCCGATGAAGGGTTATCATTGCATATACTTCCTGGTAATCGATGAGAGTCCCGAGCCGGTGAAGGGTCATCATTGTACATACTTCCCGGTAATCGATGAGAGTCCCGAGCCGGTGAAGGGTCATTATTGCATATACTTCCCGATAATCGATGAGAGTCCTGAGCCGGTGAATGATCATTATTGCATATATCTTCTTGTAGACGATGAGAGTCCCGCGCCGGAGATAGGTATCAGGCATATGCGATTGCATTGCATCGTACCACATTCATTCCATCTCATTTCACCGCATACTGACTATTGTGTGTATTGTGTTGTGTTTTATGTATGCGGTATGTATACTATGTCGTGGACATATCTCAGCTTGCCTGGATATTTCTGGCTCGTATTCTGGGTTGCGGAGATCGGGTTGCACGCCGCAACGGTATAACTATATGGATCGGGTTGCACGCCGCAACGGTATAAATATATGGATCGGGTTGCACGCCGCAACAGGATGAATATATGGATCGGGTTGCACGACGTAGTAGGATGTATTTCTGATTGTTGATGTGTTCGGGATACCTATATGTTCTTGCTATCTTACGTTCCTGGTTGTTGATGAGTTTGTGATTCCATACGTGTTTCTAGTTATTATCTGGCTCTGCCTTTTCATAATTTAAATAAGAGGAATTTGGTTTTTCTGTTTCTTTTCTCCCTGGCTAGCTATCCTATCCTTTGAGGTAGCTAGTCTGCCCCACTTATTGAGTCCTTTTGACTCACCCTTGTTTGTTGTTTGTTTCTTGTCTATCTATTTCGTTTCGTCAGGTTCGCTCCAGGATTGAGTTCGCCACGTTGTGAAGGAGCGAAGACGATTTCAGCTGTCAGGGTGAGCCAACTTTTATTCTGGATGGCTACCAGTTTATTGGTTATCACTTCAGTTGCATTTTGCTCCCTTCAGGAGGTATCTGTCTTCTTTTGTACTCTTAGATGTCTAGTCTGGATAGTCCTAAACCTAGTATGTTGGGTAGTCAGCTGTAATCTCTTTTGTACAGCTTAGAGGTATCAGTATGTTAGTATTTTTTTTAAAGTCTTGTTCTTTTTTATTTATGAATTGAATTATATTTATTTTCTTAATTTAATTGGTAAGGGTTCTCCCGACGGGTCTAGGGGAGGATGTCGGGTGCCCGCACGGCCTAGCCGGATTTCGGGTCGTGGCAGTTGGTATCAGAACCCATTTTAGAGTCTATCCAGACTAAGACAGTGTCTAGTAGAGTCTCGTTGATGGGTACGTAGACGTCCGTACTTATCTATGAGAGGCTATGATGGCATTTAGGAAGCTTCACTTCCTTCATTTCTGATCGTGCGTTGGTCTATGATTCAAAAGTATTTTCGTTAATTCGTTAATTCCTTCGTGGTAATTGTGAATCCTCGTGCGACAAATAAGCAAATGGTATGAGTTCAAGACGAAGCCTCGAGAGTGTTCGATCGTGCTGACCATCTAGTTACGGAGGTCCCAGCTGTGCCAGCTCGCGATGGGCAAGAGAGCAGGGTCTTGTGGTTCCCTTGGCTCTCTACGATGCTTTCACGAGAATCTTGGTGACGCAGATACCGCAAAAACCTATTATTCGCTGGACAGCCTATCAGGTTGCCGCATGTGCAGACGTTCGATCTCAGGGAGCTCCTTTTCCGGTTCTTAATATTGCCGCAGTAAAGTATGTTCCAGAGGCAGCATGTGTTGTGCCTCCAGTTGTTCTGACTGGTTAGGTAACAGAGGTAATTATTGGGTCCGAGTGCTCAAAGAGGTTGCATTATTTTATGCGGTTGAACATCTCGATATTCGCAAGCAATACATCAGATAAACCTTGTGATTCTTTTTAAAATAAAATGATGTCAGCGTATCCTTCAGGATCTTGATTATATCGAGCGGTATGGTGTTGATTATTCTGCTTTCCAGTTTCAGGGGTCCAGCCTTGAATTGGTGGACCGCTCTCTTATTAGCTGTCTTGGTACGATTTTTCTTCTAAATTCGTGGAAAAGATCCTTTTGAGTAGCGAGCGAGATGAAAAGCGTTTCCAGTTTGAGTGGATTGGACAGGGTACCCTGTCGCTTAGCCTGTTGGTGCTTCAGAAAATGAGATTGAATTCTATAGAATGGCTGAATATGCATTAGAACTAGTCCATGAGCCTTTCGAGAGATGCAAAGATTTATTGATGACCTTTCTCCTTCCTTGAGACCCTACTAGTTTATCAGATTTAAATGTGAGAGATTGGGGAGTAGGTGTCGGTATTATCTGCTTGGCATCTTGTTACGCCACCTTCTGTTATTATGTCAATTCAGTTTACCTCTCCTTGAAATTCAATGTTGGTAGGATAATGGGATCCTAATTCGTCACCATCAGAAAATGTTATCGTTTCTTCCGGTGCAAAGTGATTAGTAAGTAATATTCGATCTACGTATTTCCTCTTGGTTCAAAACGCTAGTACAGTCATGTTGTCCCATGAGCTTATCTGGGTTATAAAAGGGTTTTCTGGTAAATTGTCAAAGTTTCCTTCTTATAGGAAGGTTAAATTGACATAGATGTTGTTCCATAAAGCTTATTTAATGTCTATCTCTTCAATTGCGATTCTTTGGTTAGCCTGACTCGGAAGTACTGTAGCTCTGGGAGCCAAGAAAATAAAAAGATGAGCTTCCTGAAGCTCTAGTTATTTCTATCCTCAATCCATTGCCATCTCTTCTTTGTTCAGCACTAGTGAGCTTAGGCAGTCAGTAGCCTCTTGTGATGTTCCATGTGTTGAGCCAGAGTACATGTTATTGTAGCCGGGTAAGCATATTATTGTTTTGGATATCAGTTTATCCGGGTATCCATTCCCATGTATAGTATAGTGCTGGTTCTGTTTTTGCGGATCATCCAGTTTCATGGGAAACTCTGCCGAAATTTTTATATAGAAGTACCATCCATCAGGCGGTGGTGTTTACAGCAAAGGTATGGAGTTGTGAACTCAAGAGTTGCAGGTGTTTAGCAACTCGAAAGGATAGTTGGTAGCTAAGGTCTGCCTATGTTCGGCCTTTAGCTAAATCTTCTTTAGTCCAGCAGACTGTGCGAGGATGGTTATTCCTATTCAAATAGTTGCATGATTTTGTGCTTTAAGTGGAGGAGTCTTCCTCCAAATACTGAATGGTAACACCAAATCCCTAAGGCGTTGATGCCACCTTTGTCACGACCCAACCTAGGGCACGACAGAAACCTGCAATGAGTGTCGATCATTGCTAAACCCACTAATAATCTATTAAAGCTAGAGATAAACTGGCGAACTGATCGTATATACGTATCTATCTGCTGAAAGCATAAAGTCTGGAAAGATAAAACGACTTTAACTTGCTGGCAATTAGAACACTGAGCCACAAATTCTACTATGTCATACTTCATTCCGTCCCACCAGTAAATCTGCTTAAGATCATAGTACATCTTAGTCGAACCTGGATTAACAGTGTATTTAGAATAATATGCCTCTATCATAATCTGTCCACGTAAATTTGCAACATCAGGAACACAAAGTCTATATTCATACATGAGAACACCGTCAGTAGTAACCCTGTATGGTGACTTCAGTTTTCTTCTGGCTATCTGTCTGTATTCAACTAGACCTGGATCCTCATACTGACGCTGTTTTACTTCATGAAAATTTAGAGTTAAAGGTCTAGTGCAGCTTATCATCTATCCATCATTGGCATATCTCATTTGCACCTCAACTCTTTGAGAAGTTACTTTAGCATTATAAATGCACATGTAATCAAGTTTTTTGCTGGTGTTCTGCTTCAGCTTATGGTCCAACTACATGTCTCTTTTATATATACTTTTTCAAGTCATAATAATTCCAATTCAAAGACAATACCTTGAAGTAGATGTTCAAGCTGAAGATCATTCCTGGTCTGCATCATACTATCCAGTAGTATTTGCATGATCCTTATCCTTATATGATAGACCCTGTTCAGATGAGCCTTTGATATATATTAGGATATGAGTAACTACATTCCCACAAGGAGCTTGCGGAACAACACTAACATCAACTGAGATGTTGCATAGTGCGTTCGTAAAAAATAATATAGCTTGCATCAAATCTTCTATAGTGTGTAGTGACAAGGTACTTCAAAAGCTTCCCCTATTGCATCAAGTGTGAGCTAATTCTTAGTTCTATCGACCTGTTCTATATGGAAAGGTATATCGAAGAGGTGATTATCGGCTGAATCATATTAATCCATCCAAAGTTCCGTGTATCTTTGTTTCGAAAATGTAGAACTCTCCTCTCGTGATTGAGGAAGGATCATCTTAGTTAGAATAATCCGGGCAATGGTGTTATCATATTATCCAGATATGTTTTATTCCAAGATTTCGGTGTTCGTGTTATAATTCTGATCATGTAATCAAGAGATAATACACGTGGAGTAGATTATGAAGGTCGTGTAGGTTCTCTTATTATCTGTGCAAATTTTTCTTTAGACTTAGGCTCGTTCGAGGACGAACGAGAGTTTAAGTGGAGGAGAATGAAACGACCTCGGTTAGTCGTTTCGGAAGTTAGGACTCCGATTGGCATGCCGATAGTTTTAAAATATTCGTAATATCCATTGGGACTTATCTGTAAAATTTGAGCTAAATCAGAACTCGTTTGGTAGGCATCGAAAGAAGGTTTCAGTTTTTATTGTCGATAAATATTAAAAAGAGATTTTCAAGCTCGGTTTTGGCGAACGAGCTCCGATTCAAAATTCGAAAGCGCCGTTGGGTTCGTATGATTATTTGTGACTTGCGTGAACTTTCGAAAGTGAATTTCGATGTTGTTCGACTAGTTTCCGCTAAAATGCCAAAAGTTAAATAATTTGATTTTTTCTATTTAAATTCACATCTTGAGTTTCGGGAGTCCAATTCGAGATCCGCCTCCGTGACTATATTACATATATTTTGTATAACTATTATGCAAAAGTTGGGATTATTTCGAATATCGTAGAGTACCGTTTTAATTTTTTACCGTAGCAGCAAATTTTAAAAGGGAAAAAGAAAAAACGAGAAAGAAAACTAAAGTGACCAAATGGCGGTGTAGCATAATTAGCATATATGCTAAGTTGTTACCAAAAACAGAAACATTAGAAGCGAGAACAGAGAATAAATAAAATAACGCAGTAAATAAAAATGCCAGAAAATGCAAAAAGAGCCGGAGAAAAATTAGTATTTTTACCCCGAAACATTCAGGTAATGATCTAAATGCATTATTTGAGTTTATTACGTGTGTTTAAATATGTTTTAACGGTAAAACTTGAAATATTAGACATCGTTTTAATAAGTTCAATTAATAGTTTAAAGGGTCAAATGGACCCCGATAATGAAACTGATTATATATTTGTACTCAGTAAGTTATGGGCAACATATAAATGTAATTTATTTGGGGTTTGGTTATGTGACCTTAAACCCTGTACATAGGCCTGGCCTGCGTATTGCGTATGCGAATAGGGTATCAGGTTCCTAACCGGATTTCCCTAAGATGTGAGGAATGAAGCCTTTAGCCTGAATTGATATATTTTTCTGCTTATTGAATAGTGTGGGATCGTCTGGCAAGGAAACTAAAGGATAAAGCGGTTGTTGATTAGCCGTACTAACTTTTGGAAGAGGTAAGCGTTTGTATCCATTTCTTTGGAGGCCCTTGGCCTTGTGGATATTCTACCACGTGTTCCTTACGTGTGTAGCTGCCGATAGGCGTACTCATTATGCCTTAACTTTGAATTCATATTGTATATTATATATTATGCCTTGTTGTTGGTATTGCATTGAGAATATGAGCATTGCACTCTGATCTTGAGCATTGCATATACTTCTCGGTTGGCGATGAGAGTCCCGCATTGGTGAAGGGTCATTATTGCATATACTTCTCGGTTGGCGATGAGAGTCCCGCACCGGTAAAGGGTCATTATTGCATATACTTCTCGGTAATCGATGAGAGTCCCGAGCCGGTGAAGGGTCATCATTGCATATATTTTCCGGTAATCGATGAGAGTCCCGAGCCAGTGAAGGGTCATCATTGCACATACTTCCCGGTAATCGATGAGAGTCCCGAGCCGGTGAAGGGTCATCATTGCATATACTTCCCGGTAATCGATGAGAGTCCCGAGCCGGTGAAGGATCATTATTGCATATATCTCTTGGTAGACGATGAGAGTCCCGCACCGGAGATAGGTATCAGGCATATGCGACTGCATTGCATCGTACCACATTCATCCCATCTCATTGCACCGCATACTGACTATTGTGTGTATTGTGTTGTGTTTTATGTATGCGGTATGTATACTATGTCGTGGACATATCTCAGCTTGCCTATATATTTCAGGCTCGTATTCTGGGTTGCAGGGATCGGGTTGCACGCCGCAACGGTATAAATATATGGATCGGGTTTCACGCCGCAACAGGATGAATATATGGATCGGGTTGCATGCCGCAGTAGGATGTATTTCTGATTTTTGATGTGTTCGAGATACCTATATGTTCTTGCTATCTTACGTTCCTGGTTGTTGATGAGTTTGTGATTCCATACGTGTTTCTAGTTATTATCTGGTTCTGCCTTTTCATAATTTAAATAAGAGGAATTTGATTTTTCTGTTTCTTTTCTCCCTGGCTAGCTATCCTATCCTTTGAGGTAGCTAGTCTGCCCCACTTATTGAGTCCTTTTGACTCACCCTTGTTTGTTGTTTGTTTCTTGTCTATCTATTTCGTTTCGGTAGATTCGCTCCAGGATTGAGTTCGCCACGTTGTGAAGGAGCGAAGACGATTTCAGCTGTCAGGGTGAGCCAACTTTTATTCTGGATGGCCACCAGTTTATTGGTTATCATTTCAGTTGCATTTTGCTCCCTTCAGGAGGTATCTGTCTTCTTTTGTACTCTTAGATGTCTAGTCTGGATAGCCCTAAACCTAGTATGTTGGGTAGTCAACTGTAATTTCTTTTGTACAGCTTAGAGGTATCAGTATCTCAGTATTTTTTTAAAGTCTTGTTCTTATTTATGAATTGAATTATATTTATTTTCCTAATTTAATTGGTAAGGGTTCTCCCGACGGGTCTAGGGGAGGATGTCGGGTGCCCGCACAGCCTAGCCGGATTTCGGGTCGTGTCAGGGAACCACTGAATTGGTATAGTTGAAGTAGATTGTTGTGTAGAAGTTATTTTAGTGGAAGATATATATTCTAGAACTCTATTACAACCCAATCTTGGTGATAGTCTTGAATTTGCACTGTTGAAATTATTGTGATTCCTATTAAGCCAAAGATGCCATATAGCAAAAGGGAGGAAGTCTGGCCAAGTGATATCAGGATGAAGAAAAGGACTAGGGGCTGCTGATTTCAGCTGTTGCATCCACTGCATAGAATTCATATTATTTGATATATTAACACCAGCTTGAAACCAAAAATCCTTAGCTATTGTACAACGCAGGAAAATATGGCTTATATCTTCTAATTCTAGAAGACATATTTGGCATAATGGGTTAGAAATAATTCCAAGACGACAAAGATATTCTCAAGCTGGTAGACAATTGTGAATGCATTTCCAAAGAAAATATTTAATTTTATTGAGAGTATGTAAATTCCATATCCACTCAAAGTCGGGCAATTTTGAATACTGAGGTAGCATTATTTTATAGACTGAGCTAGAGGAGAAGACGCCATAGGGTTAAGCTTCCAATATGGAATATCTTTAGCATCCTGTTGTTAGGGAATATAAACTTTGGAAATTGCATCAATGATGTCAGGAGGTAGAACACAAATTAAGCTATCAAAACTCCAATTCTGATGATTGTAGATGGCTGAAACTGCAAGAGTATCTTCCCCCCCTCTATAGGGGACCCTGAATAAGAGAACGTAAAGAAGGTTGGGATGGGATCCATTTATCATTCCAAAAATTTATGGATGTCCCATCTCCCAAGTGCCAACCTATTCCTTGAAGGCATATATTCCATCCTTTAGTAATATTTTTCCAAATAAATGAGGAAGGTGAAGGCCGACGCTTGAATTTATATTTCCTAAGAAGTAGGTTGGCCCAAAGGGATAATGGATGTTGAAACATCCTCCATGCTAGACTAGCCAGTTGAGTAATATTTTTATGCCTAGCTTGCTTTAAACCTAAACCTCCAGCATTTTTTGGTTTAGTTACTACTTCCCAACTTAGGTAGTAAAGTTTGCGCTGTTGTTGGGTATAAATATAATGGGTAGAGCTATGTAAATAAATTATGATGTATGTGTATTTTTTTAAATCCTCCTAAGGGCTTTTTACACTATATACCCATGAAATTCAAAGTATTTACAAGCCTTATCCATTAAAAATTACACTACCCATGAAATCAAAAGTATTTACCTAACCTACCCATTTATTACTGTATACCTTTGTTATACTTTATGGGTGTATACCTTTAAGATATACTGCATAAATAATAGTATACAAGTCTAGATATAGGTGTATACCTTTAAGGTATACTGCATAAATAATAGTATACAAGTCTAGATGGGTAGGACATGTAAATAGTTTATGGTAGGGCTTGTAAATATGAAACTTATGAATAGAGGTGGGTAAATATTTTGATTTGGATGGGTATTTTCGTAAACCTCCCTTAATCTAAAGCTCCCATGTTGGGCTCGGGCTTTTCACGAGCATACCCTGCTAGTATTGTATATAAGTTTGTCATTTTTACGCTAATTGACATACTAAACCACTTAATTACAGAATATACCGATACTTATACCAACACTTTTCACATTTTACAAAATAGACAATTTTTTCATCTCCTTCCTCCCTCTCTACCCAAAACCCTAACTTCTCCCTCTGACTTTCTCTCCTCTCCTCCACCCACCCCACCCTCCCCCCATTCCCCACCCCCCTGGCCGGTCGCCGCCGCTGCTTTGCTCTACCGCGGCGAACTGGAGTAGATCTGCTCCTCTCTTTTTCGATCTTTTCCTCTTTTTTGTCATTTTGTATGTGTATATGTCTGTATTTTTATGTATACATATGTATTTTGTAAATACAAATTCAGATCTGCTTCTCCTTCTTCTTTTTTTTTGCATTTGAATATACACATTCAAATACATGTGTATGTATTTGTATGTTCGTGTATATACATGTAATATTTTTTCAGCGCACAAGTGTATGTACGAGTATATCACTGTATGAACGTATATATCTGAGCATCTATTTGTATTTTTTGTATGTTCTTTTGTGTGTACATCAAGTGTATGTGTGACATACATAAATTTGTATGTTTTAAGTTGTAGATGTGTGTGTCTAGTGTATGTCAAGCATAGTGTGTTGTGTATTCACATGTATTTTTTGTTTATATGTATGTTGCAAGTGTATTTTCAAAGAGAAATTAATGTTTATATGTGTATTTCATTTTTTAGATTAAAAAAAAAAAAAATCCGGCGACGGCTGGCGGCGGCGGCAGCCGGCGGTGACTAGGCGGCGCTGCCGCCTGGGGGTGGTAGCAGTGGGAGGTGGGGCAGTAGGAAAAAGGAGGAACCCTAATTTGTTAGTTTTGTTGGTTTTGTATATAATGTGTAAAAAAATATTGGTATTTTTGTAAAGTGGAATAATGTTGGTATATTTTGTAATTTTGATGTTAGTATTGTGTATATTTATAAATAGCCCTATAAATTTACAAAGCTTAACCAAAAAAAAAAAAAAAGACACATTCTATTGAAATTTTAGAAATTCTAAGTTTCGGACCTGGAACCTCATTCGTTATAGTGGAAACTAAAGAAGTCACTATGTGTGCGGCATGCAAAATAGAAATGAATCTGGTTTAGGGAAAAGTTCACTAATACTAAACCAACTAGACACTTTACCATCAAAGGACAGAGGTGGATCTATGTATATAAATTTCATGAACCCATGGTCCGTTCATCAAACTAGATTTATTAGGTACATATTTTTTAAAATACGTCTCATATGATGCTTGAACTTAAAAAATTAAATGATTAACGTAGTCAGGAAGTAGTTCACTTATCTTAGGAGCATAGATCAACTCCCACTTAAGATCTTTTAATGTCCTCTTTTTCCCTTCTATTATTTATATTGGTCCAACTTATTTATTTTCTTATTTAAAAACGAAGCAAATTGCTCTATAATTTTCTTGCAAATGTTGTTTATTGACTAACTCGGTGACACTTTAACCTAACCCATGACAGTGGTAAACTCATGCACTTGAAATTCTAGATTCGCTTCTGTCACAAAATATTGTGAGATGGATGATATCTATTCATCTTTGCTAGAGATAATTGATTCAAGCTCTGTGAATGTAAATCTAGTATAGATTGTTAACTTTCTTTTATATAGGTCTTATGCATGTGAATTAGTAGTTGAATTAGTAGATTTACTAAATAATTAAATAAGCAAAATACAAATTACCTGGGGAATTGGGATTGGACAGCAGCTTAAGTATTCGAAGTCAAATGGAAAAAATACGAACATAAATGTAATAATTTAGTGATATTTATTCATCTGAGTATCAAAGACATACATATATATGTGCATATACTAATATATATTGTTCTAGCAAATTGAATTTGTCTCAAAACGTTCGGATACTTTAGAAATTAGTGTATGCGCATATATATGTATGTCTTTGATACTCAGATGAATAAATATCACTAAATTATAAAATTTATATTCGTATTTTTTCTATTTGACTTCGAATACTTAAGCTGCTGTCAATCCCAATTCCCCAGGTAATTTGTCTTTTGCTTATTTAATTATTTAATAAATCTACTAGTTGACTTTAACTAAGTGAGACATTAAGTATTTATCAAATTAGTCTAACCTTCAGACTTACAATTAATCTTACACGGTATTTCTCTTAATTAAGGAATACTCAAAAACCTTTAAAAAAACAGTAAAAAAGTGAAGTTAATATATGTATGGACCTGAGGTAGTCAAATTATATATTTATCAAAGGGGATATGTTACAAGAAGAAATACTTTGCTTCGACACTTTTACTCTCTCCGATTCAAACTCTTCAAAAGTGTTGATACATTCATTAAGTAAAAACGTTTGATAACATTAACATAAGCAAATATTTGACTAATTGTCACTTATATTACTTGAAATACTCATATTTATATACATTTCATAAGACATTTTAGGTAATTTATAATCCCAATGATATAATATACACACACAGAGACATTTGAAATATGTATATATATGAAATATACAACAACAACAACAACAACAACAACAACAACAACAACAACAACAACAACAACAAAAAATACCCAGTAATATGTCAAAAATGAGGTCTGGGGAGGATCTATCGGCTAAAGAAGGTGAAAACAAGTTTATAAATAAAAAAAAATAATATGGAACTACCAGTACGGGAAACATTTACATAAGAACCATGTAAAATCAAAGTAAAAAGCAAACAGCAAGCAACATTAGCAATAAAGGCAAAGAAAAGCTAGAAAATGTATATATTAAAAAAACTCACACTAGTATGCTGAAGATTGGTAATCTTCTATATAACCAACTACCCTAATCCTTGATGCAACCCGATGCGTGAGCAAGCCATTTACGAGAAGCCAAGCAGGGGAGTTGCAACAGTTGATGGCCACATTTGCACAACTGGAGCTGCTGGGGCAGATCTTGGAGGCTTTAGGACCTGATTGTAAGCTCACTGCCTCAGGACCAGAAAATGCTCATCGCGATCGCGAGTCGTCAGACGATGAAGCTAACAATGGATGAAGGCAATCGTCTTCGCGATCGCGTGACCATAGCCGCGATCGCGAAGCTTTGGTTACTTAACCTACGCCGATCGCATGTGTCCTAGCGCGATAGCGCTGTGGGGATGACCAGAACACTATTTTCAGTTTAATGACTTATTGCAAGCCCATTTCAAGGGCAATTAAGGCATTGTTTCTATTTTAGGAACCCCTATATAAAGCTCTTAACTCTCATTTATTAGGGCTAGATTTTGATGACATTGATTATTGTGAGGTTATTGGCTAAACTTGTTTGCTTAAGCACATTTGTCATTGATTTGTAATTGAACTAGATTCAATTGATGATCAAATATCTAGGGTTGCTTTGTTAATTGTTTTAGGGGGGGGGGGGGTGATTAGGCTCATTTCCCTAATCTACTTCTTTAATTCTCATTAATCAAAGTTGGTCTTACTTTAGTTACTTTCTTAATCTTCTTGTTATTTTCTATCTTGTCTTTTGGTTTCATATCATTTGTTATCAGAGCCGAATTAGTGTTTTTTCTTACAAGCACTCACTAAATTTTGGTTATCAAAATCCAAAAATCACAAAAAAAAAAAAAAAAAAAATCAAAAAAATCAAAAAAAAAAAAAAAGAGTCTTAGGTTTAGGTTTCTTTTGGGTGAAATTTTTGTTACCACTTGTTGAATGATGATGGTAGAAGCTGCAAGTTGAAGTAATTGGACAATAAACAAATATTAGAACATCAATTGGAAGAACCAAAAAGTTAGGGTTCTTCAAGTTCATCATGAAGAAATTGGGGCTTTTGAATTTTGGTTGTTGCTTTAGAAGATTCAACTATTGGAGTTTGTTAGCGGACCAACAAGGAACATAAATCTAAAATTTGGAGCAAACATACGCTGGTTTGTGAAGATCCAAGTGAAAAAGGTAGTTGGAAAAATGGTTTCTGCATCAGGCTTCAGAAGCCTACGCGATCGCGTGAGGTCTCGCGCGATAGTGCAGGTCAACTAATTAAGTCTCTTCATGGTCGCGCCACTGTTAACGCGATCCCGCCCAACAACAAACTTCTTCTTCGATCGCGACAGCTCTAACGCGATCGCATAGAACAACAATTTCCGGAAAAACAGTTTCTTAGACAGATTGCTTGCAACATCCCCTGAACAGTTTCCAATCAACTAAATTCCAATTTCATCATCAAGTACAGTGAGTTTCTAGATCATAAACAAAATTTCATCCAAATCCGAGTCCATTTCATGCCAATTCGATTCGTACTTTTCTTGTTTCCTTTCTTTGACTTTTCCTAAATTCCGTCCATTAGCTTTAGTTGTCCATTCTTAGCTACAACAACTCCTTTCCATTCCGAGTTGGATTGAGTTAGATTATTGAATCGGACTTGTGTGAGAAGAGCAAAGTTTCACTAGCCAAGAGAGGTAAAACACAAGTGTGGTGAGAGTATTAGAGCGAGTAAAAGTCAATCATTGAGTGTAAACACGAGTGAATTGTGTGCAATAAAATCGAGTGTAAACACTTAGGGAGTGAATTGGTGAGGACTCTTTCTACTAACCTTTGTTTAATTATTTGCTGGTACGATGGCTCAAAAGGAAGTCAAGGTGGACATGGAGGTCAAAACCATGTTGCAAGCTTTGATGGAGAGTGTTTATTCAATGCAAGATGAATTCAAAGGGATGAAGGAGACGGTTGATGACCTATCCCGAAAGGATAGGCTTCGGGAAATGGGAAAATTTGAGACACCTCTAACCGTGGGGGTGCGAGGCGATGGACTTAGTAGGCTCTCTCGGACTAATGACTGTTGCTCTCATATGGTGGCCCAAGACACCTACTCTCCAAATGACACTCCACAAGCAAAGGATCCCATTCATGATCTTCCAAGAAACGAACAACCAAGAAATGAGACTCCAGGCATGATGGAATGGTGCAACCACAAAATGATCGTCCATTTGATGACGAATTCTTTCATGCACATGAAAACTATGATGTCGATCCATTTATCTATCAGAGGGAAGAACGACAAAGAGGATATAGGGGTCGAGGTGGTCGATTTTGGAGAGGATACCAAAGGAGAGCGGAACGTGAAGAGGACTACTATGACTATGTGGGTTATGGTGGAAATTAGAGGCATTATGATGAATATCATCAAGATCAATCTTCCTACTTTTCAAGGAGGTAGTGATCCCGAAGATTATCTAGAATGGGTTGTCAAAATAGAAAGGATCTTCCAAACCAACAATGTGCAAGAAGCTACAAAAGTCAAGTATGCCATCACTCAATTTGCTGCTTCTACTTGGTGGGAATCTAAGCATAGGCAAAGGGAGACGCCTAGGCTACTTGCAGAGGGTGAATGGATAGCCATGATGGAAGATCGATTCTTATCGAAGTACTATGATGAAGAATTGCTCAATAAGTTCTACAACTTAAGGCAAAAAAGCAAAGGGGTCCCGGAATACTTTGATGAGTTTGAGAAGACAAGGATAAGAGCTAACATTCATGATGGAGACCAACTCCTCATTCCAAGGTTTTGTGGGGGGCTTGAATAGGGAAATCTCTTCTCCCATTGAATTGCACCAATTTGATTCCTTGTATGAAGCTTTTCAAGCGGAGCTTAAGGTGGAGAAAGGGCTTAAGTTGGACAAGTCCTACAAGTCCAAGAACACTCCCACCAATTGGAGCAAAAGAAGGGACAATGTGAAGACCTATTCTTCATGGGACAATGCAAAGGAGCCCAAGTGAGAGTTCAAGGGCCAATATGACAAAGCCAAACCTAAAGAAGAACCAATGGTGGGAGGTAACAAAGCTAAACTTGAAAGTTTGTCTAACATTCAATGTTATAAATATAATGGCCGAGGCCATATAATGAGGGATTGTCCAAATAGGAGAACCATTGTTGCTTTGGGTAACAGTGGTTATCAAACGAGTGATAGTGGTGGTGATGTAGAGGAGGTAGATGGGATATTCCTTGTGACGATGACTTTGATGAGGGAAGAGGGGAAGGTGAGCAATTTGAGGAAGACATAGCCGCTACTCTTGTGGTAAGGAGAATAATGGGAGTGCAAGTGAAGGAGGAATCGAATTAAAGGAAGAATTTGTTTCATGCTTATTGTAACGTCCAAGGAACCATTTTTTCTCTTATCATTGATAGTAGTAGTTGTGTCAATGTAGTAAGCACCACTTTGATTGATCAACTCAAGCTTTCCACTAGGAAACATCCACAATCTTATAAGCTACAATGGTTGAACGAATGTGGAGAATTAAATGTGACCAAACAAGCTTTGATAAAATTCAATATTGGAGACTACTATGATGAGCTTTTATTTAATGTAGTTCTAATGCAAGCTTGTCACATTTTGCTTGGAAGACCTTGGCAATATGATCGCTTAGCAAAGCATGATGGCAAGACTAACAAGTATGCCTTAGAGTTGGAAGGTCATAAATATATTCTTAATCCATTGACTCCGACTCAAGTGGGTGAGGAATATAAAAAGATGCGGGAGTTGAAGTTGAAAAGAGAGAAAGAAAAGAAAGAGGGAGTTGATGGAGGGAACAGAGTGGGAGTTGTGACATAAAAGAGTGAGGAAATAAAAGAGGGAGTGAACATGTTCTTGTCAAAGAATGAGTGCTTGAATGATGTGAAGGAGGGAATGCCCATGATTCTCCTTGTACACAAGGACCATGTTTTGCTTACTAATGAATTAACCACTTCTTTGCCTAGTTCTATTTCTTCTATTTTGCAAGGTTATGAAGACATCTTTCCCGAGGAGTTGTCTAGTGGATTGCCACCACTAAGAGGCATTGAGCATCAAATTGACCTTGTTCCGGGCTCCCGATTGCCCAACAAGGCTGCCTATAGAAGAAACCCGGAGGCCACTAAAAAGCTCCAAAGGCAAGTGGAAGAGTGGCTTGAAAGAGGACTTGTGCAAGAAAGCTTGAGCCCGTGTGCGGTCCCGGTCGTCCTAGTACCATAGAAAGATGGGAGTTGGCGCATGTGTGTGGATTGTAGAGCCATCAACAAGATAACGGTAAAGTACCGTCATCCTATCCCTAGGTTAGATGATATGCTTGATGAGTTGTGTGGTTCTTATGTGTTCTCTAAAATTGATTTGAGGAGTGGCTACCTGATGCGGGGCAAATCGAGCCTAAGGCACTTACCATCAAGAGCTGGAATTGGAGGATGCTAAGGACGAGAGGTCAAGAGCATTGGGGAAGAGTTCGAGAGAATTTTGAAGACCAAGGCATTGGCTCCAGGCCCAGGCGCCCCGCCCAGGCAAAGTAGGCGCTCCGCCCAGGCAAAGTAGGCGCTCTGCCCCATTGCATGGAAGACTGGACGCTCCGCCCAACGCAGCCCACTGTCCAAATCGTGCCAAATTCCAAGCGCTCCGCCCAGGCCATAGGCGCTCCGTCTACTTCACAGTCAAACCAAGACGGGACTCCTATTTTAGTCTAGTATTATTTACTAGTTTGATCCTACGTGGTCTTTGTTATTACACCCAACTTGTGAGGTTATTTTAGACTTTATTTAGAAGTGTAGAACCTCTATAAATACTACACTTAGGTCATTAGATCATTATTTTACCTAGATTTTAAGAATAGACATAGAAAGAGAAGCAAGGCCTTCTTCTTGTTGAAGCTTGAAGCTTCAGATTATCTCTTTCTTTGGAACCTATGGAGATTCGTCACTAGTACGGAATCCTTGTATGGTTCAAGTTTCCCTTCCTCTCTCAGATATTCATTCATGGTTTGAATCGTTTATCCATTCTCTTCTTCTATTTCTGTTCTTCCCTATCCCTATTTTCTTGTTATCTTGTATTTATTGCTTCCGCATCTTAGATTATCGCTTCCGCCTATTTTCCCTGCATCAGTTTGGTATCAGAGCACGGATCGGGTGATGTTCCTACAAACCCTCGATCCTTGTTCATCGTATCTTTACTTTAGTATTCTTGTTGTTATTGTTCGTGTGAAAGAAGAAAAAAAAACAAAAAAATCGAAAAAGTTGAAAATCCAAAAATTTGGCATAACTTGTTGGTGTAATTGGATCTTGTTATGGGTATTATTGGAGATTGATCCTTGTTGAAAACACATTGTTTGGGTACCAAAAACACGTAGTTTGGATTGGAATTACGAGATTTGAAAATTTGAAACCCCAATTTCTTAAACCCTTGATAAAACCCTTGTTCTTGATGAATTGTGGTTGATTCATGGGTTGGATGATTGTTGATTGTTGATTGTTGATTTGGTTATCGGGGTTTGTTCTTCATTGAAAAACAAACAATTTGAAACAAATTTCGTGAGATTTGGAGTTGAATAACATCAAGTTTGAAGAATCAAAATCCACTTTGAAACCCTTGTTGAAACCCCAACTTGAAACTTTGAACCATGATTGTGCTTTGATTGTTGGTTGTTTGGGTGTGAAAATCATTGGGGTTTGAAGATTATAGCAATATACAACTTTGGGTACCTTGAATTTGGGCACCTTGAATTTGGGCAAAACATGTTGAAATCGAACCAAAATTTGGGTTGAATTGGAGAAAACCTGCTTTCGAAAAGGCTGGAACAGGGGCCCAGGCGGACCGCCCACCCCTTAGGCGCCCCACCCACCCTAGCTCACTGCCTACCAAGGCAGGCGGACCGCCCACCTATCCCAGGCGGACCGCCCAGTGTGCCGGTTGCTTCGTTTGGCTTCGTTTCGTGTGTTTTGGTGTTTGTTTCGCTTTCATACTTCTTGGTTAGTGTTTCTAAGGTATTAGTCCTACTTTATTGACACTAATCTTTGATCATTTAGGGTTTTGTGTGTCTTTAAGTCTTTACTTAAAGTCGTAGAACTTGCTTGCTTCAAGTGCGCATTAAAATAGCTTCCGTACATCGAGTCACTTAAACTCCATTTCGAACCATTACTTGGGTGTACTAGTTGATTGATCTTACCATTGTGGTTCCTAAAAGAGATAAGGGCATCTTTGGTTGGGGGTTTGGGAGTGTGCACCCTAAAAAGAGTGTTGAGAGCCACCACCAAAGGTAAGGGAGAGCAAGTGAGGTTCTTTATACTAACCTTTGCCCTTTCTTAAAATGTCTTTGGCCGGTACAAGGAGCCATAAGGGAGGTTTGGAGGGAAGTGGGAGTGGTGAGAAAGGTGTAAGTGGGAGGGAGTTAGTTGAAGCTTACCTTCCGAGCATTTTGGATAAGATGGAGGCAATAGACACTCGAATCCAACACTTGGAGGATGAGATGGTTGAGAATGAGGCCGAGGGAAGAGATAGTATGAGTCGCACTATGGGTTATGGTATTGCTAGTAGTGGTGAAATGAGGAAGTACCCAACTAGTGAAGGTACTATTGAGGGGATGTGTAAAGGGCGATACATAGATGGTCTCATGAGAGAAAGAGCGTGGTATCAATTCATAGCGAGCCTTAATGGGAATCATGGATATGTGCTTCAAGTGGATAATGGTGAAGCAAGTTGGATTAGTCATCTTGTAGTGAGAAGGTTGGGAATACCTTGTTGTTGATGGAATGGCTAGGGTAGTTATTTCACAAAGGAACTTTGAAGAAGAAGTGGAGTGCAAAGTAGGTCCTTTAGTGGGATGTGATGTTATGTTGGGAAAGCCTTGGATTTTCAATAGGTACTTCAAGCTCACATAAGAAGTGGCGGATGGCTACCGTGTTCAAGCGCAAGGGAAGTTGCAACTCCTCTTTCTTAGGAAAGAAGAGGTACAACCAAGCAAGCCCAAGAACATGAGAAATGGAGGGACACCATTGAGGAGAAGCCCTATGACTCAAAGAGTGCAAACAAGAAGTCCTACGAACATGAGAAGTAGTGGGACACCATTGAAGAGAAGTCCTACAATCACAAGCAATGGTGGGACTACTGCAAGAAGAGAGTTGACATATGTCAACAAGGTGAACCCCAAACCACAAGCTCCAAAGCAAAGTGGTTCACCAACAAAGAAGAAAGAGACCTCAAGTGATGAGTCTCTTAGTCCTAGATTCTGGGTTGATGTTAAAAGTCCACCTACTCCGGCTATGGTATTCTTGGGCCTCGTCCCAACTCACCCGAATTTGAGAGACAAAAGATTGAGAGGAGTAAGAGAGTGACCGGTGACATTCCTCGAGTTGAAAAAAGGAGAGGATGTGTTGAGTGATGTTAGTGGGTTGTCACCACCCGAATCTACACCCGACCTTGAAAAGAAAATGAGGGAAAAGAAATAGGAAAAAAGAATTTTAAAGAGTGAGGACACCCCTTATTCTAAGCCTAACCCCTTATCTTTTTCTTCTACTTGTGTGAATTCTTGTGTAGGTATTCTTGGAGGCAAGCTAATGGAGCCTCAATCATCTTCCAAGATGGAAGGACAAGGTGAAGAATATCTTCAATGTGAGCTTCAAGGTGGAGAGATAATTCGTGACACTTCAAGTGCATTGAGTGAGCAAGATGGCCACTCATAGGTTAGTCATAGTTCTTCCCTTGAGCATGTTACTTCCTTGTCGTGTGAGAGTGTTTGTGAAAATGCTATTCTATTTGATGATATGTGTGATTATAATGTGAATGCAACTAGTGTAGAACCTTTAGGTCAACTTGTGAGTGAATGTGAACCACTAGTTGAGAGGAATGATAAGCCACATCATGATGTGAGTTCAATTTTCATTGAACCTCTCTTTAGTGACGATTGTGTAGTTGACCTTGATTGTGGACCTTGTTATGACACCACCAATTTTTGGTAAAGGGGAAGATGAGTTGAATAAATATCCTATCCTTTCCCTTGATGAATTGCTTGATAATGGTGGACCTACGTGTTGTAGTGAGGTTGGTAGTGACCTTGAGGAGTCCCTAGTGGATGGGATGGATAGAAATATACTTGATGACTCCTCAAGTGTGTATGAAGAGTGTGAACTTGAACCTCCATAGTTTGAAAGGTTTAACTCTATAGACAATCCATTGTTTGAAACTCTATGTGAGATGAATGGTCTTGGAATTGATTATGTTGGTCCGTCTTCTAGTAGTCCTAATCTTGATTGTGAGGACTATAGTGATGAAGAAGCCATTATAGAGACCTTCCTTGATAGTTTGTCTAGTGAGGAAGATTGGCTTAGAGGTGGATTTGGAGGTAAGGAAGTCACTCTTGGTGTGTGTAAGAGTGCCTCCAAGAAGGGGAGTGGACTAATTGATGTGAGTTGCCAATTGAATTATTTTGTATACTCCACCCCACATGTTGATCACACCTTGGCTGTTGAGCATGCCAAAGCCAATGAGTCACATTGTGATCGTAATGCATTGAAGGCTTGGTGTGTTGGTTATGAGCTTAGAGATGATAGGGATCTCTTTGCTTGTTATAGTAGTGAGTGCTTATCATTGTTGAGCCAAGAACTTGTTGTTTCCTGTGGAGACCTATTCTTTTTTATTGGTATTGATACTTGGCTCTACCACAAAAGTGTGCTTTCCATAGCACTTGCACTCACTCTTGTTGGACTTGCCTACTCTTGTAGTGGGAAGTTTTGGTGTGTTCTTATTGGACTTAGGGATCATAGGAATTTTGATGGCTTGATCTTGCATATTCCCTACCCTATTGATCTCTTTGATGAATCTTGTATTGAGTGCACCTATTGGGGAAGCCAAGTACTTGTTTTTTCTTTAGAAACATATGCTTTATCATTGTCATTGATGCTTGGTTATACCATAAGATTGTGTTTTCCACACTACTTGCACTAACCTACTCTTGTAGTAGGAAGTTTTGTTTGTCTTGGTCTTTGATTGTAGGTCTTGATGGTTTGATTTCGAGGACGAAATTCTTTCAAGAAGGGGAGGATGATGCAGGAAAATCGAGCCTAAACCACTTACCATCAGATTGGAGGATGCAAAGGACGAGAGGTCAAGAGCATTGGGGAAGAGTTCGAGAGAATTTTGAAGACCAAGGCATTGGCTCCAGGCCCAGGCGCCCCGCCCAGGAAAAGCAGGCGCTCCGCCCCATTGCATGGAAGACTGGGCGCTCCGCCCAACGCAGCCCACTGTCCAAATCGTGCCAAATTCCAGGCGCTCCGCCCAGGCCATAGGCGCTCCGTCTACTTCACAGTCGAACCAAGACGGGACTCCTATTTTAGTCTAGTATTATTTACTAGTTTGACCCTACGTGGTCTTTGTTATTACACCCAACTTGTGGGGTTATTTTACACTTTATTTAGAAGTGTAGAACCTCTATAAGTACTACACTTAGGTCATTAGATCATTAGTTTACCTAGATTTGAAGAATAGACATAGAAAGAGAGGCAAGGCCTTCTTCTTGTTGAAGCTTGAAGCTTCGGATTATCTCTTTGCTTGGAACCTATGGAGATTCGTCACTAGTACGGAATCCTTGTATGGTTCAACTTTCCCTTCCTCTCTCGGATATCCATTCATGGTTTGAATCGTTTATCCATTTTCTAATTCTATTTCTGTTCTTCCCCATCCCTATTTTCTTGTTATCTTGTGTTTGTTGCTTCCGCATCTTAGATCATCGCTTCCACCTATTTACCCTGCATCACTACCACTAAATCCAGATGAAACCAGGTAATGAGTGGAAGATGGCCTTTAAGACTAACTTTGGTCTTATGAGTGGCTTGTCATGCCTTTTGGCTTGTCCAATGCTCCTTCAACCTTCATGAGGTTGATGACTCATGTGCTTAAATTTTTCATTGAAAAATTTGTTGTAGTTTACTTTGATGACATCCTTGTCTATAGCAAAACCACTGCTTAACATGCTAATTATTTGGAACAAGTGTTTGATGTTTTGAGAAAGGACCAATTATTTGCTAACTTGAAAAAGTGCTCCTTTTGTGTTGAAAAAGTTGTGTTTCTTGGTTTTGTCGTGAGTGCAAATAGTGTGGAAGTAGATGAGGCTAAAGTGGAGGCCATTAGGGATTGGCCCACTCTAAAAGCATTGGTGATGTGAGGAGTTTCCATGGATTGGCTAGCTTTTATAGGAGGTTTGTGAGAGGATTTAGCACTATAGCCGCACCGTTTTAATGCAAGATCAAAATCCCATTGCCTATTTTAGTGAAAAACTTAAGGGAGAAACCACTAAATACTCCACTTATGATAAAGAGTTGTATGCTTTGGTGAGAGCATTGGCTGATTGGCAATATTACCTTTGGTCAAAAGAATTTGTCATTAGAACCGACCACCAATATTTGTAACACCTCAAATCCCAAGAGAAGTTGAATGTGAGACATGCCAAATGGGTGGAATTTCTTGAAATCTTTCCTTATGTCATCCATTACAAAAAGGGAAAGGAAAATGTAGTGGCGGATGCCTTGTCAATGAAATTTTTACTTCAATCAAGAAGACAAGTGTTGTTGAATACTTTGGGATCCAAGCTCATGGGTTTTGAAAGTATGAATGAGATGTATGCCAATGACCCGGAGTTTGAGGAACTATATACTAATTGTAAATTAGAGGAAATGGAGAGAAGGATCAATCGGTTGTGCGGTGAAGAGGAACCTAGTGGTGATGTGGAAAAAAAGAGGTTCCATAAGTATGAAGGGTTCTTGTTTGGAAATTGGAAGTTGTGTGTGCCTAGTTCATCTTAGAGTGAGTTGCCAGTGAGAGAGGCACAGACTAATGGGGCACTTTGGAGTGGGAAAGAACATGGAAATTCTTAAGGAGCAATTTTATTTGCCTAAGATGAAGGTGGATGTTCTAAGGGTGTGTGGTCAATGCTTGGAGTGTAAGCAAGCTAAGTCGAAGCTACTTCTACATGGTCTGTACTCACCCCTCCCCATTCTTTTAGGTTCTTGGCTGGACATTTCTATGGACTTTGTGCTTGGATTGCCTAGGACCAAAAAGGGAAAAGATAGCATCTTTGTGGTAGTTGATAGATTTTTCAAAATGGCACATTTCATTCCTTGTCATAAGACTGATGATGCATCACATGTAGCCACTTTGTTTGTTGAACATGTACTTAAATTGAATGGAGTCCCTAAAACTATTGTTAGTGATAGGGATTCCAAATTTGTTAGTCATTTTTGGAAAGAATTATGGGGAAAGCTTCGCACTAAGTTGTTATCCTCCACTTCTTGCCACCCCAAATCGATGGTCAAACCGAGGTTGTCAATAGAACCTTGGGTACCATGCTTAGAGCATTGGTTAAGGGGAAACTTGCTTCTTGGGAAGAACGCTTACCTTTGATTGAATTTGCATATAATAGAACCATGCATACTTCTACTTGCATGACGCCTTTCGAGGTTGTGTATGGTTTTAACCCCCTTGGATCTCACGCCTTTGTCTCAAGATGTTGTTTTAAGCTTAGATGCAAATGTGAGAACTCAAGAGATGAAGCAACTTCACGAGCAAGTGAGGAAGCAACTTGAAACGAAGAATCAAGAAGTTGCCAAGAAGGCTAACAAGGGAAGAAAGAAGATTGTCTTCGAACCGGGAGATTGGGTGGGTCCATTTCCGAAAGGATAGATTTCCCAACAAGTGGGCGAGCAAGTTGATGCCAAGAGGCGATGGTCCATTCCAAATACTTGAGAGCCTCAATGACAACGCATACAAGGTTGATTTGCTAAGCAACTACCAAGTGCACAACACTTTTAATGTGTGCGACTTGTCTCCCTTCAAAGTCGAAGAACAAGCGAATTTGTGGACGAATTCTCTTCAAGAAGGGGAGAATGATGCAACCCGATGTGTGAGCAAGCCATTTACGAGAAGCCAAGTATGGGAGTTGCAACAGTTGCATGCCACATTTGCATAACTGGAGCTGCTAGGGCAGATCTTGGAGGCTTCAGGACCTGTTTGCAAGCTCACTGCCTTAGGACCAGAAAATGCTCATCGCGATCGCGAGCCGTCTAACGAGATCGCGCAAGGTCAAGAAGGTACTCAACGCGATCGCGAGACACCAAACGCGATCGCGCAAGGAGGAAAAAATGAACAACGCGATCGAGAGGCCTCAGACGCGATCGCGCGGGAAGCTAACAATGGATGAAGGCAATTGTCTTCGCGATCGCATGACCATAGCCGCGTTTGCGAAGCTCTGGTTACTCAACCTACGCGATCGCGCGTGTCTGGCGCGATAGCGCTGTAGCGATGACCATGGCATTATTTTCAGTTTAATGACTTATTGCAAGTCTATTTCAAGGGCAATTAAGGCATTGCTGCCATTTTAGGAACCCCTATATAAAGCTCTTAACTCTCATTTATTAAGGTTGAATTTTGAGGAAATTGATTATTTTGAGGTTATTGGCTAAGCTTGTTTGCTTAAGCACATTTGTCCTTGATTTGCAATTGAACTAGATTCAATTGAGGATCAAATAGCTAAGGTTGCTTTGTCAATTGTTTTAAGGGGGGTGATTAGGCTCATTTTCCCTAATCTACTTCTTTAATTCTCATTAATCAAAGTTGATCTTACTTTAGTTACTTTTTTAATCTTCTTGTTATTTTTTGTCTTGTCTTTTGGTTTTATATCAATCCTCGACCTCTGCAATTTTCTATCTAGGGTCATCTCTTCTTTGATCTGAAGATGAGTCATGTCATGTCTAATCACCTCGTCTCAATTCTTCTTCGATCTATCTCTACCTCTCTGTAGATCCAACACTGTCAACTCCTCGCACCTCCTCACTAGTGCACTTGTGCTTCTCCTCTTCACATGTCCAAACCATCGCAACTTTGCCTCTGTTATCTTTTCCGCCACCAGGGTCCGAGCTAACTTATGTCAAAAGAATATTAGTCAACTAACGCCTAGTGTTATCCAACCATCAATTACATTGGATTTTCATCATTGTAATAGACCAGCCTCATTAATAAGGCCCTAATTAAAAAAATAATAATAATAAGGAAGAAGAAAGATCGTCATATATAGTTTTATTTAAAGTCTGTTTTTTGCACTTTTTTAGATGTGAAGTCATTAATTACCGTTTTATAATCAGTTTATTCTAACAATTCCTTTTCAATTGAAAATATAGCTAATTCATTTAATTTTTCTTGAGAAATCGTTGATCTTAGATAAGATTTTATCAATTTTAATTTTGAAAATAATAAATTCATATAATAGTAATGTCAAAACAATGTTGGTGCTGCTTCAATATAATGATTGTTGTTGCAATTGCTTAATATTTGAAGCAGGCACACAAAGAGTTTTAGTTTGTATTTTGAAGAATCATAATATTCACTAAGAAAAAAATAAGAATATTGAAAAAGGTAAATATAGATATCCACCTAAACAAGTACTACCACAATACCACAAAAGTAATAATTTTTAACTCTCCTATTATGGTAAGTTTGCAGCAGTTTCCACATTTATAGGACACGTTCTTGTGCTTTTCCCTTAATATTTTCTTCAATTTTGAGATTCAATACACAAAACTTCTTTTTAAATTTTTTTTATAATATATATAGTAATACATCTTTAGGAAAAAGTGGGGTCCCAATTTTTTGGGGGCCCCAAGCATTGCCTTAATGGCTTTACGGTAGAGACGGCCCTGGGTGGAAGTACGCTCTTAGTGTTGGTGTCGGGTAAGTCCGATCACTTATGATAAGTTGGAGGAAGGGATGTTTGATCCACCTCATTTTGTTATATATTTCCTCATTATCAATGGACGAGTCTTCCGGGTTGAGATCCCATCCATTACACTTTTGTTCAATTTTGTTCAATACACCTTTAAATTTTTGCCACATGTCAGCTACTTTAATCTAATACAAATCTTTCTTTCTAGCCGCAAACTCTCTCCTTCCTAGATGTAAAGTGTAAACCAACTTCCTCTCAGCTTATTTCCACCTTTGAGAAACCTCAGTCATGGAGAATAAGGTCTTCACAACTGACTGCTATAAGGCATTTTGCAAGAGGTATCAATAGCAATTCTTTTCAGGGCACAAACACAAAATTATATTTGCCATAAATGTGAATGAAAGAGTCCAAAATTATACTCTAATTGAACTTTTGTTCACAAAAAAAGACATTAAGACCTTTTCTTATACAGTCCGTTGATGGGTAAAACAAAAGCTTGGAATTTCTAGCGAAATAGCAGTTTAGTTTGCTGTTTCTTTCTTTCTATTTGTTTTTATGTTATTTTTTTATTTTTTTATTTTAAAGAAGTTTCACAGTTCTGCGTAAATGATTGTTGCTTTCTTCTGAAAAATTCTATGTTCTATTATCATTAACAACAAAATTTTTGAAGTTTTGAGGTAATACTCTTTATTAAATGTAGAGAAGGTAGCTTAAGCAAGAATACTGTGTTGGTGTGTAAAGTCAATAAATAAATCATAGCCATTAAATTTGATAGTTGACATGTGGCAAAAATTTAAAGGTGTATTGAACAAAATTGAACAAAAGTGTAATGGATGGGATCTCTACCCGAGTCTTCCCACCTAACGGCATTATTATTATTATTATTAAAAAAATGATAATTTGTCTTAGTTGATATGATCTAGCCTGTTTCAAATATTACAGAAATCAATCACTGGTTATCCAATATCAATCCTTATAGTGCGCGTAATTTCTAGCTTTTTAAGTATGATATCAATGGGCAAGTGGGAACCCTGAAAATAAAGAGAGGGAAATAAAGGGAAAACTTTTCAAATTTTCATTTTCAGGCAAATAAAGTGGAGATAACATTTAATAATGGTAATGCCGTGTCATAATTATGATTATTTCTTACAATCTATATATTAATATAAAGCAAAGCCTTGGAAGAAGTGACTTGGCGCTCTCTAAAGCCAAGAATCACTTTTTCCTTTTTTCTCCTTTTTTTGCCTTTTTAATTACTTATAAAATTTCAAAAATCCCCCATGCAATTGCTTCTTCTCCCTTCAGTCATTTAAGGGATGGTGATATTAAATGTAATTACAATAAATATATTTAATGTATTTTAAGATGTTCTTTTCTCCTTTTTTTATTTGACCGTGATTGAATTTGTGATGTAAATTGTAATTACAATTTATATCAGCAATTGTAACTTTGTTTCATCTCCTCTTCTTCTTCTTCTTCTTCTTCTTCTTCTTCTTCTTCTTCTTCTTCTTCTTCTTCTTCTTCTTTTTTTTTTTTTTTTTTTTAATTATATTGTTTGTTTTCTCTAATAAAGTCACACTCACTATATTTAATAGCCACAATTCTTTCACTTAAATACTCAATTAATTTGAAAACGGAAGAAACTGATGTTATCAATTGATCAAGGATCTGAAGAGTTTCTTCATAATTAACCATATATATTGAGCACATCTATATAATTTGATCATAGATATTAAGGGACATTCGTCCACTTGCAGACTTTGTTTGGTTGCTTTGCTAACTTTCTCAATCATAATTTTGTATGTACAGCTAGATGGATTCATATGGCACTAAATTACTTCCCTTGCTGTATTTGAAATAGTTACGGTATGCTTCTGTTTGCTCCATTTGAAATTTTAATGGTACTCAATCTTCTGTCTTTTGTAGGAGCAAGAAATGGATATAATCTTCATGGTAATATGTTTTAACCACCGAGTTTTCGTTATCTGATAATTTCGTATTCTTGGTTCTCTAACTGGCCTATTAGGTCAATGGATTGACTGTTGTTACTTTTATAGATGTTAGTTTATACTTGACAAGGTTAGCATCAGGTTACAGGACTATCCCAAGGAATGATGACTCGTAGTGATTCGACAGTTAGCAAAAAGAGACATAGAGCAATTTTGCAACATATATTGCTTCATTTTGTTGAGGAGATATTTCTCATGGGTTCACTCTACAATAGCATCAATTGAGTTAGGCTTTATACTTAATTATATTTAGTATATATATCTCTTTCTCATTTTATAAAATAATGTAAAATGTTAACAGTCTTTATAGGGTGCAATAGTTTTGAATTTCTTTTTTTATTCCTTTAAATTTGTTCATTTTGGAATTATGACTTTATCTTTAATTATTGAAGGAAAGGTCCGAGATCTTGCATATAAATGAGTGATGGAAACATCCTCTTTTTCGAAGTTTCTACATACACTTGGTTAAAGTTTTTAAACCGCCTAAGCAAAAGCTTGATTGAAACTTCAAAAGCATGACTAAGTTTTTAATTATTCTGTATCATCTATGTTAAGATAAATTTCATACGATAGAAACTATTAAAGACTATGTACACGACATCTTGACATAGTTGATTAAAGAGGTTAGAAATTCAGCATTACAGCCAAGCCATTGCTCAAATATTACACTTTAATGGAGGTAACTAACATTTCTTTAAAGAGTTTCATCATGCGAAACAAATACAACATATCGCGTTTACGATTTGATTAGTTCATAGAATTAATTTGTCTGCATATTTGTCTTACTATTATCCCTACGGCTTACAATGTGCTTGGTGGGTAAATAGTATAATGAACTCTTTGACTATTGTTTCCTACTAATGTTTCTATTCTCACAATTTATTAAAAATTTAGACAGTTTGCACATGAGAGTCGAGTATATTTAAGGTAGATAGAGTACCAAAAGTGAAAACGGACGAATGAGTACTACTCCTATAATGCATAGTGGCATTCGAAGCGGCGATAGATGTTTGGTTGTAGAAGTATCATTTCTTAATCATGCTCACTCTGCTTTTCTCCGCGCAACGCGCGGGTGATTTCACTAGTGACAAATAAATTAGAGATAACTACATAATAATAGCAGCGGAGAACTGGAGATAGAAATGGTAAGAATAGTAGTAATTATATACTCAAAGGCTAGTCATCTCTCTCTCTCTCTCTCTATATATATATAAACAAAATACGCTTAGGACAAATGTAGCATAGGATATTAGGACAACAATTGCGATGACAATTGATTCAAATTTAAATTCAAATTAAAAGATAAGTCATTTTTGTTAATATTTTAATTTGAATATAAAGATGATAGATAACTAACATACTTATCTCCAAAATAGATAATCTATATCTATATTCTATATATATATATATATATATATAAATAAAAACAAAGAACGCTTAAGACAAAATGTAGAATAGGACATTAGGATAACAATTGTAATGAAACTTGATTCAAATTCAAATTCAAATTCAATTTAAAAGATAAGTGTTTAAAAAGATAGCTATTTATCTATATATAAGAGGATATTAGTTATCTATGCACTTTAAATTGCAGGATAAGATATATTTAAAATTGTGTAGATAATTAATTTTCTTGAAAAACTATAAGAAAACTCATTGAGTGGAATAATACCATGTAACCGAATTTCTAATAGATAAAGCCAAAGAAAAGAATGAATAAAGAAATAAGTTCACTTCAAGATTCAATATTTTAGAAAATATACATGTAGTCTATTTAAGTAACTAGAAGTAAAACTCATTCTTTTTTTTTTTTTTGGGTAATTAAAACTCATTCTTTTGTTTTAACCTTTTTTATTTTTTATTTTTTATTTTTTATTTTTATGAAGAAAGATAGAAAGAAAAAAAGATAGGAGAAAATAAAAGGAGAAAAAATGCATGGGAAAAGGTAAAATAGCAAGGATAACGAATGAACTGTATTTTCATCTGCCTGGTCTCTATTAATTTAAATTTTTTGAAGAAATCTTATCGTTTTCTAATATTTTATTCTAACTGTATAGATTATGATAAGAATATGGCATTGGAATTCTATAATTTCAACATTTTATGGTTTCTTTTCAAATTTGAATTTAATTAAATCTTAATCTTAATTGGCATGGTATTTCAACTTCTCAACCTCTTCTATATATACCTATTCAGCGACACATAAATCTTAGACTTTTTTCTCCTTTTTGGTTGTTGATCCTTTGATTATAAACTTATATTGTGTTGTTTCATGCTCTTTTGTCTTTATCTTCTCTCTTTATGATACTAACTTATATGGTTATTATGATTGCATGTATGTCTTTATTTTTATTATTATTTTGTGTAAGCAATAATTTTCTAAATTGATATTATTTGTCTTTTCACGTAGAAGTGGCCTGATATTATGAAGAATGATAAAGGTGTTGGGTTGGATGCAGCTGAAACATGTATATTCCGGAAAGCACAGGACAAACAGTTGCTTATTACCACAAGTAGATAAAATAGTTTTCAAAGGTAATCATCGTCTGTTCTTTTATATTGAATCTCATAATAACCCATTTTTTTCCACATTTGGAAAACTATTTTGATCATCATAAATTTTATTTATCTCACTTTTAGTTTTGAGTTTTGTTTTGCTGTTGAGAGCATAATACATACAATTTATTGTCATTTTGTGGTAATTTTGTTTCCGATTAGAATAGCATGTTCGTCATATTGCATCTGGCTTGACTCGCCAATCTTATTTTGTGTTAATTTAATTTGATTATAACATATCGTGAGAGTGTATCAATATTCTTTTTTGTTTCCTTTTTGTTATGTAATTTTACTGTTTGTTAGGAAAATTAGAAATAAAACAGTAGGTAGTATTTTAATATTAGACACAAATGAAATTGTGTGTTTAAAACTATTCTAACGGGGTGTAGTGTTCAAAAGTGATGAAGCAAGATATTAGTGTTCAAAAATGATGCAGCAAGCTATTACTATGGCATACTCATGTTACTTTTTATCCCATTGATAAAAGTATTATTCAGATAAGTACTTTTAAAAAAATTGTGTTTGGCCAACCTATTTAAAAATTATTTTTTAAATAAATTGTGTTTGGACTATCTTTATAAAAAATGTTTTTGACTGTCGAATACAAAAAATGACAGTATTAAAATTTATTCACAACTAATATTATTGAAACGTATAATAAATATATATATATATATATATATATATATATATATATATATATATATATATATATATATATATATATATTACGATTTTTAATCAATAGGAATAAAGTTTAAAAAAGAGGGAAGAACAAAATAAAGTTTTATATATCTTTGAGAGATATATTAGTAGCCAAAATAATTAAAAAATAATATGATAAATAAATCTTATTGATAAATAATGATAAAGAAAATGGAGAATAGGATAAAATTTAGAATAGGACATTAAAACATTATTTGTACTGACATCTAATCCAAATTCAAATAAAAAGATAAGTATTTTTATAATTAAATAAATGAAAGATAAACCTACTACCTTATCCTAACTAATATTTTTAAAATCTTGAATGAAGAGATAGTAATATTTTTTGAAGATAAATCCACTACATTAACTTAACTAATATTTTTAAATTTTGAATGAAGAGATAGTAAAACTTTTTGTTGAAAGTATAACAAACTTAACTTTTTTTTTAATATATATAATTTGGATATAAAGATAGAAAATACATTTTGAAAGTAAAAATTACTCTCCTATCATACTAATTATTATAAAGATAGATAGTCCAATATATCTTATATTCTAATAGTACATATAAATCAGTTTGATTTTTTAAGTGCTCCTTGAACTCCGTATTTGAATTTGAAATGTAAAAATGCCTGTTTGATAATATTATCAGAGAGGAACCATATCAAGTATAATAATTCTTTAACTTCCATCATATGCTCAACGTAACATCCTATTCAAATCACATTTGATAAGCTTTAGTATATAAAACATAGATTGGGTTAGCTGGAATCCTCCTAGAATTATGATGATAATAAGGTTCGCTTGAACGACTGAATAGCAAGATGTATCAACCTTTCTATACATAAATAATAGGAGAAGTAAAACTTATCTACATTTATCCGTAATTTGAATTTGAATTGTAGATAAATCTTTTAAGAATTTAAATTAAGGAAAAATATCTTTTTAAAATTTTCAGATAATTCGATACAGATAATTGGTCAAATATTGTTTACTACAACATATGGCTATAAATACCGACTTTTGTTAGCGAATATTCATGACAAAAATTTATAGAAGTTGAAATGTTGTGCGGCTGTATTAAATATACAAAGCCCGAATTTATCATACTTTATTTGAATGTGGGTTACGTTACTGAAAGATGGAATTAATGAATTTGGACTATGGCGCAAAACAAATCAACTACACATATGGAGACAAGATTTTTTAGGGTTAGTATTAGTTTAATTTATAGTACTTCCGATTTTTTGACTTTCACCATTTCTCTTATATAGGATTTCGTAACTCAAGTGTCTTCTTTTATTATTTTATAGGTATCTATATATTCATCTTTGCTTATGTTTTAATTTTAAATTTTAACTTTCCTTCATCTTTACTTATGTTTGAATTGTAAATATTAATTTTCTTTTGATGGATAATTTGATGGGTATTCTTTGAGAGAAAAGTTCTCATTAAATTCTTTATTCTTGATTCTATTTCGGAACCACCGATGCTCTTTGATGGAACTGTAAGTTACCCTTTTTTATTTTATTTTATTTTAATTCTTTTCTATTATTTAAATTGATTTGTGAACTCTGTTTTTTTTTTTTTTTTTTTTGGAAGGTTATATATTAATTATCAGTGTCCCATTGGCCAAAGTGTGTGTATTACCAGAAATGCCAAGGTTTCATTACTCCAAATTCAATTCAAATATTATAATTCATAATTAATTTAATTACTATCTTATTTTCTTATTAATTTTATAATGCCAGTTGTTATCTTAAAATGTAAGTATTTAACATGTTTTGGATGCGATTTGGTTGACGTTTGAAAAAAATAATTCGAAATTGATATCACAAAGATAATACTAAATTTATTTAAATGAATGTATGTTTAACCAAGTAATAGGCGTAAATTATGAACTTTGACATTTTTGAACAATATAATTACAGAATTTGCAAGAAAGAACAATTATGGGTGCGAATAGAACCATCAAGGATGGCCACTTCGTAACTAAAGCGACCTCTATTATTATTTTTTGGTTTTCTCTTTTTTAGTCCTAAATGTACTCTTATATTACTTATACTATACCTACATCTTTGCTTATATTTGAACTTTAAATTTAAGTTTTGTTTTGATGGATATTTGATGGCTGTTCTTTGAGAGAAAAATGTACAATAAATTCTTCATTCATCTCTTGATTCTGTTTCATTCGGAACCACAGATTCTCTTTGATGGAACGGTAAGTTACCCTTATTTTATTTTATTTTTTTCGAATTCCTTTCGATTATTTGAATAGATTTGTCAACTTTGCTTCTCTTTCTGGAAGGTTGTATTATCAGTATCTCGTTGGCCAGAGTGTATGTATTACTAAAAATGTCAAGGTTTCATGATTGCAAATTCAATTCAAACATTAGAATTCAAAATTAACTTAATTGCTATCTTATTTTCTTATTTATTTTGATAATGTTTGTTATTATCTCCAAATGAAAGTATTTAACGTGTGTTGGATGCCATTTGGTTGAAGTTTGGTAAAAACTATTTTGAAATTGATATTGCAATAATAATATTAAATTTATCAAAATGAATGTATAATTAATCAAGTAGTAGGCTTAAATTATGAACTTTGATATTTTTGAACAATATAATTATAGGGTTTGCAAGAAAGAGCAATTAGGAGCGTAGATAGCAGTTTGATGACATCCGATGAACTATATTGATTAATCATATGCTATTTCGGTGAATTCTGTATGTCCATGTGACAGGGGGTTTCATTTAGCTGAATCAATTTATATGTATGATGAACAGTCTTTTTTTTCTTATGAATATATACGCTATTTGTTAATTTGCATATCTTGCTCAATCATTCATATTTCATATTTTAGAATTGAGATGATGTATTCCAATGAGAGAAAGATATTGACAAGGATATTCTCAAAACAAGAATTGTCCTGATCATGTGGTTTGAATATAGATCGTTACATTTTATGGGTATTCTGAAGAAAATAAAACAATTTTTTTAAAGGATGAAATTACTCTATTCATCAGCTAAACTATTTCTTCACGATTTTTTTTTTGGTTAACTCTATAGATATTTGTAACTAGCTTCTAACAGTGAGCCAACATGTGTTGATTTGTGAATGAATCATTTATGTAACTACTTTATTTTTCAACATCATAAAATGTAATAAAATGTGCAGCTTTAGGTTAGTAACAATTGATATTATTGTGCGGGGTTTTATAGATATATTAAATATACCGTATAAAATTTTTGTTGTAATTGTTTAAATCATAAAAGATCTATTCCAAATTTAATAATTATATGGTATTACACAATTTAATGTCTTACACTTTTTTTCTTGGTACATCAATTGTTTCAATGATGTGATTGTTAAAATTTCAAATTAAATTAAATTTGTTCAAATAAATAAATTTAATAATCATGCTATATTTTCATTAGCTTATTGCCAAACATTCATATGTTTCTATTTAACTTATGTATTTAGATTAATTAATAAATCTGCTACATTATTTGACAAAATCCTTTAGTTTTGACCTATTTTGTGAAACTCTAACTCCAGTAAATTCATGATAGTATCTAGGAATTAGGAGTACAGAGATTGCTTGGATATAGGAAGTTTCAATCAATTTCTATCAAATGGGAGACAAGTATTTTTTGGCACAAAATCGAAGAAACAAAGAAGAGGAAAATAGATCATGTATTCAGCTTGCCTTCACTCTTGAAAAACTATAAACATAGTAAAATAGATCAACATGTAGAAAAAGAAAAATGCAAATATTTATATACTCGGCAAAGAGCTTTCCCGTAAGAATATACTTGCAACCGATCAAATTCCATCAGCATCATTAATGGATATACTCTTTTTTTTAATTAATTATATGTGTTTTAAAATGCACACGAACCAGTTCATTGTCAATATAATTTTTCTAAAAATTTGGAGCTCATGGGTTCAAGGAAACAATTCCTTAATCAAGAAGGACTTTATAATTAATGATGTTCTTCTTCAATCTTGTTATGACTGTACTTATAATATTTAAGTAACCCCTAGCATTTACTCTTTTTCATGCTCAAAATATGTTGAAATGTAGTAAATAAATTATTCTTATTTCAAGTTGTTCATTTGATTTCCTTTAATTTCATGGGTTGTTACTATTAATGAAAAATAAAAATTTTATTAACACAATATGATATAATATGCTCAAACAAGCTAACTTACATTTTAACATGATTAATATTCTTTTATTTGATGTAATTAAACAAATCAAATTCTATAATTTAATCATTTTTGGTAATCTCCGTGCATCGCGCGGGTGCTATACTAGTATTATTAAAAGCAAAGAATGTTTAGGACAAAATCTAGAATAGGTCACTAAGACAAAACTTAGACTTAAAGTTAGTTATGTTAAAAGATAATATATTTTAAAATGGGATTTTCACCCCACATAACCATTCCCAACCTTTATCCACTTTTTGTAACCGTATTTTGTCATTTCTTTCTTTTCCTAGCATATTTATTAAATATAATTCGATGATATAAATATTTAAAAAATATAGGACAAATATATATGTGTATAGAAGGTATATATACAAAATATCAATCAATTATATTTGATATTTTAATTATAAATTAAATTTTAAATATAAATATTGTGGCTATATTATGTTAGTGCTAAATGACTTGTTAATATGAAATATTGTGGGCTATTTATGTGGAAATCCCTTTTAAAATTGACATTGGTTAATATTTGAATTTGAACTGGAAGATAATCTTTTTTCTTTTTAATAATAAAATATTAAAGTTTAAATCGAAAGATAAACATTATTATTAGTTACTAAAACGGAAGAGAATACAATAAGGATAAGTCATCTTTTAAAAGATTCAAATCATATGCTTATCCCAACCAAATCTGCAGATTAGATTAAACTAGATAATGCCTAAGTTGAAGTTCAAACTTTAGAGAATTGATTAAGATAAGGCAAATATCATTAAACTTATAAACTAAACCAGAAAGTTATATAACAAGATAAGACAATTTTTATTTAAATAAATATTATTAGTTTTTAAAACTAGCAATATATTTATATCCAAATCTAACTTTTGAAGTAATTAAGCCAATGCACATGCAAGATCCTACTGCAATTAATGGAACGTATTTTCACTATTAGCTTTCCATGACAAATCTATCCATATTTATTGAATTGTGTATGTTATTTTGAATCTTGAAGATAACGATGAATTAGATACATGTTAAACACAACTATATTTTGTATTTCTTCTAATAAGAATAAACAAGAGAATTAAACAATTAAAAACTAAAAGACTTCTAAACAAGCTGGGAAAGCAATATTTAATTGTTGGCTCTCGCACAATACGGAAAAAAGCAAATCAGTTGAAGATAAAAATTAAAATAGATAGTGGTTAATTTTGAAGAAGCTTATCCATATCACTTTATGAAATCACGAAAGTATTTAAATTGAGGTAAAATGTTTGAGATGAAAGATCAAAAATAATACTCCCTCAAAATTGCTGGACCTATATATAATCTAAATGGGTGAGAAACTGATCCAACAAATGAGATGAATATCAATCCTAATATTTTCTTTCACCTAAAGTAGCCAGAAAATTCGTCTAACTTTTATGATTATGTTTTTTCAATTTTATACTTGGTCTTCTCCTCTACCATGTTCTTCGTACAGATCAATGTAATGTCCTAGACATTTCTTATAGTATGTTGAATTACATAAGTTTCTTATGAGGACTATGTGATTTATAGCCATTAAATCTTCGGTAAGCTATAAAGAGTTTGAATTATATTAGTAACAGTTATTGTTCAATGATGCTTGATCAATGTTCCTTGGCGGAAATGAATTTTATGCTTAGCATAAGTTCGGATGATGGAGTACGTGTTTCTGCAAACACTATTACCACTTTTAAACTTATTTTATATCATGTTTTACTAGTCTTTTTTCTTATAATAATTTTTGTAGAAAATCTATTGTCACGACCCTAACTTGGGCCGTGATCGGCGCTAGACAAGACTAAGCCCACCTAGCAAGCCTATCATATTCGCGCAGAAATTTCGGCAGAGTTTCCCCTGTACCGGAAGCAAACCAAAATTTTTGTACCTGTCAGCAACCAGTCTAATGAATAACTACCACACTAATACGCATATTTAAAGTCTAAAGGATAATCAACAACACTAAATCCACGCTGTCCACGATAATAAGTAAACCATAGAGTACTTCGATACCAACTTTAACCAGAAAGACATCCCAAGACTGACTAAGGAGCAAAACTCTAGATTCAAATGAACTAATGACTTAAGTAAATAAAAGAATAAATAATGGCCCTCGCGAAGCAGATGCGGGGCTTACTGGATCACTCCTTAGCTCTGTCACTCGCCTTGACTCAAGGTATCAGCCTCAACTAGTTTATCTGTGAGTGGAGAAAGGAAAAGGGTTAGTCACACAGACTAAGCGAGGACAATATCAACCATAGCGTTTTTATTCGGGACAAGCATAAATAAGAAAATATGCATAAATAAATAATGTCGTAATTCCATTGGAAATAGTAATTTCAACCATAGTACTCGTGTCTTTATATATATAATGGAAGTTATTGAGCCAGAATCAAATATTACGGTCTGTCACCATGAGTATATCATGGCCGTCTGACTACCCCGTCAGCTGGGTTCCCTTCTAGAGGGTGGACTAGTTCTTTCCTACTAGCGGAGGAGAAATACTGTACAAGGTGCACCAGGCCTAACGATTCCGACGTTAGATAACGGCGATCTGGCTAAGTTAATTCCCAAAATAATATTTACTTATAATACAATATCACAAGTTTTGTACTTTATCTCTAGCAAATATCAAATCACAACATTTATAGAAAATCCTTAATAAACCAAGGTTTCGGAACATAGCCATTTTACCAACAACTCAAGTATAAAAAATAACATTTGGATATAACAACATAACAGTTATACTAGCACTTGTCCCATGCAATTAAACAATTAATCAAAATATTATTGATGCAAGAAAAGGAGTTTTAAGTATGCTATAGTTGAAAACCAACTACGGGAGATATTTCACTCACAGTACTCTTGTCGATTAGCTCCAACTTGCTTCCAACGATCGAGTAGCCAAGGAATCAATAATCTAAAATCACAGATTAACATTCGGATGTCAATTTCCCCAACTTTGACAACTTTAATTTAGTCTAGCGGTAAGCTCCATATATTGTGATACTAGCTCCATTATTGAATCAAGTTAACACTTTCCATCCTTAGGTTATCTTCCTGCTATATCATTCTACTACAGTGGCACTACTTCAATTGGTTAAAGTTTTACACTTTAATCTTATAAGAAAGATAAAATCATATTGGTAAAGGTTAATGACATTATAAATTATTCAATTATGCTTACCCACTTGAAAGAAAGATTCCTTTTCCTGTTGCTTTGCCCCTATTCCACCAAAAACTCGTGCCAATTCTAACAGTAGCTTGATCTTCGGCGCCGTTTACTTGTTAGCCGAGAGTTTCTTAGTAAGTACCAATAGTTAGGTTTTATTTTATTTTATTCCTTTGTTTTCTTTCATTCTCTTTTTAGTTAATGAGGGTCAGTGGTCCCACTTTGAATTACAAAGGCTAATACTATAATATTGTCATTATTATTAATAAATGTATTATTATTATTATTATTATTATTATTATTATTATTATTATTATTATGGGATATTACATTCTTCCCCCCTTAAGGAAATTCGGTCCCCGAATTTGAAATATATACATACTGGCGGTTTCGAATAGGTGAGGATACTTGGTTCGCATCTCCTCCTCATCTTCCCATGTTGCCTCATTCACGGTGTGATTCTTCCATGCAACCTTCACTGTTGTAATTTCTTTTGACCGCAACTTCCTCACTTGCTTATCAACTATGGCTACAGGTTGCTCTTCATAAGCCAAGTTCTCATCTAACTGAACATTTTGTGCCTCAAGCACGTGAGAAGAGTCGGGTATGTACTTCCGCAACATAGATACATGGAATACTGAGTGAACGGAAGACAACTCAGGAGGGAGAGCTAGACGGTATGCTACATTGCCAATTCTGTCAAGTATCTCATATGGTCCAATATACCTCGGACTCAATTTCCCCTTTTTCCCAAATCTCAAGACGCCTTTCATCGGAGAAACCCGTAAGAACACATGATCTCCTACCGAAAACTCTAACTCACGATGTCTCTTATCCGCGTACGCCTTCTGTCTACTCTGAGCTGCAAGTAACCTCTGCCTTATCAATTGAACTTTGTCAAGTGCTAATTGCACCAACTCTGGACCCAAAATTTTAATTTCACCAGTCTCGAACCAGCCAATAGGAGACCGACAACGTCTTCCATACAAAGCCTCGTATGGAGCCATCTGAATACTTGCTTGAAAACTGTTATTGTAAGCAAACTCAACTAATGGTAAGTACTTGTCCCAGCTACCACCGAAGTCAAGGACGCAAGACCTTTGCATGTCTTCCAATGTCTGTATGGTCCGCTCCGACTGCCCATCTGTCTGCGGGTGAAACGCAGTACTCAGATCCACTCGCGTCCCCAACTCTTGCTGGAATTCCTTCCAGAAATGAGAGGTGAACTGGGACCCTCTATCAGAAATTATAGACACAGGAACTCCATGAAGCTTTACGATTTCATCAATATATAACTGTGCATAACGTGCACCATTGTATGAGGTCTTAACTGGCAAGAAGTGTGCTGACTTTGTTAGTCGATCCACAATCACCCATATAGAGTCGTAACCCTTTGGTGTCCGTGGCAACCCGGTCACAAAGTCCATAGTGATCCGTTCCCACTTCCATTCCGGAATTTCAAGTCGCTGCATCAACCCTGCAGGCCGCTGGTGCTCTGCCTTCACTTGCTGGCAAGTCAGACAGCGCATGACATAATCAGCAACATCTTTTTTCATACCTTCCCACCAGTATAACTGTCGAAGATCTTGATACATCTTTGTGGAACCAGGGTGAACTGAGTACTTGGAGCCATGTGCCTCCTCGAGCACAGTCTGCCTTAACCCATCGACATCAGGTACACAGATGCGCTCACCAAGTCGTAATACCCCGTCATCATCAACAGTGAATTCCTTTCCCTTACCGGTACACCTATCATCTCTGAGTTTGCACAATTTAGAATCTTGGTACTGCTTTGCCTTGATATTTTCAATCAAAGATGATTTGGCTTGCACACAAGCTAATAATGTACCTGTAGTTCCCATCTCAAAATGTACTCCACTTCCCTTCAACTCGTGGATTTCCCTCACAATAGGTCTCCTCACTGGTGCTATATGCGCCAAACTTCCCATGGATTTCCGACTTAACGCGTCTGCCACCACATTAGCCTTGCCTGGGTGATACAAGATTTCACAATCATAGTCTTTTAGTAGCTCCACCCATCTTCGTTGTCGTATATTCAAATCCTTCTGCTGGAAGATATATTGGAGGCTTTTGTGGTCAGTATAAATCTCACATTTCTCACCATACAGATAATGACGCCAAATCTTGAGTGCGAAGATAACTGCAGCCATCTCTAGATCATGGGTAGGATAATTTTGCTCGTGCTTCTTCAACTGTCTCGAAGCGTAAGCTATAACTCGTCCATTTTGCATAAGCACACACCCAAGTCCAACTCGCGAGGCATCACAATAAACTGCAAAACCTCCAGCTCCAGATGGTAGAACTAAAACTGGGGCGGTGGTCAAACATTCCTTCAGTTTCTGAAAGCTCTGCTCGCACGCGTCTGACCATTGAAATTTCACATTCTTTTGAGTCAATTTAGTCAGTGGTGCAGCTATCTTCGAGAAATCCTGCACAAAACGCCTGTAATACCCTGCAAGACCCAAGAAACTTCGTATCTCAGACGCAGTAGTCGGCCTGGCCCATTTTTGTACCGCTTCCACCTTCTTCGGATCAACCAAGATGCCTCCCTCAGATACAATGTGACCCAAGAAAGCAACTCTGTCCAACCAGAACTCGCACTTCGAGAACTTAGCATATAGCTTATGTTCCTTAAGTGTCTGCAATACTATCCTCAAGTGTTGTTCATGATCTTCATTATTCTTGGAATACACAAGGATGTCATCAATGAAAACAATCACAAATCTGTCCAAATATGGCTTAAACACCCTATTCATCATATCCATGAAGGCTGCTGGTGCATTTGTCAATCCGAAAGGCATTACCAAGAATTCATAGTGCCCATATCTGGTCTTGAAAGCTGTCTTGCATATGTCTTCCCCTTTAATGCGTAACTGATGGTATCCAGATCTTAAGTCAATCTTTGAGAATCTCTTAGCACCCTGCAGTTGATCGAACAAATCATCAATACGCGGCAGTGGGTACTTGTTGTGGATGGTGACTTTATTTAGTTGTCTGTAATCAATGCATAGCCTCATTGACCCATCTTTCTTCTTTACGAATAAGACTGGTGCACCCCAAGGTGAAGTGCTCGATCTTATGAAACCCTTATCCAGTTGATCTTGCAGTTGTTCCTTCAGTTCTCTCAACTCGACTGGTGTCATACGATATGGAGGTATCGATATGGGCTGTGTGCCAGGTACTAGATCAATACCAAAATCAATTTCTCTAACAGGAGGCAACCCAGGTAAGTCTTCTGGAAACACCTCTGTAAATTCATTAACTACTGGAACCGTCTCTAACTCTGGTACTACCGCCTTTGTATCTTTGACGAATGCCAAAAATCCCTGGCAACCTTTGTTCAACATACGACTTGCAGCTATAAATGATATCAAGTTGTCCTGAGTCGAACCCCGTTCACCCTGTAAGACAAAGTCTGGTTCACCCGGAATGTCAAACCGGACTGTCTTAGAATGACAATCCACAGTGGCATGACATGAAGCTAGCCAATCCATTCCCATAAGTACATCAAAATCTACCATGTCTAACTCGATCAAGTCTGCTAACGTGTCATTCCCTTCTACATTGATTTGACAAGAGCGGTACACACGGTCCACTAATAATGATTCCCCAACGGGGGTAGCAACCTCAAAAGGATCCATTAACAATTCAGGTCGTCTACCAAACCTCAAGGCAAAATTTGGAGACACGTAGGAATAAGTGGATCCAGGATCGATTAAAGCTATAGCGTCATTTGAATATACTGAGAGTATACCTGTAATTTCTATGTTAGCTTTCACATACATAAAGGGACACACATGAATAAACTAATTTAAGATCAAGTAAAGTAGTAAAATCAATTAAATGCATCATAAGAATACCTGTGACCACCGCATTCTATGCTTGAGCATCCTGCCTAGTAAGAGCAAATGTTCGGGATTGACCTCTACCAGCCACTCCTGAACCTTTAGTATTAGAACCCTTGTACCCAGCGCCTCTGCCTGCTGTTCCCAAATTGTTCCTAGTATTATGAGGTATGGAAATTTTTGGTGCAGAATTTGCTGGTGCTGAAGCTTGATTGTATACTCCTTTCCGACGTGGGCAATCGTCCCTGAAATGCCCCATCTGACCACAACGAAGACAGGCCCCCATCTTTCCCCAACATTCACCTGAATGGTTCCTGTGACAATAATTGCAAGCAGATGCAGGGGGTTTGGCCTACTCGAACGATGGCGTTGAATTTTTATAACTTTGCCCAGGGGCAGGTGTACTGACAGATGAGTTAATAAAAGATGTAGCCCCAGTATTTGCATTCCTGTGGTGGTTCTGCGATCCACTACCTCGATTAGAACCAGTATTTCCTCCATAGTATCCTGTAGTCTTGGTCCTCTTATTCTGTGCTTGAATTGCTCTCTCTTCAATCCCTCTAGCCTCTACTTCTCTGGCAACATCCACCGCCTGAGAGTAATTGATGTCGCACTTAGTCAGGTGTGTAGCTAGTGGGTTGAATAAATACTTCTGTAAACCTCGTATGAACCGCTTAACCCGCATAGTCTCCTTTTCCACCAAGCTTGGTGCATATCGGGATAATCGAGTGAACTCTCTATCATACTCATCAACAGACATCCCTACGGTCTGCCTTAATGCTTCAAATTGCATTGCAAAAGCATCCTTTTTGCTCTGTGGCAGAAAACGATCCATGAATGCTTCAGAGAATTCGTCCCATGTCAAGGGAGGTGAACCAACAGGACTCCCCTCATAAAGGACCTAAACCAAGTCTCAGCAATATTTTCCAATTGATACGCAGCAAGCTCAGCAGATCTCGTGCTGGTACACTCAAGCGCATTCAAAGCCTTCTGAATTCCATCCAAGAAAAGTTGTGGATCTTCTGTGTCACTAACACCTGTGAACACGGGTGGTTTCAACTTCAGAAACTTTGGAAGCATGTTACCAAAAGTATCCCCTCCATGCAGTGCGTTAACCCCAGGTTGTGCTTGAACTTTTTCCACCAAGCTTTCAAAAGCTTTATGCATCAGCGTAGCTACCATATCAGCAACATTAGCGGCAACTTGCGGCTATGGGGGTGGTAGTGGTGTCTCACTCTCAGCAGCGGTGTAGGTATCCTGTATATCTTGTGCATCACGACCTCTTCTCCTATGTTCTTCACCTAGGTTCAGTGGAGCACGGATAGTTTCCTCTGATTCAGCTCGTACCTCATCTTTGTTTCTCGCATTCTTCCCAGCTCTGGCCCCATGTTTTGCCATCTATAATCATAACGAACGTATTAGTATTCTTACTTGGCTCTAGACCGCATACAAACAAAGTCAAAATAGTGAAAGAAAATGAAACAGACACATCCTATCCGATCATTGCAGAGTCCCAATCGTGCATACCCTAACTAGGGCCGTGATCGGCGCTAGACAAGACTAAGCCCACCTAGCAAGCCTATCATATTCGCGCAGAAATTTCGACAGAGTTTCCCCTGTACCGGAAGCAAACCAAAATTTTTGTACCTGTCAGCAACCAGTCTAATGAATAACTACCACACTAATACGCATATTTAAAGTCTAAAGGATAATCAACAACACTAAATCCACGCTGTCCACGATAATAAGTAAACCATAGAGTACTTCGATACCAACTTTAACCAGAAAGACATCCCAAGACTGACTAAGGAGCAAAACTCTAGATTCAAATGAACTAATGACTTAAGTAAATAAAAGAATAAATAATGGCCCTCGCGAAGCAGATGCGGGGCTTACTGGATCACTCCTTAGCTCTGTCACTCGCCTTGACTCAAGGTATCAGCCTCAACTAGTTTATCTGTGAGTGGGGAAAGGAAAAGGGTTAGTCACACAGACTAAGCAAGGACAATATCAACCATAGCGTTTTTATTCGGGACAAGCATAAATAAGAAAATATGCATAAATAAATAATGTCGTAATTCCATTGGAAATAGTAATTTCAACCATAGTACTCGTGTCTTTATATATATAATGGAAGTTATTGAGCCAGAATCAAATATTACGGTCTGTCACCATGAGTATATCATGGCCGTCTGACTACCCTGTCAGCTGGGTTTCCTTCTAGAGGGTGGACTAGTTCTTTCCTACTAGCGGAGGAGAAATACTGTACAAGGTGCACCAGGCCTAACGATTCCGACGTTAGATAACGGCGATCTGGCTAAGTTAATTCCCAAAATAATATTTACTTATAATACTGTTGACACCCAATTTTGTCCCTCCTTTTTACATAATTGGCTATATTTACCTTAAATGTGAAATGTTGACTATTTGAGCAAATTTGCATTAGAAGCATGCATTTACGTGTGTTATCCCCTACTTATACATTATGTACCTAATTGTGATTGTATTACGTAATTTTGCATTATTTAGACTATTTATCAAAATTATAGTCGTTTGTGCAATTTAGCACGTTTATAGCATTTTATAAACATCTGTGGTTATTTATACTTAGTTAATTAATTTTGATTTCGATTGCTTTCTTATGTGCATCTTTTATATATACGTATATATTTTTATTCAGCACTTTTAATTAAATACCGGCCTAATTATAGTATTCATGTCCAATTTTCTTATAACTTTCATTCATTTTTCGAATTCAAAATTTCTTCCAAAAATTCATTATTTTATTTATTTTATTTTTTTTATCAAATTACTTTGGACTTAGACCCGATATCGAACCAAATACATCCCATAATCCTTTTTACACTTTCCCAAAATCAGACCCTCCAAATTCTCCCCTAAAATCACTCAAATCTCCTCCCATTATTCCATCCAAATCCCCATTATCACTCTCCTTATCCCCCTTAATCCCTCCTTAATTCCCATATCCCCAACGTCTCATTCCCTGAATATCTCTTCTATTGTGGAGCTTTCACCTATTTAAGAGACCATATCATAATACACATGGGGGACACGGACAGAAAAACAGTGAAGACTCAACTTCTTCTTTCCCTCAATTTGCAGAAACGATAGCAACAGATACACACATCGACACCCATCTTCCCCCTTATCACAAGTACACGGCAGACCCCACAGTGTTACCTCACCTCCACGCTCCCTCTCCTCTTTACACCAAAAATCCAATCCAACAGAAATAGAGGGAGAGGAGATTCACAGATCGAAAACAGGGAGATCAGGGCGTGGGGTTGTGAGAGACGAAGCAAAATCAATTGAGAAAGGGCAAAGTTGCAGCGGCGTCGGTGGACTTCGCCGGATCTCCGCCAGAAGTTCACTAGGCAGTCGTTCCTTTCCCCCAATCCTCCCCTTTCACTGTTAATTGTCTTCATCTTCGCCTCGAACGATGACTGCCGATCTCGATCTGTAATGATTGTATCGCCTCACCGGAGGCAGTGTACTCACCTCGCTGTTTATGCTTTTATTATAATTATTCATTGGCACTTGATCTTTGCTGATTTTGCAGATTGTGAAACGGCGATGGGGATAATTTCCGCCGTTGGCTTTACCGGAAATTAGGTTGGAAGTTCAATGTCGATGACATCCTTGGCTTTATTTAAATTGTTGTTCCAAGGCTTGGTCATTCCCTATACTAGTTGTCGACTATCAGAATTATTCCTGATGTTGGCTGACCCCTCCTAAACTGGGTGTATATATTTATGTTGTTTTGGATTTTCTCACTATCGCTCTCACTGTCTCTTTTGTTACGGCTATGCAACTGCAGTGATGACATGTGCTCTGTTAATTTGGATGTGAACAGAACATTGTGTTAGTCAACGAGGCCAATGAAAAAATATATTTTAACATATATTGAGGCCTACACATGGAATTGACGGACAATGAATTGACGGATGTTAAATCAATTACGGCCAAGGAAAATAAATTATTTGAGGCCTATTTGATTGTTTGAACATGATACTACACTTGAACGACCCATTTCCGTGTCCCTAAAACAAAACAAAAAGGCTATGATGACGTGTGTAAGTCGTTTATTACAAACGAACCGGTGGTGGAATGACGAGACCGATACTTAGCATGGCAACACGAGCGGCCGGCGTGTTCGCAGCCGTATCGATGTCTCTAACCTCTACCCAATTCATACACACCTGAGCCGACACTTTCAAAAAATCCTCTTCCCCTTTATTTTAAAACTATTATTATTATTATATTTAAATTATTATTATTATTATTATTATCATTATTTTTATCATTATTATTATCTACTAATATTATTATTATAATTATTATTGTATTTTTACTATTATCAATATTATTATTTACTAATTCTTTTCTTATATTTTGCGAGGTAAATTCGGATAGAAGACGACATAGTTTTGAAGAAAATACTTAGAAGAAAAGGACCTTTTTATTATTATTATTATCATTATTCATTATTATTACTATTACTGTTTTATTATTATTCACTAATTTAACTTCATCTATTTTTTTTTTTTTGCAAGGCACATTAGGATAAATGTCTTCAAAACGACTTTCCAAAAAATACTTCTATTTTTACTTGCTATTATCTTCACTTAATATTTATTTTTATAAACTGATTAATTTGCTTTATTTTGCAAGGTTTAATTCCCTAAAGAAGAAGCTTATTATCTTTAGTATTTAAATCATCTTTTAATCAGTTTATTTTCTTAACTACTTGTTTTGAATCCCAACATGAAGTCCGGCCGGTAACCATATTTGGTGGGGCTCGAGAGGTGCCTAACCCCTTCCTCTCGAGTTAACCTGAACCTCTTGCCTAGAAATTCTGGTTTGTAGACTAAGTTTCAGATTTAATTGTAAAATTGGCTAGAAATAAAATAGGTGCCCTAATACGCCTAGTTAAAAAATATGTTAGGTGGCGACTCCAAGTCTTTACCCGCGAGTCCCAATAAGTCGAGCCCTATTTCGAACTCTAATAGGTTCGAGAAAAATGGGCGTCGACAGAATGGCGACTCCGCTGGGGATATCAAGGTTCAAACCATAACGGACTTTTTGGGATTCTTTGCATTTATTTTCTCGTTTTCGTTATTTCTCAAAACTAATATTTCTTTCTTTTCCTTTTGCAGGTTTGAAGTTTAGTTTTCTATTTTTTATTTTCTTTATTAACTATAATTGTTATTTTATTTATATTTCCCCCACTCCTGAAATTTTTTACACTTGCACACACCATAAACGGTTACGTGGATCTCACGGCCGTTTTACTCTCAAAAAAACCCTTTAGGGGGACGGTTGGGATAAGTTGGTCCGTAGTACAACCAACAATTCTAAACGTTCCCACCCCTTGGTTGTCCGCCCGGGGGAATCATGTTCTTGTCTAGTAAACCCACTCTTGGAAGGTTCTTACAAAGCATCCAACACTTCTACTATTTTCTAATCTTTCATAAATTTTGCAAAATCTTTTTCTTTTATACAATTTCACTTCATAATTCTTTTTGTCTAGTTTCCATGATCCTATTTTTTTAAAAAAACTAACTTGTTTGTTTCGTTTTCTCTTTTACTCATTTTTTTAAAATTATTTTTGAAATGCTTCAATATGTGCACCCTTTCTATAAAATTGATAAATCTTTTTAAAAAATAATTTTCACTTGATTTAATTCTTTTTAATATTGTCTAGTTTCTATTAACTCTATTTTTCAAAACTAATGTGCGTTCGTTTTGTTATCCCTTTTAAAAACTTATTTTGTAAAATATTAATATGTGCATTTTTTCTTTTTCATGATTTTTAATATTGTCTAGTTTATATTAATCATATCTTTTGAAACTAACGCATTTGTTTTGTTCTTATCCTTCTAAAATCATTTTACGAAATACTTCAATATGTGTGCATCATTTTACAAGACATATGCATTTCTTTCAAAAACTCTTGCATTTAAAAAAAAAAAAAAAAGAAAATTGTACATATCATGCATACCTTCCGCCGCTCCTGGCAAGTTTCTAAATCGTGCGGTGGTTACGACCACCTCTTCCCTCACAAAAGTCTCCTTTTAGGAGGAACAACTTAGAACCTATTTGGCCCGAGACGTTCCCACTCCTAAGTTGTCCGCTTAGGAGGATAATAAAACTTGGTCTAGCTAACTCCATTCTTTAGTAGTAATGCTAGGAATCATGCATCATGACATATCATTAGGCGACTTGTTCTCAAGTCCAATAAGCCAACTTGTTCAAATAATCTGAACGGGTTTTGGCCTTAAAAAGTGTTAAGCATGATTTATTGGCATATACTTAAAGGACTGAACGTGCAAATGTAGACCGTTTATGGGAATTATTCTGTATTCAATGCCATTCAAAGGCACAAATAGTAACCCAAGAGGCATCAAAGCCGAAACTGAATCAGAAACGACTGTTTATTCCTAAGCGGTTGGAATTATTCTGTATTCAATGCTATTCAAACGCACAAAGGGTAACCGAAAAGGCATTAAAGGCCCAATATGAAGCAGAAATGACCGTTTGATAGACGGGATGACACATAATGCGCATTTATCCTTTAGGCATTATATAAAGACTTGCCATCCGTGGTTTGTTAAAAGTCCATTAGCAATTTCCTTCTAAAGTGTCTAAAGGGTTCTCAATCTATAACAACACTTCTCTTCATATTTCATACTGCATCATTTTCAAAAGCTCGTGCCATACGTTAATCGTTTGCTTACAACTAAAATTTAGGCATATTCCTTCCTTTTCTTCTCGTTCCTTCACCTTTTCCAAAAGATCATGGCCACTAGAACATTTGACATGGTTGCTGAAGTCCCTCAGTTGCTAAGAGATTGGTGGAGAAACTTACGCATAGATCAACAAGACCGAGTTAAAGTAGTGTTGGGGAACCTGATTTCACTAATGGAGCACACGGCAGTAAAAGGGATAATAGAAGCAGCGGTACACTATTTGGATGCGGACCGAGCAATTTTTCACTTTGGGAGCGTAGAGTTGACACCATTACTGGAAGAAATAGGCGGGTTAACCCAATTACCATTTGAAAGTGAAGAAGTCTTGATGCCTAAGAACATTGCACCCGAGGAGTTCTTCGAAATAGTAGGGTTTAAGCCCGAGTTATGCACAGACAATATAAGGCAGTCGGGAATTTCTCTGACTTCCCTCTACATCAAATTTGGGTATGGAGAAGCATTTCAAGAAGCCGAAGACTATTTCAACATTAACCAGGCAGATTGGCAAGAGCGGAGGGTACTTGCATTTGTCACCAGCTTTTTAGGAACTGTCGTTTTTCCAGAACACAAAGGACGAGTTGATGTTGGCATGGTATCAATTGCCGACGCCTTACTCAAATACTCTATCAAGAAATGCACTTTGGTACCGATGATTGTTGCAGAGATGTATCGAGCTTTAGAAAGATGCAAGAAGGGCGCTAGCTTTTTCGAAGGTTGCAATTTGCTCCTACAAATTTGGTTGATGGAGCATTTGCACAAGAAGAACTTCACAGACCAAGGCTTCCACTCCATACCAAGAGAAAACTACATCTTGACTCATACCGCCCGCATGGACACTGCTCTTGAAAAGTGGGACCGGCCAATAACAACCGAAGGCTGTCACCACAAACTCTCTCAATTGACATCTGAAAACATACAATGGATGTTTGATTACTTTCCCGGCACAACAGTAATCACACGATCCGAAAGAGACTCATTTCTCATCTTAGTGGGCTTTAGAGGAGTTTACTCATACACTCCTTTAAGGGCACTTAGACAAGCGGGGAGAAAGCAGATTGTACCCCAAATTGCGGACATCAGAAGTTTCAAAGCTGATATTTTTGGAAGAGTGATACCATTCAAAGATAGGATAATAGAACTTTGGAAAGAAAGGCAACGAATGGGAATCGAGACTATTGGACGAGACAGGTTTGACGCAGGCTATGATGAAGATTATCCAGACTGGCTAAGGAAAGACATAGCAAAGGCAGTTCAACCAAGAGCAACAAAGAAAAGGAAAAGAAATACCGATGAATTGGAATCTGAGTGCAAGAGGCTACATAAACAACTGGCAAAGGCACGAGAGAAAATAACGAAGAAGCAAAGTTTGGTCGAAGCAAAGGACAAAGAAAAAGACAAATGGCGCAATAAGGCAGAACTCTTGACAAAATGCATAGAGTCTATAGGTGTGTGGGCTAGCGAAGGAATGAGCTCTGTGGCAAACAAAGGAATAGAGGAGAAAGGAAGAAAGGCTTGGGAAATGTTGAAGAACTTCACATTTGACATATCCCGGCTCTTAACTGATGCAGATAATATCATCTTCCAAGGATACTCGTCAGGGGCAAGTTCATCCAATGAAGATTCGTCCGACGAGGAAGAAGATGAATCTTCTGAGGATGGATCAACATGAAGAATGCTCGCTCAGGCCATGATCTGATTTCCTAGCAATGTTTAGTCTTTTCCTTCTCTTGCATTGTTTCAATATCAACCATTGTAATAAAGACCAATGTCAAATAAATGCAATATTCTCTTTTAGATTGCGAATTTTGTAGCAGATAAAATGATACATGTGGCACAAAAGCATTTTTTCAAATCATCGTGCGTAAAACGATCCTTTATATTATAGAATGAATTTCTTATTTGATATGTGTGCATTGCATAAAATTGCTTGATTGCTCTAGGTCTCTTTCTACCTAAGTCAATCCCTTCCCAAATCCAATCTCTTACCAAGGCACCGCATTTCCTTACTCTATGCCCAAATCATGATATCAGAAATCCTTTGCATGTCTTGATAATTCCCTATCCCTTACGAACTCAAAACCTATTATCCAAAAGGCTGGCTTAAGTTGAATACCAAGGCGGAAGATTTGGCCAAGCAAAGTGCACTTATCAAGGATTTTTCAAAGCAAGGAGAGTTCGTAATAGCAGGCACTATGCACACAAAGCGGAAATTAACAGGAGAAGATATTTGTTGGTCAAACTCAAAGGCACAAATGACTTAGCGAAATACTTCATTTTGACACAATGTCTGAGGATTATTTTGTCGGTCTAGTCCATATTGTAATACATTTAAAGCAATCCAAAATATTTCCAAACTTGCACCTTTTTCATGGCCAAAAAGACGTTCAAAGTGTTATCACAAGGTAATAAGAAAGTGAGAAATGATCGGAACACGCTTGACGATACAAAGGTGGTTGATTCAATTTGGAAAAGAATACAAAGGCGTCGTAACAAAGATTCCACTATATGACGGAGCTAGAAGCTCTTGCTGAGTATTGGAAGCATATACCTACCAACTAGCAAGTGTGGGACGAGACGATGAACTCAAGATGAAGTTATTTGAGACACTCACCAGACCGTGAATTAATTTGATACAAAGCAGGGGCAGACAGACTTCTTGGAGCGATTCTGGTCAAAAGCTTCATTTGAATAAATCTCCATGACAACAACTACATTTGAGCAAGGAATACAATATGGTCAACCTCTAAAACGGTCTTAACTGAAGCAGCGATCTAAGAATATACATGATATACCGGGATCGGTCTCTTGGCAACAAAATCTACCTGACAAGCAAGAGTTGAGACAAAGATTGAATTGCAGCAGTTGGTTAACGAGTATGAAAGACATTGAGTATCTCTCTCAAAGACATCCGGGCATCATGACACACAAATTTGCAAGAAAGGATGACAAATGCACTAAGGTCTTGGTGTTCGACAAAAGCCGACTTCCTTTTCAGTCATATATATATATATACCCCTTACCCGAAATCTTTGTCAAATTTTGATTGAGATCTAACCAGACCCATCTTCTACTCAAGCGAGCATCAGTCATTTAACAAAAGAATCCTTGTCTTGACTGCTACATAAAGCACTCAAGCAATCTTCCAGAACCTCTATGCAATTTGTCATAATCTCCAAATTCAAGTGCTACTCTATCATCCGCGGTCTAGGCATTCTCTTAAGCTATATGTGTTGTTTTTGCATCAAATTTTTGCTAAATGACCTAACACAGTTTTGCGCATGTTGTCACATTATTACGGTTGCTTTGCATTTAAACACCGAGATTGGTTAAGAATCTGCATTCAGAGAAAGCCGAAATGGCAAGCCGAGCTGAAAACATTTTCTTCTAGAATAAAGTCTTTCGAACCGCCAGCATAGGACACCAAGAAAACTTAGATAAGCCCAATTCCACTTTCGTACAACTTGTAGTATGAACGAACCAGAATCAACTAGCATTATACCTATACAAGAGTCGCAAGAAACAAATCCAATCACTATATAACTGAAATTGGCAAAACTCGCAACCTCACACTACGCCCGACTTACACAATAAATAACTTCCCTCTGTCAAGACTTTCAACAACAACCTTATCAGGCCCGACACAATTGAGGACAGACGAAAAGACAAAACCTCACACATTTACTCCTTTAGCTCAGTCAAAAGATATTGCAACCATCCATCAAAGTTAGCTCCATGTCTGTCAAAATGAAAAGTATGAAAAATGAAGACACCCCAGTCACAACCCCAAGACAAATACAATTTAGGACAGCCTCCAAATCCAACCTCAGTCTGGGGATGCAAGTATCCACACAATCAGAATCATCGAGATACCTGATCATCATACTGAAAGACGAATGCAGATTCAACCAAATACATTGGTGTTCAATGCAAAGCAACCACTTTGTTTCGACTAACGAATCTTTCTTTGACAACAGATCTTTCAACACAAACACAAGAATTCGCAGGCAATCACAATGGACATGATAACACTTTAGCCACGTCAGGCTTAGAATATGACGATTAGCCCCGTCAGGCTTATAATATGACGACTAGCCCCGTCAGGCTTAAAATATGACAGGCTTATAATATGACGACCAGCCACGTCAGGCTTAAAATATGACGACTAGCCTCGTCAGGCTTAAAATATGACGAATAGCCTCGTCAGGCTTAAAATATGACGATTAGCCCCGTCAGGCTTAAAATATGACGACTAGCCCCGTCAGGCTTAAAATATGACGACTAGCCCCGTCAGGCTTAAAATATGACGACTAGCCTCGTCAGGCTTAAAATATGACGACTAGCCCCGTCAGGCTTAAAATATGACAGGCTTATGATATGACAAATAGCCTCGTCAGGCTTAAAATATGACGACTAGCCCCGTCAGGCTTAAAATATGACAGGCTTATGATATGGAAAATAGCCTCGTCAGGCTTAAAATATGACGACTAGCCCCGTCAGGCTTAAAATATGACAGGCTTACAATATGACGACTAGCCACGTCAGGCTTAAAATATGACGACCAGCCACGTCAGGCTTAAAAAATGACGACCAGCCACGTCAGGCTTAAAATATGACGACTAGCCTCGTCAGGCTTAAAATATGACGATCAGCTCTGTCCTACTTAAAATAGGACAAACTCATATATTTTATTTTGCAGGCACCACTACAATAGGACTAGCCACGTCAGGCTTAGAATATGACGACTAGCCACGTCAGGCTTATAATATGATGGCTAGCCCAGTCGGACTTAGAATATGACAATTAGGCTCGTCCGCTTTGGAATTGGACATACTCATTCTTTTTGTTTTGCAGGCACTACTATAATCAGCTCTGTCCGGCTTAAAATAGGACAAACTCATATATTTTGTTTTGCAGGCACCACTATAATAGGCTCGTCCGCCTTAGAATTGGACATATAGACGTATTGTTTTTTATTTTGCAGGCACTACCATGATATGATATCTATCAAAGGCAATAAACTGGGGCAGAATTTTTGAGGATCCCCTCAAAAATTCCCAAAAGACGCAAGCTGACACTGGGGCAGAAATTTTTGAGGTCCCCTCAAAAATTTCAAGAGAGACGAAGTACAGAAACTGGGAGCTCCCGAAGAAAACTTGACCAAAGGCCCAACATTCATGAAAGCATTATAAAGCAGGAAAACGACGACTTTCCTAGCGGCGTTGCAGATAGGATAATGAAATTTTATTTTTAGCACTTCACTTTACTTTTGTTCGCACGGTACACAGCCCGGCGACAGGCACTTTACTTTTTGTTCGCAGGGTACACAGCCCGGCGACAGGCACTTTACTTTTTGTTCGCAGGGTACACAGCCCGGCGCGATACACAAGATAGCTCCTGACAAGAAGGCAAAATAGCTCTTGACCAGGAGGCAAAATAGCTCTTGACGAGCAGGCAAAATAAGCTCCCGACGAGCAGGCAAAATAGCTCATGACGAGCAGGCACTTATGATACACAAATATCTCATAACGAGAGACCACGACACATCGGCAGTTGACAACCCAACGACAGGAAAGTCCATTTTACATTTACAAATATTATCTGCAAAAGCTCACACTTTATTGCAGGAAACAGCGGAACAGTGTTCCAAAGTATACAACCCGACACGGACAAACAATTATCTCCTGACAAGATGCACATAAATGAATATCCCCAGAGAAGAAGCATATATTTCCTAACACTCAAAGCACTTGGAAACAGACTAGACAACCACATGACAAATGAGAGCTCAACTCAACAGGGAAGTTTACTTTACTTTATCTTTATATCTACTGCATTTATCATGATTTTGTTGCAGGGTACTCCACGATCTCTCGAGAAACCCTTGTACCATACTCTCACGCCTACTCCCAAAATCACGGCCAATTGTACAACCGCAAAACCTCAAATAGGTACTATGCACCATTCGAGAAGCTTAATCCTTTCGACAATGTCCCTGTTATACCCACAAACTATCTATTTTGTCAAGTTCCAAAGCGCTCAGAGCTAAAGTCCACTACTCGCACAAGTGATCCATCTAATCTTTCATTCCTGATTGGATGCTACTTTGTGTTTCTTCATACTCAAGCCTATCTGTGTCAATCGTGCGTACTTTCGTGCTTAATCGTGCCCATATATTTGAATCGTGCGCATTTATCGTGCTTTACTTCCCGATACCCTCAAGTTTAGTCGAGACAATATTGAAGGCAAGATGACCTATTTATTGAGATGAAGTGGAAACTATGTCCGTGTAAACTCCTCTTTATGGGTGTGTAGCGCGCCACATTTTCATAACTAGGATGATTATAAGCCTCTTTTCCCACGCTCGATCTATTGCTGTTATCTCATCTTTGATAGTACCTTTGCCCTATTCTTCATTTATCTCGCCAAAAGGCAAATCATACACAATCCAAACTTTATATACGTGGATAAGTTTAGTCTTTACATCCAAATCGTGCGTCATAAATCTCTCACACAGGCAAAATGCCATTCTAGAACTACACACGGCCTGATTCTCGTGAAACCCGAGATATGTAGGTAACTCAGAGACCGGGGTTCGGCCAAAAACACCCCAAAACACTATTTTTCTTTCCATTATTTTTATCTGCAAGTCGTGACAAAATTGGCTACTCCGTCAACTATCTTTGCCCGAAGATTCTTTTCCTCATCCCCGAGCAAAGAGGGGCAGCTGTTGACACCCAATTTTGTCCCTCCTTTTTACATAATTGGCTATATTTACCTTAAAGGTGAAATGTTGACTATTTGAGCAAATTTGCATTAGAAGCATGCATTTACGTGTGTTATCCCCTACTTATACATTATGTACCTAATTGTGATTGTATTACGTAATTTTGCATTATTTAGACTATTTATCAAAATTATAGTCGTTTGTGCAATTTAGCACGTTTATAGCATTTTATAAACATCTGTGGTTATTTATACTTAGTTAATTAATTTTGATTTCGATTGCTTTCTTATGTGCATCTTTTATATATACGTATATATTTTTATTCAGCACTTTTAATTAAATACCGGCCTAATTATAGTATTCATGTCCAATTTTCTTATAACTTTCATTCATTTTTCGAATTCAAAATTTCTTCCAAAAATTCATTATTTTATTTATTTTATTTTTTTTATCAAATTACTTTGGACTTAGACCCGATATCGAACCAAATACATCCCATAATTCTTAGTTATGTAATATATTGAAATTTCCAAAAGCAATATTTTCCTTTTTACACTTTCCCAAAATCAGACCCTCCAAATTCTCCCCTAAAATCACTCAAATCTCCTCCCATTATTCCATCCAAATCCCCATTATCACTCTCCCTATCCCCCTTAATCCCTCCTTAATTCCCATATCCCCAACGTCTCATTCCCTGAATATCTCTTCTATTGTGGAGCTTTCACCTATTTAAGAGACCATATCATAATACACATGGGGGACACGGACAGAAAAACAGTGAAGACTCAACTTCTTCTTTCCCTCAATTTGCAGAAACGATAGCAACAGATACACACATCGACACCCATCTTCCCCCTTATCACAAGTACACGGCAGACCCCACAGTGTTACCTCACCTCCACGCTCCCTCTCCTCTTTACACCAAAAATCCAATCCAAACATACACTCACACGAAAACGAACAGAAATAGAGGGAGGGGAGATTCACAGATCGAAAACAGGGAGATCAGGGCGTGGGGTTGTGAGAGACGAAGCAAAATCAATTGAGAAAGGGCAAAGTTGCAGCGGCGTCGGTGGACTTCGCCGGATCTCCGCCAGAAGTTCACTAGGCAGTCGTTCCTTTCCCCCAATCCTCCCCTTTCACTGTTAATTGTCTTCATCTTCGCCTCGAACGATGACTGCCGATCTCGATCTGTAATGATTGTATCGCCTCACCGGAGGCAGTGTACTCACCTCGCTGTTTATGCTTTTATTATAATTATTCATTGGCACTTGATCTTTGCTGATTTTGCAGATTGTGAAACGGCGATGGGGATAATTTCCGCCGTTGGCTTTACCGGAAATTAGGTTGGAAGTTCAATGTCGATGACATCCTTGGCTTTATTTAAATTGTTGTTCCAAGGCTTGGTCATTCCCTATACTAGTTGTCGACTATCAGAATTATTCCTGATGTTGGCTGACCCCTCCTAAACTGGGTGTATATATTTATGTTGTTTTGGATTTTCTCACTATTGCTCTCACTGTCTCTTTTGTTACGGCTATGCAACTGCAGTGATGACATGTGCTCTGTTAATTTGGATGTGAACAGAACATTGTGTTAGTCAACGAGGCCAATGAAAAAATATATTTTAACATATATTGAGGCCTACACATGGAATTGACGGACAATGAATTGACGGATGTTAAATCAATTACGGCCAAGGAAAATAAATTATTTGAGGCCTATTTGATTGTTTGAACATGATACTACACTTGAACGACCCATTCCCGTGTCCCTAAAACAAAATAAAAAGGCTATGATGACGTGTGTAAGTCGTTTATTACAAACGAACCGGTGGTGGAATGACGAGACCGATACTTGGCATGGCAACACGAGCGGCCGGCGTGTTCGCAGCCGTATCGACGTCTCTAACCTCTACCCAATTCATACACACCTGAGCCGACACTTTCAAAAAATCCTCTTCCCCTTTATTTTAAAACTATTATTATTATTATATTTAAATTATTATTATTATTATTATCATTATTTTTATCATTATTATTATCTACTAATATTATTATTATAATTATTATTGTATTTTTACTATTATCAATATTATTATTTACTAATTCTTTTCTTATATTTTGCGAGGTAAATTCGGATAGAAGACGACATAGTTTTGAAGAAAATACTTAGAAGAAAAGGACCTTTTTATTATTATTATCATTATTCATTATTATTACTATTACTGTTTTTTTATTATTCACTAATTTAACTTCATCTATTTTTTTTTTTTTTTGCAAGGCACATTAGGATAAATGTCTTCAAAACGACTTTCCAAAAAATACTTCTATTTTTACTTGCTATTATCTTCACTTAATATTTATTTTTATAAACTGATTAATTTGCTTTATTTTGCAAGGTTTAATTCCCTAAAGAAGAAGCCTATTATCTTTAGTATTTAAATAATCTTTTAATCAGTTTATTTTCTTAACTACTTGTTTTGAATCCCAACATGAAGTCCGACCGGTAACCACATTTGGTGGGGCTCGAGAGGTGCCTAACCCCTTCCTCTCGAGTTAACCTGAACCTCTTGCCTAGAAATTCTGGTTTGTAGACTAAGTTTCAGATTTGATTGTAAAATTGGCTAGAAATAAAATAGGTGCCCTAATACGCCTAGTTAAAAAATATGTTAGGTGGCGACTCCAAGTCTTTACCCGCGAGTCCCAATAAGTCGAGCCCTATTTCGAACTCTAATAGGTTCGAGAAAAATGGGCGTCGACAAATACAATATCACAAGTTTTGTACTTTATCTCTAGCAAATATCAAATCACAACATTTATAGAAAATCCTTAATAAACCAAGGTTTCGGAACATAGCCATTTTACTAACAACTCAAGTATAAAAAATAACATTTGGATATAACAACATAACAGTTATACTAGTACTTGTCCCATGCAATTAAACAATTTAATCAAAATATTATTGATGCAAGAAAAGGAGTTTTAAGTATGCTATAGTTGAAAACCAACTACGGGAGATATTTCACTCACAGTACTCTTGTCGATTAGCTCCAACTTGCTTCCAACGATCGAGTAGCCAAGGAATCAATAATCTAAAATCACAGATTAACATTCGGATGTCAATTTTCCCAACTTTGACAACTTTAATTTATTCTAGCGGTAAGCTCCATATATTGTGATACTAGCTCCATTATTGAATCAAGTTAACACTTTCCATCCTTAGGTTATCTTCCTGCTATATCATTCTACTACAGTGGCACTACTTCAATTGGTTAAAGTTTTACACTTTAATCTTATAAGAAAGATAAAATCATATTGGTAAAGGTTAATGACATTATAAATTATTCAATTACGCTTACCAACTTGAAAGAAAGATTCCTTTTCCTGTTGCTTTGCCCCTATTCCACCAAAAACTCGTGCCAATTCTAACAGTAGCTTGATCTTCGGTGCCGTTTACTTGTTAGCCGAGAGTTTCTTAGTAAGTACCAATAGTTAGGTTTTATTTTATTTTATTCCTTTGTTTTCTTTCATTCTCTTTTTAGTTAATGAGGGTCAGTGGTCCCACTTTGAATTACAAAGGCTAATACTATAATATTGTCATTATTATTAATAAATGTATTATTATTATTATTATTATTATTATTATTATTATTATTATTATTATGGGATATTACATCTATAATGAAAGCATTAATGATCTTTTTGTTGTAAAACCAGAAACTGCATATTCATTTGCTTAGCGTGGCCTTACTATCAATTGATAAATATTATTACTACATGATTTCTTTTATGTGGTTATAGATATATTCATGTCACTGACAAGAGGAGGAACTGGTAAAGGCCGAAGAAAAGTTGAAAAGAGGTTAGCGTGAAGCGCCAGATTTTCAATCATGAAAATGAGTAGTAAACTTAGATCCCAAAAGAAGTGTAAATGAATTTCTAAAGTACAATATACGGGTTGCCTTTCTACTAATGAATGTACAGTTGCTTTGTTATTATACAACTTTGGATGACATGGTAAGTGTTTTCTGCAAATATAACTACCATTTTTAACTTATTTTATTTCATATTTGTTTTGACGAGTAATAGGGATTTTTTTATTATAATATTTTGTAGGAAATCCACAATGAAATCATTAATCATCTTTTTGTCTTAAAGAACCAGAAACTGCAGATTGCTCATATGCTTAACAAAGGTATGTGTTTTTGCAAATATAACTATCCTTTTTAATTTATTTTATTTCATGTTTTGATTACGATCGAGTAATAAGGATTTTTTATTATAATATTGTTGTGAAAAATCTACAATGAAGATATTAGTGATCTATTTGTCATAACGAACCAGAAACTGCAGATTTATATACTTAGCGTGAGCTTACTGTCAAATGACAAATAGATGTTATTACTTCATAGATACATACATGCCACAGACAAAGAGGAACTGATAAAGGTCAAAGAGAAGCTGAAGAAAGGTTAGCATGAAGCTCATGGTGAGAAAAGATTTTCATCAGGAAAATGAGTGGTAAATTTATATCCCAAAAGAAGTATAAATGAATTTTTATATTATTGTATTTATGATGTTGTTGATGCTAATGTTACACTTTAATTTGACATTTTGGAATGATATCTTTATTTTTGGCTTATAAGTAGTTTTTAAAAAAGGTCCATCAAAGCGTCAAAGCAATTGAATAATGTGAATTTTCATGGTACGAACAACGGCTATTTTCACATACAGAGTTATCCTTAAAAAAATGGAATTTTGAAGTTGATATCATTCACCACTTGCATTTATTTTTTGTAACAATGTCTATATTTTAAGTTTAAAAGTAGTTTGTGTTCTATAAGTAGCTCGCTAGAAAAGGATCCTCATCTGGTGTCATAAGCTAATCATAACATGTTACCTATTGAAGCAAGACTTATGGCTTAAAGAGACACATTAAGTATTATATGAAAAATTAAAAAACATACACATTAAGTATTATATGAAAAATTAAAAAACATACTCAAAACTGTCAAATGAACAAACACTCTCAAGCTCGTGAAACATCATGCATCCCTTAGATTTTTGTCTTAACATTCTAAGCTACTTTATGAGACAAATTGATGAAAGAAATGTATGTAGCCCTAACTAGCAATCCACTACTTTGATCCTACGAAAGAATTAAAATAGGAAAGCAATGGTTGACTTTGCTGTTCAATTATCCTTTTGACGAAATCAAAATCACAACTTATTATCAAATATGACATTATTTCGGTTATAGCTAAATTCTTACATTAAAAAAAAAATCTTCGAAACAATGTGATCAAGAATAATAAAGAACAACTAAGTTAAAGTCATCGCCTTTGATTTCACTAAAATTTGTTACAATGTACATTTCATTAAGAGAATTTTGAAAAAATATATTCATTGAAGTTTTGTTATATATGATCATAATTAATAAAATGCTAGAAAAATGTATAATAAACTCTAAATCTGAATTTTAACACATGATAAAAATAGAAATTGTAAATTTTTCTTCTCTAAATTAAATTAAATATAGAAGTGAAGAAAATGATCGAAAAATAAAGAATAAACTAATGTAAAAAATATTTAAGACATGCTATACATGAGTGAATGTGAAGCTTTAGACTTAAGCTTCATTGCTTTCTAAAACTGGAAATTAAAAGTAACTGACTTAGATAAAGGTTAAACTTTTTTCAATCAATTAACAGTTTAATTAAATAAATATTTAAGCGCAATGACATAATATCATTTATATATTTTAAATCATCCATATAGCATAATGTGCAATGTTGGCCAGAAGAAAATTTGGATATAAGTAATTGCTAATTTTTTATCAAAAAAAATGGTTGAAGAAAATTAGGAAATTTCCAATATTGATGTGATGACATCGATTTCAAATATCATATTTTTACAACGCTAATAAGCAGTAGAGTAACACTAATGAATTTGCTAATTTTTCATTTGATGTCTAATTGATGTATTGATATAATTGGAAAACTTTAAATACGTTTGTTAGATATTTTATTAAATTTACTTTATTAGTTATTACGAAATTCGATAAATATTTTATAATTAATTTCATGGGATTGTTTACGGAACAATTTACCATAGTTATTTTAGAGAATAAGGAGGGAGGTAGACATAGATGGATCCTAATATTACTTCGTCATTCACTAATTTTCTCGGTCAACAACCAGTCATTATTCACAAATTGACATAGTGGTCTGTTGTCCTTTTTGTTAGTTGGAGTTTATGGTGATAATATCATATTATTTTACTTTGTGTTCATATCGCTGCATACACAGAATATACATAGTTGTTTTCTATCACGTAAAATTATTCTTTCGTGTAAGTATATCTACATTTGGTCTTTGAAGTACGATTTTAAATGGGTATTGATTTCGTACAATACTTGCGACCATCCCGTAAAGATTAGTGCTGAAAGAATATTTGTTCGCTAATTTTCATTAAAAATATGTATAAAGAGTAGAATAAAGACTGTGTGAGGGTTTATTTTTCATTTGAAATTATTAAATTAATTAACTACTATACAAGAGTATTCATAAGTTTAAGCAAAGATCCATGCAATTCTAATAAAAGTGTAATATAATTTTTAATATAGAATAAGAGAAAAAGAAATGGAAAGAAAAGAGGAAAAGAAAGTGGATTCTTGAAGAATCAAAAGAAAAAAAAGTAAGACATGAAAAATAATTAGTAGAAGGAATAAGAGCAAATAATATAGTGGTAAGTTAATATATTTTACAACTTTAAGAAATATAATTTAGATATGGGAAGCTTATTGACATTTGAACACTCAACAGGTAGACGAATAGTAGAGTTTAAAGATTAAACCATGAATACATCATATAATTATTTATTATAGATATAATATTACTATGATAAGCTGATTTATTATTAACTGCGCATCGCGCGGGTGCTATACTAGTTAGTCTATAATAATAGAAATTAGAAATGAATACAAATACTAGCTCCGTTCTCTTTGATTAAACTGATGTCTGAAAATTGAAGTCCTTTTCTAACTAAAACAAAACAGTAGGCCGCTTTTTGATCAAACTGCTGTCAAAGACTGAAGGTTGCTATTTGATTTTTGTAGGCCAAAAATCAAGTCAATAGAGTAAATTTTAAGAACAAATAAATGACGTTTGGTTTCAAAAAATAATTCAGTACTCCATCTATTTCAAATTATTTTTCATTTTACTTTTTACACGCCTTAAAAAAATATTAACAACGATTATTTTTTTATTGTTCAAACCTTATTTATACTTTTAGTATTCCACCATATTCACTTTTCAATAAATGTACACTCTGTTTTCACTCTCAAGAACAATACTAAGGATAAAGTGGGAAAAATTATTAATTCTATCTTATATTCATAAAGTAACAAATATTTTGAGTTATATGTTTTTAGAACCCACGACAAATAACTAGAGATGGAGTATTATCATTCGAAAATGAATTACTCCTATAACCTTCAATATTATTCCTATTGGCAAGAAAAATATAAAGCTACTTAAGAAAGAAAAGGAATTAACAAAAGAATATAAAGGAATAAGCAATTAGGATAAGAATTAACTGGCCTGACTCAGAGATGACCACAAACGAACTAATGTGAAAAACCTTCACATGAATATGGTGCATCACTAAATCCCTCACAAGTCACAGGATAAATTTCAAAAGATAAGAAGATTTACATATCGAATAAATAATATAATAATGATGATAGATAATAAAACAAAAATAATAGTTAGTAATAATAATGATAGATAATAACAACAACAATATTAACTATCCAATTAATATTCTTTTTGCTCATTGGATAATCTAGTGTGAACCATGAGATATAACATGGTTTTAGTCAAAAGACCATGAAAATTTATCCATATGTAAATCCAAATACTTTGATTTTTAGATCATTTCATTTTCACGTGATTTACAAAGATATGTGGTATTGCTCAAGATTTATGTAATATGTTTCAAAGAGAAAGTGAAAATTAATCAGCATCTTATAATTTGTGACATAAAAGAACTTTACCCAAGTTCTACATTTGAGTTATAAATTTCTTCGTTAAATTTTAAGATACCAGAATTAAAATTAATTTAGATTATTAAAGTTTAGATTGTTGCAACTTAATTAAAACTTTATCATACATCGCGTAACTGTAATATTTTTTATCATGGTTTCTAAAATAATTGGTCGTATAGACTGTTATGCAACCTAATTACAAATTTATGGAAGGGTCTACTCCTATTTCGGCTCTTATACATGCTGCTACTATGGTAGCGGCGGGAATTTTTCTTGTAGCTCGGCCTCTTCCTCTTTTTAGAGTTATACATTACATAATATATGGATTCATGCATACTATATCAAGAATCAGCCTGTAGAGAATTGCATAATACCTGATCAAGCTTCTTGGATGGTAAAAAAAATCCTGGGTGCAAGAGAAGATGCTCAAAAACTAAGCCTGCCAATTAAGCAAAACAAGACTATCACTAGACAACTATACTATAAGTTGTTGGGTGATATGCCTACTGTTATGTGGAAAGGCTTAATGTTCCATAATGCAGCTAGGCCTAAGTCCAAGTTTACCATGTGGCTTGCTCTTCAAGGGAAGCTGCTGACTACTGATAGGCTAGTTAAATGGGGGATGACCATGGATAGGCAATGCCAACTCTGTAACAGGCAAGAAGAAAGTAACGAGCACCTCTGGGTGCATTGTGCATATACTCAGGCACTGTGGGACAGACTATGGCATTGGTTGCAGGTGAAGGAATTGAAAACTGACAATTGGATGCAACACCTACAGTGGATTGCTAGGAGAAGTAAAGGGAAGTCTGCTTCAGCTCAACTTTACCAGATGCTATATGCTGAGGTAGTCAAAGAAACCTGGAATGAAAGGAACCTGAGGACATTTGAGCACAAATGCAAGGAGGCAGAGTACCTGGCTAAGCAGATAGCTATTACTTGCTGCATACGAGCTCCTGCCAAAGTCCAGGATTTGTTGAACAGATATGCATTTTAGGAGACTCTGAATGTGATCATGGGAGGCTTGGATAGTAGTGCAGCTTCTATAACTAATTTGTAATGTTAGATGATAGTATAATTAGTAGCTAGAAGCAGTTTTAGTTGGTATCTTAGTCCAGATTTTGAGCTAAGTAGGCTGTGGTAGCTTACTTGTGATGTAATTCTCAATTTGGTGATTAATAAAATTTAACTAATTACCAAAAAAAAAAAAAACAGTATTATTAGGAGCTACTTTAGCTCTTGCTCAAAAAGATATTAAGAGAGGCTTAGCCTATATCAAAGTTGCCATTCGCAGCAATATATATTCTAGTAATTTCTTATTTACGGGTTGACTGTACCCAAATATACATTCATGAGGAGTACAATTATACCACGTGTATACATATATTTGTACGTACTGTGGAATGTTGTGTAACAGGTAGAAAAGAAACAAACAAAAACCTTGTGGAATCCTTGATCAAGGCCCACTTTTGTTTCTTACCTGAGTTCTATTAATTCAAAGATACTGGAGTGAAAAGGTCTAACAGTCAAAACAAAATAACAAATAATTTCTACTCTTTTTTATGGAGATTAGTGAGACACTGAGCACTTAAAAGCTAATCTCCAGAAACTGATACTGCTAATTAGTGTAGATAAGTTATTCATTAAATAAAAGTAATAGTTTGTTTGTGCCTATTTAAAACTGATCAATATTGTGTGATGCTTCGGAAGTATAGCATTCTTGGCATTATCTTCACCAAACTGGTCTCTCTGTTTTGTTTTGTTTTCATCTTTGTGTAGTTCATTAAAAATTGTAACACTAAAACAATAAAAAAAATTTCTGATTAATGGTGTATTTCCATTTCTAGATACAAAATTAATTTATTGAACAAACATAGTATACAATATGTAAACGAACGTATTTATAGAATTTCAAGTTTTATCACGTTAGTTCATCGCAACTAATTAACAGTGAAAAGTACTATCCGATCCTACTTGTAACTTTCTAAACATTTTAGTAGCCAGAAGAAAAAATAGCAATAGCGATAATCATAGAGCAGCGTCAAGTGAAATGTGATCAACAACCTAAATCTTGAAAAGGGATTGTGGGAGAGCAATACAAGCGTCATGCTGCCAGGCGAAATAGCCTGTATGATGCACCTAAGATGGTAAAAGTCAAGAAAGCCGAAAGCAAAATAAGTAATAATCATTCGGCATTTTGTTTAGATTTAACTGTCTCGTAGCTATATAATTGGGATTAATTTATTGTTAGATGAATTGCAACCACTTAATATTTTCTCATATCATTAGAAAAGATATTATAAAATTTTATTCATAATTTTCACTATTTATCATTATCAATCAGGGGCTATCATACAAATGAATACCACAATGTTATTTTAACAATATATAGTAATTGTGTTATTGTTACTAGCTAATTTGACTTGTCTGATATTTAGAATTTAACGAACACTTCATTGTAAACTACTGAAAACAAACATTGCAGTGAGATGACACTACTTAGTACTTCAGCGTTTATATGCATTGCGTTTTCACCATTAAACTTTCTTCTTTTTCGCAATTTTAATTTGGAAAATCATAATTATCTTGGCTAAGTAACATATATACGACTCGACAGAATATTTACATTCTTGAAATAACATGGTCAAAAAGAGTCCAAATAGCCGATTCCACCAGTAACGAATACTGTTTTGATGCTCCTCCTCAGTAGCATAAATATACGTATAAGAAACTAGATAAATTATAATTTGGTGATGACGTATAAAGTTCGTAATCAAATTGTATAACAGAAAAGAAGAATAAATAACAAAATTTTGGCAAAACTATATAAACTACTTAAAAACTTACTAATATTACTGACACATGGTGGCAATTAAGTGGAAAATGGAGCTAACCAATAGAATAAATACAAAATTCGACAACTATAGTTCTCATTGGTCGTGTGCACCTATGGTTATTGAGAAGTTAATGTCTCGACATATAGTTTAAGGTATGTGTTGCAACAAATTATTAAGGGTGTTTTTGGTATAAAAATATTTCACTTTAAAAACCTATCTTTTTAAAAAAATATAGAATAGCATAAAGATATATGGAAATAATGCATACAATTTCAAGAATATAATGTGGAGATACTACTTATAATAATATGTTAATAATTGACAACACTGTCTACACGTGTTAGTTGAATCAAATCCGGTGTAATTACAAGAATTAGGAAAACATATAAATGCAAATGGCCGGCACGTAAGTTACCAAACATCGAAATTTAAATGCAATTTCAACTCCTTTTAAGTAATCAAATACTGAAAAATAATTTCGGCAAGAAAACATTGTCAGCCATACTAAACATCCAGAAAAGGAAAATATAAAACAGAAAGTATACCCTTGCCTTGACCTTTGGAAGAAAAGAAAAAAATGTGAATTGGTCAAAAATAAATTATTTGTATAGTCAACATGCACACTAGCCAGCTGAGAATTCTATATAAGTAGTCTAAGCATCAAGGAGAATAGCACATACTTTCACTTAGCTTCTATTAACAACCTTCCAAAAAAAGTATCACAATCAGCCTTTTATACAACAAATTGGTGTTCTGTGCACCATTTTTTTCTCTCCTCTTAGTTATGTCTGAACAAGAATTTCAAGAAGTAACTCAACAAGAAAATAATTATAAAGAAATTTCTCAACCTAGAGAAGGAATAAAAAATCTAATGGCTCCTTATTATGGGTTGATAGATGAAGTTCGTGTGTTGCTTGTTGATCATGACGAGGAGCTTGTTTTTGAGATTGTTGATTTGCTAGAGTCTTACGAATATAAAGGTATACAAATGGCCATCCCTAAATAAATAAATAGAAGCAACATTTCTTTCTTTGTTAGTACTTCAGTATGATTTCCTTTTTATAAGTGATTTGATTGAAGCTTGTTATCTCATTCGTGATTTTAACATCTCTTTTTAGATTCCATTTATCTTATAAATCTTGAATTTTTTTTCCTTGTCATAACACTATTTCTATGCTTGTTTATGTTGTTTTTCTAGCTAATAAATGAGTTTTGGTGGTTATAAGGAACTAAATAAGATTATCCACATACGTATGTATGATTTTTCAAAAGGGGCTAATTGTTTTACATATGTTGAATATTTTGTTACTTAATCTACTTAGTGGGCCTAGAATGACAAGGGAGTTGGAGGAGGAAAACCCTTAAAAAGTGATTTCCAAGGTTTAGATCATAGATTTTTACAAATTTAGCTATTGTTGTTATTTTTTCAGCAAAAGAAAAACTAATCTCTTTAGGTGGGGGAGGCACAAGATTAGGGCAATGGTAAGAGAAAGGAAATAGAAGGACCTAGTAAGAATCGACCTGGCTATCATCCTTATTGACTTTGAAGATTTTGTCTTTTATTGGAAGTATAGACACACTAGAGGCGTGATTTGTATTACAAATTATTTTACTTTTTTTTTGGTTTAATAAGAAAATTCTCATCCTTCCATCTCGATTCGTATTTGAAGAAGTTTTTTCTAGTAATTTTTTTTATATACACATGTCATTTCATCATTTTGTCAGAGCGCGTTGAATTATTAAAAAGTAAAATTTATTAAATATTTTCTTAATTTGAGAGAAATAAATCGGATCTTATTTTATCACGACTTACCAAAAAAATAAATATTTTGGCTCAACCTTGATGGCAGGGGTAGGATGTTCGGTCACCCCCCTCGCATTAGTTCAAATTTTGTATTTGTGTTAACAAAATTATATAATCTGTACAAATTATTAATTTTGAACCTCATAACTTAAAAGGCTACAGAATTCTGAACCTCTAAAATTTAAATCCTGGCTCTGCCTCTACTTGATGGTTATTCAAGTATTTCCTCTACTTTTGTGAGGACACTAGACAATTTTCAGAATATTTGTAAGAGAAATTTATAATTCTAGCTTGTTTAGTTTGTCAATTACTTTGTCATTTTCTTGATTGTTTCAAAACGATCTTAATTTGCATGGCTTGATAAAAAACATAACAAAATCTTAGAGAAAGAAAGAGTCGTTATCCTTTTTCTGTCTTTGAAAACTTCTAAAAATCAAAACTTAATAAACAATGGGTTAGTATTTTATTTATACAATTAGACTAAAAATACTCAGTATTGTAATTCATTAAGTTCTATTATATAATTCGGTGATGTTTTTTTCTTTCGAAAAGTGTATTTTTTTTTATATAGAATCGTAGTCTATATATAACGGTTTATGGATCTTGTATTTATCTCTCGGCTTATAATCTAATAAAATAATAAATAATTGTGATTAATTCTAACAAGAACAAAAGTTATTAAAAAATCCCTTCTAAGCTCTTGCTAAATTTTACTTAAATTCACGAATAAAATTATTTCAAAATTTTCACGCCTATCATCTCTTGGTTTTGATCTTTTGTTTTAATTTCAACGAATTATTTAAATAAATTGGATTAGATTCTTTAACAATAATGTCCTATATATATATATATATATATATATATATATATATATATATATATATATATATATATATATATATATAAAATCATCCTCACTATTCTCTTCACTTATTATTTTTCAAATAAGTAGCTAATAGTAATTTACTTTTTTGAGTCAGTTGCATAAACCAAGTACAAAAATATTACATGTAATCTTGCTATTGAATTTGTATGCGAAATAAACACTTAGACCCTCTTGATAATTTTGTATGTATTTCCTTCTTTGTGCTTCACTGATTTTCAGAATGCATTGATACAGTTACAACCATCGATCTCGCCTCTACTGCTATATCAATGCTTTCCAAGGGCAAAAAACGTTTCGATATAATGATCGTGAACGTTCATTCACCAAATCTGATGTCCTTCCAGTTATTGGCTCAAGCGGTTGCATTGGACATTGTTTCGATCTGTAAGTATACATTGACCAATAATTCTATATTATTTTCAGGTTATCAATTAATGCTTATTATTATAAAATTTATTAATATTAATTACTCTCCTTTTATAAGTTACATAATTGTGTGAAAAATAAAAATAACATCGATGGCACACACATAACATAAACCTTTTTAAAAATAATGATATTTATATACATACTAATGGCTTTACGAAATAATATATGCAGTTATATGTGACGAACACCATACAGTCTTAGCTAGGAGGGCATTGGACATTGGAGCATATCTTTACCTGAAAAAACCACTTCATGAGGAATTTGTGAAATACATGTGGCAATTTGTGTTAAGGGAAAGATTTAAAAAAGAAAAAGAGAGAGAAGAAAGAACCGATGAGATGAAAATTATTGATGATGGTCGTAACAATATTGTTTGTGATGAACAAGTTGGAGTGAAGATCATTCCTAATAATAATGAGAATGATCATGATGAGAGCGATAACCATACTGAAGTTGAAAATAACAACATTAATGTTGCATCAAAGGAAAAATACACAGTTAAGAGATCAAAGAGAGGCCGAAAAAGAACAAAAATTACTGAGGTTGAACCAGATAGTGAAAGCATTGGTGGTCCAAGAAGAAAGGTTTGTACAAGATGGACTGTGGAGCTTCATGCTAAATTCATGGAAGTTATGCGTCAACTTGGTGAAGGAAGTAAGTTTACTAGTACTACTTCACATAATTATATTAAAATTTCTTTTTCTTTACAAGTAATTAACTCGGCTAATCGATTTGGGATCAATTTTATATTAAGTTACAATATTTTATTTTGAACTTGTAGGATGTTACCCAAAAGAAATTCTTGAGTTAATGAATGTCCCTGGACTTACAAGGATGCAAGTTGCTAGCCATCTTCAGGTACATACCCTTGAAAAATAATTCAACGTGGAAAATTATGACTCATTTGATTTCAATGCAATACATATACGTACAACATTTCTGTGTCATGAGCTATCAAGGATACTGAAATATTTTGAACATATTATAAAAATAAACTTTGTATTCACCCGTATTTGTGAATAAGTTTTAGTTAATTATGTGTGCCATCGACATTGTATAATTAATTAATTATTTATTTATTTTGTATATACCATCAAACTGAGTTGATCTTGATGGGTACATTTCATATCAAGTTTGGTATCACAAGATGAAACATATTAGAGTCTCTGCTTGTTATTTGGTCCAATTCTCTTTTCAATTAATTCATTTTTTTCCTTCAACACCTCTCAGAAATGTCGTAATAACAATTGGAGAGTTCCAGAAGCGCGAAAAATTCATCACTCTAATGGTCAGGGATCCTCAAGTGGTTCACAACAAAGGGTTTTCCGAAAAAAATTTGGGTCAATGCCACACTTAGAAACAAATTTTGGCCAGCAGCATCACCAACAACCTAACCAAGATCAATCTCAAAGGGTACCTCTTCCTCCTGAGTTTGTGTTTCCATCGCCAAATAACAACAATACTTTTGCTAGAGGAGAAAGTTCAACAGAGCAGCAGGTTTATCGCCCACAACTTGTTCTTGTTGAACCCCACTACGTTAACATTGGCAACTCAGTCAATAACCCTTTTTTGTCCCATATTAATGTTGGTGGGTTGCAACAACATGCTGGTGGACCATATGGAATGGTAGGCCTAGGCCAAGGTGGACCAGTTATTGATGAGAGCATTGTTTATACACCTAGCCTTGGGGATCATGTTCATAATGACTACACCATGAAAGTCAATATAGGACTTGAAACATATTCAGGTAGTACTATGATCTCTGATACAAATGAAAAAGAGAACCAGCAATTTTATGGTGAACACAACTTGTCTGATCCTAGCATGAATATTGTTGCATCACATGCTAGTGATTCTGAAACTAGAAGTGACGAGAGAACCAATTTTGATGAGTATTTCGATTTCAATGATGTGGACTATCTCTTCCAAAATCTTCGACCTCCTGACAATGGCCTCCCTAATAAACAAGGTGGTAGTGAATTTGATCAAGTTTACTCTGATGATCAGGTTAGTATTTTTATATATCTAACTTAATTTTCAACACTATTGATTTATCGAAAATGTAAAATTCTACTATATATTCTAATTATATTAAACTCACAATAGATGCAGCTGGCACCAACTCCAAGCGTTCAGTTTCCATGAACGATAGGTTTTCCTGGTGAACAAGGTGGTAGTTAATTTGATCAAGTATACTTTGATGATCAGGTTAGTACTACTTCTATATATCTAACTTAATTTTCAATACTATTAATTTATCCTAAATGTAATATACAACTATAGATTCTAATTATCTTAAACTCACATTATCTGCAGGTAGCACCAACTCCAAGTGTTCAGTTTCTTGCATGAACGACAAGGTTTCTTGATGAATCAACATGATTCACAACTTTGATCCTAAGGGCTGTTTGCAGTGGCAAAGCGATTTTCTGAAGTGGATGTTGCGGTTTTCATTTATCTGGATTGTGAAGATTATGTCAATTTTCATATGACTTTGGTTGTTAGTATTTTTTGTTTTGTTCGAAATTGATGACTGATATTAAGTTAGAAATATTTTTTCTAATTTGTTTCCTAAATTTTGGAAAAATAGTGAGTTGAAAAAAAGTGGTAAATGTACAAGAGGGTAGAGAAGAAGAGGTAGGCGGAGGTGGGTATAGAGCACGCCTCCTTATGACTACATTCACATGTCCATCTGCAAAAGCCCCAACATCATTCAAGAAAAATATATTACTAGATAAACGTAACAACAACAACAACTAATTCAGTGGTATCCCACCAATATAGGGTCAGCGGAAGGTGAAAGTGGAGACATATTACTAGGTAAAAAGTAATTTTCAAAATTTTTTCCAATCGTAGCCACTTAAGTTATAGTACATGGTCAGAAGTTGAGCCCAAATTTAAAGTTAGGTTTAATCGAAATTCTACCTCAGTACGGAGGGTCGAAGTTGATATAGTGGCATAAAAATCAAATAGTTTTGAAAAAGTAACGGTTTCCTATTGATAATGGCTAAAGTAGTTATGCATATTTCGCTCAATTATTAGCTCTATTCCGCTAGTGTTGTTTTTGCAACAACCTCTATCATTACCACGGATGGTTCTTGATATTTTATTTTAAAAATATCAAAAACAATAATTAATTTTTCCCATCAAATACATACAAGGGCCAAACTTGTTGGGATCCTCACTGGATTACACCTTTAGAGGTAATTGGATAATTCTTTTCCAGACAAATTTATTCCATTGAATCAACAAGGAATTTAAAGAGTAACCTCGACTGAGAACATATGTGCAAACGTCCCTTACTTTGTTATTATTATCTTATTACTTTAAAGTCACAACTAGTCGTGATGCCACGTGTCATGACCGTACACATGCTCAGTAAATTCGTCCATTTTAATAAAATAAAAATATTTAAAACTAAAATAATTTAACTTTAAACTTCTCAATTACCCTTAAAGAAATAATGTATACATATACAAATATCTATTACTTACTTTTAGACTATAATTTTTTTTTTTTTAAAAATTAAGCTTTGTTCCAACTTATAAATTGGAATGGAGAGAGTACTATCTTAATTTTCAGAAAATTTTACCTAGGGTCCCTAAATTTAACTAGTTTTGAGGGTTTGTCCCCATTTTTCATTGTTTTACATGAATATCATCCAGCTTGGCAAGTGCTGCCCTGTTAAAACTTCAAAGCAATTTAACTTGGAGAGAAGATGAAGGAATCGAGGACAAACTATTGACTATTTGCCAATTTTTCAATGCAATTTAGTTAGGAGAAGAGGGTAAAGGGGTCAGGGGGCAATTTAGTAAGGAGAAGGGGGATAAAGGGTCGAGCGCATGTATTGCCTATTTAACAAGATTTTAAGGTAATTTAAGCGAAGACTAAGGAACAGGTCCAGGAAAAGTGTTGTCCTGCCAAGACTTCTTTCAAGGGTTTTTTATTAGGCCAATTTTCAAGCTAATATAGTTGGATACAAATGGAAGTGGTCAATGACAAATATTACCTTACCAAGACTTCATGCAATTTAAATGAAGAGGGCAGGAGAGAAAATGTGTATCATTAAATAAGTGTTTAGGGGTATTTTTATTTATCAACAAAGGATCATTTTTTCTTAACCATATTAAACGGGGTCCAAAAAGCAAGCATTACGTCCAAAATCATAATTTCGGGAATCTCCTATTAATTTTACTAGGAACAATATTTTAGCAATAAAATATGGAAGAATTTCAATTTTAGATTAAAAGATAATGTATGGATGGTCTGTGATTTTGGGTCTGTGCTTAGCACATGCTTACATCCACTAGTCTATATAGAAGATTAAATGGTATCCAGAAGCTAATAATGTAAACAATATAACTAATAATGTAAACAATATATCTGTAATGAAAAAGAGATGTGATACATTATCTTTTGAGATGTTGTAATTGTATAGATGAACGGATTTGAAATTTAATGGGTAAAGTCCAGAGTGTTTGCAGCCCTTATCGACTATAGTTTACATTTTGTTTTAGAAGTGTAGTCAAGGTGAAGGTTGAATTCTAACTGGAAAGTTAATAGTAGTAGAACATAGTACTACTCCTAACAGATATGGAGGCCCGACTTGCCAAAACAAGAAAGGAGTAATGATGAGCAAACAAGGTAACTTTTTTTAAAAAAAGTTATCGAATGTTAAATTTTAAGATACATACTAGGAGTAATTCTTTGTGACAATGAGTTGAACTTAGTTAAAACACATACTACTATTTCTTTCACAAAAAAGAAAATCAATTAAATATATACCGTTAAACTTTTCTATGGCAACATCATTTATTCGTACTCCAAAGATATACAATTAGATATACATCTATCATGTTGTTTATCATAACCATCACATTTTAATTTAAATGGCTCTTGGTTATAAGGCGATGTCATTAGGAGCATCTCTTTTAAGCTTATCATTGCCAAGTTACCTAAGGTAAAAACTGTAGTTGTAGTCAAAGTAAAAAGCCAGAGATTTACTACTTCAGATGTTGCTCACACAATGCCTGCATTACTTTGCAAGTTATCAATAAGAAACGAAAATGAAGACGAGAGTTTGGCCAGAAAGCCCAGAACACGCGTGAAGTAAATGAAGTAGTAGTAATAATTATAGTACAACAGAAGAAAAAATCTTATATATTCAAAAGTATAAGAAAGATTAAATTCTATATATATGGACAGCTAACCATACTATAGAATATATTTACTTAAACAATAACTTATTTCGTAGAAATTCAATAATCCACGAGAAAGTAAGACAGAGACAAACAAGCCCACCATTCGAAGATACAAATCAAATGCTGCATACAGAAACAAGTTCCGCAGCACAGATCTCTCATCTTCATAACCAAAAATGCTTCCTAAAAGTAATCCCCTTCTATGATGGAATAAGAGCACCGGTAACAATGAGAGCTCCCTAGGGAACTGGTAGTCTCTAGTATGAAGTTTGGGACAAGCGCAATTCAAATTTTGTGCCATAGTATCACATATATGTTCAGGAAAGAAAACATTTAGAAGTGTCGAATAATGAATTGATTATTAAAAAGAAAGATAAATAAGATGTGTATTGGTCAAATTTCTGCCAGACACTCTATGACACGTGTCTGGTGACGTGGCAAACACCGAGTAAGAATTGGAGACAGCTCAACAAAGACTTGCTTCAAGAAATCAGCAATTGTTGAGATGAATTGTTCGGTCGGGTCGGCATTCGGACACTTTGATTTCATAGACAAGGAATTCTGCCTCTGAAAGACATAAATGTTATCCCCAACTGATTCGCTATTTTCGTGGAGGGCATTAATCATGGATAACAGCATTATCCGCCCGTTGGAGAGGCGTGGGGAGGGTGGAGTTTAGCTGGACTTAGGACTCTACACCTATAAATAACCCTTTTGCCCCCACTTTGTAAGGACTACGCTATTATTCTTTACTTTCCGTACACTTTGAATACATATTTCTAGTTGCTTTGTATCTTGAACGGCTGTCATTATTGTACCATTGCTTTGCTTTGGAGAAGACAAAGTTCACCTTCTTCCACTGGAGCACGAGCACACCTATAATCAATCAGATCTTTTATTGCTTTATTTTATTATCATTCTCCGTCTTTATTATCATTGTCATTGTTGATGTTCTTGTATTAATTTAGTTGTAGTATCAATTTTTCAATTGGAATAGCCTTTACTTCAAGTGCTACATGTTTCTCTTGTTAATTACATAACTAGTCATACTTGTTAGATGTAGATTTAAATCATAACCGCTAAACCTAAATATAAAAAGACCACATGTGGCTCTCAAAAATATAAATTAAATTGCAATACCTGAAACAGATTTTTAGGATATACAATTTGGCACCCACCGTGAGCTGGGGCAATCTATTTTTACGGAGATAAGTGTTCTCACTTTCTCTTCGTTTGGGTGCAATGGCAGACGACACTGGAAACACCACAGGAATCGTGCCTCCAGCCAACAACGATAGTGTGTTGCCGCCCAACCGCACTGATGGGGTCAGCGCTCTAGGAAACAGAGAGACAATTAGTGAAACTTCAAGCAGAGAACAGGATTCGACTCTAGAACACACTCTGGTTGGTTCATAATTGAATTCACCTCGTGGTCGGAGGCCCGGTAAAGAAGTCGTGGTCGGAACCACGTCTACTGATATGAATATGATACTGATGGAATATCTTAAGAAGTAGGATAAGCATTTCGAGAGAATAAGTTCACAGTTGTGTCACGACCCAACCTAGGGCGGCAACGGATAACCGATACTGAGTGCCGATCATCGCTAAACTTACTAATTATCTATTAATAGACATAAGTTGGCAACCTGGTCTTATATACATACATATTTGCTGAAAGCATAAAGTCTGAAAAGACGACAAGGCTATCACACGCTGACATATATAACATACCGTAGGATCCACATAGGGACATATCTACAGGCCTCTAAGAGTGTTGTACTGAATATACAAAGGATAAGACAAGGCCCCGCCATAACTGCTAGGTGTCTGTACAACATACTAAAAGAAGTAAACTCCGAGAGGAGGAGGAGTGACTCCAACAACTGGTAGATAGCCTACTAACGTGGCTCAAGGTCTGATCTGTTTGTACCTGTGCGGCATGAAACACAGCGCCCAAGAGAGAATGTGAGTACGATATGTACAAAGTATGTAAGGCATGAGCATATGATATATCATAGTTGAATGAAACTATAAGGCTGGAATATAAATATGTAATTATGTGCTGGAGCATAGCAATGTAGTTGGAAATCTGAAACACGAACTAAACATAATTCGAATATAAACTGACGTCTAGCTGAATCTGAAACTGAAGATCGAGCTAAACTATATTGATAACTGATTGTGATATGACTGATAACTAGTAACTAGAAAGTGGAACTGATAGCTATCAACTGATACTGACACTAAAAATGGGTGGTTGATAACTAAGAACTGATAATTGGTGTTGAGCTAAAACTTAACTGTTATCTAAACTGGTACTTGTCTGGTGTTACAGGCTGTATTCCCCCAAATCAGGTAACTGAACATCTGAACTAGCCTTATGTATAGTCATACGGTGCATGTTGTGGCTATATATGCGTATATAACAAACCTGGTGGGCGTTATGGGCTATGTCCCCCCATCCAGTAGTCTCTCTGGTGAGAGTGAGTGAATGACACCCGGTCACACTAGATGTTTCAACTCCCGTCTGAACCAGAGGGGCTGTATCACCCAGACAGGTAGTATCACACGTGACCAGACTGTGTGTGCAATGTTCACTCTCTTTGAGGGACTCCAAATCACACATAATATGATTCCAATAATAAGCATAAACATGTATGAGGCTTAACACATGTGTAAACAATAGATATGAACTCAAAGGAATGATAAGAAAACCTTAGATGGAATTATAGACACTACCTAGAACATCTTTGAATTTATACAAAATTTCGGCAGAGTTCCCCTAAAACTGGATAATCCACAAAAACAAAACTAGCACTATAATATACACGGGAATAGATACCCGGTTAAACGAATAACATAAACAGATTAAATGGATAACAAGATGAGACGACCAGACTGCATAACAAATCAGTGGATATAATCTCTGGAGAGCACCACTACCCTATCTTGTGACCTAATTTTTAAGATCTAAATCAAAGTTATAGACTTTATGGTCTTCATGAAAGTTGTATATATATGACTTAGGGTTTTATAAAATATTAAATCATCTCAATATCAATTTCGTACAAAGAGTTATGCTCAAACTACTAACAATTGTCTGAAGATAAAAACGATTTTTCAAATTTTGAAATATTTCATGTTGCTGTTTTGGACATCTTTCACCTTGGTTTTTATTGCCAAATTAAGAATATACAAGGGTCCCTTGATGCCATACAAGTTCCCCACAAGAATTACCAATTTTGGAACTAAGACAAGCTTCAAAAGCTACAAGATAGATGCCTTGTCGAAATAAAGGTTTAGCCTTACATACCTTTGATTTTTTTTTTTTTTTGCTTCTAAACCTTGTTTCACTTGAATTCAAAACCTTCCAAAGCTTCAACAAGCTATAACATAGAAATTAGGTGCTTTCCTTAGCCATTAAGTAATTCTAAAACTTAAGCTATAGATGAAAAGGAAGGTAGCACGACATTACTTTCGTCGCGTAGAGCATTTTGATGTAATCCGTCTTTAATTTTGAGTTAAGATTGGCGTTCTTCCTTCCAAACCCCTATTAATGGATTAACCTTCATAAAACCTCTGTTCCTACCGTGAATGTTCTGGAAATGATGAAAAAGAAGATAAGTGTTCCTTTTATATTTGAAATATTTCACTTCTAGCCTTTTTTTGCGCTTATGTCCCTTCTTCTGGCCTAACTTCTGAAGCTCACATCTATTTATCCAGACATCGTATAAGAAAATAGGAAAGGGATTTGGAAACTACATTCCAAGACCTTCAATTTAGTATAAGATATGTCCCAAAAAGACATCTTAAAGCTTATAAATTTTATTGCTCAAAATGGCTCGTTACATGGAAATTCTTCACTCGACTTTCCGCAACTTAAATCTGATTTGTCTCAAACTTTATATTTAATATCTAAATATCATATATAGTCATATTATGACTTTAGACTTGGAGCCCAAAAAAAGTGGGAAAAAAAAGAAGATAAAAGCTAAAAGTTAGGCTTCTCCAACTTTTGCTTTTGGCTTTTAGCTTAAAAACACATTTTTAAAAGCCAATCCAAATGCCCTCTTACTTAAATCATGCTTAACATGTCATTAAAATGATATACGTCACTTTAGACATACGGGATATAACAAGTTGGCAGTTGTCTGACTCTACAAATCATATAGCGCCTACCCTCCCGGAGACATTCTCCGTAGGCACTCCAACCTTGGTTCCGCAGGGCACAGTAATAGGGGGACCTACAACGAGAGTCGGATCTTGAAGGTGAGCTCCGGCTGCTGTCATGACAGAGGCTAGTATGATAGCCACACTCAAAATGATGTTGAATCATTCGGTAGATAAAAGGGGTTCAAAGAAATGAAGTCGTTTATCGAAAAGCTTCCGGAGGCACCAAAATTAACGGAAGATATGACTATCAAGGAATTTTCAAAGCGGCAGTTTAAGGCAAGCGTTGCTCCGTAGCATATACATAAAATGTTTAAACTGCCCGAGAATATGTATAAGTATGATGGAACAACTGACTTTACGAACCATGTTGCCATGTATGTGACAACAGTACAGGCAAATAATCTCACGGATGAAGAACTCAATCCGGTGTGTTTGAAGAAATTCTATAAAACACTCAAGGGGGAGCCCTAACGTTGTATACTCCTTTGCCCGAAAATGAGAGTGAATATTTCGATGAAATGGCATCGAAGTTCATCAAAGCGCATATGGGAGCTCGAAAGGTGGAAAAAAGGGTGGAAGATATTTTGAATATTTAGTAGCGACCGAATGAGACTATAAAAGAATTCATGGACTGATTCCATAAAGAGAAGATGACAATTCTTCAAGTCAAGGAAAGATGGGCATGTTTAGCATTTATAAACAATTTGAATGGTAACACATCTGAGGCTTGCAGGAAGTTAAAAGAAAGATTGTGAGAATGTACTCCAAACACATGAGACGATCTCCATCGCGAGTGCAATTCAAATATCAGAATGGAAGAAGACTAGTTGCAATTAGAATTCTACAACATGCATTATAGTTGCCCGGAGTCTTCACGAAGGGTGGACATCGATAGGCAAAATCCTAAGTCCCGATTTGAACCTCACGGATTTTCCCGACAAGCGGGTAGAGGAAATGAGGCTGGAAGTTCGAAGGGTCATCCTAAAAAAGAGTTGTCGGGTCTGTTTCAAAGGATCCACTACCTCCTAAGATATCAAAGTATAATTTTAGCATTTCAATGACTGAATTAAGTAATGTATTGAGAGAAATGGACGAAAAAGTGGTGAAGTTGCCTAAAGGTATGAAAACCAATCCAGCTAACATGGATCTAGAGTCGTGGTGTGCATTCCATCATGATCACAGTCACGCGACTGAAGACTTCAAAGCTTTGCATTATGAGGTAGGGCACTTACTTGATAAATGCGAGTTAACAAAGTATTTAAGAAAGAGGAAAGATAACTTTGCTAAGAAAAGAGGTGGCCCACAGCCTCCAAAAGCTCGGGCTCCAAGGAAAACAGTGAACGTTATTTTTAAAGGGGCTGAGGTCCATGGAGTGACTTACATAGCTAAGAAGTTTTCTAAGGTTTCGTTTACGTGTGATAAATGGACACGAGGAGACATGAATAATGACATCGTGTTCGGAGACTTTGACTTCGACGAAAGGCTTTATCCCATCATGATGCCTTAGTGGTGACAATAAGAGTTGATGATTCGAACATAAAAAGGGTACTAGTTGATACTGGGAGTTCGGTCAATATATTCAAACTAAAGTGGTGGAGCAGTTGCAGTTGTCGGATAAGATAATACCAAAGTTTAATGTGCTTTCGGGTTTCAATAGCTCAACTAAGAAGACCTTGGGAGAAATTGTTTTGAGAACATATGCGGAGGGGGTTGAGAGTGAGATCATTTTCTAGATGCTGGGTGGAGACATTGCTTACAACGTCATTTTTGGCTGGCCATGGATTCACGCAATGGGTGCATTACCTGTTGACACCCAATTTTGTCCCTTCTATTCAATTTTTCTTTCTCCAAGCCTATATTTAATTTTTAGAGAGCAATATTAGTTTCCTTGCATTTTATTTTATTTTATACTATTTATCATATATTTATTTGGATTATTAATTAATTTTTTATATTGTTAGTTTTCAATGTAGTCCATATATTTAATTGTAGCTATATTACGTAATTATATCACATCTAGGTGGTTTCCCAAAATCGGGCATATTTGTGGCTACTTGTACAATAGATTGCGTTACTAAAACATTTCCCTAACTATTATTGTCTATTTCTGCTATTTCGTTTTAATTTGAGAACATATATATTTATTCATTCATGCTAAATGCATTTTCAACTTGCCTCATACTTAATTTTCAACGTGGACAAGCAAATGATTTAACACCTACTTTCAGAAAACAATCCATCAGCTTCCGTCTAATTCTCTCCAAATTAATCTCTACGACTTATTTCATTTTTCATAGATACATGTTTTCCTTTCCACAAAATGCTCATTCCATAAAAGTCTTCTTTATAAATCAATTTGGCCAAGAGTTAGAGAAGCTACTGATTTCACTCTTTCTCTTTCTTTATATTTAATTTTTACCTCGTCTTCTTTTCCATATTACCACGAGCATCTTTTTACAATTCCCTATTCATCATGTTGCTACCATAAAATTTTTTATTTATTGTTATTCCACCAGCCTTAGTTTCTTGTCATAGTACATTTTCTGTATTGTCTTGTAATCAACTAGTTGTTAACTTTTTTCTTTTTATGAGATACCTAGATTACAAAATTTCATTCCATTATGGACTCAATATAAGATCCCCAAAAATTTAATTGCATAATTTCTACTATTATTTTTAATATTTTACTTCCTACTATAAATTCAACACCAAACCTTCATATAACATACAACTCTTCTCCGCATGAAACGATCTTAGGTAGTCGTTTTGGGAATTAGGTCACCGATTTATGTGCCGATAATTTTAAAATCTTCGCAAGGTCCATTAAGACCTGTCTGTAAAATTTGAACTAAATCGGACCTCTTTTGGTAGGTATCGGAAGAAGGTATCAGTTTTCGTTGTCGGTAAATTTTAAAAAGAGGTTTTCAAGCTCAATTTTGGCGAATGAGCTCCGATTCGAAATTCGAAAGTGCCGTTAGGTTCGTATGATTATTTGTGATATGTGTGAACTTTTGAAGTGAATTTCGCGGTTGTTCGGCTGATTTCGGCGAAAATTCTGAAAATTAATAATTTGATCTTTTTTCGTTTAGTTCGCATCTTGAGTTTTAGAAATCCGATTTGAGATCTGCCTTAGCGAGTATGTTACATATATTTTTTATAACTTACTTGAAAAATTTGAGATCATTTCGAATTTTGTAGGATTCCGTTTTAATTTTGGTCACGAAAAGAAAAGGAAAAAAAAGAGGTAAAGGACAAAAAAATATATATATAGAGGCGGTGCGGATATAAATCCCCTAACTAGCAAATTTTAGAACAGAAACATATCAACAAGTACGAGAACATAAAAAAAGAGAAAACGCAACAAGGAAAAAATACCAGAAAATGAGAAAAGAAAGGAAAAGGAGTAGGAAAAAAAGTAGATTTTTTACCCCGAAACATCCAAGTAATGATGTTAATTCATTATTTGAGTTTACTATGTGTGTTTGAATATATTTTAACAGTAAAAATTAAGATATTAGACATCGTTTTAATATGTTCAATTAATAGTTTAAAGGGTTAATTGGACCCTGATAATGGAATTGAGTATATATTCTTACTCAGTGAGTTATGGGCAACATATAAATGTAATTTATTTAGGATTTGGTTACGCGACCTTAAACCCTGTACATAGGCCTGGCCTGCGTATTGCGTATGCGAATAGGGTATCAGGTTCCTAACCGGATTGCCCTAAGATGTAGGGAATGAAGCCTTTAGCCTAATTTGATATATTTTCTGCTTAATGAATAAGCAGGATCGTTTGAAAATGAATCCAAATGACAAAGCGGTTGTTGAGTGGCATTGAAACGAGGTAAGTGTTTATATCTATTTCTTTGGAGGCCCTTGGCCTCGTGGATAATCTACCACGTGCTCCTTACGTGTGTAGCTGCCGATAGACGTACTCATTACGCCTTAGATTTGAATTTACGTTGTATATTATATGGTATGCCCTGTTGTTTGTATTGCATTGAGCATATGAGCATTGCACTGAGCATATGAGCATTGCACTTTAGTTTTGAGCATTGCATACACTTCCGGGTAATCGATGAGAGTTTTGAGCCGATGAAGAGTCATCATTGCATATACTTCCCGGTAATCGATGAGAGTCCCGAGCCGGTGAAGGGTCATTATTTCATATACTTCCCGGTTGGCGATGAGAGTCCCGCACCGGTGAAGGGTCATTATTGCATATACTTTCCGGTTGGCGATGAGAGTCCCGCACCGGTGAAGGGTCATTATTGCATATACTTCCCGGTTGGCGATGAGAGTTCCGTACCGATGAAGGGTCATTATTACATATTGTAATGACCGATATTTTACAAGTATTATTTTTTTCTAGTTATTCTGTTAGTTTTGGTACATTTATTTTAATTATAATTATAGAATATTTATTTATGTAATATATGTGCTGATCGAAGGATTAGAGGTATAATTATGAGTAATTGTTAGGATAATTAGATATTACCCCTATTAGTTAATATTTAAATAAAGATGTATATAAAATAAAATAGTAGAAGAGCAGTTCGGTAACTCTCTTGCATTATGTCAGGATTATAAAATATAAACTTAAGTTATTATAGTAGAAACTACTTCTCTGCAACTTTCGGCTAAGGCATTTATAGAGGTGGCAAAATTCTTCTTACAACCTGAGGTATTTCCCTTGCACTAGTCATAAGAACTCAATGACTACTGGTTGAATATTTGAAGGAAACTATTGTTCAGCTTAGTCAGAATAAGCTGGGCAGTGATGTGATGATATCATCCAGATATGTTTTAATCCAAGAGTTCGATGTCCGTTATAATTCTGATTTTGTAATCGTGAGACAATGTCCGTGGAATAATTAATGAAGGTCGTGCAAGTTCTCTTGTTTACTGTGTGAATTTCTTTAGACTCAAGCTCGTTCGAGAACGAATGAGAGTCTAAGTGGAGGAGAATGAAATGATCTTAGGCAGTCATTTCAGAAATTAGGGCATCAATTTACGTGCCGATAATTTTAAAATCTTTGTAAGGTCAATTAGGACCTGTCTGTAAAATTTGAACTAAATCGGACCTCGTTTGGTAGGTAGCGGAAGAAGGTATCAATTTTCGTTGTCGGTAAATTTTAAAAAGAGGTTTTCGAGCTCGATTTCGGCGAATAAGCTCCGATTCGAAATTCGAAAGCGCAATTAGGTTCGTATGATTATTTGTGACATGTGTGAATTTTTGAAGTGAATTTTGAAGTTGTTCGGCTGATTTCGGCTAAAATTCTGAAAATTAATAATTTAATCTTTTTCCGTTTAATTCGCATCTTGAGTTTCGGGAATCCGATTTGAGATCTGCCTGAGCGATTATGTTACATATATTTTGTATAACTTACTTGAGAAATTTGGGATCATTTCGAATTTCGTAGGATTCCGTTTTAATTTTCGTCACGAAAAGAAAAAGAAAAAAAAGAGGAAAATGACAAAAAAATATATATATAGAGGCGGTGGGGATATAAATGACACGACCCGGAATCCGGCTAGACCGTGCGGGCACCCTACATCCTCCCCTAGACCTTCCGGGCGAACCCTTACCAATTAAATTAGGAAAATAAATATAATTCAATTCATAAATAAGAACAAGACTTAGAAAAAGCACAGACATACTGATATCTCTAAGCTGTACAAAAGAAATTATAGCTGACTACCCAACATACTAGGTTTAGGGCTATCCAGACTAGACATCTAAGAGTACAAAGAAGACAGATACCTCCTGAAGGGAGCAAAATGCAACTGAAATAATACCAATAAACTGGTGGCCATCCGGAATAAAAGCTGGCTCACCCTAACAGCTGAAGTCGTCTTCGCTCCTTACGTGGCGAACTCAATCCTGGAGCGAACATACCGAAACGAAATAGATAGACAAGAAACAAACAAGGGTTAGTCAAAAGAACTCAATAAGTGGGGCAGACTAGCCACCTCAAAGAATAAGATAGCTAGCCAGGGAGAAAAGAAACAGATAGACCAAATTCTTTTTATTTAAATTATAAAAAGGCAGAGCTAGATAACAACCGGAAACACGTAAGAAACTTATAAACTCAACCAAGGATGCGAGCCAGAAATATATCAACAAATAAGCAATGCACATATAAGCAGAACAGTCATGTACCGCAAGTCTACACAATGGTATGAATTGAGATAAATCGAAATGAAGTGAGATGAAATGAAATGAAATGAAATATGATGCAAAGGGTCACATGTGCCCGTAATATAATCCCATCCAGAAGCGGAATACTCCTTCTTTCGAGGGGAATCCAATCTAATAACCAACTCGAGGGGAATACTCCTGCTCCTGGGGCGGAATACTCATGCACCCGATATAATATAAATCAGATGCGGAATACTCCTGCACTCTCCTGGGGCGAAATACTCCTGCACCCGATATAATGTAAAGCTAAGGCGGAATACTCCTGCACTAGGTATCTGACATAAGAGCGGAATACTCCTGCGCCTGGGGAGGAATACTCCTGCACCCAATATGATATAAACCAGAGGCGGAATACTCCTGCACTCTCCTGGGGCGGAATACTCCTACACCCGATAAAATGTAAACCAGAGGCGGAATACTCCTGCACACTCTCTTGGGGCGGAATCCTCCTACCCTCAATATAATACAATGGAGCGGAATCCTCCTGCTCCTGGGGCGGAATACTCCTGCACCCAATATGATATGCAACGTAATGCATATGAATGATATATAATGCATATGAATGCAACAATAACCATTCATCGGCGCAGGACTCTCATCGACAGCCGGGAAGTAGATGCCAACTCATAGCCAGAGTACAATGCTCAGAACCTCAATGCAATACCAACTACAGAACATAATATTTAATATACAATGTAAATCCAAAGCTAAGGCGTAATGAGTACGCCTATCGGCAGCTACACACGTAAAGAACACGTGGTAGAAAATCCACGAGGCCAGGTGCCTCCAAAGAAATGGATATAAACACTTACCTCTTCCAAAAGTTAGCATTGCTAATCAGCAACCGCTTTATGCTTTGGTTTCATTTCCAAACGATCTCACTCTATTCAATAAGAAGGAAAATATATCAAATTAGGCTAAAGGCTTCATTCCTTACGTCTTAGGGTCGTCGGTTAGGAACCTGATACCCTATTCGCATACGCAATACGCAGGTCAGGCCTATGTACAGGATTTAAGGTCACATAACCAAACCCTAAATAAATTACATTTATATATTGCCCATAACTCACTGAGTATGAATATATAATCAATTCCACTATCGGGGTCCAATTAACCCTTTAAATTATCAGTTGAAATTATTAAAATGATGTATAATATCCCCATTTTTACCGCTAAAATAAATTCAAACACACGTAATAAACTAAAATAATGAATTAAGATCATTACCTGAATGTCTCGGGGTAAAAATTCTACTTTTCTCCGACTCTTTTCTCATTTTCTGGCATTTTTCCTATCTCACTGCGTTTTTCTCTTTTGCTTTCTTCTGAATTGTTTTTTGTTTCTGTTTTTCGTACTTAGCATATATGCTAAGCAGCACCGCCTCATTTCTTGTCCCTTCTTTTTACTTTCTTTTCTTTTGTCTTTTCTTTTCCTTTTTTTATTTTATTTTCTTTTCTTTTCTTTTCGCAACGAAAATTAAAACAGAACTCTACGAAATTCGAAATAATCCCAAATTTCTCAAGTAAGTTATACAAAATATATACAACACACTTGCTAAGACGGATCTCAAATCGGACTCCCAATACTCAATATGCAAATAAAATGAAAAAAGGTCAAATTATTTAAGTTCGGTATTTCAGCGAAAACTAGCCGAACAACCTCGAAATTCACTTTTGAAAAATCACAAAAGTCACAAATAATCATACGAACCCAACGACGCTTTTGGATTTCGAATCGAAGCTCATTCGCCAAAACCGAGCTCGAAAATCTCTTTTTAATATTTATCGACAATAAAAACTGAAACCTTCTTCCGATCCCTATCAAACGAGATCTGATTTAGCTCAAATTTTACAGTTAAGTCCCAATAGACCTTACGAAGATTTTAAAATTATCGACACACTAATTAGAGTCCTAACTTCCGAAACGATTGACCGAGGTCGTTTCAATAAATCTCCTAACTTAGCAAATTCTAGAACAGAAACATATCAACAAATACGAGAACACAAAAAACAAAAAAAGAAAATGAAGCAAGGAAAAAATACAAGAAAATGAGAAAAGAAAGGAAAAGGAGCAGAGACAAAGTAAAATTTTTACCCCGAAACATCCAGGTAATGATGTTAATTCATTATTTGATTTTACTACGTGTATTTAAATATATTTTAACGATAAAAATTGGGATATTAGACATCATTTTAATAAGTTCAATTAACAGTTTAAAGAGTTAATTGGACACTGATAATAGAATTGAGTATATATTCATACTCAGTGAGTTATGGGCAACATATAAATGTAATTTATTTAGGGTTTGATTATATGACCTTAAACCCTGTACATAGGCCTGGCCTAACCGGATTGCCCTAAGATGTAGGAAATGAAACCTTTAGCCTAATTTGATATATTTTCTGCTTAATGAATAAGCAGGATCGTTTGAAAATGAATCCAAAGGACAAAGCAGTTGTTGAGTGGCAGTGAAACGAGGTAAGTGTTTATATCTATTTCTTTGGAGGCCTTTGGCCTCATGGATAATCTACCACGTGCTTCTTATGTGTGTAGCTGCCGATAGGCGTACTCATTACGCCTTAGCTTTGAATTTACATTGTATATTATATGTTATGCCCTGTTGTTGGTATTGCATTGAGCATATGAGCATTGTACTCTGATTTTGAGCATTGCATACACTTCCCGGTAATCGATGAGAGTTCCGAGCCGGTGAAGAGTCATCATTGCTATACTTCCCGGTAATCGATGAGAGTCCCGAGCCGGTGAAGGGTCATTATTGCATATACTTCCCGGTTGGCCATGAGAGTCCCGCACCGGTGAAGGGTCATTATTGCATATACTTCCCGGTTGGCCATGAGAGTCCCGCACCGGTGAAGGGTCATTATTGCATTTACTTCCCCGTTGGCAATGAGAGTCCCGTACCGGTGAAGGATCATTATTACATATACTTCCCGGTAATCGATGAAGTTCCGAGCCGATGAAGGGTCATTATTGCATATACTTCCTGGTTGGCGATGAGATTCCCGCACCGGTGAAGGGTCATGATTACATATAATTCCCAGTAATCGAAGAGAGTCCCAAGCCGGTGAAGGGTCATTATTGCATATTCTTCCCGGTTGACGATGAGAGTCTCGAGCCGGTGAAGGGTCATTATAGCATATACTTCCCGATTGGCGATGAGAGTCCCGCACCGGTGAAGGGTCATTATTGCATATACTTCCTGGTTGGCGATGAGAGTCCTGCACCGGTGAAGGGTCATTATTGCATATACTTCCCGGTTGACGATGAGAGTCCCGCATCGATGAAGGGTCATTATTGCATATACTTTGCGGTAATCGATGAGAGTCCCGAGCCGGTGAAGGTATCAGGCACATGTGACTGCATTGCATTATACCGCATTCATCCCATCTCATTGCACCGCATACTGACTAGTGCGTGACTATTGTGCTGTTTTTTGTGTATGCGGCATGTATACCATGTTGTGGACATATTTCAGCTTGCCTATATGTTTCTTGCTATTTAGTGTCCTTAATTGGTTTATATGCTTTAGTTATATGGATCGGGTTGCACGCTGCAACAGTATAAATATATGGATCGGGTTGCACACCGCGACAGTATGAATATATGGATCGGGTTGCACGCCGCAAAAATATGAATATATGGATCGGTTTGCACGCCGCGACAATATGAATATATGGATCGGGTTGCACACCGCGACAGTATGAATATATTGATCGGGTTGCACGCCACGACAGTATGAACATGTGGATCGGGTTGCACGCCGTGACATTATTATGTTCGAGTTACTTAAAAACCTATATGTGTTGTCTATCTTATGTCCCTGGTTGTTTATGAGTTTATGATCCCATACATGTTTCGAGTTATTATCTTGATCTGCCTTTTTATAATTTAAATAAGAGGAATTTGGTTTATCTGTTTTTCATCTCCCTGGCTAGCTATCCTATTCTTTAAGGTGGCTAGTCTGCCCCACTTATTGAGTCCTTTTGACTCACCCTTGTTTTTTGTTTGTCCTTGTCTATCTATTTTGTTTCAGCACGTTCGCTCCAGGATTGAGTTCGCCACGTTGTGAAGGAGCGAAGACGACTTCAGCTGTCAGGGTGAGCCAGCTTTTATTCAGGATGGCCACAGTTTCATGTTTATTATTTCAATATCATTTTGCTCCCTTCAGGAGGTATCTGTCTTCTTTCGTACTCTTAGATATCTACTCTGGATAGCTCTAAACCTAGTATGTTGGGTAGTTAGCTGTAATTTCTTTGTAAAGCTTAGAGGTATCAGTATATCTGTGTTTTTTTTCTAGGTCTTATTCTTGTTTATGAGTTGGATTTATATTTATTTTCTTAATTCAGTTGTTAAGGGTTCGCCCGACGGGTCTAGGGGAGGATGTCGAGTGCCCGCACGGCCTAGCCAAAAATTCGGGTCGTGTCACCTTAAGAACCAGATCATAATCGACAGAGAGCCTCATTAATCTTCATTGAAAATTCTCATCACTATAACTCGTATTATTCGAAACAGGTCGTCTCCAACCTTCCTGATATTTCATTCTACAAATTGTTTTTGTTTGGGTTATATATGAAAAGAATATAGTTCTGTCTTTGGTTGTAACATTCTGATATTATAGTTGCTAAGAGATTATGCTTAACGTTTTACTTTGTGATGTTCAATAGTAACTACGCTTTTTTTTAAGAGTTTTCCTCTCTCTCTGTTTATGTGCTTAAGAAAAGAAGATAATTTGAGTTAGTTTGGCAACAGAGAAGTTGAAACTAAGAGCCTGTTTGGCCAAGCTTCTACAAAGCCAAAAGTGCTTATTTTTTTCTAAAAATGCTTATTTTGAAAAATTAAGGTCTCTAAAAAAAATAAGTATTTTTGAGTGGCAGCAGAACTAGGATTTTTCTAGGGTTCCAACTCCAAGTTTCAAGAATCAACAAAATTAAACTTTTTCAGTGTTCTGAAATGGTCGGCTCTAACAGTCTTCGTCTTGCTCACCAGCTTTCCCTCTCCAATTCTTCTTCTGCTACTAAATCTCTGTTAAAATGTTGTAGTAGTACATCAGTTTGCCATTAATCAAGGGGCTTGTTTTATTTAAACTCAAATAACTATGAGGCCAGCGAAAGAAAATGCTGGTCAACACTTGAATTATTCAATACTGGTTTTGGTGCTACAAGATCAAATTCATGATGGATTAGCCACGAGTACGAAAGATTTTTATGAGTTGCTTGGCGTCAATCAAAATGCAACCACAAAGAGAATTGATGAAGCTTTTCTTGGAAATCCATTGCATCGCACGATGAATAAAGATGATGATCTTGAAGCTGAAAAGAAATTTCAGGAAGTTTTAAATGTTTATGAGGTTCTCAAGACAAAAACACACGTAAAAAAGTATTGATCAAATTATTGGACATGTTGGAGGCACTGATGTGAATAGTGGATTTGAAGAAATTTCTAAACGTGTTCATATTTATGGGGGCACATCTAATTGGAGAGACTTGGACGAAAAAGATAGCATGGCTACTATTGAACTATATTTCATGGAAGCTATTGAAGGGTGTACTAAGATTGTAGCATTCAACACTGATGTGTGTTGCATTAATTGCAGTGGAATTGGTGTACCCCGGGGTTCGGCCTTACCATTGTTGGGACTGCAATGCTTCTAATGTGTCAATCTTGCAAGTTGGTCCCTACACATTTCAGTAGACCTGTCCTTCTTGCAAAAGAACATGGAAAATTTTTGAAAATTTCTACGAATATTGTAAGGGAAAATGGGTAGTACGAGGGCCAAAGACGATAGAGGTGGATATTATGCCTGGAGCGTAAATTTTTTAGTCGTTGCGGTGCTTGTAAGTGGTGGAGTAGATTATCAAGGCAATCGACCGGGAGATCTTTACTTTGATCTTAAGGTTAGCAAACATCCTAATTTCTGAAAAGACTGTTATAATATTCATGTAAATGTTGTTTTGAGTTACATTCAGGCAATCTTGGGAGGAAAAATTCAGTCCCAACTTTGACATGAGATGTTATTGTTAAGGTTTGTCCTGACCACTACAAGAAACTGGGCTCTTTCCGAGGGGACGATTGGCGAGGGAGTTCCCAATCCAAAAATATGGAGAAGGACTTCCCTCACCAAACAAATCCTTTCCGTCGCCAAAATTAAAAATAATATATTTCCACACTGGCTTGGGAAGTCCCTCGCCAATCCAAAATTCTAAATTCTCTCTCCTACACGGCTTGGTCGCCAAAATTTAAAAAAAAAAAAATATTCAACACAGCTTGGGAGTTCCCTCGCCAAGCAAAAAGTTGAAAAATTCTCTCTCCTGATTGGCTTGGAAATTCCCTCGCCAATCAAAAGCAACAGATGTGTCAGGCGTTTGGGAGGGATTTCTAGCTTTGGCTTCTTCTTCCTCTTCAAAACTGGCATTACCTTTTCAAAACAATCATTACAAATTCTCACATGCAGAACAAAAACTCCTCCTTTTACAAAAGCTCTCTTTTTCAAACCCACTCAATTACTACTATCTCTTACAAATTCATTTTATTTTCAGTACTCAATTGGATTTTTAACCATTCACATCATGCGTGTTTGTTGAAACTCATCTACATTGTTCCCACTTTTTAAACCACTAAAATCAATGACCCCACTTCTAAAAATCCTTCATTTATTCTTGAGTTCAGTTCTCTTGCACATCTGTTAAAACCCCATTTCAAATTTGCATTAAAAAAAAGGCTATTTTTTAAAAATGGTGGCGGAGCCTTGGTGTTTGAGAATGGAAAATCAAGTAAGTATTAATGTAAAAAAAATATTTTGCTTGTTGAAAATTTAAGAAAGTTATCTATAAAGAAACCACAAGGTCAAAGCCAAGGCCAACAGTAAGTTATACGTATATTGTCATTTGAAGTACCTAATATGATGTCTAAAATTATCCATTTGCATAAATCTTTAACTAATTCTGAGGTTATTAAGCTTAAAAATGAGATCTTCAAGTGTACTGGTGTAAAGAATTTAGTTTCTGATGATGAAGAGAAGCTTCTTGAATTAGTACTTGTTGAGAAACTTGATGATTTGAATAGGGTTGCTAGTGTTGTGTCTAGGCTTGGAAAGAAATGTACTATTCCTGCTTTACAAGGATTTGAGCATGTGTATGGTGATATTGTTAGTGATGTAATTGATGTTAAAGATTTAGGCTTTTTGGTTAAAGATTATGGAAGGGAGGGTGAGGAAAATGGAGAGGTATGTGAACTCCACGGCGAGTTTGTATAGCGAGATTGCGGTTTTGAACGAATTAGAAGTGGCGACGAAGAAGTTTCAGCAGAATCAGCGTGAGGAAAGTAGGAAAGCGTATGAACAAAAGCGTATAAGAAAAATAATTTTTACTTGTTTTGCTGGGGAGTTCCCTTGCCAAACAAGTAAAATAATAAAATTTTGGGTAAATTCAGCTAGGGAGTTCCCTAGCCAAACAAGTAAAATAAAGAATATTTGGTTAAATTTGGCGAAGGAACTCCCTCGCCGAATTAAACTGACACATGGTCCTACAAATCAGTCTGCTAAGGTATTCCCTCGTCAAAATTTCTCTACTACGAGCCGTATTCCGAGGCGCGTGTAGTTAGGGAGTTCCCTCTCCATCGCGCGTTTGGGAAGGGAGCTCCCTCGCCGATCTTCCTCGTAAAACGTGTTAATTCTAGTAGTGGACACTCAACCTGGCCAGACTGTTATCCTAAAAAGGAAATGAGTACAAAGATAGAATCTCCTTCTTATTTTGGAATAATTATGTCGACTTTAATGTAAGCATTACCAAAAAGTTTGACACCAAGATACGTCAATTGATTGAAGATATTGCCAAGGAAAAGTTGGGGAAAGGGCTCCAACAGGTGCAGGAGTCTCTAGGTGAGGGCATAGTAGAAGCTGGTTTAGAGGGAAGGAAAAAAAGGCAAAAAGAAAGTGTAAGAATTTTTAAATTAAGCGTCACAGTGTAATGACATGGACTATTTCAAAGAAGTCGTGTGATTTTGATGCGTAGCCATTTTTGGATGCGTTAAATGAGAATTATCCACCATTTCAGAATTAATTGAGGAATAGCGATCGCGCGCACATACACTCCATTAGCATTGGAAAACAGTCCGCACTAGTCCCAAATTTTTATGCTGGGACTTTGAACTACACATGTTCAAAGTCCCATTATTTTATAATGAGATAGTCCCCTGGTGCTTTATATATATAAAGTTCCAGTATAAAATACTGGGACTTTGAACTAACATGTTCAAAGTCCCAGTATTTTATACTGGGATCTGGGATTGGTGTTTAAGTATGTTCTACTGGGACTTGTCCGGAAAGGCTATTTCTCAGCGAATTTATTTTTGGTGGCTGCGGATCAATTAACGTGCGCCAATCAAGCCCCTACGCGAAATTTTTACGAAATTGTCCTCTACTAGTTAGTGTTATAGCTAAAATAAAACTTAATTAGCTTTGTTTCTTTTATGTTTTTCACCTAATGTTCGATGCCCATTTGGGAGCCGACTAATTCGAATTCGCATGTTGAAGTCTCACTATAGGGTAAAAACACTCAGGTGAGTCAACTTCGGAGCTCGAACTCAATTAAAAAAAAATACTTAAGGGTAAAAACACTCAGGTGAGTCAACTTCGGAGCTCGAACTCAATTTTAAAAACATACTTACCATTGTACCACTACTTTTGATATTAGCATTTAAGTTATTTTGAAAATGAAATATTCTTCTCTCCTCTATAAATGGCCAACTCCAGTTATCATTATGTCCAATGATGACAGAGCAATTCCTAAGTTGCTTCCATTATTTCTTCTTCTTTTATTAACCAATCAAAACTCGAATGACCCATGTATCAATGATAGACTTTAGCAAGTGGAAATAAGCAACAAGGACAGTACTTGACAGGTTGATCAAAAAATTGACACGTATTTTAGTTTGTTTCTTACGAGTATGAAAACATGTTTTGCATATAAGTTATATATGTGTATCAAATCACCCTTAGTAATGTTTGAAATACAACAAAAAAAGTAAAAAGAACATTTTAAGAAAGTCTTTGGGAGGAAGCCGAAGAGATTCACATATTTGACCACAAAAGGAGGAGAATAGGAGCAGATCGAAGCAATTGCAATGAATCATTGAATGAAATGATTGCAACCAATACATAAAATATGCATATTTCATGTATATTACGTGATAAAATAAGTGGTTATGAGAAATTTAGGCAATATTATGTGATGTATACATGCTAATTAAGAAGGTTATTTCCGTAAAATTCTCAAAGGTGTGAGAGATTTACGCTGCCTGAATAAGTCAATTTATTTTAAGTTTAACGCATAATATGTGCATCTTTTTCTTGATGTTCTACGGCCTAAACTGATTTAGGACAACAAATCGGATTTGGGATGGGTTTACAAGTAATGCTAAGCATCAATATCGAATAAAGCAAGAAAGTCGTGCAAGTTAATGAATAAGAGTTAAACAATATATCAATATATGTTTTGAGTACAAATTTTTACAAGATTTCTATATATATTTCTGAATACTTACATTGTAAAACAAAGAGTTATTTATAGACTAACGAATACAAGAAGTTTGAGCCATGCTCTCCACATCCAGTCATGATTATGTCCACAACCTATTTCTATGGTGGACATGATAGTGAGCTGAGATCGTGGGGCAACCATCCTGCTGAAGGGGGGAGATTCACCGAGGTTTAAGTCATCTGCCTCGGGGCTGCCAGTTTATTGATTGACCAAAGTGAAGGTCCACCGAGGCATCGTATAATCACATTTTCGGTTAAAGACTTCGATGATCTTGCTGTCTTCCTCAAACCTTGGCTCATATTTAAGTATCTGTTCGATAGACCTTGGATCATGCTCCCAAGGGGTTACTTACACAAGCCGATTTTTACCCAATACAGATAGTCCCCCCACTCCTCGGACGAGTGCCAGAGTAACCGAAGTGTGGAATGAAATTGAGCGGGAGAATGACGCGGTGAAATATACGCCAAGAAATTTAAAAATGAGTCGATCACTTCACCTGACCATTGCGACTTACGTGGTGACCGTTGGTTGGCTTCGAACAGTCACGCCTTTTCATTTGGTCTTCCCAACGTTTCTTGCAATGATGACTCCTTCCCTATAAATACCTCCACTTGACTTACTGTTTTCCCACTTGTGATCATTTTAGCAACAGTAAAAGATTCTCAAAGCAAAGTAAAATTTCCCAATTGTTCTTCCTCAAATTCTCCTTCAGAAACACCACTTTCTCCTTGCGATTTAATCATGTATGCAACAAACTCCATTCAAGGTTCCAGTGGCTCAAAGGGAAGAGTTCCAAACTCTACCACCATGATCGTCGGTGATGAGTTGGTGAACATCGTGGAACCCCTGAAGGTTATCACGCCAGCGGGTGGCGGTGGAGAAGCGACGTCTCTAGCAGGTGGTTCAAGGCGGCGTAAATCAACTGCTGGACGCCATGTAAGCATAGGGGAAGATGACGATGGTGATGATGACATCACAAGTGATGGTCATGCTGGCGATAGGGACGACGTTGGTGGTGATGATGTCACCAATGTTAATGAGGTTAGTGGCCAAGTGGGCGATGCCGAGGCCAGCAAAGATAGATCTAAGACCGAGACGTACCTCAAAGAGGTCTAGGAAAAATGTTCCTCTTGAGCAAGAGATCGAACCCCAATTGGTCATCCCTTCGGATTTCAGTAACGAGAAGGATTTCAAGGTGCAAAATCAATCAGATGCTCAGCGTGGGAAGAACTGAAACATACCAGTGCACGTGGAACCGAGCCTGATAACCGAAAACCTGATAGAGGTCGTTCGAGAAGATAGTCGGTGGAGGCCGAAGTGGAAATTTTTGTACCACCCCCGAACAACAGCGTATCCAGCCATGTCCCGGGGTATAGCTTCGTTTATGCATATCCTTTCACCCTAGGCTTCACCCTTTTAGTCTACCGAATAATAGATATCTTTTGCCGAACATATAATATATGTTTGGCACAGCTAGGCACCGTGTCTGGAGGGTTGTTCAAGCTTTAGACTTTTTAAGCCAACAGGATAGAGTACCCTTCACTTTCCAGCACTTTGATCACCTTTTATTACCCCCTATTTTCATAAGGCTGGGATTGTGGCATTGAATAACCGAGGTCAGTATGCAATCCTAAGTAAGAGTGTGGATCATGGCGATCGAGGCTGGTGTGATCGTTATGTCCTCGTGCCAACGAAGTTGTTGTCAGATGCCCCCAGTTTTCCCGAGGAGTTGAATGCCCAGCGTAAGTTTTCCTCATAAAATTCAGATCTTTGTTTCCTTCAGTGAGCAGCTCTTTACTAATTTGTCTTCGTGCACGGCCTATAGAGTCCCAGTTAACACCCCGAGTTGCTTGCTCGATTGGGTGAAGGCAATAATGGCGATCCGGCTCATCCCTTTAGACAATGGATGTTTTTAACTGCCGAGGTTGAGAACCGATGGGCATGTAAAAGGCATAGTGAGTAATCTACCATGTTTTGGCTTCTTTTTTTTCGTTAATTTGTTTTTTGGATGACTTGAGATTTTGTTTTCCTACTAGATTTCCAAATAAAGCGGTGTAATCACCTAATTTTTGGCACCTAAAATACCAAAGTGAGTAAAGTAGTAGTTTTAGTTTTCCTCAATTTTTATTTGTATCATATTTAATTCTAATCATTTAATTAGGAGAAAAATATTAGAAAACTATCAAAATATACATTTTTGTTATGTGTCTAACTGTGTCTTTACATTTTGACTGTGATAATCTAGTATTTGCATAATTTTAACTGTTGTTTAATTAGTTTACTTGTTAATTGCGTGTGCGTTAGTTAATGTGTAACCTACAATTAGGACTATTTGTGAAACCCAAAAGGAGGGCTAATGAAGCCCAAAATCTCAGCCCACCCCATTTGACCCGGTGATCTCAGCCGTTCATTTATTTTGATCCAACAATCAATATTCACCCATCACTTTCACATACAAAAGCCACTAAACCACTCATTTTGTCCATTACACTCAAACATCACAGAAATGGGCGAAGCCCTGGCGAAATTTCCGCCACCGTCGGAGCTCCGCCACCAGCGACGGTGGGCCACCACCTTCCGGCCAAAATTTTACACCTCCAGATTCGCCTCGATCCCCTCTACCCCGATTCACCCATGGTTTTCTCGAAAACACACTGATTCGGCGTAGATCGGGTTTCAAATGTCCCATTTTCGGCGACTCCTTTGAATTTTTCCGGTAAGTTTTCTTGTTTCTTCTTCTTACCCTCTCTTTCCCTAGTACATCCCACACCCCATCTCCCAAAACCCGTCCTTTTTTTTCCCCGTCCAGTTTCACACGTTCCTTGTTTCTCGTTTTCTTTCTTTTGTTTGTTCTTTCTCTTCTTCTCATTTCCGTTTTCTGTTTCTGTTTTGATTTTTTCTCATGAGGTTTATGGGATGGTTAAAGTGACGATGTTGTGGAGGTGACGAGGGAACTGTTTTGACAGTGACGCTAGGGGGAGTGAAGCGGGGCAGTGAGGTTTATTTTAGGTGAGGCCGCAGACATGACTGTGTTAGTCGAGGCAGTGACGATGGCATGGAATGGAGATTTAGGCTAGGGATTCAATGGTTGTTTTGTTGTTTTGGTGCTGAGGACACGGGGAACTTGTGGCAATGTTGACGACGCTGTGTACTGATCCGAGGCGAACATTGGCAAGGCAGCGGGTCTGTAGTAGTGATGATGGTTTGAGGTGATGTTACGAGTTTAAGGGCTGTGTGTTGGGTGTTAAAACTGTGATGGCAAGGTTGTTTGGCACCGTATTTTGGTATGGTTCAGCAATGGCAACGAGGTCGTGGTGGCGTTGTTACGATCTGCGGCGAGGCTGAAACAGCAATGGCAAGGCAGTTTCAATGGCGCTTTAGCCCTTTGCTCGACGGGTGAGAATCTGGCTCTGTATTTTCCTTTCTGGTCTGTTGGATTTTGCTAGTGTTTAAGATAGTTATTGCTTTAGTTTTGTTTAGTTAGATAGGCATGTTTTAGTGTAGTGCTTAGTGTGTTAAATATCAATTTGGTGTTTGACTCGTGTATGTATGAATGGATGTTGGCTAGTTATGTAGTTTGAAGTTTATTCTTGTTTAATCGGTGAATGGAGTTGAATTTGGATCACGTTCGTATTCACACACACGGTTTTGGCCCCAAGTATTTGAATATGTATATTTGCTGTGATCGTCTCCTTTTTTGAATCGCTTTTGTATGGCCTGATTCTTTGATTAGCATGTTGAGCCTAAATGTATTGTTGTCCGTTTCAAATCTGTGGAAGTAATGCACTTGGACGTTGTCTCTTTTACAAAGCATAACTGTGATCTTGTGGGCTGTCTAATTAGCTTTTTCATGATTGGTTTGAACTGGTCCTTTTGGTTTAGTAGGTAAGTAATTCCAAGTTTTGAAGTTTAGTTGTTTAATTCATGAATAATAGTTGTCTGAATGAATTGCCATGTCAAGCTTGTCCTTGTTCTCGTTGGCATTAGTGTTCGACCTAGGATCTGTATGAATCCTATAGTATTGCCTAAGAGCTTGTCTAGTCTTTGTTTTTCTTTAGTCACTAGATTGATCTGTTATGGGAACCTTTGATACATTAATTTGGACTGAAAGTTTAAATTTAGGATCCTGATGTTTGGCCATTATCTAAAGTATGAGGTTGTGTAAAGTAGTGTGTGGTTTTGGTTGTGGCTTGAGTTAAAGTCTGAAAAATTAAAAAAAAAAAGGGAAAAGTAGAGAAGTAAAAGATTAAAAAAAAAAGAGATAGGAAATTTTAGGAGTCAAACTTGGGTAGAGTGTGCTAGCATAAATAGGGAAATTTTCAGCTTTTACTTTTAAGTAGGTGAGAAAGCTAGCACAAAAATGGCAATGCAAATCTTTTGCATTAATGACCTTGGACTTCTACACCAACAGCCCATTTTCCCCTCTTTTTTCACTTTCACTTTCCCCCCTTTTCACTTTCATCTCTCTCCTATATATATATAGGCATTTACTACACATTAAATATACACATTAACTCCTCTCAACCACCTAAGAAAACAAAATTTTCAGATCTGAAAATTTGAAAAAGAGGAGCATTAATTGTTCTTTTAAAAAAAAAAAAAAGATAGCAAGAATTCTAGCAAGATTTGTGGAGTTTGCTGTTGGGTTTTTGTCTTTGGGCTTTGCTAGTTTGCTGCTGGTTCTTGCTTTTCATTCCCCTCATTTTGGTTTTGTTTGGAAAGCTTATTAGGTAAACACAAAGATCCCCATTGTATTACTATTTTATATAATATGCCAAAATATGCATCTTTTTTTTATGTATGATAATGATTTGTGTTGTTCCAAAATATTAGTATGTATGACCTTGTTGTATGAAGCAATACATTTCTTTTGAGTAATGGATGTATGAAGAAGTAAGTAATAATGGATTAAAGTTAGACTATAAACATAATCTCCTAAGTTTTTTTTTTTTTTTTAGAATTGGTGAACAAATCAAAAGTTGTACAATTTTGTTAGGGATATTGCAAACTTTGAATCAAAAGAAAAAATCTGCACAAAATTGATGCACAGAAAACTCGTTCCTCGTCCCTGGGCTTAGTTTTTTTGCATGGATAGGCTACTTTGCGCTTCGTGGCCAACTGTGAGAAATAGATAAAAGAATGGCATTAAGTGCAAATCTTGCCCTAACTAGGTCAAATCTGTAGCAGAACACCTAAAGTACATCTATGCAAATTTTGTGAACAACAGTGGGCTGAAACTAAATTGAATTTCTAAAATGGCCAAATATTGAAGCAAATAGGCAAAAGAGAAGATAAGTCCAATTCTGTCAACATGAATCTGAAAAAACGAAATGGACCTCATATATTTGCAAATCCGGCCCTTTTTAGCTCCAGCCTTTAAGTTTAAGGCTACAATAAATTGAGTGGACCAAAAATTTTGTGAATCTAGCTCGATTAATTTCAGTCTTTTAATGTTAAGCCCCAATAGTATTTAATGTAAATTTGGTAAGTTTTCTTGATTTAATTCGAATTGCGCTTTTTTTTTTTGTAAAAATATTAAATTAAGCCACATTTAAAGCAAATGCGATACATGTAAAAATCCGTAAAATAGACCAATCCTCTGTGAGGTTGGAAATGCGTAATATATTTTAGCGATTATGAGTTAAAGTGTTAATCCGTCCGATCTTCCGTGAAGTTGGATAAGAATAACATTTTAAATTTTTTCTGAATTAAAGTTTAAACTCAAACGGCAAAATAATACAACCATATCTAATAAAAATTAAAATTGCGACAATAAAGCAACTGTGCTCGGCACAGGACTTGAGGGTGCCTAATACCTTCCCGAGAGTCAACTGAGAACCTTACCCGAGTCTCTAAACGCAGACCATTAGACGAGTCAGAGGTGTTCCAAGGTACCTTTTGGTGACTTGGCACACCTTAAACTATGTCAAGTGGCGACTCCGAGTTTCTCTAAATAATTTCGTACCTTCTTAAAACACCAGTCACGAACCTTTAAATAATAAAACAACTTCGTTAATTAATTTTTAGGGCGTGACAGCTTGGCGACTCCGCTGGGGATATTAGTGAAAACTAGAATCTCCGGCTTTGATTAAATTGTCGCATGTTTTAATTTATTAAATATTTGGTTGTTGTATTATTGTCGTTATTACATGAAAAGTTGAATGTTACCGCTTTGATATTTTTTGAACTGTATATAAACTGTCTTCATCCGCAACCCTCTGAGTCTCTGAAACACACACACGTGCACTTACCAGATTGCTTGTGGCATCTGGGACTTTCTTACTAAATTGCCCATGATTTAGGAGGAAGGCGTGACGGGGTTTTAGGCCGGACACACTGTCTCCGGATGGCCCTGATGCGCTTTCCGCCCGGTTTGTCCTCCGGGTTTTCAGCCAGTCTAGACACTGAGTCAGTTGTGTCACCTAGAGTTAAACCTTTAGGCCCAATTATCTGCATCATATCCGACTTAGTGAAGTGCGATACACCGGTATTGCACTTGTCTAGGCTGACTACCTTTTTGTCTAAACGGGACCCACTTCCTGGGAAAGACTTGTCTAAAAAAAGCATTATGTGTGTTGCATGCGACTAGGAAAGGTTGTTATGCTGACAAAATGGGAGAGAGACGGATTTCAAAAGAAAAAGAAAAGAGAAAAAAAAAATAAAAATGAAAGGAAAAAGTGAGGAAGCAGGGTGAATTTTATGTTTTTTAATGTAAATGTCTTGTTATTTTTATAAAATTGAGTCATATTGCTGTAATGGCAAATTTTTGTAAAAAAAGCGCCAGTGTTGGCCTTCTTTTGTAGATGTCAGTTTTGTGTCGTTATAATGACGAAAATTTTACAAAAAAAAAAAAATATATGTACATACTTAGTAGTTAGAAAGTCAAAAAATTTTCATGTCAGTTTTCACGCCGTTATAATGGCGAATTATTTAGAAAAAGGCTCGTATATCGATGTTGGGAGTTTTTGAGATCCAGTTTTTCACGTCGTTATGCCGGCGAATTTTTGCAAAAGTACTGTAGTGTTCATCACAGGAAATGAAATTTTGTTTTGGTGTCAATGTGGCGTCGTTGTAACGTCGAATTTTTTCTTCTATAAATTACATCTAAAAACCAATGTTGGTAATTTCCTGGAATCAGTCCTGACGCCGTTATAATGACAAAATTTTTTTCGATTCTCTTAGGGTCAACCTTACGTCATTACAATGACAAAGGTTTTGGTTAAAAAAATTGGAGTTTCGAATTAGCAGTTTAGGCATCTGTTTTGCTCTGTCGGTCAGTTGTCTTAAGTTGTTCTCAGGTTTTCAAACATTTGACACATTTTTTTTATTAGGAACAATGGCTGCATCATCTTCTAGGACAGTTAAGAGAAAGTACCCTGCTGATGCCACTCCACCCTCTATTATGATGACCGATGGCCCACCCAAATCGGATAAATCTCTGAAGTCTTGGTGGGACGCAATGAGTCAAATGCAAAAAGATATAGTCCAGGAAAAGATTGGTTTTCTGACTGGCCTTGTGACTAAACCTATTGTCCCGCGTCGAGACTTGGTCAGTGCACTGGTTGGGTTTTGGAACCCAAGCCAAAATACCTTCTGTTTCAAGGGGTTTGAGATGCCGCCGACCCTCGAGGAGATAGCTGGGCTTCTTAAGCTGGATTTTGAGAAAAAGAATATGATTGCTCCAAGGAAGGTTAATGAGCGGGAATTTTTCAGTAATATCAAGGTACGAACAGACCTCTCGATCGCTAGTGTTCGCCAAGGCTGGATTTCATTTGATTACCTGTATGATCGTTTTGGGGCCGATAATGGTTTTAAGAAGTATGGATTTGAGTTCCACGACAAGCTGAAATATGGAGATTGGGTGCTACTTTGCCCTAAGGTCTTCGTGTTCGCTTTGCTAGGGTTGTTGGTTTTTCCACTACCGGATAGAGCGATATCTATTAAGGTCAGTTGGATAATGGCAGCTTTATATGGTGGAGCACCAGACACCACTATCATCCCGACGATTCTTGGTAGCATATTTCATGCTTTGACTCGATGCCACAAGGGAGAAAGCGGTTTCTTTGAGGGGTGTAACCTTCTATTGCAGGTCTGGTTCTTGGAGCATGTACGCCCTTGCCCACCTCGTGATATTCTTAGGTACTGTGACATCGATTATCTTGAATACCATCTCGAACACATCGAGAAGTATAAATTCCTAGAAAATGAGCCAGACTGGAGGTCTTTCTTGAACTCTCTCACGCCGGACAAGATTTTGTGGCAGTGTAGCTGGTTTCCTAAGAGGGAGGTTGTATACAGATGCGTGGATCGTCCTTTTCTCGTTCTGATGGGTTTGACAGCATCCCAGCCTTATGTTCCTCTGCGTGTACTTAGGCAGTTGGGTCGAAAGCAGGAGATCCCAATAGTTGAGGACATGAGTGCATATGTCTCAGACTATCCTCTCAACCCGGCTACTCTTAGAGGTGAGATCTTGCGCCTGTGGGATACTAGGAGGCGCCTCGCAGAAAGCACACAGGTTCAAGACGGACTTAAGGGGGAGGTCGTTCGGGAGTACAAGTTGTGGTATTACCACCAGCCCATACCTAGAGAGATGCCCGCGAGGTCGAGAGCAGGCATGGTCGACACTGAGGCCAGGCTGGATATGCAGGTTCAACTTGCTAGGCGTGAGATTAGAGTAGAATACTGCGCTACCATACAAAGCTTAATTGCAGAGAGGGATGCCGCCAGAGCTGCTCAGTCGGAGAGTGAGGGTTTCCCGCATCAGCACCTAGACACAGTCAGACGACTCCGTGTCATGCACTCACAGGCATTGACAGAGCGGGATGCCGACAGGGCAGCTTTGTTGGAAAGTAGGAGAAGGGAGGATTATCATTGCCAGGATGCCATAGATTCTCGAGCTCAACTTGACAGGGCACTAGAGCAGGGTGAGCAGCTCAGAAGGCTAGCACAGGACCGACTTCGAGATATACAGGCTGCAGGACAGACCATCAGTGTAGCTTATCGGCAGGTTTATGACTCTGCTACATATGTTGCACGGTCCATCAATGAGTATAGGAGGCTTCCCGCAGAGGACATACTCCCACATGTGCTTCCTTTCGTCACTAGAGTTGCAGCAGATTTGAATGGATTGCGTCGTACCTTTGCAGAAGGCCCGCCAGTAGATCCTGAGGAGCCGTTCGAGTTCGACCCAGAGGAGCCAGCTGACTTTGTGCCCCAGTCACCTTAGTAGATACATCAGGCCAAGATGATGCAGATTATTGTTGTTTTTTGTCATTTATTTTACATCTTGGCATTTGTTGTACTTTATGTCGCTTCTGAATTTGGCATGTTGTAATTTACTTTCACTTTTTTCAGTCAGTTGTACGTTTCTTTTTGGTCGTGCTCCGGAAGCATTGTATGTACTCTTTTTTTTTAGTAATGAAAGTATTTTGCTTATTTTTATGTGTCAATTCATTTCACCCTCTGGCCTCGCTTGAAAAAATATACGAAAAAAAAAAAAAAAAAAAGAGAAAAAGAAGAAAAAAAGAAGAAGTCAAACAATACACTTGGGGATCTAATCTAAACCAATTTGGGATGACGCATAACGACCTTAGGCATTGTTTAGGCCGACGAGCAAATTCATATTCCATGCTATCTTGTTGCACTAACGTGTTTTGATTTGTTTAGAGCTTGAGCAACTGCCGTGCTGGCCCCACATTCCTATTCCACCAGAATCAAGGGACCACTGCCTGTTCCAGAAGTGGTTGAAGCACCTCTTCAAGAAGACACTCCAGCAACGATGGCCGAAGAAACTGAGAACACTGAGCTGGTTCGCTTGGCTGAACAACAGGCTAAGATGGCCGAGGATTTCATGGCCATGAAAGAAATGATGATGCAACTGGTCCGTAACTTGTCAGCGGTTCAGGCACCTCCTGCTCCGCCAGGTGCTGCTGGTTTCACGGTGAATGCTCAGCCACCAGGGCAAGGGCAATCTACAATGGTAGAAGACCCCCGTTATCCTCCAGGGTTCGGTCCACATCCAGAAACTGACAACGTAGCTGGACCATCTACTGTACAACTTGGGGCACAATTCCCACAGCATGGACAACATGGCTAAGCCCAAGTTCCTGCCACAGCATTCACTGTTCCTGCAGGACACACTTTGCAAAGGTCAAACAGTGACCCACAGTTGAGGGCTCGTGATCAACAATTCGACCAAACTCGGGGTAATGTACTCCGCCCCACTGAGTCGTATGATCATGGACACCACCCAGAATCACATGCTGATGTCGAAAGATTGGGGAAAACAGAAGAGGCTGACTTTGCTCGGAAATTGAAAAGCCTGGAGCAAACTGTGAAAAACATACAAGGGCAAGGGGGGTAAAACCAGTATTTCATACAAAGACATGTGCTTATTCCCTCATGTGCCATTGCCTGAAGGTTTTGTTGTGTCCAAATTCGATCCGTACACTGGACAAAGTGATCCAAGGATCCATGTGAAGATATACCTTAACAAAATGAGGGGTATCGAGAAGGATGAATTGTTGATGGCGTACTTTGCGGACAGTTTGGGAGGACCGGCCACAGAATGGTTTGTGCAACAAGATGTTTCCAAGTGGGTCACCTTTGACGACATGGCCAGCGCTTTCCTGAATCATTATGGCTACAAAATGGAGGCTGCTCCTGATCGTTCTTCTTTGAAGACGATCACAAAGAAACCAGGCGAAAGCTTCAGGGAGTATGCCTACAGGTGGCGCGAACAGGCGGCGCGTGTGAGCCCTTTGATCCCAGATGATAAAATGGTTGAAGAATTCGTCGAAGTGCTTGACGAAACATACTACCAGGCGATGGCCTCTGCCCTTGGGAAGCAATTCAGTGAAGCAGTAAAAATTGGGGAGATGATCGAGAGAGGAATCAAAGCAGGCAAGATTGTTAGCCAAACAGCTTTGAGAGTGCTTTTGGGAAGAAGAAAGAAAAGAAAGATGAAGTGGCAATGGTTGGTCATGGACCGAGAAGAAATGATGGAAGATACAATGACCGTCAAGGGTACATTCAGGCGCCTCCGCCGAAACAATTCTATCCAACTCATGGCCAATAATTTGCCATGCCACAGTTCTCATTCCCTGTAAATGCAGCATCTTATGCTCAGCCGCTATCTGGCCCACAATGGCGTCCACCCCCTGCTCCAGCCCAATATAACAATCAACAGACACATGCTCAATTCCCGGCTCACCAGGAGATGCCTTATCGACCATGAGGTCCGCAGGGTTTTCGTCCAAACATGCAACAGAGAAACATGCAACAAGAGAAAAGGCAGTTCACCCCACTGGGGGAAACTTACACTAACTTGTTTGAAAAGTTACAACAAGCCAATCTGTTGAAGCCAATCCCGGGGAAAGTGAACCCCAATGGAAGAGTTGATCATTCACGCCATTGTGCGTTTCATTCTGGAGCACCTGGACATGACACAGAATCCTGTTGGGAACTCAAAAGGGCAATACAGGCAATGATAGACAACAACCAGATAAAAGTCGTGGGGGATGAAACACAAAATGTGAATCAAAATCCTTTACCAGCTCATGATGTTCAAAACAACGTACACATGGTAGGGATGGTATGCATAGAAGAGGACATGAAAGGGAAAGCAGCCAAGCAGATTGTGGCAGTTGGTCCCTCCCCAGACATCAAAGGCCCTGAGCCATTTATTATTGTAATCAAGGGAAAGTCAAGTGCGTCTGTTGTCAACAAAGCAAAGCAAGACACTGCTGTTGAGCCAAGTTTCACAATTCTGGCTGCAAAGCAGGAAAAGGTTCATGACAGTGCACCAGTACTTATTGTGCAAGGGGCATCATGCCAGAAAGCTCCGGTCTTCGAGGTTAAGGCAAAGAAGTGTGAACCGGTCATCATCACTCAAGCAGCGCAACTCCTTGTCAAAAGTACAAAGGTTGTTCCGTGGAACTACAACAAAACAATTGTGTCTTACAACGGGAAAGAAATCATGGAGGTTGTTGCAGACATAAATGGTCTAACTCGGTCCGGGAGATGTTTTACCCCGGAAGAATTGAGAAAGGCAAAGCCAGGTCGATAAGACCAAGGACCCATCAAAGAGCCGGTGTCTGAGAAAGAAGCTGAAGAATTTTTGAAGAAAATGAGATCGACGGATTATTCTATCGTCGAGCAACTGAGAAAGACTCCAGCTCAGATATCACTTTTGTCTCTGCTTATGAACTCTGAAGCACATCGCAATGCACTGTTGCAGATATTGAATGAGGCCTACATTCCTGAACAAACTACTGTGGCTAATCTGGAAGCACTTGCTGGCAGAGTATTTGAGACTAATCGTGTGATGTTCACCGATGAGGAGCTGCCAGCAGAAGGAACCGGTCATAATCGAGCGCTTCATATCTCAGTTAAGTGTGAAGACTCCTATGTCACACGTGTTCTAATAGATGGTGGCGCGGGATTGAACATTTGCCCTCTGTCTACATTGAAGAGTCTAAGGGTGGATATGAGCAAAATCAGGGCAAGTTCCTCTGCTGTTCGTGCTTTTGATGGTGGAGTTCGAGAATCTTTGGGCATCATCAATCTTGAGTTAACCATTGGGCCCGCTACCTTCAGCATTGAGTTTCAAGTCATGGAGACGGATGCATCGTACAATCTGTTACTGGGCCAACCGTGGATTCATATGGCTTGTGTTGTACCCTCCACAGTTCATCAGGTGGTCAATTTTACTTGGGATAATCAAGCTGTCGTGGTTTATGGAGAGGATGACTCGCAGTTCAACAATAGCCTGGACGTACCAGCCCTTGAAGCCGTCACTGCACGCCCGACCATCATGTATCAAACCTCTGATGTTGTGTATGTGGAAAAGGTAACAGAAGGGAAGCCTATACCCATCCCAAGAGTGTCAGAGACGTCTATAATGATGGCATCTGAAATGTTAAAGCATGGTTTCCAATTTGGAAAGGGCTTGGGAGCATCACTACAAGGCAGGGTAAATCCAGT